>OY992796.1:1340598-2681197 GCA_963921375.1 Tiliacea citrago
TTATAAACATCAAACGGAAGGAGAAGTAAATTTACATGGGAAGAAAAAAAAAACTGTTGGTCTCTGTATAAGCTGCGGTCTTTTATAGCTACCATACGTCACTGATAAGATTGTTCTGTGTATGTGCACGCATCTAGTCCAGACCAATAGAGAGATAGAATATGCGAATGATCTGACACAGTTTCGTCCCTTCATGCGGTGACCAGCCGGTTGGGTCTGAAACAAATGAACGTTGTACCACAGGGGACGTGCAACGCAGCCTGAAATTGAAGACATGGTAGAGAGAACATGGATGTATCTTTGTGTATTGTCGATAGGATCTACACATCTACGATTTAAAGACTTAGGTATGTTAATTTAAACGCCAAATTCTTTATGACAGCTGACAGCTGCACACACAGATTGCGTAACATGCGCTCGTCGCTTGAGTCATTGCCGACGTTACTGAATGTTGCCATTCTAGATATTATATTTATATATACATAGATAACGAAGTATTGCATTTATTTTATTTTGTTTATTTTTATCTCATTATGCTGCACCGGTTGACGTCATCACGTCAACGCCGGCGGTCGCTGAAAACCAGCGCTGGGGCTCTGTCTAGCATAGGGTCGCAGCATTATGCTGAGCGATGGCCGTTTTGCGTGAATGTGACGCATATTTTCCCTCAACTTGTTCTTTCGTGTTTGTGTTTTTATTTCTTTGCGTTATGTTTACCGCAAATAAACGTATTTTCTTTCTTTTCTTTCTTTCTTTCTTAATTTAAATTGAGAATTTTTAACCTTCCGCATATGGTGATAGAGTTGCCATTTTGCTGACCACTTATATATCTTTTTTCTACGAAGAAAGACTTAAGTATCTCGTTCTATAGAAACTGAGCGTCCTCCTTTTGTTCATTTTTGACATCACGTGTACAATTGTTTCTACTATCTGGCATGTTGTGTATCATTTCTTCCGTTTCGGAGGTGGTTATGCTACGCGTGCTGCTACAACATAAATTGGAGCTGTATGTCTGACTAGGAATCAAAACAGAAAATCCCAACCTGCATAGATATGCAAATCGAGTCCAAATATTCTGGGTTATCATAATCTCAGTAAATCCAATTAATACAATCAATTATTATCAACAATTGTGCCAATAAATCTGACATCCTTATCAAGTGCGTCGCAAGCATTGTCATGACAACTTCGCGTGCTGTTAAGTCTGAAATAATGGCAGGTGTAAACGATCAAATTAGGTATCAGTTGTACTAAAATAGACCTAATTCCAGACTTAGCCAAATAATTGAATAAGCAATTATACTCGTAACTACTGTTCGTGAATTATTTACCGACTTAAAAAAGGAGAAGGTTCTCAGTTCATCGGAATCTCTTATTTAGGGTTCAGTAGTCTACAAGGAACCCTAAATAAGTAAATTTATAGTTTCACCATGTCCGTCTATCTGTCTGGCCTCGGCTTGGCTCAGAGACTTAGTACTAGACAGCTGTAATTTGGCATGAGTATACATATTAATCACGCCGACAAAGTGGTAAATAAAATCGAATAATAATAATAACCCCACCGCCGTATCTCTACGTTAGTATGTTGACGTCGTGGTGGGATATGCGCGCTCCGGTCTGTGCCGGCAAAGTTTACTTTGCCGAAACAAGTCTAGGGTGAGGAGCCAGACTGTAGCGGCGCGTGTACGCATGACAGCGCGTTCGCCGCTACACTGAAGCTAAAGGATTGAGTGCCGGCACTTATAATTAGAACCTCAGCGTTTAAATGGTACACATGGGGCACCGGTGTGGGCGCGTTCCTTAAGGCTGCGACCAGCCCAGCGGTTGAACGCGTCCCAAAGGGTCATGGCCATCAGGCTGGTACGGGGTTACCGCACGGTCTCCCTTGAGGCGGCGAGCCTCCTTGGCGGACTGCCGCCATGGGATCTGGAGGCAAAAGTCCTCGCGCACATCTGGGAGTGGCGCGAGGAGCCGAAACGCCGGGGTGAAACTCCGCTGCCGCGAGAAATCATGGCACAGCAGACAGAGCTCCGGCGGGATTTCATGGCGACATGGAGAGTGCGATTGTCGCAACCCAGCGCTGGGCACGCCACAATTGTGGCGATAAGTCCCCTCTTTGAAGAGTGGCTAGAGAGGCGCCACGGCGTCCTCACCTTCCAACTGACGCAGGTCCTCACCGGACACGGTTGTTTCGAGAGGTTCCTGTTCAGGATAAAGCGGGACGAAACGCCCGGGTGTCACCACTGTGTGGATCGCCCGGAGGACACGGTGGAGCATACGGTGGAGGTCTGCCCAGCTTGGGCGGAGCACCGCCGTGTCCTCACGGAGGCGATCGGCGGCGGCGATCTCTCGCGTCCGGCCCTGGTTCGGAGCGAGAGTGCATGGGAGGCCGTCACCTCCTGCGAGGCAGTAATGCTAGCGAAGGAGGAGGCGGAACGCGTTAGGGTGTCACTCTAGACGAGAAACTACAATGGGGACCACATATAACATCTCTTGCGGGGCGGTTAAGCTCGGCCGCTTATGCTGTTAGGAAGATAAGACAGTTAACAGATGTAGAAACCGCGCGTTTGGTCTATTTTAGCTACTTCCACAGCATTATGTCGTACGGTATTTTATTGTGGGGTCGGGCTGCTGACATTGAATCCATCTTTATTTTGCAAAAGAGAGCTGTCTGTCAGAGCCATTTATAATCTACGTCGCCGAGAATCTCTTAGGGATCTCTTTAAAAGGATTAATATTATGACGGTACCTTGCCAATTCATTTATGAAAATATTATGTATGTAAGAAAAAACCTACATCTTTTCAAAAAAATAAGTGATAGACATAATTTCAATACTAGAAATAAAGATAAAATAGATCAGCCATGTTTCAGATTATCTAAAGTACATACATCTTTTATGGGGTACTGTGTTAAATGTTACAACAAAATACCTTGTGATATATTGCAATTAAATGAAAGAAAATTTAAAACTCATATAAAAAGTACACTTTGTAAACAAGCTTATTACAAATTAGAGGATTATATCCAGGATAAGAACGCTTGGAAACATGCTGGTCCAGCTCCATAGGACAATCTGGAGTCTAGACAAAATCTAACTGATTGCTATTTTAACTGTATATTTTATTATTTTTAGTGACATTTATTTTACACTCTGTGATTACCTTAACTCACACACTGATTATTTTAGGAAAATATTTTTTTTTTTTTTACAATGTTTGTAAATATGTGAGCACCATGTATCTATCACATAATTAATTTATCTCATTGCTTCATTATTAATTCTTTTTACCTATTGTGGTATAGTAATTTTATTCTAGGTGCATCGTCTTCACATATAATTATATAATTGATGTACCAATACCAAATATTGTAAAACATTTTAAAAGAGTAACGGTGGAGTTTCTGAAGAAGCTACCTTTTGGAAGGGGCGACTAGAATCAATTCTATTTTATTTGTAAATTTTGACGTTCAAAAGTGCCATTTATGTGCCTATTTGAAATAAATAATTTGACTTTGACTTTGAGACAAGGTTCGCGCCCTCGCACCCTTAGTCGCCACAGGAGGCACCCCGGGGGTCGGGAGTCGCAAGCCGATTTCCGGCCACCGTAGGCGCGGGCCTGCGGACGGTGAGCGATGGGTAGCTCGCCGTCCGAAAAGGACCAGGCCCAGGTCGACGGCGCGTTGTGTTCCACGCGCGCCTCAAAGAGATGTCAGCACAAACTGACGGGGTCCGTTAGCACCAATGCCTGCCAGGGTTGCGAGTTTGTCCGAAAGGGATATCGTGGCCCTGGCTCACAGGCAACGGAAGAAACACGGGTGGGTTTTAGTCAGTAAAAGTCTGACACGCCCTCCCGCGCCGCCCATAGCGGGAGAAGTTATTTGATAATTTCCCACCCAAAAAAAAAAAAGCGTTTAAATGGTTACTTGGAATGTTGATCGAGGGCGCGCACTGCGCGCAGATTATTGTTGTAACATTTAAACTGTGTTCTGATTGGCTGTTTAATAAATACTACTTTTAAGCAAAGCCCAGTACTTGTGCGAAGATAATTTTGTATTAAGTAGTGTAAAAAATAAATGAAAATAATTCCTTCCTACAATGCGCATTGTTTTATTTCTGTTAACCAAAGACGTCGCTAAAGTGGTGACCCCGACGCTCAATCCTTTAGCTTCAGTGTAGCGGCGAAGGAGCTGACATGCGTACACGCGCCGCTACACTGGTTTTAATGTACTCTTTCGGCATACTCAAATGGACTAAGACTGAACTCGACGCCCTAGATAGAACGGTTCGTATGCTCCTGACTGTATATTGAATGCATCACCCACGGTCTTAGGTAATAAGACTGTATACGCGAAAATGTGGAGGTCGAGCCTTTTTAAACGCTAAGACCCTCCATGTTCCACAATCGCGAGATATGCAGTCTCAGGGAATATTTCCTAGAAGCCAAAGTGGGGATGCATCGAGATGTTGTTGCGGTGGACAAGGCCTCACCCCGCTCTCCTTGGCTACAGAGAACTGGCGCAAGCCTGTAGTGCTTGACACTAACGATCGCAGGGAGGAATGGCAAAGTAAGGAGCTTTACACTTGGTTTTTCCGGGCCCTACGTAAACCCGATGTAGACTTCTTAGCGTCCGTAGCCTGGCTGCGTTTAGGTTACCTCTTTAGGGAAACCGAAGGTTTTAATTGTGCAATTATGGATGCACTTATCATGACAAACAATTCAACCAACTCAGCCTATAGCAGTCCACTGCAGGATATAGGCCTCTCGCTGAGGGGCGCCCCACACTACGCTTGCCCATACGCGGTCTCCACTCCAGGACTCGTCTGCTCCACCGGCCATCGGTCCTTCGACAAACATGGCCAGCCCACTGCCACTTCAGCTTGCCTACTCTGCAGGCTATGTCGGTAACTCCGGTTCTCTTCCGGATTACTCCATTCCTGATCCTTATCCTTCAAAGAAACTCCGAGTATAGCCCGCTCCATAGCACGCTGAGTGACCTTGAATTTGAGGACCAGTCCAACTGTCACGTGTGACTGTCCACGTTTCGGCACCGAGTCATAACGGGCGCAGGACGCATTAGTTGAGAACCCTAGTCTTCAAACACTGTGGGATTGATGACGAGAATATTTGACGAAGTTTTCCAAAAGATCCTTCTGTCGGCTTCCTTCTCAAAGTTGTGCATACCAAGCTGGAAAACTTGCCCTAGGTAGACATACTCCTTCACAACTTCGAGAAGCGACCCTTCGATGTGGATTGGAATCGGCAAGACGTGCGAATTTTACATGAATTTCATCTTGTCCAAATTGATGCCGAGGCCAACCCGCCGAGAGGCTCTATTTAGGCTGTGCAGTATCTGGTCTAACTAGTCCAGCGTCTCTGCCATTATGATGATGTAATCGGCAAAACGAAGATGTGAGATGTACTCACCGTTCACGTTGATACTCTGTCCAGGCCAATCCAGCGTCTTAAAAACGTCCTCCAACGCATTGGTGAACAGTTTTGGGGATATCACATCCCCTTGTCTCACCCTCCTGAGTAGTTAGATGGGGCTAGTTTGCTTATCCTGGATCTGGACAGTCATCTTTGCAGCGTCATACAAACACCTCAACACTTCGATGTAGCGCCAGTCAATTCGACATCGTTGCAGAGAGGCCAGAACTCCGGTCAGAATTTCAAGTTCAACTCGAAATTTGGGCGGCTGCGTGGATGGCAACTCTCGTCTTTCCCTCATAAGTCTGAGAGTCTCCGAGGAAAGATTGGACACCTTACTTTTCCGCTGCGACGGGAAAACTCTGTGAGACACGTCGCGTAGTGTTTTGACCACCTCGTCGTCTTTCTCGTCGACAGTGCGTATGGTTTCCAGTAGGGAAAATCGATTTTGAAGTTCCAATTGGAACTTTTCGGATCCAAGAGCGGTTTGGAGCTGCGTAGGTCGAAGGGTAGGCCTCATCATTCGGATTCTCTCAGCTCGAAAATTAATATTTAGAGTGCCTCGGACAAGCCTGTGATCGCTTCCGGTATTAAACTTGCTGATCACGGAGAATTACGACGAACAATAATTACCGGAGATTTATTGTGAAGGACGGTACGTTGACTAACGGTCCCTCATGACGGGAACCTCGTGAAGGCTGAGAAAAATAAACAAATCAAATATCTTGACTTGACTCGCGAGGTTGTCGACATGTGGGATGTGGACTCAGCAATCATTGATACGATAGTTGTATCAGCCAATGGCTTAATTGCCAAGAGCCTCGACCAAAACCTAAAGAGGCTCTCGTTGGGCAGCTGGATTAAGGGCCTGATTCAGAGAGCGGTACTTCTGGACACGACTCGCTTTGTTAGGATCCCAACTATGGAACCTTTCATTGTGCGTGGTCCGACACGCACATGGCCGTTTTTTTATTTATTTATTTATGTTCCCCAATTACTCGAAGACGGGAGGACCGATTTAGGAAATTATTTCTTCATTTGGTTGAAGAAACAGTAGTTTTTGAGTTCACTTCAATAATAGGTAGTTTTTCCACTTTGTCTATGTGGATGATGTTGTAATAACTTCCTTTCACTGTTATGCAGCATATGGTTCGAATTTGTGTGGGGTAGGAACCACAACTAAAATGTAAAAAAAAACCGACTTCCAAAAAAACACTAAAGTAAAAAAAACACTATAATTATGGAAGTCCGTGGCAAAGAACGAAAATACAAAACCAAAGACACCGAGTTCCGAAATTATGTTTATTTTGGAAGTCAGTTGTTTTTTTTAATGGGAAAAAGTTTTTAATGTTTAAAGAAACATTTTTGTAATGACAAAATATATAGTGAAATACTTTTACTTTTATATGGTTATTCAATAAATAATTGATGTATCGCTTAGAAATAAACAAAATAAATCTTCTTTTAGACCTTTTGAGTACTTATGCTTGTTAGCGTAATGAGTAAGTAGATATTATGTCGGAGTACTTGAAAGTTAACGAACGTAATTCCTAGTACAAAAGAAAATTTGTTTTTAGTATTAATTATTAACCGATTTAAAAAGGAGGAGGTTCTCAATTTAAAAGGTTTTTTTAAATCTATGTTCGGGGATAAATCCGTCATATTTATTTATTTATTTTATTTCTCAGAAGCAGCCCGGAGTCTGGATTTGTGCCCAGTTGATGGCAATGGGCTCGCCCCCTCGTCCCTTACATGGGACTTAAACATAACTGGCGAAATGTGGGTGTACGAGTACTATTAGGTACACCTCTGCCTAACCCTTCGGGGATTACAAGCGTGACGTTATGTGTTATGTTGTTATTTTATTTTAAATAGAACGGCCGAAGCCAATTACATTATTTAAACTTATAATTAATTTAACACAGTCATGCAATCTTCTCACAAATATTCAAACATTCTGACAGTATCATTTTCCATTCATTCGCAAACATATCAAGATCTGTGTATGAGTTCAGGAGAGCGGTAATAGTGGCTGATGTACGAGAAATGGGACCCCTTCTTTTTGCATAATGTTTGTTCTTTACTAATATGTTTTGGCATAACTGTTTTGGCATATTTTTCTTGGTATAATAATTTTTTGCCTTAATTGGTTTTGGCATACAGTTGATGTTGACATAATTGTTTTGTTGGATAATTTGTTTTGCCATAATTTTAATTCGCATAATGTTACTTGGCGTAATGAACATTTACATAATAGTGATATGGCATAAAAAAATATGGGAATAACGGAAACCAAATTTTAGTTGTTGTTGAAATTTTCATGCAAATGATTTAATATACATCAGTTTATAAACCTGTCTTTCATGAGTATCTTATTTCTATTGAGAGGTGGGCCCACCATTACTCATTGTCCTTTTAATTAATTAATTTGTAGTCATGCATGTCTACTTATTTATACCTGCGTCAGATACCATCTACTGTTATTGAATCATTTGGGTTAAGTTAGGTTAGAACAGTGACCATTAACGCGCGAAGGCGAGCGAGCGAAGCGAGCGTGCCACGGTAGCAGCCGCCGAGTGCCAGATTCCCTCTATTCTTGGTGAACCATTTTGGTTAGATGAGGTTGTAAATATGAAAATTAGGTCAACTGAACGTTATATAAAAAGTACCTGCGTCAGATACCATCTACTGTTATCAATCATTCGGGTTAGGTTAGGTTAGAACAATGATGGGTCCAGGGACGGTGGACTCGGGGACGTCCGCCGCCCCCTATCACACTGGACCCGAGGTGGCGGCGCGTAGTGTTCCACGCGCGCCCCTTTGAGACGTCGCGGGGGGTCTAACACCTCACCCCCCCGCAGACTTGAGGTGGCCCGCAGAGACAGGCTAGCCGGGGATCACGGAAGTAATACTAGCTCCCAAGATCCCCGATGCAAGTGTAGTAAATATGAAAATTAGGGCAACTGAACATTATATAAAAAGAACATTATACAAATTGAAAATTATATGAAATGAACGTTATACTAAATGTTATTAGAGTAAAAGAAGGTAATCACATCACACTAATATTACAAAGGCGAAAGTTTGTGTGTGTATGTTTGTTACTTCTTCACGCTCAACCGGCTGGACCAATTTTGATAAAATTTTGTAATTTTGTATGGAGGTAGCTGACACCCTGGATTAAGACATGGGCTTTTTGTCCCGATATTCCCACGGGATCGAGACTTACGTGGGTTAAACCGCGGGGCGCAGCTAGTATGAGTCACGTCATTAGATCACGTTTTTTTTTTTTTATAGAATATGAAAATTATATCATGTGAACGTTATTTCAAGTGATATTATACTACCTGTATTACGCCATAATATATTACACACCCATTGTATAGAAATGTGTAGTAGGTAGTGTCTAACATTGTAGGAGTTAATTATTATGCGTATTTGATAAGCCTATAAAAATTATGTTTTAAAATCATTATGCGTAAATATATTTATGTTGTTGAATGTTATGCTTATACATTATTATGATTAGGGAAATTATGGATTAAATTATTTTGCATAAGCTGTTATGCGTAAATATAATTAGGATAAACAAAAGTATTCCATGTGTAGGACTAGCCAGAGCAAAAGAGAGATAAAAGCATTCATTTGTATAAATAAGCATGATTTCTTTACTAGGTTTAAACACTGGGTAAAATAAAAGCACAAATATTATGGCAATACATTTATAATTATATTATTACAATTCTCAGTACTTACATGGGTATTACAACGTCCTTACACTTTTGCAGACCAATCACTACTGCCTTGCTAAAATGGCGCTACCACGTAACTTTTAAAATCCCTCCTCTTTAACAGACCCAAATAGTCAGTTGACATCTCAATATCCGGTGGCGCCATTTTAGCATTTTAAATAAATCAAATGACTTGTTAATTTTACCTAATACAATTGTGTTATTTAAAAAATACTGTAAATATCTTAAATCTACCTAAAATGTATTTAAATTAAAAAAAAAAAAAAAAAAATTGTTTATTGTGTCTCAAACGGTTACATTTACACATGTGAATGAAACAGCCCCAGTAAGTAATTAATAATACTTGTGTTGGGGTTGTCTCGCTCCTTCCTTTAAATTATAGATTACAATATCGAGACCTTATAAAATAGTTAGTTAGAAAAAATAAAATAAAAACTAAGAACTAAAATAATATAATTTATGAGCTGGTTTTCAAGAACAAAATAACAATTTAAGAACTGATTTTAAAAGCAAAGAGATAAAAACTTATAAAATAATTAGCAGCTCTGTGTAGTGTGTAATTGTGAATATGTGTATGTGGTAGTGTGTGTTTATGTGTAAGTTTACGTGTTTGCTGATAGTGCCATTATATTCAAAGTTGAAAAATACCACTATGTAATCACAAGGTATAGGTAGCATTATAGTAAAGAAGATAAGTCATTCATGCAAGTCTGACTAGAATATGCTCTGTTTCTTCGTATGTTAGAGTTTTTAACCACTCCGTTATCACTTTTTTGCATTGATGCAAGACCTCGTGGTGGAACTTTAATTTTGCGTTAATTTTATTGTATATGTAGGCGGATTGGCATACATACTGACGCCTTGCAAAAACAGTACGTACCCGTGGAGAGTAAGCCACAATATCACTTCGCCTTCTAGCCTGGCTTTCTGGGTTAAATGGAATGTGTTTGTGTAAATATAGAATTATGTTTAAAAGGTATAGTTTCCTGACTGATAATAGGCCACTCATTCTATATAGATCGACTGTGGGATATCTATATGGCTTAAAGTATATTACTTTTAAAAGTGATCTTTGGGCTCTTTCTATCTCTAGAAATTTAGTTTTTGCGGCCCCTCCCCAAACTGGTAAGCAGTATGTGATTACTGACTGCGCGAGTGCTATATAAATGTTATTGAGTGTCTTTTGAGGCATCACATGTCGAAGATTCTTAAAAATCCATATAAATTTCCGAACACGCGACATAATAACCTCGACATGCGAATACCATGCTAGACACTCGTCTACTATAACTCCCAAGTATCTTGTATACGGTACTTGTTTGATTGGTTTGCAGTCACAATTTTGCCCCAAACTGTTTGCACACACATGGATACAAATATTGAAATCAGTAGATGCTTTAGACCTTGCACTTGGAGAGAAACAAATGTAATTTGTTTTAGCAATATTAAGAGTTAACAAATTTGCTTTGAGCCACCTATCTATTACAACTAACCCTTTTTCGGCCTTATCACGCATAACTTCCCAAGTGTCACCAAAGTAGACAATAGCCGTGTCGTCCAACAAATAGCTAACACATGTTATATTATGTCTTAAAATATTATGCAAATGGATAGGGAACCTCGAGGAATGACGATGGTGACTCGGAGTGTGCAACAGTACTTTTTTTGTTTGAAAGTACAGTAGAACACTTTTAAACAAAAAAAGAATTTTACTCTCGAGGAGGTCCCATTGTCACCAAGTCAGAATCTGATGAGGGGATCTTATGGAAATTGAGGTAAATCCTGAAATTTGATAGGCATATCCATACCGTTTGGTATATTTTTTATAGTAACTCATGTATATGCACTCGGAAAGTACCATTTGGTGAAGTAGAACTGATGATGAAGACCACAGATGGCCACCGGAACTACTTAATAATAAGTATTTCACGGATTGCGATTCGATTAGGCGCGTTAATATGGTTGCTAAGCAATTTATGCTCGTAACAATGCTTATGGTGAAGTCATCATCAGTTCCAGTTTTTCTAGTTCTTACCAAGAGAAATCCTCAACAATTAACGTCCCTGCATCAGGAAAAGCAATATTTCTTTAAAGGAGATTATCAGTTGACAGAAGGCTATTTTAACTTACAAATTGTAAATTACTGACCTATCAAAAAGTGACAAATAAAAAACTTTTTACAAAAAAAAAAAACAACCATATTCCAAAAAAACAGTACGCAGTGAAAAATAACTTTAATTTTAGAAGTCGGTGGAAAATACTAAAATACAGATCCAAAGACTTCTGAAATTAAAGTTGTTATTGAGGTTTAAGATCATTTATTCTCATAAGAATCACACTATTCACTTACATGAGAATATTAAACTAAACACTTAAAAATAGCATAAAGTTGGGGGTATTACAAAGTTAGACATCGATTATATAAATGTTTCGAGGGTAGATTAGAAATCATTGTGGTCAAAATGTTCGTTCGATACATGCAATCAAGTATCCGTGTAACACTCGATCAACGCCAACTGAATGTGGCTCGACACTATAGTTGGGAATGTGAATTTTTTACTATAAATTGTTTAAGTAGCTTTTTAAAAGTTGTTTTGGATTTAGTTTCTTTGACGTCTCTCGGTAATTTATTAAATATTTTAGATCCTTCGTACACGATAGTTTTTCTTCCGTAGTTTGTGCGGGTTGGGTGTATTTTAAAAAGTCTTGTTCACGTCTCAGTTTCATTTTGTGTTTTTTAATATTTTTTGTGAAGGTTAGGCCATTTGTGTGTATATTTTTATTTAGTATTTTTCGAATTAGTATGCATGTGTTATATGTATGTCTGTGTTATATTCATTACTTAAATTTTTTTGTAAAGTGTTTCTGTTGGAGTTAGATAGTCATAGTTAAATAACGTTTTTAGTAGTTTATTTTGAGCAGTTTATAGTAGGTTCGTATGTGATTTAGCAGCAGTACCCCATATTTCCACTAGGTAGTCAATATGTGGCTTAACAAGGGAGAAGTAGATTAAATAGCGAACTTGGCGGGGTAAGCAACGAACGATACCTCGTAGGGTAGGGTAGGGTTATTATGATGTTATTGTATTATTCGTATTATTAGGTCGGTTGCTTTTTTGTAAAATGTTTTATGTTCATCAGTGTACCTTTAAGTAAAACGATTTCAATCTAAGTACAGTAAAATCTAATCAGAGCAATAACAAAATGGCTGTGTAGTGGACAATATTAATATTATCTGATTTCAAAACTAAATAAACTCGGTCAATGTACCAATGACACATAATAAAAATATTGTGTCGTGGTATCGGAGTTATTAATGTCCTAGTTGCCCATGTTTGATGTCAAATTATACACTGATTATTAAAATCTTGTTAAATTCGATGCTCGGTCACTCTCATTCATCCTTTATCAGCCAGTCTTATCCTCGTCTTGAATCCAATCCCAAAAATCAGTAGACATGCAGACTTTTTATACAAATTCGTAAAAACAGATTGTGGAGATTGTTGGTTTCTAAATCTCCGTTACTACTATCATATCCAGTTCTATAGGATCTAAGACCGAATCCCGTGAGTTTATTTGTGTGGTCAGTCACCACACAAATAAACTCACGGGATTCGGTCTTCTTTGAAGGCAAAAACCTAAGTCTAAGTAAAGCCGTTTCTTTCGATCTCTATTGCCCGTTTTCACTCACCCTGGGTAAATTTAAGTGACAGTTCGTGCTTGCACGAATAGAAAAGAAAGACAGAAAAATAACAATATTTTATTTGGGACGGACTTAGTTGCACAATGCAGTATGGGACCATTATTATGCCATCATGAATTCTGCTTTTTCATACTTTATTGTTAGCGAAAAGAAATCTAATGTTATTGAAGTTACATTTAATTTATATTTCAGATTGATATTATGGTGACATAATTATATCCATGACAAGCTGTAATTACCTATCTACAATTCATTCACAGAGTTACCTATCTACAATTCATTCATCAGCGTTGGATTCTTCTTGCAGCAAGTTTGCTATATTATGTCTGGTTCGAAAATTATGGTCCTGTGTTAGTTTGTGGGTAGCATCGCCAGTAAAAAACCTAAAGCGCTACGAAGTAGTGACGGGCGGGCGTTTTTGGGGACTGTCCTATGTAATTTTGGAAATGTGCTGATTCTCAGCCTAGTTTGAATAAATGACTTTACATTTATGTATATAAATATTGTATTGAGTTAATCATTATCAGTAACTCCTATCTGTCGACCTACGGAAACCAACTCTGATTCAATGATTGGTACGTAAATAGGTTACTAAAAGAAATAAACAGTACTTAGTACAGAACAGTACAGTAACAGAACTTGCATGGTGTTATTACAGGCACATTTCGGCTTTTGCCTTAGGGATGACAATGGATCTCAAGCCATCGGATTGTCTGCCTTTCAATACTTACATAACAAAAATTTTATACAAGAAAAAATAAAACAACCGACTTCCAAAAATAACACTACAAAGTTAAAAATATTTCGGATGTCGGTGTCATCGGATCTGTATTTTAGTTTTTTGGCACCGACCTCCGAAATTAAAGTTATTTTCACTTTGTAGTGGTTATTTTTGGAAGTCGGTTGTTTTTTCTTGTAATAAGTTTTTTTTTTCACTTTTTAGTGGGTCAGTTTGTAATTTATCTAAGTTACAATAGCTAACTTAACTTCTCATCACGTTTTACTAAATATTCCCGATGCAGGGACGTTAATAGTTGGGGAGTTCTCCTGGTTAGCACCAGAAGAACTGCCACTCACCATTTTTGCATTTGAGCATAAATTCAAATTCAAATAATTTATTGTGGATCATAGGTTCATAAGATGTTGTGTTAGTTACAAATAAGTCTGCTATGTCCCGCCATTGAGGCATACAAAATTCATTTCATAAGTTCGGTACACAGATCAAATACAATACATCAAATTATCATGCAATACATTAAAATTAAATTAGTAGATATAATACTTATGTCAAATTACAAATTAGTCATTTTACAAAATAGTGTGATTCAATGTATTGTCATTTAGAAATTCTCTTATAGAGTAATAACTTTTATTTATCACTAGTTCTCGTAGTTTTGTTTTAAATGTATTTATATCGCTCAGAGTTCTGAGAAAAGGTGGAAGATTATTATAGATACGTGGGCCCATACAAAATATGCTTCGGTGCTTAAGCTTTGTTTTACTGGCTACGGTGCGTAGCTTGTCTTTGTGTCTGGCCCTAGTGCAAAATTCAAACAAGTTTGGATTTGCTGTTATGAACATTACAAATTGCTTAGAAACCCTATTAAAGTATCTAATCAAATCGCAACCTGTTAAATACTTATTATAAAGTAGTTCCGGTAGCCATCTACGGTCTTCATCATCAGTTCTACTTCACCAAATGGTACTTTCCGAGAGCAAATGCACGACTAATGTTACTATAAAAATATCCAAATCGCTATAGGTGTGCCTATACAATTTGAGGATTTCCCTCGATTTCCATTGGATCATCAGATTCTGACTTAGGACAACTAGAACATCTCGGCAGTATACCCTTGAAACAAAAAAAAAAGAATTTTCAAAATCGGTCCACAATTAACGGAGAAATCGGTGAACATACAAAAAAAAATACATACAGACGAACATAATAACCTCCTCCTTTTTGAAGGTTGGTTATAAACTAAGGGCCCTAAACAAAGTGATATTGTATGGAAAAATCAAAAAAGGTTAGGGACTGACCTTACAGTTTATGTTAATCCCGTTGAAAGACGTGGTAGAACGAAACGCTATAGAAGCGATCGCCACTTGTCTACGCCCCTTGGTTTAGTTTAATAATACCACTTCCTTTTTTCAAAAGAACTTAGGTAAATAGAAGAAAAAAGAAAAATAAAGATGTTTATTCTGCACAAACAAAACGCACATTACAAAAAAATTACATAAATTGCACACAAACAAAGTAGCCAAAAGCCTCATATTCAAACAATAAATGTTAAAAACTACCACGTAGTGAGGGAGCGTGGTAAACAGTACTCTTAAAAACCTGTTGTAAGTAAACCTCTTCCATTATAAAAAAAGAAAGAAAGAAAATATGTTTATTTGCGGTAAACATGACGCAAAAAAGAACAAAAATATAAAAAATAGAAAAGGTTGGGGGAAACATGCGTCACATCCACACAATACTGCTATCGCTCAGCATTATGCTGCGACCCTATGCAAGACAGAGCCGCAGCGCTGGTTTTCAGCGACAGCCGGCGCTGACGTAATGACGTCATCCGGTGCAATAAACAATTATTAGGATGCTGTACCGATACAGCATACATAAAGAAAAATAATGATAAACTAAACAGGAATATAAAAATAGAGATTCATTCTGTGAGAATTTATCATCATCATCAAATCTCATTTCCATTTAGCTGTAGATTGCGGGGTCAGTGCCCATAGGCACATTTTCGCAGTAAACATAGACCGTAATGGAAATCTTCTAAGCAGAACATTCCCTGTCAACAACAGCAAATAGATGGACTATATTGAGAGAAGTTTCCGTTATATTGACATGAAATGAACCTATGGGAATATTGGGTTCAGAGGGAGGAGATTTACGGTTTTTGCGTCAATATTTAAGGTTGATTGTGAAACAGGTTTTCAAAATTGTTTATAATGTGATAAATGTTGTTTCTGCTTTGTATTAACATTACATAACATTTATAGGGTTCCGTGCCACAATAAGAAAAAACGGAACCCGTATAGGATCATTCGTGCGTCTGTCTGTCTGTCCGTCTATCACAGTCGATTTGCTCCAAATATACTGGACCGATTAAGTTGAAAGGTACACATATAAATTTGTGTGAGTTGGGGTCACAGACATTTATTTATATGTGTACCAAAGCATGTGTAACGAAGAATAAATGACGAATGGGGTCACTTTAGGGGGCGAAGTCAGAAAATAAAAATAATATTTTTGCTAATTGTACTGTGTGACATATCAAATAAAAGGGCTTCTTGTAAGGATTTCAGATATTATTTTATTTTTTATTTATAAATAAATACTTTTAAAGTTATTTAAGAAAATATTACGTATGGTGCCGGACGTAAAGAAAAACACCATCCTACTTCTTACCGTGGGTGTCGTAAAAGGCGACTAAAGAGCTTACTAGACAAAGACAATGGGCAGCAGCGTTCTCTATGCACTTTAACACCATACTGTGATCGCAAATCTGCATTGGGGGCGGCCTATGTCCAGCAGTGTACGTCTTTCGGCAGAAATGATGATGATTATGAAGAAAATAGATGAAAATTTACCATTTCCAAAGGGGAAATGGTAAATTTCCGAAAAAACGACCGAAAATAGTTTTTACTTATAGATTGCAGGAAAACCTATAAGAAATCTATGGTCTTAAAATAACATGGTAGATCTCTCAATATTGTGCGTACAACTTACATTTGCGATGGAGATGTATGAGGGAACTTGTTTTCCAACTACAATGTTAAGTTTGTTCTTGAGATAAATTCATCCCAACTACGGAACCCTTCATTGTGCGGGATCCGACACCTTACCGTACCTTGCTGAAACATGTCTGCTGTGTTAAGCTTTTTGAAGGAAGTCTTTGGCTTATTAAAAGCCAAGTGCGTATCGGACCACACACAGTGAAGGGTTCCGTGAGGATGAATTTATCTCTAAAACAAACATAACATTGTAGTTGAAAAACATATTCTCCAATACATCGATATACGCCACGGTCCATTTTCCAACTGAAAATTTAAGTTAGTAATGGCAAAAAAGTTTTTTTTTTTTATGTGATAAATCTACAAATTTACAATTTTAGGACTTTTCCTATACTTGTGCTGCCAAACCTTCCTACCTTGCTTCTTGCCAAATTTCATCATTCTAGGTCAACGGGAAGTACCCTATAGGTTTTGATTTATTTGCGAGTATCGAAATATGTCGCAATAATGTCGCTTATACGAGTATCGCCGTATTTTTTTATTGCGTTGACTTCGAAGTTTGATTTTTTAGAGCTTCAAGGGACCATAAAATAAATAAATAAATAATCATTTATTCGCAGACGTCAAAGTCCATAGAATTTGTGAAATATTGACATCAAAACATAAGCATTCATTAATTACAAAGGCATCATAACAAAAATAACATAATCGGAAACATCACAACATAATAATGTCATAATAAAAATAACACAATACACACACATAAGAATCACAAATAGGCATAATAATAATAATAACACAATAGAAATATAATAAAATGCACGTACAGCTATCTAGTCGAGCCGATCTGTGTGTGCAGTCTCACCCATCGACCAAGCATCGGGCAGTCCCACCGGTCACTCAATGCTCTCAACATGCCGTGGGTGCTGATATCTGTTCTGTGCCGGAGAGAAGCGCATGGTTTTCGAATAATGGCATAAAAATCATCCACTCTCGCATCGGCAAACATACCCGAAGCGCTACAATACCGCGGCAGCCCCACAAGCATCCTGAAAGAATTGTTATACTGTACACGCAGAGCGCTGTATGCCTTCTGCGTACACTTGACCCAAAGGCTGCACGTGTAAAAAATCTGACAGTAGGCTCGAAAAAGCGTCATTTTAACGTCGTAAGAACACCGTGCAAACCTACGGGCCAACATATTACTTCGAACAGACAGCGCCCTACGCTCTCTCTCTATATCTAAATCGTCGCATAGGTCCTCAGTGACTCAGTGGCCCAGATATTTAAATTTTGAGACTTGCTTCAAGGGTGTACCTGCTAATGAGATGCAAGGAACATTTAAGTATCTTTTGGCACCACCATTGAAAACAAGTAACTCACTCTTAGTGACATTATACCTAAGCCCCTGAGTCACCGCATAGTTCTCACAGACCTTCAGCAAACGTCTTAATGCACTGATTGATGGGCTCAGCAAGACCATATCGTCTGCATAGCTGATGTTGTTCATAGCAACTCCGTCAATATGACAGCCGACACCAGTATTGCTGAGCTCAACAATCAGTTGGTTTATATATAAATTGAAAAGGCGATGGGAGGTGATTCCCCCCTGCCTCACCCCACATTTAAATTTATATTCTTCGGACATAGCCCCTGCCCACCTAACATTGTTTATTTGGTTCTCATACCAGAAACTTAACAATGACATGACCTCAAAATCTACTTTTTTCTCATTCCTTAGCTTATCCCACAGCTGGTCATAAGGCACAAGGTCGAATGCCCTAGACAGATCTAAGAAGCACGCATTAACAGGCGTTTTCCTATCCGTATAATACCGGACAGTCCACTTTAAACACATAATGGCACTTTCAGTCGACAGCCCAGGGTTGAAGCCAAACTGTGCATCATGCAAGTCAATCCTGGGGGCCATGTACGTATCCAGCAGACTATCCAGCACGTTTGCTATGACCGTTGCCAGGGATATTGGTCTGTAATTACTGGGATCAGCAGCATCACCGATTTTATTTTTTATGACAGGTACAACTATAGTTCGCATAAGTGCATTGGGCAGGTAAGAATGACTCACACACAGTCTAAAAAACATCGACAATACTCTTGGCAAGTGTACACCTGCATACTTAAGGTGCTCGACACTAAGGTGATCATGTCCCGGGGACTTGCCTCTAACCATATTCTTTATCACATTCTTGACATCTTTAGCAGATAAATTCAATCCCCGCGCCATGCCCACATCAGCGCCAGTCACCTCCTGCGTCACATAACCAGCAGAGGAATTTGCCAAGGGCTTCACTTTAAATTGGTCTACAAACATATTCGCAATTTGTGTGGGATCATGTTTACCACCAACACTTATAGGGAGGCTCAACCTAGGATTCAGTTTATTCGAGTTTTTCCAAAAGTCCTTAGATTTATGATTTTCAGCTATTAAATCCATTTAATTTGTTTTTCATTATTACGACACCATTTTAATTTACTTTTGAAATTTCTCCGCGTATCACGCATTTTATTATATTCAATACCCGTATCTGGTTTACCACATAACTGCCAACCGTGAAAAGCTACGCGAGCCTCCATAGACCTACGTATTTGAGAGACAGACAGACGGACAACGAAGTGATCCTATAAGGGTTCTATGTTCTATGTTAGAGGGTTTGGTTTCCGCACTTAGTCCTTGATGTGGACCATTGTGCGTGGGCCATGGCGGCCGTCAATTAGTTTATTCCAACCAACCCACCTCCCTCCAGAAGCTGATTAGGTCTTCTGGTCTGTATAGAATATCTGTGAAAGATCTGGGTGACCCGAGGGTTTCTGTTCGGATCTGGCTGACGCCTGTGCAGTCAAAGGGCACATGCGCAACGGTATCAGCCTCCATGCAAGCCCTGCACAGAGGGCTGTCCGTTATGCCTATAAGGGTTCCGTTTTTTTTCCTTTTGAGCTACGGGACCCTAAAAACCGCAATGTGTGGTAAGTAATATTAAATGGCGAATAAAACCTGAAACGGCCTTGATTGACTTACGAGTAGCAGTATTAGGTCGTAGGTTCGAACCCAGACAGGCGCTTGACTTTGTGTAAATTATTTCATCACCACTGCTCTCAAAACGGTGAAGGAAAACATCGTGAAGAAACTCCTAGAACTAAAAATTCGAAGACATGTGACATCCACCAACCCGCACTGGCCCGCCTTGTGGATTACGGCCCACTCCCTCTCACAGAAAGAGGATGCCTGTGTCCTAGCGGTGGGAAAATTATAGGCAGATTATGTAAAACCTGAAAATAGCAATGTTGTAGTTTTCAATTAACGCACTATAGGAGCGTTCCATAAATACTGACCATTATTCCTTCATTTTAAAAACAAACTCTTAATAAATGGCGAAATGAGGCACGCAGTGAGCTCATTGTGAATTCTTAGTCCATACCCACTAGGTAGCCAGCCTCGGGAAAAGTCGAAAAAGTTCGAGAGCCAATAAGCATTCTCGAGACAAGTTCTAGCCGTCCTTATTATGTAAATGAAGCTGTTATAATAATCTGGATATTAGCATTATAAAGTGATCGTGACAAGGAGGTTTCTTCACGAAATAAGGAAGGAAACCAAGGCAACTGGGCCACATTCGCACGTGTAAGAGTTGAGAGTGGGCACCGTTGAACGTTACCTTCGCGCCACACTTCACCTCTACAAATCCATTTATCTGCCCCTATCAATCAGTTAGAGCCTAAAGGTTATAAAACTAAGACTATCTTGACAGGAAAATCTTACCTAACATAACACTTAAGCCTAACCTTTGTTCGACTTTTGTCTGATCTAAACCCGAACATTTGTCTCCAAAGCTGGGCCATCAAACATGGAACATTAAATAGATAAAACTTTAGGAAGAATCTAATGAGATAAAATAATTTACGAGTGACCTATAGCTTGTCACGGAAAGGGTATATCCATACAAACAGGGTGAAGAGTGCATCTGGTTCAGAATCTCTGTACTAACTGCTCAAAAACTTTGAAAATGTTTGATATATTTTTTTTTATAGTTTATTACATTTAAGTCATAACAAACTTGTCACCGTACTACGAGGGTAATTATCCATTGCGTGCGCCCAGTACACAACACATCTGCCACAGCTCTGGACTGCGACACGGCGCCGCACCGACACGCGGCGGCGGTGGCGCAGGCGGCACGATTGGCGGCGGGATCAAAAGAATGGATTAAAACGTGTACACACGGCTACACATCAAGCTATAAAGTTCCAGTTTAAGCGGACCTTTCATTGTACAGAAATCCTATACAATGCGAGATCAGCTTATACTGGAAATGTATAGCTTGATGTGTAGCCGTGCGTACCGAATAGCTGACTTGGTATAGTGATGTGTAGAATTCAATTGGAAACATTTGATTTAAAGTTAAATGTTTCTTAACTTTATAATGATGTAGGTATTATAAAAAAAATGTTGCCATGTAGTTTGTTATCACCAATATAATCAATGCCTTTGTTATGCATATCTGTATTGAGAATGACGAAAGCCTTAACAACAGGACTTTGGAAAATGCACTCCTACAAACATTGTTTCAATTACCACCACTGAATTGCTCTTTTTTTTTTTTTTTTGGGTTATCTCTCTCTTATACCAATAAGTAATAGAGTTATATCTCAGATTCTAAGAAGAATCTTCGAAATAGAACATGTTTCGTCATTTAAATAGAAATTGATGCGTTTATTATAATTTATCTTTGATTTTCAATAGTACGTTCTGCTTTGGGTAATGTTATGTCGTTAATCTTGATATTGTAGTTTATGATCGCCTAATACTATTTTGTAAGAGAATATTAACTTATTTATATATTCTAAGCTCTTTTATTTGAAGTGAAATGTTTCAGCTAAGAAGATTACTTATTAAAGTCAAGTTTTTTTTAGAAACGTTGCCCCACACTATGAAATTCTCCTGTATCGTGGGTGCGTTTACAAACATTTAAACTCACATACACAACAGCCAGACCCGGAACAACTACTTGTAGGTCATACCAATATTTGTTCCGTGCAAGAATCGAACCGACACATAGCGCAGCAGTCAATCGCTTAACCACTGCGCCAACCATGTTGTCGAGTTCCAGTTTTATTAGCCGTTACTTTTGGCTGTTTGGTTTTTGGGTACTAAACCCAAGTCCACAATTAATAAATTTTCCCAAGAATTTTCTATCCACAAAGGATTACAAAGGTTAGCTTGATTAACGAGGAACTTTATGCCAAAACCAAAAAATATATTCCATGTCTCTTTCCAGACAAAATTACAAAATTTTATTACCTAGCTAAAAAAAACCTGAAAACTAAATGGAATTTCTAGATGTAGTTAGATCTAATAAAGAATAGATTTGTCAAAGAAAACAAAGCAGACTTTAGATTGAATCTAGTCCACTAAAAGGTAACAAAGAATTTCAATTGGTTTTCTTTTAAATACCTGAAGACTGGAGCTATTCCTTTGAGAAATCAAAACTTAACGCCAATGTAAACGGAAGAAATAGGAGTAAAATAAAATAAGAAGTCACTTTATATTTCAATTTGAAAGTCTTTGTCTTTTAATAGAATACTCAATCAATTAACGTAGAACATCGCCTCAAAGTTTCATTCGGGACTTTGTTGCAGAGAAACCTTTAAACTAATCGGTCTTCTTTTGTTTCGTGTTACAACTGGCCTCGTTAGAAGTTTTCGACCGTCAAAGTCTTGACAAGTACTTTTTTTTTAGGTTTCCGTACCTCAAAAGGAAAAACCGGTACCCCTATAGGATCACTCAGGTGTCTGTCTGTCCGTCTCTCACAGCCGATTTGCTCCAAATCTACTGGACCAAATAAGGTTGAGGTGCACATCTAAATTTCTGTGATCCAACCACAAACGTGTAACGTAAAAAAAAAAATTTTAAATATGGCGTTCAGTGTTGGGGAAAAAAAATGTGAACTGTACCGTGTGACATTATGAAATGAAAGGACTTTTTATGCGGATTTTTAATATATATTTTTATAATTTTAAAATAATTAGTTTTAAAGTCATTAAATATTACCATTCTCCCCTCTATCTTCAAAACTACTGACTATATATTTTTTTTTAATACAGATAATATTTCTATACTTATTGATTACAGGAAAATCTATAAGAAGTCTTATATAGTCTTTAAATAACATGATAAATCACTCAATATTGTGCTTACAAACTAACATTTGCAACTACAATGTTAAGTTTGTTCATGGAACAAATTACAGAACCCTTCATTGTGCGTGGTCCAACATACACTTGGCCGGTTTTTGTTTTATAGGTGAATTGAATTGGAATCTTACATGTCTTACCAAGGGGTATCGTTTTACCTAGTAGCTGGGTTGTGGAGGTAAGATAGGCAGTCTTTCCATGTGAAATACTGGTATTTAGCTGGATCTGGTAAGACTGGAAGCCGACCCCAACATAGTTGGGAATAGGCTAGGCAGATGATGAGGTCTTGAATTGGAATTATGTTAGAGTTACTGCCCCGGCCCACCCTGCCCACTGCCACTTAAGTTTGATAATTCTTCGGGCTATGTCGGTTACCTTGGTTCACCCGCGGATCTATTTATTTCTGATTCGATCACGTAGGGAAACTCCAAGCATAGCCCTCTCCATTGCTCTTTGGGTAACTTTTAGCCTTCTAATAAGGCCCATTGTGCGCGACCACGTTTCAGTGCAACATCAATGGCGAGTACATCACTCACCCTCGGTTTTCCGACGATATAGTTGTCATGGCTGAGACTATGGAAGACCCGGTACAATGCTCGTGGAGCTTCCGTTAGAGTTGATCTTAAAATTAACATAGACAACACTAAGGTCATGGCAAATGCCCATCTAACACCCACCCTCATGAAGATTGGAGACGCTGCCCTCAAGATTGCGGACGAGTATGTTTACCTAGGACAAACTGTTCAGTTAAGTTGGTTCAACTTCGAGAAACAGGTCAATCGTCGAATCCGACTCGGCTGAAACTACGTAATTCTTCTTCTTCTCTTCCGACATACCGCAGTGTCTGACGAAAGTCTTTGACTAGTGCGTGTTGTGATGACCTATGGCACTGTATTAATATTATGTTAGCAAATAATCAAGTTAACATTTATAAAGATTCTTTGATCTCCAATCCGGATTACAATCAGCAAAAACTGTGGTTTTGGCTCAACGTTTAACGTACCTTTAGTGCTATTGAACGAAAGTGGGTGCCAGCACGTGAACATGACATTGCGACTAGAAGACCAAAGTTCAGTACTAATAGATGCTTAACAGTTGATTATTTTAATTATACTGACGTGAACGATAAAATGATTGCAATCATTGACGTAGATCGTGTTACAAGATTACACAAATTCTATGTAGTTGATGTTGGTCACGGTGACTTTAAATCTACTAGAAATGCCTACCTACTAGGTACGTAATCAGTAAAAACTACCTAGACTAGCTGATCGAATGAAATGGAGAGATTTTACAGGTTCAAGAGAACTTTTGTAATTGATAAGCTCTTGATTGACCACTCATAAACATCATTATTTCAGCCGAAAGACGTCCACTGCTGGGTATAGGCCTGCCCCAAAGATCGCCACATCGACCGGTTCTGTGCTTCTCGCATCCAGCGATTTCCTGCGGCCTTCACAATGTCATCGGTATACCATGGGGAGGCCTTCCTAGATTAACCACTATCACACCTAAATTCACCTGATAGTACTCGATTACCTAGACATAATTTATTCACACGACACTTGAGGACTTCCAGGAAGTCCTTTAGCTCAATAACTAAAGGACGTCCTGGAAGTCTTAACGACTCAAAACACAAACTTCAACAGGGACTTCTATTACTAAAATTGTACGCACAAGAAGGGGATTCTAACTTGTTATGTGAACAGCTTGTATCGACAATGTACATATCCATTTGTGACGTAAATGAGCAAGTATGACAAACTCTATTCAATTTTATAACCAATTCATCATACCGTAATCAGAAATCCGTCTGCCGATGTGTTGATTAAGTTGAATCCCTCCAAGATTGTTGGTCTACATAATTATGAACATTAGCATCATTTCTTTAGTTTATTTATGTGTGACAATTATGAATGTGTGTTATAAAATGATTATTCACGTGATCACGTCTAATAATAAAAGTACATAATCCTAGTTTAGTTTATTGTCACATCATTGCCTACATGAACATGCTTGCAACCTTTGAAACTTGAGTCATTTTATATCCGCTTATAGTCAGTTGTAATATAGTATATAAGTAATCACTGAACAATACAGTGATTACTTGTCACTGTCTTTTGTTTTATAATCCTTTATCTCAAGATAAGGACTTTTTCTTGTGAACTTACGATTGTATTTCTTCCGTTTCCAACATATTTTAGTTTTTTTTTTTAATCTCATGTCCATTATGTCCAGGGAATATATCATCATCCATAATATACCCAAAAATGGAACTCAGACCTCCTATCTATGAAAGGGTCGAGAAAGAACAAAAAAAACATTAAAATTCCAACACAAGCTAAGTATTAACTTTCCTGTAGAGATTGGCATTGCCTGTCAAATAAATTAAGTATTGGGGCAAGCGTCCTGGGGCCCAAGTCTGCTATTTTTATAAATTCAGTCATTCCAACATGATCCCATTGTCATGCCATTGTCATTTTGCTAAAAGTTCGTAATCTGGTAAATTCATAATGGTCGATCATTTTCTTTGCAATTTCTTTCAATGTAGTGTCAGTGGCCGACCATTGGAAAGTCATAATAATAGTAGATTACCAAACTTGTCAAAATCAACAATTATGAAATCAATGATCGACCATTCTGACACTATTGTAATAGCAGACTTGAGGCCCTGAATAGTCTACATTCTGGTGAGAAGTTTTGTTTCAAAATCGATGTCAAAAAAGTTACAGAAATTCACCTCTAAACAATTCAGTTGTATTTTTAACGATATAAAAATGCTTGATATTTATATTGTTGAAATGTTCAGGTTATATCAATCGGTTTTGTCATAAATACAAAACTTATTTCAATATCGTACTTAGACAATGTAGCCAGAGAGCTTCAAATTCAAATATTATTTAAATTAAAATGTTTGCTAACGATTTGATCTAGTGTGTAACAATTGTGTTTTGTTTTAATTTATTTACACTTTGACCTTAATTCATATATTTGTATGACGTTAGTAGGCTTTACTATTAGATTAATATAAAACAACATAATTATTAATCAAAGTCCACACTTGAACTAGAATTTCATTTGTGTGACTTCCAGTGAATCTGACAAGACCCACTCAATTATAAGACTTGCCAAACTGGCAGCTCTTCAGACAATAGACAACATTGCAACAGACATTGTATTCATAGTATTCATGGCTCTGAAGCACAACGCGACACAATTACAGAGGTGGCAACGTCACTCGTCTCTTGTCAGTGAATTGTGGGTAACGGAATACTGGACTCGTTTGTTAAAGTGTCTCGTAAATTATTGTGGTGTTGGTAGAGGGCCTTCCTGTCCGGATAAGATTATCTACATAGACAGACAATGATAATAAAAAATATATAATTGCAATTATAAAAGGAACTTATGTATACTGTATTGATGTCTAATAAAGAGTTATGGAAGAAGAAGACGACATACTGCCGACCACAGATGTATTGGGATGAGATCACGAGGATGATGATGAATTGCAAATGCTACTAGCTGTTGCTCACGACTTCGTCTGCGATCCAGGAAGAAAAGTACTTAAGTAAACCTATGCGCATTTGATTCGAATTTATAATACTAATGATGTTATTATAATGGTGAGTGTGTGTTAGGTTCGCATTGTTATAAAAAAAATAAAAAATAAACTATGCTTATACTAACTTTTGGGCATAGAGTACATTTTACACCCACTCCACTTAACACTTGAAAACGCACCACATCATAAAGAACCAAAAGAGGGGAAGAGTATTCTGTATTTTGTTTTTTTCTAAATGGTGCGATGTCCTCAACGAGCTTTCAGCCTGTACAATCACGTGTGTATGTGCCATTAGGAAGCTCAAACCATAAAGCAGAGAACGTTTACAAGCCAACACACACGTAACACATGCCTTAAAGTCTAACAAACTGTACAAAATGTGCAAATTCAAAGTCCAACTCTCCTATAAATTAAGCATGGAACGATTTCCTATACGGTCGATGCCATTAGGGATGCATTAAGGCAAAGTAGTTAGCATTCCAACTTCGAACAGCTCATATTTATGAGCGCTAAGTTAAAATTATTGAGTCTGAATCATACTCAACCTTGAGTGAGTTGAGTATCGCAGTAATTTTCTACTCAAACTTTAGCAATAATTTTAACACTCCAAATTGTTATAAGTAGTTTTAATTTTTGTATTTGCTCAAAACTGTTGTTTTATTATTTGATTTGAGTCAAGGTTTTGTTTTAAAGGAAAATATTTTAATGTTTGTTAAAGCTTTGATGTAGCAATGTTCTGTTGTATCAATTTACGTTGTTTCCCTGAAATTAATTAAATTGTTCAAAGCAGTGAAGACTTAAAATTTTATTGATGTCACATTTAGTTTTGAAAATAGAACGAAAATATCAGAACGTATTTATAGAAATGGCCTCTTTATAATGTCACAGTGGCTTCTGCTTTCTTAGGTCGATTGTAGGTCAGAGATCCCGTTAGGTTAGAGATTGTGTTGAGATTCCGCACCAAGTCAAATATTTCATCTCATATGAGAATTTGCACAGTGTCTTATGGTTTTTGCAAGACATGTGATTCTTACGTCTTCCAACGGCTCGTGCGTTCTATCTACGTATTTATTTACACTTTCAAGGTACACTCTGACTCTTATCCCTTACTCGATATAAAAAAAAAAAAAAGGTTTTTTATTATCTACCATTGTACATAAACACTTAGCTAAACACTATGCAGCGTAACAACTAAAATAAAGAGTGTTTCCGATGAACTCTGGAACCCAGAGTAAGATTTAACTTGTGTTTAGGGTGCCAGCGTCCTCGCCTCTAATTTGAACATACTCGTATAACAGTAGTTGTATGACGAGCACAGTATATTATTATTATGAAAACTACTTACTACTAGAAAATGCATGTTATGATGTGTCTGTTAAAGTACCTATGTGGGGGAATGTGTTTGTGTCTGTATTGAGAGAGAGATAAAATATGGTGAAAACTTGTGTGTATATAAGTCTGTGTAAATGTAATTATAAATATATGAATTTATTAACTACTTAAAGGTTAAGCGATTGATACATGCAGTAAATCTTCAGTCTTATCGTAACTCATTGTCAGTAGCCACTTTGTGACCTTGGTCTTACATCGATTATGGCACATGGGAGCTATGGTGAATACTTTGTTTATTTTATTATATAAATGGTTGGAGAGAATATCATAATGACGCTGAGCAAGGTCTGTTCATCCGCGAGTTGAGCATACCTCGAAGCCTCTACGCTTTTTAGCAGCATTCGGCTTGTATAACACAGAGGGATGTTTGCGCAGAATGGTGCCAAGAACAAAGAGCTGTCTCACAGTGAGGACCTGACATTCGGTGTAGAGAGCCGAGGTAGGATATCTAAACGGCTTCAAGCTCATAACCTTGAGGACAGCTCTCTGTGCTCGTTCCAGAGGCAGTAGGCTTGTCTTAGGGGCCCCACCCCACACTGTGATGCAGTAGTTTATTATACTTTGACACAGGGCATAATAAACAGTTTTAATGGTACGGGAGTCCGCGGAGTGCCTTAGTTTAAAAAAAAAATATATACACTTGCGGACTCGCGATATGAGATTGCTAAGGTGAGGTTTCCAGCTCAAAAAACTATCTACATAGACTCCGAGATACTTGACTGACTTACACCTTGTGAGTTGTGGACAGCCCCATTGTGAAGAGGATAGACCGAGTGAGCAGGTATGAGCTCTAAGCGCCATTGTATCCGGTGAAGGGAGGTTAGTGGATAGTAAGGAGAAAGCTAAGTAAACTGTTTTCTTAAGATTTAAGGTTAGGATGTTATTTGAAAGCCATTTCATCACTGAATTTAGAGCAAGTTCCGCGTATTTTACTGTTTCAGGCCAGTCGCTACCGTGAAGAAGCAAGGCCGTATCATCGCCCACATATACCGCAGATCTTTTCATCGTTTTTAATTAATACACTGCACACTGGTATAATACAAATACTTGTACGTACACCTCCATTTTATAAATGCTGTGGAAAAAAAATGTACAAGTACACATTTACGTCGTTTGAAAACAAAGAAGGTTATTTCAATATTTTCTAGTTATATTCTATATTTCCGTGTACCTACACACATTTACAGTCAATTTGAGTCTGTCAGCACGACGTCACTAAATGTCGTGTTGTACTTACCCTTCGGAACCATTAACCGGAACCATTTCTTTTTGTTTATTGTTTGGGGTAAGGTTTTCTTATTTTATCTTCTTTGTCTTCATCAATAAATATTGACTACATTACTTGTTATTTGTAGTAATTTCTTTGCAATTTTTTTACTGTATATGGCCTGTCATTCAAATCGTTAATCAAAATCATTATTTAAAATATCATTAACATGTAAAATGTTGTGTAATGGTCTAAAGTTCAACGGATATTACAAAACATTGTAATTCATCATTAATCAGTGACTTATATCAAAATCATGTACATTTGAGGAAATACAACATATTAGTGATAGGCTCGTCTTTTATTATTACTTGAAACACGATGACAATGAGACTAAGGAATGTTCCCCGGATTATCTCGTAATCTCTATGAAATTCGGAATTTGATTAGCAATTTTTATAAGGACAAAAAAAACCGGCCAAGTGCATGGTGGACCACGCACAATGAAGCGTTCCGTAGTTGAGATGAATTAATCTCAAAAACAAACTTAATATTGCATTGTAGTTAAAAACATGTTCTCCAATACATACATCATACATCCATATACGTCGCGGTCAATTCTCCAACTGCAAATGTAAGTTGGTCGACTATTGCTCGTTAATCTGTAAAGTCTACTTAGATGTGATAGTTTTCCTTTTAATTTGGTTTTTTTAGACTACTGCCATGAATTTTTTCACATATCCAAAAATAACCATTTAGCTGGCAGGGGCACACTTGACTCTAACAAAAATTTGCAGTTTGCAGCTTAATATTACCCAAACGGATCCCTGAATCGAAAAATGGTTTTTACAACCCTGCAATTTTTTTATCGGCCTATCCAACGATACCCCCACATTATGGGATAGACGAAAAAAAAAAAATATCATCCCCTTTACGTACGACGAAGCTACACTACTAAAAATATTTTTTTACGATTTTATTTTACCAGTTTGTCAGTGTGATTAATATGCCACATACCAAATTACAACTTTACTATACCCACACCAAATTACAGCTTTCTAGTACTAACAGTCTCTGAGCTAAGCCGAGGACAGACAGACCGATGGACATGGCGAAACTATAAGGGTTCCGTAGTCAACACTACGGTACCCTAAAAATGGAGTTCTAATTACAAAATAATGTAAGTATTTGACAAATATTGTATGACTACTGGATTATACATCCGTATTAGATTTTGTATCAGCTGTACGTATCAAATTAGGTGATGAATTATACATGTTCTGAAAAGATTTAGATTTTTTTTTTTCAACACTTGGATGAAAATACGCAGAATACATTTTTATTTAATTCGTAGAATTTGATTTAAATTGGTAACACCAATGCAGCTGAAATAATTATTTTAACTTCATCACCATGTAAAATACTGGTATTCAGCTGCATCCGGTTAGACTGGAAGCCGACCCCAACATAGTTGGGAAAAGGCTAGGCAGATGATAATGATGATGATAGTGTTGCCATTGCTTAGTTTGTTTAGGTTTGATTGATATGTATTTTACTACCATAAAAGCCCAACTTTTGTTCAGTATCAAAACAGCCTATAGTTTTTTAAATTGTGATCCTCGTTGCTTGATGCCAATCACTTTCATTTACCTATTTAAAGTTTAAGTGACAGATTAATTTTCAAGGGTTTAAATACGGCGTTCCGCAAGGTTCAATTCTAGGTCCATTCTTGTTTCTAATTTATATAAATGACTTACCATATCACATAAGGGATAATCAGAAGATTGTACTATTCGCAGATGATACTTCCCTCATTTTTAAAATCAAACATCACCTAGTCAATTTGGAACATGTAAAGTTGTCCATTGGTTTAATGTAAATAATCTTCTCCTGAACAAAAAAAAGACTAAACTCATTAAATTTTCAATGCCAAATGTCAGGCAGCTAACTACCAAAGTTCAACTTAATGGAATAGAGTTGGACCCTGTCGAGTCGACAGTTTTTCTTGGAATACGATATATTGACGGTAAATTACAATGAGGCCCACACGTAGAAAAATTGTCAGGAAGGCTAGAATAGTTCGGGGACGGTACTGACTTTTTCAAATTATGCGATATGACAGTAAAATTGTCCATACAAGTTCCATTATTTTTCAATGTGCGATTTTGTGCATTCTAATGCTTCTATGATTACGAGAGATTGATGTGGTATGACAGTAAAAACGGTTTTCCTTGTTCCTCTATACAAAATTTCGCTGTAATACCCGTACCTCAGTTCAGATGAGGTTAAAATTGTACGGCGGTGCCCGTACTGTCATTTTCACCACCGAAAAATCTAATGCTAATGAAGTGCGTCCCGCAACGTGTTAAAAGGTAATGCATATTTTTCGAGAAATTAATAAAAAATGTTTCTAACCTCAAATCAGATAGAAAGCGAAAACGAAATGTTAAAATGGGCGATTGACAACCAAATCTGTCTCAGTATATTGTTCGTGGTGTAAAATGTCTTGAAACGGAACGTAAAAAAAAACTGTACATGGCGTATGTACAGTTTTTTTTTACGTTCCGTTTCGCATTTTACAATAATCTATAAAATGACATTTACAATAATTGTGCTAATAATAATGATTTATTTTATGAATATATGGGGAGTAGAAATGTAGAAAGAATTAAAAGAGATCCTTATAAGGAACTGATTACAGTTGTAAATGATGGATTTTTAAATGAAAAATTTACGAATGTTTTGTTTTTATAGCAACCTAAAAATCCTGCTCAGTAGAAAGTTATTGTACTACTGTTACTAAGAGAACTTAGGATGCAAGAGCGAGCGAAGCGAGCTCGGGACTTAAGGCAACCCGACTCGGACAGGTTAGGTTCGAAGGGGATGGCGGGGTCTAGTGAGCTAGCGTAGCGAGCGAACTCAGACCCCACCATCCCCTTCGGCTTTATTTTAATTGAAACCCTTGAGCTCTCCCAACTACGCCCTATAAGCAACTTTAATGTGTTTTGAGGTTAGGTTACAATAACTTGTTTTTCTTAAGAACGGTGCGTTACCTTTTCATGGGAGTAGTGCCAGAGGAAAGGGGGGGGGGGACCCTCCTTACCTCTCCCTCCTCTCCTACCCCCTCCTCCTGCCAAACGATACTAATTTTTTACCGGCAACTTGTAAATGGGTCAATGTATACGCTTTTACAAACAAACTTCCTACTGACATTCTAAACTTACCCATTAAACCATTTCAAAGCTGTATTAAAACCAAACTTTGTAAAAAACAGTACTATAAAATTTCTGATTATTTAGAAGACAAAAAAGCTTGGAATTGAGCTGCTCGCTCTGCTAGCCTTGTGATAAAACTTGACATTTTAATTATTATGCATAATTTTATATACTTATTGACATTGCAGAATATTATACACAATATTACATGAATATTTACTTTGAAAAGTATTATATTTACTGCTTTGATTTATTGTGAATATGCACTATGTAGGTCATTTTTAGGGTCCCGTACCCAAAGGGTAAAAATTACTAAGGCTCCATCGTCTGTCTTTATGTCTGTCTGTCTGTCCGTCTGTCACCAAGCTGTATCTTGATAACGGCAACAGTTAGACACTTGAAATATTCACTGAATATTTAGTTATATATTCACTTTAAAAATAAATAATTAAATTAAAATAAAACAAATATTTAAGGGGGCTCCCATACAACAAACGTGATTTTTTGCCATTTTTAAAGATAATGGTACGAAACCCTTCGTGCGCGAGTCCGACTCGCACTTGGCCAGTTTTTTTTTCTCAGTTAGTTTTAATGATGTTCTGGCGTTTTGTGCACTTTATGCGGCCTACCCAAATGTCCTTTCTTTGGTATTGTTCGAGTCGTTGAGTTCCTTTAGTCTTGAGTTGAGCTGCACGATTACTGACAAAATGCTTGCACTGATTGGACAAGTCCACTCAAATTTGTGTGGTTCTTTCCTCAAAACCATTTCAGACAGGGATCTACATGGTCCTCACATGATCTGACGAAGATTATATCTTGACTTTAAAAGAGACTTTGACCCCTGAATTTGTTTCGCCATTTCTTCTCAGGGGTAGTTAGATAGGAAATGTCGACTGCATCTAGATTATTATTTAATTTATAATTTGACGTGTAAAGTGATTCTGATTTCCTATTTATAGAATAAACGATTTCATTTCATTTCACTCATACTTATTCTCTATTGTGATACTATAAACAAATTATTATTCACATCCACCAAATTATGAGTCCAACATTAAAATTCCTACTCCTAATCCATAACATATCAACAATATGACTGATATAGATTTCTCACTTAATACATTACATTACGATAATCTAGAACGAGGCTAAATATTATTTTATTGTCAGAATAATCAATAAATCCATTTACTTGATTATTTGGTACCTGAGCTGATTATTTGTTGAATATTTTCACTGTCATCGTGATTATGTAAAAAGTTTAAACATACGACGCGGGTAATAAGATTATAATAACGTGATTTTTAGTAGCGTAGATTTCTACTGAGGCTTCGCCATATGTCTGTCTGTCTGTCTTTCCGTCTGTCACCAGGATGTATCTCATGAACCGTGATAGTTAGACAGTTGAAATTTTCACAAATGATGTACTTCTGTTGCCGCTTTAACAAAAATACTAAAAAACAAAATAAAATAAATATTTAAGGGGGCTCCCATACAACAAACTTGATTTTTTTTCTCGTTTTTGCTCGATATTGATAACGGCAACAGGTAGACGCTTCAAATATTCACAGAATATTTAGTTATATATTCACTTTAAAAATAAATAATTAAATTAAAATAAAACAAATATTTAAGAGGCGCTCCCATACAACAAACGTGATTTTTTTGCCGTTTTTATAGATTATGGTACGAAACCCTTCGTGCGCGAGTCCGACTCGCACTTGGCTGGTTTTTATAAATATTAATAAAGTAAAAATAAATTTGAGATGGAGGGAGGGGATCTGTAGACCTACTTGTTTCTTCTTAAATTCACGGCATCTACAGGTATGATAAAATCTTGAAATACCCGTACACACCCAGATTTTAATAGTTAGTTTTTAGTAGAACCTTTTAGGAATAGGTACTATAGAAAAGTTTGAGTTAAGGACGGTAATCATCGCGGCATTCGATTTGTTTTTGCAAATATTCGTTGCGTGAGTCAACTCAGCCTATAGCTGTTCACTGCTAGATATAGGCCTCTCCCAGACTGCGTCATAACACCCTGTCCTCCGCGAGTACTTACCGTCAATTACAGAAGAACCTTTGAACTTTTATATTTTATTTAAGTAGGTATCTTTAACTTGCACTAAAATCTCTTCCTAACAATTATAATGTTTACAAAACAACCAAGTCATTAGCCTGTCAGCAACACTTTACGCTCTCGCCAAATACCGGCCATGCCAGTCCTTTAAATAAAGAATTTGTTTGTAAACGTTACCTCACGGCTCATTATAGGTTTAATAGGAACATGAGAATGTTCGCTATCTTTTAAGTTGGTGAACAAAGTTAAGGGCCATTTTGTACCTTTTCACACGTTTTTATAAACTTTTATTTTATATAATATTGTTAACAATATAATGCAAGACCAAAAGTCTTTCATTTTATTAACTCTCAATTTTTTGGTATGAAAAAGTTAAAATTGGCCTTTTATTAAATTCCACAAATTCGAAGTATAAACACCAACTGTGCTGACAGACGTTTTTATTAAAATACAAGCATTATTTAGCAGCACTTATAATATATATTTGCACATATTATATACATATTTGCATATATTATGACTATGAAACAGGAAATATTCACTTCTAAACTCACAATACATTTTTAAAACTCTAATATGTTAATGTTCCCCTGAAGCGTTTCTCGATGTAATTTCGCGGGCGTTTGACCTGACTGATTGTTTTTTCGTTTTCACTCGCTTATTTTTCGTCCAGCAAATGGACAAACAGTGTGGGATGCCAGAAATAGGGAAAAGGGATCGTTTCCTGGGACAAATATCGCTTTTGAATATCCGGGGTTCGGACGGAACTTCGGACAAGCAATACTAATCCCGCGGAGTGATGGTACGGATGTGAATGTGTGTTACTTAGGAGAAGGATTTTTGTATTGTTTTGTTAGGATATCGTGCAGATTTAAGAATCAGTAAAGTTAGTTTAAGAAAAAAGTCAAAGAAACGTTACATCTCCGTAATCTTAAGACTGTGAAAAAAGAATTGGGTAGAAAACCCGGTAACAGATCTCCACCACGTAGTTGTTAGGCGTAATGGTCAATGACTGATAAGGTTGATTGTCTTTATTTATGTTATGATGAGGCCTTTGACTTTCAGTGAAATAATTGCAGGCTGATAGTTAACAAGGCAGTTCTGTTCTATCTCTTAAAGCCGTTATTGCAAAGTAATACAAGGATTCTAGCATGAATATTATCAATACTTAGGCATTTTAATTTCTGTACCTACTAATAATAAAAAAGGGGAACGTGGAAGTAGAACTTACCAAAGTCCAACGCATTGCATATAATTAATTTTGATTCGAGATCTGAAGATAATTATTGTTAAACTAATCCAGAACTCCAGTCTAGCGCTAGAATCCAGTGAAATTGGGTCGATATTGGAGCTATGTTAGCACTCTTTACAGTGGTTGCGCTGATTCGATCAGAATTATAGTACCTATTGTCATTTACTTTCTTTTTTTATGTTGGTAAAAGAATTGATCGATAAAGTTGGTTTGCAACCTTCTATCTCCTATCCCATTCCTGCACTTTTCTTTCACTTTCGTTCGCGTGTTAACAATAAGGCTACACCAAGTGGCGCCACCCCACGCAATCTCGTCGCAACATTTTGAAGAAGGGATTATTGCAATTTTCTGTGTTCTAAAAAGCATCCCTCACGCGTCTCGTGCATTAAAACCAGGGACCGTACAACCCCGGTTAAGAGTTAAGCCTTTCGAAGGGGTAACCCATTCAATGGGTTACCTTTGTAATGATGTAACCCATTGAAGGGGTTTTATACTAGAAACCCAATGAAAGGGTTACATGATAACCCATTGAATGGGTTTTATACTTGAAACCCAGTGAAAGGCTTACATGATAACCCATTCAATGGGTTATACGAGTATACCTACTTGAAACCCAGTGACATGAAAAAATCGTAATATTATGTTATTTTGATATCCGCCCAGCACGCGTAGCATGACCAATTCTATCTCAATTCTACCCAGGGACCATTTTGGTTAGCATTTTAGAAAAACCCATACGGTGTGGGTAGTTCTAAATTACTTAAACGAAGCCGTTCAAAAGGGTTACCCACACCGTATGGGTTTTTATCGAAAACCCTTTCAACGGGTAACCAAAATTTTATTTAAGCCATTCGAAAGGATTACTCATATCGTATGAATTTTTGTTTAACTGCGTAGAAAAACCCTATAGAAAACCCTTTCAATTGGTAACCAAAATGGTCCCTGATAAAACTCGAAGAAACAAGTGAAAATTCGTGAAGATTGCATATATTATATATCTCGTCACACCAGGCCTCTATCGCATCAAGTAAGGTATTGTGCACTCGCTCCTCTGTACAAACTGTCGTTTTCGTCGCCCAATTTCTCTCCAAACAGTAATTGTACGCCATCCATTGTTTGCGACACAAACTTCAAAAATCTATCGTTAGATATTGCTTATTTGCGCACACAGAGTTATTTTAAATTGGCGCTAAACTCCGCAGACACGATGAGTATCACTATCTAAACACGATGAAATAAAACGTATGATATCTCTACACGTTCCTGAGAAAAAGCGTCTTGACAGACAGACATACAGACGTGTTAGAATTATATTCAGTTTTCTAAACGCAACCTATAATGTCCCTTGTGACATGGAATCTGTCTTTTAATTTTGACAAACGTCCCTTCAGTCGTGTTTTTTGTACGATTGTATTTATTTCGTTTCAATAATAAATCCCATAAAATCTATACGAACTGTTTTGTTTCTACCGAAATATCCAACGATGAATTGATCCTATACGGGTTCCGTTTTTCTTTTTGAGGTACGGAACCCTAAAAATAAAAATAAAATATCACAAATATAACAAAGGAAGATTTATCCGGTCCTGCATTCAGTACCTATCCATCGCTGGATTGGAAATGGTATTCCATTGGTATTTAATGGTCTGTCCTATTGGACAGCCACTAATTTCAATCCAATGGTGATAAAATCATTGGATCAATGTTAATCGTTACATAGGAAATTATTTGAACATTTAATTTAAGTTTGCATTCGTCGTTAATTCCTCCATCACCTATTTGATTACCAATGGTGATCAAAAGTTAAAACCTACCTTACTGAGAAGCACTAATTAATTTACAGCAGTCTGTTATGACCAACAGAGATATAGTCGAGCTAAGCACCTGCGCGTCAAGTTCAGGAACTAAGCTGGTACATAGCAAGTTGACAATTCGTCTGTCGCTGCTTTAAGCTTGTTATATACTCATGTGACCACATGAGACTGTGGCTTAGCTGCGCCAGTATAAAGGAGCAAAATCCTTCTTGGAACCAACTGGGTTAGATGTACTCAGACAAAGTTAGCTTGAGCGCGTAAAGTTAGCGTTAGCGTGTTAGTTAGCTTGTGTTTATTATTGTTAGGAAATATATTACCTCCACAGGAGAGATTGGCTAAGTTCAGTCATGCAGTGACGTAAAACTAGTATTAGTGAACCAGTTTCTCAGCTGCCATATTTTATGGTGTGTTACATGAAGTTTTGTTCATTTCTACTTGACAAAGCACTCTAATTTCTACTCGTAAAATCATAGTCAACTACTTATTAATAGTTAAAGCGTAAGAGAATAGTTTAAACTAAACCAAAGAGGCCGTATTCCATAAAAATGTGGCTGTTATTTTAGTATATTATGATATCTTACGACTACCACGCGAAGAAACTCGCGGGCAGAAGCTAGTATATTATAAAAGTAAACAAAACGCAAAATACAAGACTTGGAGGTGCTGAGATTTGAACCCAGGAATTTCAGCATGCGAAGCAGACACTCCACCACTGAGTTAACCCCCTGTGTGCGAGACTACTAAACTTTACTTTCAGTCTGAACCACAGTTCAGGTTGAGTTCTTGAAATAGCAAAAAAAGCAAAGACTAATTCGGGGCACAATATCTAGAGAAATACCGCCAGTAGGTAGTACCAACATTAATTCCTTTTAATTATCAATATATATATATATAGTGATCATCGTATCAGTGGTTCAGCAGCTTCAATATCATCTGGATCGTGATTCGTCGTGGACGTGGCACGACAGCGGCTCCCCCTAGAATCAACTTCCTGTCGGCAGCCAGTGTCACTCTTATCCGACCTTTTCGGTGATCCCAGTATCTTCGTAATAAAAGGGGCGGCGCCACTTGCTGCGCCGTCAAGTTAATAATAACAACATCAGTCTATTTTGTCCTACTACATGGCAAAAGCCTCTTCGCATATAGAGAAGGCATGTACATAAGTCAGAAATCGCTAATCCGCCTTGAGCAAGCGCCCATCAATGCCCATAGGTATTAATTAGAGAATAATAAGCTACGACATAATAATTTGTCGACTATTATTGTAAGTAGGTACACAGTTTTGAACACGTTTCCGATCAATCAGCATTCGATAATACTATAATTGATTAGATTAATTGAACGTACGCTGTCTGGAGATAAGTTCCCATAAACAGTGATTTACTTGTCTATGAGTGTGTTTAAATGAACCACGTAAAAGTACTTATAAATAAAATAAGAAAATAATGTTGATAGTGGTACTTTTTCACCGACTTCACGATCATCAATTTGTATTTTTTGTGGAAAAAATAGGGAAAACATCATAATATTATCGATAATTAATCGATTTTGGCAGGTTGTGTTGATGAGTGTTTTTTATCGGAAGGAAAAACCTTCACCTGATAATGTAATTATGTTGGATGCTCTCTAAATATTCACTATTTATTTGGAGGACAGGAAAAGTGTATGTCTGGTTAACTCTCATGCGTAGAACAAAAATATAAATACCTAAACAAAGGATTAACTTTGATGTCAATTTATCCTTATCCTAAGAACATCTATTTGACCTGCTATTATCTTTTTTCCCGGGCAGTCAAATGATTCATTATTCCTTAAAAAAATACTTTGAAAAGGAGGAAAAAAAGTGTGATTGATCTTACATTACATAATATTAATTTCAATAAACAATAACTAAATCAGTAGCCAATTCTAAAAATAAATAAAACAATAAAGTTGATTCAAGCCGCTATCAATCTTGGTGTAAAGACATTAGGTATCTAATCGCACTGATAACTCTTAAGCTGACGATGATTCAAAGGTGATTTAAAAAGTTTTCGGATTTCTTAGTAAATTCGTCACCATCATTGATGATGACGTGTATAGCAACCTTTCTATTTATTTTGCACTGGCCGAAATTGTAATAAGGAAATACCGTATGTAGCTCATCTACATCTTTTAGGAATTCATATCTTATGATATTGCCGATTACAATTATCTTCTGTACTAGGTAAAAATTGTGAAAAAGGATAGCCTGCCCAACATTGCTCGGATCAAAACTTGAGCAATGTTGGACAGGCTTCGATATCCAATGAAAAGTTAGCTTTGGACATCGTTGACTCCTGCCGGAGGCTCTACGCGGGGACCGTGCGGTCTAATGGCTCTTTACGGGGCACCGGTGTGGGCACGCTCCTTAAGGCTGCAACGAGCCCGCCGATTTAACGCATCCCAAAGGGTCATAGCCATCAGGCTGGTCCGAGGATACCGCACAGTCTCCCGTGAGGTGGTAGGCCTCTTTGCAGGACTGCCACCATGGGATTTTGACGTTCAAAAGTCCTAAAGTCCTCATATTTGCCTATTTGAAATAAATAATTTGACTTTGACTTTAAATCTGGAGGCAAAAGTCCTCGCGCACATATGGGAGTGGCGTGAGGAGGCCAAAATAACTCCGCTGCCGCGAGAAATCACGGCACAGCGGATGGAGCTCCGGTGGGATTTATCTCATGGCAGCTCCATCGCAGGCCGATTTCCGGCCACTGTAGGTGCGGGCTTGTGGACGGTGAGCGATGGGTAGCTCACCGTCCGATAAGGACAAGACCCAGGTCGACGGCGCGCTGTGTTCCACGTGCGCCTCAACAAGATGTCAGCACCAACTGACGGGGTCCGTTAGGGCCAATGCCTCCAGGGTTGCGAGTCTGTCCGATAGGGATATCGTGGCCCTGGCACACAGGCAACGGAAGGAACATGGGTGGGTTTTAGTCAGTAAAAGTCTGACACGCCCTCTCGCTCCTCCGAAGTTATTGGAGAATTACCCACCCAAAAAAAAAAAAAATGGTGGCATGGAGAGTGCGATTGTCGCAACGTAGCGCTGAGCACGCCACGATTGTGGGTCCACGATTGTGGGGATTGGTTAGAGAGGCGCCACGGCGTCCTCACCTTCCGACTGACGCAGGTGCTCACCGGACACGGTTGTTTCGGGAGGTTCCTGTTCAGGATAAAGCGGGAGGAAACGCTTAGGTCTTACCACTGTGTGAATCGCCCGGAGGACACGGTGGAGCATATGGTGGAGGTCTGCCAGGCTTGGGCGGAGCACCACCATGTCCTCACGGAGGCGATCGGTGGCGGCGATATCTCGCGTCTGGCCCTGGTTCAGGCCATAGTTCAGAGCGAGAGTGCATGGGAAGCCGTAACCTCCTTCTGCGAAGCAGTAATGCTCGCAAAGGAGGATGCGGCACGCTTGAGGGAGAGGCAAAATTTGCATCGTCAAGCCCTAGTCGCCGCGAGAGACGTCCTGGGTGTCGGCAGTCGCAGGCCGATTCCCGGCCACCGTAGGCGCGGGCATGCGGACGATGAGCGATGGGTAGTTCGCTGTCCGATAAGGACCAGGACCTGGTCGGCACGTTGTGTTCCACGCGCGCCTCAAAGATATGTCAGCACGAACTGACGAGGTCCGTTAGGGCTAATGCCTGCCAGGGTTGCGAGTTTGTCTGAAAGGGATATAGTGGCCCTGGCACACAGGCAACTGAAGGAACACAGGTGGGTTTTAGTCAGTAAAAGTTTGACAAGCCCTCCCTCTCCGCCCAGGGCGGGAGAACTTCTCTGTGTGAGAGGTGGCCATAGCCCCGTATTTAGAAACGCGTAGTGATATTGCTCGGATCTAATAGATTCAGGTATTTTGATTATTCAGCTTTGGCGACTTCCTCAAATGTTCAATTTGCTTTAATGCCAAATTAGCGTTTACAACGTACAGTAGTTAGGATCATAATCAAACGCTAGAATAGCATAGAATTTATAAAATGCACCACTATTGGTTCTAATAAAGTAATTATAGAATAAAATTTGAAAATTTCACTACAATTTCACTACTTTTCTTTAAATTTCACTACAATTTATTCCCTGGCCCACTGGGCCAGGGAATAAATTGTAGTTTTACTGAACGAGGAAAAAAGGACTTTTGAACAAGCACACGTTGTTTTTTGGTTTTTATTCCTAAAAACCTGGAATTTATTTAGACTACAGAAACAGATTGCATTTGTATTCTGGTTCTTCAGCTACCTCAATCATTTTACCCGACTACGGCAGTGAGAAAGCGTTAACCGACGAATCTGGCTAGCTATGAACATAATTTTGTCACTTTTGTATTTACTTCGTTACCTCGTATACAGCCAAATAATAGGTACAACTACTATAATTTCAGATCGAAGTTTTTCATTGTTTCAAACTTTCCAGTTCCTTCTCGTATTCTAGGTTTTACACAGTTATGTTGGAGTCTGCATCCACTATAACCAGACGCAAACGAACTTCACAATTCCATTATTTATGCATTTCTATCTGTTTTCACCAAGTGAATAACTGAACATGAGCAATAACCATGTAACACTGGCCTATATCTGGTTGTTAGATTTTTAGACGGCTTGTGATCTCGGTGAATAACAAAATATTCAGACATTTGCGCATTTATAACCAAAAGCGGTAATTACATTGTTTTAAACCGGGCAGGTGTCTCAGTCTGATTTTAATCGAATAATTGTGTGATTAACTTGGTGACATAACGAGCAGCTGGTAAATTCCTTTTCAATTTAATTACTTTCACTTGAACGGGTGCAGTAATAAGCTTTCGTTGAATGTCAGGTCGTGCAGTTCATCAACTATTTCCTTTTCTTGACACCCATTTTCAGTTTTGGATTTTTTGTAATCAGTGTTAGATTGACGGATTTGTATGTAACGTTACACCTAAAACTGCAATTGAAGCAGATTGAAAGGAGATTGCAGTTTCAGCTCAGGTGCTTAAAGTTGGTTTTTATTGGAGGTTAAGCTTTTAGTTCGATTGGATTTAATGCCAGGCCAATGTTCTTTTGTAGGAAAATCTAGGTGTTTGACCTTAATTTGTAAAATCTTTGTCAAATGGTAAATATGAACAATTAACAAACCATGAATTCCTCATAAATTGATAACAGTGGCAAATATTATCCATCACTACACACACTAATTTAAAATAGTTATCAACACAAAAATATACGATAAATTAGCAAGATTACCGGCTTATCTATCGTCCAGTACTTTCAAAAATAGTATCGATTTTATTATAAATGTATTCGTAAAGCATTGCTCCCACATTAGCCGTAGATACTCGAAGAGGAGCAGTCGCAATGGGTGCTCAAATATATTATTTTTTGATCGGAATAGTTTTGAACGGAGTGTATGGTCATGGTAGGCTGAAAGAAGGCCATACTGTGGACAGTAGAAGTGCGTTTGATCAGGATTTGTACGAGAATGTGCTCGACACGGAACAGTGTCAAGCTCAGCTTACGTTTTTGGTGAACGATAACTTGAGGAACCTATGTGAGTTTATTTTTAATGTTTTTATGTTCTGCCTCTGTGGGCTAGGGATAAGACCACCTGTCTCAGACTCAGAGGTCCTGGGTTCGGTTCACAGCGGGGGTAAATTTTCTGCTCGGTTTGGTTGGTGGTAGTGCTTGTTCTAAGTCTGCCTGGCTAGCTACCACTATCTTATATAAGTCTGCCGCCATAACATAAATGTTAACAGCGTTTGTTGTGTTTCGGCGCTTAGAGGTTAGATAGAGAGGAGGCCTGTGTCCCAGCAGTGGGAACATTATAGGCTGATTATAAAATTCACCATTATTTAAAAAACATATTCAGGAAGGTTTATGTGTAGGTATTACAAATTAATATTAAACTTGAGTACTTCTAATAAAGAAATCTAGATGTTTTGTCAACTCGTAGAAACCGCCGCGAGCAGCGCCGGGGCGCCAGTAATACTATAAGCCAGTGGAAAATAAAAAGCTAGAGCTAGTCCATTAATATTTTACTGTTGGCTTACTTATATTTTAAATACCTAAAGGCTTTTGTTCGGCAGTAAGCTCTGTAAAATAATTCGAGGAGGCTTTCTTCGAGAACAAAATAATTATTTTGCTGATAATGTGAATTAGAAATATATTCATTACGATAATTATAACAAAATTATAAAGGAATTACAGCCGCACGGATCGATCGACCAGGTTGAGCTACGCTTGCCGTGGTTGTTCCGTGAAAAGGTGACCATCTTTACATAGCCTCGTTGTTACGAGTCGTTAGAAGCCCGAAAGTCTGACAACCAGTCTTACCAAGGGGTATCGTGTTACCCAGTAACTGGGATGTGGAGGTCAGATATTCAGTCGCTCCATGTAAAATACTGTTATTCAGCTGCATCCGCTTACACTGGAAACCGACCCTAACATAGTTGGGGAAAGGCTGGGCAGATGATGATAATAACAAAATTATAAAAAAAATATGGATTAGATTTTAATTTAAAATAAATTAATCCCACAGTTGGCAACATTATTAATTACAGAGAAATCTGTGGAACTAATGAGCACATCATAAATATCTACTTCACGTGTCTGGAATAACACAGCATTAGTTCTTTCATCGCCATAATTATCCTATTTCTAATTAACCGACTTCCAAAAAGGACGAAGATGTTCGTCTGTATGTATGTATTTTTTTTATGTATGTTTATCGATTTTTCCGTCAAGTGCTTAACGGGTCACCAAAAAGTGATAATAACGCGAAAACTCATACAACGGGTGTCTCATAATAATTTATCACATAAATACAGTATTAGTTGTAAAGTATCTTGTTAGGTATTTGTTTCCTTCGATAAGATATTGCAATCAACTCATGATTTCGTTATTACTTTCCATTTTTTACGGACTAAAAACTCGTAAATAACTACCTAGTCTTCAGAATTTCAGATGGCTATTTTTTATTTAATCTCAATAGAGAATTCTACTATTGTCTCGAAATGTACAAATCTATTAACCACACACATATTTTAACAGGTACTTCGTTATATAGTCAATCTAATCATAACTTCATATTTCCTAACGTTTTACAATTCCCACGGCATCAACACATTTTTAAAACGAGTATGAAAAAGTACGTTAAAGTCAGCACGTGCGAAAATGAGTTGAATGTGTTTTTCCAATAATAATTGTAGTGATTTATTATACTTATCAACGATTAACAAACGTGACTCATTTGTTTTAACTAGGTTGATAATTATGATCTGCACAGATTATCATAAGTCGTTGAAAATTTAGGAAATCATGATTTTCTAACCTTTGAGCGGTGATTTGTGTGATTAAAGATAATAGGGAAAATGCTAACATGTTTTTTTTTCGCGATAGTGTATCGACCCGGATGTAATTGATAACTGAAAAAATAACCAACCCTGACATAGCACCATAGAGCAGTATCACAATAAACGATATCAAAATAAAAACAACAAAACACAACCAACAGTAAAATGCTCAAAAGGTTATTTTACCAACCATTATTAGAAGAACAATGTTAATAAAATCACACTAATATTATAAAGGCGAAAGTTTGTAAGTGTGTGTGTGTATGTGTGTATGTTTGTTACTTCTTCACGCTCAAAGGGCTTGACCAATTTTCATAAAAAAAAAATATGAAGGTAGCTGATACCCTGGATTAAGAAAGAATAATAATTTTCCAGGCTACTAATAACCTAAAGGGCGACTAACTATGTGCTACTAAAATAATAACTTGGCGACTAATAACTTAAAGGGCGACTAACTATTTGCTACTAAAATAATAACTTGGCAGCGATTAAATATTATTTCTTAATCGCTGCAAAGTCATCTACTGTTATTGAATCATTTGGGTTAGGTTAGGTTAGAACAGTAACCATTAACAAGCGAAGGCGAGCGAGCGAAGCGAGCGTGCCGCGGCAGCGGCCGCCGAGCGCCAGATCCCCTCTATTGTTGGTAAATTCAGTTACCAAAACAAAAATTCGATGCCAGTTTAAATTAAAATAAAGCTAAAAACTGATTATTGAGCTGCTACTTTCTACTTAAAATAATACTTCGCTGTAGCTGCCAACCTATTATTTTTGCTGCCAACCTATTATTTTTGATACCGGCTTTAATTATTTTTTAATCCCAAATTTAGATTAATTTGTCGTCGTGTTAAATACATGCCATTAAGAAATAGGCTACTTTTTGTCCCGATATTCCCACGGGATCGAGATTTACGCGGGTGAAACCGCGGGGTGCAGCTAGTTACAAATAAATCTGTTCATTAATTAAAACAATTATCTTTTGCAGTTGTTTGAAGTACTTACTCCCATTGTTTGAAGTACTTACAAATAACTTAATAAACTTAGTAGTAATATTATAAAGCCCAATTTACTAACTGCTGGTACTTAATCACATTACTGAACTTACTTAGTTGTACAGTAACATAGTTCAGTACTCTCAATCATGTGCGAAGTGCTGATGGTCGCGTTAATGGCGTAACTTTACTTGAATTTAGTTAGGTAGTTAGATCAGGAACGCACAATATTTAACTTCCCGAAACATCAAGCTTCTGATACGTAGTGGTGGTTATAGTTCTGGTTCTGAGGACTTGAGTTGGATGAATAGCTTGAAACTTATGTACGCGCCAGCCCCAACAATATCCTGAAAACTATAGCTGTTAGGTGGGACAGCTAGGACTGGGACATTGGATACGCCGACATGCCACTGTGGCGTAGTAATTAATAGTTTGTGTTGTTTTTCTGGTAGATTTAAGTACTAACAAGTTTCTAAGTCGTGTGTATACTCATAAAATGGACTATTATCTGGGTCTGAAATAAAAGTTTTTATTTTTTTTATTTTATGACACCAGGGTATGAGCATAATGATTTTCTTGACGACTAAAATATTGTTTCAGTCATCGATGCCAGTGGCAAGCCTCCGAGTGGGATCCTCACTGGAAACTGGAACGATCTTGGAGACTATCACCAATGCCTCAGGATCAACACTGTTGCGGACAACATGCAGTTCCAGGGCAAATACTGCACGATCAGGGTCCCTTTGAACCAGAACCCAATTGAAGTAGATGGGATCCCAACATTGCCACCGGAATGGACTTGGCCGTCGACTCTGCCGACTTTCCCGTCAGAGTTTCCGACTTTCCCGACAGCAGCGCCGACTGCGGAGACTACAGAGACAGTTGATGAATGGACCCCGGTGCCGAATTATCAGTTCGACAATGAAGCGGTCAAGACCATGGAAAGATTTAGTAACCTGCAGACTTACGTTTTCGGAATTACTGGAATGGGAGAGCCAATCGAATCGAGGTAAGGCTCATTCAAATACTTTTTCGTTATAATTTCTGCTTAGTACAGAAAAATATAGTTCATAAGTGCCCATGTAGGTTTTTGTGAAATAAAATATTTTGTTTTTGAATGCATAAGTGGGCATTCAAAATCAAAATACCGTATCAAAGTACCATAATCTGGCAATAATATTGGTGTATAAGTTGAAGCGGTTTTTCGACTTCGAAGGACCAATACGCGGGGATGTATTTTATTTACTTTGCGGGTTGGAAGATTGGACGACACACAGAATTGAGCAAAAGGGAATATGAGATTATGGGTAAGAAAGAGGGATGGATGGACTTACTTGAGAACCTTCTGGACGAAGCACGTTGACGCAAGGGGCAGCCTTAGCAGGCTTCCCACGTATTCACGACTTTCTTCCTTTCACCGTGATGCACTATCACTTGAGTTTTAAATGTTACACTTGTGTCGGCCAACACTTACAAATAGAGAGTTTAGAGTTTTTGATATAGTAGCGGATTATTAGCGGAGCGGCGCGGTACGTGAGCGGTTGAGCGGTTGCAGTAGAACACACTGATCCATGCGAGAATGTTTTTTCAAACCACGGTGGATATATATGCGGTGATTGGCTTTCGCCGCGGAGGAAGTGCCTCTGATTCGGCGTGCGACGAGCGTGCTTCTCGTTCTGTTGTATGGGAATTGGGAGGGAAGGAAATACAGCTCAAAACTGCGGTCGGAAATATTATAATTTACCTTATTTCTAAAACTTGCGCGAGCATCCTGCCCGGCTTTGAGGATATGTAATATTCTCAAGAGGAAAGAAATTATATTAAAGCGGGCTAAGAAAAGAAAATATTTTAAATATACTAACTACAGTTAAATTAGGTAATTACGCGGTGATGTTATTGAGAAGGTAAAGGACATAGTTTGACAACGGGTCTCTTGAAAGAGCCACTGCATGTCTTCACCATAGCAACGCGGGTTGTCCCATCCTTGCCGGGAAAAACTTCAGTGATCACACCCATTGGCCAACGTAAAGGAGGGACATCATCCTGATGCATGAGAACCACTGTACCAATCTTAATATCGTCTGCGGCGTTCAACCATTTTTGTCTGACTTGAAGATTATGTAAATATTCTAAACGCCACCTCTTCCAGAAACTACAAACCATCTGGTCAAGCAATTTTTTGCGGCAAGTCAGAGATTTCGTTGTTTCGGGAACATTCACGACAGGCAACGAAGTTAACGGAGAAGCCATTATAAAATGAGCGGGTGTAAGCGGTTCTGGGTACGGATCCTCATTCAGGACACAGAGCGGTCTTGAATTTAGAACTGCCTCAATTTCAGTGAGAACAGTCGAAAGCTCCTCATAGGTAAGGAGTTGAGAACCGATAACACGGTATAAATGCGTTTTAGTAGATTTAATATTTGATTCCCACAACCCTCCAAAGTGGGGAGCGCGGGGTGGAATCATTTTCCACTCTATGCGGTAGCGGTTAACAAGTAGTTCTTGCAGTTGAGCCTTGGCTCCAACGAAATTGGTTCCGTTATCGGAATATAAATAAGAGACAGGTCCTCTGCGGGAAATGAATCTTTTAAAAGCGGAAATAAAAGTGTCCGATGACACGTCGGTAACCAATTCAATATGAACTGCTTTGGTAACGAAACAAATGAATAAGCATATGTAAGCCTTCTGACTTCTCTGACCTCGGCGTCTACATAACGTTACTTTAATGGGACCAGCGTAATCCACACCCGTATGAACAAAAGCTTTAGTCTCCTGTACGCGACAAGCGGGTAAATCAGCCATCTTTGGGCTGGGGTGAGAAGGAGAAACTTTAAAACAAAGGTTACAAGCATGTAATCTTTGTCTGATGACACCTCTAGAAGAGAGGATCCAATATTTTTGACGTAACAGAGAGCTAAGAAGGCTTACACCGGCATGACAATAAATACGGTGATAATAGTTTACTATAACATGTGTAAAATTATCATGTTTAGGTAAAAGAGCGGGATGCTGAGCTTCATAAGGAAGGTTCGCATTTGACAATCTGCCGCCGATTCTAATTATATTATGCTCGTCTATGAAGAGATCGAGTTTTTTCAATTGTGAACGAAGTTTTTTACTTTTAATTTCGTCATAAACATCTTTAAAATGAAATTTTTGAATACAATGAATTAAATAAATTTCAGCGGTAGCTAATTCACGGACAGTAATTGACTTGTGTGACTTATCGTAAGGAATAATACGCAAAAATCTCAGAATGTATACAATTATGCGCAATATTTTATTTAATGATGCAAATTTTTGAGAAAGACTATATATTAAATTGGGTTCTGATACGGTAAGTACCAATGTTAGAGTTTTATTATTAAATTCAGGCAATTGTTCGTTGCATGAAGAAACAAAAGGAGTGATAGGCCACTCAGCAGTTGGGCGCAGAAGCCACTCAGGGCCATGCCACCATAAATCGTGTTTTAGTAACTGTTCAGGTAGAAGACCTCGAGACAGACAGTCACTAGGATTTTCCTTTCCGTTAATATGATAAAAATGCTTAGGATCAAGATTTTCTTGACATTTAGCGACGCGGTTACTAACAAAAATGTTCCATTTATGCGGTGAGGAATGAATCCATGAAAGCGTAATTGTAGAATCGGAAAAGGCAAATATATTATTGATAGCGGTACGAGAGCGGTAAGTGTCATAAGCTAATTTAATTAATTTAGACAAAAGAACAGCGGCACAGAGCTCTAGACGAGCTAGAGATATGACCTTAACAGGTGCCACTTTGGATTTAGCACACACCAAATTTACGTGTGTGTAACCATTTGTATCAGTGACATGTAAGTATATGACGCAGCCATATGCATTCAAGCTGGCATCAGCAAAACCCACTATATTGGTCACGCAACCCATAGTAACGGCTACATGGCGAGGTAATTTTAAAGAAGAAAGTAAAGGTAATTGCTCTTTAAATTTTTGAAAGAGAAGTACAATAGAATTGGGTGGAGTTTCATCCCAATCTGTATTTAATTTCCATAATTCTTTTATGAGTAATTTCGCGAATAAAACTACAGGAGCCACAAGACCGAGAACATCCCACAGACGGGCAATAGTGGAAAGTATGGAGCGTTTAGTACAACTATTATCCAAATTAGATGTAGTAAAGGTGAAACAGTCCTCAGAAGGAATCCATTTGAGTCCTAGAATCTTTAAGTTATCCCCATCAGAGAAATTAATAGAAGAGCGGTTGGAATGTGGGATGGCCTCTAGTAGCTCCAAGGAATTACTTGCCCATTTAGTAAGGTCAAAGCCTCCAGCCTTAAATAAGGCGATAAGTTCAGCGGAAAGAACCTTGGCTTCCTCCAGAGACGGGGTCGAATTAGCTAAATCATCCATGTATAGCTCATGAGAAGCAACAATGGATGCGCGCGGGAAGCGGTGTTTTTCATCTTCAGATAGCTGGCGCACTGTGCGCATGGCTAGAAAGGGGCTGGGCTTGAGACCAAATGCAACTCGATTAAATTGAAATTCGCGAATAGGTTCAGCGGTATTAAAACGAAACAATATTTTTTGGTATTTTCGATGCTCATCAATAACAGCAATTCGAAGATACATCTGTTTTATGTCAGCTGTAACTGCAATAGAGAACAAGCGGAAATTTAAAAGTAATAAAAATATATCAGCCTGTAAATTCGGCCCTGTGTGTAACAAGTCATTCAATGACACGCCATTATGAGACTTAGCGCTTGCGTCAAGAACGATACGAACTTTAGTTGTTTGTTTATCATTCCTAATAACAGGGTGATGCGGTATGTAATAACCTACAGTCTGATCAACAGAACTAGGTGTAGTTTCAGTTAAATAATTTTGATCGATATACTCTTGGATTATTTCATTATAACTAGCGCGCAAAACAGGGTCGCGAAGCTTAGTTTTTTCCAAATTAATTAGACGTCGATAAGCGACAGCATAAGAATTTCCAAGTGAATCTGGACGTTTACAGAATGGTAACGCGGTACAATACCTACCACTGGAGTCACGTGACACAGTAGAAGCGTACAGCTGTTCACACTCCAGTTCAGCAGGGCTCATAAAAGGTTTGGAAGGTATTTCTTCGATGTTCCAAAATTTATGTAAAGATTCTTCTAAACACAGAAAACAATATGAATTATCTATATTTAGCGCGGTAGAAAAATATGAAGCGGAGTTTAATTCAGCGGGACTATAATTATTATTAGATAAACTAGCGGGTACCTCACCCATAAGAATGTAACCAAACACGGTTTCAATAGCGGACGGAGCGGTAGGTGAGATAATTTTATTATGAAGTAGTAAATACGGGAACAGTTTTGCCCCTAGAAGCAATTCAACCTCACCAGGTACGTGCCACAGTGGGTCAGCGAGCGGTAAATCAAACAAATGTTGCACTGCAGAAGTGTCAACAAAGTGAGATGGTAAGTTATCCGTGATACAATCGACAACAAGAGCGGTAATTTTAAAAGAATTTGTTTTGTTTTTAGCAGTAACGATTGTCTCAACGTAACCCATGATAGGCCGCGAAGAGGATCCGACACCCTTTATAATTGAGTTTGAAAGCGGTATAATGTTTAATTGTAGTTTTTTACAACAAGCGGAAGTAATTATATTATTTTGCGAAGCGTTATCTATTAAACATCTCACAGAAACGTATTTTTTATATTTGTTATCAACATAGACTTGCGCAGTTGACAGAAGTACAGTAGTACGCCGTGTGTTTGCACCAACGCGAGAGCACGCACACAGCGCCACCTGTTGCGAATTCGCTGAGCTAGTGACAGCATCAGTCGAGACAGACCTAGGCGGCTGCGAACTGTGTTCTAGATGTAAAAGAGAATGATGTTTTTTGTTACACGTCCTACAAGTATGTATAGATTTACACTGTGAAGCAGTGTGCGTTACACTAAGACAGTTTACACATCCACGTTTGTTTTTAATAAAATCCAAACGCGAATTGGCTGAGAGTGATTGAAAGGTTGGGCAAGTGTAAAGTTTACAATGATCAATTTTATTGCAATACAAACAGGTTTGATTATTATCAAAAGCAACAAAGGCATGTACTGTACTATCACGTGACTGATTACGAGAAGAATTATTTTTATTAGGGTTGTTACTCACTAACGCGGTTCGAGATGAAATAGTGCGATCCAATATTTTAACTTGCGATTTTATAAATTCAACGAAATCCGTATAAGTAGGAATTTCCTCATCTCTCTTATTCATTTCGAATATATGTACGGTTGCGGGGTCTAACTTTCTCAAAGCTAAATTTAGCAAAATGAAATCCTTTAAATCGTTAATTTTTAATTGTTCTAAAGCTGAAACAGAAGCGTGAAAACTTTCAATGAAGCTATTTAAAGATGCGGAATTATTAATTGCGGGTTTAATATTTAATATGTTAGACATGTAATGTGAGCCTAGTGCTCGCTTATCTTGATATTTTTGAACTAAACTGTTCCAAATAGCGGTATAGTTATCACCCGAGGGAATAATTCCGGCGATAATTTGCAATGCGTTTCCTTTTAAATTACCTATTAAATACTGCACACGTTGAGAATCTGTAAGTTTTAAATTACTATGGATATTTGCTTTAAATGATTCATAGAAAACAGGCCAGTTGTCAATCCTACCATCAAAGAACGGAATTTGAATCGGTGGCAGTTTGATCGCACCTTTATATGGGTTTGCGCTATCATGAAACGCTGAGTCATCTAATGATCTGGAACACTTCGCGGCGATAAGTGATCGCACTCGTTCTACGCGAGTATATATTCCGTCGTAAGATGTCAGATTGTTGTAATCGATTTTATGATCAGGATTTAATTGTAAAGAATATGTATTTATTTTATCTAAATTGGTACTAAATTCTTGACGAGTGACTGAGATTATCTCCGAGTCTGCCATAAATGTTTCCGTTGAACGAAGCTCGATACCAGACGTATTTATTTTCTTAGAAGTTTCATATAGTGACGATAAACGTTCAAAGATTGCTTGATTTTTAGCTTGAAGTAATTTCACTTTCATTTTAAGATCTTCCATGTTGGAATAGTCCTTGAAAATATAGCTTACAAAATATTAAATAAAGCGGGTAGATTTAGAATAATAATTTTATTCTAAGCGAGTATAACAAAGGAATGCGGTTTGAATATAAGTTGTAGGTAAGTTAGCTTAACTAACTCACGATAATTAGCGGTTAGAATATTTACCTATGCTATTTCAATGCAATAGGCGAAATATTAAGTCGGTACAGTAATTCTCAATGACTAATGTATCTAGCGAAAGTGTACTAACGTAAGTATGCGTTCAATATGGCGGTTTTATGAACTTTATATTTTAGGTATTTCGACCTAAATCCTAGGTAAGTAGGGTTGATTCTTGGAATCCGGCTCGATTGGAACCAAAACTTATGGTGTATAAGTTGAAGCGGTTTTTCGACTTCGAAGGACCAATACGCGGGGATGTATTTTATTTATTTTGCGGGTTGGAAGATTGGACGACACACAGAATTGAGCAAAAGGGAATATGAGATTATGGGTAAGAAAGAGGGATGGATGGACTTACTTGAGAACCTTCTGGACGAAGCACGTTGACGCAAGGGGCAGCCTTAGCAGGCTTCCCACGTATTCACGACTTTCTTCCTTTCACCGTGATGCACTATCACTTGAGTTTTAAATGTTACACTTGTGTCGGCCAACACTTACAAATAGAGAGTTTAGAGTTTTTGATATAGTAGCGGATTATTAGCGGAGCGGCGCGGTACGTGAGCGGTTGAGCGGTTGCAGTAGAACACACTGATCCATGCGAGAATGTTTTTTTCAAACCACGGTGGATATATATGCGGTGATTGGCTTTCGCCGCGGAGGAAGTGCCTCTGATTCGGCGTGCGACGAGCGTGCTTCTCGTTCTGTTGTATGGGAATTGGGAGGGAAGGAAATACAGCTCAAAACTGCGGTCGGAAATATTATAATTTACCTTATTTCTAAAACTTGCGCGAGCAAATATAGATGCTTATTACGAAGATATGAATACATAAACAGCTGTATTGTTTTTGTTATTTTTCATTAGGTTAAACAAGCAAAACTATTATATTCGAAAACAGAGGAAGGTAGATTTATTAAGGTTTTATCTTTCGAGTATACTATAGTTCCTTAACGCAAGTCAGTAGCAGATCCTGGCAAAGAGCTAGGATTAAGAAGATTATGATAAAAAGTCTAATTAAATTAATAATTTATTTTAAAAAAATAACAAAAGATTGATAAATGAATGCGTTCATTGCTGTTTCATTTAATCAATAAACATTTGATAAGGCTTTTTGGCTTTATTTTGTGCTCGCGAATAAGGTAGTGAAAGCAAGTTATTCTGAAGTATCATCTAATGTTATACAGTGGTTCAACACGTCTTCATAATGTTGGGACAAGGACCAATTTTGGAAGAAGTTACAAGATTTTGTAGTTGTAGTTACTGTTTCTGAAATGCGCTATTTAAAAAAAAAATACAATTTCACAACAGAAAAGATCGGATAGTGTTATCACCTTTTTACAAAGTAGTTTTGTTAATAAATATTTTTTTTTCTTTTACAGGATTTTTCCATTGTTCATTGCTGCTGCTCAGCAGGCTGTGGTTGCAGTATGCGTCCCTCATGTGTGCACGGCAAGAGAAGCAGTGGACTTCATCCAGTCCAGGATTTCTTTCCTGAACTTTACTTTTAGTGAATACTACTGCAGAATGCCTGATGACAAGCCATTTGTCGCTGCTGACTATGTTGCCATGTAAGGATATTTTATTATTCTCGTAGCTCCGTAGTTTATTTCATGTTATAAAATTTGTTTGCTCATAAACTTATGCTTTTAAAATTCCTCATACTTCTCCTAATTATTTTTGTATACTTTTTATTACTCTTTTTAATTATGTATTTACATTAATTGTTTTCTTTTTCAGTGTAATCTTCTCCTTCATCGGCCTGCTACTTATTGTAAGCACGAGTTACGATCTAATTCAAACCTTCATATTTAAACGAGGTGAGTTTATTGGCATCTAAGTAATATTTACGCTCAAAGATATGATATTTATTAACGCTGAAACCCTAAGATTTAAAATAATATTTGCAGCAGAACTAATATTTGATATTGCAATCGTTCGTGCTGCGCAGTTGTTATAAAATATACATAAACGATAACGATACCCGTGTTATTCAATAAAAATCAACGTGACTTGATTTGCAGTATTGCTTATCTTGAGTAATTATTGGAGATTAAATCTTAATAATAATAGGTATAATTTTTGACTGCCAAAACATTAAAAAAACTCACAAGTTCACTCAAAGAACCATTCTTCATGTAACAATTGACTTCACAGATGCATCCCGCGTCAGCACTCTGTGCATCAGCTTCTCGATCTACACAAACACCCGTCGGTTCCTGTCCTTCAAGCCTACACCTGGCGCCCTCGAGTGTGTGGACGGTATCAGAGCCATCTCCATGATGTGGGTCGTAGTAGGACACACCTACTGCATGACTATGCTTGGCTTCCTCCACAATGTTCTGGATACTGTGGAAGTAAGTGACTGTGTTACTTTTCAGTAAAACTTTAAGGTTCCTTTTTATTTAGTTTCTGAAAGATTCACGGACGATGTCTGTGTATTTTATAAATGATAAATCAGTTTAAACATTTTTGAATCCGATTAAAATTACTTGACTTGTTGTCGTATTTAAAATTAATAGCTATTTATTTAATTTTACAGTGGTTATCTAGTTTCCAAGCCACGTGGATTAATTCGGCCCCGATCACAGTCGATACCTTTTTCATGCTCAGTGGTATACTCGCAGTTTACACCGTTATTGGAAAGATCACAAGAAGTAAGTGCATTCTTTTGTTTTTTGATGAATCCTTTAAATTGGGATCGCTTGAATACATTATATTAGTGTAATCTTAATAAAGAGTACATTTAAAACATTATTACTTCGCTAGTGGACAACGTTATCAAATTGGATATAGGATTAGAAGTCAATCATAGTTTCAAGGTGACAGATTTGATCAAATTAACGAACTATTAGATAGATAGGCAGGTACTATTAATTTGGCTGATTACAAATTAAATATCAAGCTCATCCTGATATGGGAATTATGACAGACAGAAATTTTTATAAGTTGCTCGTAAAAAATATTACATTTATCAGGATTCTTGCAAATATTTCTGTGCTTATTATTTTTACATCCCGACCATTAAATATCCAAGACCGATATTGATTTAGTTGTTATTTTCAGTGCGTTTCATCAAGACCATCCACCTGTTTTACTTAAACCGCTTACTTCGGATGTTCCCACTTCTGGCGGCCCTGGTCCTGCTTCAGGCTTCCGTATTTAACCACGTCTCTGATGGCCCATACTGGCTTAACCAGGCCCATGCTGCGGAGAACTGCAGGACATACTGGTGGGCTGCGTTACTTCATATCCAAAACTATGTGAACCCTCTTGAAATTGTAAGTAGCAATACTTTTGTGCCTAAAACCTATGTCAATATCATCATCTTTCTGCCCTGATCGAAATTGATTTGTGGTCGATGCAGTATATTTAAGGGCCTCGTGACTAAATGATAATAGCCGCATGGGTAGATCGAAGGCATGCTTGCCATGGTCTATTGCGGATGGTTGACAATCCATCACTATATCGAGACCCCTTCGTGCCTCGAAAAACACGTTAAGCCGTTGGGTCCGGCTGTCATTCATAGATCTTTTACAGTTGTTACGGGTAGTCAAAAGCCCAAAAGTCTGACAACCAGTCTTATCAAGGGATATGGTGTTACCCTGGGTTGTGGAGGTCAGATGGGCAATCGGTCTATGTGAAATACTAGTATTCAGCGACATCCGGTTAGACTAGAAGCTGACCCAACATACTTGGAAAAAGGCTAGGCAGATTGATTTTTTGGTCGATGCAGTATATTTTCTTCTTCCATACATCTCTATAAAGTGGTCATCTCAGCAGCCAACCTCTTTCTATTTATATTATCATCTTTCTCATTATCCATCCATCGATTTTTTGCTATCTTTGTCAATATAATCGTGTTCTTAATTTAACTTTTATTATATTTTCAGTGTCTACCCCAAACCTGGTATTTGTCAGTGGATATGCAGCTGTACATCATCTGTCCCATAGTATTGGTCTTCATGTTCGGGCGCGAGAGGATCGCTTGGTGCATCCTCACCGCAATCGTGCTTCTTTCTCTCGTTTCTTCTTCACTGTACAGCTATCTGAATGACTATTCAGCTGCGCTTGCTAATCCAGCGTAAGTGTTTTTAATATCTTATTTTGATATTTTTAGTATATTTCTTGCCTGTGGTCTCATCTGAGACATATTGCCGCATGGTCATCAATATTATTTTATTACGCAAATAAATCGTGTAATATATGTACAATTTGTACACACTGATTGGGATTATGATAATATTATATTCGCTGTTACTCCCCTTGATTTTCTCTTCACAATCACTTGTTCGATAACTGATAGTAATTAAATATTTATTTTGCAGACGCATAGCTCAGTTCCAGAATTATGTCCAGTATTATTACTTCAACGTTTTGGCCCGCTCACCTCCCTTCTTTGTGGGCATGATCTACGGGTACTTGCTGTATTTGTGCAAGGACAAAAAGATAAAAATATCCAAGGTTAGTTTCGTATTTATATCGAGCAACCTTTGATTCAGCATTATTTTTTATCTCTTCAATAAACTATTGTATTAAAGCAAGGTGACTTGGGACTAAATGAGGTTATCATGAAATACAATAACATTTAATTAGCTATGTCAGTAATAATAATTAATATATTAGATTGGAAAATAAGGCAAGTTTTGTTATTTTATTCCCTGTCGTACTTATTTATCAACAAAACTAACATTATCAAAACATTTCAGATTAACGTGGCCATTCTGTGGCTGCTGTCGTTAGCTATGATGGCGTTCTGTGTCTTCTCGATGTACCCCGTGATGCAAACGACCCACACAGCTCAGGCGTTCGACAACTTCCTCAATGCCTACATGCGCGCTATCTGGGCTGTTGGCTTGGGATGGCTCATCTTTGCCTGTGTTCATGGCTATGGAGGTAAGAAGTGTTTAATGTTTTTCTCTACCTAATGACTTGTAGGAAATCACAAAACACATAAACTGATTTTCTGTCCATTATGTTTGTTATAATTATAATTTTAAGCTCAATCCGATAATCCAGGTGTTCTTAATATTCCGGAAAGGATGAACATACTAATAACTTGTATTTTATCTACCATTTCCAAGAAAATCCACGTAGTTGTACTAAATTACATGAGCAAATAAGGCTTTATACAAATAAATAATTACACTGAGGCTATAAATAAATTATTTCTTCATTATTATTTCACCTTTATTCCTATGTTCCTTAATGAGAATGGCGGATTACGAGAATTCATTAAATGGGGCTAATATTCCTAACTCACAGTAATGTTTATTCTTTATTCGTGTATTGTGCTTTTAAGGATACCAACAAACGAGCGTGAGAGAATAATTAATGAATTCCAATTTTGATTTAAAACGGTCTTTGTAATGAAACTGTTACATTTTTATTCATAATCGTCTTTCTTTTCACAGGTCCAATCAACTGGTTCCTCTCCCTACAAATCTGGAAGCTACCTGCTCGCCTCTCGTACGCGGTATACTTGATGCACTTGCCCCTCATCTACATCTCTACTGGCACCTGGGTGAAGACTTATTACTTCACTGATGGAAACAATGTGAGTATTAATGTTTAATTCAGTCTCCAATTCTCATCTGAAATCAATATATTCAATAGTCTCTTTTTGAGACTATTCTTTTGTATTCTCTAAGTTATTTTTTTTTTACTCGGTCCAGACCAAACTCCATAGATTCCTGTCATAAATTTTTATTCTTTTGATATAGTATTTTAATATTAATTTGGTTTATTATTTGTTCACAGATATACAGGTTCATGAGTGACCTCTCGCTCTCGTTTATATTTGCGTTCATTCTCTGTATCACGATTGACGCCCCTTGCTCAACATTACAGAAGTTATTATTGAATAGTAAGTTTTAATTCCATACCTTTATTTACTTGAAATGATGTTCCTTAACTATATTTGCCTAATATTCTTGCTGTGAAGTTTTATTGTGTTCTGTTATATGTTTTAAGTTTAAATAAGTCTTTTTTAAATTCATAAACATGAGTACAATTTCATAACGTAAAACATATCTAAAACAATGTTTATTTATTTTAACTAAGGTTTATAACTGAGTAAATAAAAACTGCCAATGATAGTGATTAAAAACAATGATTTATTAACAGGTGGCAAGAAGAGACCAGAGAAGCCTGCGGTCGCGGAAGAATCTCCTGAATCAATTAGTGCAGTAAATGACAGATTCGTCAAGACTACGTTATAGAAGAGCCAAGGAGAAAAGACTGACTGATGACTTAAATTATTTATAAAAATTGCCGCCTCTGCTTGGCAAGATATAAAGAAGAAGATATTGAGATATAGTAGTGGAACTGTACTGATATGAAGTCTATAGTTGTGATGATTCAGAACATAGTTCCTAGTGGGTGTTGAGTTTAAAGTTACTCAACTGTCAAAGTGTGTGGTTAATGTGACTTCTCTGTGCCTTCAAAACAGCCAAGGATATTTCTGATAGTAAATTAGATGAAGATAGAAATCTGTAGTCAATTATAACTCATATTAGATGGATTCAAGTATTAATGTAGTACTATTAAGAGCTTTATTTGATCTTTAAATAGTTTTAAGTAGGTATTATTAACATTATTGAAATAAATTAAGAATAATAACATTATTTTAATTTTTTTCACTCATATTTTTTTTATTTTTCCATTGTAGGTACCTGTTTGCCGCTACAGGCTTATCAAAAGACTCGTCAGCTATAAATTACAAAATTTTATCATCGAAAAACAAGATGCTCGTAATGTATACCTACCTAAAAGATTAGCCTTCAGCTGTAGGTTCAAATCACTCAATACAATTCGGTACTAAAACTAAATAAAATTCGGTGGATTATTAAATAATGTAGGTTTACATAGCAACTCATCTAGTAGTTTTCCCTTCCAGTATTTGTTTGCTACTGTCACATCCCACAGTTTTTTGATAAGAGATAACAGGCTTACTAAAGAAGTATTTCGTTGTAACGCAAAAATTACGCCCTCAACTCATGAGTTGTAAGACTCGTACGCAACAAAGTTTGTAAAGCAAGGCACTCATCTAACTACTGTGTGGACTTAGCAAGAACACGCGGAGTAAATTAAAACGTAACGTAAATTCGAACGGTTTTAAAAATGAAAATTCTCGTTTGGCACACAAATCTTACTCATTTATAGTGGTGATACTAATTGTGCTTGTCGCAATAAACCAATTTGCTACGAAATAGTTCTACTCGTATTATATTCAATTCAAAAATCGTTTATATTTACGCTACGTTTACGTCGCGCGTTCGTTCTAGTGCCACTGTTTGTAGATACGTTGCACATTGTAATTGCAATTCATCACAAATAATGTGTTGAATTGCAATTATTATTATTATTATTTTTAAAATGCTTTTGTCATTTTCGGGACTCTGATGTCCCGGACCTTAAGAAGGCGTACGAGAGGCCGAAGCCAACTCGCAGAGGCCACTTAGACAATTTTAAATGATGAGGAGGCACCAACCGACGATTATCCCTTTACGCACTATGCAAGTGTACCCACGGACAACCCACGGTTAGTGCAGGACAGTATTCCTGCACTAACCGTGGGTTATCCAGTAGGACATGGAAACAAAATATATTGGGCTATGGATTTGAGTGGCTGTGAACTGGTTACCAAGAATTATGGAAAGACTATGGCCACTGCCTGACCAATGTTTTATATACAATACACAGGTAAAATGGCAGGGGATGACTTGCACATGTAGCGGCATCAACATCGCCACAAGCGAACTACGCGTCACTCTAACGTCTCGAAAATCCTGCATCGCGCAAGCAGAGTTTACCGCACAACTAGCATAATTATATACAACGTCCCGACATCAACCGTTGGGCAGTTGCCTATCAGACACAACACCCGTCTGGTTGATGGATCCTCCCTTTTCTATGGTGGATGAGTGAACTTTACACCCTGTTCCTCGTATCACCCAACTCACTCAATAATGGGCCCCAAAAACGGTCGCTAGCACATAGTGTCGTAGCGACAAGGGGGCAGGCAACATGTCCTGAGGTGCTTATGAGGAGTGGAGGGGTATTCCACGGCTATTAGAAGAATCCCGGAAGTACGGTCAAGATCCCTACCAGCATCTCATTGGAATACTCCCTTCCTCCGAGCACGTTTGCACTTGCGAAGCTCCACTTCAGCCAGCCAAAGAAAGTAAAAATAAGGTGGGAGCTCTGTCGTCAGTTTTCACTTCAGCCGAACAATAAATGATGTTTTGGCCCAAATTTTATATATTTTCTACGCTCTTCCCCTATATTCAAAACGACGACCGAGCGTGGTTGCAAGCCACACTACCCATCCGTTTTGGTGGCTTCGGCGTCCGTAAAATTACCAATACTAGCTTACCGGCGCGTGGCGTTCCTGTCCTCTGTCCACAGCACTAAATAGTTGACCAGAAAAATTATATAAATAGCCTCATTTCGGGACATGGCCAAGCGGTTGGTTGACTTTTCACGTGACCAGAGGGCTGGCCTATTTTTAGCCCTAAGAAACAGTATTGCCATCTAACGTGGCAATGCTGCCAGCCTTTTGGGCACTTTTGCCATTGACAGCGATGCAGACAAACTTTTTGATGCCCAATGAGCACTTCTACTCTTTTTATTATTTTATTATATACTTGTATACTATACATATTTTAGAGTTAGCTTGTGTATTTTAATTAAGGATCAATTGTTGTAAATAAATAGGAATACTTTCTATTATAGTAACAGATAACAAATAATTTATCCTAAAGCTCCCATTTTTAATAGATCCTCCTCAAAACCTTTACCTTCGACTAACTACGAATTCATAGCATACACGAATTCAGCATTATTTCGATTTTCATTAAACTAATGGCTTAGGTTCGTTGAAGTTGGGCCTTGACTTCAACTCTTGATAACTTACTTTGGTATTTGCAGGGAATGCTTCCGCTGCTAAGTTTCCAATTTGTGAAATTGGAATCAACTACTTGAATATTCTGATGTTGATCTAGTATCAAATCAAGAAAGCTTTTAATAAGAGAGAATATAATTTTTATTTTACATAATATTTTGATTCCTAGAGAAGCATACGTCACGAGGGTGCAACAAAATGATTTATTTTGAATGAGGAGTTATCATCCTGTCGACCTTGCTGTATCCAGTAAATTATATGATGGCTTGAGATTGCTTTTTATATAGCTTCAATAAGAGATATCATTGTTCACCGTGCCTGCGAGTCACGTCGTCGTCCGAGCCCGGGGGTGTCCCTCGCTCTCTCTCGTCGCGTTCAACGCTCTCTTGGACGTTAAGGGTGTTTGTCCACCGCCACCGTCAACGGGATGTCACCAAAAACGAGATGATGGCGCCAAAGTAGCGATACATACATTAACTATGGCCTTGTGTCCACCGCACATCCGTCACCCAAGCGCCGAGATCCCAGCCCCCGAATTTTCGAGTAGTTCGGCGCGATCGTCAGAGCTTGGCCCGAGATTGTGATAGGCCGATGCGTTGGCAGCACAAAACACGTTCAATCTTGTCCACACACTGCCGTCGCACCGGTGCCGTTTGCCCGGGTTTTTATTGTGTCTATCATATTCATAACAAATACTGAATCGCCGAGTTCGGCCGCAGTGGACAAACGATCGCCGTCACCGGGACGTTACGTTCGGTTTGAATAATCTTGCTTCACGTCCCGGTGACGGCTGCAGTGGACAAACGCCGTAAGGTCCTGCGTCCACTTGCGGCATGGCACGGCAGAGAATTCTTCGGCATTACTACATACAAACACAAACTGACGGCGACAATTCCGCTGTATTAGTAAGCATGCCGCGACGTGCTTTTTAAATTTTATTGAAATTTCTATTTGTTGTCATACTGTTATGTTATATTCCAATTCGTCGCATGAAAATCCCTTGCTCTTTACTTCGCTGTTATGTGTTCGAAACCGAATGGAAGACGATCATGTTAGTATGTCTGGTGTCATATGAGATGAGCGTATGAGTTTTGTCTAAAAATATAATTGTCTTTAACTAATGTAATTGGCCGCTGGCTGTGAGAAAATTAAATAATCTGCGTTCACGAATGTACCGTTTGAATTAAAATAACAGTTATTTTTTTTACAAATAGCCATGCATGGGTGCAAAATTTCTAATCTAAAATACAATAAACACACCACCAGGTAAACCTAATTCCCATAGAACATGTAGATGACAGGTATAATAAAATAAAATACAATCAAAATATTATGTAAATAGGATGATAGCGAATCATTTTGTAAACAAAGTGGACCAAAGTTTCGAAATAACCTCGTTGTTTGTAATATGCATATTAATTACCTATGTCACCGCATTTAGAAAAAAAGTGGTTATCGATTTAAATGAAAAGAAAATTTTATTATTTTATTTCAATTATCAATAGTGCAAAAATATGTCTGGCAGACTTGTAATTGACTGTTCAAGAAATAGTGCAGTTCAAAAAAGATGAATATTGAAGGAAGCCGTGAAGCACTTTTTCTTTTTTCCTATCCATTAAAGCGTTGGGACAGCAGGTAAGAATGAAAGTGTCAAGCAGTGTCATTCAGTGATTTTTTTATCTTAGTCGATTTAAACACTATAATTTTCATAAATATTGCAAAAATTACAATTTTATAAATACGCCTGTCACACAACTATAGAAAAATTTGATAAACATGTTACTGTGACGGTAGCAGAGTGCAAACATTTAAGCAAATAGAATATGTGCTGATAACTAAAAATAATCTATTATTAATACTACAAAGGTGTGTATGTCTGTGTTTATAAATGGAAGAAAGAGAAACAAATGAGGTTCGATCCAAATGCCATCAAAGTAGTATCTTTCGTCCGATTTCATTGAACCCTCTTTTCCTGGTCACTTACAAGGGATTCACTTGGCCTTTCTTTGATGCTAAAGGCAATGACGCAAAAAATTGGCGCCCTTTGCCGTTGAGAGAAAACCCTTTTCTAAGTTGTATTCGAAAATGTAAGAAGGAGATACTTTCAATTGTAGCACTTGATAGTTCCTACGTTTGATAACTAAGTACATAATTATTTACCTGCTGCAAATAAAACCAATTTTTGTGGGAGTAAGGTAGGTCAGAGGGCCTTTGCCTAGACAAGGTGACATTCTATCAACGATAACGATGATGAGAACCTCAAAAATGTATGCGACTAACATAATCTGCCGAAAATCTTATGCAATTTATCATAAGCATACCCCTAAAATAAAATATTACACGGTGCATCTCAAAATATTCCTTATCACTATGTTAAATATTAATACCATAATTGTATACTTACTGATAGAAACATCTAATGCCTGTCAGTCAGAAGTCAAAACTCGGAATAGTTAACTTCGATTCAAAAATGAAACCAATCTTCTAAGTTATAGAGTTGGAATTTCTTTGAAGGGGGTAACTCGCATTTTGATATTAATAAGTTAGCGGTACTCCTGGGCTCTCATTCCTGGCCGGGGAGTGATGTGAGGAGTCAACACCGAAAATAACGAAAAATGGCGGAAAATAAAGAAAAATGTGCAAAGGAAACCTCAGAGGGCGGCACCACTAAACGTAAATATATTATTTTTATTTTCTTTTTACTACTCTGTTTATTTAATTCCTTGTCAATGGAACTGTACCTACATGACCAAATAATGGTTCTACATACATTGGATAATAATTGCATGATTTTAAAATTGAGTGAAATATCAGTTAAATTAATGTTTAACACAAGAGTTGTACATTATTTATGCAACTTAAAAAAAAAATATGGAGTCAGACCTTGAGAATACATATAAAGTATTAAAAAAATAAGTACTTATTTCACAAAAAAATAAAAACTAGACGATCAAATCCACTAAACAACAAAAGCTACAAATGCTATTTTAATAGTGTCAATCCTTATTTTTTTTCCAAAGAAACCAATAACAAATAACCTAACCATTGAATACCCCATAACCCTTTCTAATAAAATATATTTTCGAACCCAATTCAATACAAAATATTATTTCCATATCCAACCAACCAGGCGGAGTTAACCCAAGGAATCGATTACAAGTACCGAAGCAAACAGTGAAAACGATTAGGTACATTCGTCCTATTCAAATAATGGAAACACGGCAAATATACAAAAAGGGTTACAAAAGTAATCTATGAAACGTGATTAGAATATCATGAGCTTACAATCCATTCTATTTCTGTATAAGGATTGTTGGGTACCTATATACTTTTTGTAGTAATCATGTTTCATATAATTATATTAACCAAGCAACAAAATTGTGTTTTTGCACTGTTATCTTTTATAATGGTTCCCAATCCATTTGCATAAAATTTTAAGACATAATATAAACATGGCATAATTTTACTTATCCAAACTATATTTACGCATAACATTATTTACGCATAACAGCTTAGGTACGCATCATTATTTCAAGCATAATTTCCCTAATCATAATAATATATGAGGATAACAATCAACAGCTTAAATCTATTTACGCATAGTGACATAAAAACATAATATTTAAAGGCATAACAAATACGCATTGTAATAAACTCCTAGAATATTAGACACTACTATACATTTATATACAATATTGCTGTAATAAAATATGCATATCTATAAGTATGTAAAACATATTGGTGGCTCAGAGGTGGCCCAAAGGCCAACCCCGCCGCACCTAAACCTACTTAAAATTCCCGTAAATTTGTATGCCTGGATCTATACTATAATAGGTACAGCTCTGCCTAGCCCTTCGGGGATGTTATGTATGTTGTATCTTCCCCTTTCGGCAAGTTGTTAAGATTTTTTATTTTGTTTTGTTCTGTAATACAATGTAAAAAATACTTTAATTGTATTTTTATACATTTCTAGGCAAGCTATAAAATCTACAAGACGAATATTATATAGAAGTAAAATGTATTGTTTGTTTGTAAGAGGTAATCACTGGAAGTAGATTCAGTCGCAAATATTCTTCCACTACTAAAAAGCTACACTATTTCAGAGTGCCCTTTTTTGGGCGGGAAATTATCACATAACTTCTCACGCTCTGGGCGGAGCGGCAGGCCGTGTCAGACTTTTACTGACTAAAACCCACCCGTGTACCTTTAGTTGCCTGTGTGCCAGGGCCACGATATCCCTTTCGGACAAACTCGCAACCATGGCAGGTTTCCGAGTGCCCTAAAGTATGTTTTATAGTATATTGACTACGAACGAGGTTCGGATAGAGGCTAGGTTAGCATAAAAGCTTTATTCTTGATAATTTTACCCTCTGAAGCGTAGACAGAAAAAAAACTTTTGTATCTGACATTACAGATGTTGATTCTAACATGTTTTTGGAAAGCTGAACAAATCAAGAAAGTTAGAAAAGGTTATTCTAGTAACAATTTAAAGGGAAAATAATATGGCTTTTAGAGCTCAAAATGAAATACAAGATAACTTTATTGGTATGTAAAATGTAGGTAAAAATACAAATAAGCTTCTAATGAACTTACAAGTACTAAATAAAAATTACGTGAACATTAAATTTTAATATTTTCTTAGCCTGAGGCTTATCTTTAACTGTAAGAAGAACATTCACGGCTCAAGCTTTTAAGAAAATATTAAAGTTCTGTCTACGTAAGTTTTACTTAGTACTTTTTTTTAAATTAAAGTTTGTTTTTAAAGAGATTATTACCTACATTTTATTTTGTACTTTTAACATTACAATTTGTTTATATACATGTCTGTTCTATCACCTCCACTTGTAAGGTACTCGTCCTTGTCAAAATACATCCAACGAACCCAACACAACAGGGCTATCTTGTAAAGTACCTGTGGGCCCCTTCTGGCTTTATAACCGGACCCTGGACTACATCTTAGGCTATAGGTTTTTTAAGACAAAAATTAAGGAGCACAAACACATCAGGGCTATCTAGTTTAGTTGAGGAGTTCCTGTGGCTACCTTTCGGCTCTATCATCAGACCCTGGGCTGCACCTTTGGTTATAGTTTTTGTCAAGACAAATTAAACGAACCCAAACACGAGGAGGCCATCTTGATAGTTGAGAAGTTCCTATGGCGAGCTTCCAGCTTCATCATCAGATCCTGGATTACACCTTGGGCTAGCGTACCTACTTGTCAAAACGAAACACAACAGGGCTATCTTGTTTGTAAGAGGAGTGCTCGTGATCACCTTCCAGCTTCATCATCAGACCCTGGACGTGGACACCACCTAGTGTAATGACACTTGTAAATGTAGACCCTGGACACCATCTTGGGTTATAGTAATTGTCAAGACATAACCAACGAGTTCAAACAAAATCAACGACGCTATCTTATTTAGTTGAGGAGTTCCTATGGCCATCATCGGGCTTCATCATCAAACCAGCTCCATGGTACCATAGTTTTCCATTGTCATTATACGAGTAGTAATATAAGTATGCCAAGTTTCAGCTCAATCGGAAGCTAGGAAATACTTGAAAAGTGGATGACAATGGGAGTAACTGGAAAGATACGAACGAAACAAGCATAATTAATAATATAAAGCTTGTAAGAAGTCAGCAATGCTTACTTAACAGTATGAAATTCAATACATGACTATTGCACGATACTGAGTAATTAAAAACGATTTTGATCGCTATTTTCTTTCATACCGCTCATTGGATTTGTTATGTTTAAATAAGAGCCGTAAGCCATTCATTCGAATTTTTAAAATGTTAGGTATTAATTCTACATACATAAACTCACGCCTTCTTCCCATGGGGGTAGGCAGAAACTATAGAATGCCACCTGCTACGCTCCTTACATACTTCTTTTGCTTCGCCTACGTTCATACATCTGGTCATACACGCACGCCATTGCGAGTACTACGCACCTGACCTTTCTGAAGAACATCACCAATTTGGTCACTATATGTCCTCCTAGGGCGTCCCCTCCCGGCTTTTTCACTCACCTCTGCTTTATAAATACCTTTTGTTAGTCGCGTTCCACTCATCCTCTCAACATGACCAAACCATCTAAGCATACTCTTTTCAATTTTTGTTACTACATCGTCTTTTAAACTGCACCGTTGCATTATTTTTCAGCCTATCATACATAGTCACGCCAGACATGCTTCGCAAGGAACGCATTTCCACTGCATTTATTCTATTTTCTTGCTTCTTTTGCCACACCCAACATTCACTTCCATACATAAGCGTAGGTACCAGCACACCATTGTGAACAGCCAGTTATTATTTCTTTTATTGTTATTATGAGTCTATGCTGTTATACTTTTCTATAATGATTTATATTTTTTGTAGTATTAAATAATTAGCTGCAAAGATGTTTCCATTTTCCCTGCTCTGTTTTGAACTTCCGCATTTTCTTTCCTAAACTGCCCATATACTGTACCCAGATACTACAAAAGTACATTTAACATTTTCCTTCCAGACCACGGCTTCGGCGTCCGTCACGTCCAGATGATCTGCATGTCTTTCTGCATGGTAGCGCTCCTCCTGGCGCGCAGCAGCATGGGCGTTGCGATCCTGGCCATGACTGACGTCAAACACCACAATGGTTCCACTGCCCAAGTAAGCTTCTCCGTCTTCTTCATCAATGTCGTATTTGGCTGTTGCAGCATCTGTTTTGAACACAGATCGTGTTTTTAGTTTTCTTGCTTGTGAATTGTTGAATTATAAATATAAATCATGCAGTTATCAACAATTATAAATAGTTCAATATCATCAATTATCATTTTGTCTGTCAGTAAACGTCCATGTGGTTTTTTTGTATAAAATTGGTACTGCCTGATTTCAAATTTGTTTCACAGCTAAGAGCTTATTATAATGATATTATACAACTAAGCTTACAACTCGATGTTTTCTCTCATTTTTAATATCTCTTTGTTGTCTTTTAAGGCTCCCGAAAAGAAAATGAATAAAGAGCATGACCTGTCCTATTATTCGCCAAAAGTCATAAAGACTTGTACCAAGTTATTTTAGGCATATTATTATCATCGCGTAATAGTGCAAACAGCTCGTGACATGTATGTAACAAAGCCAAGATAACTTTGTTATTAAATAAGACTAAACAAATAATTACACGTAACAATGATTCAGCGCGCGATAGAGTTGTCTTTTCTTAAGGACCCTTATCTTAAAATTGAATTATGATCTTTTCGTACAGATTTTTCCATAAACTTGACATCATAAGTAAATTGTGGAAAAATCTGTACAGTCGATTTGTCGTGAGAAGAAAAATATATTGTTAGCGGGTATGCGACATGGGTTTTTACGTAAATGTTTTTCGTTTTTGGTCTGATAGACACATACATGAATATTGTTGCTTATATTATTTGTTAAGTTATTGTGAAAGACGCTCTGTCCGCTCGTCTGACACACTCACCCGTTTTGACGTAATTGCTACGTCTACACCTTTGTATCTCCGAAATTCCTGTTGTTATAGCACCGCATGCATTTGAGGATGAGAAGCTACTAATTGTATGACACCTCTTAAAAGTCTAGACTGACAATAATTATTATGTTAAGCCTAGTTGATACTTTAATATTTAAATAGTATCATATAATATGAAACTTTTCTTCCAGGTATACGAATGGGACAAAAAGATTCAAGGTCTAATACTGTCTTCATTCTTCTGGGGCTACATGTGCATGCAAATTCCCGCCGGTTTACTCGCGAAGAGATTCGGAGGAAAACCCATCTTACTGGTAGCTTTGCTGGCAAATGGGTGTTTAACTGGTCTCTTTCCAACGTTAGCTAGTTTGGTAAGTTCGATCATTAAAATTTTATAGACTATGTCCATTACCATTTCATTGTACTTAGATGTTATGATCTCATAAGAAATTATGTTTGGTAAAAGTATGCTCTCTTTAGTCTAAATCGTCAATAATAATATTTATTTGAAGTGCCTATTAAAATTTTATCAGTGGACCTTCTGAATTTGAAATTGAAAGCATGTATTTAAAATAAACATTAACAAATTCATTTAACATAAGATGATGAGTAAGATCAGTAAAACAAGAAATTGAAGAGGTAGTTTCTCCTCACCCCCATAGGAAAAAGGCGTCAGTTTATATATGTATGTTGAAGAGGTAGTTTCTCCTCACCCCCATAGGAAAAAGGCGTCAGTTTATATATGTATGTTGAAGAGGTAGTTTCTCCTCACCCCCATAGGAAAAAGGCGTCAGTTTATATATGTATGTTGAAGAGGTAGTTTCTCCTCACCCCCATAGGAAAAAGGCGTCAGTTTATATATGTATGTTGAAGAGGTAGTTTCTCCTCACCCCCATAGGAAAAAGGCGTCAGTTTATATATGTATGTTGAAGAGGTAGTTTCTCCTCACCCCCATAGGAAAAAGGCGTGAGTTTATATATGTACGTTGAAGAGGTCTTTGATTCCCATGATTACCTACTAATCTTCTCAATAATCAAGCTAAACAACACCCTGTCGTAATATTATAATAATGTCCACATTCCTAACATACCGTGTCCCTCGTCTTTACAGACTGGTTCACTGGGATGGTGCATCTCTCACAACTTAGATTAACGCTCTCTAATCCCTTCGTTATTCAATTAGAGCAACTTACCAGACCCTATCCATAACTTGGAAACTATTTGGCATTAAGGGTACTAGGGATTTCGTATAACTAGATTTTAGGATGGATTGTTTGTAAAGACTTGACTGAGAGAATTTTACTTTTAACCTAATACTTTCAGTAAACTAGCACAAACTTATTTTCTATTTCTATTATCGAATCGTTACTCTTACTGATAGTAAACGTAGCGTAGATAGTACGCATTAGTAAGATAAAGGAACTGAGAATCACATTATAATATTCTCGCTTATCTGCCGAGACTTTAAACTAAAGTAAATCTTAATTTAAAATACGAATGTTCCAGGGTGGCTGGCCGTTGGTGTGCGTGACTCGAGTGATGATGGGTCTTAGCCAGGCGTGTCTGTTCCCAGCCAGTCACACGCTCCTCGGCAGGTGGTTGCCAACCAGCGAGAGAACCACTTATACTGGTATCGTGTATTCAGGTAAGAAACAAAATTTAAATAAATACAAAATGTTGATCAAAATTCATCAAAGTTTCCAAAATGTTTCATCCATAAATTAAATACTTACAACACTTTTAACAACATTATGTTTTTAAAACTTTGATACAAGTATCTCTGAAGTTGAATGAAAAAACCTGAGTTGAAAGAATCTGAGTTGCAAAATACTATAAATTGGGGTGATTGTTTATTGTTTTCCAAAAACATTACATAATTATACTATATATCCCGGTATTAACGCACACCACCAAACATTACCTTTAGAATATTATGTTTTACACTGAATTTTTACTACTATGTATAAAACATTGATTATTTATTAAACTAGTTATATTGATTGTAGGAGAAAATTATGGTTTGTTTTGGCTGTACAGCCGAAGTGTGACTGCAATTTACGTAGTTTATATTTTCAAATCAAATCAAAATTATATCCATAGGTGATAATGGTATTTCCGGGATAAAAATTACTTAAACTAAAAATTATAGAAATCGAATGAGTAAACGATTCTGAAAAAAAAACCGGCCAAGTGCGAGTCGGACTCGCGCACGAAGGGTTCCGTACCATTATCTATAAAAATGGCAAAAAAATCACGTTTGTTGTATAGGAGCCCCCCTTAAATATTTGTTTTATTTTAATTTAATTATTTATTTTTAAAGTGAATATATAACTTAATATTCTGTGAACATCTCAGCGTCTACCTGTTACCGTTATCAATATCGAGCAAAAACGAGCAAAAAAATTACGTTTGTTGTATGGGAGCCCCGTTAAATATTTATTTTATTCTGTTTTTTAGTATTTGTTGTTATAGCTGCAACAGAAATACATCATCTGGGAAAATTTCAAGTATCTAACTATCACGGTTCATGAGATACAGCCTGGTGACAGACGGACAGACAGACAGATAGACAGACGGCGGAGCCTTAGTAATAGGGTTTCCGTTTTACCCTTTGGGTACGGAACCCTAAAAACTAATTTCATAAAGTGCATTAATTCAGTTACACATTGTATAAAAATAATCAGTGTTTGTCGGCAATGAGCACTCATACCTTATTAATATTAGCTAAATGGTGTAACATTAACACGTTTTTACTTAAATAATAATATCTAATACATGTTTAACAACACCTACTTCTACTCTATCCTCTTACTGAGGATAGCAACACCAAGGGCAAGATCATTACTCGTAGCATTCACTATGGAGGTCCTTCAACCTCTTATTACTAAACTTCAAAAGGCTATTAGCACCACATCTTATCATCAGCACGTCAATCATAATCTTTCTGCTTGATCTTTATTCAGACTCATACAAATTTCAACAGGATCACAAATAGGCACAATAATAGCAATGCCTCTATCGGGTTTGCTGGCTGAAACAGCCTTAGGCTGGAAGATGATATTCTACGTGACCTCTGCCATCATGTTCCTGACCGCAGCCTTGTGGTATTGGTTCTCTGCCAGTTCCCCTGGAGAACACACCATGATGACTGAGGAAGAGAAGACTTATATTGAAATGGGACTTGATACCAGTACTGAGACTAGGGTAAGATGTAAGATTTTTTTTGGTAATTTCAAAATGTTAACAAAGAAAATAATAAAATGTAAATACATTCTTAATAATAATTTTTATTTATTATTCTTATTAATTATTTTAGTGAAAAGTATGTAAAATTGAAGCAAACATAGTTTAGAAGCCAAAATATAATTTTCTAGTTATTGTTGGCCTGTAACATCACACTGCTGGGTAAAGGCCAGTCTCCCCTTGAGTTCAGCAGCTCAGCAGTAAGTAATATAAAATTCTTGAATGTTTTATTCTTGACGACAAGTAAAATGTTTCCTATTTCAGCGTAACCAACCAACACCTTGGCGCGAAATATTCCGTACTCCAGCTCTCTGGGCCATCGTGGCATCACACGTTGGTGGCAGCGCCATCTTTGTCTTATTCTTCGTGGATCTCCCCACTTACTTGGAAAGAGGCATGAATATCTCGTTGAGAAATGTAAATATTTCAATAAGCATCTTTATTATTTTTTGTTTCCTATGCACTCCAAGTCATCCAGATTTTGCAGTTATTCTTCTTAGATCATTCGAATTATACAACTAATCCTGTTTCTGGTTAAAATACCTATGAGAATGATTGAGTTTTTTAAGTAATCTACTTTTAGTTAGTGAAAAGGGGGAAGGAAGGACTTTGCTTTGCTGTGGGATAGCACAAGCTCATAATAATAAAGTTCACTAATCTCGCGTAATAGACAAGTTAAGCTAAGCAGAGGGTATTTATTTGGTGAGTTGGTATGACATAATTTCCTACTATACATAAAATAATTATCTAATAATGGTCTGTTTCGTTTCAGAGTGCCACATTATCAGCGTTACCCTTTGTGGGCATGTGGGTGGGTTCTATTGGATCTGCTATGATAAGTCAAAAGATATACAATAGCGGATGGCTACAATTAGGGACTTGTAGAAAAATTTTCAACTCATTTGGTAAGTTAGCTTTTACCAGTCCTTTTAATTTTGGAAATCTACTTCTCATGAATGTTGATTCCATTGTTTTGACCTTATACCAAATATTTTTTTTTACCTCAGTTAGTAACCAACTTTGCTTTATTTTTCAGCTTTATTCGGAGGAGGACTTGGCATCATATCACTAGCATTTCTGGGCCCCGATCATAAGAACATTGTTGTTGCCATATTAGTTTTGGTATTTTTCCTGTTTGGGTTCTCTTCGGCTGGATTTATGGTGAGGAAACCATTAAAAATTATCATCTAAAACCATACAAAGTTTTGGCTGAATTATGAACCTCTCACTTTGGCCTTGGCAGATGATTTTAGTGATCGCAGTATAATAATAATAATTATGTAGAACTGTAATTCCGTTTTCTCTGTTTTAGATTTTCAAGGAATAACAATTTCTAATTATGATTATTATTTTTAGGTAAATCACTTGGATCTATCACCACAGTTTGCAGGCGTGTTACTATCATTAACCAACTTTGCTGGAGGTTTTGGCAGCATTATAACGCCAGTAATCACTAGTTTTATTCTACGGAATGATCCGGTAAGTTATTTTAATTGTAAAAAACCATTAATTTTAATTTTTTACTGTAGATCATTTCACTCTTGATTAAAAATTTTATACATTGTTTATTTTTATACTCATCAGTTTCATACAAATCAGCAATTATTCTTAAAATCTACATTTCAGTCTTCTATATTTGTTATTGTTTTCAGTCAGACATCAGTCGCTGGCGGATAGTTTTCCTGCTGTTTGCCTCCATAGGCATTGGCTCTAATCTCATCTACGTCATATTGGGCAGCTCAGATAGACAGGCTTGGGACAGTCCCGACTACAAAGATAGGAGGAAAGCTGATCCAGGTAATTTCATCATGTTATTCTAGTACTATAGTTATTAACATTTTCCAGCCCCAAAATATTGAAAGCTTTTGAATCACAATAAAAACGAGTGACTTTAAATAAATTAATAATCAATTTATTTTACAGAGGAAATGACACCAGTATTTGACAAGAAAAGCGAAAAAGAATTAGAAGCAAACACACAGTAAAAATTTCAAGGAAGATTGAATGAATATGATTTCAGCAGCGTACCGCTGCTTGTACTATATTCCCTTGATGACTGATAAACTTAATGCATTGCATAGAACAAAAGAAATTATAAGAAGATCATTGAGGGCATCCATTACTCGTTCAAAAGCCTGGAAATCCATTAGAAGGGATTGTCAAAAAGGCAATGAACTAAAGTTAGAAGAAGCGATGTTCAGTGATGACCAATGTGATTCTAAGTTAAGCATCCCGCGCAATTATAGGTTATGTATTGACTTATAACTGTTTAAATAATAATAATTATTGTAAAAACTAGTCTTATTATTATAGTACCTATCGAAAATGATACAAAACCTATCTTGCTGCATTATTAGACTACCAGAAAAAATTTATGTGATTAAAGTTCATGGGTTTAAACAGACGAACAATGTAGTAGGCAATATTAGGGTTTAAAATGTTAAAATAGATAATTTATGGGGATGTAGAAATGTTTTTACTTTACATGAAATGCTTAGTGGTGTTAAAGTAAAGAGTGCAGTTGCAGATGAAATTAAGTGTAAAAGCGTGGCCGGCCGCGTACAGAGTGATAGTGTTAATGCATAGAAATGTGGCCACAAAGAGGGTAGACACATTTACATAATTGTGATGAGAGCACTTGGAGAATAAGTGAAAATTGTTATAGCAGACCGAGGAAAAAGTATCGTAGATTATGTTGTAATATTTATAGTGCTTTGAAGTAGGTACCTGTTTTAACATAATTAACACGTTTCAAAACAAAACTAGTAACTAATTTTGTCTTGGTTTAGAAAAGTTGGAATTTCTGTGTTGCTACATTTAAACTCTATATCCCTGATGAGTTGTAGCCGTTCAGGAGTTATAATGATATATAAAGGTGTTTGTTTCGTAAAATAGGTTGTGTAAAGTTTAATTTAATATTGTTATTTTTTATGTCATAAATATGTTAGAAACTCATCAATTGTAAGGAAACGAGAAAGATGCTTGATTGCTACAATAATTTCTGATTTAAAAATATTCAGACCACAACATCATTTTTTTAATATCAATATAGATTTTTTTTTTTTTTTTTACTTTAACATAAAACGGCCAAAGGCCAATTACATCAGTTAAAGGCACAACACATTATATAAGTACAAAAACAAAAATAATACAGCTACTCGACAGTCATACACTCATCTCACAATACTCCAGACATGATGACAAGATCTTCTTCCATTCATCCGCGAACACATCACAGTGAGGCTTAGCGTCCAAGAGAGCGTTGAGCGTAGAGAGTGTGCAAGGGACAGGAGACTGGGCTCGAGCAACGGTTCGACTCCAAGGCACGGCGAACAACCTGTGCCTCCAGCTACGGTTATAGTTAATCGGAGCAAAAAGATGGGACAGTTCGTCATGCAATTCAGGAGCATCTGTTTTTCCGCGAAGAATCTTACACATATTAATAATTTAGTAATTTTTTCTTCTAACCTCGAGAGAATTGTAACCTAAAAAGCCTAAAAGAAAATTCGAAGGGTACATAAACGGATAATATCCATTCAAACGTTTATATAGATACCTAAGATAAGCCTTTTGCACCTTTTCTAAGAGTAAAGTGTACTTCTTTTCGTGCGGGTTCCAGACGCATGCACTGGACTCCAGTTTGCTACGAACAAGTACACTAAAAATAGATTTAATAGTGCTGATGTTGCTAAAATCTTTAGCATTGCGCAGAATAAAAACCTAATCGCCTAAATGAATCTTTTGCTACCGTTGCCATGTGATCATGAAACGTTAGCTTGTTGTCAAATGTGACACCTAGATCCTTCACTCCAGATGTTCTAGCAATAGCGCTACCATTCATTTTATAAGTGAAGGTGATAGGGTCTCGTGCTCGAGTAAAACTCATGACGAAGCATTTGGAAGAATTGAATTCCATTTTGTTCTTAACACCCCACTCCAATATTGCCTCAATATCACGCTGCAGTGCCAGACTATCGACTTCAGAATTAATTTCGGAAAAGAGTTTTAAATCATCTGTATATAATAGACTTCTGGCATAATGAATAACTGAAGGAAGGTCATTAATCATTATCAAGAAGAGAAGTGGTCCTAGAATTGATCCTTAACTGACTCCGGAACGCGTATAATAGGGCTGGGATTCATAAAGGCCCAGTCTGACAAACTGCTGACGATTGCGGAGATAGTCAGCGAGGAACCGTAACAGACCTGGCGGAAATCCGATGGCACATAGCTTTGCCAGTAGGATATCATTATTGACCCTATCAAACGCTTTCCGGAAGTCAAAGTACAAGACATCGACCTGACCCCCACGGTCCAAACGTTTAGATATGCAGTCTACTAGGGTAAGAAGGTTAGTATTTACTGATCTCCTTGCCCTGAAACCATGTTGTTCGTTACACAGATACTTTTCAACTTGGGAATAAATATAATTATGTAGTATGATTTCAAAAACTTTAGCTGGTGATGACAAAATGGCAATGGGACGGAATTCTTCTACCAATGTTTTATTCAAACTCTTGGGAATAGGAGTGACCCTTGAAATCTTCCATTGTGGTGGGTATATACCGGTTTTTAATAATAGATTAAAATATGAAATAGAGGTAAGCAAGTGTTTTTTATAACTCTTCAAAATTTCTGGAGGGATGCTGTCAGGCCCTACCGAACTACTAGTTTTGAGTTTACCTATTCCTGACATGACATCCTGAGGAGTGAATTTAAATATATTTACATAATTACTGCTAACATTAGTATCAAAATGGGAAGCCTTTTCAACATCAAGTCGCGGAACATCGGGAAGATAAACGCTAACAAAGAAATCAGCGAAGGCATCAGCCGCATGAACACCTGCAAATTTTTCACCTTTGTAGGTAACACTCGGCTCAAAACCACCTTTTGAGCGTAAACTGGCTATATGTTGCCAGAAATCACGCGGATTGGCTCTTAAATTATTTTCAATCATTTTGGTATACGATGCATAGGCATGTGCCACCCGTGTTTTAAGGCTAGCTCTCAAATCTGAAAAATTCTTGCGGGCTACTATACATTTAGTGCGCTTCCAAGCACAATGCCACTTGAGCTTAAGTCTAGGGTCCTGAATTATGTCTTTTGTGAACCACACTGGATAACGCCTATTAGTGGTTTTACATCGTCTTTTCTTTTGCACACAAGCATCGAAGATGGTATAAATTGATTTATAAAAGTACTCTGTAGCTAGATATACATCGTCAGTCTGTATAACCTTCTCCCATGAATTTTTTGAAAGTAAATCAAAAAGCTTATCTCGGTTACATTTTTTGAAATTCCAGTCTTTACTTGTATCAATGTTACGTGGTTCAATGACATCAGAAATACGTGGGGATTTAATTTTAATATCAATATCTGAAAGCGGGTGAAAATTGTCAGGTTTAACTATGCCATCCGTGACAGCGACAGAACTATCAACCGTGCCAGCGCTCTCTTGGACCAACACCACATGTAGCATACCTCCATTCGAATTACTTAGCACATTCTTCTCATTCATGCAACAAAAAGATAAAAAGTAAGAACAATAGTTAACAATAGATAAAGAAGCACTATTCAAATTTAGGTCTCCTAAAATTAAAACAGATCCTTTTAAGTTAGATGCAAAACTTTCAACTTTACAAAACCAACGCATATAGTCCGCGTCTTTAGCACTAGGTTTAATGTATACCGCACACACGTAAATCGTACGACCACACCACACAAAACTTGCCCACAGATCTTCTCCACAGTCCGTTTCAAATTCGCGGCGCCGTCGCAACACAACAGGCGACCGCGCGGCGAGTAGAACCCCCCCACACGGCGTGCCTCTGTCACGACGTAGAATATTCCAGTCTCCTGGTGATAGTTCCGCGTCTTCAACCGACTTATCAAGAAACGTTTCTGTTATTGCGACGAGATTATGTTCCATCAATAGTAAATTATTTCACCACATACATAGTTTGGTTTTTAAACCTCTCACGTTCTGGTAAAAACAATGTAAGTTCGAAAGTTTATGTGCTACGAAAGGGTTGATTGTTGGCTGGTGGGCTGGGCTGGGTTGTTTTCCGTTCAGTTTGTATACAGATGTATCTACCTAATTTAAATAGTAAATACAAATAAAAGAATAATATAAAACGTTTATTTTCTCAACACAAGTTATAAACTTAATTCTAAACTTTGACAGTAATGCACGAACAAGGAACTAACTTTGTGAGAGACTGGAGCCTGTGGTAGGTTTATATAAAAATCTGTATTACAGGTCACCAGGGCCTCCCGCGGCTAGACGCTATGGAAATTCCTTATTTTGATTTAGATGTAGTTTTGTGTGTGTTTAAATTGTGTATTTTCTTTGTTTTTCCTCTGTTTGATATGCAGTACCGAGGATTATGTCTTTATATATATCTACATAATCACGCTCAACCTGCCGCAGATATAACTGCTAGGTTGTCATATACATATCATGGACTGTGTTTTGCAGGTCACAATCACCAACAAAATATACTTAGAAAATTACACAAATAAGCCCCCGTTATTTTCTTTTTTAGGGTTCCGTACGTCTGAATGAAAAACGGAACCCGTAAAGGATCACTCGTGTGACTGTATGTCTGTCCGTCTGTCACAGCCCATTTGAACCAAATCTAAAGAACCGATTAAATTGAAATTTGGTACTTACAAGGTGACAGGGAAGTTCGACCTAAACGGGTCATTAGCAACAAATTAAGTCCAGTTAACTAGGGGTCAAAACTGGATGGACACCGAGCCGTAGCTGTTCTTCGATTTTTTTTTTAATTTAGAATTTTAATGTTAACTATTAACGATCGATCGTGGTGGTATCACAAATTACCATAATTTGCATTTTTGGGCTCGTAAGGGTCAAAACCCAAGAAAAAGAAAGAAAGGGCTCACCAGAGAAGATTTTAGTTAAAAATTTGGATGAGGATTGTCCATGATAAGTTGATCGGGCCTTTCTTCTTGCCCCGAAACTTGAATGGCATAAACGTACGAAAACTTTTTAAAAGAAGAAGTGAACACGCTTTTGAAAGATGTGCCTCTAGCTACGAGAAGAGAAATGGCGTACCAGCACGATGGATGCCCAGCTCACTTTTACTGAGGTGTGCGACAATGGCTAGATGACAATTGACAATTATCCGCTGAGATGGATTGGTCGAGGTGGCCCGAATGTCTGGCGAGAAGTCTAGATTTAACGCCATGCGACATTTATCTTTGGGGTCACATGAAGGACTTAGTGAACCCTACACCAGCGACATCCATTGAAGAGTTGAGGGAGAGGATTTTGGCAGTTGCCGAACACTTACTCGTAAAAACGTTACTTTCAACGCAAGTGACAGTGAGTGAAGTACGCCGTAGGCTGCGTGCTTGCATACGCAACAATGGCAGGGAATTTGAACAAGATTTGTAATTTTTGCTTACTGTTTTCTTTTTTTGTATTAAACTTTATCAAATCACATTTATTTTTTATTCACTATTCTACAATGTTTACTTTTCGAGCTAATTCAATTTACAAATCAAAATCAATAAAACTTTGACGCAGCGCGCTTTTGCTGATTTTTTTAAAACCGCTGGTAAAGTTAACAACGTTTGTACTTTTTTGGAAAGCTTATATGAAACCAGTTAGTCATTTTACTAATTTGTACGCCAACTGTCATTCCAATAATTTACTATATTTTTAATTATAAATTATAATAAATTATATTTAATTTTTTTTTTTTTTTATTATATTATGCTACTAAAGACTTTTTATTTCTGATGTTATGTAAGTTTTGGGCAAGCATATTTTTATGTACTGATCACTCCTTTTTCAGCTTTCAGAAAAGCATCAATTAAATGTTAAGGGTTGGAGTAGTTTTTTCATAATTAATTATTTTTGGTAACAATTCAGAAAATTTCAAAAACAAAGAATTGATACAGCTCGGTAACCATCCAGTTTTGACCCCTAGTTAAGTGGCTTAATTTGTTCCTAATAACCTCTAATATAACCCTTTTCAAGGAATAGATCAAATTTCGCTGTCATCCTGTATATGATTTTTTGAGACCCAAACACGGATGTGTTACGTAAATAAATGAAAATAAAATAAAAAATTATCTTACAAGAGAAATCGACAGAGTAGATGATCACTTTTGGGATACAATAAGAAAAAAAAAAAAAAGTTTTGTATACTGTATCGTTTATCATAATTATCAAATGAAAGGCCTTATTACGAGGGTCTCAAATATATTTATTTTTATATTTTCACAATTTTATATATTTTCAAAGTTTTAAAGTTATACTTCTATGAAATACTCGTAGATCAAAAATTGACCACTTTATCGTTGAACAACTGAGCAAAAAATTTTGAAAAAACCAGTAAATAAAATTGGTCTATACTTGTAGATACAGGAAAACCTATAAAAAGTCTATGGTATTAAAATAACTTGGTAAGTCTCTCAATATTGTAAGTACAAACTTACATTAATTGTATTTGGAATGTATGGGAGTAAATGTTTTTCAACTAAAATGTTACTTGTGTTTTTGAGATAAATTCAACTACGGAACCCTTCATTGTACGTGGTCCGACATGCACTTGAGCGGTTTTTAGGGTTCCGTACCCACTGGGTAAAACGGGAACCCTATTACTGAGGCTCCGCCGTCTGTCTGTCCGTCTGTCACCAGGCTGTATCTCATGAACCGTGATAGTTAGACTGTTAAAATTTTCACAGATGATGTATTTCTGTTGCCGCTATAGCAATAAATAATAAAAACTAGAATAACATAAATATTTAAGGGGGCTCCCATACAACAAACGTGATTTTTTTGCTCATTTTTGCTCGATATTGGTAACGGCAAAAGTTGAATATTTAGTTATATATTCACTTTTAAAATAAATAATTAAATTAAAATAAAACTACTATTTAACTACTATTTTACCATACAACAAACGTGATTTTTTTGCCATTTTTATAGATAATGGTACGGAACCCTTCGTGCGTGAGTCCGACTCGCACTTGGCCGGTTTTTTCTTGTCCGTCTGTCTGTCCCCAGATTAGCTCATAGACTCTTAGTACTAGAAAGCTGTTATTTGGCATAGGTATATACACCGTGGCATTTTAGTCGTCTTACAACGGCAGCCCACTGCATCTATCCAATGACTACTAATCATTCATTCCTACCAGGGTTATGGGTCTGTCCGAAAGGGATATCGTGGCCCTGGCACACAGGCATCTGAAGGAACACGGGTGGGTTTGAGTCAGTAAAAGTCTGATACCCCGCTCCGCCCAGAGCGGAAGAAGTTATTTGATAATTTCCCACCCAAGAAAACTATCACAGCTAAGTAGGCTTTATAAGATAATGAGTAATAGTATGTACTTTTATGGTGTACATAATAAAGAGTATTCTATTCTATTCTATAGTTGACCGACTTACATTTGCAGTTAGAGAATCGACCGTGACGTATATCGTTTTAGGATAACTTCATCCCAACTACACGGAACTCTTCATTGTGCGTGGTTCGACACGCACTTGGCCGGTTTTTGAAGTGCAAACTTTTTTAGGCACTTTTTCGGTAAACAAAAATCATGGAACTCGCGTCATCGTCACCGAACGCTTTCCATGAGCTATATGTATACTGAGTATATAATGGGTACTTTTTGGGTGAACAAAACTCATGGAACTCGCGTTATCGTTACCGAACACTAGTTTTCACTTCCATCGGTAGTCCCCAAAGACTGCCCCGCATGTTTTTTGTACATACCTATACACTGATAATCCTACCGAATTTTCAAAAATATTCATCCGCTAGTTTTCGAGTTCTAAGGTGGCTCCTCAAACGAGCCACCTAAAACTTCCTGTAACTTTTTAAGAGTATTTGAAATTACTACAAATTCCAGGAGCGGGCTTCCAAAATCGCGTAATTTACAACTTAACTTGGTATTATCCGCGTTTAAATATGAAATAATTATGGTGCCTCAATCGATACGGTCCCCCTTTTTTTGTGTGGGAAATTATCAAATAACTTCTCCCGTTGTGGGCGGAGCAGGAGGGCGTGTCAGACTTTTACTGACTAATACACACCCGTGTTCCTTCCGTTGCCTGTGTGCCAGGGCCACGATATCCCTTTCGGACAAACTCACAACCCTGGCAGGCATTGGCCCTAACGGAAACGTCAGTTGGTGCTGACATCTCTTTGGGGCACGCGTGGAACCCAACGCACCATCGACCCGGGCCTAGTCCTTATCGGACGGCAAGCTACCCATCACTCACCGTCCGCAAGCCCGCCTACGGTGGCCGGAAATCGGCCTGTGACTCCCGACGCCCAGGGCTTCTCCTGCGGTGACTAGGGGCCTGAGGGCGCAAACCCTGCCTCTCCCTCACGCGTTCCGCCTCCTACTTCGCGAACATTACTGCATCACAGGAGGAGGGGACGGCCTCCCATGCACTCTCGCTCCGAGCCATGGCCTGAACCAGGGCCGGACGCGAGAGATCGCCGCCGCCGATCGCCTCCGTTAGGACACGGCGGTGCTCCACCCAAGCTAGGCAGACCTCCACCGTATGCTCCACCGTGTCTTCCGGGCAATCCACACAGTGGTGACACCCGGGCGTTTCCTCCCGCTATATCCTGAACAGGAACCTCCCGAAACAACCGTGTCCGGTGAGGACCTGCGTCAGGCGGAAGGTGAGGACGCCATGGCGCGTCTCTAGCCACTCCTCAAAGAGACTTATCGCCACAATTGTGGCGTGCCCAATACGGGCACCCTGACACAGGCTCAGCGGAGTCCCGCCTTAGCCTACGTGGTTATTTTTTTTGCCTTGAAGTTCCGGCTGCATCTGATCAGATTTTTTTTTTAGTCTTGAAAATCTTTTAACTATCCAATTCCAATTCAAGGGGGGGCACAGGGGGGCTGCTTCTTCATTTTATACGTCCCTACGCCTCCAACCTTTAACTCGATGACAATACAATAAAATTCGAAACTTATAGGTTAGAGTATTTAAAAAATCATATCTCAAAAAGACTCCGCAAGTTGTCCCCCTTTAACCCCCCCCCCACTCCCACCTCTTAAATCGCTGGACGATAAACAGAAGTCCTACCTCTTGATCAAATCTGTACGTTAGAACAGGCACTTTTGCTTCTGTTTCGCTTGTCGTACAACTGACAAGTCATAGCGGAACTACTGCGGTTTCGCTGCTATGGTTTGGCGGCGGAGGTGAGACGCCTGCCTAAAGCGCAGGCCACACCGCCAGCTAGCGGGCGGGCGGGCTAGGCGGGCGAACATCGTTTCACCTCTTTACATGGTTAGTAGGTAGCTCGCGGTGTGAACCGAAGTATGTAAAGAGGTGAAACGATGTTCGCCCGCCTAGCCCGCCCGCCCGCTAGCTGGCGGTGTGGCCTGCGCTTAATAGCTCACCATCTTGTAATTTGTTATGTTACGGAAAATATAAATAGGTACAAATATTCCGCACCGTTACCGTTCGTCTGTCTGACACTCTTTAATCTCTATAACACCAGTAGGCTTAGCACGAGCACCGTAGACAAGCGTCTTGTCGACGGAAGAATAGACAAAAATGACGTTTCCGTGTAGACAGTGGAAGTTTTCTACTGCTATGGACAAGTCTACGAAGAAACCCGAGTCTAGGTGTGACCTCGTGCTCGCGAAGAAGAGATTACGAGAAGTGTAGACAAACGATTTCTATTCTACAGTAGAGTAGAGATAGAAAACGCCATGCTAAGCCTGCAGCACGAGGCCGCACCTAGTCTCGGGTTTCTTCGTAGACAGTGACTTGTCTATAGCAACGGGGTATTCGCTAGTGGTGTGTATTACTACCCAATTTTACCGAATTTTTGCGTTTCGTTCTCAAACAAATATATGTACCAAAGTGTTTTAACGACTATTTCTTCAATAACAAAACGCAAATGGTCTATTTGATGTTATAAATATTGATATAATATGGATATGGCACATACAAGTCAAAGCCACCAACTAAGTTTTAAAACTCATTTGTGTGTATTGCGTAGTGTCTGTACACTATACGCAATACAAACAATGCCTGTGCATTATTTTATTAGAGTGCCATAATTATACTATTTTGATGGCGTCACGCAAGACGTAAGTATCCCTTAAGGGTACCGCAGACTGGCGGGTCGCGCTTTCGCGTCGCACCTGTTTGCGGGATTGCTTGTTTATCGATATTTTATTTATTAGTAAGTATTTAGCTCCATGCGTGCGTATCCTACAAAAAAAAAATATTAATATATAAAATATAAAAATAAATTATAGATTTTTGGTATTAATACCAAAAATCTATAATTTATTTGGGGCGACAGGTCCTGGCCGTGTTCCTCGCATGAACATTGCACCATCTCCTTGCTTATTTTATGATTCTATAGGAACTCACTTCACGTGACATCAAACGCTGCCAAACACGCAAAGCAAGCTCTTTTATAGTATTTATTATATTAATATATGATTGACGTGTAAAAGTGTTTGTACAAACCTATTTACAGAAATAAATCATTTGAAAGAAAGAAAGAAAAATGCGTTTATTGGCATTACAGCAAAAAATACACCTTAAAACTATAAAAAACAGAAAACAATATAATTATAATGCCAAAAGGGCCTCAGCTCAGCATAATGTCAGATGACAACACCACCTGACGCTGATTTTCAGCTTCAACCCACGAGTGCCATACGCTTGAATAATAAACACATAGAGAAGTGTGTGTCCGTGTTTAATTAACTAAGAGAATAAATTAAAGGTGATAATATAAAAAAAGCTCATACAAAATAAAATAAAATGTTGTGACATACATGTATGTATGTCTTGTGTTATTATTAATGGAAAACTAAAATAAATACCCAATATCTGTGTACTACAAAAAAAATAAAAATAAAATTATAAATAGAAAGTACCTTCAATACAAAATCGTGTGACTGCGTTGATCTTCTAAACTACGAAACGGATTTTGATGCGGTTTTCATTACTTTTGAAAGTATAAGACAATAACAATTGCCTAATAAAAATGATAAAATTGGTGAAATTGGTAAAATTGATAAAAATCAATAAAATTGGTAAAATAGAATAAAAATGATTGCTTTTATAAGGCAGATATTATGTCGGCTCGAACATTTTCAAAATCGCAAAAGCAATTTTCAACACAATTTTGAACATTTTCAAAAGCGCAATTTGAACCCAACATGTTAATTTCAGCTTATTATAAATAATAAAAAAAACTTTTTACAAAAAAAAAACACTACAAAGTGAAAAATAACCTTAATTTCGGAGGTCGGTGTCTTTGTATATATTTTAGTTTTTTGCCACCAACTTTCGAAATTAAGGTTATTTTTCACATTGTAGTGTTTTTTTTGGAAGTCGCTTGTTTTTTTTTTTGTAAAAAGTTTTTTATTTTTCACTTTTTTTATTTTATTTTTATTTTTTTATTTTATTTTATTCACAAGGAACAACAAACAGCTACAATATACAGTATAGAAAAATAAATACGCAAAACAGTTTAACAATATTGTAGCCCACAACGCTGTTCACAGATTAACTGTGGAATATACAATTAATTAAACGCTAGGGTAAATTAATACATAATATTATTAAAAACTAAACTTACCTACTTAACTATCATGTTTATCTTTATCTTGAACTATATATTTTACACCTAAATCAAGACAGCTCCTTTAGTATAAGACCTTTGAACTTACTGGGAGGACATGCAAAAATGTCAATATGTTCAAAAGTCCTATTGTAGGCATCTGTCATTCTGTGAACAGGTGAGCGCAAACCCGTATTAGAATGGCAAGTACGCACGGAAAATAGTCTGCCAGCGCGCACCTTTCGCTTGTACACTGTTCTAGGGACAACATAGCATAACATGTTGGTTAACTCAATACAGTCAAATTTATTACTAACAATGTTATAAAGATTCATGGCATCCAAGTACTTACGTCTATTTTCAAGTGTTGTGAGTTTATACTTACTAAGTAAATCCTGATATGGCAAATAATATCCGAAGCATCTAAAATGCATAGAACGTAGGAATTTTTGTTGAACACACTCAATCGCCTCAATGTATTTCTTATAATATGGACTCCAGACGGACACGGCATACTCCAGTTGCGAGCGTACAAGAGACTTATAAAGGCAAATATATGAAGAAGGCTTTTTAAAATCTAATGTCGAGCGCATAACAAATCCATAAAGTTGGTACGCTTTATTAACTATTTTGCTAATATGCAAATCTAAGCAAAGCTTGGAGTCAAGGATAATGCCGAGATCACGGACAGAATCCACTTTTGTTAGGGGAACATCGCATAGTGTGTATGTGTATCTTACGATATTTTTATTTTTTGTGAAGTTTATAACATTACATTTAGGTAAACTAAGCTGCAACTTTTTTTAAACTTAACTTTTTTTAGTGGGTCAATTTGTAATTTATCTAATTTACAATAGCCAAAAGCCAATAGTCATCTCCTTGGCTCCAGGCTCATCACCTTTTACAAAATATTGCTTTTCCCGATGCAGGAGCGTTAATTGTTGAGGAGTTCTCTTGGTAAGAACCAGGAGAACTGATGGTGATTTCGCCATATGCATTTTGACGAGCATAAATTGCTTAGCAACCATATTTAAGTGCCTAATCGAATCGCAACGGTGAAATATAATACTTAGTATTAAGTAATTCCGGTGGCCATCTGTGGTCTTCGTCATCAGTTCCACTTCAACAAATGGTGCTTTTCGAGTGCAAATGCACGAGTTACTGTAAAAAATGTATGCCTATAAAATTTGAAGATTTCCCTCGATTTCCATGGGATCCCCTCATCAGATTTTGATTTGGTGGTAATGGGACGACCTCGGGAGCATACCCATACAAAAAAAGAATTTTCAAAATCCGTCCACAATGGACGGAGTAATCGGTGAACATACATAAAAAAATAAAAATAAAAAAACAAACAAACATACAGCCGAACATTATAACCTCCTCCTTTTTGGAAGTCGGTTAAAAAGTAAAAAAGCACCGCCTAAACTCAAATTAACGAAAAAACAACCAACAAATCTTTGTCTAGGACCTTTTGTATGTAGACTATTTTAGAAGAAACGTTGTAGACAACTGTCTAGGGAAGAGAAGACAAGTCTCTTTACATTTGATTTTGTAATCGACGTGCTAAGGACAGTAGAAAACTTTCCACTGTCTAACACGGAAATGTCATTTTTAGGGTTCCGTACCCAAAGCGTTAAACGGGAACCCTATTACTGAGGCTCTGCCGTCTGTCTGTCTGTCTGTTTGTCTGTCCGTCTGTCACCAGGCTGTATCTCATGAACCGTGATAGTTAGACAGTTGATATTTTCACAGATGATGTATTTCTGTTGCCGCTATAACAACAAATACTAAAAAACAGAATAAAATAAATATTTAATAAATTTTAAGCCCCCATACAACAAACGTGATTTTTTTGCTCGTTTTTGCTCGATATTGATAACAGCAACAGATAGACGCTTGAAATATTCACAGAATATTTAGTTATATATTCAATTTAAAAACAAATAATTAAATTAAAATAAAACAAATATTTAAGGGGGCTCCCATACAACAAACGTGATTTTTTTTACATTTTTATAGATAATGGTACGGAACCCTTCGTGCGCGAGTCCGACTCGCACTTGGCCGGTTTTTGTCTCGTGCTAAGCCTACTGCTCATTAGAATTCATTGAACCTTCCAAAAACATTCGTAGTAGTAGACGACGTTGTTTCGTGAACGAAAACACTTTGTTGTAACAAAGTGTTTTCGTTCACGAAAGAACGTCGTCTTGGTCTACTTTCTGCAAAGTTATATTTTACCGATGACTACATTTTCCTGATTCCTATACCTACAACGTCATTCCAAGGTATTTGTCAGTCATCACGTCTGCAACTAAATCACTAGTTACACACAATCGTTTAAATATAATATACTTCGACATTCTCACTTGAAGCCTTTAGCTTATTCTTGTCTATGAAAAATTATTCTTGAAGCGGGTAGATGCGGTACAAAATTGAGTACCACAAAGATCAAAACTAACTTTCAAAGATAGTTGTATTTACATACAAAATCAACGTTATTTACTCAAAGCTAACAATTCATTGTTTTAGGAGTAGTCTGGCAGATAACGAAGATAATATGATAGATGTAAACATATTTTTTTCAAGTAACAGTCGATGTAACAGTGCGCTGTTGTATTTTGATATTATTTTGTTGCCGAACAAAATGGACGTGGAGTTTTTGAGATATCAATTTGAAGACGGGTATTATGGCGTTATTACTAAAAATGGTGAGAGATTTTTTTCTAATTATGCTACAAAGATGAATTAAGTCAAATATAGGGACTGGGATTGCATAAACATAACATCATGCCAGTAATCTCCGAAGGGTTGGGCTGTGGACCTACCTATAGTAGACCTATATTTCGCCAGTTATGTTTAAGTCTCATGTAATAGGGGGCGAGCCTATACTTATTATGGTCGAAAGTGTAGATTTTTTTGTCCCAACAATTTTCATCCCCTTACCATGCCCTTACCGCATGTGTTTTTAATTTTATCCGGAAAAAATATATTTGGTAGTCCTTGACACGTAGGTAGTATTGACTTAGTTCAAGCAGTTTTCCAAAATCCGATTACTTTTCGAAATATGATAAAAACTTATATTTCCCATAAATGGCATTATATGCAGTAAAAGCGACTAAAACTAATTGCTATAAAGGTAATTTTGAGTCAATACTCAGTACAAAATAAGGTTTAGAAAATAAAACTCAGAATTTAATGAAAATATAAGATAAATTTAATGAGATCAGTTGCATTTAGGAACTTCATATTTTACACTAAACTTAGTATATATACCGATTTGCAGGCTAACAATTCACCAATAGCGTAGCGTAGATTCAGTCTCATAATTTCACCTTACGTAAGATGAAACAATTTAAAGCAATTCCTATCTTTATTTAGACAAAGGTGTATGTTACATTTCTCACATTTGATGTAGGATTTGCCATATTGGTATATCTAGACCGTAGAATAAGCGTTGGATCAATTTCCTGAAAAAAATATCAAATAATACTTCACTGCATAAATTCCCACATCTGGCTGAATGCAAAATTAACTGGTAATGCATACAATGCCACATATGGAATACTAATTTTACACGTTACTGCATAATATTCCATATTTGTCATGCTAAGGTTTGGCATGATTGTCGCAAAAACTATTACGTTTTACTTACATGTTTTCAGTGTTTTGAGACCTTTGATAAGTCTACTTAGCACCATGATAATATTATGAAGATCGAACGAAAAATCGACATACGATCACAAACAGAATTTTAAAAACTTAGCACACACTAACGACTTTATACTGCCGCTGACTGGATTTGACAGGTTGTAGTTTCATTACGCGGTGCACTAGATGGCAGCACATGTATATTTATTGAAGCTTGGACGTTGCGTCTTGATAAGCGGTAAAGTGTAATTTTTTTTTTTTTTTTTTCTGAACGTTTGAAAACAAGTGCCCATATTTGGGTAGCTATGCAGTAAGGGGTACCTTCCAGTATATATAAAACAGGCCTCCCTAATATAATATAATACCTAAGTAGCTCTATGATATATTTTGTGAAAGCCTCGCTGCAGAGAATACTTAAAAGAAAAAAAACTATTGTATGTATGTTTATAAATTAGAATGCAAGATAGTTTTAACCTATATGTGAAAAAGTGTCAGTATAAAAACCAAGTTAATACACTTTACTTAAAAAAAAAAAATTGCTTAAATATTATGTCTTTAAAATATTTCTCTGAATAAACACTTTTCATTTTTTTTTATTGCCATCAACTGGGCACAAATCCAGACTGCGGGCTGCTACTGAGAAATTCCTGATGGAAAAACCCAACAACACTTCGTCCGACCTGGCAATCGAACCCAGACCTCATGTTCAGCAGTAACGCTTGCGACCTCTAGACCAACGAGGCAGTCTATTCTAGGCATGACATAAAACCACGAATGAAAGCGTCAATGTGTGTGTATGTGAGGTGTATTGTGTGGTGTGACCTCGTCGAGGCCGGACGTCAAGCAGCTGGACTAGTGTGTGTATGTGAGGTGTATTGTGTGGTGTGACCTCGTCGAGGCCGGACGTCAAGCAGCTGGACTAGTGTGTGTATGTGAGGTGTATTGTGTGGTGTGACCTCGTCGAGGCCGGACGTCAAGCAGCTGGACTAGTGTGTGTATGTGAGGTGTATTGTGTGGTGTGACCTCGTCGAGGCCGGACGTCAAGCAGCTGGACTAGTGTGTGTATGTGAGGTGTATTGTGTGGTGTGACCTCGTCGAGGCCGGACGTCAAGCAGCTGGACTAGTGTGTGTATGTGAGGTGTATTGTGTGGTGTGACCTCGTCGAGGCCGGACGTCAAGCAGCTGGACTAGTGTGTGTATGTGAGGTGTATTGTGTGGTGTGACCTCGTCGAGGCCGGACGTCAAGCAGCTGGACTAGTGTGTGTATGTGAGGTGTATTGTGTGGTGTGACCTCGTCGAGGCCGGACGTCAAGCAGCTGGACTAGTGTGTGTATGTGAGGTGTATTGTGTGGTGTGACCTCGTCGAGGCCGGACGTCAAGCAGCTGGACTAGTGTGTGTATGTGAGGTGTATTGTGTGGTGTGACCTCGTCGAGGCCGGACGTCAAGCAGCTGGACTAGTGTGTGTATGTGAGGTGTATTGTGTGGTGTGACCTCGTCGAGGCCGGACGTCAAGCAGCTGGACTAGTGTGTGTATGTGAGGTGTATTGTGTGGTGTGACCTCGTCGAGGCCGGACGTCAAGCAGCTGGACTAGTGTGTGTATGTGAGGTGTATTGTGTGGTGTGACCTCGTCGAGGCCGGACGTCAAGCAGCTGGACTAGTGTGTGTATGTGAGGTGTATTGTGTGGTGTGACCTCGTCGAGGCCGGACGTCAAGCAGCTGGACTAGTGTGTGTATGTGAGGTGTATTGTGTGGTGTGACCTCGTCGAGGCCGGACGTCAAGCAGCTGGACTAGTGTGTGTATGTGAGGTGTATTGTGTGGTGTGACCTCGTCGAGGCCGGACGTCAAGCAGCTGGACTAGTGGTCTACGATTTGAGATAAATGGTGGATATTGTCCTCGTAGTACTTATGTTAGTCCTGAGAATAAATACAATTGATGCAAGTCACAAAAGTCATCAAGTCAGTTCTTGACCGGAATAAAATAATATAGATCATGTGGGAGTTGAATTGCGACTTAATGCTGCAATTAGAGTTTTTAACTCTGTTATTTTACGTAACTGTAACATAAATCTATATAGTGTTTTGATGTAGAATTAATACCATAAAAAGATGTTGAAATCGGCGTTCACATACGGAATATTAATTTTTATTACAGAACCCGATAAACCAACAAACACACAATCGAGGTAAAGGTTTATGTAGAGAAACTGATAAGAGCAAATCTTAACAATGCTGTAACAATGTGTGATCATAATAAAATGTCTCATTTACTTCCTGTTCAAAGGGTTCAAGATCGGCGTCAGACACTTACAGATGGTGTATATGCTGGCGAGTTCCATCACCATGGGTTTCATCAGAGGCAGCATGGGCGTTGCTGTACTGGCTTTGACAGATCAGACGAGAAGAGATGATACTTACATACAGGTAAAGAAATACACATCATATGGAAGTTGAAAGTATATTTTAGTGGAGAAACGACCAAAAACAGAATAACAAAATCACTATCGAGTTAATAGGTGATTAAGAGCGATTATGTTCAAAAGATGAAGCAGTACTTGCAGTATACATACCAAAATACATCAACTCACGCCTTTTTCATAGAACGCCACCTGCTGCGATCCTTACACATTCCTCAGCAGTATTATTTACCATAATATTATTATTTAGACCACAAAAATCAAGGACAAAAACACAATAATTATAAAGGCTTTCATAAATCGCCTTCACAATATTACTGACCAATCTTGATTGTTTTCAGATTCATAACTGGGATGGTAAAATTCAAGGTGCAGTTCTGTCATCATTCTTCTTCGGCTATGCTGTGATGCTATTGCCTTCTGAACTATTCTTGAGGAAGATCGGAGGAAAACTACTAACGAGTATCATCCTTCTCGTTAACGGGGCGTTTTGTGTTGCGATGCCGACTATTATCAATAAGGTATTTACAGATAATTTTAAATTTGCTTATTTTGAGAAGAAAGAGCCTACCAGCAACGTCTTCCATTTGCTTTGCTAATCCAAAGCAAAGGAAGGATGTAGTTGGATGATAGCTGATTATTTAAGTCTTAGACTGCTTTTTATTATGATTTACGTGGATTTCTGTTACAGTTTTTTTCTGTCGATTCTATCTCCATGTAACTGGAAGTCAACATATCATTAAATGCCTTTTCATTAATATCATTCCTCATACAATCAACTCAGCCTATAGCAGTCCACTGCTCGACATGGGCCTCTCCCAGGCTGCGCCACAACACCCTGTCCTCCGCTTTCCGCATCCAGTCCCAGCCACCTTTTTAAGGTCGTCGGTCCATCTAGCTGCTAGATTCCTCATACAATCCTTTAAATTAACAGTGTCACTGATAATTATTGCTTAAAACTACCGTAATATTATATATTCTCATTTATTTCGGATCACACATAAAATACACATGTTCCATATAATTAGTAACGACAACCTAAAAACTATGTTAGTAAAACTTACAAACTAACCTAAAAACTAATACCTACGTGGCTCAACACATGTTGGCACGTGCCTCCGTACCCAGTGCCTAATAAAGGGGCTGTCCACCTTATCACATAATGTATTTAGATGCTGTTGGAGCTTCCGCGCAATCTACCCATAATTGACGCTGCCCTCTTTCTCATTATACCATGAAAATCATCTACACGGGCTTCCGCGAATATCTGCGAAGCGCTGCAGAAGCGCGGAAGCCCCATCAACATCCTAAATCCATTATTATACTGAACGCGTAGGGCGCTATAGGCCCCCCCCATAAAATACTTCACCCAAACAAATACGGCTCGGAAGACACATTATTCCACCTGACACGATTCGTTTGAGAGCTATACCAAAACTTCAACAAGTTAACTAATGTGGTATAATAACACCACAATTTAATTTCAGGGTGGTTGGGTAGCAGCCTGCAATGCTAAACTGTTTATGGGGATGACCCACGCTTGCTTCTTCACCGTCAGCCAGTCACTGTTTGAGCAATGGTTGCCACCCAATGAGAGGAAGATATTTAACCTTTTTGTTTACGGAGGTAATTATGGCTTTATTCCTACTATACTTTATTCCTAATTGAAAGTTTAAATTAGGATTAAATTTACGTTTGCATGAGTTAAATTAATCATCATCCTAATGAATCTTTGGATGACATATACCCACAATATTACATTCCTACATTATTCCAGAAATTAAGAAAATATTAAAATCAGTCCATGCATTACTATTCAGTATGCATAGTCCCGCACGTTAAGGAGACAATTCCTCTGTGATATTCCTGCACTCTCCGCTACCCTAAGCTTTTGCTGCTATGCATACTAATTTAATTACCACGTTTAATGCTGCTTTATCTTCATTTTAATGTACTTCTCTTTAATGTTTTATTCTCAAAAGATTTCATCGCAAAATGAATTAATTACCCGAGTCTATAATCGCATTTACTTTTTTATATAATTAGTCAGAATATGAACAAAATTAACAAATTCCAGGACTTTTAATATTTTTATTACGTTTTATGCTCATAAAAAAAATGCCTTACATTACGTTTAGCTGCCTACTAATAATGTTCTTCATTAGATAGGCTTGTAGGAATTTTGAACTTCTTTGATTTGGCTTTGATGAGATCATGGAAAGGTTGTGTAACATTATGTTGCTGGTGGTTTGAAGTCCTTATTTCCGTAATCTATATTAATATTCCTTCAGTTCCTTTCATCTCGGCCACTGTCACATCACATAATCAGCCTATAATGTTCCCACCGCTGGGACACAGGCCTCCTATCTTCGAGAGGGAATGGGCTGTAAATCTACCACGCGGGCCCAGTGCGGGTTGGTAGATGTCACATGTCTTTGAATTTTTGGTTCTAGGACATGCCAGTTTCCTCACGATGTTTTTCCTTCACCGTATTGAGAGCAGTGGTGGTGAAATTATTTACACAAAGTAAAGCGCCTGCCTGGGTTCGAACCCACGACCTAAAATTCGTAAGTCGGGGACGCTACCACTAGGCCACCACTGCTCGTCGGCCACTGTCAACTCTGCCTATTTTATAATTTCTCTCTTTTGTTTACAAAACTTATCACTAATTATTACCTAATTTAACTTAATTTTTAGGTGTCCAAATAGGCATCATAGTAGCCCTACCAATATCTGGTCTACTTTCATCAGCACCTTTGGGTTGGGAGCTGGTGTACTACGTCTTGGCAATGCTGGCATTATCCATGGCCATTATATCGGGGACTTTGACGGCCAGCTCACCAGGAGAACATCAAGCCATCGGAGATGCAGAGAAAGAGTTCATTGAGGATACATTAAATAGGTACAAAAAGGTCAGTAAAACTTTTAGTTTTAAGGTACTCGATATAAAATGGGTGAGTTACATAAAAAAGTTAAAGGGAAATAATGAAGGATAAGGTTTGCCATGTTGTTAAAATTATAATGTTCTATTTTGTGAAATTATTCAAATATTTGAGTAAGAACATGAAATGTGTTTGTTACAGAAACAAATAAACCGACCATGGCGAGATATTCTCAAATCGTCGCAATTCTGGGCCGTAACCGGCGTACACGCAGCGAGCAATGCTTTGTTTATTTTCTACATAGCATACGCACCCGCTTACTTGATGATGTACGGAATATCTCTGGCGGATGTAAGTTACAATATTTTTTTAGGTATTATAAATTCGTCTTACAATCATTTCGTATAATGTACAGTCACGAGCACAATTATTCGAGATTCTCCGTATTGATAGATTTTTTTTATGGTACACAAAGCTCCATTAAGTGGTTACCCCCCAAAAATACATGTGCGTTCAAATCCGTGACAGACCTAAGTGGTTTTTTGTATTTTGCAAAAACATTTTATTCTAATATTAATTAGAATAAAATGTTTTTGTAAAATACAAAACCGGCCAAGTGCGAGTCAGACTCGCGCACGGAAGGTTCCGTACCATTATCTATAAAAACGGCAATAAAAACAAGTTTGTTGTATGAGAGCCCCCCTTAAATATTTGTTTTATTTTATTTTAATTATTTATTTTTAAAGGAAATATATAATTCAATATTCTGTGAATATTTCAAGCGTCTGTTACCGTTATCAATATCGAGCAAAAACGAGCAAAAAAAACACGTTTGTTGTATGGGAGCCCCTTAAATATTTATTTTATTTTGTTTTTTGTATTTGTTGTTATAGCGGCAACAGAAAAACATCATCTGTGAAAATTTCAACTGTCTAACTATCACATGTTCATGAGACAGGCCTGGTGACAGACGGACAGACAGAAAGACAGAAGGACGGCGCCTTAGTAATAGGGTTCCCGTTTTATCCTTTGGATACGGAACCCTAAAAAAATACAAACACACTTAAACGTAACGTACGGTAAAAACCACGTATTCTACATTACGTATTTGAAACATACACAATTTTATATAATTAATAACATTCTAGCCATGAGACCTTTTTTTTGTTTTAGTATTTATTTAACAACATTGAACAAGATTATTTGGTAACAATACTATAAAGTTTGTGTTAAATTGTTGATACCATCGCCCCGAGCGTGTCTAGTGCCTTATTATCAAGGTTGTTTTATTTCTACAATTTTTTTGTTTTTTTAGTAGTTTTAATTTTTTTGTAAAATTGTTTATTTTATTGAAATGAAATGAAATCGTTTATTCTGTAAATAGGATATCGGAATCACTTTTACACGTCATATTAAAAAGTAAAAAATAAGCTAGATGTAGTCGACATTTCCTAACTGACTACCCGTGAGAAGAAATGGCGAAACAAACTCAGCGGTCAAAGTCTCTTCTAAAGTCCAGACATAATCTTGGTCAGATCATGTGAGGACCATGTAGATCTGTGTCTGAAATGGTCTTTTGAGGAAAGAACCACACAATTTTGAGTGGACCTGTCCAATCAGTGCAAGCATTTGTCGTAATCGTGCAGCTCGACTCAAGACTTAAGGAGCTCAACGACTCAACGAACAATACCAAAGAAAGTACATTTGGGTAGGCCTCATAAAGTGCTCAAAATGCCAGACCACCATTAAAACTGAGACAAAGCATAAAATAATAGGAAAATATTTAAAGAAAAAAAAAATGACCCACATAGTGCTCACATTCACAATAAATTAAAGCAGTAAATATAATACTTTTCAAAGTAAACATTAATGTAATTTGTATATAATATTCTGCAATGTTAATATTTATATAAAATCATGCATAATAACATTAAATGTCAAGTTTTCCAGTTTGATCACAAGGCTTGCAGAGCGAGCAGCTCAATCCCAAGCTTTTTTGTCTTCTAAATAATCAGAAATTTTATAGTACCCTTTTTTACAAAGTTTGGTTTTAATACAGCTTTTAAATCGTTTAATGGGTAAGTTTCGAATGTCAGTAGGAAGTTTGTTGTAAAAGCGTATACATTGACCCATGAACGAGTTGCCTACTCTGTGGAGGCGAGTGCGATGTACAGCAAGATTGTGTTTATTCCTGGTATTTAAACAATGAATATCGGACATTTTCTTAAAATTTGATATATTTTTGTGTACATACAATAGATTTTCAAATATATATTGAGAGGCTACAGTCAGAATATCTATTTCTTTGAATTTTTCACGAAGTGAATCTCTTGGACCTAGATTGTAAATGGCTCGAACAGCCCTTTTCTGTAAAACAAAGATAGTATTAATGTCCGCACAGGTTCCCCAGAGAAGAATCCCATATGACATAAGACTATGAAAATAACTAAAATAAACAATTCTGGCAGTATCTACATCAGTTATCTGTCGAATTTTTTTAACAGCATAGGCGGCCGAGCTAAGCCTTCCTGACAATTTTTCTACGTGTGGGCCTCATTGTAATTTACCGTCAATAGTTATCCCAAGAAAAACTGTCGACTCAACAGGGTCCAACTCTATTCCATTAAGTTGCACATTGGTAGTTAGCTGCCTGACATTTGGCATTGAAAATTTAATGAGCTTAGTCTTTTTTTCGTTCAGAAGAAGATTATTTACATTAAACCAATGGACAACCTTAGAGAGTGCATCGTTAACATGTTCAAAATTGACTAGCTGACGTTTGATTTTAAAAATGAGGGAAGTCTCATCTGCGAATAATACAATCTTGTGATTATCCCTTATGTGATAAGGTAAGTCATTTATATAAATTAGAAACAAGAAAGGGCCTAGAATTGAACCCTGCGGAACTCCCATAGTGACCGCAGATCCTGCAGATCTCTTGCCATTAACATCAACCTTCTGAATTCTGTTGTTCAGATAAGAAGTCAGAAGGTCGAGAGCACTGTCCCTCATACCATAGTGGTGCAGTTTTCGGATGAGCGTATCATGATGAACGCAATCGAAGGCCTTAGACAAGTCGCAGAAAATGCCAAGAGCATCCTGCGACTCCTCCCAGGCCTCGAATATTCTCTTCAGTAATTCCACGCCCGCGTCTGTAGTTGAACGACCCTTTGTAAAACCAAACTGTTTCAGATGAAGTAAATTATTTGTATTGAAATGTCCTAACATTTGTTTTAAAATTAACTTTTCAAAGATATTGCTCAATGTAGGTAATATCGAAATTGGCCGAAAATTCGTGGGATCAGTTGTGCTGCCAGATTTGAACAGTGGAATCACTTTACTAAGTTTCATCAGATCAGGAAATACACCAAATGCAATACAAGAATTAAAAACAATTGCTAAAAACGGTGAAATAACATCGATTATTGAAGACATGGTATGTACTGATAATCCCCAAAGGTCAGCAGTTTTTTTTACATCAAGATCTTTAAAAGATTCTATAATATCCTTAGCAGTAACAACCGTGGGCCCCCCCGCTGACGCAGAGTCTCCGGCCCCAGCTCGTGGAGGACGTGGTGAGCGCTCTGTTCCCTTCGCGAGGGGAACATACTCCCCCGCCCATGGCTCCGCCTCCTGCGGTGCCAGATGCGGACCACACCGACGACGACGATGCTCCAGAGGTGACCGAGGTAGATCTGAGAGTGGCGGTACGTAGGCTGAATGCCAAGAATACCGCCCCAGGACCCGATGGCTTGCCTGGAAAAGCCTGGGTTCTGGCTTTAGAGGCTCTCGGGCCTCGACTAAGGGGGCTCCTAAGCGCATGCTTGGAGAGGGGCCAGTTTCCACTTCGTTGGAAGACGGGGAAACTGGTCCTCATAAAGAAACCAGGGCGCCCGGCGGACTCTCCGTCCGCTTACCGGCCCATCGTGCTGCTCGACGAGGTGGGCAAGCTCTTTGAAAGAGTAATTGCAGACCGCCTTGTCGGGCGGCTGGTGCGGGTGGGGCCGGATTTGGCGGAGAGCCAGTTTGGTTTCCGTAAGGGGCGCTCTACGGTGGATGCCATCATGCGCGTTCGAGCCCTCACGACGGGGGATGCTGTTGCCCGGGGTGGGGTCGTCTTGGCGGTGTCTCTTGACATCGCCAATGCCTTCAATACCCTGCCCTGGAGTTGCATTAGGGAGGCACTTCGGTATCACCGGATGCCGACCTACCTCTGTCGTGTGGTCGAGGCCTATTTGACGGACAGGGCCGTCATCTACCCCGGTCACCACGGAGAGTGGAACCGGCGAGAGATGTCGTGCGGTGTCCCACAGGGATCGGTCCTGGGGCCGCATCTGTGGGACATCGGGTACGACTGGGTGCTGCGCGCCGACCTCCCTAGTGGCGTCAGCGTAGTCTGCTACGCTGACGACACGCTAGTCCTGGCACAAGGGAGTTCGCATCAGGCGGCGGCCGAACTGGCGGCACGTGGGGTTGCGACAATCGTCGATAGGATCCGGCAATTGGGACTCGAGGTGGCATTGCACAAGTCCGAGGCCATGTGTTTTTATGGTCCTCGGAACGCGCCACTGTCGGGTTCCCAGATAACGGCGGGAGGGGTTCACATCGGCGTCGAGTCGACGATGAAGTACCTGGGACTCGTCCTCGATAGCCGGTGGAACTTCGTGGAGCATTTTCGACGTTTGGCTCCCAGACTGGAGCGGGCCGGGGCTGCTTTGAAGCGGCTCCTGCCCAATCTAGGGGGTCCAAACGCCTCCTGCCGGAGGCTCTACGCGGGGATCGTGCGGTCCATGGCCCTTTACGGGGCACCGGTGTGGGCGCGTTCTCTGAGGCTGCGACCAGCGCAGCGGTTGAACGCGTCCCAAAGGGTCATGGCCATCAGGATGGTACGGGGATACCGCACGGTCTCCCGTGAGGCGGCGAGCCTCCTTGCCGGATTGCCGCCATGGGATCTGGAGGCGAAAGTCCTCGCGCACATTTGGGTGTGGCGCGAAGAGGCGAAACTCCGGGGCATAACTCCGCTGCCGCAAGAAATTGCGGCACAGCGGACGGAGCTCCGGAGGGATCTCATGGCGACATGGAGAGTGCGATTGTCGCAACCCAGCGCTGGGCACGCCACAATTGTGGCGATAAGTCCCCTCTTTGAGGAGTGGCTGGAGAGGCGCCACGGCGTCCTCACCTTCCGCCTGACGCAGGTCCTCACCGGACATGGATGTTTCGGGAGGTTCCTGTTTAGGATTAAGCGGGAGGAAACGCCCGGGTGTCACCACTGTGTGGATCGCCCGGAGGACACGGTGGAGCATACGGTGGAGGTCTGCCCAGCTTGGGCGGAGCACCGCCGTGTCCTCACGGAGGCGATCGGCGGCGGCGATCTCTCGCGTCCGGGCCTGGTTCAGGCCATGGTTCGGAGCGAGAGTGCATGGGAGGCCGTCACCTCCTTCTGCGAAGCAGTTATGCTAGCGAAGGAGGAGGCGGAACGCGTGAGGGTGAGACAAGGTTCACGCCCTCATGCCCCTAGTCGCCGCAGGAGACGCCCCGGGCGTCGGGAGTCGCAAGCCGATTTCCGGCCACCGTAGGCGCGGGCCTGCGGACGGTGAGCGATGGGTAGCTCGCCGTCCGATAAGGACCAGGCCCGGGTCGACGGCGCGTTGTGTTCCACGCGCGCCTCAAAGAGATGTCAGCACAAACTGACGGGGTCCGTCAGGACCAATGCCTGCCGGGGTTGCGAGTTTGTCCGAAAGGGATATCGTGGCCCTGGCACACAGGCAACGGAAGGAACACGGGTGGGTTTTAGTCAGTAAAAGTCTGACACGCCCTCCCGCTCCGCCCAGAGCGGGAGAAGTTATTTGATGATTTCCCACCCAAAAAAAAAAAAAAAAAAAAAAAAAGCAGTAACAACCGTGAATTTAAAGTGTTTATCACATTCTGGTACGCATTCTTTTAGTATGGAGTAAGCAGAAGTGGAGGACGACGATGACAGAGTTTTGGTTGTTAAAATGGGAATATTAGTAAATAAATTTTCAAACTCAGTTGCCACCTCCACGTCTGCCTTAATATCTACATCATTGATTTTTAGGTGGAAGTCACGATTACGTACTGACGTTCTACCCGTTTCTGAATTAATAATATTCCAAGTTGTTTTAATTTTATTACCAGAAGATTTTATTTTATTTTTAATATGTATGGCTTTTGCTGAGGAACAGGCTCGTTTAAAAGTTTTAGAATAATTTTGAACGAACTCTTTAAAAGTTTCATCATGGTTATATGTTTTTTCATGATACAATTCATATAACCTCTGCCTACTTTTGTAAATACCTGGTGTTGCCCAATCACTAAATATAACGCGGTCACAAACAGGCAATGTTTTTGAGGTGAATACCTTCCTAAATTCACTATTAATGAGGTTAAATAGTGAAGTATAAGCTTGATCTGGGTCGGTGTGATAAGGCAAACCCGGTAGTTTTTCCATTAAATTATTTTTAAATTGTTCTAAGCGACTTATGTTTACAGGAATAAAACTCACAAGTTTTCTTTGAGCTCTGACTATTTTCTGAGGGAAAGTGACTAACTGGCCACAGTGATCGGAGTCCAATTCATTTAGAATTAAATTATTTTAACGGACTGATAATAACTTGTAATAACTGCTGTACTAACCTAATCGCCACTCTGTATACACCGTAGTGGCATCTTAATCGTCTTACAACGGTAGCCCACTTCATGTATCCGATGACTACTAATCATTCATAAAAAGTAAAAAAAATATTTATAGTATCTATATACTATAAATATTTTTTTAACAACGGCAGCCCACTTTATCTATCCAATGACTATTCATTGGATAGATAAAGTGGGCTGCCGTTGTAAGACGATTAAAATTCCAAGGTGCATAAAGAAATTAAAAGGAAAACTATTACAGCTAAGTAGGCTTTACAAGTTAACGAGTAATAGTCGACCAACTTAAATTTGCAGTTGGAGAATTGACCGTGACTTATAGCGATGTATGGGAGAACATGTTTTTGAACTACAATGTTAAGTTTGTTTTTGGGATAAGTTCATCCCAACTACGGAACCCTTCATTGTGCGTGGTCTTGGCCGGTTATGCACTTGGCCGGTTTTTTTCTTTGTATAACATATATTAATTATCTAACTCTTAACAGACAAAAACATCACTCTAAAGTAGGTATGTTTCAAATCTGCGTGTACCTTAATACTAATGCTTTGAATATTTAATTTCAGAGTGCTTGGTACTCCATGCTACCCTTCATATCGATGGCGTCAGTATACATTGTGTTGAGCCCGATCATCGACTGGCTGTTCACAATACGATATATCCACTACATCTTCAGTGCAAGTTTCTACAGAAAAGTTATCAATGGTTTAGGTACGTATATCTATATCCTATTTCGTACATCATTTTAGTTTGTTATGCATAAGGCGAAAAGCCAGGGTAGTTCGCGAAATTATTACTTTTTACGTTTTTTTATAATGTGCAAGTCAGTGTCAGGTTGTATAGATTTCCGGTCACCGTAGGCGCGGGCCTGCGGACGGTGAGCGATGGGTAGCTCGCCGTCCGATAAGGACCAGGGGGTCTACTCCCTAAGTCCGTTAACGAAGCAACGGGCCCGTCCGACAGTAGTCCGATACGTCGCAGTGAACCCTACTCCCTAATGATTTCGGATTCATCAGTTTCCAACGGAATCATAGACAGTCTTCGTGAACGAATGACGCATGACTATAGAGTTGCGCAATTTTACCGGTCGATTACCGGTTTACTTATTTTGTGGTTTTCAGGTTTAAATACTCAAAAATCAATATTTGTCTCGTTAGAAACGACCGCATTTTTAACAATATACTTTTTATTATGTCTAAATATAGAATTGAATTATTTTTGCCATTTTTGTTCCGAAACCGGCATTATCCTGTTGATACCTTTGCCTATTTTGTTTTTGACGGCAATGTACAAATGAAATGTCAGTCAGAGTTCGTACTATTATAGGCGGGAAGGATTACTTATTTTATTTTAATTTCAATATTTATGTTGAAAAATGGCCTCAACCACTGCAGCAAAAAGTGTGGAAAACAAGTGTCAAGTTGAACTTTTCGGACGGGCAAAAACGCATCGGGAGTAGGGACAACTGTCAAATCGTGTTGTCATTCATTCTTCGTTCGGGCCCGGAACGAATCATCCGTCCGAAGGTGATAAGGAGTAGGAAACGCCCGTAACGAAAGCTGACACAACGGATTTCGTGCTTAGGGAGTAGACCCCCAGGCCCGGGTCGACGGCGCGTTTTGTTCCACTCCCGCCTCAAAGAGATGTCAGCACCAACTGACGGGGTCCGGTAGGACCAATGCCTGCCAGGGTTGCGAGATTGTCCGAAAGGGATATCGTGGCCCTGGCACACAGGCAAGGGAAGGAACACGGGTGGGTTTTAGTCAGTAAAAGTCTGACACGCCCTCTCACTCCGCCCAGAGCGGGAGAAGATACTTGATAATTTACCCCCAAAAAAAAAAAATGTCAGGTTGTATTGTATGTTGATCGCAATATTATTCGCGACCGCAGATATAAATTTAAACAATTGTAATAATCAAGATCATTAAGATGATCATCAAGTTAGAATTGGCTTCATATGTCATGATTTCATGAAATTGTTATTTCTTAGTTATAATACATATTTGTAAGAAAAATCCGCGGGTTTAGCACTTCCCCCTTCCCCCGGAATGTATTATATGCAATACCTTTTTCAACATTAATTGAATTTCCACGAATTAATTCGCAGGTGCTTTTGGAATCGTAATGGGATTAACGATGCTTCCAAATTTTCCCCGTGAGTGGAGCATTCAGGCGATTATCACGTTATCAGCAATATTGGGTTTGCTGGGATTACAGTTTTGTGGGTTTTTGGTAAGTTGCTGGAGATTTATTAAGTTTCATTAGTTTATCACGTTGTCACGTTTTAATCTTTTAATTAATATTACGATTATTAGAAACGTTCATTGTTACACTGTGTTAAACTGTTACCATTAGGTAATAGTGTACGAAAACACTTTTTTCACTATTAAGACATTTTTTAAACCATCTTATTTATTGGAGGGGTATGGTTTGCTAAAAAAACTGTAATTGATGGCAATAGAATGAATTTTATTTTGTAACCAACGTTTTTACTCTCGATACCAGTTTTTGTTACATCAATTCAAAGTTTGTACCCATTATTTTCAGAGCACTTACAAGGACATGTCCGAGAACTACTCGGGCACTCTGATGATGATATCCTGCACGGTCAGCAGTGTTGTCGGAGCAGCCGTGCCTTTTGTATCAGGGCTCATTCTTGGTGATGATATGGTATGTAAAAACGATAACTCCCATCCTCATTAATAAAAAAATGCGCAGAAGAACTACCCATACTACTTGCTTCTTTAATAAACCACACTAAAGATCTCAGTAATCAATCCAATCCACAAAAAGGATTCTCAGACTGACTGTAACAATTATCGCCCCATTGCACCTACCTTTTCTAAAGTTTTAGAAACCGCTATGACGACTCGCCCGTATTGTTTCTGCGAAAGATTTAATTTATTTAACGATAGTATTGGGTTCATAATTAAAAATAGATCAACAACCAATGCAGTTTATAGATATATAATTACAACAGATCTTAAATATCATAAATGACTTTCAAAGCAAAGCATACGAAAGAGTTCAATATAACATCCTCTTAAATTAATTGGACGGACTAGGTGTACGTGGCATTGCTCATAAATGGATCACGTATTACCTCGAACACCATCGAACATTGAGCACTACAACCATTAATATGGTTGAATATAAATAAATCTATAGCACAAGGTAGCGTATGCCTATTATTTCTTATCTACATAAAGGACCTCCCCAAAATAATAGATGCTGTAAGCGTCTTATTCGCAGATGACATTTCAGTTTATAAGCGCATGGGTTTCACGACTTACATGAGTAGTTCGTTCGAAGAAAAACAACGTTGAACGACTTTATGTTTTAATTACTCTAATATACATACAAAACAACTAGTTATGATTAATTAGGTATCGCGAATATTTTGTGGTCGCGCGGTATGGCGCGCATTAAAGCGTGTGTAGTTGCTGGCGGTCGCGGAGCAAGAGAACGTCCGCGCGGCTTGCTCAACGCGGACGCCTTGCGGGGCCAGGGGGTCTACTCCCTAAGTCCGTCATCGAAGATACGGGCCCGTCCGAAAGTAGTTGATCCGTCAAAACAAGTGACAAATTCAATTTTTGTAACTGGTAAATACACATCGGGATTAGGGACAGCTGTCAAATCATGTTGTCATTCATTTTTAATACGGGCCCTGAACGAATCTTATGTCCGTAAATGATACGGAGTAGGAAACGCCCAAAACTTCGGCCGAAACTACGGACTTCGTGATTTGGGAGTAGACCCCCTGGCGTGGGGTGCGCGATAGTGATGGGAACCGCGGCGCACACGAAATTCTGGTCGCGTAGTGTTGGCGCGAACACAGTTGTATTTCCATGCACAAATAACTTGACCCTTAACAATGACATCCATCGAATTCTATCTGACATATCTACTTGGTTAAACGAAAATAACCTTTAACTAAAATAATGCAATTTACACCATAACAAAAACGATCTCTCGAAATAAATTTTACATGTAAAAAAACAAAATTAGACTGCGTTGATGCTCGTTGATTATTTTAAATTGCTGGGTATTGTTGTTGGTAATTGTTGTTGGTTGTTGTTGTTAATATTGACACTAACTTAAATTGAAAATCACTTAAAGCACACATAAGTAACAAAATCTCTAGATTCTCATATGCTATATCAGAGTTGAAAAGATTAACGGATTTCAAATCTGCTCCGTAATGGTGTAATCATCATCATCATCATATCAGCCGAAAGATGTCCACTGCTGGACATAGGCCTCCCCCAACAATCAAGCAATGGTGTAATGCTTTGGGGTAATAGTACGAACGCATATAATCTGTTCAAGCTATAAAAAAAATAAGTTCAAAAACTAAAACCCGACTACTGAAAAATCACGCTCTAAAAAGTATGAAACAAGAAAATATTCTCATCTGAAAATATTATGTACAAACTATTCAATATTTATCGTCTATTAAATAAACAACACGTAATATATTACTTATATAAACTTTTATTAAACAAGCTAAATTGTAATATTGTAATATTACAATTTAGCTTGTTAAAATTTAGCTAACTTGTAAATTGCTAACTTGCTAAATTGTAATATTACAATTTAGCTTGTTTAATAAAAGTTTATTGTATGCAGTCCCAGCAGTGGGAACATTATAGGCTGTTTATGATAATTGTATGCAGAGCGAGCTTTGAGTTAACCACGGTATTCGATAGATGGTGTTGAGAAAATGACGTCATTTTCTGAATCGCGGTGTTCAGATTTTCCGGAGAACGTCAAAGTTTCTGTAGACACTAAAACTATTTTTTTGTAATACAGTTGTCGGAAATAAAGTAGGTTCGTAGATGCAGTATAAAATGTACTCTGTGGATGCAGTTCTGGAGTTAGTCTGGATCTTTAGAGGTCTCATCTCTCTCAGTTCTTTTCAACCGAATCGTATAAATTTGAAAAAAAAAAAAAACTGAAGATTTTTTGAGGCATCTTTAGAACCGACTTCAAAGGGAAGAAGTTCCCAATTCGTCTAACTTGACTACGTTCCAACAGAGTTCCGTTTTTATTACGTCATTTGACTACGGAACCAGGTTCCGTAGTCAAATGACATAATAAAAACGGAACTCTTATCATTTCGTCCTGTCCGTCGGTCCGTCCGTATGTCACAGTCAATTTACTCGGAGGATCATTTTTTGTTTGTAAGAGTTTACTCCCGAGATGGTCCCATTTAATATGGTGAAGATCTGACAATTGAACTCTTCAATAACGTACAGTGTGTACACCTATTGAGTGTGATTTGGTTATTGTAAATCAAATAAAATTACTGGTTAGTTGATCCGGGGTCAACTGATTCTAAAATAAGTAGGAACCTACCTACTTATCCGACGGAACTCCCCAATAAACGAATAGTATCCTACCTATTGTGACGGTTATCGTACGGTATGTGGAAAAAGTTACTGAGTATCATTAGAAAGTACTACCCGTTAGTGCGTGGTAGGTACCACAACACTACAAAGTGAAAAATAACTATAATTTCCACGGACTTCCGAGATTTGTACAAATGACACAAATATTGTAGGTATTGTTTTGTAAAGTAATGTAATTTAATAATTTTGTTTTGTTTTGTTTTGCAGTACCCTTACAGGGGGTGTATGTTTGAAACATATAATCTTATTCCAACCTCTGTACAACATGTTTGCAATAAACTGATTTGATTATATTGGCAGGCATTCCTACCCGTTTTCCGTTTTATTCAACCGTTAATTTGTTACCAAATGCTTCACCAATCCAGCACATTTAATTGAACTTGCGATTTTGTTTTACCATTTTGTTCCGTAAAAATCATTAGTTTCATTTATTAATTATTTTAGATCTGTTTCGCCCCACTTTCTGTTCCTTGTTCGTCCCATTTTTTTGTATGCATAATTATTGTACATTCTTATTACTCTTTTTTCTGTATCCAGTGTGACCGTGAAAGCTGGCGAGTAATGACGCTGACCCTGGCCAGCCTGTACATCGTGAGCACAGTCATCTATACGACGTGTGGCAGCAACGAGCGACAAAACTGGGACCACCTCAATAACAACGTAAAGCGGCGGCTGGAATACTACAATGATGTTACAGGTAAGCATGAAATAATACTATATCTAGAAGAATAGAAGATACACAGGGCAAATGAAGTTAAATTTTTCGCCCGAAGAATTAAAGGGAAGATACTAAACTTTCTTAAAAGTATTGTTGTCGCTGCAATACACCTTATACTGGCAAGGACGGCATGAGACTGGATACATTGTACCTCCATAAATTGTTAAATAATTGTAGATGTACGAAAATTATTTAAATTCGTTAGAATTGTCTTAAAAGCACCTGAGGCAACCCCTTTCATACATCGTTTACTAAATCCAAATTTGATCATTTGTTTTTGTTCTTGGTAGTTTACAATCTAGAGGGAGATAAATATTTATACAATAACTGTGCTAAGGCTTTATCCATTCTAATCCAAGATTCATTATATTTCATCTAGATGGATTTTGTATATAATTTGATACTATAAGGTGCAGTACACTTTTTAAATTACAGTAAAATAGGTACCTGCTCTAAGGTCACAAAAGTTTTTTGACATAAAACTACGCTGGTATTCCCTGAAGGGGTAAGCAGAGGTGTTTAATACACCTATCGCCTGTTATCTTTAAGTCCCATGCAAGGACGCCGAATCGAGCGCGAGCCATAAACCGAGCACAAATTCAGACTATGGGCTGCTATTTAATTGAGAAATCACTAGATAATTGAATAAATCAATAACGCTTTGCCCGTCCTGGGTTCGGAGCTAGAATCCCACGCCCAGCCGTTACGACCACTACACCAAAGAAGCAGTCCGTCAGTTTATTGGAAAGTTAATTATTTACAGAATTCTCTTTTCGACCTTTATTGTCCTACTGCTGGGCAAAAGGCTCCTATATATCGTCTTCCACAAATACAAATAGTTCGTACCTTCTTTTATTTTTATTTTAAATTGTTTTTTTTTTACAGTTGCTACCTCTCAAATGCAATTAGAAGAATACAGTCATACAAACTTAGCTCTCCAGAAGAATGAGATCGACACAGCTTTGTGACAATGGATTCATTTTATGATAAACAATGTGATACTGACTACTTTTATACCAAGCAATTATAATATTTTGAAAATTTTACATGGACTGTTATTTACTGATGAGAAGAATGCACATATGCAGCAACTCCTGTATTATGGCTTAATTAACAATATAGTAAACGATTCATAGATTCTCCTCAACAAATTATAGGCTGATCCTAAATAATAAAAAACCGGCCGAGCGCGTGTCATGTCACGCACGTTGAAGGGTCCCGTAATTGGGATGAATATATCCCAAGAATTTGTTATTGGGATAAATTCATTCCATTTACGGGATACTCAACATTGTTAGTAGTTAAAACAGTTGTTCCCCCATACCAGTTGCACGGTAGACAACAAATCGGCCGCACGCATAGGCTTAGTGACTCGGTGTACGACGAATTACCCGACTACGATTCTCAAAGTTTTCAACATCACAACAGAAAATGTTTGAATGCAAGCGTTGCCAAGTTGAGAGTAGGGACGGCGCTAAATGCGTGGGATGCCTGGGACAGTTTGACTTTCCTTGCGCTGGCATAACTGAAGGAGGATGGAGGAAATTGGGTGATCGCAAGAACACATGGAAGTGCAGTAATTGCAAATCCTCGGCAGCATCCAGCCCTCGCCCCACAACTGCAGCTACCCCCGTAACAGCTGACATGCATGTCATGACATGCATGCATGTCAGCCCAGATGGACAACTTGCCTGCTTTAATGGAGAACGTGAAAGCTATCCAGTCGGAACTGGCGGAGCTTAAGTCGATCAGATCGGAGTATTCCAGTCTTAAAACAGATGTCGAGTTTCTGGACCATTCGGTGGAGACGTTAGCCAGCAAAGTATCGGGGTTGGAGAGTGAAGTGGACTGCCTTAAGAAAGCTAAGGAGGATATGGCGGCGTTACATGATCGATGCTCTAAAATTGAAGATCTACATCGTGAAACTGAGCAAAGATCAAGAATGAACAACTTAGAAATTAAGGGTGTTCCATCAACCAACTCAGAAAATCTGTTCGCAATCATTGGCAAGATAGGAGATATCATTGGATGCAGTATCCCTAAAGAGCAGATAAACTTCATTGCGAGAGTACCGATGCGAAACAACGAACATAATAAAAAAATTATTTGCTCAGTTCATAACAGATACCTCAAAAATGATTTCGTGGCCGCTGCTAAAAAACTTAAAGCATCTATAACTGCAAGCAAGTTGGGCCTGCAGTCCGACAGTGTCATCTACGTTAATGATCACCTAACTTTTGAGAACAAAATGCTGTTGAACAAAACGAAAACGCTTGCTAAAGAACGAGGTTTTTTATACACTTGGGTAGTTGGTTGCAAAATCCTCACAAAGAAAAATACAACCTCTCCAACCCATCACATAAAAACGGAACAGGACTTAAAAAAGTTTCTGAATTAAAAGTTTTTTGTCAATTTTATAATTTGTCGTACTTGTATACTCGCACGCACTACGCTAATAGTTTGAAAAACACTGGTGCCATTTTTTTTATGCGCATTCCTTTACCGCTGCCCCTTTGTTCTCTTATCGCTCGGTGTTGACCATAGCTATTTCTCTATTGAATCCTATTTGCATGGAACTAAGGTTGTAATCAGCTTGATCTCGCTCAATTTCTTAATGTATTATAATTTAACTTTTTGCTTTAAACTGAATGTACATACCTCACATTACAATTTCTGTTGAAGCACTATTAATTAGTAATCTTTCTGTTTGCGATGTCACCTATTAGTGTCTTTTACCAAAATGTTCGGGGATTGCGTACAAAAACGTTAATGTTCTGTCGTAATGTGTGTGTTAATTCCTACGATATAATTTGCTTAACTGAGACTTGGCTTATTGGGGGTATTAAAGACTGTGAATTGTTTGACGACCGTTACATAGTGTGGAGGCGCGATAGAAATTATTCTAGCACGAAACAAACTTTAGGGTGTGGTGTGCTTATTGCAGTGCGACGTGAACTTATCAGTGATCTCCGCAGTGAATGGTTCTCGTCTGCCGAGGACTTGTGGGTCACTCTTACCCTACATAGGAAGAGACCGCGAGTATCGTATAAAATGCACATCTGTGTAGTGTACATCCCGGTTAAGCAGTCACGGCCTCTCAAGGTCAACTGCGAGATGCCATATATAAAAAAAAAAAAAGTGTACATCTGATACTGCGTTCGGATCTCGCTGCGGACGGTCGTTTTGTGTGCTGCTATCGGTGTGCTCCCGCCCTCCTGCCGCTCTCTCGTGCCCGGTATTGTTACGCTTGCGTAACGCTCTCGTAGTCGCCCCGACTACATCCGATCGTCGATTGATTGGGTCGATTAATTTATTAATCAATTCAATCGAAAGACCTGGATCACAAAAATTGTCTTTTTCAAGACAGGTGTTTCTATAACAGGAAAACGTTATTAAATTCACTAGGCCCCTTCTGGGTAAAACCACAGTTTCGTGGTCCTCGGTGGATACCTTACGGTGCCAACGAAGCCGAGTGGGGGGCTGACCCAAACGCACCCGCCGAACCCCCTCAGGGAGAGGCAATAATTTGGACGGGTCCCAGAGCTAACCGGCCTTGGGGGATCTCCTAGTCGGCTCTGGTGACAGTTTTCCTCCCACAGCGACTCACCTAGTGTCTTTAGGGTGTGTCTACACCCTTCGCGCTAGACCAAATAGGGCCCCCTTGCACAATAAGATTGGCAACGGGATCACAAGCTCAGGGCTCACCATAGGTAACCATCCTCCCTGTCTACACCCGACAGGGAGCGAAACTCATCCCCGGACCAATCCACCCGGGGAGTTAGGCGTAGGGCCCGATAGGTCATTTTCTAGTAGTGGAGTCCGGCTCCAAAATTCCTCCGTTAGGGTCCCCCCTCTCGGAAGTATGGAGGACGACCTCTTACTGATGTTCGTCAGAGAGGTCCTCCTCAAGGACCAGGACTTCCTCAGGAAGTACGCGTCACAAATTAGTGGGTTGAGGGCTACGCCATCAGCGAGCCTCTCCCAGTTCAGCGATGCGCTCGCTAGTAACTCGGACGACTCTGACTCACAGAGTCGGTCGGATAGTCCAATTGTGTCAATGGACACCACCGCCCCCGCGGACAATAACGCGGCGGTGGCGAATTTAAACTCCGACTCTTCGGATGCGGAGTCAGGTTCTTGTTCTTCCTCCTCTGGACCAGAGGAAGGGGGCATCACCTCAGGCCCTGGCAAGAGAAAGAAGAACAAGAGCAGGTCTTCGCAACCTAGTAAAATGGTTGCGATCGAGGCTCCCTCGACCTCCGCTCCCTCTACCCCCGCGGTAGTCGCCACTAGGGCCCCTACCCCGGCTCCGTCCGCGCCGTCGCAAGCTACCACTTCCGGTACCGCGTCCGCGTCCGCCAAGACTCCTTCTGCCTCCAAGAAGGCATCCCGTCCCCCACCCATTATCATTCAAGATAAGGGCAGGTGGACGGAAGTTTCACAAAGGTGCAGTGATCTTAGGATCAATTTCACCAGTGCCGTCAGCACACAGCCAGGCATTAAAGTTTCCGTTCCAACGTCGAACGACTACAGGGAACTAACAAAACTTCTTCGGGCGAGAGGAATCTCATTCCACTCATATACCCTCCCCGAGGACCGTCAGATACGCGTGGTGATCCGTAGGATCCCCAGTGAGATAGCCACGGACGACATCAAGGCAGACCTAGAGAGACAGGGGATCCCTGTCCTCGAAGTCCACAGGATGCACCGATCCAGAGGTGGATCCGCATACGACATGGTTCTTGTCGTGTGCTCACAAACGGAAGGGCATCACCCAATTTTCAAGGTTAGCTCGATATGCTACCTTAAGGGCTTCGACGTCCAGAAGCCCCACAAGTCAAGCATCATAGGCCAATGCCACAGATGCCAATTATACGGACACGCGCAAAAGAACTGCTTTGCGAAACCCAGGTGCGTCAAGTGCCTGGGCGAGCACGGCACTTCTGAGTGCACCCGTCCAAAGGACCGTGCCCTCTGCACCGAGCCTCCCAGCTGCGTCCTATGCGGCCAACAGGGTCACCCAGCCAATTACCGTGGCTGTCCTAAAGCCCCGAAGTCATCTTCCTCGAAGCTGACCAAGCGTTTCGACGCGAGGCAGCAGCGAGAGCACCCCGGGTACCCCGCTACCCTGTCTCAACCTCCGCAGCGTCTGAGCCCTCAAAGGTCCAGTCCGTGGAACTACTTTAACCACCAGCAGGCCTTCCCTGCCTTCGGCCAATATATGGCCCCTCCTCTCCATCCTCAACCTCTGATGATGGACCCCAATATTCGCGCTCAACGCGCTCAACAGGCACCCGCCGCTAATACCGCGATTCCCGCGGCTCGCGCGCCTCTCGCACCCCGCGCGCCTCTCGCACCCCGCGCGCCTCCCGCGCCCCCTGCGCCCCGCGCGCCTCTCGCGCCCCGTGCACCTGAGCCAGCTCCTAAAGCCGCTCCCGTCGCCACCACTCGCGCGCCCCCTAAACCCGCGACTTCTTCAGTTGGCGCCGTCGCTAACGCACTAGACGCGTTTAATGTGATCACGAGCACATTCAACGTGCTCATGTCTCCTCGCGCCATTCAAATGGCCGGGGAATTAGTCAAGGCTCAATCTTCTGGCAATCTTTATCAGATCCAGAGCATATTCAATGCGTACCCGGAAATTACGCAAGTCCTCAACACCTTCGCGAAACGGCCCTAATATGTATAATACGGCCCCCGCAAGAACTAAACTCAGATCCCTCAAGTTAGGCTTCTTCAATGCCAACGGCATTAGGGGACAACGCGACGAAGTCGCCGAGTTCCTCCGCGTCAACAAGTTAGATATTCTCCTAGTACAGGAAACCTTCCTCAAGCCGAGTCATCGAAACCCGTCAGTTGCGAACTATCGCATAGTTCGCAACGACAGGTATCGATGCCACAAGGGCGGCACCTTGATCTATTATAGAACCCCTCTTTATTGTATTCCTCTCGATCCTCCAACTCTCTCGTGTCTTGAGGTGTCTGCATGTAGACTAGGCATGTCAGGTCATAGACCGATTACGATAGTTTCGGCTTACATGCCGCCCACCGCGACCTCGTCAGCAGACGGTCTCAAACTGCTCTCTGACGATCTTTCGCTTCTTTTTGGCCTGAGCGAATCCGTTATCATAGCGGGTGACCTCAACGCCAAACACCCGGCCTGGAATAGTACCAGTACCACGTTCCGAGGCAGACACTTGTTTGACCTCTGCCCCGTCCTAAACTTTGACGTCATCGCCCCGATGACGCCCACCCACTACCCTCACGACCCCAACCATACCCCTGACGTATTGGACATAGCGCTCCTAAAGAATATCAACCTCCGGTTGGATTCGATAGAGGCGATGGACGAACTGACTTCCGACCACCGACCAGTCGTCATGAGACTGGTCCCTCGCGACGGACTCCCTGACCCGGACGAACCCTCTCGTAACAAAGTAGTCACGGACTGGAGGAAAGTAAGCGATCGCTTGAAATCCACCACTTCCCCTCTACTAAACTCTATTCCAGATCAGTTTACCTCAATCGCTGACACGACGGCCGCGATCAGCTCACTCACGGAACACGTACAATCGGTCCTGAACGATTGTTCAAGGCAAGCTCCGGCGATGGATGAACATCGCTTGAGGCTGCCGGACGATGTGCGTGAACTGCTGACTGAGAAGAACGCGGCTACTCGTGCCTACGACGTCTTTCCCTGTGACGCCAACAAAGCTCACATGCGCTATTTGCAGAGATCTGTAAAGACACGCATGGCCGAGCTGCGTGACGGTAACTGGGACAAGATGTTGAGCGAGCTAGAGCCCACTCATCTGGCATTCTGGGAACTCCAGAGGAAACTCAAGTCCCAGTAAGTAGTCTCTATGCCTCCCCTGACACGACCCGACAGGACGATAGCATTCGACGACATCGACAGGGCTGAATGCCTAGCTGACAGCCTCGAGACCCAGTGCTCGCCCAGCTCTCAACCAGTAGACCAGGCTCACCTCGCCGAGGTGGATGCCGAAGTCGAACGTAGAGCCTCGCTCCCTCCGGTCGAAGACCTTGATTGTCCTCTAGACCCCGTCTCCCCGGACGAGGTTCACGATATAATCAAGGGTCTGAAACCCCGTAAAGCCCCTGGATCAGACGGTATCTTCAATAGGGTGGTCCAGTTGTTCCCGGCTCACCTGATCATGCTAATGACCACCATCTTCAATGGTGCTCTTAGTAATAACATTTTTCCACAATCGTGGAAAAATGCCACCGTCATCGGTATCCCGAAGCCCGGCAAGCCTAAGACCGAGCCTTCCAGTTACCGTCCCATCAGTTTGCTCGACGTTTTCGGCAAGGTCTATGAGAGGCTTATTTATAAGCGTCTCAGAGACTACGCCGAGACGAAGGGGCTCATCCCCAACGAACAGTTCGGTTTTAGAACCCAACATTCTTGCGTACAACAGGTCCAGCGTATCATAGAACACATAAGCGCCGGTTTCCAGCGCGGGTTCATGACGGGTGCTGTGTTCTTCGATATCGCGAAAGCGTTCGACAAAGTCTGGCACAACGGCTTATTGTATAAGCTATACAAATTCGGTGTGCCAGATCGTCTCGTGCTCATCTTACGGGACTTTTTGTTGGACCGCACCTTCCGCTATCGCATCGAGGGTGCGCTCTCTTCCCCTCACCCGATCCGCGCAGGCGTCCCTCAGGGGTCGGTGCTAGCTCCGCTCATTTTTACGCTGTTCACCAGTGACATCCCGAAAAGTAGAAAGGCGCAGTTAGCTCTGTTCGCAGACGACACGGCCATCTACTACACCGGCCGCAGTCAAGACCAGATCTCCCGCATTCTACAGACCGAAGTCAACAGACTCGGTGACTGGTTCAGGAAGTGGAGGATCGAGGTCAATCCTGATAAGAGCCAAGCGGTCCTCTTTTCTAGGCCCCGGCGTAGACCGGACCTACCACGACCGATCAAGATGTTCGGCAAGCCTATCCCTTGGGAGAAGCGAGCCAAATATCTCGGTGTGATCTTAGATCACCACATTTCGTTCGCTGAGCACATAAAGCAAGTGCGTTCGCGCGCTGCTTTCGCTCTCGGTAGGCTTCATTGCGTTCTGAACTCATGCAGCAAGTTGTCCCTTAAGGGCAAATTGCGTATTTACACAGCGTGCATCCGGCCGATTATGACGTACGCGTGTGCCGCTTTCGCACACGCCCGTCCCTATCTCATTCACAGAATGCAGGCACTTCAAAACCGATTTCTCCGTAAAATTACGGACGCTCCATGGTTCGTTCGGAACGAAACCCTACACGTAGATCTTAGAATCCCCACCATCAAGCAGTTTTTGAAACGCGCGACAAAGCGGTTCTTCGAGTCCGCAGATAGACATCGCAACCCCTTGGTTGTGCAGGCAGCTAGCTATAGGCCATCTCAAATTAGTAAGACTCGCCGACCTAGGCATACTCTCTCAGACCCGGATGACCCCATTACTCTCCTTCAGGAAAGCAATAGGGCCACAAGTGCAGTGCACAAACACAAACCGTCATTCCGTCCTCGCCGCCGTGGTACCACGCGAAGTTCAAGAATAAATTGTTCCCCCCGTCCCTTGCACGTCGAACCGCCAGCCCCGAGGCTGAGTGAGCCGTAGCATTTAATAGTAATCCCCGTTAATAATCATGAATTTAAACTTTCGATCCAGCCCGTCCCCAATTTGCTTTGTTTTTCCCCAACGACGCCCTAAGCCGAGGTTCGTACCCCACAGGGGGTGCCCTTAGAGCGCTGTCGTTTAGTTTTTAATACTTATATTTACGCTCCTGGCTGAAGGCTTTAAGCTAATACCTTAGGGCAGCCACAGGAAAGACCGGTTAAGCAGTCACGGCCTCTGAAGGTCAACTGCGAGATGCCATATATAAAAAAAAAAAAAAAAAAAAAAAGTGTACATGTGCAATCAGAATCTTGGCCACTCCCAAGCAGGTCAGTTAACTAATTTTTCTATTAACCTAACAGATATTGTTCAGAAGCATCCCGCTGATAAATTTCTAGTTCTTGGAGATTTTAACCTTCCAAATATAAACTGGCAACCAGATCATCATCATCTGGTTGCCAGTTTATATTTGGAAGGTCAGTCTGTTTGCCCAAGTAATATCCAAGGTCATGTTCAGGTCAATTTGTTTGATAACTTTACGGTCTGCAATATCTCCCAATACAATTCGCACGTAAATGTCGACAATAAAATACTAGATCTAGTTTTATCTAATAGCGAGGTTTCAGTAGCAAGTTGCGCCGATCCTCTGGTGCCGGAAGATCTTCATCATAGGGTTCTCTGTGTGTCTGCTGATTTCGTGGAACTTCATACTCTTCCTGCGTGTCCCCGTATAAAATTTTTATATCGATCGGCCGACTATACGGCCATTAATCACCGTCTGAGCCAGATCGACTGGCTCAATGAAGTGAGCACTAGAACACTCGAAGATGCCGTATCATTTTTCTATGACCCTCTCAATGAAATACGCGATTCTTTTGTACCTATTAAGACGGTAGTTCCAAGCAGCAGATACCCTCTCTGGTTCAAACACCCTCTGATAAAAATTCTAAAAGAAAAAACGAAGTACCATACAAAATTTAATAAATACGGAAACCTCTCTGACCATGAGTCTTTTGTTTTGCTCAGACAGCGTGCCAAGGAAATTGAAAGTGAAATGTTTAGCTGCTATATTACAAAAATTGAAGAAGACATTTTTAAGACCCCCAAAGCGTTTTGGTCGTACGTTAAATCAAAAAATCAAATCAATGCTTATCCTTCATTACTTAAATATAGAAATAGCACTTCAAATAAAGGAGAGGATATCTGCAACATGTTTGGTGACTATTTCTATTCTAATTTTCTCAATTCTGCTAGTAGTATTAACGGTGACGACGATCTTTCCAATAGCCATTCGCAGTGTTCAAACATGTATTTGAGCGATATTGTTTCGGACATTCATTCAGTCGAAGTTAATGAATTAGAAGTATTTAATCTACTTAAAGGAGTTGACTTATCTAAATCTGCAGGACCCGACAATATTCCGCCAGTATTTATACTCAACTGTGCCAAAAGTCTGACTCCTCCTCTTTCACTTCTGTTCAGGCGGTCCCTAAATTTGGGTGAGGTACCTATAATGTGGAAGTCAGCGTTAATCACTCCGATCCACAAAAAAGGGCCTAGAGACCTCGTGGAAAACTACAGGCCCATATCCAAACTATGCATTTTCGCTAAAATACTGGAAAAAATAATATACAAGCAGCTTTATGCTTGTCTTAAGCTAAGCATCAGTGACCGCCAACATGGTTTCCTGCGAGGTCGATCCACTACTACCAATCTCATTCTTTGTGGTGAGTACTTGGCTGAATGTATGGCCCATCGCACACAAGTAGATGTAATCTACACGGATTACAGCAAATGTTTTGATCGTTTGGATCATGCTATACTTCTGCGTAAGCTATTGGCTATAGCTATCAGTGGAAATCTCTTCAGGTGGTTCTCGTCTTATGTGGCCAACAGATGTCAAACGGTTGTTCTTAATGGATACACATCGAGAACTATGATTACCCCCTCAGGGGTTCCGCAGGGATCGCTTTTGGGACCCTTGTTGTTCAACATCTTCCTCAATGACGTCTCTTCATGTTTCTCCAACTCAACAGTTCTTTTGTTTGCGGACGACATGAAGATTCTAAGTGAAATCAGAACTTATGAAGATGCTGAACGTCTCCAGCGTGATCTGGACGGATTCCAAGAGTTTTGTACGGCCAACCGCTTGGATCTAAATGGCTCTAAGTGTTATACATGTACCTTCACTCGTAAACCTAAACCTATTCTTTACGATTACAAGCTAGCCAACACTTCAATTGCCAGAGTTAATACGATTAGAGACTTAGGCGTAATTTTTGACTCGAAACTTCTTTTTGACACACACATCGATAATATTATTAAAAAAGCTTCTAAGGCGCTAGGTTTCATTTTGAGGATATCAGCCGATTTTAATAATATCAAAACACTCAAAATTCTTTATTGTGCTTTTGTGCGCAGTCATCTCGAATATTGCTCACCAGTATGGAATCCCGTTTATAACACTTACGTCAATCGCATCGAAAGTATTCAAAAGAGGTTCTTAAGGTATTTGCCTAATTATTACAGCCGCTGCAGGAAGTTTCACATTCTTCCACTAATTGAGCGAAGAAAAATTGCCGACATGGTATTCTTGTTCAATTTGGCAAATGGTTCAACCGACTGTTCTGAATTGATTAGCAAAATTGGGCTGCATGTATCATCCTTCACCTTAAGGAATCATCAACCTCTGTATGTTCCCTCAGCGCGGTGTATATGTTACGGCTAATACCCGAAGTGCGGCTACACCTAGTTTTAGCCGGTTAGAACTAGGTGTAGCCACTTACTATTGGTTAAACCTAGTACGAGCCGATTGTTTTCGGGTAAAATCATTTGGGTTAGGTTAGGTTAGAACAGTAACCATTAACAAGCGAAGGCGAGCGAGCGAAGCGAGCGTGCCGCGGTAGCGGCCGCCGAGCGCCAGATCCCCTCTATTGTTGGTAAATTGGTTTTATCCAACAGGGATTGTCTGGACCTATAATTCTAACCGGCTAAAACTAGGTGTAGCCGCACTTCGGGTATTAGCCGTAACATATATATCGACAAAACTCGTATATGATAAGAGCTAGCAGGGCATACAACTCGATGTGTCAGAGTGTTGATGATCTTGATTTATTCTCCACCAGTGTTCCTAAACTTAAAAAAATACTGTGTAAAAACTTCTTTGAAAATCACTAAAATCTGTTCAGTCTTTTCTTAACTCTCTCCGAGTGCTTATAACTTATTCTTGCTACCCTAATATTGTCAGTGAAAACTTTTAATTGGCCTTCGTTCACTAACTGTCAACTATCTGTATCCTAGCTGTAAGTTTTCTTAAGAAATAAAATAAAATACATTCCAACTGCAACTGTAAGTTTGTACGCATAATATTGAGTGATTTGCCATGTTATTTTAAGACCGTAGACTACTGATTGGTTTTCCTGTAATCTATTATATAGAACGATTATCTCTATTTAAAAAAAAATAGGCTGACCAGTTTTGGAGATAAGTGATAATAATCTTAAAAATGATTACCTATTTTAAAATCATAAAAAAATACGCTTGAAATTCTCTTAACAAGTCCTTTCATTTTGTATGTCACATGGTACAGTTTGCAAAACTTTTTATTTTATTTGTAATGTTCCCTCGCAAGTGCGCCCCATACCCAAACATCATTTATTTACGTTATACGTTCGTGTACGGGTCAGGAACCGATCACTTTTCCGATTTATTTTTTGTTCGAATTTCATTTTACAGAAAACCACTTGACTGTCGTCTTTTTTGCTATAGCATTATTTGACATATTTTTAGATCATCGAAATATATCATGTCATAGGTATTATTTTACCGAACTATATTTCGCCGATTTACAAAATAATTTTTTGCTATTGGCCGAAACCTCTTTTGAACTTTTTTCATTTGCCTAATGATTTATTTGCCATATTTTCACCACACGGAAACAAAATTTTATAGAATATTATTTGGTCACAAATATATAGCCGGATAATTGGTAGCATTTTCATTATTAAATTAAATTAGTGTCATAAAAAGTCAATATGTTTGTGGTACAAAATTTTGTGAAAAACGAATCGCTGCAAAACCGACTTCACGCAGTCTTGTCTGCCTTACCCCGAGAGTATAACTTAAGCCCGCGTAGGCGCGCAAGCGGAGAAGCAGGTGGTTTGAAGGCCCACCGCCGAAGCTGAGGCAAGCCGGCGAAGCCGGCCAGCAAGCCAAAGCTGCGGTGGTGAGCGTTAAATCCATCATAATATTTCGAACAAATGCTATTTCGGCTAAGTGTAACTTCGGTAAAACGTTTTCGACCAAAGGAAACGTCGGAGTTACTAAAAAAATCGAATTGATAATAGGTCAACTGACACAGTTGACCTATTATCAATTCGATTGACACTGGCAGACGTGACTTCGATTAAGTAAAAAAAAAGAAACGATAATTGTTGAAAAGTTTTAGATGAAATGAAATTCAGTCAAATATGTTTCGAATTTATGATAAGTAACCGTTTGGGTTACAGAAATTCATATGTCTGCCAAATTTTAACTTAATCGGCCCTATAAATTCCGAGCAAATGGGCTGTGACAGATGGAACGACAGACAGACACACAGTGATCCTATAAGGGTTCCCTTTCTTTCCTTTTAAGGTACGGAACCTTAAAAACATAGTTTCAAAAGAAACTAAAAATATATTTTTTATCCTATACCAATAGTATCCAATCACAAGTTGATTGACTCGCCCACGAAGGAAAAGCAAAACTGTTTTAAAACATTTTAATAAACCAGCGACATTTTGAAATTTTCCAGCAGCTGAAGTTACTCTTTTAATTTCCAAGGTATCTAAGGGCTGAACGGACAGGATATTTATGAAGACCGGCTATAAAGCTAATATTAATTACTGTTGCTTCAGGTAGATTTACTTTCATGGATACCATCAGAGAGCGGGTTTATATTTTATTTCTTGCGTGTTTGTGATTAATTATGTTGATCGGATAATGTACTGCATCGCTGGGAAATAGGGGTTTGGCGATATTAGCACAATAAAATTGGTGATTGGTTGGTTTTTATTCTCTTGCATACTTTTGTTTAATTTAATTATGTTTCATAATCAGCCTATAATGTTTCCACTGCTGGGACACAGGCCTCCTCTCTTCGAGAGGGAGTGAGCTGTAAATCTACCACGCGGGCCCAGTGCGGGTTGATAGATGTCACATGTCTTTGAATTTTTGGTTCTAGGGCATGCCGGTTTCCTCACGATGTTTTCCTTCACCGTTTTGAGAGCAGTGGTGATGAAATTATTTACACAAAGTAAAGCGCCTGCCTGGGTTCGAACCCACAACCTACAGCTCGTAAGTCGGGGACGTTACCACTGAGCCACCACTGCTATAATTATGTTTATTTTAATTTAATTTCGTTTAGTTATGTTGCTAAATTTATTAGCTCTAACGGTTTATAGCCATTAATTGACGCCTGCGTTTTCTAGGGATCAATTTTAAAGCCTACCGACACTATTGCTCGTCAAAATTAGCTCAATTTATATTCGATCATAAAACCATCATCACCTAGGATTATCATTTTATTACAGTCTTTAAACTAACTTACGTAAGATTCAGTTTCCTAAAAGTTCAGTGATACTATTAAAAGTAGTATCGCCCTTAGTTCTAGCACCGTATTGGAAACAATAAACTCATCCGAAACGATTTTCCTTTTGCCAAACTAAAATGAACATTATTGCCATGCAGTAAGATTTGAATTGTGGCAAAAGTGAAATTGTGCCCAATTAGGTCAATATTTAGAGAGGTCCATGTACTATGCCCTAAGGGATTTGGTCTTTAATCCCCAATAAAGTCAAGATCCTAATCATTGGTGTTATGAAGAACATAGCACATGTGTGAGTACTATGTACTTACTATCAAGCTAGGTACCATTTACTGGGTACGTCTTTCATTGACTTGAATGTGCCCTGGCGGCTGAGAGTATGTCATGCTCACTGCGATGTCTCGCTGATGGTGGCGGGTGTGTTGGATCATTTAGCTCCCTTCAAAATGGTTAAACGGAATTATGCTAATCCATGCGTCATGTTCGTGAACGGGCGTCGTCAGTAGGGACTGATCATCTCTTAGCTGCCATGGCTTATTTTAATTAAATTTTTGTTTTTTTTTAAATCTTTTTATTACGGACGCATTTGCATCGTTCTCACATTTATTATTTCAACATGAACGATATAACCAATATTTTGTAACCTTAATAATATTATGTTAATTTTAAAAGAGTGTCCGTGGAGTTTCTTGCCCGTTATTCTCCATAGGTACCTACCTACTCAGCTTTGGAATAGGTAACTTAGCTTCATCTTTATAACCCGTGGCTATAATTGGTTTATTTGAAATAAATGCCTTGAGTTTTGAGTTTTTTAAAAGAAAAACGATATCTACGTGCTCACGTAAAGATCGTTTTGTTAAAAAACCGGTCAAGAGCGAGTCGGACTCGCGCACCAAGGGTTCCGTACGTATATATGATGTTGATGATTTCTGAAAAACTGTGCTATTTAAAGACATCGTTTTATTTTTCCTGTAATCTTTACATAAACTTCTATCACATAGAAGACCACTTTTTTACATTTGTCATCAAAAGTCGGAAACTGCGCTGCCTAAAAAAAAATGTTTGAGAATGTGCAAACAGCGCTCTTTCATATGATACCCGACATGCCCTAGTAGATTCCATTCAAATTTTTCAGGCCCTGTTGCAAAAAAGATATTTTTTTTTAAATTTCTTTCTTATTTGCAAAATAGTTGGGTAAACGTCATCTAAAACTATTTCAAATTTCAAGTTGATAGCATTAGTAGTTCTTCAGATGTCCAGCTGTGACAGACTTAGTCTCACCATAGGGGTTCCTTTTAACCATTTCGGTACGGAACCCTAAAAATGTAATGTTTAAATTGTTTTTTATCTCTCTGTCTGTCTGTTTGGTCCGGCTAATCTCCGGATCGGCTGGACCATTTTTGACGGGGCTTTCACTGGCAAATAGCTGATCACGGAGGATACAGGATATAAGATGGCAGGTTATAAGGAGTAACTTAGGTTATACAATATTATATGTATCCAAAGACTGTACTAATCATTCATGAAAGTAAAAAAAAATATTTATTAACATTGTTTTTTAGGTACCGTACCTTAAAAGGCAAAAACGGAGCCCATATAGGATCACTCCGGTTGTCCGTCCGCCTGTCACAGATTACATTTAAACTTGATACATATTATGAGTTTCTGTGACTCAATCACGGACGTGTAACGTAAATAAATGACTTTTGAATATGGGGTCACTTTTAGGAGGCAAATAAGAAAATAAAAATAAAACTTTACAAACTGTACCGTGTGGCATATCAAATGAAAGGGTTTTGTTTGATACAGGAAAATCTATACGAAGTCTATGATCTTAAAATAACATGGTAAATCTCTAAATATTGTGCGTACAAACTTACACTTGCAGTTGGAATGTACTTATGTTCTTAGGATAAATAAATTAATCCCGACTATGAAACCCTTCATTGTGCATGGTCCGACACTTGGCCGGTTTAAGAAAAAGCCACGCGAGCGAAGACGCAGGTAGCAGCTAGTTTGACCTATGTATGTAACAAGCTGTGGAGGGGCGGCAGTTTTAAATTAAAATATCTCTACCTATTTGTTTGATCTTTAAGTAAAGTCAGGGAAATTAATTTATCGATTGTACCAACTACCGACCAACCTACCAACTTAAATAATGTCCATACTTTCAAATCACAACTGTCTTTCTATAATAGTTTTATGAAATGGATATAACACGGCAAATTGAAGTAGTGTGTGTTTACACACTACTTGATTTTGAACTGACTTCTAAAAAGAAGGAGGTTTATACAACATGCCGCCACAATGGCGACATTATTTCAAGACACGGGTAGGGCTAGTGGCCAGTAATCATAAAAAAATATATTAAGATAAAATAATTATAAACTGAAAAATAAAAATTTCAAACAAACTAAATAATAAAGCTCTCTTCTTCCTTCATTTCGCCTACTCCTTGCACGTTATACCCCGGCGAAAGACGTCTGCGCTACAGTTCTTTAAGTAAAGGTTGCTCCAAGATGCTATTTTAGAAATTTGTAAATAAATCAATAAATAATAACGTTTAATGAAATTAAAATATCTTCATAAAACGTAAAGTCGAAACAATAAACGTGTGTTAAATTAATGTCACCACCAAAGCACCACGCTGTATGTTCGTATCTATGTATGTTACTTACATTGTTATTCACAGGGGGTTAAGACTATTTATTTTTGAGTTTATACAATACCTCTTTATAAACTACATTAGAGGTTTTGCCCTCACGTACTTACGTAATCAAGCTGCTAGATGAGCTCACTCTGGAGCAGGCCACGTAAAACTAACCGTTTGAGGAGCAGTCCCCTCTAAGATCAATTCCCGCTGTTAAAACATAACCAACCCGCGCAAACGCAAACGCTGGTACAACTTTCTTATCTATGTAAATGAGCTGTGTCAGTTATCTCTTCCGAACACAAAAATAATTACATATGCGGATGACACAGCTCTTTTAACCCATGGTAGGGACTGGCCTGAAGCTCGTGAGAAGGCAGAAGCTGCTTTGAGGTTAGTCATGGTGTGGTTAACCTCGAATCTGCTCACACTCAATATCTCAAAGACCAAGTTCATCCCCTTCTCCCCGGGAATTCTTAGCCAATCACCTATGACATTTGGGATCAGGACTCATGTTTGTCCTTATCCAGCGGCCACCACCTTTAACTGTGCCCAGATAGATCGGTCTGACAGTATCAAATATCTTGCAGTTATATCAAATTAGACAATCTTCTAACTTGGAAAAAACAGGTTGACTCTATCGTGATTCGTGTCAGAAGACTGATTTATTTGTTTAAAAAACGTCGCGCGGCTGCTGACTTTCAATGTCTAAAAATGATTTATTTATATACGTGGGGAGGAACCCACAAAACTACCATATTGCGTTTAGAGAGGGCACAAAGAGCTGTATTAAAAGCACTCGCGAGGAAACCTCTTCGACTTCCGACTACTGAATTATATTCATTTTGTGAGGTCCTCGCAGTAAGACAGCTGTACGTACTACACACAGTGCTTATGAAACACCACCTTTTGCTTTACGACCCTCAGTACCTTACTAAAAAGCGACGCTCTTATAGAATCTGTAAAACTGAGCTCTGCAGGTTTGCGTTGGTGGGTCGCCACTTCAGCCACATTAGCTCTAAGCTTTATAATAATATAAATAGGATAGTCAAAATCTACCCTTTAACAAGGAACTTATTGAAAAAGAAATTGACAGACTGGCTTAAATCTATGTCCTATGATGCAACTGAGCAACTTTTAGTATCTTAAATAAACTCTCATGCTAGCATCCTCTCATAATACACTAATTGCACATCTTACTCACACTCACACACACTTACAAACACTCTCACCCTCACTTCCACTCTACATCATTACATACAAACTTTTGAGTGATTTTATCTTTTGTACTTAATTGTTAATTTTACTATAAGACTTCCTTAAAGATTTGTGTCTGGAACAAATATCTTCCATGTATTTCGTGTGGGGCGTTGATAGCTGCGCCACAGTATTTTACTTTTGCAGCTATCTTCGTGTCTTTTGTTAAGTTATACCTAAGTTGTTCCTAATAAATAAATAAACTAAACCTGAGACTTATTATTCGTCATTGCAAAACATACCATATGGGGAACTGCAGCCTTTTAAACTCGAATCGGTACTCCGACTATTACGGTATTAGTAACATGCCATACCACATCGCATACTGCGGACACTCCGATCCACTTCGAATAAAAATCATAAATACAACAATGAATATAATTATTACTTTTTAGTACCCAGTGTAAATTGTAGTTTACTGTGTATTACTTTTCTTATTTTAATAGACAAACAATTAATACGAATATCCTATTTATTCCGTATCCCGTGGGAATTTAGAAAAAAATTGTTACCTAAATAATTACACGAACGGAAATAAGGATAACTTTAATATTATTACTCATTTGATCCCTTATTAAAGTTATTGTTCTTTGATTTACTAAAGTGTCTTCGAGCGATTACGGGTTTTCGATACAAACTTAATCCACTATTTTGCCCTCCTAAGCGGTGATTTTTCAAAAAAGCTGCAATACATATAATTATTAATTACCAACCAAAAGTATAAACACCTATATTCATGGATTGAACTACAAAACTAACGGGTTCCCATATAACTATCATATTATATATTTTTCGAAATTCAACTCCTAAGGGAGTAAAATAGAGGATTTTAGTGCCGGGATTAGGAGTTGAATTTCCAAAAATCTTTCCTTCATTATAAAGGAAACTTATGTGCAAAATTTCAACTTTCTAGGTCCAAGAGTTTGGGCTGGGCGTTGATTAGTCAGTCAGTCAGTCAGAACTTTTCTTTTTATTTATAGAGATATATCTAAAGATAGATGACGTGATGCACACTTTGAATTCCACTTAAGATCAGCTGAATGAATTAGAGGCTAGGTACACTATAATATATTGTAGCTTACAGACTCAAAAATATTGTGTCAATGAATTAGAGGGTAATTCGATGACACAATATTTTTGAGTCTTGGTTCTAATCAAATTGTGCCACAAGTTTCCGGGTATTGATCGACAATACAATTACGGCATGATTCAGTTTCCTCTCATATGGATGAACGGATAGGTCATAGCACAGAAATGATCGATGTAGTAAAATAATTATTTGGGGCATTGTTTTCCTGTCGTGGACAGGAAGCTACAGTATGAAATTAGTAAAGTTACCTATCTTATAATCTGCACACATTTTTGTAATTTTAGTTATTTTTCAAATCTCATCATCTGCCTAGCCTTTTCCTAACTATGTTACAAGTATCTTACAAGGAGCGACTGCCTATCCGACCTCCACAGCCCAGTTACTGGGTAACACAATACCCCTTATTAAGACTGGTTGTTAGACCTTTGGGCTACTGGTTAGTAACGACTGTCAAAGATGTACAAATAACAGCCAGCACCAACGATTTACCGTGCTAAGATCGGCCCGTGCGTCTGTTATAGTTTAGCCACGAGCCCTTAATCTTTTTCAAATCTGCTACTTTATAATAATTTCTAATCTTAAATGCATTAATTCACTGACAAATAACGCACAGCTTAAACCACTGGTGTCAAGAAGCGAGAAATTTTCCAAAAAAGTTTCATTGACGGAAGTGAGCACTAAGTAAGGATTTTTGAAAATTAATTCCCTAAAGGGGACACATGGGGGCGAGTTTTTTCTTCATTTTTGCCGATGGGAAAACCTGGCCGCAAAAATGATAATCTCACACCACCTGGTTAGTAAGAGTCATATTTTTGACTTACGCATAATATATAGGTAGGTACAATCTAATAAAAGACTTACTGCCAAGAATATCTTGGTTACGACAATTCCATGAATGTTGTTGTATTTGACTTAGACATGATAAGCACAGTATTCATAGCAAACACTGTTAAATTATGTGCACAGTGTTAATAATGGCGCTACTGTATTTAGACTAAAATTTGCTCCTGACTATACAGGCTTAGATTTTGTATGATTCTCCATTTCTAAATAACAAATGAAATAATAAGACAGCCAGCAGTTTGATTATAAGATCAAATTTTCACAGACGAGCTTAAATCAAAATTGAATTGAACTGCATAGCATAGGCATAATAGACAAATAATTTGTTATATTTCAGGAGAAATGTGTGGGACATTGTCCTTAACTCGACATTAGTGAAGGAGACAGTGGTAGCTCGACGTACAAGTTGTAGGTCGTAGGTCCGAACCCTGACCTGACAGGCACTTTTCTTTGTGTAAATTATTTCATCACCATCAAAACGGTTAAAGAAAACATAATGTGGAAACCGGCATGACCTAGAACCAAAAATTCGAAGATATGTGACATTTACCAACCCGCACTGGACCCGCGTGGTGGATTACGGCCCACTCCCTCACTCTGAGAAGAGGCTTGTATTCTAGCAGTGGGGACATTATAATTATTATTATGTAGAATTGTAGACCATTAAAATACTAGTGCCGTGATATTCTGGCTACGCATTGGTGATTTGAGTATGTTACATGTTAGTTTTGAGTAGCGTGTGAACGCTAAGCCTTAACTTTAAACTCAGTGTAACAAAATTGAATTTTATTTAATTGTAACATCTTATTTCGTATAGGTACATAATTACAATTATATTAATTCATTTGATTCTCTTCATGGTTGTACACGTAATATTAAAATAATAATATTTATTATTTACTTAATTATGATAAAAGAACCGAGGTACTGTAATAGATTACATCGTTTACATTTGATTATACAGACTGCTCATTATTTTTGAACTACATCTACTTATTATTGAAAATACCTACTATTATTTACACAATAATGTCTGAATTAGCAAAGAAACCTGCAAAGAAACTTTGAAAACTTCAAAATTATATTTAAAAAAAATACTGATGTATTGTAAATGAAAAACAATTCTCAAAAACAGCTAAAAAAAAAAACAACAGCCTGTTTGAAATTCTGTAACACAAAAAAATGGAATGAGGAAAGTGGTAGACACTAGACATAAAAGTACCGCATCTTTTATTATGTTTTTAATAAATCTTTTGAAACAAAAGCTGAGTAAACTTTACAGAACAGAAATTTAAATACCCTTGGCACGCAGTTATTGTTTAATAATAGGACAACTATATCCTTGTTCAAATGTAACTATCTCGGATGGGTGGCTGCTGGTTCGGTAGGGAGCTGTCATTGGCAGCAACTATGGGTGGCGATAAGGTTGTGTACGAATCGGTTCCCAAACAAGAGAAACGTGATGGTAAGTGAATTCATATTACATCTATAATTTGTCAAGATACTAATTTAAATAATCCCATTGATTTGAGAGCATAAATGAAAATAGATGGAGAAAATTGCTTGGTCTCATAAAGCCAAAGTGAAGTATTAGAGAAGCGAAATTAATTCAAGACGATTACTGATTCTATAAATAATACATTTAATGAGATCTTAGTGTTTGTTTAAATAAAGGCGACTTTGTAACTTTAATTTCTAACATTCATGTGCGTATTCGTGGCGCTGGCAATTTTTTTCAAACATGCATGTCTTTGTTATGCTCTTCAACCAAACATTAGTCCAGGAGAAGCTAGTTTTGCTAGCTTCGTATACAGATAAATAATAATATCAGGCCATCAATAAAACAGGCATCAGGCTATAATTAATAATATCAGCTATATTTAGATATTACCACAAGCGGCTAATACATTATTAATCGCTGACCTGTAGAAACTATCGCAAATTGACGTGGTATATCAATGCTTTTTGTGTTCATGATGTAATCCACACATCATTTATTAGTCCAGTGCACTTCTTACACCAGAAACACCGTCTGACTAACACACAGTTTTAAAAATGCACCTTTTTTCCTTCAACATTTTAGAGCCAGCAAAATCACCGGAATGTCCGAAAGGTCTTGGAATTCGGCACCTACAAACTTTAATTCTGTTCATATGCCTAACCATTGCGTACACAATCAGGTCCCAACTTAGTGTTCTCATGGTTGCTATGGTCAGGGTACCAGACCCTCACTGTATAGAAGTTATTGGGACTGCGAATTACTCTGAAGGTTGTGATGATATTAATGCAAATATTGGCAGATGGAACATTTATCGCGTAAGTTATTTGTTTTTTTTTTTATTATTAGCATCGTGAATTACGAAGGTGGCAGCAGGAGGACTTAAAGAAAACCGAAGCTAGTTAAATAAAGGTTTTTAATTTAAGCTAATTCCTAAGTCTAGATTCGTACGATGCTAGTACCGAAGTGCTGAAAATTAGTTATCTCTAACATTACAATTAAATAAGACGATTGCTAGACGTCGATGCGCCATCAGCAGATTTGGAAGTAGGTGAGCGTTCGGCGACACGAGGCGTCAATTCGTTGGTTCAGTAAAATGGTTTATTGCGATTTTATGTGGAATCATCTGATTGACGTAATTCGTTTATCATATCGCTATTCAGGTTATTTGGTATAGGCAGGGTACGTAACACGCGTGACGTTGTACATAATATATATTTGTTATCAACAACCTATTTGAAAAACACTTACTATATATAATAAGTGTAATATATAGTAAGTATATATAGTAAGTATATATAATAAGTATATATAGTAAGTATATATAATAAGTATATATAGTAAGTATATATAATAAGTATATATAGTAAATGTAATATATAATAAATGGCTAGAATGTATGATTGGCCTAATCGACAACTCAAATCAATCAATTCAAAATAAAAGGTATAACTGAACAGTAAAACAATATTTTTACCATTTCAGACGTATGAATGGAACAAGTCAACTCAGGAGATGATCACGTTTTCCTTCTTTGTGGGATACACGAGTATGATGCTGCCCATGGGACTCCTAGCGCAGAAGTATGGAGGCAAACTACCGATAATGTTTGCTTTGGGTGTCAATGGAGTGATTTCCATATGTACTCCTTGGATTGCATTAGTGGTAAGTAAATTTACTTGCACTTGTAAACACATATTAAGCAATGATAGTATTACTCATAAGAGATTGAAAAAGGTATTACTAATGAAAGTATCCTTAACTATCAACTTAAGCAAGACCTCTAGATAATTTCATCAGATCAGTCTGTAAAAGCCTGGTTGTATTACAATAAAAGCCTTCGTATCTTGAACAAAAGGCTATTGTGGTATACCAAACACACACCTTGATCATAATTTTGCTACAATGTCCACAGACCAAGCAAAAAAACAATTGATTATATTATTCGTATTTCAGGGTGGTTGGATAGCTGTATCAGCTAGTAGACTGGTATTGGGTATGACGCAAGCGGCTTTGTACCCAAGCATTCACACCATGCTGGCTAAATGGGCCCCACTGTGTGAAAGAGGAAGACTCAGCACTTATATTTATACAGGTAGGTTAAGTAGCCTTACAGTGGGCAGACGCAGTACATACTAGTTTTTAAGGATAGTAATCAAGGTCATGGTAAATAGTAACTTTGAATATCTTTTTAATTCTTTTGTTTTTTCGCTCGTCTTATTCTTTTTTTCTGGAGATCACTATTTTGTTCAGCTTTGGAAGAATGACTAAAGTACCTTTGTGCTGCTAATACCAATTGGTGACTCTTAATCTGTATCTGTTAGTATTACTGTATTCGTATTATCTAGTATCTGTATTAGTCATTATGTCAAAGAAATCAAATCTATCTTTAACACTGCTGTCAATACTATTTTACAAAACCTACGGTACACTATTTTCTTATAAGGCTTACATTGTCATAAGATTGCAAACTAAAGTTACACTCTATAGAAACATAAACTGTGTCGGAAGGAAGCAATTCGGTAAGTTAAGAGCGTGAGAACTTCTGCCGCTATACAGTAAACACATCATTATGTATATCTTGCTGATATAAAGTTACTTGTTTGAGGAACTTCTGTCTTACCTCTTGTCTTGCCTGGGAACAGAAGAAATTTTATTGGGACTTCAGCTGCTGGTCATCCATAATTTAATTCAGCAACACAAATGGTTAGTAAAGAAGAAAAGAAAAATAGGTTACTCATAAACAGCTATGCTTTCAATTAGGGTCATAGCTTCGTGGAAAATATGCATGATCTGTCTTAAGTAAAATGTCAATTTGAACTGACAATAGCGCATTATTACTTGTTAATTTACGTAAAAACACCCGTGCGTAACTTGAAAGTTTTGTTTTGTGAATTTGTTCTTTCCAAAGTTATTTACAGTCACATCAAATCGCCTTGTTTTAACATAGTGCATCTTTATCGACCCATACTTCCACACGACCTTTATTTTCACCAGTCCCATCCACATTACCCTCCCATAAATTGCTTCTAAGGTTATCATCTCATAAACTCACATCGTCAGTTCCTCTCGCCTCGTCACGCTTTCAAATTACATAACTTTTATGACGCACCGTTTCAGATACCCCGAATGTAATCTTTTTGACGTGTATACCAAAATTAATTTATCTTTTGACGAGTTCGTGTTGGTGTTGATTTAGTTGTTTATTCACGTCGGTGGAGATGGATGAAATGTGAAATATGCACAGATTTGTTTATTAAAGATAAATAAGTTTGAAATTGTTGTGGGTTAATTAAAACAGATATTGACATGGTACCTCCATATTATTTTGTCTGCGGTTGTAATTTATTTTGTTGCGAATTTTGAAAGAGATGGATAAAAAAGTATGCATTTTAACCTATTTATTTTCAATATACACAATTCAGTACTCTTTGATTAACCTACGTCTTTTGTTTTGCTTCCAGGGTCACAAGTAGGAACAATTATAGCCTTCCAGCTATCAGGCCTCTTCGCCGGCAGTCCAATCCTGGGCTGGCCTGTGTCATTTTGGTTGTTTGGAGTCCTGAGTCTGGTGAGCTGTGGTCTTCTTGGATGGCTTGGAGTCGCGAGTCCGCATGAACATCTTACTATTAAGACTGAGGAGCTCGCGTATATTATGGAGGATATAGCAGTTGATATTGTGCCTAAAGTAGGTCTAAAATTCTAAAATTATTATTATCTGCTTAAGTTGTAATTTTTTTACCACTGTCTCGGGAAGATTCTTTGAGATAAAAATTATTTTATCTATCTATATATTTTTAAATGACTTGTTTCCTTTTGACGCATGTGTCCCAATTCAATCAAGTAAATAGATTATCTTTCCTTTCTTATCAAATAAAAAGCCGTATTTTACTCATTTTATTCGTCTATTACCAGAAACGCAAGACTCCTTGGAAGCACATCCTCACGTCCAAAGCAGTTTGGGGGTTGATTGCAACACACGCCGGCAGTGCTGCTAGCTATTTGCTTATCTTGACCGAGATACCTTTGTATATGAACCATATACTCCATGTTGATCTGAAAAGGGTACGTTACAATTGCAGGCTTTCAACAGATTTATCTCTTGACCTTCTAAACAATTATGGGTACCTAAGCTGATCCAATTATTGAGCATTTTGAAATTATTATTAGACTCATAAGAGAGATTTAATGGCTTTCATGAAAATTATTGATATTTTACTTGACCTAGTAGAATAGAAGCCGATTCCTACCAATTGGGAAAAAGGCTAGGGGATCATTTGTGTTTTTATGTAGATCGCATAAGTTCGTTATTAATTTTAATATTTATTTTCAGAACGGAGTATATTCGTCATTGCCATACATTGCTTTGTATGTCATGGCTATTATGTTTGGTTATGCTTCTGATTTTGCAGCCAACAGGAAGATTTTGTCTGTAGTCAATATTAGGAGGACAGCCAATAGTATCGGTAATTATACAAATATCAGGTTCTTCTATAATGTTCGTAAAAATGAGCAGAATTTTTGGTTGCTTCACGTAATCATAATTAGTGAACTAGTTGGTTGGGGTTAAATAAGTTAACTTCTGCTTTCTCTACTACTTCACCAATTAATTACTCCAAAATATGTTTTATTTCTATTTCAGCTATGGCTGGATCAGGGGTGTTCCTATTTGCATTCAGTTTTGTGAACGACACGACGTTGGCTGTGTCACTGCTTATCATAGCGCATGGTTTACATGCTGGGGTCCACGTTGGATTCCATGTAAGGATCCATATTATGTTCATGCCTATTCCGCAAACAAAGAAAGACATTAAAAAAAATATCCCCATATTTTTCACATATTAAGTTTTATTGTATTTTTTGTAATCGCTCGAAACAAAAACCTATGTATATACCTTTTAACATGCTCTGTCTGTCATGTTTTGTTGGGAGTCCATAATAAAATTACTTAAGAACAAAGTCACCCATATTTTTCTGAGGTCACTTTTCGTATAATGTTATTCGGAAACAATAAAATACACAATATTTACTGGCTCTCTCTAAATCTTAACAACGTTAGATCAGTTGCCAAGCGATTCAGAACCAACCTTACCATTATTAAGTTTGGCTCTTTTCATAACACGGACTAAAGAAGCAAGGGAAATGTTACTACACCAATTGCTTGTAATATCATCACTATCTTTTGAGTTTCCGTGGTTTACAGCCAATTTGTTTTATTTGTTACCTTATCTAAATAACACACGGGCTAATGTTATGGGGCAGTATCTATAAGTTATCCAGTCATGTTGATGTTGTGATTTAATATCAGTCCGTAATTGCATGTCCAATGGCAAGGGTGTTGATTATTATAATTACACGCTTGGTCGCTACGTGGTGGCTGTAACTGACCATTAAGGTTAGAGACTTCTATCTATATAGATCTAAATGGTATCCGAGATCGACTTGGCATGTGATAGTCACACTTTTTGTACTTGCAACATTTTGATAAAACTATGTCGTTCTGAAATTTTGAGCACATCAAGACATTTTTTACTATGCCGCATCCCTTGATTCCAAGTTCCAATATTTGAGACATTGAACTCGCACACCAATACCATCTATTTGTTACAGATAAACCAAATAGACTTGGCTCCCAACTTCGCCGGGCCAATAATGGCGCTTGGCAATATGATCGCCAATCTGACCAGTCTGCTGGTGCCCGTGATCGTGTCTAATGTCGTGAAGGATGACGTGGTAAGATGAGGATTGAATGTAAAATGAAATATTTTTTGGCCGTAAAATCGTAAACTATCTTAGATAAGTTAATGACTAAGATTGCATATTATTACTAAAATCTTATTTATTTATTTTCTCTAAACAGTACTCCGATTGCGTGACATAGTTTCAATCGAAATTTAGATTTTCAGGGACATTGCTAACCCATTGCTTTATTTATTTGAAAAATCCGTCTGCTCAGCAAAGTAAATGATGCAATTGTGACTGTTCCTAAATTAGCATAGGCTGATAAAATTTTGTAATAGATTTTCCTAATTTTGTTAATATTAAGTTAAGATCGGCTTCCCCTTTCGGGAAAGGGAACGTGCTCCACGGTTTGCACGTTCCTGTAGGGTTCGTCACCGGACATGGGCACCCTCCCACCATTGTAAGAAATGAATTCCCATAAACGAAACTGCCTTGTCCTGACTTAAAAAGCTAGGGGATACAAGGTGATGTTAATAATGGGAATTCACAGTTGTTAAACATAAGTAATATAATATTAACATATGAAGCTAAAAAGACAAGAGGGTATATATTAGATATGATTTAAATTATAAATGTTGTTACGCCGACGCGACGTCTCCTCTCTCGCAGTTGAGCGCTAAATCTGCAATAGTCTTGATAATGGGTAAAAGGATCATAACGTTTGCGTTTAAATTCATTATTAATAGTTCCCACGTACCCACTTCAGTGAGACCGGGAACCGTTTTAAAACGTTTGTCTCATTGTAAGTGTTCTGCTAGACGTGACGCATAGAACCTCTGAGGACACTAATATGATTCTATTAAAACACGTTCCCTAAGCACTATATAAATGTTTTACTCAATCCTATGACAGAGTACTGCGAATTCCAACTGCTATTGAGGAACAAGTATTACGTAGTTTTCAACGCGTACTAATTTGAAAGACAACCCTACGGCGGCCTAGCCGCTTTTTATAAGATTACACAACACTTGCTGTGTGCATACAATAAGCCTCATGCAAATCGATGATTGCTGCGCTGCGTGTCGCGGGTTCAATTCCCGCACGGAACAAATATTTGTATGACCTATAAGTAGTTGTTCCGGGTCTGGCTGTTTGTGTATGTGAGTTTAAATGTTTGTAAACCCACCCAAAAACACACCATACAGGAGAAATTCCTAGTGCCCCACACTAGGAATTTCTCCTGTATCGTGGGTGCGTTTATCAAAAAGAAAAAAAAAAGAAAATTGTTCTGTGGCGAGATCTTTTTGGAAGCGGTAACCATCACTAACGTTTCGTTGTTTTATAATGCAATTACAGATCGACCTTATAGCCTAGTCCGATTTAAATGAACGGTGAGTATTTACGGTTATGCCTTCCATATGTAAGGAGGTCGTCAGCTCAAGGTCAACAGTCGTCAAAAGTCAGGAGCGTTAGTGCTCAGTGTCAAGTATAGCAGAAAACCTTTCCCGGTTAACCAAACGCAAATAGCAAATTTCTGTCAATGTACAGATTAGGAGATGGACAAGTAATACAAGAGAAAATAGCATTAATTATAAAATATAAAATAATTTAGAAAAGTATGTTCCATGCTGGAATAAATGATCATTAATAGCTCCTCAGCGATATCTCCCTTCATCACTTCCTAGTGTTTGGGCTGGGGAGAAGAAGTGACGTACCAAACTCCCCAGCGACACGTCTCCATCTGTATCAGCCTAGGATAGTAAAATTATTATAATAAAAGACTCACCCAGCCACTCCAACAAACACACAAACTGAGATTCACGTGCCTTACGCATTACTTGCATTAATACTAGACTAATATAACATAGTCTAAAATTACACTTTTTTTTAATTATTAACGTATTAAATAACACTCTAGTTATCACGATCTCTCCACAGAGACATAGTGTCATTCATATCAACTAAGTTCTAACACTCTTTTTTTTTGTTTCCGGGGTGGAAAATCCTCATGGATGTCCTCCGCCCTGGGGCGGGCGGGTCTATCAGACTCTTACTGAGCACTACACTTGCACCGGGGATCTTGGGATCTAGTATTACATCCGCAATCCCCGACTAGTGCCGGGCCGCCTCTGCGGGCCACCTAAAGTCTGGGGGAGTGAGGTGTTTGACCCCCACGACGTATGAAAGGGATGCGCGTGGAACACTAGGTGCCGCCACCTCGGGTTCAGTATGATAGAGGGCGGCGGACGTCCCCGAGTCCGCCGTTCCTGTACCCAAAGTTCTAACACTCCTAGCCTATCTTAATTCTACCGTTCTCTTCCGTCGCTTCAAGCCAACTCACCTAACTGATTGCCTCAGTCTCCTAAAATCCCTAAAAAAACCCCACACGAGCATGGTATTTTTACTCATACCAACAGAATACGCAGAATAGATTTATTGCCGCTTTTGTACAATTTCTCAATTATTTTAAGGGTAACTTTTTTAACCGCTTGGGTTTTTCCCGAGCTCAACCCATGGTTACCAGATGTTGGCACTGCTGCGATTAGAAATCGGTTATTTTACTCGTACCTATCCTTAGAATTTGGTGAATTATTGCATTCCACCTGTCTGCCGTTACTTATACCATCCCCATTAAATAGATAATTTATGTGTCTACGTAGACCGAACCATGTGCTGGTTTTAAAATAAATATATTTTTTTGTTATTAATTAGGAATACAGAGAGCAGCCAGCACATCAAGCTACTACAATCTGTAAAATTTATTTAAAAGATTTTCAACTTTACAGTTAAAGTATAAGGTTCAAGGTTTATTGGGAAAATTTTACAGTTTCAGGTAGCTTGACCTGCTGCCGTCTGTACATGGCAGACAGTCGCACAATGAATGTTGTTGAACTGTCAGAATTGAAAGGCATTTCCATTTTAAGTGTGTTACCCCGCAGGTTTGGCCTGTTCCCTTTTTCTGAATCTAAACATTGTTGTTTATTTATTTTACTTTTACATTTTGTTTATAGACAAACCACCGCAAGTGGCAGTACGTGTTCATTATATTCGTGGCCATCATGTTCATATCAAACACTATATTTGTCGTGTTTGCCAAGGGGACAGTGCAGCCGTGGAACTTCTATGGCGAAGAGGGAAATGGTAAATCTATGGTCAAGTTCTATAATATATAATATATTTTTTAATGATATAAGTACGTGATATATTTAACTATATCCGAGACAGTGCACTCGATCGTGTGTCTGTCTTGGCATTGTACTCGTTACTAATTAAACCAGAAATAGTGGAAACAAATTCATGTGTTTAGATTGACTTTTATTGTATTTTTAATATTCACATTTCTTATTGATTCCAAGAAAGACAGGATTATAAACTTTAACCTTGGATAATTATATTATCCTACTGCAACTATATCAATTTTCTAAGTATGGCGGAGACTCTATTCATTTGATTTTATACGACTGGATAAACCCGTACAGACAACAAAATAGAGTTTAGAAATAATGAAAATGGAATTCCGATGAATTGTACAGAATAAAAACCCTTTTCAGATGCTGACAAGGAAATGACTGCGGTTGAAGAGGAGAAGAAATCAAGCAAAGAAAAAGAAGGTCTGCAAGATGTGATATGAAATTGATATTAGAATAATATTGTGTAAATAAATTGTATTGTTTTAGGAAATAAATAATGTTTATAGCGATAAGTTGCTTCCATGGCTTCCTCTCTCTATCCCTTTCCATCTAATATTGAGTTTAAGTCTTCTCCATTGCAAGTCATTCTTTCAGTCAATCGATTTTTGTTAGTGTACATAAAAGGTGTTTATGTAGTCTCAGCCCTTAGACTAAAACTTTCTAGTCTTGGAGCCCCCCATCCACCACCTTTTTGAAATTTTTTAGCACAGCATTCGGCTCATTTAAAGAAGTTAATGCTTACATGAGAGAAGAAGTGTCTTATTTGACTAATCATCTGCTTAGGTCAGATATGCAGTCGCTCCATGTAAAATACTGGTATTCAGCTGCATCCGGTTAGACTGGAAGCCGACCCCCATATATTTGGGAAAAGGATAAGCAGATTGCTACAAAATTGATTGGTAGAGAACAAATTGCTTGTGGAACTAAGATTGACAGAGAGAGAAGTTACATCAGTTTGTTATGTTTTACAGAAAAACAACTCAGCTTCTTAAAGTAATTCTATTAGACCTTTACGTTACCCAACACTTAGGAAGAATATTTCTTATCAACTTGCACACCTTGCCAGATCCATTATTGTATCCCTCAGGTTTTCGCATGTATATCTCTTCCTTCACCTTGCCATATAGGAAAGCTGTTGAGACGTCAAATTGTTTCAGCGATAAACCTTCATTTGCGGCTATACTAATAATACTCTGATTGTGCTTAGTTTAGCAACAGGGTTAAATGTCTTGTGGTAGTCTATTCCTTTTTTCTGTGAATAGCCAACTGCGACTAGTCTCGCCTTAAACTTGTCAATCGAGCCATCAGGGTTCTGCTTTACCTTGAATACCCATTTGCAGTTAAGCGCTTTTCTGTTATTTGGTAACTGAGTCAGTTTCCATGTCTCATTCTCTTTCAGAGAATTTATCTCATTGTTCATAGCCTCAACCCATTTGTTTTTTTCAGTACTTTGCATGGCTTCTCGATATGAAGATGGTTCTGGAACAGCAATGACTTGATTCAAATTCAAATTCAATTCAATTTTATTCAGGAACAATTTACATTGTGTTTGAAATAATAAATAACACATTAAATAACAAAAAAAACACGTTCAATAAAATTATAAAAACTAACACATTCATAATACAATAAAATATAGTAAATTCAACATTCAACACAATTAAAAATTCAATAAGATTACTCGTACAAGCTACTACATATTAATATTACCCAGTCTCACATAAACCAAAAAAAAATAAAAAAATTAAAACGTGGATATGTCATCGTCTATCGAATACAGACATTTTTCCAATAGGAACGCTTTGAGTTGTTGTTGTCTTGACTTAAATGAGCTCTTGTAAATTATAGTTTTTAAGTCCAATGGCAACCTGTTAAAAATCCGCACTGCTTGATATTGAGGACTATGTTGAACAATCTTAAGTTGGGGAATTATTTTGCTTTTAAAATCTTTCCTGCGCGTACTTTCCCTCAACTGTCTCTCCTCATCTGTTTCATGGTTATACAGATATTTTTTTAAATTCACCAACAATACTAAAACATAGAGGCTGGGAACAAAAGCAAAACCCAGTCTTCAGAAACGTGCTCTGGGACATCTTCCATTCTCTTGAGAATGGAAGATGTCCCAGAGCACGGGTCGGATATATCTTGGCGATAGCTGCTAGAGGCGGCATTGTTAATGCTTTCCATAAACCGTTTACTTGCACTACAACAATAATGACATATAGAGACTGACGGCTTTCAATGCGGTCTGTGATAGAAGTGCATTTTCGGTGCTACGATTTTTATTAGCAATTCCCAGTCTCTAGATGCTGCCGGTGCGACGATTCCATGCTCTGTAAAAGACGTAAACATTTGATGATGATGATGACGAAGTAATATGGGACAAGGGCAGACGAAGAAAAAGATGAAATAACCAATGCTGAACAAGGGTACATGCTTCGTAACCTGATAAATTGCAGGAACTAGGTCAAAGAACTCAGTCTGTAACGTTTACGATTATATGGAACAAAAAACACCTAGTAACTTAAATATTTTTATCATCATCATCATATTTGATTTGGTAGTTTATCTGCTCTGTAAGTATCTTATTAATCCCACAAATACGTAAAGCTAGCCCCTTCACATTTGGAGTCGTAAGCCGATTTCCGGCCACCGTAGGCGCGGGCCTGCGGACGGTGAGCGATGGGTAGCTCGCCATCCGATAAGGACCAGGCCCGGGTCGACGGCGCGTTGTGTTCCACGCGCGCCTCAAAGAGATGTCAGCACAAACTGACGGGGTCCGTCAGGACCAATGCCTGCCGGGGTTGCGAGTTTGTCCGAAAGGGATATCGTGGCCCTGGCACACAGGCAACGGAAGGAACACGGGTGGGTTTTAGTCAGTAAAAGTCTGACACGCCCTCCCGCTCCGCCCAGAGCGGGAGAAGTTATTTGATGATTTCCCACCCAAAAAAAAAAAAAAAAAAGCCCCTTCACATTTCTTTTCTTCACTTCGCTTTATTCTACATCACTATTTTAAGTCTGCCTGGAGATCTCTTACCAGGAACAGGCAGTTGCATAGCTAGATTACCTACATTGCCATTGAACATCTATATTTTCTGCACCGTCATTGAATATCAGCACATAATTATTATCTGTGCAAAGTTTTCCTACTTATATTGCGAAACAAAACTACTCGGGACTGAATATTTGGTTGAAAGGTTTATCTTAACAATTCAAATAAGGCTTACAACTGCTGAAGTAGTCAAATTTAACTAAGATAAGATACTATGAAGTCAGTGAAGAATAGAGAAGGAACAGATTGGTCATAATTATTGCGTAGAAAATATTTACGTTTCTGAAGACTGGGTTTTGCTTTTGTTCCCAATTAGTTTTCAACCCTAACCTTACTCAGAGACTTTGTTGATTTGATTTGGAATTTTTGTTATTGCTGTAACCAAATATAAAAAAAAATCAAGTATATATTTGATTCGAATATAATACGCGTATTACCAATGGGTAAAAATCGATCTATAGATCGAGTTAATGCTCGGTTACGGAGACGCGGGGCATCGCGCGTCGCGTGCAGCGGTGCGTCTCGCGGCACGTCGGACGTTTTTTCTGTTTACAGACAGGCGGTGCATGCAGCGGCCCGCGTAATCACACGCGCAAACACAAACATATTATGGCAATGTACGATGTTGTTTATGGAGACGCGGGGCGTGAAGAGTAGCGGTGTCCACCGCTGCGGCCGCGGCGAAACTTCTAGCGGGTATAGCCGTATGCTCGTACTGGGGCGTGGGACGCCGCGGGTGTTGTTACGTTTTACCCTGAACGGAGAATTACATAACGCAACGCCGCGTGCACCGCCGCGATAAACGTCGCGTGCGACGCGGTGGTGCCATCCGTGTGCTCCGCCTGCATTTCAAGCAAACGCGTGTAAAATCGATTCTCCGTAAACGCTCTCATACTCGTACAATGCCATACGTTTGAATTTAGTGCGGGCTGGATCGCCCAATGCGACGCGCCACACCCCGCGTCTCCGTAAATAAGGCCTTAGGCTAATCTCTTACAGTAAACCTTTGTATGGACTTAACAGATAAGAAAACAAAAGAAACACTTCAAGTCTTTGATTGTACATCTTTGTAAATATATGTAACTAGCTTTTGCCCGCGGCTTCGCCCGGGTGGATCTCGGAAAAAATGTCACGAGAACGTACTACCGGAATTAAAAGTACGCTATGTGTTAATGCAGATTATAAACTATAAACTATGTTACCAAATTTCATCTAAATCCGTTCAGCCATTTTTGCGCCAATCCGAAACATAAAATCGAAATGTTTTGACAACCCTGATACACCTTTTTCTTTATTTCCGATCTTAAATATAAATACCGAGTTTCAAGTTAATCGAACCACGCGATATATCTTTCCATACAATTATTTTCTCCCACAAAATTCAACACCCCCTTTAAAAGGTTGTTGTCTAAAATGTATGTTTATGATCGTTTTATTTATTAAGAAAATATACGGGTCAATTTTCAAGTTTATTGATCAAAGGAAACATAATTTTGATATAAACTGTATTTCACCCCGAAAGGAGTTTATTTTTGAAAAATATTCAATCATGTCTTATTCAATTAATTTGGAGTTTATCAAGACGCACAGTAAAATCTTTCCCTAAAACTTAAAAACCCCCTTTTGCCCCGTAATGGTTACATTTGAATAAACCCAAAAACATGTAAGGGTTTATATTCTGTAAGCGTTAGGTATATATATAAAATACCGGGTTTCGAGTAAATTGGACCGCGCGTTAAAATTCTTCCATGCAAACTTTAACATTCCGCAATCCCCCTTAAAAAAAAACAAAAAAATTACCAACTTTATAATTTACTTAGGTTAGTATTCGTGCCAAGTTTCAGATTTATTAACTCAAGGAATATGATCGTTCATACAAACGAAATGCCCCTTTTCACCCCTTTAAAGGTCAAATTCCCAAAAACCCCTTCTTAGCAGATGCCTACGTCATAATTTAGAGTTGAGAGAGCTGTGTGTTACCAGTCAGTCATGGTTTCCTTTATGACTACCTCTTTTCACCCCGTTAGGGGTAGATTTTTGAAAAATCCTGATACACGTTATTCTATATTTTTGGTTTTAAGTATAAATACTGAGTTTTGAGTTAATCGGACTGCGAGTTAAAATTCTTCTATACAAACTTTGACATCCCCAAATTCCCCATCGGGGGAACTTTAAAGAAACTAAAAATGGATAACTTTATGATTTACTTAGGTTAGTTTCAAGTTCATCAACTTTATTATTTTTATTTGAATACAACATTTTGCGAATGAACAACTTCAATACAAAACTTTATCCCCCTTTTCATCCCAAAGCAACGATTTACGTTGTATAAGCCAACCATAAGCCGAACTATTAGTGATTTTAACTTAAAAAAATAAAGAACTTTAATTAAAAACAAAATTTCATCCCCCTTTTCACCCGATAAGGGTTGAAATTCTAACAACACCGTTGCGTTAGCTTCCGACCATAAGCCTAGATAATAAATTTAGTGATTTTTACATTCTAAAATGAAGGACTTTCCGAACGAATACACAACTTCATCCCTCTTTTTAACCCTTCGGGGGTGGAATAATCAAAAAACTGAAACACATGTATATTGAATTTCAATCGTCAGCCCAAACACAAAATTTGAAGATCCTAACTTCAAAATTGACGGACTTTCATATAAACTTCCATCCCCTATTTTACTCCTTTAGGGGTGGAATTCCCAAAAATCCTTTGTTATTCCATGTCTAAATTATAAAAAGAACCTCTGTACAAAATTTCAGCTTTCTAGGTCCAAGGGTTTGGGCTGGGCGTTGATGAGTCAGTCAATCATACAGTCAGTCAGTCAATCAGGACTTGTCTTTTTATTTATATAGATAGACTAGCTTCTGCCCGCGGCTTCGCCCGCGTGGATGTCGGAAAAAATGTCACGAGAACGTACTAACGGAATTAAAAGTACATGTAGAGTATGTGTTAATGCAGACTACAAACTATATGTATGTTACCTAATTTCATCTAACTCCGTTCAGCCATTTTTGTGCCAATCCGAAACACAACATCATCCACTCTAAAATTGACTACCTCTTTTAGATTTTTTGACAACCATGTTAAGGCGATACCAAAAAAAAAATTGGGCTTTTTCGTATACATTTATTTCACTATTACAGCATGTATGGATTTAATTTTTGGATATATGTTAATTGACTATTTGATTAATACTCTGACTGAAGAAAAATGCAATTGGGTTAAATTTCCTCGATATAATTTATTTCCGAAAAGACCTCTATTTTTTCATATTTTTTCCTGTAATTCTAGAATCCTCAGTAATTTTATTGCAAAATTGCATTCAAAATGTGCGTATTAGATAACTGAAAACTCTGGCTGAAAATATTTTTGATAGATAGCTTAATTTATTATTAAACAATTTTTATTTGGTTTGGCGCCATAACGTTGTTGTATTTTGGTTCCAGCGCATTATTGCGCTCTCTTTTTTTGCATGTGGAAGTAATTGACTCTGTCACTTTCTTATGGCCAATGATTTATTTTTTACGTATCACCTTAAACCTTTTCGTTTATTTCCGATCGTAAATACGAGTATAAATACCGAGTTTCAAGTAAATCAAACCGCGCGTTAAAATCTTTCCATACAATAATTTTGCCCCAAAAAATTCAACACCCGATTATGGTCGTCTTATTTATTAAGAAAATATGCGGTTCAATTTTCAAGTTTATTGATTAAAGGAAACATAATTTTGATATAAACTGTGTCCCCCTTTTCACCCCGAAAGGATTTTATTTTTGAAAAATATTAAATCATGTTTTATTCAATTACTTTGCAATTTATCAAGACGCGCAGTAAAATCCTTCCCTAAAACTTAATTACCCCCTTTTGCCCCGTAAGGGTTACATTTGAATATACCCAAACACATGTCAGGCTTTATATTTTGTGAGCATTAGGTACCTTTATATAAAATACCGAGTTTCGAGTTAATCGGAGCTCGCGTTAAAATTCTTCTATACAAACTTTGACATCCCAAAACCCGTTTTAGGGGGTAGTTTAAAAAAACAGAAAATTATGAATTTTATAATTTACTAAGGTTAGTATTCGTGCCTAGTTTTAGGTTTATTAACTCAAGGAATAAGATTTTTCATACAAACAAAATCCCCCCTTTTCACCCCTTAAAAGTCAAATTCCCAAAACCCCTTCTTATCAGATGCTTACGTCATAATTTAGACTTAATAAAGCCACGCAGTTAAATTCTCCCTTGTCAAATTGACTACCCCTTTTCACCCCGTTAGGGGTCAATTTCTCGGCATGCTACAATTGTGGTGATAGGTCCCCTCTTTGAGCCACGGCATTCTGTCATATCCACGGGTTTCTGTTCAGGATAAAGCGGGAGGAAACGCCCGGGTGTCACCACTGTGTGGATCGCCCGGAGAACATGGTGAAGCATACAGTAGAGGTCTGCCCGGCTTGGGCGGAGCACCGCTATGTCCTCACGGAAGCGATCGGTGGCGGCGATCTCTCGTCGGTCCAGGCCTGGTTCAAGCCATGGTTTGGAGCGAGAGTTCATGGGAGTCCGTCACCTCCTTCTGTGAAGCAGTAATGCTCATGAAGGAGGAGGCGGAACGCGTAAGGGAGAGACAAAATACGTGCCCTCACGCCCTTAGTCACCGCGGGAGACGCCCCGGGCGTCGAAAGTCGCAGGCCGATTCTCGGCCACAGTAGGCGCGGGCTTGCGGATGGTGAGCGATGGGTAGCTCGCCGTCCGATAAGGACCAGGCCCGGGTCGACGGCTCGTTATGTTCCATGCGCGCCTCAAAGAGATGTCAGCACCAACTGATGGAGTCTGTTAAGGCCAATGGCTGCCAGGGTTGCGAGTTTGTCCGAAAAGGATATTATGGCCCTGGCACACAAGCTAATGAAGGAACATAGGTGGGTTTAAGTCAGTAAAGGTCTGACACGGCGGGAGGGCCGCTCCATCCAGAGCGGGAGAAGTTATTTGATAATTACCCGCCAAAAAAAGGGTTCAATTTTCGAAAAACTTTGATACATTTTATTCTTAATTTTTGTTTCTAAGTATAAATACTGAGTTTCGAGTTAATCGGACCGCACGTTAAAATTCTTCTATACAAACTTTGACATCCCCAAATCCGAAACGGTACACGTGTACTTATATTACTTTTACTTGAATATAAAATTTTGCGAATGAACAACTTCAATACAAAACGTCATCCCCCTTTTCACCCCCTTGTGGGTTGAAATAAAACAAAAAACAATGGTTTACGTTCTGTTAGTTTCCAACCATAAGCCAAAATATTAGTTATTTTAACTTGCAAAATAATGAATTTCAACCCTTAAGGGGTGAAAAGGGGGATGAACCCCTTTTCACCCCTTAAGGGTTGAAATTCTAACAACACCGTTGCATTAGCTTCCAACCATAACCCTAGATAATATATTTTGTGTTTTTTTTCTTCGAAAATTAAGGACTTTGATACACAACTTCATCCCTCTTTTTAACCCTTCGGGGGTGGAATTATCAAAAACGCTGAGATACGTATAAATTAATTTTCAATTGTCAGCCTAAACACAAAATTTGAATATTCTTACTTCAAAACTGACGGACTTTCATATAAACTTCCATACCCTATTTCACCCTCTTAGGGGTGGAATTTCAAAAAATCCTTTCTTATCCTACTCTTTACAAAGAACACACCCTCCACATTTCATGTCTCTAGGACCAGCGCTTTAGGTTGTGCGTTGATATATCAGTCAGTGAGTCAGTCAGGACTTTGAATTTTATATATATAGAAGATTTATACAAACTTTCGAGTTAATCAAGCCGCCCAGTAAAATTCTCCCTTATGAAATTGATTAAACCTTTTTACCCTGTTATTTACCATTTTCGAAAAACCCTGATGCAAGTTATTCTTTATTTTTGGTTTTAAGGATAAATACTGAGTTTCAAGTTAATCGGATCGCACGTTATAATTCTTCTGTACAAAATTTGGCGGATGCCAAATTTCCCCCAATCCTTCCTTTAGAGGGAAGTTTACAAAAACAAAAAATGAGAAACTTTATAATTTACTTAGGTGAGTATTTGTGCCAAGTTTCAAGTTTATTAACTCAAGCAAAAAGATTTTTCATATAAAAAAATCCCCGCTTTTCACCCCCTTAAGGGTCAAAGTTCCAGAAAACCCCTTCTTGTGCCAAATTTCAGCCCAATCCGTTTAGTGGTTTAAGCGGTGGTTGGTGTATGTTATAATAGACCAGTCAGTCACAGTTTCCTTTTTTCACCCCGTTAGGGGTAGATTTTCGAAAAACCCTGATAAGATCTATTCTTTATTTTTGGTTGTAAAGTATAAATACTGAGTTTCGAGTTAATCGGACCACGCGTTAAAATTCTGCTATACAAACTTTAACATCCCTCAATCCCCTCTTAGGGGGAAGTTTAGAAAAACAAAAAATGGAAAACTTTATAATTTACTTAGGTGAGTATTCTTACCAAGTTTCAAGGTTATTAACACAAGGTATACGATTTTTCACACAAACAAAATCCACCCTTTTCACCCCCTTAAAGGTTGAATTTCCAAAAACCCCTTCTTAGCGGATGCCTTTGTCATAATAACTATCTGTTTTCATTTTTACTTGAATACAAAATTTTGCGAATAAACAACTACATCCCCCTTTTCGACAACGATTTGCGTTGTGTTAGTTTCCAACCATAAGGCGAAGTATTAGTGATTTTAACTTAAAAAGATATTTCATTAAAAATAAAATTTTATCCCCTTTTTCACCCATTAAGGGTTTAAATTCTAACAACACCATTGCATTAGCTTCCAACCATAACCCTGGATAATATATTTTGTGTTTTTTACTTCGAAAATTAAGGACTTTGATACACAACTTCATCCCCCTTTTTAACCCTTCGGGGGTGGAATTATCAAAAACGCTGAGACACATGTAAATTAATTTTCAATCGTCACCTATACACCAAATTTGAAGATCCTAACTTCAAAACTGACGAACTTTCATATAAACTTCCATCCCCTATTTCACCCTCTTAGGGGAGGAATTTCGAAAAACCCTTTCTTAGTGGATACCTACTCTTCACAAAGAACACACCCTCCAAATTTCATGTTTCTAGGATCAACGGTTTAGGCTGTGCGTTGATATATCAGTCAGTCAGTCAGGACTTTGAATTTTATATATACAGGGTTACAGGGAAAGTCGTACTGAATATTAAAGGATGTTATTATTCAGGTCATTTCCGATGAATTTCATTCTGAAATAAAATGTCCGAAGCTTAACCGTTATGGAGATATTAAATTTTAAAGATTATTTTTAAAAATCCTTTATTTTTTGGCTTTTAGTCGTTTTCATTGGGATTAGAGCTCCTAGAGTCGGTTTTTTTGATGTATCTAGTTAGAGGACATGTCCATTAATAAAAATGATCAACAGAAACTGAACCTACTACTAACAGCTTAAAAAACTGCTCGACAACGGTAAGCATTATGAATTTTCTAATAGAGTGTTCTCTGAACAACACTGTGAACTTTAACAGGCTTTTAATAAAAAAAATTGTATGGAACTTATTCTGCAAATAATTTTATAAAGTTCTACGTCTCTTTAGCTATCCAAAAAGGTATAACACTTGCTATTAAATAGGCAAAACATTGCCCAAATAACAGTTAAGTTAGGAGAGGGTACATTTTTAGTTTGAGGTAAAAGTAGCTAAAATATGTAAAAAAAAGACAAAAATTTTAGCAATATTTTTATAATTCATGTTCTACATGGTCGCCGCTATTTCTTACACAAAGTCTCATTATTTTTCTTAAATTACTTTTCACGACAGAAGTTCGTAGGTTCCGCCTCATTTCCTCAGCCGCATCAATAATTTTTTGTCTTAGAATATCGACATTTGCGATCGGTGTCATTTGGTCGTATACTAGGCTTTTCATACGATCCCACACATAAAAATCCATCGGCGTTAAATCGGGGCTCCTCGCCGGCCACGCTATGGGTCCGCCTCTTCCAATCCATTGGTTTGGGTAATTCTCGTCCAACCATGCTCGAACACTTCTTCTGTAGTGCGCTGGGCAGCCATCATGTTGAAAAAACATGTCTCGTCTCAATGCAATAGGCAAGTCTTGCATTAAAGAGGGTAACTCCTCCCTCAAAAAGTTTTCATATGTCTCGCCATTCAAGTTATCGGGCAGGAAGTATGGCCCTATCAAGTTATTTGATATTATACCCATCCACACATTAAGACTGAATCTCCTTTGTGACCCTTTTGGTCGTTTTTTCTTGGGGTTACCTTGCGCTTTGGGAGCCCAATAATGGGTGTTATGATAGTTTGTGATGCCGTCTTTGTCAAATTTCGACTCATCTGTCCACATGATTTTCTTTAAAAAATCCGGATCTTCATTATCGGCACTGAGCATAAATCTGCAGAAGTCTAGTCGTCTCAATGGATCCCCTTCTTCAATTACTTGCACTGGCGTGTAATGGTAAGGGTATTGCCCAGAACTGTGCATTACGAACCAGACTTTCCACTGGGAAATACCAAGCCGTCGAGCGACAACGTTTGTTGACGTGGTTGGGTCGGCTTCAAAGAGACGTCGTATTTCATTATCTTCGTCGTCGTCATCAAGAACACGAGGTCGTCCCATGTCAGTCCGACGTACTAGCACAGAACCAGTTTCTCGTAGTCTTCGATAAACTCTGTCAAATACGCCAATATCAGGTACTCGGCGAGTAGGATACCTTAGCATGTATTCATTGCGTGCACGCAACGTATAGATAAATAAAAATAAATTATAGCATTAGCACAAAAGTCCTCGATTTAATTAGAAAACAAACCAGTTTATAACTAAAAAAATGGTGAAATACTATGTATGTATACTACGAGTATAATATACTTATGTATGTTTAAAATAGTTAAATTATTTGCTCTGACTAGTTATATTTAAAACAAGCTTTACAGTGATAATTGATAAGCATATGAGAACAAAATACTAAACAACGATCTTCTGTATATTTCTCTCGTAATCAGTGCTCCCACAATATTTTTGAATAAAATCTGCAACATCTTTAAATTGGTATGTCTATTCTATTATGTAGTCTATGTCATTGAAATGTTATGACGAACAATATAAATTAAACTGTATTATTTCTATACTATTAAAACTCGCATTTTACTTCTAACTTCGTTTCAACAATAACTAGTGTTAGTAAAATTAATGGCAAAATGGGAAAAGACGAAAAATTACCGGAATATGAATACAGTAAAGTTCCTACACAGCAGATGATTGCGGGTAAGTTTTGAATCCTAAGTTACATCAGGTGAATCAAAAGTTGAAGAAAAACAGAACGGCGTGAAAATTCTGTATTGCACTAAAAGGCGCCGACGCTAAAGATAGCAGCAGGCATCAGTGCATCATCATGATGATGCCCATGGTGTAAAGAACTAGACCTTGGTTTTTTAAAATGTGCGAAATACCTAAGATTTTAAGACTCTTTCGAGGAGGTGATTGATCCTCTGTAGATGGTGGAAAAGAAGACAATGAAATGAATGATGGTGGAAATAAAGGAAAAGAGATATGCAACGACTTCTCTCTCAGCCCAGAACAGATGCATCTGGTGCCCGTCATTTCTGACCACCACAGCAAGCGACATGGCGGAGAGTCCACCGGTAGAATTGCTTTAATCGAAAGTTTCAGCTTTCAAAGGTCATCTCATCATAATCATCTCACCATCGCACCATTATCTGACATTAAAACCCTCGCCCAAAGTCTCCCCTCGCAGCCCACAATATTCCTTGAAACGACAAAGTTTCTTTATTTTTCTGACACTTTATCTTTATTGTTCCAGAAAAGCAAGAGATACCTTCACATTATGGGTACGGTGTCAGACATATTCAACTGCTAATATGTTTCCTATGCATGATGGTGAACTTCATAGGTCGAGGTCATATGGGAGTTACGGTGGTATCTATGACCAGTCCTGCTAAACATAATGCAGTTTTAGACACAAACCTCACAGTACAATCTAATTTCACACTTATTCAAGATGTAGCAGTCCAAAATATGACTACAGAAGACATTTATGGTAACTTCACACGGAATAAAAGTATCGATGGAGCCGCATTAGTGAATTCCACTGAGAATTTTCATAAAGTAAGTATTCATTTACCAAAAATATTAACCTTTGAGTTCAGCTCGGCTTTATCATGGACTATTTATCACTGTGTAAAATATTATGTTTGGTGTACATTTTTACAATAAAGAATTAAGAAAGTCTTTAAATAAAATATAAATGGCTAAATAGACATTAACGTTCCAGTGGTTTGAAAAATACACCTTCAATTTTTTTCCAGATATATGATTGGCCAAAATCGACACAAGAAATGGTGCTAGGCTCATTTTTCCTAGGATATTGCATTATGACATTACCTATGGGACTGGTAGCCCAACGATGGGGTGGAAAGATACCGTTGCAAATTGCCTTGTCTGTCAATGGCGTAGTATCTATTTTGACACCCTGGCTCATTAATTGGGTACGTATAATTTTTAAATATCTAAATGGCATTATTTATTTAAAAATCCCATTATTATTTATTTATTATTTATTTAAACTTCTCACACACAATTAGGTACAAAGGCGGACTTAATGCCTTAGGCATTCTCTACCAGTCAACCAAGGGTGGTGAAGAGATAAGATGGCGGGTGCTCTGATTGAGAGAAAATAATAATATTAAAAAATATAACCACCCATTAATTGTTTATTACTGGACACAGGCCTGCCCCGCATTGCCACAACGACTGGAACTGTGCTTCCCGCTACGTTCGTCATGTCAGCAATGCTTGGAAAAGTCCTATGTTGAACAGTGCACGCCTTTCGGCTGAATGTCGATAGTGATAATGTTATTTTCTTGTTTTTTCAGGGTGGTTGGAAGGCTATCTGCGCATGTCGTATAGCTCAAGGTCTGTCACAAGCAGGAGTATATCCTAGCTTACAGACTCTGTTGGCTAAATGGGTGCCAGTGAACGAACGTGGAACTCTTACTAGCTACGTCTATACAGGTACGTAGGCAAATAGTTTCTTTAGATGTCGTTAATGCAAGTCGCTATAAAAAAAATACAATTGTATATATTCTTCTTTTCTTAACAACCGGTGCTGTCTTACTGCTGGGCAAATATGTTCCCCACAGTTTTCCACTCTTTCCTGTGTGTTGCTTTCTCCGGCCAATCTCTCATAAATGCCTATGGAGTCATCTTAATAGGTAACATTTGACAATTCATCAAAATTCAACACCGTAACCTTGTAAACCTTGTAACGGCGGCATAAAATAATATATTTTTTCGTTTTGTTAGAACTGCACAACTTTTTCAATTATGATTACATATTTATTGTAATAATGACCGATACGAGTAATTTTACAATTTTCTTTCACTAAACTGACAGACGTCAAATGTTACCTATTAAAATGACTCCATATGAATTCATCACGCCAGCGTTTCCTTGGTCACCTTCGGCAACGACACCTGTTTTCTGGCTCCCACTGCGTGAATGACTCTAGCTCATATGTCTTGATGCATCCTACATACATTGCCTTGCCAGGCCACTTAGGCCTAGCAGACCTATTGCTCACGTGGGCGATTCCTATTTTGGAGCGTATCATGGTATTATGTATTTTGTCGCTGAGCTTAATACCCGATAAGCTACGCTCCATTGCCCTTTTTCCACAATGATACATAATGGAATAAAAATATAATAATAATTATTATTATTATATCACAATACTAGTAACACCATAAGATTGTTCTCCGTTTATATAAACATAAGCAACAGGAGTCGGTCTAGATAACATTGTTGAGCATTCATTGTCACAATTTAATACTACATTAAATAAGAGCACACTGTTTTTATGATAAGGAGCACGTGTCATTTTTGAAACGCAGATATATTAGGCCTATGATAAATAACAAATAAGAAGCATCTTGCACAGAAAAAACAAGTATGTAATATCGTTTTTTATGACTTTTCAGGTTCAACCGCAGGCACTATAATAGCTTTCCAGCTGTCTGGATACCTGAGTGAAAGCATATGGGGATGGCCGTCCACTTTCTGGGCTGTTGGTCTAATATGTCTCGGTTTGTTCGCCATTCTGACCATATTCGGAGCAGCAACACCTTCGGACCATAAGACTATAAGTGAGGAAGAAAAGACTTATATTATGGGACGAGTTGATGATGGCAAAGTCAAGGTTAGTAATTCTCTTATTGTATCTTATGAGTGCAAGTGCTTCAAACATGGACAAAGTAAGTTATAGTAACGCTCGACATGAGACATTCCCGTTTTTGTCTCTAGGATGGCAACGCACTTGTCATTGGCTTCAGTGACCTCTTTGCCAAAAGTAGGGACGGCGCGGCAGTGGACAAACAGGTAGCTGTTTGTCCACCACTCGCCACCGAATAAAATAAATAGTTCAAGTTTTAACAGTTGTTTGAAAATGGATATAGAATGCATGACTTATCTATCAAAAGCTTGTTAAATCATCTTATTATTTTCATTAAAGTTTGTTTCGCTAATTTTCAGAGACTCAAGACTCCATGGAAGGCGATTATGTGTTCAAAGCCAATGTGGGGTACTCTAGCCACGCACATCGGTAGCGGTACCGCCTTTGTGTTCTTCTTCACCCAAGTCCCTTCTTATATCCACTACATCCTTGGCGTCAATGTAAGAGGCGTAAGTATCTTTGAAAAGCTTGTCATGTCTTATTTGAATAGTGATAGTATACTTCACTTGCGCGCCGCGCGACCTTTCTGATTGCGAAATAATTGGGTAATAGAAAAACAATATCAAACAAGGTGAATTTATTTAGATATTTATCTCACATGTTTTTACTGTGTAACAATATTAGGAAATGGTACTTACTGCGTCCATAAATATAATCTTGGTAAGATTTCAATACAATTAATGATGTAGGTTCTTATGCAGTTGGACGAACAGTTGAAGGAAGCCAATTAGGAAGGCCCACATCCATCAAAGGACGTAGGAAGAGTTCTAATGCTTTCTAAATTAATTATGCTTTCATTGCAGAGTGGTTTTCTGTCATCTTTGCCATACATGATCAGTTTCTTCACAAGCATTTCTTTTGGAATGTTATCAGACTTCTTGACAAACAGAAAAATTGTTAGTATAAAGAATGCACGAAGAATATTTAATAGTATATGTGAGTATACTATATATAGTACATGTACCTGTAAATTACAAATAATTTATTCTAACAATAATTAATCAGAGTTTTTACGGAAATCTTATGTAGTGTCTTCGTAAGAAACTCTAAATCAATTAATTGGCTATCCCTAAAGTCACAGCTGAAAATTCAACATTTTCAAGCTGCTACTTTTATAAAACTTTTGTATCTGATTCTAAATTTAGTTAAACGACATCGCTTACTCACAAGACTGTGTGGTTAGCTCGTTAATATTTCTATAAAATTAATCATCTGATTTTCAGCACAAGTTGGTGTAGCTGTGGCACTAGTGTGTACTACATTTACTACGAGCACGGTGGTGGCTGTTACATGCCTGGTCTTCTCCATGGGATGCCACATGGCCATGCACGTCGGATGGATGGTAAGAATTGAAGTTTTAATACCGTATACATTTTTAAATATTGAATTTAATTATTTTACTATATTAGGGTGTTTATACCTACCACCTTCACGAATGAGACGTTACATCGGTCTCATTGATCGAAGTTGATGAATACTATCGAACGATGTCGATCGATTCAATACGGGTGGAATAACAATTTTATGACGGTTAACGTTTTGCACGCCGTACCATATTTGATTTAAAGCCAAGATTAGACACTTCAATCAAACTCAAAACATTTATTTTAGTAAATAGGATTTGCTGAGAAGTCTATGAAAAACTTAGTGACATTTGATTACAATTTTATTTCTTAACTTCAAGGTAAACCACATTGACCTGGCTCCCAACTTCAGCGGCACTCTCATGATGATGGGCAACACCATGATGAACCTCTGCAGTGTGCTGTTACCTGTGCTCGTCTCATACGTTGTCACTGATGTGGTGGGTATCTTTTAAGATGCATTGAAGCAATGGATTAAGAATTTCCTTCAAAACCATCAGATTGTGAATGAAAATGCTTTACGCTATTAGGGTGCTGTACTAGCTATACTGTAGGTATAGTATAGGCTTGGGTTGTATGTTCCATCAAACAATAATACATTTTTACTTGCCATTGTACTATTTTAACACATATTTTGTTACAGTATAACCAAACACAATGGCGAACCATATTCTTAACAATAGCGGGGATGGCCATGGCAACAAACGCTCTCTACGTTATTCTGATGTCAGCTGACTTACAACCTTGGAACGATGGTCGTCAGAAAGGTTAATAATTATAGTTCTTCTTTGACTCATCCCAGCACGCGTAGACACCAATTCTATCTCTATTCTACCAAGATACGACAAAGCTATTTCTATACAACACGTTATCTCTTCTGCCCGAGCACGGCGCGACCCGTAGACTCGCATTTTAAGTTTTTAAAAAATCTAACATAAATTTAAGGCAAAAATACATTTTTTTTCCGCTGCTCTTTTTACATCATCATAAGGATGGTTTTCGACTAGAACAACAATTTATTTCCCACTATTTACCCTATTTTTTTTTGTTTTCTTTTCTGCTCGTAGTGCTCCTAAGCATAGAATCCAACTCCTACAACTCCGCACCTAAGACGACCCACTGACCAGATTGTTCACTGAGAAGAAATTTGGACAATGAACGTATTGAATTGAGTTTTCAAAATCAATAAAGATTCTTGTCTAGGTCAAATGTGCTACTAACTATGTGTACTATTTAACACTTATCGATAAGAAATGTTTCTACCCCATGTGTCAAAGTAGAGAAAAATGGGTCGTCATGCTCAACATTATAGACTTTTGTCGACAGAAGAATAGAAACATTTCTTCTCTTCAGTTTTAACACCGCCTGCTTAGGACCGAAGAAAACTTTCTACAATCTGTCATTTTGTCGATTCTTCCGTCAACAAAACCCGTTTCTACGGTGGTCATGCTACGCGTGCAGACCTCGGTTTAAATTGAACGTCAGTTCAGACGTCATGCTTCAACCACTGCTGGTGTGGTTGTAAATTGTTATGTTACGTCTAAAACTCTTAACATACCATTAATTATATTGGATATTATAACAGAGCCCGATACAAACTTTATGGCGCCTCGGAACATGAGGCCAGTGAAAGAAGGAAGAGAGAAAGAAAAAACGGTTATTTGCGGTAAACGCAAAGAAAAAAAAACACAAACACGAAAGAACAAGTTGGGGGAAAATATGCGTCACATTGACGCAAAACGGCCATCGCTCAGCATAATGCTGCGACCCTATGCGAGACAGAGCGCCAGCGCTGGTTTTCAGCGACAGCCAGCGTTGAGGTGATGACGTCAACAGGTGCAGCATTTAATGAGATAAAAATAACAAAAGAAGAAATAAAATAAATACAATACTTAGTTCTAAATGTTTATATAAATATAATATGTAGAATGGCAACATTCCGTAACGTCGGCATTACGACTCAAGCGCCGCGCGCCGCCGGCTTAAGCAATCTGTGTGCGCAGCTTTCAGCTGTCATAAAGCTATTGAGTTAATTACGAAGGTGGCAGCCGGAGGATTTAAAGAAAACCGAAGATATTTAAATAAAGGTTTAATTATGTAAAAATTACAATAGTATAAACTTAAAGCTAATTCCTAAGTCTAGATTCGGATGATGCTAGTACCGAAGTGCCGAAAATTAGTTATCTCTAACATTACAATTAACTATGACGATTGCTAGACGTCGTCGATGCGGCATCAGCAGATTTGGAAGTAGGTGAGCGTGCGGCGACACGAGGCGTCAATTCGTTGATTCAGCAAGATGGTGTATTGCAATTTTGTGTGGAATCATCCGATTGACGTAATTAGGCTATCATGTCGCTATTCTGGTTATTTGGTGTAGGCAGGGTACGTAACACCTTCCCCCTCAGAACAGCAACTATTTGAGGACTTTGGGCGAAAATGTTGCTGGTATCTGTTTCTTGATTCTGGGTGATTCTGCATCTTCGTGTTGATGGTTATCAGGGCTTTCATCTAATGTCCTTGGTTTTCTAAGCTTTGTGCAAATGTTATATCGACGTATAGTGATAGTAGCGATTAGTACAGTTGCACCAAATAGTACGACGGATAGTAGGATCGTCGTATCATATGGTAGAGTGAATATTCCATGTTTGCGTGATCTATTTGTACTCGTACTGGATGCTGCATTAGGATCTTTTGTTCGATGTCATGTAGGAGTGAGTTTAGTTTCAGATGTGGGATGGATTGTTCAGCAATGTTCAGGTTCATAGGTATTTCAGTGATTTTCAGCTGCTGCCCTCTGATATGGTCGTTAATGTTGGCAATTGGGAATCGCTCGGTGCGTAGTAGGCATTTTTGCGGGATAGTGGCGAGATAACTTCCATGCAGAAAGATGAATTTCTGACGTCGCATTGTAGCGTCTGTCGTCCAGTTGTTCCATTGCTTCTTTAGTTAGTGTGAGCTTCGAAGGCAGGCATGATTTCTCTAAAGATTGGGTGTAGATGAGACCTAGGATGCAATCTAGATGTCCTCTCGTTGGTTGAAGGTTGATTCCTTCTTCGCAGAGATGATATAGGTCGAACTTCGGGCATTCAGCCTCTATGTGCTTGAAAGCTTTCCCGTTGGTTGCAATGAAGGGATAAGGAGGAATATAGGTATATAATTATACATTGATTTATTGGGAACTATTGCTAATCTGTATAATTCAAACATATCAGGGGAGACTATAGGAATTTTAAATATGATAACTATTTTTGTTTGTGTACTAATAACCAGGTTTTATGACTTTATAATACTCTCTTAAATCTGAACCTAGTAGCTGATCTTGGCCGTATAAAGATTTTAATCGCTTGGTCATATTACTTAAAGTATCTATGTTTAACATAGACTATGATGGGTGCTCGATGCACGTATAGAAGCTAACGTATCTTCAATTCTAATTATCTCTAAAAGTAATCCTAATGTACTATCAAATGATCCTCTCTTGATTGCTTAAAATTTTTGAGAGTATGTTTTAATATCGAGCCTTCCAGACTTTGTTAAGACTAATGCATGCTCATTTAACTCTGATACTATTTATTTTATCATTATTTTTGGCATTATTATACTTTTGGGCATCCGTATAATCTAAGTTGCCGGTAATGTTCTTTATTAAAGAGCCTAATCCGTCTACGAGACCTCTTTTACTACGACCGGGTTCTAACGTTTTTAACTGAGAACTAATTTAACTTAATTTATTAGATAAATGATTGACTTGATTATAAGTATAGTATAGTAGTATAATATATTATATATAAATGTAGTATAGTATATTTCATATAAGAAAAAGGACTGGTTATCTAGTTAAGGCTGGAAATAATCGAGTTGGGACAGGGTAGCGATAACTTTTCGTATATTGTACGGGAAGTTCGTCAGTCGTTCTAATACGGTGTTTTATTTTATTTGTAAAAGTCAAATGTACATATACTCTACATACTCATAGAATCTAAATAGATCTAATCTAATTAAAAAAACGGCTTCATAAAGTTTCTAAATTAGTTTTTTCCTCAATATTTAAATGAATCGAGATAAAACCTCTTTAATGCGCCTATGATCTTGTTTAGTGCTAATGCACTTATTATTAAATATCTCTGCTTGTAAAGGACGTTCAAATGTAACAATTAAGTCATGATCGTTCGGGTTTTAAATTTCTATGATACCACTACAATTGGTAACGCGAGTAATGCGTTCATGAATGTTAAATACCGGGTGGTATTTGGGGAAGGTTGACCTGAAGGTATACTTGTGATGATAATTATAAATAAAACCACTGTGTACTGATCTAATGTGATAGCTACTTTATTAAAAAAAACCGTTTGCTTAACCTAATCGCGGTAACGAAACCATTGCGAGATCTAATTTGTCGCCAACGCCATCTATCGAGCACGCCGGAAGCTTTACAAATAGTTAAGTCTTAAACATACCGCCCACCAAGGACGTTGTTGACGGAATGTCCTTCTAACCTGAACTAAAGTGGCACATTGCAAAAGCAAGTTGAACTACAAATTTGTACTACATGAGAAAATAATTTGAATTAAAATCGACAAGCTATGGTTCGTAAATGTATCTATAACACTCAATTCGTAATGGCTAACAAGAATGCTACAAAGTCTTAGAGCTAAACAGGAATTATTCTAGGTTGTAAAACAAAAAGGTGTACTTTTAACAAATGTATATAAAAATTGTTAACAGTGTAAAAAGAAAACTAAAAATATGTGTATAACTTGATTTTTCACAGTTGATCTAAAATTTACACACGTAAAAATGGATGTTGTTTTTTTGTTCTAATTTTTTTGATGAATTGATTCTAAAAAATTAAAAGTGTAAATTAGTTGTGAAAATCATGGTTAAATAAAATATGTAAACAATAATACAATACAACTTTCTTATTCAACTACGGGTAAAATACATATTTTGGATGTTGGCCTTTTGATTGTTGAGGATTTGGTGCGTAACGTGACGACACGGGTGATGTTATTATCCCCAGGATGTTTTTGTACTATCCTACCCATCAACCAACGACTTGGCGGCAAGTCGTCTTGTTTGTTTAGCACAATGTCTCCAATTTTTGGCTCAGCAACTTGGGAAGACCATTTGTAACGATTCGTCAAGGTAACGAGATATTCATGAGACCAACGTCTCCAAAACGACTGAAGCATTCGTTGAGTCAATTGCCAGCGTGATAAATAATTAATATTTGAATCTTCGTACTTGTTATCTGGTACATTCACTAAGGGCTCTCCAATTAGAAAATGTCCAGGTGTTAACGGTAACAGTTCACCAGGATCATCAACCTTAATTGTGCTCATAGGTCGCGAGTTCAAGCACGCTTCTACCTGACTGAGGAGTATCGTCAGTTCTTCAAATGTGAGAATCGCTTCACCGATCACGTCGATCGTTTCAAATGAAACTTTGTGGACTTCACTCCTGCCTCCCAAAGTCCGCCAAAGTTGGGACTGTGAGGAGGAATGAAGTTCCACTCCGTACCATTCGCTTCGAGGTGTTCGGCTATGGACGATTGGATAGCTGTCAATTGCTGCAACTCTCTGGAGGCACCTACAAAAGTAGTGCCATTGTCACTCCACAGTTTGGCACAATGACCTCGTCTCGAAACAAAACGTCTAAACGCCGCTAAAAAGGTTTGAGTGGTCATGTGACTCACTACTTCTAAATGCAGTGCACGAGTGACCACGCATACAAACAGGCATATATAGCTAGCCTTTGTATGAACGGTGGCCACGACCTTTCGTTGTCCTTACATTAATTGGACCAGCATAATCAACCCCGCTAGGGGTGCACCTAACAGATGGTAGTGAACCCATAAATTGATTTTTTGTACTGGCTCTTTGCCTGGCGCATGTCACACACTTGATGACATGGTGTTTGACCATATTTCCGACCCCTATAATCCAGTAGGCTGTCCTCAAATAATTTATCATGAGTTGAGGACCCGCATGAAGGGTTTTACGGTGTGCGTCAGCTATGATTAGCCGAGTTAGATGACTGGAATGAGGCAGGACTATCGGATGTTTCATTTGTTCGCTTAGTTCTGATTTCTCCAGTCTACCTCTAACTCTCATAATGTCCTTATCATCGAGGTAGGGGCAAAGTGACCTTAAAGGACTTGTTTTTGATTGTATATAGCCTTTGTTCCTTATATTCTGTTGTAAATAGTTCATCCTGTGTTTTCCTAATACAACATTCGAGAGCAGCATCTAATTCGGTTTTTGTAAATATCCTTTCCTGTATGATATGTTTTCCTTTAAAAATCTTCGGCAATATGCAACAATCCTAACCAATCTTCGCAATTGAGAAAATTGATCGAAGAAGGAACAGTTTGGAATGATCGCTACATGTGCCTTTGCTGACTCTTCTAAATCTGTACTGCAATAATTATTTGTCTTATTGTAAATTACGTTTTGTAATTTAAGAAACGACGGTCCAGAAAACCTTAACTCGTTTTCTAGCAGTGAACTGGGAAGTATCCCTCTAGAAGCGCAGTCTGCGGGATTTTCTTTAGTGGGAACGTGAAACCATTGCGACGCTTTCATCGAGGTCAATATTTCAGACGTCCAATTGGCCACAAACGTCCTCCATTTACTTGGGTGGCTATTTATCCAGGCCAACACCACAGTGGAATCCGTCCACGCCTTGACCTTGTCTTGGGAGATATTGAAGACTTCAGATGTTTGAAATAGTATCTGTGACAGCAAGACTGCTCCGCAGAGCTCTAACCGCGGAATAGTTATCTGCTTTACTGGTGCAACCCTGGTCTTAGCAACCAGCAACGACACCTGAAGATTGCCATCTGCGTCTACAATACGCAAGTAAATCGCAGCTGAGTACGCTGTTTTGGAGGCGTCACTAAAACCGTGAAGTTCCAGATAGTCGTTAGACTTGGTGCCAAGCCAACGAGGAATCCGAACCTTGGTGAGTAGTAACAATTCCTCACGATATGTTCTCCATTCATTTTTCAAATCTTTGGTTAGCTCCTCATCCCAACCCACACTTGCAAGCCACAATCTCTGGATAAATACTTTCGCTAAAACTACACTAGGGGCTTACCAGCCTAATGGATCAAAAAGTCGTGCTATCACAGAGATAATGGATCTTTTAGTCACAGGTGCGGTCGTCGGCGGCGGGAGATTCACCGTGTACTGGAAGGTGTCTGCGGTGCGGTTCCAGGTAAGTCCTAGAATTTTGATGGTACTATCTAATTTTATTTCTACTTCCTTTTCTTTGTGTTCTGGTTTCTTTGGTTTGTTGTACTCTATTACTTGTTGCATGTCCTGTATGATTTTGTGCTTATTTGTGTTGTCCTTGTTTACGTTGTCCTTTGTCCTAATTTGATCTATTTGTCCTTTCAATGTATTACTTTCCATTTCCTGTATCTTATCTACTATTTCTTGGTTGTTACTGTTCCATTTTTGCAGAGTGAATCCACCCTTTCCCAATAACGCAGTCATTTGCCTGTAGATTTCCAGGCCTGTTTCTACGTGATTACAACCGGTCATCAAGTCATCCATGTAGAAGCACTTCAGAACCATATCGGCAGTAAGATTGTATTTTTTACCTTCATCGTAGGCGACTTGATGTAGGGTTCTAACTGCTTGGTAAGGTGCTGATGCCGTACCAAAAGTAACCGTCACCAGCTTGTAGTCCTTGATTTCGTTTTCAGGACTGTCTCGCCATAATATGCGCTGAAACTTTGCGTCTTCTTCCAAAATCCTAACCTGACGGTACATTTTGACGATGTCCGCTACGAGTGCTATGGGATGGAGTCTCCATCTTAGCACTGTGTGTCTTAAATCAGACTGCAATGTAGGTCCCACCATCAACGTGTCATTGAGTGAGACTCCATTGTTGTTCTTCTCGGACGCGTTGAAGACCACACGTACCTTCGAGGTAGCTTTGTCTTCCCGGAGTACAGCATGGTGTGGTAAGTACACAGCCACTTCTTTATTCTTATCATTCTTGTCTATCTGCCTCATATGTCCTAGTTGTAAATATTCTTCTATTACTTGCTTGTACTTTTCCTTTAGATCTGTATTTCTTTCTAGCCTTTTTTCTAATGACTTTAATCTTTTTTCACCGATAGCACGAGAGCTTCCACCTTGACAAGAAGGATTTTCGTCGCGGAAAGGTAGTCTCACTACGTACCTTCCACTGCTATCCCTTACTGTTGTTTTGGTATAAAACTCTTCGCACTTCTTTTCTTCAGGTGTTAGTATTTTCTTTGAACTATTTTGCTCTTCAATTTCCCAAAATTTTCTTAATATGTCGTCTTCATTAACTTGTGCATGCAACACATTAATTTTAGGTGAACATTTAGCTGTGTCCCTACTAATTGCACCGGACAGGACCCACCCTAAGGTAGAGCTCTGAGCAATCAGAGTGCCTGACGGACTCTTAAATATGCCTGTCTGAATAATGCAGCTGTAAGCATCAGCGCCCAGTAAAACATCTATTTTATTGGGAGTGTTGAACTCTGGATCTGCAAGCTGTAGCTTGTGAACTCTTAGCCAATCTAAGTTAACGTCGACTCTACTCTCAGGTAAGTACGATGTAATTTTACTTAGTACGTAAGCATTAACCTTAAGATTAAAATTTGAATCTACCAGAGATTGAATACTCAAATGTACCATGTACCTTGCCATGGTTGAACTATTACCACCAAGGCCTGAAACTGTTCCTTGAATAGGGACTTTTTTCAGGTTGAGTAGCTGAACTACGGCCTCTGTTACAAAACATGCTTGCGAACCCTGATCGAGCAATGCTCGGACGGTCTGATATTCACCAGAGCGGGACTCGGCTTTTATTAGCGCTGTGGCTAATAAAACCTGTCTGGGCTTGGGAATATTACCTGTCGACAGGCATGAAACAATCGGACTAGTATTAGGTGTAATACTGTCGATAGCCGATGATGTCGAAGGTTGGTCCTTTTTGTCTGACTCCTGACCTAAATGCAACAGCGAATGATGGAGTTTTTTACACACCTTACATGTGGTAGGTTTTCTACATTCAGAAACAATGTGATTACCGCCTAAGCAGTTGAAGCAAATTTTATGTTTTGCTACAAAATCACGTCTAACTTGAACTGTCTGCTTTGAGAATTTCTTGCAGAAACAAAGTTTGTGTCCTTCTGTGCAGAATTCACATTGTATTGATGAACTCGTAGCCAACATTGCCTTTGGAGTATGAGCAGACACACCCTTATTATTGTTGTTGACCTGATGAACTGGTGCCCTTTTAGGCTCTAAACACTCTAACGCACGAAACCGATTTTCTATAAAAGTTTTAAATTGCTTGAAAGTTGGTAAGTCATTGTTGGAGTCATTGTTGCAAATACTAAACTCCCATTGTTTACGCGTTTCGTTGTCTAATTTAAAGGTAACCATGTGTATAATAATGATATCCCATGTACTCACGTTTATCGCTAAGTTGCTCAACGCGTTAAGACAATCACACGTGGTATCAAGCAACTCTTTCAAAGCTGTAGCTGATTCCATCTGCATACGTTTTTGACTGAACAACCTCCTAAGAATACAATTGGTTAAGTATTTTTTATTGCTATAACGCTGCTGTAACTGAGTCCAGCACTGAATATAGTTGGCATCAGTTATAGGAGTATGACGTATTAATTGTTCTGCTTCGCCAGAAAGACCTTTTAAATAATGGAGCCTTTGCACATTATCTAAAGTATCATTTTTGTGTACTAATGATGTAAAAAGATCATGGAATGTTGTCCATTCATCATATTTGCCTGAGAATTTACATTGTGTTGAACATTACATATTAAAAAGAGAAATAACACATGCAGAAACAACTACATTAAGCAAATTAATACAATGTCAGCAAAATAATACTACTACTTTATACTAGTTGAAACATTATCGGTTTGAGGTACAGAATCCTTAGCTAACCGAATTTTATTCATAGCTGTTTTGGTTAAACTTTTATAAATAACATAAGTGTCCTCTGTCGCGTCATAGATATCAACCACTTTCTGAACTATATCTTCTGCTTTATAACGTTCATATAATTTAGGGTTATTTTCTTTAAATAATGCCCAATCCTTTTCTAATAACTCTTGCCTTGTTTCTATGTATTCTAGCCTTAATCTCTCTTTACTACATTTCTTAAAATTTGTCAATCCCTTTGTGATAACATTCTGTTGATCTTTTAAAACGTTAATTAAACCATCCATTTTTATAATTGATTTATGTACTTTTAATATAATATAAATAAAATGCGTTCAACTCGATTCTAACTTGAACAAATTTTTATAAACACAACAAATGTATAAGTTGATGAATTCAATGTAAGTATAAAAATAACAACAACAATAACAACTTTCTCAAACGAGATAAAATATGCAAATTTCTGAGTGCTGCAAACTTATAAGTTCATAACAGCAGACTATAATTTTCTAAGTCCCAAATCACTAATAATTTTACAAGTGTTTTGGAAACACAAAATCTGGTGGAAATCGGGTATAGGTTCCCCGCTCCCCCGTTTTCTATAAAATATTCTAAGTCTTAATTCTAACATGCACACAATTAAACAAACTAAAGTTTTCTAAGTTAAAGAATGTTTTTTAAAATTTTACAAGTCCAATATTATGAAATATTTTTTTAAGTCGAAACTTCTTCACTTTTTTTCTCAAGTTTATTTTCTGATTGGAATAGAGTTCAAAATCGTTTGACTCGACCTGTTTGTCCAATTCGGGGACAAAATAAATAAATAAAATGTACTCACAAAACTGCACTAGTTTCACACAATCACAGTTTCCAACCTGCAAGTGGCGCCCTCTGTGGCGGCTATCTATACTGCGCGTGATGTCACCTGTGACGTCACGTGATGGCTGCGCCTGCGTCACCTTGCCGTCGTCCAGTGAAGTGTTGATCTGAGAGTGGCGCCCTCTGTGGCCACTTCTTGAACTACTCAGCTCGCCGCCTATGCTGGGCGAAGCTGTCGCCGCTAGTGCGGAGCACCGTGTATCTTGCTGCAGCGATCCACTGCAAGTACACGGGACGAACAAGCGGGCCAACGGTGGCTCCACTTGTACTAAAACCTGTCCAACTGACCCGGCTCGTAGGAACAATGTTAAATACCGGGTGGTATTTGGGGAAGGTTGACCTGAAGGTATACTTGTGATGATAATTATAAATAAAACCACTATGTACTGATCTGATGTGATAGCTACTTTATTAAAAAAAACCGTTTGCTTAACCTAATCGCGGTAACGAAACCATTGCGAGATCTAATTTGTCGCCAACGCCATCTATCGAGCACGCCGGAAGCTTTACAAATAGTTAAGTCGTAAACAATGAATAATGCAGTTACAATGTGTTTGCTGAGCTATAGAAACGTCACCGTCTAGACTAAAGATAGGAATTTTTAATCATTTTGATGAGTTCGCGGGATTGGTTTCTTCCTGATAACTGGACTTTTTATTTTGATAAAAACCAATAGGTAGGTATAGTTGTAAAATCCGTATTTAAATAATTATTTTCAACATCAATCTGTGCTCCGTCAAGTAAGTTTAGGCCTAATAGACCGTCAAAGTAATTATGGAACTTATAGATGAAAAACTTAACATTCGTAGGGTTGTTAAATTCATAAAAGTTCGGAATAGTAATAGAATGTTCATGAGTATTAGTTATACGGGCTCTTCTGTCACTTCAAATGGATCAATGTTCAAAGGTATATGTGAAAAGTATTGTTCGACTTTCTCGGGACTAAGAAAAGACTGGCTAGCCCCAGTATCTACTAATTACTTAAGTGGTGGATCTGATACCTGAATGTAACGTAACTCCCTTTTAGATTGTATGTTTAATTTTATTTTAACCCTTTTTGATCCTTTACCTTGTGCAACTCCGGATTAGCATTAGAGGTAGGCTGTGGTTTTTCTAAGCATTTAGCATTATTAGAGCCTAGAGATTGTGTGCTATCTTGTAATGAATGCTAGTCGGGCTCGGTCTGGTTGAGGTAATAAAAGTCGGAATAGTCATAGTAACAGGAATAGTCAGGTTGTTAATAGTAATAGTCGGAGTAGTCGTAAGCATTTTCAAAGTCGGTAATTTCGTTATAATTAGTTTCACGTGTCTTAAAGTAATTACTAGGTGGTGGGTATCCCGATCTACGCCAATCGTGCCCTGGTGACCCAAATGGTTTTGATAAGAAGTGGCTAACACCGCTCATCGGGTTTGGACCTGTATTTTGCGCTGGGAAATTTGCGTTCGGTAATTTAAACACGTTACTCTGGCTCTGGTCGTTAGTATGGCGGGGGTGCATGAAACATTTGCTGGGTACGACTAAACATGTTAGGGGCACGATGAGGTACCTGATTATGTTGGAAAGGTGGCCTGCATTATTGCTGCTGGGACTGCATGGACATAGGCCTATGCCAGCTCGTGCCTGCACTTGGAAAGCTAAAAGGTTTGGGTGTGGTCATAAGGACCGCGGGTGGCATTCTATGGGTTGAATGCACTTTCTGTGTCAAGTTACATCGCTCGGGAATGCTTTCGTTGCATTGACATTTAATTGCTGCTGTACAAATTCCGGAGCCTTTTCTATAGTTTCGGGTCTCATACATCGGATACGGGACTCTAAGAGTTCCTTAAGACCTCTGACATAAGATTGTAACGTTAATTTTTTAAAAAGATTGTGTTTTGCTTCGATATTAGAGGCTATGTTTTCGTGAAGGGTGATATAAGTCATTATAGTGCTGAAAAGTCTGGCATTTGCCGTAATATTCCTGCGGGATGCTACTTCCTTGCGTCAGGAAGGAGACGTCATTATAAAGGGCGGTCTCGTCCCTCTGATCGGAAAAATTGTTAATTAATGCATCACGAATCCCTTGCCAATTTTCGGGTATACCGTTAGAGTGTATAGTTGTAGCTGCAGGTCCCGTGATTTTATTTAAGATACCGTTTATAACACATAAATTAGTTAGCTCGCAGCTCAGGTCAACTCTGACATGTTGTAATACGAGCTGATCGCATATTTTAATAAAACGAGTTAGAATATTCGAATTGCCATTAAAGTCTGGTACAGGGCGCAAAGCCTTGAAAATAGTATCGGGGTCCAATGCCATTTCGTCACTGTCAAATATTATATTTAAATCCTAAATTATCTGAGTCTATAAACCTATTTAAATCTAATTCCCTGGTCCTATTTATCTGTCTGGAAGAGACAGATCTCCTAATTTCCCTTGGATGAAATTTTTTGAACTAATATCTAAGGGTGAAAGAAAGTTTCAAGGACTTACAAATAAATGGTTTTCTCGGTGTATCGATGTCTGGATACGTCCTCAGCTGCGTCTTCTTATAAGTTCGGATATTCGACGAGGTACTTGGAAATACCGACAGCGATTATCGGAGTCAGCAGATTAACGATTTTTGGAAATCTATACCGCGCCGTGCACTGCCTCGAATATCCTACCGACTGCGCGAATTACGAAGGTGGCAGCCGGAGGATTTAAAGAAAACCGAAGTTATTTAAATAAAGGTTTAATTATGTATAAATTACAATAGTATAAACTTAAAGCTAATTCCTAAGTCTAGATTCGGACGATGCTAGTACCGAAGTGCCGAAAATTAGTTATCTCTAACATTACAATTAACTATGACGATTGCTAGACGTCAATGCGGCATCAGCAGATTTGGAAGTAGGTGAGCGTTCGGCGACACGAGGCGTCAATTCGCTGATTCAGCAAGATGGTGTATTGCGATTTTATGTGGAATCATCCGATTGACGTAATTAGGCTATCATGTCGCTATTCTGGTTATTTGGTGTAGGCAGGGTACGTAAAAAGTTTATTAATACTTATTATTATTATTGTATCAGTATTGTTTATTAGTGTATATTAGAGTTTTTGCTAGCGACTCTTTGCGCAGTAACAAATGCATGTTGTGTCAGTGGGGTTAAGGGTGAAGCGCCGCCTTAAAATTTGATGTGTACTATAATAATGATAGTCGTCAGAAACAATTAGAAACCACAGTTTATCACCAAGACGGCTTGACAATGAAAAAGTTAATTATTTCTTGTTAGACTTAATCGTAAGGTTAGACGGTGTCAGGCTTTATTTAACGCACAATTAAGCTGCAAAAGTAGACCATTATTTTATGTGTTTTTTTATGGACCATGTGGTCTGCAATAAATATTTTTATTTAATATTTTATTTGTTTATTTGTATTAATAAATAATAACTGTTTTATTGCTTCCAGATAAATCTGTTGAAGACGCAGAATCCAAAGAAGAAAAAGAAAAGGAAGCTAACAATTAATATAATTAAGTAAAATAATTTTACAATATAAATAAATCAGTTTAAAATGGACAGTGATTTTATTTCTTTCGATTTGTTGATTTGTTTGGTAGAGTTCAGGTTGAAAGTGAATTAATTGAACTATGGGGTTGAATTGAACCACTCTGATGCAACCACATAACATAGGGCAAAGCTATATTTTAATCAATCAAGGGTTATGAGAAGCAATGCAGTCATGCACACAAGGCAATAGCAGCCAGTCACTTTCGAAGAATTTGACTAATTTAGGTAAATATTCGAAAATGGATTACCTCTTACCATGTAAAGCCATTGAAACCATATACAAACCATCATTCCAAATAAAGTAATTAAACAAAACAGTAAAAAACTTTGTAATTACCTTGAGTATTCCAATACACATTATATGGTATAACTCGTAAACGCTGGACATAAAAGCAATAATTCTCATGGTTATTCTGTAAGGTAAACTTTAGATCCACTCTAGTAAATGAAGCTTTTAAATTTGTTAATCAACAATGACTTTGACTTTACGTTAAATTTTTCACGCTTTCAAATTAGATGTGGTCTAGCGTAGATGCAGCGTAGACGTCCCATAGATGCTTTGCAGGCAATGCTTAGTAGCCACATAGGTGCTGCATAGGAACTGCGTAAACACCACGTAGACACCGTGACTGCGCCAAATACGATGCATTAGCGTCATGGCCATGGTTACTACAACTTCACTGAAACTGATAGAGAAGGAAAAACATAAATGGAAACCAGGTACTTAAACATTTAAGACTCAACTAATGATGCACGCCGTGCAAAAGAACAATGCTCGTTTGTTCTTTGTATATAAGTTGAGGCCGTTGTCCTGCAGGCAGTGGAATTTAGTATTATGGAGTATAACATTAAGCAAAGTCAATCACTAAAGCAGTCAAAAAAGTGTAGGTATCGTTGCCTTCCAAGTCTGTGATGTTCAAATACTATATTTGCCTAAACCGCAGAGCACGGAATCGCAGCCACACGGCAATACATATAACGTGCATCGAACGCACAACTTCACAGCTGGTTTCTGAATTGAGAACGTTGTTGAAAGTTAATCACTTGTTAAACTCTACTCAAACATTACTTAAACATATTTTTTATTCTGATTTAATAATAAAATAGTTATTTTAATTAAGAACACGTTTGACAATGCTCAAAGCGTTATCAAAGCAGTTGACAGTTGAGCACACAAATTAGGCTGCTCATATTCTAAACATCTATGTTTTAACATCTATGTCTGTCACGGACCGCCTTCGCAGCCGTCTGTTTCGGTAGGAATGCGAGTAAGCGGTGACATGTTTGGTTTGTATCCAGTTCTTCTAAACAGACAGCTGTGGTGTTGGGAGTTTGTTGGGCCACTTCTTTTTCCCAGCTAAAGCACTAGGAAGTAGTGAGAGGCGGGCGTCTTGGAGGACTGTCTTGTGTAATTTTGACGTTCAAAAAGTGCTGATTCTCAGCCTAATTTGAATAAATTACTTTTGATTTTGTATGCCTGAAAAAATGCCAAGCTTAAGTGGCAGTGGGCAGGGCACATTGCTCGCAGAACTGATGGCCGATGGGACTGAAAGGTTCTGGAATGGCGACTGCGTATGAAGACGTAGCGTTGGAAGGCCTCCTACAAGGTGGACCAATGGCCTTGTGAACGCTGCAGGTATCCGCTGGATGCGGGAAGCACATAACCGGTCGAAGTGGTGGTGCTTGGGGGAGGCCTATGTCCAGCAGTGGACGTCTTTCGGCTGAAATGATGATGATGATGATGATTTTGTATGTAATGTGTGCAGCGACCACTGAGGTGTCTCCGTGCTCTGTGACGTAAACATACATACTGACGCTCCCCGAGTTTGCATAGGGTGGTCTTGGTTAAATCAAAAATACCTAATTATACGCATGAAAATACTCCAACAGTAATTTTCTGGTAAAACTTGGTCGTAAATTTTAAGTGATTTCAAACAAACGATCTAAGTATACTTTATTAGTGTAATAATCCAAGCGTAATTTTCGTGAACGCCTTCAGTAGGAACTTGTAATTTCTTAGCTTAGCTCCCACTGCTTATTTTAATTTAATTTATTTTTGAATTGCTTTTTTATCTTTTTATTACGAACGCTTTTCACATTCTGCATCATTCTCACATGTATAAATTCAACCAATATTTTATAACCGTAATATTATGATTTAAAACAGTGTCCGTAGAGTTTCTTGCTTGTTCTTCTCCCTATGTACCTATTACTGGAATGGGCAACTAGCTTCATCTGTCTGACTGACCGACCCCTTGACAGTTAAAAAGTGCCTGTAATTAGGTTATTTGAAACTAACGGCCCGCCCCGGCTTCGCACGGGTATTTAACAAAAATTTCAAAATTAAAAATTATAATACACACATAAACCCTTATATTTGCGACAGATTACAAAAAAAAAAATTTTTTGAAAGATTGAATATTATTATTTTAATGAACTTTTATTTCGTTTTGTATTTAACAGTTTATGTACAGTAAATAGACGTCAGAAACAGACAAGAAGAAAGGAACAAAAAAATACGTACAAAGGTGATGCTTATTTCTAAAGAAATCTCTTGCAGCATACCTGCGACAGGAAAGTAGACAAAGAGATCTAGACACCGTATGAGAGAAAAAAAAAATACATAAAATCAAAATAAAAATAGTAAGTTATTATTTTGATTTTATGTATTTTTTTTTCTTAATACTATACTGATCACTAATTTAAATTAAAATTAGGTAAATTAATATTAAATTAAATTAAATAAAACTTTATTTCAGACTAAGGTCCATAATTTTGTTAGTATTTTGGTGTTAGTAACAATAGTGCTTAGGTATATAGGTTAGTATTGTTAGTTTTAAAAATTACTTATATATCAGACCTATGAATGTCCCCACCCAGTGTCCCTGAAGGGACAGTCCGTTCTGGCAGCGATCATTTTCAGAATGCTGTTGTCACTACCATGCAGACGCTGTAGCAAGGAGGCGGTTTCACTAAAGGGCGTTGTACCACTGACCTGTTGTTGTTGTTGTTACCCTAATAAAGAACATTTTTAACGCCTGGGAGGAAGCACAAGAAGCCATTGGAATCTTTTGCGACCTCTCTAAAGCGTTCGATTGCGTGAACCATGAGACACTTTTGCTGAAACTAGAGCACTATGGGATTAGGAATGCAGCTCTTGATTTACTAAGATCATACCTAAAAGATAGAAAGGTTAAAGTTCAAATAAACGGCGTTAACTCATTAGGGTCTGAAATGGCAATGGGCGTTCCTCAAGGTTCGATATTGGGTCCATTCCTCTTTTTAGTTTACATTAATGATTTACCCCAATTACTTCAAAATCAACTGAAGATGGTGTTATTTGCTGATGACACATCATTGATCTTTAAAATAGATCGACGATCACAAAATCTTGACGAAGTGAATAACTCTATACTACTCGATTGGTTTACGGTAAATAATTTGGTACTTAATGAAAAAAAAGCAAATTTATTAGATTTAAATTACCTAATGTTAGAAGTAGCGAATGTGATATCATATTGAACGGAGAAAAACTGGAATTTATTAATCAAACGGTTTTCATAGGAATCACTATAGACGAGAAACTGCAATGGGGACCACATATAACCTCTCTGGCGGGGCGGCTAAGCTCGGCCGCTTATGCTGTTAGAAAAATAAGACAGCTAACAGATATAGAAACCGCGCGTTTGGTTTATTTTAGTTACTTCCACAGCATTATGTCGTATGGCATTTTACTGTGGGGTCGGGCTGCTGACATTGAGTCCATCTTTATTTTGCAAAAGAGAGCTGTCAGAGCAATTTATAATCTCCGTCGCCGCGAATCTCTTAGGGAACTATTTAAAAGGATTAATATTATGGGTTCACCCTTGTTTGGTATAACAATTTTTGATGTAATGTTACTAATTCGAACAACGTTTAAGAAAATAATCAATTTGTATAATATCGATTAACACAATTTTCATTTCATCGAATATTTATTTGCGATAACAACATTTGCGCTATTGATCAAAAGGTATAATGTTCATTTGATGTAATGTTCAGGTGGTATAACGTGTATTTTATCGAATATTCAATTGGTGTAATGTAATGCAGAAAAGAAAACATTGTAAATGTTTTTCATTGTAAATATTGTAAAAATAAATGCTTAGGTTAGGTTAAAACTGTGACCTCCTACGCACGAGCCGAGCGAGCGAAGCGAGCGGTGCCGCGGCAGCGGCCGGCGAGTGCCAGAAACGACTAGATTATATAGATTTTTTTTTCTGTAATGTCATATTTGAGTTTTTCAATTTTATGGGTATGAAATGTATGCCAAAAGATGATTCTAACTGTAAACTTTCTGAGAAATGATAGTTCTGCGTTTTAATGACTGTCGATATGAAGTGTCTTTCGACTAAATCATTATTAGTCTAGTGAATCATTAGTTTAAATAAAATTAGTGCATTTGAAAATTCGGTCAAATGACATTATTTCAAAGAAATAAATATGCTAAATAAAAATCTACCAATTAATTATTCGATCAAATGAATAATTATACGAAATGACTTTATTGTCACTAAAATTAGCCGGAGCGATTTTCGACAAAACGTTGTTAAACCAAACAAGGGTGAACCAATATTATGACGGTACCTTGCCAATTCATTTATGAAAATATTATGTATGTAAGGAAAAATCTACATATTTTTAACAAGATAAGCGATAGACATAATTTTAAAACTAGAAATAAAGATAAAATAGATCAACCATTTTTCAGATTATCTAAAGTACATACATCTTTTATGGGGTACTGTGTTAAATGTTACAACAAAATACCTTGTGATATATTGAAATTAAATGAGAGAAAATTTAAAACACATATTAAAAGTACACTTTGTAAATAAGCATATTACAAGTTAGAGGATTATATCCAGGACAGGAATGCTTGGAAACATGCTGGTCCAGCTCCATAGGACAATCTAGAGTCTAGACAAAATCAAACTGGTTGCTATTTTTATGGTAAAATCTGTTATTTTTATGATATTGATTTTACATTCTGTGATAACCTATACTCACACACTGACTTATTTTTTTATTTTTTTTTAGAAAAACATACTTGTATGATGTTTGTAAATATGTGAACACCACGTATCTATCTAATAATTAAGTTATTTTTCATTGCTTAGTTTTTAATTCGTTTTACCTATTATGGTATAGTAATTTTATTCTAGGTGCATCGTCTTCACATATAATCATATAATTAATGTAATCAAACAAAATATTGTAAAACATTTTTAAAAGAGTACCGGTGGAGTTTCTTGCCCATTCTTCTCCATACGAAACTACCTTTTGGAAGGGGCAACTAGAATCAATTCTATTTTTTTTGTAAATTTTGACGTTCAAAAGTGCCTCTTATGTGCCTATTTGAAATAAATGGTTTGACTTTTGACTTTGACTTTGAGGCCGCTTTCTTTCGCATGATGGCATGGAAACCATCTGTGTGAGCCTCCGCAAACATTCCAGAAGCGCTACAACGCCATGGCAGTCCCAACAGCATCCTAAAAGTATTATTATACTGCACACGCAGGACGTTGTAGGCTCGGCGCGTGTATGACACCCACATGCCACTCGTGTAAAAAGATTGACAGAACGCCTTAAAAAGGGTAACTTTGACGTCTGTAGTACAACGAGCGAACCTGCGGGCAAGCATATTGCTCCTCACAGACAACGTCCTGCGCTCCCTCTCTATATCTATGTCATCTCTTAGGTCGCTCGTGACAATGTGACCAAGGTACCTAAACTATTTACAATCTTTAGTGCTACGCCGTTGAGACTTATGGACGGAACACTGCGCGGCTGCTGCTTAGGTGCTTTGAATACAAGAAGCTCACTCTTCTTCGAGTTGTATATTAAGCCATGCTCCTTCGCATAGACATCGCAGGTCGATAACAACTTTCTCAACCCACCTATCGATGGACTGAGTAGCACCATATCGTCTGCATAGCTTAAATTGTTGACACACGTACCGTCAATGTGGCAGCCGATATTATGTGCATTACCATATTCAGATCATTTGCATGTAGAAGAAAACAATTATATTCATAGTTTAAAAAACCTAATGCATATTTTGACATGTCGTCATAGTGACCGTTTATTGTATTTTGATACTAAAAATTTTGTGAGAGATTTTGTTTAAATTCGGGAACATATGTTTCTTCCCAAGAAAAGTCAACATGTATTGGCTGCTCTGTTAGCTTACAATATACACGCAGTTATTGATAATTTAACTAAGACTAAGTTAAGTGACGAACCAGTATTATCTAGTATTTCTAATAATACTGTAATAGATTCTTTAAACTTTTAGACTCGACAAAAGAGAAGAATAATAAGAATATTTTACTTTATCACCAAAATATAAATCGCTTCTCTGGCAAAATCCTAGAGTGGAATTGTTAATAGATAAATATCATTTGGATATCTTATGTTTTTGTGAAACCTGGTTAAGACCGGATAGGATGTTGTTTAATGTAAATAATTTTTCAGTTGCCAGTGCGTACAACAGGTCCTCAACGGGGGATGGTACCTTGATATTATGTAATAGTAGTTTCAAACATAAGGAAAGGAAGGATATCACTGCTTGCTCTGCTGATCGCTTATGTGAGGTAGCATGTGCAGAGGTTGAAGGTCATACTTTCTTAAGTGTTTATAGACCCCCAGCATCAAACTTGTCATCATTTTTAATAATTATGGAAGAAATATTAAGCAAGCTTTTTGAAGATAATAAATTAGTTTTTGTTTGTGGTGACCTAAATAATATTGATTTATTAGTTAATTCACCAGATAAATGTAAGCTTATATTATTGTTTAAATCATTCAATTCTCTTTATTTATTTTTTTAAACGTTGCCCCACACTAGGAATTTCTCCTGTATCGTGGGTGCGTTTACAAACATTAAAATGTATATTTAATGAAGCAACTAGAATAACAGCAACCTCAGCTTCATGCATAGACAACGTATTTACTAATTGTAAAATAAAACACTCGTCCTTAATTAGTGGCGTCAGGTCTGATCATACGGGGCAACTTGTATCATTTGACTTAGATAAAAAGATAGTAGATAAAATCATTGAACCTATCACAAAAAATAAATTGAAAATGTTCAATAATAATGTTCTTAGCATTCTATCAACAGCTAGTTTTGATTCACAATACCCCAATATAAACTATGGCAACTTATTTTCTACAGTATGCCAAGAATTCAATAAAGCATGTCCTGTAAAAAAAGTTACAATCAATACTAAACCAAAATTTAGTAAATGGGCCACTGCTTTTTTTTTTTTTTGGGTGGGAAATTATCAAATAACTTCTCCCGCTCTGGGCGAAACAGGAGGACGTGACAGACTTTTACTGACTAAAACCCACCCGTGTTCCTTCATTTGCCTGTGTGCCAGGGCCACGATATCCCTTTTGGACAAACTCGCAACCCTGGCAGGCATTGGCCCTAATGGACCCCGTCAATTCGTGCTGACGTCTCTTTGAGGCGCGCGTGGAACACGACGCGCCGTCGACCCGGGCCTGGTCCTTATCGGACGGCGAGCTACCCATCGCTCACCGTCCGCAAGCCCACGCGCTCCGCCTCCTCCTTCGCGAGCATTACTGCTTCGCAGAAAGAGGTGACGCCCTCCCATGCACTCTCGCTCCGAACCATGGCCTAAACCAGGCCCGGACGCGAGAGATCGCTGCCGCCGATCGCCTCCGTGAGGACACGGCGGTGCTCCGCCCAAGCCGGGCAGACCTCCACCGTATGCTCCACCGTGTCCTCCAGGCGATCCACACAGTGGTGACACCCGGGCGTTTCCTCCCACTTAATCCTGAACATGAACCTCCCGAAACAACCGTGTCCGGTGAGGACCTGCGTCAGGCGGAAGGTGAGGACGCCATGGCGCCTCTCTAGCCACTCCTCAAAGAGGGGACTTATCGCCACAATTGTGGCGTGCCCAGCGCTGGGTTGCGACAATCGCACTCTCCATGTCGCCATGAGATCCCGCCGGAGCTCTGTCCGCTGTGCCATGATTTCTCGCGGCAGCGGAGTTTCACCCCGGCGTTTCGCCTCCTCGCGCCACTCCCAGATGTGCGCGAGGACTTTTGCCTCCAAATCCCATGGCGGCAGTCCGGCAAGGAGGTTCGCCGCCTCACGGGAGACCTTGCGGTAACCCCGTACCAGCTTGATGGCGTTGACCCTTTGGGACGCGTTCAACCGCTGGGCTGGTCGCAGCCTTAAAGAACGCGCCCACACCGGTGCCCCGTAAAGGGCCACGGACCGCACGATCCCCGCGTAGAGCCTCCGGCAGGAGGCGTTTGGACCCCTTAGATTGGGAAGGAGCCGCTTCAAAGCAGCCCCGGCCCGCTCCAGTCTGGGAGCCAAACATCTAAAATGCTCCACGAAGTTCCACCGGCTGTCGAGGACGAGTCCCAGGTACTTCATCGTCGACTCGACGCCGATGTGAACCCCTCCCGCCGTTATCTGGGAACCCGACAGTGGCGCGTTCCGAGGACTATAAAAACACATGGCCTCGGACTTGTGCAAAGCCACCTCGAGTCCCAATTGCCGAATCCTATCGACGATTGTCGCAACCCCACGTGCCGCCAGTTCGGCCGCCGCCTGATGCGAACTCCCTTGTGCCAGGACTAGCGTGTCGTCAGCGTAGCAGACTACGCTGACGCCACGAATGGGCCCTGCTGGCATTAGAAAAAGCAGATATGTTTTATATAATTTGTACTACGAGAAATCATTGACTTCTGTTCAAGTCCTTCATAATTATGTCAGAAACTATTCTAAGATATTTAAAAGAGTCTGCGCTCAAGCTAAATCTAAATGAATAAGTAACAAAATTAGTCTTTCTAATAATAAAATAAAAGCTGTGTGGCAGGTAATTAACAAAGAAACTGGAAACACAAAACAGCGAGATCAGAATGACTTGTCTTTAAAAATTAATAATCATTCAGATAAGTTAAAAGTTGCTGAGACACTAGAAAACTTCTTTACCAACATCCCAATAGAGGTTACGAAACCTCTATCCTCATCATCCATATTAGCTGAATCTCTTCTCAAAGAAAACTTCTCTAAAGACATTCCAAGTTTCGAATTCAAGCCCATTTCTGTTGTCACTATTAAAAAAGCATTCAAAAGTCTTAACATAAAGTACACTGAAGACTTATGGGGAATTTCCGTTAAGGTTCTTGGAGATATAATTGACACAATAGCCCCTGTCCTAACAGGCATATTTAATCAATGTTTAGACAGCGGTACGTTTCCTGATTTAATGAAACATAGTAAAGTAGTACCAATTTTCAAATCGGGTAGTAAGCGTGATCCCTCGAATTACAGGCCTATATCTGTGCTACAAGCATTGAGTAAAGTATACAAAAAAATAATGCTAGACCAGATGTTGTCACATTTTAATTCAAATGGGATTTTACATAGTCGCCAGTTTGGTTTCACGAAAGGTAGGTCGACGACTGACGCAGGAGTGAAACTCATCAGTCACATTTTGGAATCCTGGGAGAAATCTTAGGATGCCATTGGCATTTTCTGTGACCTCTCCAAAGCGTTTGACTGCGTTGACCACAATACACTAATCTGTAAATTACACCACTGCGGAATTCGTGGACAAGCTGCTGATCTTGTTTTTTCCTATCTATCAAACAGGCAGCAAAAAGTAAACGTTAACGGGGCAACGTCCTTGGGTTCTCTAGTAAAGATGGGCGTCCCTCAAGGTTCAATTCTTGGCCCTTTCTTATTTCTAGTTTATATTAATGATCTGCCTTACATGATGGCTAACTTATCGAATATAATTCTATTCGCTGATGACACTTCCCTTATTTTTAAAATAGATAGAAAAGATACGGATGTCTTACATGTCAACGATAGTCTGGCTGTTCTTTCAAAATGGTTCGCAGCTAATAATCTTTTACCTAATGCGAACAAAACAAAATGTCTTAAGTTTTCATTACCAAATGTACCCCAAGTGAGTCTATATTTAAAACTTGACGGCAAGAAACTAGATGCTATTACGGAAACTGTATTTCTAGGAATTACTTTAGATTCAAAATTACAATGGGGTGCCCACATTAGAGCTCTTTCAAGTAGATTAAGTTCAGCTGTATATGCAGTAAGAAAAATAAGGCAGTTAACTGATATAGCCACAGCTAGGTTAGGTTACTTTGCTTATTTCCACAGTATTATGTCATATGGCGTTCTGCTGTGGGAATCGGCTGCTGACGTAGATTCAATTTTCATTTTACAAAAGAGGGCAATCCGCGCGATCTATTGAATGGGTCCTCGTGAGTCCCTTAGAAACAAATTCAAAGAAATTGATGTACTAATTCTGCCTTCCCTTTATATCTTAGAAAGTATTTTATATGTTCATGCACGTAGTAAACATGAAATTGTGATACCCAAATTTAGATTAACTAAAACAAGCAAGTCATTTCTTATAAACAGTATCCGCTTTTATAACAAGTTGCCAAAGTCGGTTATAGAACTTAGCGATGGAAAGTTCAAAACCCACATCAAACGTGTCCTAATCAAAAAAGCATACTATAAGATTAAGGACTACGTTGACGACAAGGAAGTTTGGCAATAATTCCTTCTGCACATGTGGCTTCTCTGGTACCTCATAAACGGCATAACTATGTAAATGTCTATTAACTGCTGCTTTTATTCCTTTTTTTTTACACACTTTGACATAAGCTACAATTTTAATTTCAAATATTTATTAGTGACTTGTGGACAGAATATTTATTCAGTTTTGTTACAGTTGTAACGACAATGTTTTCTTTTGGTTTAAATATTATATGTAGGTTTTTATTTTTATTATTTTAGTAATCTATATATATAAAATTCAAAGTCCTGACTGACTGACTGACTGATATATCAACGCACAGCCTAAACCGCTGGTCCTAGAAACATGAAATTTGGAGGGTGTGTTCTTTGTAAAGAGTAGGTATCCACTAAGAAAGGGTTTTTCGAAATTCTTCCCCTAAGAGGGTGAAATAGGGGATGAAAGTTTATATGAAAGTTCATCAGTTTTGAAGTTAGGATCTTTAAATTTGGTGTATAGGCTGAAGATTAAAAATTAATTTACACGTGTCTTAGCGTTTTTGATAATTCCACCCCCGAAGGGTTAAAAAGGGGGATAAAGTTATGTATGGAAAGTCCTTAATTTTCGAAGTAAAAGTCACTAAATTTATTATCTAGCCTTATGGTTGGAAGCTAACGCAACGGTTTTGTAAGAATTTCAACCCTTAAGGGGTGAAAAGGGGATGAAATTTTCATTTTAATTAAAGTATTTTATTTTTTTAGTTAAAACCAATAATATTTCGGCTTATGGTTGGAAACTAACAGAACGCAAACCATTGTTTTTATTAATTTCAACCCACAAGGGGGTGAAAAGAGGGATGAAGTTTTGTATTGAAGTTGTTCATTCGCTAAATTTTGTATTCAAGTAAAAATAATATAAATACACGTGTACCGTTTCGGATTTGGGGATGTCAAAGTTTGTATAGAAGAATTTTAATGTGCGGTCCGATTAACTCGAAACTCAGTATTTATACTTAGAAACAAAAATTAAGAATAAAATGTATCAAAGTTTTTCGAAAATTGAACCCTTTTTTTGGCGGGTAATTATCAAATAACTTCTCCCGCTCTGGGTGGAGCGGGAGGGCGTGTCAGACTTTTACTGACTGAAACCCACCCATGTTCCTTCATTAGCCTGTGTGCCAGGGCCACGATATCCTTTTCGGACAAACTCGCAATCCTGGCAGCCTTATCAGACTCCGTCAGTTGTTGCTGACATCTATTTGAGGCGCGCGTGGAACATAACGGGCCGTCGAGCCGGGCCTGGTCCTTATCGGACGGCGAGCTACCCATCTCTCACCGTCCGCAAGCCCGTGCCTACTGTGACCAAGAATCGGCCTGCGACTTCCGACGCCCGGGGCGTCTTCCGCGGCTACTAAGGGCGTGAGGGCACGTATTTTGCATCTCCCTTACGCGTTCCGCCTCCTCCTTCACGAGCATTACTGCTTCACAGAAGGAGGTGACGGACTCCCATGAACTCTCGCTCCGAACCATGGCCAGACCGACGAGAGACCGCCGCCACCGATCTCTTCCGTGCCCGCCCAAGCCGGGCGGACCTCTACCGTATGCTCCACCATGTTTTCCGGGCGATCCACACAGTGGTGACACCCGGGCGTTTCCTCCCGCTTTATCCTGAACAGAAACCCGTGGATATAACAGGATGCCATGGCGCCTCTCTAGCCACTTCTCACAGAGGGGACCTATCGCCACAATTGTAGAATGGCGAGAAATTGACCCCTAACGGGGTGAAAAGGGGTAGTCAATTTGACAAGGGAGAATTTTACTGCGTGGCTTGATTAACTCTAAATTATGACGAAGAAGGGGTTTTGGGAATTCGACTTTTAAGGGGTGAAAAAGGGGGTTTTGTTTGTATGAAAAATATTATTCCTTGAGTTAATAAACCTAAACTAGACTCGAATACTAACCTTAGTAAATTATAAAATTTGTAATTTACTGTTTTTTTTAAACTACACCCTAAAACGGGTTTTGGGTTTTTTAGTTTGTATAGAAGAATTTTAACGCGCGGTCCGATTAACTTGAAACTCGGTGTTTTATTTAATATACCTAATGCGCACAAAATATAAAGCCTGACATGTGTTTGGGTTTATTTAAATGTAACCCTTACTGGGCAAAAGGGGGTAATTAAGTTTTTAGGGAAGGATTTTACTGCGCGTTTTGATAAACTGCAAAGTAATTGAATAAAACATGATTTAATATTTTTCAAAAATAAAATCCTTTCGGGGTGAAAAGGGGGAGACAGTTTATATCAAAATTATGTTTCCTTTAATCAATAAACTTGAAAATTGACGGATATTTTCTTAATAAATAAAACGACCATAAGCATACATTTTCGAAAACAACCTTTTAAACGGGGTGTTGAATTTTGTGGGGCAAAATATGAAAATTTTTGGTATGGAAAGATTTTAACGCGCGGTTCGATTTACTTGGAAACTCGGTATTTATATTTACGATCGGAAATAAACGAAAAAGTTTAACAGGGTTGTCAAAAAATCTAAAAGAGGTAGTCAATTTTAGTTGGGTTGTGTTTCGGATTGGCACAAAAATGGCTGAACGGATTTAGATGAAATTAGGTAACATACATATAGTTTGTAATCTGCATTAACACAAACTCTACACGTACTTTTAAGTACGTTCTCGTGACATTTTTTCCGACATCCACGCGGGCGAAGCCGCGGGCAGAAGCTAGTATTTTATATAGATTCTTTTTTAATTTGTGAATGTGAGAACGTTGTAGGCCTAATAGACTGTAGCTTTGTAAACTATCTTCTATTTTGTTAAGTACTTGGTACTTGTTGACGGGCCTACACTGTCCTCCCATACCTATTAACAATGTAACTTAAAACATTGTTAAAGCCCACTTTTTTTAAAAGAGTAACCGTGGAGTTTCTTGCCGGCTCTTCTCCATAGGAAACGACCAATTGGAACCGTGCACCTAGCTTCTGACGTTTCATAAGTGCCCATGTAGGTTTATGTAAAATAAAAAATTTTGATTTTGATTTTGAAATATAAAACATACAATAAGAGAATGTATTTACATACATACTTCTAAAATAAATATCACTAAAATATATTTAGGTATAAAATAATAAATAATATACTTATTAAGGAACTTTGACGAAGTGGAAAGATAGTGTTCTTTCACTCTTTTTTTAAAAACTGCAACGGTTTGGCAGTCCCTATTGTAAGTTTTTTTTTTAATATGTTTTGTTTTTATTTCTTTTTTTTTGTAAAAAGATCATAAATACAAATCAAAAGCCATTCAATTTATTGAGTCAGAGCTTCCCTGTAAACGATATTTGACTTTGTTTTATTTTGTGGCAGCAAAATAAATTGATTTTTAGAAGCTCCGACCCACGATAGGCCAACATAATAGTTGGCCATGAGTAAAACATTATTTTCGTAGGTTGAGCCCTACTAATTCGAAGGTTTGGCCTTGGAACTTGTAAAATAGTTAAGGCGAAAGATGTTTTTACCGGAAATTGAAGCCGTTTAAATGGGATTGGCTTAGTTGGGATCATCGGTATCCTCGGTATATGAGCCAGTTGACCAGCTACTGGGCCGGTGATAATGGTCGCTATAATTAAATTATCCTTCAATTCTTTCCCAATTGTCCCATTGCACATGCTCGGAGGTTAGTTACAGTGTCGATTGATTTGTATTCGAATTTGGATTTCGAACGTCCTACACAATAGTGGAGAATAAGGGGCAATCCATCTATTATCTATATTTAACCTACTTCCTCTCATATTTAGCGTAGCGCACTGTTCTCCATTTTCAGCGTCACGACGATGATAAACTGGATGGATATCCGGTTTGGGTATCGTTGACGAAACGTCGAGGGTACTTTTTTGTACAGATACCGTTTTTCATACGTGGTGCTGTTAAATTATGCCATCCACATGGTCCGTGCACCATATTTTTAACCGACTTCCAAAAAGGAGGAGGTTCTCAATTCGGCGGTATGTTTTTTTTTTGTTTAATGTTTGTTACGCGATTACTCCGTTAATTATGGATCGATTTTGAAAATTTTTTTTTTTTTTGAAAGGGTATAATCCCGAGGTGGTCCCATTGCCACAAAATCAGAATCAGATGATCTCATGAAAATCGAGGGAAACCCTCAAATTTTATAGGCAAACCTATAGCGATTTGGGTATTTTAATTAGTAACTCGTGCATTTGCTCTCGGAAAGCACCATTTGGTGAAGTGGAACTGATGATGGAGACCACATATGGCCACCGGAACAAAATAATAATGAGTACCCCTATTTAACGGGTTGCGATTAAGCAATTTAAGCTCGTCACTATGCATATGGTGAGTGGCAGTTTTCCTGGTTCTTACTAGGAGAACTCCTCAACAATCAACGTCCCAGCATCAGGAAAAGCAATATTTTGTAAAAGGTGATGAGCAGTTAACATTAGGCTATTGTAACTTAGATAAATTCAAAACTGACCCACTAAAAAGTGGAAAATAAAAAACATTTTCACAACAGTAGTCTGTTCTTATTTTTTTTTGTTACGATATCGTACAATATCGGATCGTTTTATTGGTTGGTCAGTTCCGCAACTATGACACTATCAATTTCGTCCGGCTAGATTTTTCTTTCTAGCCAAAACAGCAAATGACCGTGTGGTAAACCTCGCTTCTGCCACTCCACTCTTGCCATATAACATTTCACTTTTCCGAATATTTGGTCTTTGATGAATAATTTTATGAAGTTCTTCATCTTTAAATGAAATACCCTTGAAATTATGTCATGACGATCGAAATACCGCTGACCAGATAATAGTTCCGCTTTGATTCCAGGCCATTCGGGGCAGGGTGAGCGGCTACCACGCAACTTTGATTCCAGGCCATTCGGGGCAGGGTGAGCGGCTACCACGCAACTTTGATTCCAGGCCATTCGGGGCAGGGTGAGCGGCTACCACGCAACTTTGATTCCAGGCCATTCGGGGCAGGGTGAGCGGCTACCACGCAACTTTGATTCCAGGCCATTCGGGGCAGGGTGAGCGGCTACCACGCAACTTTTTTCTAATACTTATATTCCAGGCCATTCGGGGCAGGGTGAGCGGCTACCACGCAACTTTTTTCTAATACTTATATTCCAGGCCATTCGGGGCAGGGTGAGCGGCTACCACGCAACTTTTTTCTAATACTTATATTCCAGGCCATTCGGGGCAGGGTGAGCGGCTACCACGCAACTTTTTTCTAATACTTATATTCCAGGCCATTCGGGGCAGGGTGAGCGGCTACCACGCAACTTTTTTCTAATACTTATATTTTGAAACTCGTTATATCTTTCGAATGGAATGTCTGAATTGAATAATTGAAAAAGTTATATAAAGGTTTAAAGCAGTCTTGAATATGAAGTATTTTGATAGGAATTAATACCAAGATACAAATGAAGAGCCTTTTCTGGCGGCGGTATTTCAATTATTTTTTTTAAATAAAAGAACACTTATTGTGGCATAACTATAATAGTTAGACATATGCTGTCGCGACACTTTTTGTAAATAATGCTGTGTTCTGCCAAAGTAGTATTCTATCATCAATAGTTTTCGCAGCGCACGCGATGTAAAGAATATTTTAGGTAATTATTTTACACCTTGGGTTACATTATTGGAGTTTTAGTGAGGACCCCTAACTTTTTTGAAAATATAATATAGCCTATGTCACCTGGGGATAGTGTAGCTTCCCAACAGTGAAATATTTTTTTACGTTCAGTAGTTTCGGAGCCTATTCAATGCAAATAAACAATCAAATCTTTCCTCTTTATAATATTAGCATAGATATACATAAATGCTTTGAGTTTGAGCTTGAATACTATCACTTTAAATCTTCAAAAAATCCTCTAAATTATGGTTAAACTACATCAAAATCAATCAAGTACCTAGGTTTGATGTAAGTACAAAGCGAATTCACGGACAAAGGACTTTGTTTCATACTACATATTTAGAGATAGTGATGATGGTAGCAAGTTGACAAAATAAATAAGTTGAATGAGATAAAATCAGTCTTAACACTTTAACTAATATTTCTTTATCTGCATTATGTACAATTATCTTGAATATTTTGTGTGCAAGATAATTTATAAATAATTTAACTAATGACTATTAATCTAATAATTTGTTCATATTGCGCAACTTTTTGTATATTCCACTGAACATTTACTTGTTTCTCAATTGTTAACAAATAAGATTTTTTAGATTTCCAATTGAGGTATTCGTTGAAATTGCAGTTTTTTCATGATTTTTGTGGTTACGAGTAAACTTCGAAATTACAATTTGTGTGATTGATGTTCACGGTATTAACAAAGAAAAAGTAAAAATATAAAAATAATCAATATCATCATTCCGCCGAAAGACGTCCACTGCAGGCTGGACATAGGCCTCCCACAAAGGGGAGGTTTGCCATAATCGCCACGCCTGGCAGGCGGGTTGGCGATCGCAGTATGGTGTTAAAATGCATAGAGAACGCTGCTGCCCATTCTCTAGTAAGAATAATAATAATAATTTAAAAGAACCAGTTCAAACCGGATAAAATGCGGATGTTAGCTAATAGTAATTATTAAGACTAGTAGTAAATTACACAGTAGCATTGACTTTGGCGTGGTATTTGTGTTGAGATAGCGACGACAGATGAGCACACAATATTGATGCTTATTATGATTATTTTCCACTGATTCCTGAGAATTTTAGTTTAAAAGAGAAGCTCCCACGATTATTTTTCAGTTGATATCTCAATATCAATACTTTCTACACATTTATTTAATTTCAAAACCTTGTTTTTCTAGAATTATTAATAATATTTGCACGCCATAGTATGTTATGGATATTTATCACGCCGAAAAAGTCGTAAAATAAAACCATGAAAAACATTTTTTTTTAGGGTACCTCCCTTGCACGTAAAACGGGGATGATATATTTTTTCTCATCTAATACATGGTGTGGGGTATCGTTGGATAGGCCGTTTAAAAGCCATTTTATATCAAAGCCATTTTTCAATTCTGAGATCCGTTTGCGTAATATTAAGCTTCAAAGTGCTATTTTTTGTTAGAGTCAAGTGTCCCCCCCCCCCCTCCTGCCATCTAAATGGTTGGTTTTGGATATGTGAAAAAAATCATAACAGTAGTATATACAACGAAATTAAAAGGAAAACAATCACAGCTAAGTAGGGTTTACTAGTTAAGAGTAATAGTCCACCAACTTAAATTTGCAGTTGAAGAATTGACCGTAACGTATATCGATGTATGGGAGAGCAAGTTTCTCAACTACAATGTTAAGTTTGTTTTTGGGATAAATTCATCCTAACTACGGAACCCTTCATTGTGCGTGGTCCGACACGCACTTTTTTAAATTAGATATGAGTTTACTATGTAATTTATTTGGTCGCTAAACCACGACAGATAATATGGATTTTCATACAACTTTTGGTGGTCACTGCTCGCATGTATTTGGCCAGTACAGCAATTATGATTTATCTCGAAGAAGGTTGTCAAAATAATGCTCCAATTCCAAGCATGTTTCAGTAAACTATTTTTCTTGCTGTGAATATTTATTTTAGACATAAAAGCCAAACAATGTTGTTTGTTTTTTTTTTATAATTATCCTTAAAAAAGACATGATTATGGAATAAAAAAATTATTGAGAGAAAATATTACAATTACGTAACTGTCTTCAGCATGGGAAGAAAAAAATCCAATAAATTATATACTAAAGTTTCGCTTGTATGAGTCTGTTTCAGAATATTCATGCAAATTAACATAAAAATAGGGAGCCTCCTCTTAATTTATTTACCATATTTGTTCCAATACTAGACAATACAAGGTGACTGGCTCGACGTGATGAGTATTTGCGCGTTTGCAATTTAGCAGGCATGATGCTTTAATGTTCTTAATATTTTTAGTTTCAGGATGGGGCTACAGACATCAGCAATGTTTTATATTGTTCTGCACCCTGACAATAGCGTACAGCATGAGATCCTGCATGGGAGTATCACTGGTAGCTATGACATACCATGAGAGTCAGGGAAATTATAGCAATACTGAGAATATTACAGAATTCAAAATTGGAGGAATTATGAATGCTTTTATGTTGGTGTCTCCGGTCAGTGTTTCTGAAGAAAAATATTTTCGTTAAACAATTTTGATTAAATGTCTGCTGTCCCATTGATGTTTGAATTTCTTGTAGAGATTCGTGAAATTGGTGATTTTAACTTTTTTTAAATAACAACAATATCTGAGTAAAACTAAATAAGTATATTCTTCTACAATATTCAAATTTAGAATTTTTAAAGAGTTCATCACTCATAACATTTTTATTGAAATTCTGTTCCTTTTTGTTTCAGTACCCTGCCTTTAATTGGGCCAAAAAAGTGCAGGACATAGTCATAGCCTCGTTCTTTTGGGGCTACATGCTGCTACAGATCCCTGCCGGCCAACTGGCTCACAGGTTCGGTACGAGGTACCTGCTCTCTGGTGCAATGATGATCAACTGTCTGGTGTCCATCTTCTTCCCAATCGCTGCTTATTACGTGAGTTTGACTTATTTTATTGCATATTTCCTTTTATATTCTCGTTATATCTTGAAATCGTTTATTTAATTCCACATCCATAAGATATTTTATTTCAGTTATTATCGTACATAAATGATTAATTTACCATTAATATAATACCAATAAAACATTATCACGACAATGTAAATTATTTTTGAAGTATTTCATTCAATTATGTTTTTTTTTACATTTTTGTGTACAGTCAATGGCACATCAGTGGTATCAATTTGACATTGACAGCGTCTTTAAGTCGTATCAGTATTTATGTAGTCCGATGTTTGTAGGGCAAGTGTTCCCAATTTGCAGTTGTAGCTACCATCAATATTATTATATTTCATTTTGTATATAAGTACCAACAATTCGTTTGACTTGTCAGGGTGGTTGGATATTCTCAGCAATATGCAGAATGGTGCAAGGTCTGAGTCAAGCTTGTATTCTGCCTGGACTTCACACGGCGCTCGGAAAGTGGGCACCTTTACATGAGAGAGGAAGAATGTCTGCTTTCGTTTATGGAGGTAAGCTTCATTGCAAACACAGATATGTAGATAGGTACAGTCAGCTTCAAATATATACATATTCACACGGACAAGGAAGCCATATTTTTGGAGCTGACTGTACTAGAATTTAAATAAGAGACTGTTATCTAACTTTTATTAGATTTTCTCTTGTTTAATAATTACAAAACAGAACATCGCAAATATATACGACCATAGCAAAACTTTTATGACATAAAAATATCTGTTTCACTGTTTCTGCTCTCGGCTGCCTTACTTAGAAAGAATGTAAAAGTATGCCCTTTGGAATTTAGGTTCCAACATACAAACCCCCAGGCTGTTATAAAAACTTTTAAAGATCTTAAAATTAAATTAACAGAAGATCTCTGGGGCATGTCTGTAAAAGTCTGTAGATCTATAATCGAAACCATTGCGCCCTATTTAGCTTTTATATTTAACACCAGTGTGGATCAAGGAGTCTTTCCGGATCTCATGAAACACAGTAAAGTAGTTCCTTTGTTCAAATCCGGAGATAGTAAAGAACCCAATAATTATAGGCCTGTGTCAATTCTGCCAGTTCTCAGTAAGGTGTTTGAAAAGTTGATGCTCAATCAAATGTTACGTCACTTTAATAAAAAATCCATCTTTCATGAACAGCAGTACGGTTTCACTAAAGGGCGTTGTACCACTGACGCCGGTGTTACCCTAATAAAGAACATTTTTAACGCCTGGGAGGAAGCACAAGATGCCATTGGAATCTTTTGCGACCTCTCTAAAGCGTTCGATTGCGTGAACCATGAGACACTTTTGCTGAAACTAGAGCACTATGGGATTAGGAATGCAGCTCTTGATTTACTAAGATCATACCTAAAAGATAGAAAGGTTAAAGTTCAAATAAACGGCGTTAACTCATTAGGGTCTGAAATGGCAATGGGCGTTCCTCAAGGTTCGATATTGGGTCCATTCCTCTTTTTAGTTTACATTAATGATTTACCCCAAGTACTTCAAAATCAACCGAAGATGGTGTTATTTGCTGATGACACATCATTGATCTTTAAAATAGATCGACGATCACAAAATCTTGACGAAGTGAATAACTCTATTCTTCAGGTCCAAGATTGGTTTACGGTAAATAATTTGGTATTAAATGAAAAAAAAACCAAATGTATTAGATTTAAATTACCTAATGTTAGAAGTAGCGAATGTGATATCATATTGAACGGAGAAAAACTGGAATTTATTAATCAAACGGTTTTCCTAGGAATCACTATAGACGAGAAACTGCAATGGGGACCACATATAACCTCTCTGGCGGGGCGGCTAAGCTCGGCCGCTTATGCTGTTAGAAAGATAAGACAGCTAACAGATATAGAAACCGCGCGTTTGGTTTATTTTAGTTACTTCCACAGCATTATGTCGTATGGCATTTTACTGTGGGGTCGGGCTGCTGACATTGAGTCCATCTTTATTTTGCAAAAGAGAGCTGTCAGAGCAATTTATAATCTCCGTCGCCTCGAATCTCTTAGGGAACTATTTAAAAGGATTAATATTATGACGGTACCTTGCCAATTCATTTATGAAAATATTATGTATGTAAGGAAAAATCTACATATTTTTAACAAGATAAGCGATAGACATAATTTTAATACTAGAAATAAAGATAAAATAGACCAACCATTTTTCAGATTATCTAAAGTACATACATCTTTTATGGGGTACTGTGTTAAATGTTACAACAAAATACCTTGTGATATATTGAAATTAAATGAGAGAAAATTTAAAACACATATTAAAAGTACACTTTGTAAACAAGCATATTACAAGTTAGAGGATTATATCCAGGACAGGAATGCTTGGAAACATGCTGGTCCAGCTCCATAGGACAATCTAGAGTCTAGACAAAATCAAACTGGTTGCTATTTTTATGGTAAAATCTGTTATTTTTATGATATTCATTTTACATTCTGTGATAACCTATACTCACACACTGACTTATTTTTTTAGAAAAACATACTTGTATGATGTTTGTAAATATGTGAACACCACGTATCTATCTAATACTTAATTAAGTTATTTTTCATTGCTTAGTTTTTAATTCGTTTTACCTATTATGGTATAGTAATTTTATTCTAGGTGCATCGTCTTCACATATAATCATATAATTAATGTAATCAAACAAAATATTGTAAAACATTTTTAAAAGAGTACCGGTGGAGTTTCTTGCCCATTCTTCTCCATACGAAACTACCTTTTGGAAGGGGCAACTAGAATCAATTCTATTTTTTTTGTAAATTTTGACGTTCAAAAGTGCCTCTTATGTGCCTATTTGAAATAAATGGTTTGACTTTGACTTTGACTTTGACCAGAGCTCGGTTCTTATTAAAAATATCATGTTTCATTTCAGGTCAAGCTCTAGGCACTGTGTTGGGACTACCAATAACAGGCTTCATAGCAGCTTCTCCGATGGGTTGGCCTGGCATCTTCAGGGTCTACGGAATCTTATCTGGTCTTCTTGAAGTCGTGCTATGGTTCATGGCTGCTGATGCACCAGCACAGCATCCCAAGATTTCAGATGGCGAGAGAAAGTACCTAGAAGATGAATTAGGAAATGGGGTTAAAACTAATGTAATATTCTTATTATTTTTTACGGCTTAAAACGATGCACTCATTTATTACATAGCGTGAACTTTCAACAAAAACTGCGAAATAAATTATTATAGAAAACTGCGCACTATTTAAAAGCTGCCACACACAGACGTACTATAAATTAACTTAGTTTTGTAGAACAAACCATTTTTTTCTAATTTATACTACAAACTTAATCTACAAAATCCGGCTTTGCGGCCAAAACGCATACAGGGGAAAAAAATGATTTATATTATGGTTGCCACATTATAAGAGAAAGCTCCCCAAGGTGTTTCGATGACCTGGTCAGAACCGCGAAGAGGTAATGCGTGGGGAGACCCTGTGCCCGGTAATGGACGTCTTTTGGCTGAAATGATGATGATGATGATGATGATGCTGAGCGACGGGGTTCCAACATACAAACCCCCAGGCTGTTATAAAAACTTTTAAAGATCTTAAAATTAAATTAACAGAAGATCTCTGGGGCATGTCTGTAAAAGTCTGTAGATCTATAATCGAAACCATTGCGCCCTATTTAGCTTTTATATTTAACACCAGTGTGGATCAAGGAGTCTTTCCGGATCTCATGAAACACAGTAAAGTAGTTCCTTTGTTCAAATCCGGAGATAGTAAAGAACCCAATAATTATAGGCCTGTGTCAATTCTGCCAGTTCTCAGTAAGGTGTTTGAAAAGTTGATGCTCAATCAAATGTTACGTCACTTTAATAAAAAATCCATCTTTCATGAACAGCAGTACGGTTTCACTACAGGGCGTTGTACCACTGACGCCGGTGTTACCCTAATAAAGAACATTTTTAACGCCTGGGAGGAAGCACAAGATGCCATTGGAATCTTTTGCGACCTCTCTAAAGCGTTCGATTGCGTGAACCATGAGACACTTTTGCTGAAACTAGAGCACTATGGGATTAGGAATGCAGCTCTTGATTTACTAAGATCATACCTAAAAGATAGAAAGGTTAAAGTTCAAATAAACGGCGTTAACTCATTAGGGTCTGAAATGGCAATGGGCGTTCTTCAAGGTTCGATATTGGGTCCATTCCTCTTTTTAGTTTACATTAATGATTTACCCCAATTACTTCAAAATGAACCGAAGATGGTGTTATTTGCTGATGACACATCATTGATCTTTAAAATAGATCGACGATCACAAAATCTTGACGAAGTGAATAACTCTATTCTTCAGGTCCAAGATTGGTTTACGGTAAATAATTTGGTATTAAATGAAAAAAAAACCAAATGTATTAGATTTAAATTACCTAATGTTAGAAGTAGCGAATGTGATATCATATTGAACGGAGAAAAACTGGAATTTATTAATCAAACGGTTTTCCTAGGAATCACTATAGACGAGAAACTGCAATGGGGACCACATATAACCTCTCTGGCGGGGCGGCTAAGCTCGGCCGCTTATGCTGTTAGAAAAATAAGACAGCTAACAGATATAGAAACCGCGCGTTTGGTTTATTTTAGTTACTTCCACAGCATTATGTCGTATGGCATTTTACTGTGGGGTCGGGCTGCTGACATTGAGTCCATCTTTATTTTGCAAAAGAGAGCTGTCAGAGCAATTTATAATCTCCGTCGCCGCGAATCTCTTAGGGAACTATTTAAAAGGATTAATATTATGACGGTACCTTGCCAATTCATTTATGAAAATATTATGTATGTAAGGAAAAATCTACATATTTTTAACAAGATTTATTTATTTATTTATTTATAGTTAATTAAAACGGCACAGGTCCAATTACATTAATTAACATAGAATTATAAAAATTAAAATAAAATAAGCATTCAAATAACATACAATACAAAAAATTAAATTCAAAGATATACAATTCGTGGATAAAATTATTAATAATTATTTGAGTAAATGGTTCAATAAATTAGATACATCAATAAACTAACATGCAACAGTGGACACCCTCGCATATTGTCCCTCACAAAACAACAGACAAGCACGCATTATTTTCTTCCATTCATCGGCAAACACATCACATTCAGGGTCGGCAGTCAGGAGGGCGTTTAGCATCCTTAGGATTCGACAAACTGGGGATTCGGCTCTAGCAACAGATCTAGACAGCGGTAGTGCGAACAGGTTATGACGGCGGCTTTGACGGTGCCCAAGGTATTTGTCGGGCACAAATAGGCGGCAGAAAAGTCCGTGGAGTTCAGGGCAGTCAATACGACCGCTTAGGGTTTTACAGGCAATCGTGAGCTGATCAAAGCCCCTTCTTACCTCCAACGAATTTAAACCCAACACCCCTAGAAGATAATTCGTTGGGTACATGAATGGGAAGTAATGGTACAGCCTTTGATACAAAAATCTCAGGAAGGTCTTCTGAACTTTCTCAAGCATCAGTGTCTGAGACGCAGTATGCGGATGCCAGACACAGGCGCTGGACTCGAGTTTACTCCGAACCAAAGTGGTGTAAAGAAGTTTAATAATACTGGGATTGCGAAAGTCACGAGCGTTCCTCAAGACAAATCCCAGACGCCTGAAGGATTCCTTTGCAAGGGCAGACACGTGGTCTCTAAATGTCAGACTGCGGTCGAAAGTCACTCCTAAGTCCTTAACGCTGGTGACACGGGTGATCACTAAACCCCCCAAACTATAATCATATTTTATTGGTCTCAACCCACGACCATAAGTCATAACGCTGCATTTACTAATATTAAACAACAACTTGTTCGCCATGCTCCACTCATAGACGGTATCGATATCTTTTTGTAGGAGTTCGCAATCCACCTCTGTTCTGATTTGCGCAGCTAGTTTTAGATCGTCGGCATATAGTAGACATTTTGCGAATCGAATCTTACAAATTAGGTCGTTGATCATGATCAGAAACAGAGGCGGCCCCAACACGGATCCCTGGCTCACGCCCGAGCGAGTGTAATAAGACTTCGACTCAAAGCAGCCATGGCGGACGAACTGTTTGCGATCCCGTAGGTAGTCGGCGAAGAAGTTAAGAAGGCCGGATGAGAAGCCCGTAGCCCCTAACTTTGCTAAAAGCACATCGTTGTCCACTTTGTCAAACGCCTTCCGGAAATCAAAATACAGAGTGTCGACCTGCCTACCGGATTCCAGGCTACTGGATATGAAGTCAACATGAATCAGCAGATTTGAGTTCACGGAGCGACCAGGTCGAAAACCATGTTGAGCATCAGAAAGATACATATTGGTTTGTTTACAGATAACAGTGTGAAGTATATGTTCAAAGACCTTTGCAATGGTTGATAAAATAGCGATGGGTCTGTGTTCCTCGACATATGTCTTGTCACTGGTTTTAGGGATGGGAGTAACACGTGAAGTCTTCCACGACTCCGGATACACGCCCGACTTAAGAGCTAGATTAAAAACATGACATAAAGGGGCTGCTAATATACTGCTACATCCTTTAACGATATATGCAGGGATGTTATCTGGGCCAATCGAACAGCAGGATTTGAGTTTGGAAATACCCCTAACCACGTCCGGAGGGACTAAAACGGGTAGGGGAAAATTACCTCCCTCACTATTCACCGTGATTGATTTCGGGTCCAATTCTGGTGTGTCCGGCAGAAATACGCTGGAAAAATACTCAGCAAATGCCTCAGCAGCTTTGACACCTGAATAGACCTTGCCATCAAGCACAACGTCTGGCTCAAACCCACCCTTAGATCGCAGGCTTGAAATGTGCTGCCAGAACATTTTTGGATTTTTGCCTAGGCTGTTTTCCACATTAGAACAATGCAGTCTATATGCCTCCTCGGTTCTCACTTTTAATTCCGACCGCAGTGCGCTAAACTGAGCATATGTAGCATCACATCTGGATTGTTTCCATTTAATATGGAGTTTTGATTTACGTCGAGTGTCGCTTACGATATCTCTAGTAAACCAGACTGGGTACCGCTTATTACCAGCGGTCCTTCTCGTCTTTTTTGGAATAGAGGAATCAAAAATATCGTACATTAAATTATAAAACTTACAAGCAGCGGTGGACGCGTCATTGCAGCGAAACACGTCTTGCCATGGAGCAGAGCGAACAAGATCGAACAATGATGTGTAGTCACCTTTACAAAAGTTCCAATCCTTACTACGGTCAATATTGCTAGGGTCAAGTTTTTCATGTACCTTGTGCCTTAGGATGGTAACAGCAATATCTAACGGAGGGTGATACAGATCAATCGGAACCAGTTCCGTACCCTGGATATACTCACAGTTTACAGCAGCGCCCTCCCGAGCCAACACTACATCTAACTTACTGCCACGCATATTCATCACCTCATTCATCTCTACCAGACTACAAAAGCTTAGAAAATAACAGTAGTAGTTATTAACATTTACTGACGCACTTTTTAGATTAAGGTCGCCTAAAATAATAATAGTTCCCTTCAAACTGTGAAAAACGTCCTCGACCTTGCAGAACCACGCCAGGTAATCCTCATCAGTTGCACTAGGTTTGACGTAAACAACACACACATATATATTTAGGCCATAAATTGTGATCTTGGCCCACAAATCTTCGCCGCAGGCCGTCTCAAGTTCATGTAGCCTATTCACGGTGACCCCAGGCCGCGCAGCAAGCAGCACACCACCACCCGTGGTCACTCTGTCTCGTCGAAGAGTACGCCAATCTCCAGCCGATATTTCTGAGTCCTCCACTGAATTATCCAGGTTTGTCTCGGTAACGGATATCAAATCATGCTCAGACAGTAATAAGCTTGACCTCCAAATGGGTAGCTTGGTTTTGAGCCCACGCACATTCTGGTACAGTAAGCGCAGATAGACGTTGCGATCAGTACAACCACGAGAGGCGGGAGCGGCAACAACGCAATAGGCCTTATTGGGTCTCATCGCTTCGGCCACGAAAATTACGGCGCCATGGTTTGACGCAAATATCCTCTGCCCAATTTTCAGGAGCCACAACTTGATCAGCCAATTTTGAGGGCACACCCAGCTTGAAGGATGCGTATTTACCACGGGATTTGAGGACTTCTACCGTGCAAACATCTGTTCCACAAATGGTAGTTAGGTGATCACGTACCTGAGTATCAGATGTGCCCTGCTTAACGTAGAAGAGGTGCAGGTATCTCCATCTTTCAGAGGCTTCTAGATTGGTGGTGCCGGGCGCCGCTGTTCCACGCAACACATTACTGAATGAACGTTGGGAGCGTCTGTGTCGAACTTCCGTCCAACCAACTTTTTCTGTGTCGTCCATCGAGATATCAACAACAGCGGCAGCCACCGGCACGACAACACGGGTTTTCGAACAATCCCGCAGACTTGCCTCGGGATTTTCCCGTTCAACATCCTCCGCCCCTTTAGACGCGATCTCCAAGGGATCGGTGACCTTTCCGCCTACTTTTGGTGTAGCCGTCCGACGTTGAGTAACTTCAGTGTACGAGCGGGGATATTTTTGTTTCCCATGTTTAATCGCATCTGTCCCACTCGTTTTCACTTGGGGAGTAGCTATGCTAGTTTTAGCCCCGAGCTCCGTTGTGGATTTTCGGATTGTCACACATTGGTTTTTAATTTCAAAGACATCCTTAACCAGGGCGGATAGCATTTCGTCCTGCTCAGTTTTCCATGCCAACAACTTAAGATCGAAGTCGGTCTTCCAGGAAGCCAACATTTCCAGTATTTCGCTATTCAATTCACGACATGCACATGAGTTGTGGATAGGGGGGTTGTTTGGCGAGTCGTCGATGCGTGGCCGCTTGCCCCTGAACGTAACATTATCTTCAGGCTCCTTGCAACTAGAAGCCGATGCTATGTCAGGAACAGATTGAGATTGTCCTGGTCCCCCCATTTTCGGAGATGTAGGCGGTGTACGATGCAACTTAGGCATATCCAAGTCACGCGTGAATCAAGTGAGCGAGGGCAATTTACGTTCAGGACGTACGGGCAGGAGATTAATAATGTAAAAGCAGGCGAAAAAATAAATAGGCGAAACCGTCAGAAAAATTAGAAAAACCTTCCTCTCTGAGGCAGTCTGAATTAGGTAGGAAGTAATGCGCCGTCTTCGTTACTTAGTCTTTGGTGCGAGCGCTCGCATACGTCACTGGGCGTAGCCGCGCGCAGATATGACACTTATGCGGTCCGCGTAACCGCGACGGTCGCATGCACTGTGCGTAAAATGTCTTGTCACTCACTCGCCGTTTGACTAGTCCAGATTTAAAATTTGAAACGGTTCACACTGGATTACACCAGAAAAATGTTCCAAATTAGCACTTATTACAACTTTTAGACAAAATTACACTTGTAAGTAGAATAGTCAATCACTTTGTGCACTTTTGTTTGCGAAATGAGTCCAGATTTGAATTATTTTAGTATTTTAGCAAAGAGCAAAAACAAACGTAAACTTGAACGTTCGGCCGCCAGGGCAAAGATGCCTTAAGATAAGCGATAGACATAATTTTAATACTAGAAATAAAGATAAAATAGATCAACCATTTTTCAGATTATCTAAAGTACATACATCTTTTATGGGGTACTGTGTTAAATGTTACAACAAAATACCTTGTGATATATTGAAATTAAATGAGAGAAAATTTAAAACACATATTAAAAGTACACTTTGTAAACAAGCATATTACAAGTTAGAGGATTATATCCAGGACAGGAATGCTTGGAAACATGCTGGTCCAGCTCCATAGGACAATCTAGTCTAGACAAAATCAAACTGGTTGCTATTTTTATGGTAAAATCTGTTATTTTTATGATATTCATTTTACATTCTGTGATAACCTATACTCACACACTGACTTATTTTTTTAGAAAAACATACTTGTATGATGTTTGTAAATATGTGAACACCACGTATCTATCTAATAATTAAGTTATTTTTCATTGCTTAGTTTTTAATTCGTTTTACCTATTATGGTATAGTAATTTTATTCTAGGTGCATCGTCTTCACATATAATCATATAATTAATGTAATCAAACAAAATATTGTAAAACATTTTTAAAAGAGTACCGGTGGAGTTTCTTGCCCATTCTTCTCCATACGAAACTACCTTTTGGAAGGGGCAACTAGAATCAATTCTATTTTTTTTGTAAATTTTGACATTCAAAAGTGCCTCTTATGTGCCTATTTGAAATAAATGGTTTGACTTTGACTTTGACTTTGACGGCCGTTTTGCGTGAATGTGACGCATATTTTTCCTCAACTTGTTCTTTCGTTTTTGTGTTTTTATTTCGATGCGTTATGTTTACCGTTTTTTTTGTAAACGTATTTTCTTTCTTTTCTTCTTTCTATGTATGTTATGAGGGTTAAAATAATCATAATTTTTACAGCGTATGGCGGTGCCATGGGGTAAGATACTACGTCACCCTGGGATGTACGCCATTATTATCGCACCCATTGGCCAGACGTGGGGACAAGTTACTCTGTACTCCGAAGTTCCTGCCTTCACGGACAAAATTATGGGCGTCAATATTAAAGCGGTAAATGTGGTTTTGGTTGAACTGTAAGAGAGTGGATTTATAAGTAAGCTTATGTATAATATTCATATTAATTAGAGCCTTCATTATGCAGACAGATAATCTGTCAGCTTATTGAATATTCGGTAAAAATAAATGTTGATACTTATTGCAAAATACAAATGCCATATCAGAAAGGTGTGCTCATATTGAGATTGGTACAGACCATCAAACTGAACATTGTTGTTACATGTTTCATGATAAGTAATAAAATTATAATCAATGATTCTTTATGATTCTTTATATGATGAATACAGGTCGGAATGTGGCGTCAGACAGGGTGGGTTGAGTTCACCTCTTCTGTTTAATTTGTACGTCAACCAGCTACTTGAGAGACTCAGCAGCACTCATGTCGGATGCTATATCGATGGTACCTGTGTCAATAATATTAGTTATGCAGATGACATGGTTCTGCTGGGTCCCTCAATAAATGCAGTGAGGAAACTGCTTTATATCTGCGAGCAATATGCAGAGGCACATGGACTAAAATACAATTCCAAAAAGAGCGAGCTGCTAATCTTCAAAGCAGGCAAACATCGCCCTGCCCATGTGCCTGCAGTATACCTCAATGGCGTTGCACTGAAGCTGGTTGACAAATTTAAATATCTGGGGCATATTGTAACGGATGACCTCAAGGATGACGAGGATATAGAGCGGGAACGCAGGGCGTTGGCGGTGAGGAGTAATATGCTTGCTCGCAGGTTCGCTCGATGTACAACTCAAGTAAAAATAACGCTCTTTAAAGCGTATTGTCAATCTTTTTACTCGAGTGGCCTGTGGGTGAGCTATACGCGACGATCCTATGACACCCTGCGGGTTCAATATAACAATGCTTTCAGAGTGTTGTCAAGGCTACCGTGGCGCTGCAGTGCCTCCTGGATGTTTGCAGAAGCCCACACGGACGGCTTCAAGGCCATAATTCGCAAAAAATCGGCTTCTTTACTGCAGCATCTGCGAGGTGCTAAGAATGGCATTCTGAAAGTCATTGCGGCTCGCTTTGACTGCCCCATTCAAAAACACTGGGTAAGGGTAGTGAATGGTCTTGTATAGGTAGTAAGTAGTCTACATAAAGATGAGTACTAACAGTACTAACATAATTGTAAGCTTATATTGTTGCTAATATACTAATAAGATATGGATTTAAATTATCTGAAATAAATTATTCTATTCTATTCTATTCTATTCTTTATTATTAGAATGGACTGCTGACTGCTCTGCCGTTCTTAGTTATGTGGTTCACAAACTTCTTCTTCAGCTGGATGACCGATATGCTGATTTTGAAGAAAATACTCAGTGTCACAAATACAAGAAAATTAGCCAATTCATTAGGTATTCATTTTTTTCAATTTTGTTTGTAAAATAAATAGTGATCATTATAATGGAAATTATGACTTTTTGCGATTAGCTCAAGATGGAACCGAGATTATTCACAGTAATACAACAAAAATGACAAACCGCTAGAAAATAACAATAATTTGTAACTCTTTTATAAGTCTTATTTTTTATATAAACAGGAAGCACGCCAGCAGCGATTGGTCTCGTTGCGTTAGCCTTCGCACCCAGAAACATATATGTCGTAGAAACAATATTGGTCATTATCTGCGGTTTCAAAGTATCGGCTCATTTGGGATTACGTAAGAATTTTTCTTTCTGCTTTACTGTTATTAGTAACTATTAACACGAAGTGAACAGGTTGTTATTCAGTTTATGTAATTTCTTTTTAACAGATAAACCACATTGATATTTTTCCGAAATTCGCTGGAACTATGATGAGCATCAGTAATTTTGTCTCAAACTTTGCTGCATCTATGTCACCCATGGTGGTCGGCTTCATTCTTACTGATGTTGTAAGTATTAATAATATCTTATTTTATATTATATATTGTTGGAAAACTTACCGCTAGTCATGTACAATAGTGCATTTCCTTCAATACTTTTAATAGCTCCTTTGTTTTCCTATAATTCTATCTATATTCCTACGAGTTTCTATTAGTTATAGTTTGTGTATTCAATAAAATAACGTATTAGGTTTTCTTCTATGAATATCTTCACCGTATATAATAATTATTCTACCTCTCATATTTTAGAAATAATAAATGGAACGGTTTTCGAACGGATATTCATTTATATTAATATTATTGTCATAAATAGCCAAAGTAAAATAATTGATTGATGATAAGGAAAACAGTAAACACAATTTTCGTTCTACCAATGTTTACAGACAGACCCTTATCTTTGAGGCAGATATTCTTCGTGGCAGCTGGAATCTACTTCTTCACGAATCTGGTTTACGTGATACTCGGAACAGGTGTGAAGGCTGAATGGAACGACCCACTTCAAGAGGAAACAGCTGATAAGGAGAGTCAACCAATGATGGAGAAACCTTAAGTGTAAACGGAGAAAGCTATGACGCAATGAACAAATAAAAGCCATGAAAGCTTATAGGGACTGCCGAAGTCATTCAGTTTTTGGCTCATCAATTAAAATCAATGAAAAGTCAGTCGATTTCAAACTATTAAATATTCACACATACTCTTAGCAAACGGTGTGGTTTAAATATTCATTAAGGTTATAATTATTTTAATTTACATAATACCTAAGTATATTAATATCATAAAGAGTCATAAAGAATGTTGTGATGAACCAGACGTTGATGGAACTACTTCTCGAGTACAAGATCGAGGGTTGGAACCAGGCAAGTCTAATTTGAAGGTGTCGGTGAAGAAAATCAACGAGAGGACACCTGCCGATCTATTCTGAAAAAATCTCACCGTGTATACGTAGGTGAAGTGAGCTTGAAGTGAACTGTCAGTGAGGGATTGTCACTATTAACAAGTGTCAATCCCTCACTGACAGTTCACTCCACGCTCATTTCACCTAAGTTTTCACGGTGAGACGGTTTCAGAATTGAACTGCTGGGCTTCTAATGGTTTCAAATCGTCAACCCGCTCTGAGAAAGCGTGGTGATTAATAGTCAGATCCGCAGTGGTGCAATAAGTAAAAGTAGACACGCCAACTTGTACTTATTGAATCACTACGGAGATACTATCCTATAACATCGAGTTAATAAAAAAATACTCATGTGTCGTCTGCAACTCTGCAGACTAATTCAATGAATGAATTACGTCACAGGTGAGTACTGCCAAATTGACAACACGACAATTTATTCTGGAGTTGTGAATCAAGACGTGATCAATGAGAGATAAGAGATACATACATCAAACTCAAACTCAAAGCATTTATTTCAATTATACATGTGAGAACGATGCAAAACGTCAGAAGCGTCGGTGATAAAAAGATATAGAAAAAACAATTAAAAACTAAAATAATTAAAATAAGCCGTGGCTGCTATGAGATGACCAGGTCCAACTGACAGCGCCCGTTCACAAACATGATGCATGGAGCAGCACCATTCAGCTCAACCATTTTGTAGGGAGCTAAATCCAAACAAAAGGAGTTTTAATAATAATTAGTTATAGGATTGTACAATGTAGATACTTACATTATATTTGTCTTACTGCTACTTTCTCATAAAATAAAAATATATCAATAGCCGCCTGTTTTGTTGCATTTCCACTGGTTTAAAATATCTGTGGTGTTTAGATAATACATGAAAAGTCCAAAATTGATCATTTTCTGTTTTTACATCACCCGTTCTCATTTTTTTAAAACTTTGTATTGGTATATTCTTTGTTAATCTCCTGCTGATATATGTAATGTAACAGTTTGGTCAACAACTGATCTACTCACATAACATAAAATCATAACAAAGTCAAAATTGTATTTTGGATATTTTTGAAAGCCTCGGTGGCCTAGTGTTCGCAACCACTACTGCTAAGCACGAGGTCCTGGGTTCCATTCCCAGTTCGGGTAAAGTGTTATTGGGATTTTCCATTAGGAATTTCTCAGTAGCAGTCCGGAGTCTGGATTTGTGCCCGGTTGATGGCAATAGGCTCGCCCCCTATTACATGGGACTTAAACATAACTGGCGAAATGTGGGTATACTATAGGTACACCTCTGCCTAACCCTTCGAGGATTACAGGCGTGATGTTATGTTATGAATATTAGATTCTGTTCAATTTATGTATAGATATTCCCTATATGCAAGCCTGTTAGCAGTGTTTGTTTTATGCATGTGGTGTTTACCTATAAGTAACTGATGCACTGTTATTTTATTTTTTTAAATGTATTACCTATGTGTTTGTATCAATATGATCAATTGTTGGTAAACCTAATAAAATAAATAAGTCGGGTCAGTTGGTCGGCTATATATTATCACGCTTTTTGCTATAGGGGCAATGTTACATTGTGTTTGTATTCCTCCATAGTTTACAGCAAATTGTAAAAAGACGAGCCAAACGGTTAGAACATTGCAGATAGTTACATATATTTCATCATCACGCTGTATATTTATGGGGCTACGCCGTCAAACATCATGACACATACAGTGTCAATTTTTGAGCTACACGAAATCGGTCTTCTGAGACACCGACTTCCGGACTGAGGACTGTTCTACAGTAGTTGCTGTCCCCAGTTCACTCTATTTTCCTTCGTCATGAAGTGGCACTGAATCGGTGATCTGTGCATGCCCACTTTCCCCCTCATTCTGTGGCTCGTTGACGTATGTGCCCGAGTACAATGCTTTCGTAGCTCTGCTGGCCGGCGTCAAATCAACTGTTGACAGGGCTGTCAGAAAACGTCATAATGGTGTTGTCCAGTCCATTATAATCTACGAGTTGGTTTTTATGTTTCTTTATTTGAATTAATGTTTGACAATCTTTGATTAGATAGGTATTTTTACCCATGCATTTTATTACCATACCTCTATGCCATGATATCTTTTTATTTATATTATATTTTTTATACATAATGTGCCCCCATATGCTTTACTCTGTGAACACTGATTACGTTTCACAACTTTAGCTATGGCGTTAGGTGAGGACGGTGATGACGTGTCCGTAACCAACAAATCTAAGCGTGAACGAAGCTTCCGTCCAAACACTAATTTGGCAGGCGAAGAGCCTGTTGTAGTATGTAAAGAGTTTCTATAATCGAACAGGTATTTCAGTAACTCTTCACTGTTTCGTTTTAAATTATTAGACATCATTAAACAAGATTGAATCCCTTTCTTAACAACTTTTACATAGCTCTCTGCCTGACCGTTACTAGCAGGGTGATAGGCGGGAGATGTCCATTGGATGAGCAAAATTGTACAAGATCTCCTGATACAAAACATGTAGCATTGTCACTGACCAAAGTGTGAATAAGATCAAATCTTGACATAAAATCATATAACTTTGCTATAACTGCGGATGTGGAAGTGCTGTTAGTTTCATATACTTCAACCCATTTAGAATGCGCGTCTACTAGTACTAAATAAGTCTGACCATTAACCGGTCCAAGAAAATCTATGTGTACTCTTTGGAACGGTTGTGGAGGATGCGGCCACACAGCAAGCGGTGCTCGTGCCGGAGCTGGTCTGAGCAAAGCACATATGCTATACTATCCTTAACTTTTTGCAACATTTTGATCTGCATTTATAAACATTTGAAAAAAAATATACGACCAGTAAGAAAATGGGCTAATTTCACAAAAAAAATGTTTGATGGCATAAAACTCTATTAGACCAATTGACCCAACTCCTTCTCTCTTGATGTCCAACCGGGAAATATGCAGAAGGATGGAGGTGAGAGGAGGTGAGCACTGCAGCTCAAAAATCCTCGCTTGCAGGACTGGTACGGTAGTTGTTGTGGCAGCGCCGCGATTGTCCTTTCTTGCCCTCAACCACAGTTAAGCCTTCCTCGTCTATTTGACTGGTTTGAAAAGCCTTCTACTTCTGTTTCTAAGATCATCATCATCATCATCAGCCTATAGCAGTCCACTGCTGGACATAGGCCTCTCCAATTGCACGCCATTCAGCTCGATTCTCGGCAACTCTCATCCAGCTGCCACCAGCCACCCTGCGAAGATCGTCGCTCCACCTAGCCTGAGGGCGTCCTACCTTACGTTTGCCGATTCGCGGTCTCCACTCAAGAACACGTCTACCCCAATGGTCATCGGTTCTACGGCTAATATGGCCGGCCCATTGCCACTTCAGCTTGCTTATTCTGTGGGCTATGTCGACAACTTTGGTTCTCTGCCGGATCACCTCGTTCCGGATTCGATCCCTCAGAGAGACTCCAAGCATAGCCCGTTCTTTAGCTCGCTGAGCGACCTTGAATTTATGGACCAGCCGTACCGTGAGTGTCCACGTTTCGGCTCCGTAAGTCATAATAGGCAGGACGCACTGATTGAAGACCTTCGTCTTTAGGCTCTGTGGAATACGCGACGAGAAGACTGGACGAAGGTTCCCAAATGCTGCCCTAATGCTATATCTAAGATGTGTCTCATCAATCCATGCCACACAAGCAGTGGAGGCGTGAAGTTTCTTCGTGCATTTTTCTTGTTTTGGCGATCGCAGCGTCTTCTAAGATGTTTATGAACTCGTAACACATTTTGTTAAAAATATATGCATTATTTTCTTCCGCAATTGACACAATCATGAATAACACAACAACTACGAGTATTTGACGTTGGACCGCAACGGTTGAAATGACGTATCGGACGTGTCCTGACGTTTGAGTACGCTAGAAGAGACAGAAATCGCAAAAAAATCCCATACATTTCGTAGGAAATGAGACTCCAACTTACTTTTTAGGGTTCCGTACCTCAAAAGAAACAACGGAATCCGTATCGGGTCACTTCGTTGTCCTTCCATCCCTTTTCTCAGGAACTCGTGATGATACCAAGTTTAAATTAGTATCAAATACGTAGGTCTACGGTCTTTCGAGCTCTAAAGAAATCAAGCTTCTAAGTCAACGCAATAAAAAATCGGCCATTTATGCGACATATTTTGATGGGATAACCTCATACCAACTACGGAACCCTTCGTTATGCATAGCCTGACATGCACTCGGCCGGTTTGTATGATGAATAGACTGGCCGCTACAAAAGTCAGAAATCGCAAAACACTTTTCCCATCAGAATCAAAATCGTTTATTCGCTTATAATGTGTGCAAAAATGATTACATATAAAATTCAGTCCAAAAACACATTCCGCCTTGCACTGATGGCATGCAAATATTTAATGGACGTTAATCAGTTAAACAGTAACATGCAATTATAGATAAATTAATAATAATAATAAATTGCTATTTAATTCGAGATTTAACGTTAAGAATTCTCTTTGAACGATAGTAACAAATTATTCAAGTTCTAATTTATTTGTCCTGATTTTTTTCTCAGAATGTCAGAAATCATAAGCGACATAATATTATCTAAATTGTGTTCTAAAAGCGAATAAAATTATAACGCGTGTTCGTTCAAAATTAAAATTTTTGATCATTTTCGGCCAGTCTTCATTGTAGCGGCCAGTCTATAACGTGACTGTTAACGAGAAATCCCGTGTGTTAACAATCTACTGCTATAATATTTTAGCCGTTCGTCAGGAATAATCTGTAAGAATGCATCAGTCAGTGTATCAGTGTTGTGACATAGGTAGTATATGCAGGAACGCAGGCGTTCAATAATTCACTAAAAACGAAAAACTTCGCAAGCAATGGGAAATTGCTATTGATGACTGCGGAGTCGACCTCAGGACTAACTGCTTCTCACACTGACAACTGTACGTCACTTGCTCCCGCGTCACCAGTCCTGAGTCTCCGTTTATTTTGGCTGCTGAGACCAAAACTGCAAACGTAGTATCTACATCACGCCTGTATTCCCCGAAGGGTTAGGCAGAGGTGTACCTATACACCCAAATTTGGCCAGTTATGTTTAGGTCCCATGTAATAGGGGGCACGCCTTTTGACATTAACCGGGCACAAATCCAGACTTCAGACTGTTACTGAGAAATTCCAGATAGAAAACCCAATAACACTTTACCTGACTTGGGAATCGAACCCAGGACCTCATGCTCAACAGTAGCGTTTGCGACCACTAGGCCAACGGGGCAGTTTTTTTAATAAAAATGTGGCGTTACTTTAGTATATTGTGGTGTTTTACGACTACCACGCAAATGAATCTGCGGGCAGATGCTGGTAGGTCATTTATAAAGTCATTCTTGTTTGATAAAAGACGTTGGGCAATCTACTATGGACCCCCGTCCCCAATTTTTTTTAACATAAATTGTGATATGTCGCGACATCACAATATTATTCCTCGTAGGGAGGGGTAGGCAGAGATACACCTCTGTATTAGGTAGCTACATAGGTCTACTACTACATTGTATTTTTCGTCAAAGAAATCAAACACACTGCTTGCTAACTAAAGCCGGGTCCACTGCGCCATGTTTTCGTGCTGGAGGATTGAAGTCATTATGACATCCAAAGAAAATGCCAGGGTTAGTTGAAAAGCTATCTATCAGGCACAGTTAACAAGCATAGTCAGTATAAGTCGGGAAACAGATCTAAAACGCAAAGTGAACAACATGAGCAATGAACAGATAGGTATACCAATGAGTCAGGTAAGATTTTACAGGTTGAAAATAACAGTTTCTAGGTGATTATGTATTTTTTGTATCTATTTAAAACGTTTTACAAGACACCAGGAACACTCGTAATGGTGATTTCAACAGAGTATCTGGAATTTATTCAAAGTGGACTTAATACCGCCTGTATTCCCCGCAAGTGTAGGCAGAAATGTTTTGTTATGTCATGTTATATAAAGAAGTATACTTCATTATTATGAAATAAAGTAAAATAACATCCGATTTTGAAAAAAAAATACATTTTATCATTTTCCCCTTAAAACCAATGGCGCCATTTTGATTTTTGGCGCCAAAAGGTATGTTTTTGAAAAAAAAATATCTTCCAAGCTTATTAAGTGGGGTATCAAAATGAAGGGTTTTAAAAGGTGATTACAAAAATAAATACAAATTATTTGTTTAAACGTAATTACATCTGACGGTCGTCATCATAGTAAAAAAATCGGCCAAGTGCGTGTCGGACCACGCACAATGAAGGGTTCCGTATTTAGAATGAATTTATCCCTAAAACAAACTTAACATTTTAGTTGAAAAACATGTTCTCCCATACATCGATATACGCCACGCTCAATTTTCCAAGTGAAAATTTGTTTGTAATCGCAATAAAATGTTTTTTTTATGTGAAAAAACAACAAATTAACAATTTTCGGACTTTTTCCTTTACTTGTGCTGTGAGACCTTGCTTCTGCCCAAATTTCAAGATTCTAGGTCAACGGGAAGTACCCTATAGGTTTTGAATTATGTGCGCGATATTCGCAATATTTTTTATGTGATTAAACTAAAAATTTACAATTTTCGGACATTTTCCTTTACTTGTGCTGTAAGACCTTGCTTGTTGCCAAATTTCATGATTCTAGGTCAACGGGAAGTACCCTATAGGTTTTGATTTATGTGCGAGATATTTGCAATTTTTTTATGTGACAAATCTACAAATTTACAATTTTAGGACTTTTTCCCATACTTGTGCTGTAAGACCTTGCTTCTTGCCAAATTTCATGATTCTAAGTCAACGGGAAGTACCCTATAGGTTTTGATTTATTTGCGAGTATCGAAATATGTTGCAATAATGTCGCTTATATCGCCGTATTTTTTTATTGCGTTGACTAGGAAGTTTGATTTTTTTAGAGCTTCAAGGTACCATAGACTTACGTATTTGATATTAATTTCAACTTGATACCTTTACGCGTTTCTGAGAAAAAATGGTCTTGACAGACTGACAGACAGACAGACAGACGGACAGACAGACAGACAGACAGACGGACAACGAAGTGATCCTATAAGGGTTCCGTTTTTTCCTTTTTAGGTACGGAACCCTAAAAATGATCAGTAAGCCCAGTAAGTAGTAACTTAATGAGATAAATATCTCAAGTTTATTGACTAAGTTTTGATATCGTGTTGTAGGTACAGTGGGTACACAATATCTACCACCACCTATGGTTATACCACAAGCGTGAATATGTTATTATTATTATTATTATTAAATTCTTTATTTAGAGTAACTCATGAGACTCATACAGTGTTAGTAACAATAAAATAAACTTATAACTATGTTAGCGATACAATTACAAAACACACACAACAACATAATCACTGCTTCAGCAGTCCAGCTGAAATACTGGAGCAACGACTTACAATAGAGCAGTCCAGCCTGTCAGCAATAACTCCCAGGATGCTGTTGGAACTGGCTCGCACCCTGCGCACCAAGGATGCACATCTTTTACGCATTAATGCATAAAAGCAATCAACACGCAATTCCGCAAACATCCCTGACGCGCTACAGAAGCGAGGCAGCCCCATCAACACCCTGAAAGCATTATTGTACTGCACGCGAAGGGCACTGTACGATCTCTGCGTAAAATGTACCCACAGGCCACAGGTGTAAAATGAAGAACAAAAGGCTCTAAAAAGTGTTTTTTTAACCTCCGTAGAAGCACGCTTAAACCTGCGGGCAATCATATTCGCTCTAACCGACAGCGCCCTCCGCTCTCTCTCAATATCGTCATCATCCTTAAGGCTAGTGGTTAAAATATGCCCAAGGTACTTGAATGAGTGCACTCTCGATAACGGCACACCATTCAACATTACTGGAGGTACCGTTTCTGGACATTTTCCACCAGCCCCAAACACCATCACGACACTCTTTCTCACATTATACAAGAGGCCATGAGCACTGGCGTACCTCTCACACACACTCACCAGTTTCCTCAGGCCACAGACCGAGGCACTGAGCAGCACCATGTCATCTGCATAGCTAATGTTGTTGACACATATGCCATCAATATAACATCCGACTCTGGTGCTACTCAGTTCCCCAATCAACTGGTCCATGTACAGGTTGAAGAGTGTAGGAGAACTCAGACCCCCCTGCCTCACACCTGACTCAAGACCATATGGACTCGAGCATGCCCCGTCTCACCTAACACTATTGACCTGGTTCCCGTACCAAAATTTAAAAATATTGATTATTTCAGGTGGTAGCTTCGCATCATTAAGCTTTTTCCAGAGAGTGTCATACGAAACCAGATCAAAAGCACTCGACAGGTCGAGGAAACAAGCGTAAACCGGAGTGCTACGGCGTGTGTAGTACTCCACAGCATGCTTAAAGCCCAATATAGCACTATCGGTAGACAACCCTGGTCGAAACCCAAACTGGTTGTCATGCAATTGAACATGTCTATTTAATTGCGCATTAAGCACGCTGTCCAATACCTTAGACACAATCATAGCCAGTGAAATAGGTCTATAGTTATCCCTATCAGTCAATAGTCGAGTTTTATTTTTAGCTATGGGCACTACAACTGTTCTCAACATATCCGAGGGTATATACGCATGACTCAAACAAAGATTGTACAATAAAGCCAACTCACGCGTCTAGTTAGGGCCCGCATACCGAAGATGCTCGATGCTGAGCCCATCATGGCCAGGAGACTTCCCCCTTGACATTGACTGTATGATAGAAGCAATGTCTCTGGCAGTAACCCTGACTCCTAATTCCCCTTTGGGCTCAACATCGATCACCGCCTGCGACGGTCCTAACGACGACTTAACCTCAAATTTAGCTTTAAACAGTTCAGCTACTCCCTGCGCATCACTCACACCATCAACGCACACAGGCACGCCAGGCTGACGATTAAGTTTGTTTGTGTTCTTCCAAAACCCACGAAAGTCCTTATTCAAATGACTTGATGCCAGGATATCCATTTTTATCTTATCCTCGTGGCGCTGGCACCACTTCAACCGAGATTTAAATATCCATTTCGACTCGCACATATCTTCATAGTAACGGCCAGAAGTAGGCTTACCGTAGCATGACCATAATATAAACTTATCCCTAGCATGCCTGTGCACGTCGGCCACATGTCTGTTCCATCCAACAACAACCTTTCGTTTACATTTCTTACTATCTCGACCAACCACTGACGATTCACATAATGCCCCAACGATTTGCCCATACAACTTATCGATTAGACGTCTATGATTTAAATCAGTGCACATATGATCACAACAATAGCGGAACTGCAAAGGAAAATCTATTAATCTCAGACGCTTATGACACTCAGTATTATACAATCTAATCTGCGCCAAGTCCCGCTCACCCCACACAATCTTGTTATTTAAATGTTGAGTAGATACATATCTTTTAGGTACTATTACATCTAAATTACATTCAATAATTAACGGAAAGTGGTCAGACCACACTACATCATACTGAACAAACACCCTATTAACAGTTTGAGCCGCAGCCCTGGTAACCAAACAGTGGTCAAGCCACCTCGAAGACCCGTGAGCCTGACTTATAAACGTGTACGTATTTGATGCTATACCCAAACGCTCAGTGTCTATACACGACCAGTCCTGTTCACTACAGAAACCCATCAGCTCATTATAAAAACGCTCTGTTGGGTGAGCATTAAAATCCCCCAGTATATAAACGCATTCAGCACTGTTAGAATCAATGATAGCACTCACCGCACTGAGGAAATCCGTGAAATCTGCCAAATTACATACCGCATCAATCGGCATATAAATGCTAAACACTAACATTGATTTTCCCTGCATCACTATTTTAATTGCACTTATACGCGGGCTATCACTCGGAATCACAGTCACGTTCGTGTATGCACTCCTCCTCCACAATAGCGCCACACCACCATGAGGTCTTCCTTGTAGCATACCACTAGTGAAATCCACTGCTGACGTTCCAGTACAGTTGAAATCGTCACTAACCGAGTTAAGGTACGATATTTCATGCGACAGTAGCCAAGTTTCCTGTAAGGCTATAACGTCTACGTATTCACACAAGTCACGTATGCTGTCGATCGAACGTTTAACGTTCTTACAATTAGATGTTGCAAACTTGTGCAGTTTACTATCCATTAATTACCGTCGAAGAACCGACTACAGAGCCAGTGTTTGGTCTGTTCACAGATTTTGGTCGAAAATTCACAAACCGCCTAAAAATTATTCCCAGCGGCCATACTTCATTATTTAAGAACAAATGCACATTATGATGAGGCACAAAGAACTTAAATGCGTTGTAATCACTTGGTTTTTTCAAATTTATCTTCTCTAGTGTTACATTTATTGCCGTTTTTCTGAGAATATAATTAGTAATGTCCTCCTCTGCAGTATCCCTGTGCACATTAGTTATGAACATAGGTAATTTTCGATCAGCTGCTCTAAACTTTTCGTCAGTATTAACAACATTTTTACCCATTTTCCCCATAAAACGTTCCTTAAACCTTTGTTTACGATTCTGCACTAAGGTCCACTCATTGTTATAACTTGCCACCTCATTCTCGAAGTTTGATTGTTGTCTAACTGTATCCGCAAATGATTGATTACATCGCACTCGCAACGAGTCGCCCAGCTGATTATCGGTAATCTGCGGTGACTCATCGACAGCGACGACGATGGCTCGCTTGCCAGTGACGCACCGCGGCGAGCTCGGTAACGGGTTTTTATTCATAATGTCTGCACAACAGCGACTACCCCCAGACTGATTTTTGTTATGATCAGAACTGATTGCACCGCTACTACTCTCCCTGACCGACTGCAATGAGCTATCAAGGTTTTCACAGCGCTCCACTGCCTGAATACTCATCGTTGGTGATAACAACAAGGGCCTACTATCCCTGTACGCTCCTCTCCTCAAGTTGACGTTCTGGGGTGACGCAGACACTGACATGGCCTTGATATCCTTTTTGAGGTCTTCTAACTGGCTCACAGTGGCATAGGATGACTTAATATCCTTGATTTCCGATTGTACCAGTACGATATCTTTTAACAACTTAGAGACATCCAAGTGATCAAATGTTATGGGAGGTAACTTTTCTAAATCTCAGGCCACAAACACGGGCATCACATCGGGCTCGGTCACTTTGAACACACTAATTATATCATTTAACACTCTGTTATTCTTCCCTTGTCCTTTTCTTGCTGGTTTACGTTGGTCCGACGGCAAAGATTCGAACAATAATGATTTAGATTTTTCAATCTGCGCACTCGTGAATGTAGACAAGCATATTTTTACAAGACTATCTTCATCTATAATTGACAACTTGTTTTGCACATATGACAACATCTCGTCGACGACAAGATTACAATTATTACACTTTAGTGTAGACGTCATTGCGGAAGAATTACTATCTACAGCGCAACCAAAATACACACGATGGAAAACGTTATATCGTGACGTAACGTTATATCATGGAAAATAAATAAAATATGACTTCATATGAAGTCTGTTGACCAAGTTTAAATTTTGGGGACGCCAGTACCCATCGTCCTTTATGTTAAAATAACTTTTGGCGTGAAAAGAAAGATTTAAATTTTTCAACTTAACATGACTTTGTAATACCAAATATGTACCGAGTACTCGTATATGATACATCCTAACTATAATACTTCAAATATGTACCGAGTATAGGATACATCCTAACTATAATACTACAAATATTATATGTACCGAGTATATAATACATCCTAACTATAATACAGAGGTGAGACAGGGGGATGTAATATCCCCAAAACTGTTCACCAATGCGTTGGAGGACGTCTTCAAGATGCTGGACTAGAATGGACAGGGTATCAACGTGAACGGCGAGTACATCTCACACCTTCGCTTTGCTGATGACATCGTCATAATGGCAGAGATGCTGGAACAGTTAGACCAGATGCTGCACAGCCAAAATGGAGCCTCTCGGCGGGTTGCTCTCGGCATGAATTTGGACAAAAGTCATGTACAATTCGCACGTCTTGCCGAGTCCAATCGACATCGAAGGGTCGCTTCTCAAAGTTGTGAAGAAGTATGTCTACCTAGGACTAGTCATCCAGCTTGGTAGACACAACTTTGACAAAGAAGCCGACAGAAGGATCCAATTGGGCTGGGCGGCATTTGGAAAACTGCGTCAAGTCTTCTCGTCGCCTATCCCGCAATGTCTGAAGACTAAAGTCTTTAACCAGTGCGTCCTGCCCGTCATGACATACGGTGCCAAAACGTGGACACTGACAGTCGGGCTAGTCCACAAATTCAAGGTCACCCAGTGTGCTATGGAGCGGGCTATGCTTGGAGTCTCTTTGAAGGATAAGATCAGGAATAAAATTATCCGGAAAAGAACCGGAGTTACCGACATAGCTTGCAGAGTAAGCAAACTGAAGTGGCAGTGGGCTGTCCATGTTTGTCGAAGGACCGATAGCCGATGGAGCAGACGAGTCCTGGAGTGGAGACCGCGTATCGGCAAGCATAGTGTGGGACGCCCCCCAGCTAGATGGACGGACGACCTTAAGAAGGTGGCTGGGTCAGACTGGGTGCGGAAGGCGGGGGACAGGGTGTTGTGGCGCAGCCTGGGAGAGGCCTATGTCTAGCGGTGGATTGCGATAGGCTGAGTTGATTGATTGATTGAACTATAATACTACAAATATGTACCGAGTATATGATACATTCTAACTATAATACTACAAATATGTACCGAGTATATGATACATCCTAACTATAATACTACAAATGCAAAAGTGAATTTGTTACACCTTCAAGCTAAAACGGCTTAACAAATTTGGATATTGAACAATGGCAAACTCCCAAACAAATTTTTGTTGATATTTTGTTTTGCGTCTGCCGATGAAAATATGTAAAAGTACAGAGTTTTAATTCCGGAACAGTTTCGTCTGCAGTTATACTTTTATAGGAAGTCAGGAATTAAAGATATTCCAGTTCGAAGTTATAGAATTTAGAGGTTATATCTTGTCACAAACAGACCCTAACCGAAAAAGAAATATAGATTGAGTTAATAACATTGATATAAATGGATTTTTACGGCAAAATAAACTACGGAGTACCTACGTATTCAGAATTGTCAGTCACTTAGCCCATATGCAACGTAAATAAATGTTCAGAAGAATATTTATTTAATAAGCTTACCCAACTATCTTTAGGACAGATCATCATTCATCATCATTTCATCCCAAAGACGTCCACTGCTGGACATAGGCCTCCCCCAGAGGGGGGGTTTGCCATAATCGCCACGCTTGGCAGGCGGGTTGGCGATCGCAGTATGGTGTTAAAATGCATAGAGAACGCTGCTGCCATTCTCTAGACGACCTTTGGTCGCCTTTTACGACACCTACGGGAAAAAATAGGATGATGCTATTCTTTACGTCCGGCACCACACGGAATATCTATACTTATATTAGAAAAAGGCTAAATTTGTTTGGGACAAATATATAAGATGATTTATTATATGGTAGAAGAAGCCGTGCTAACTGAGGAGCAGTTGTGGCCCAGTGGCAACGGCCGCGGCTTACGAGTTGTATGTCGTAGGTTTGAACTCAGACAAGCGCTATACTTTGTGTAAATTATTTGATTACTACTGCTCTCAAAACGGTTAAGGAAAACATCGCTAGAAAACCGGAAATTCATAGAACCGAAAATTCAAGTCATGTTATCTACTAGCCCGCACTCGCCCCACGTGGTGAATTACGGCCCGCTCCCTCTCACCGAGAGGAGGCCTGTGTCCCGGCAGTGAGAATATTATAGGCTGATTATATATGGTAGGGGTAGGTTATAAGTAGGTATAGATAAAAAAACTTTTTTTTTAAATATATATTTATTCCTCATCGTCCCTAACCACAACCCTAACCTCATTACAGTCATTGTATGAGCACAACATCCAACAGTTTGTCTTCCAACTAAGCAACTACAACAGTACTCTAATATTCCTGGTCGACCGTTCAATATTGACACATAAAAGCAGACTGCAGTTGACACGTTGGATTGTTGATCGAAGGTTGACACCATGTTGACACACATGATACGTGTAGGTCTTCCATGGCTTCCCATCTTGATAAAAAAAATCGATGCACACACAACACAATATCTATGGTATCTGGCAGAATCTCAATCTCAGCGTCCATAAACAGACCGAGTCGCTAAATTAGAAAATCACGGAAAATATCCTAAGTAACAAATTGTCAGTACTTGTCCCTTTGTCAGAAGCCCGCTTGACTGATGAAATTTTAATGTCGTGTTTTTTTGTTGATGATGTTGCCATACTCGAATTGTACTGCGATTCCATTTATGTATTAAAAATTATTACCACTATATTCTTAGCACAAACAATTATTTTTATTTTTACATTTACATTCCGATGCAGAAATGTATTTCCTAAATCTATCAATGCAATACGTAAAACAAAGTATTTTATGTAACGTGACCAAGATTTTTATTACATGGCAACAACATAATAAAAAGAATGAAGCCAAGGCAGAAAAAGACAACTATGCTATGATTATTTTTATCTTCACTAAACTAGTCAATTAAGTTTTCAATAATGACGACCTTTTTGCCAGACTTCGATAAGGTTGATTTGATAAAAATTTGTGAATTATTTTGTTGGTGTCTATCACGATGTCATAAGTAGACGCTTTATAATTCCATCAACAATTTTTTCGCCATTGTTCACACAATTATGTACTTCTGTGACCCAAACATTTAACGTAAATAAATGAATTTTGAATATGGGGGGTCACATTTTAGGGGCTAAATTAGGAAAATTAAAAAAAAAAATGTATACTGTATCGTATGACACATCAAATGAAAGGGCTTGTAAGGATTTCAGATATATATTTCTTTTATATAATTTTTAAATAAATACTAATGAAATTATTTAAGAAAATAGATGAAAATTCCACATCCTTATCGCCGAAACTACGAGCCTAAAATTTTGAAAATAATAAATAAAATAGTTATTTACTCATAGATTACAGGAAAACCTGTATAATGTCTATGATCTTATAATAGCATGGTAAATCTCTCAATATTGTGCGTACTAACATACATTTGCAGTTGGCATTTATGAGGGAACATGTCTTTCTTAGGATAAATGAATCCCCACTACGGAACCCTTCATTGTGAGTGGCCCGACAATCACTTGACCGGTTTTTATTTTAATTATACGTAATCCGATTTTTAGCAATTTTTTAAAGTTTCAAATGCTCATAGTGTCAAATTAGATTTTTGAACTTATCATGTAGATACCAGACACCACAGATATTATATTAAATGCAAGTTTTTACAATGAAAAATTACATAATTTAAGATGACAATGATAAAATAGTACATTATGGTACAAGTGTGCTATGTTGGTCATTACACTAGAGGCGGTACTGTTCGTGTGACCGATAAGGGAGCCGAGTGTGTAATGAATGATCAATGCACACGTCTTTCATACGACGTTTTTTAACACACTTGCGAGAAAAAAACAGACCTGTAAGTCGACATTTTTGATAATAAGTTAACGACACAACGAAAACGTTAACAAATATTTATGGAAAATGGCGCACTGATTTAGTTTTAACCGCGTGCCGCGCTAGCGATGCGCGTGCAGGTGTAAATAAAGACACTGGCAAAACCACTAAATATAAAGCCTATGTAAATAATATAATAAACACAAATTAATGTTTTTAATACGTAAATTAAGGTTATTATGTAGTGAAAAATTTATAATTTTATGTAATGATAATAATTTTGATGATTTATTATAATTATGTAACTTAAAATAGTTTATTTATTCACTAAAATAATCATAGACATAAAACCTTTTTGCGGAAATTGAAAAAAAAAAATTAAAGCAGAAAACAGTAGTGTGGCAATGTAAAGTAAAAAAAACACGAGTGTATAATAAGCTGAATTATGAACCTAAATGTGTTACCATAAGAGACACTTTACCAGCAAGTGTGTTGCAAAATATGATAACGTAGGTACCTACAGTCCTGTAAATAGTAGCAATGAACTTGGAATATTATTTGCAGAAGATAACAGTGATACTAATGCACATAAGAATAATTAATGACAATTAGATAATTGTTCGACTATTATGAAAGACGCATTCAAAGATAATTATTGTACGTCAGTTTGGTACATATCTCGAAACAACGGTTGCAGCTATACGTAAAAGGAAAGTGGTGTTAATTAAAGCAAGTTATTCCAACGCTGATGTGTAATTGATTATAACGCATCAGAATTAGGTTTTCTTTTTAGTAATTTTGAAGTTTTGCATGACGAGGTTAATGACGCAGACGTAAAAGAAGAAATATTAAAAAATAACTTCTATTAAAAAACGTTTCAAACTTTAAGCTATTAATGCCGTGAATGAAAATCAAATACTAATAAATACAATAAATATGGTGGAGAAGCATGAAATTACAGAAAAAGGGTCTGAAAGTAATTTCAAAGGTAAGTGAAAACTTTTGATTAATTGAGAGTGTGTCTGAAAAGTTTAGTGTCACAGGTTCGTGAACATTTAGCTTGAAATTATTTGGCTTATCACCTGATAGATTAATTACGCTGATTTATATACTTAAGAACTCCAACGTTTGTTTAAGTTCGATTTGGATGGCAGTTAGAAAAGCGGTTGTCAAAAAGAATTAAGTTAATTAATTTGTTGCAAGTTTTAAAGTTAAAACTAATAATTAACTCGCATTTTTAAATTACTTTTTGTAGCTCAGCATTGTTTTTCAGCAAAGTATTACATTATTTTTTGTAATTTTGCCTCTAATATAATATGTATACCTAAATGATTCGCTAAGCCTTATCAAAATATTCATACTTACAGGTATCAAGCTATTAGAAAAGTTACACATTTTTAAAATATCATAGCGCTACATCTACATTTACATTCCGGACATAATTTTTAGGGCTCCGTACCTGAAGGGTGCCAAATAGAACCTTATTACTAAGCCTCCGCTGTCCGTCCGTTCGTCCGTCTGCCTGTCAGCCGGCTGTATCTCATCGACCGTATTAAGTAGATAGTTGAAAATTTCACAGAATATGTATTTCTATTGCCGTTATAACAAAAGTAATAAAAATGTAATAAAGTTAATAATGAAAGGGCCCATACAAGACACGTGTTTATTTCGGTTTCCTATCCATTTGCATAAAATTAAGACATAATATAACAACACACACATGACACAAATTTCGTTAATCCAAACTATATTTACGCATAATAATAACTTATTAATTCCTAGAATGTTAAGACTTATACACATTTTATTTATATACACATTTTTTATTTACAATATTGCTGTAATGAAATATGTATACCTATAAGGCTGCTCGCCCACGAGCTATTTTCTCGGCGATTTTTCTGGCGATTTTTGTCAGATGTAATGCATTCTGACAAAACTCGCCGAAAAAATCGCCGAGAAAATCGCTCGTGGGTGCACTCTAAGTATGTAAAACATATTAGTGCCTTTTTTTTCTCTATTAACTCGTGCATTTGCTCTTGGAAAGCACCATTTGGTGAATTGAAACTGATAGTAAAGACCACAGATGGCCACCGGAACTTAATAATAAGTATTTCACGGGTTGCGATTCGATTAGGTACATTGATATGGTTGCTAAGCAATTTATGCTCATGTGTACTATTAGATGACGAAAGCCTTTGATAAAGTTTCCTATGACATCCTTTTACCAGTGGTTCAAATCATACTTACAAAACCGTAATGTCGTACAAATAGATTACCATAATACCACCAACCACTACGTAGAAACAATAAGATCTAGAACGAGAACCCTAACCTGCTCAATTCCCCAGGGACACTTCCCTGGGGAATTAATTAAGAATAAAATGCATCTTAATACACTTATTAAGATGCATTTTATTCTTAATCTACATCAGCGACCTTCCAAAATCCAAGTTCTACCCGTAGTACTATTTGCGGACGACATATCACTACTTATAAAATGGGAAAATACTCATAACCCCCAACAAATTATAAATGAAAACTCACAAATATAACACATTGGCTTCAAGACCACAACCTAGTAACATATTATAACAAATTAATTAGTCACCCAGTATGAATGCGGTGCTGCTGACCAAACCATTCCCTAGATATGTTGACAAGTCCAAACTGTCCATACACCTGCACTTCTGAGGACCTAAAAAACGCTACTGATCCCACGAATGGCGTAGCCGCCAACTGGGCCCATCTCATTTAATAATTTACCATCGACTTAAAAAGAAGAAGAAGATGCAAAATTCAAAAGCGTTATTCTCATGGACATAAAATTGCAACTTTGAGAAAACACCTAATTCATAATAAAAAAAAACCTGCCAAGTGCGTGTCGTACCACGTACATTGAGTATTTTCGGAGATAAGGGGAATGGTTAATTTTCATCTATTTTCCTAAATAGCTCTAATACTATTTAATTTAAAATTATAAAAAAAAAAATGAGTGATAAGCTCTTTACACGGTATAGTTTTTGAAACTTAGTTTTTTTCTGTTTTTTCCCCCAAAAGTGAAGCCAAAACGAATTCAAAATTAATTAATTTACCTTACCTGTCAGTGTTTGGCTCACAGGAATTCATACACATACCAAATTTCAACTTAATCGGTACATTATATTCAGAGCCAATCAAGTGTGACAGATGGACATACAGACAGATGGACAGACAGACAGACGAGCAGACAGACAGACGAGCAGACAGACAGACGAGCAGACAGACAGACGAGCAGGCAGACCGACGGATAGACCTACGAGTGATCCTATAAGGGTTCCGTTTATTCATTCGGACTTACGGAACCCTAAAAACAACTCACACACACATATGGTATCGATAATATTAAGTTAAATTAATATTTTAATATATATAACCCCAAAATGTACAAATAGTTTGGAAATAAATCTTTGACTTTGACTTCCTCTTATATGCTTCATCCATCACAGTCACCATGTCTTGCAACTGTTCTGCAGACGAAGCAAGTAGAACTTGATCATCTGCGTAGAGAAGCCATTTGACAGGCAACTCATTCATTCTCAATCCGCACTCACTCTCTTTCAAATCTATCTGACAACTATCCATGTAGTACAAGTTGAACAGCCACGGTGACGCAACACAACCTTGTCTAACACCCCTTCAGATGCAGAACCAGTCCGTGTATGCCCCATTTAACCTAACAAAAGCACTGGAATTCTTGTATAAAGATTTCTCACAATGCATAATTATGGTGAAATGGAGCTTACCAGGTTCTTACCAGGAGAACTCCTTAACTATTAACGTCCCTGCATCGGTAAAAGCAATATTTAAAAGGTGATAAGCAGTTGACATTAGGCTATTGTAACTTAGATAAATTATAAACGGACCCACTAAAAAGAGAAAATATAAAATCTTTTTACAAATAAACAACCGACTTTCAAAAAAAAAAACACTACAAAGTGAAATATAACTTTAATTTCAGAAGCCGGTGGCAAAAAACTAAAATACAGATCCAAAAACACCGTCTTCCGAAATTTAAATCATATTTCACTTTATAGTGTTTTTTTTTTGGAAGTCAGTTGTTATTTTTCTAAAAAGTTTTTTTTTTCTCTTTCATCTCTCTGCAGTGTCCTCTTAATTAATTAATTAATTAGGGTTTTTCATCTTATCATAAGTTTGTATTAAGAGTACCACGCAACTAAAAATTACATAACTGTACTGGCTTATGAAATAATAAAAATATGAATAATAGGTATCAACGCAATATGAAACGCACAGTCTGCACATTACATACAAAATTATTTTTATCTCCTTCAACTCTCTGCAGCGTCCTCTTCTATACATAGAATAAATAATTAATTCATAAATTAAGGTGTGTTATCTTATCATACGTTTATATTAAGCGTACCACGCAACTAAAAATTACATAATTTGACTGACTTTTGTAATTTTGAGTTACGACGATTCATCATCTGCCTAGCTTTTTCCCAATTATGTTGGGGTCGGCTTCCAGTCTAACCGGATGCAGCTGAATACCAGTATTTTAAATGGAGCGACTGCCTATCTAACCTCCACAACCCAGTTACTGGGTAATACGATACTCCTTGGTAAGACTGGTTGTCAGACTTTCGGGCTTCTGCCGACCCGTAACGACTGTCAAAGATCTACGAATGACAGCCGGGACCAACGGCTTAACGTGCTTTTCCAAGGCACAGGGGTCTTGGTATGTAAAGATGGTCACCCATCTACGGACTACCCGTGGCAAGCGTAGCTTAACCTGATTGATCGACCCGTGCGGCTGTTATTACTTATCCACAAGGCCCTCCTCCCCCTTCTGAGTTGTGACGATTCCATAGCAAAATATGTACCTACAGTCCCGAGCTTAAATATTTTACATTTACCCAAGATACCAAAGCTACATTTTCTCACAAACTATTGATATATATTAAAATATTAATTTAACTTAATATTATCGATACCATATGTGTGTGTGAGTTGTTTTTAGGGTTCCGTAAGTCCGAATGAATAAACGGAACCCTTATAGGATCACTCGTAGGTCTATCCGTCGGTCTGCCTGCTCGTCTGTCTGTCTGCTCGTCTGTCTGTCTGCTCGTCTGTCTGTCTGCTCGTCTGTCTGTCTGTCCATCTGTCTGTCTGTCCATCTGTCACACTTGATTGGCTCTGAATATAATGTACCGATTAAGTTGAAATTTGGTATGTGTATGAATTCCTGTGAGCCAAACACTGACAGGTAAGGTAAATTAATTAATTTTGAATTCGTTTTGGCTTCACTTTTGGGGGAAAAAACAGAAAAAAACTAAGTTTCAAAAACTATACCGTGTAAAGAGCTTATCACTCATTTTTTTTTTATAATTTTAAATTAAATAGTATTAGAGCTATTTAGGAAAATAGATGAAAATTAACCATTCCCCTTATCTCCGAAAATACTCAATGTACGTGGTACGACACGCACTTGGCAGGTTTTTTTTAATTATGAATTAGGTGTTTTCTCAAAGTTGCAATTTTATGTCCATGAGAATAACGCTTTTGAATTTTGCATCTTCTTCTTCTTTTTAAGTCGATGGTAAATTATTAAATGAGATGGGCCCAGTTGGCGGCTACGCCATTCGTGGGATCAGTAGCGTTTTTTAGGTCCTCAGAAGTGCAGGTGTATGGACAGTTTGGACTTGTCAACATATCTAGGGAATGGTTTGGTCAGCAGCACCGCATTCATACTGGGTGACGGTTGGGTCGCAGAGGAGTAACTAGGAAGTGGTGAATGGTGGGCATTTTGGGCGAAAAGTGCTGATTCTGAGCTTAGTTTGAATGACTTTTGGTTTTGGTCCCTATTTCGCTAGATTGTGCTTGCAGCGGCCTACTTGGATCGGCAGTTGATTGATTCCTTCCCATATAGGCCACTGCAGGTAAGGTCCAGGTGCTCCTGGGGCTTGACGAAGTCAAGTAGTGGCGGGTGCTGTTTTTCCCACAGCTCCCTTCTCACCTTAAGTGGTTTGTCTTAGATAGCTTGTGTACAGCGGAGGAAGCTCTTCCGGCTCTTAAGTCGACCCGGGGGGTTGTGTGCTTGTAGAGGGGATGCCGGGAATCGGATTCTTGCTTATGTTTCTCAAGTGCGGTTGGTACATTCCTTCATACATCAGGTGGAGTGATCCCGGCCACCGGATAGAGCTTGTTGAGTAGAGTTGGTTTTAGGCATCCCGATATAATTTGACGTCTCGTTCAGGGCAATATCAACTTGCTTTGCGTGAGCGGTGCCATATTGGGCACGCGAATTTGTCGGCAGAGAAGCAGAGAATACCAGTGGTACGAAGAACATCGCGTGCTGCACTCCAAGTGGTGGAAATAAGGTGACCAAGCAGGTTGTGTCGGGTCCCGACCTACTGTTATATTTTACAGCACTGCGACATATAGGTTATAGCTCTAAGGTTACACCTAGATATTTATGATTCGCGAAGTTTTTGACCTAAATTTCGTGTAAAGGCTCTTACAGACCCACGCGATATCGCGGGCGTGACAGGCACTGACATAGAAATCGTGCTACTAGGGTCGCGTCGCTCCCGCGATATCGCACCAGTCTGTACGAGCCTTCACTGTAAGTTTAACATTATTTTGACAATAGTGATGGCATAACCATAACTTGCATGAAAAAACCCTTATTTTCAGTTTCAGGATGGGGCTACAGGCATCAGCAATGTTTCATATTATTCTGCACCCTGACGATAGCGTACAGCATGAGATCCTGCATGGGAGTGTCACTGGTAGCCATGACAAAATATGGAGAACCAGTCATTAATTCTACAGCAACCAGTTTAGCTGACGAAAACCAGTTTAAACCAGAAGGGATATTAAATGCTTTAATGTTGGTACCACCAGTAAGTTTGCTTACACCGTTAAACCGTCTCGGTAAAGTAAAATTATAATTATGATGTTATTTTACTACTAAGGAATTCAATTTTTATTTGCATAAATATGTCTCTTATCATAATTTGTGTACCGCTGTTTATTATGTAACGATCATTATAGAATACTACAATGGTTGCGTAATAAACATAGATAATTCTCAATATTATCGAAAGCACTTCTATAGAGCAATTGTTAACGTAAAAAAACTCTAATTATGATAACTATGAAGGAATTTCACTGGTGCACTACGGAACACACATAATTTCCGGATCATAAAGAGCTGAACAAAGTTTTTAATTTGTTTAGGTACGGGAATTCGTTTAAGCAAAACAAAGACAATTTCCTTCTGCCAGATGCAAACTTGACTGTACTCTTGTAAGCGATTACTGTCTTCATTCAGTCTGGAGTAATAATGTACCTACTTACGTATATTTTATTTCATAAAAATTGCATCACAATTGTATTTAATCATACAATTGGGACACAATTATTGTATCTACACAATATTCGTATTCGCACATTGCATAAGGCTCCGGAACTATAACAACTTATCAACAGACTACACATTAAGTTTTCCATGTAAATCGAATATTAAATAACACCAACCGACCAACCCTCTCATTTCCGTGAATATTAATGCAGATAAGTCATGAAAAAGATTTTTTGCAAATTTACACTCCATGTCAATTGTTATAGCTCATTACTGTCAAAGAACGACAACTGTCTTTTCAAAATATGGACAATTTGAGTTGATGATTCATTTGCTTAACGATAAATATCGCTAGCTTTATTAACTCTTTCCCGTTTACTGTCCGAGATATAGACACAAACTCAAACTCAAAGTATTTATTTCAAACCATTTACAGGCACTTTTGAGTTGTCAAGGAGTCGGTCAGTTAGAAATAAGAAAGCTCGTTGCCCATTCCAAAGCGTAGTAGGTACATATGGAGAAGAACGGGCAAGAAACTCCATCGACACAATATTTGCAATCTCGGTATGAACTATGCTGGACACCGGACAATGAGTGTTAATCAATTATTTCGATATTCCAGTACCCAACATTCAACTGGAACAAGAAGACCCAAGACGCGGTGATAGCCTCATTCTTCTGGGGGTACATGACGCTGCAAATACCTGGTGGGCAGTTGGCCCATAGGTTTGGAGCCAGGTACCTGCTGACTGGTGCCATGATGATCAACTGTGTGGTGTCCATACTGCTGCCGTTGGCAGCTTACTATGTAAGTTGAAGGTTATTGAAGATAATTATAAGGTTTAAAAATGAATAATTATTAACTATCACAAAATTAATCAACCTCCTGCATAACTTCATCAAGGATTGACAATGCTGATCATCATGGGTTTGGTAGTTTAAGCTAATGAAACGTCAAAGATTTGACTAATAGTGGACTCTATCTGATATTTTTACAATAATTGTTTTTAGGGTGGTTGGATATGCACAGCAATATGCAGAGTATTACAAGGTCTAAGTCAAGCCTGCATAGTCCCTGGGCTGCACACGTCTCTTGGAAAGTGGGCACCTCTGCAGGAGAGAGGAAGAATGGCTGCTTTTGTTTATGGAGGTAAGATTTTGATATGATGTGTTTACCTTGGAATACGATATATCATGGCATCAGTTACATCCATAACCAATTTAATAATAATGTTATAAAAGCAAAATTAAAAAAGAAAAAAAAAAAATTGTCTATCTGTCTGTTAACTCTTCACATTTGACGGCGGAACGCATTTTAATGAAACTTGGCACACAGGTAGACCATAACCTGGTTTAGGACTTGGGGACTTATTTATCCAGGAGTACATTCCCGTGGGACAATTTCCGACATTGAGCTTCGAAGCCGCGGGCAAAAGCTAGTAATAAATATAAAGTTAGAAGTAAATCATGCAGAATATAAAGCAAGTTATTAAAACACACAAACACTGAGAGTATTTGTGTGTGTGGTAATAACTTGCCTCCCCCTTCCCTGACCCTCACTTCCACTCTACATTATTATACCGACGGTTGAAAGGCTAATTGGTCTAAGCGACCTTTTTTGCGATATTGAGTTATATACATATTCGGAATCAGCAAATTTTTCTCCGTCGTTTGAGTCAGTTTTCAAATTTTCTTGACTACTTTTTTGGCGCTTAGCACCCACAGCAAAACAGGGCTCATTTCTAAGCTCATTGATTTAAACGACACAAAATTAGACAAATTTGAGGACTAGAGTCATCTAGTCCTCAAATTTGTCTAGCTTAAGTCATTAAGCTATTTTGATTTCTGAAACTTTTATAACGTGTGTCGATTAAAGCATTTGGCTTTTTCGCCATGGTTGTGGTTTTGTCGTTTGGTCTATTTTGCATTAAACCAAAACAATAAGCTATGTCGTTCGGCCCATTTTGCATTCAACTACATTAAAAAACCGTGTCGCTTGAACCATTTTGCAATAAGTTATATTAATTAACTATGTCTCTTGACCCATTTAGCCTCTATTAAAGATAATGAGTAATGTCACTTCGGCTATTTTGACCTATTTCGTTAGTGATAAGGCGGTTGAAACATTTTGATTAAATTCAGTATTTGGAAAATTGGCATTTCCATCATTTTATCTAATCGGTTTTAACACATAGGCCGTCCAATAAATTCATGAGGTTAGCTACTCCTAGTCGCTTGGAGCTAAGTTCAATTTATTGCGCGCTCTGTGAAGTGTCCGTTACGAGTACCTCACCCACCCGCGCGGGCGCGTCAGTCAGCCGCCAATACTAAAGGAAGTGCATTGTGTACGAGCGAGCTGTGAAGACAGACGGTTGATTTTTCTGGTAAGTACAAATTATTTTGTTATATGTGATAATCAATGAAAAGATCTGTAATGACGCAAAAATATAAAATAAGGAAGACATTGTTTTGATTTATAATAGGTAGGAATTTAATTCAAGCTAGTTTCGTGTCGTGACTTGTTCATTAAATATCTTTTGCAGGTAGGTAACTGTGTACTAGTAATATTCTTAGTTTAGTTATGTATCTAAATTATTGAATAAATAATTATTTATCTACCTATTCGTAATTAGAAAATCTGTACGTGAAAATAGTGAATGGTGAAAGTACGTTGCAGACACTGTTTTAAGCTCTCACGGTTTATAACTAAACTTAAAATGTTACTTTATCTTTCGTTACTATTATTGATTTTGAGCTTCCGATATTTCGACGCTCAATAATAATTACGGAAGATGTCCCGTAAGTGACATTTTAAGTTTAGTACTTTGCAGTACTACTATCTACTTAGTTGGGTTAAATAGGTATTTAATCCAAAACTAAGTTATATGTTAGATTAGGATTAGGACCTAATTCATTGTTGTTAGCTTATAATTATATGTTAGGGCTTCTAGATGTCCCTAAGTCTCAATTATTATAATGATACATTGTACATTAGAATTACTTATCAATATAAAATGTTCTTAAATGGGTTTTGATTGCATTTCAGCAACTAAGGAATCACAACGCTGATTGTATTTTAAGAAACAGATAGTAAAGAGTTGTCTGAACAGAAGACTGAAGTATCTACAAGGGCAGATAATGAAAACAGTAAAAATAATGAAGCTGATGAACATTGTGATTTTACATTATTAGGAATTCAATCCTACTATGACCAAATCAAAAGATTTCCATTTGTGAATACGCTTCCTTCAAACCCTGATAACAGGAATATGCAAAAAGAGTCACAGGTAAATAAAGCATTATACCTACCTATAAGAATTTTATTATTATAACATTAGTTCTCGTTGATTTAAGTTATTTTTTTCTTTTAGGATGATCATGACAGTACCACTAAAGTTTTGTTAGAAGATATAACTAACAAAGATAGAGAAAATATAGAAGATATACGAATAGGTATTGAATTTGAGTCTGTATGTAATTAGTTGTAATACTAGCTTTTACCTACGACTTCGTCCGCGTGGAAATAGCATTTCATTCTTGTTTTTTAATTTTAGATTGAGAATACTGAAGGAGTGTGGAATAAGGAAAACTCGAGTGATATATTTCCACAAAAAGAAAACGGTGAGTACGAACTAATAACTAAAAATGAAAAAAAAAAAACAAAGAAAAAGAACCTGAACTTATTTCTACATTAACGGAAGTAATTGCTGAGAGTGAGATAGAGTTGGTGAGAAAGTCTCTTGAAGCAGATGACGATGACATAGAAACTGAGAACAATAATGGTACAAATGATGATCAAGTCAAATCCAAAAAAGGAAGAATAGAAATAAAACTACAAATGAAAAAAAATACAAAGAAAATGAACCTGAACTTCTTTCTACATTAACGGAAGTAATTGCTGAGGGTTAGATGGAGTAGCTGAGGAAGTCCCTTGAAGCAGATGAAGATGATATAAAAGCAGAGAACAATAAACCTAAGAAAAGCAACAAGAGAAGCAAAATTAATAAAAGTTATGTCGATTTTCTATCTGAGGAAGAGGACTTCGTGTGGGATTCCTCTTCTTGGAAAGAAACTGGGGATGAAGCTTAAGGTTCTTCGTCATCGTCAACATTTAAAATTTTGTTTTTTAAAGAATATTCCATTTTCTTTATTTTTGCTTTTTAATGAAAATTTATAATTGTTTGTTTTTTTCGTAAAGAGTGTCGATTTTCTATTGTTTTTTGATAAAGAATGTTAACTTTTGTTTGTTTTTTTACGAGATTGTTATTTTTTTCTACTTCTAACTTATCACAAGTTACTGAAAAGTTGTTTTTTTTTAATATTAATGTTTGATTGTTACTTACTGATTTAAATTAGGTACGTCCATGTTGAAGACTGATTTTGAATAAATTATAATTAATAACAATTTATTTGTTGTTTTATTTATAAAGTGATACCTAAGTGCACCGTATTCCGTGGTGATACTACTACCTAAGATTAGGGTGATATACCACCTTATCTAATACCTTGTTCCAAGACACTTGGATCAACATCTAGAAAGATTCCTCTACACAAAAATGTTTTTTTTTTATATTAAAAATATACAAGTCACTGTCTAAAATTGTATAAATTGGCATACCGACCTCAAAAATATCTGGACCTTGCAGAATAATGATGGCTTAAGCATGAATATCTACTATAATCTAGTAAGGGTTCATTTTGTTTCATCCTGCAGTCTGCATCTGCATCAAACTATCTCTCTCTGGTGCAACACCATCATGTTGCTCAGGCTTATTGGGATATTCAATTGTCAGTCGACTTGGCGCTAAATTCTTTTCTCTCGTATTATTTTATTCTAAGTCGATGCTTGAGCCAGTTTACTTTTAGCTATTTTATTTACAGTAGGCAGTTGAACCATTTTGCTTTTCTCAAAAAATAACAAAATTTGATCCATTTTGGGCCAACCAACATAAATTTTCTAAAATAATACACAATTTTCAACAGTAATAACTTAAAAAACTTCCTTACTTAATTAGGGATATACTGTATTAAATGAATAAAAGTCTATCAAATAGTTGTTTTTTTATGATTTTTTTTCCAAAAAAAATAACTTTCATCCTACCTCCTGCAAGTTTTACAAAATGTCGCTTAGATCAATTGGCCTTTCAACCGTCGAACTTTTAGTGTATTTTTTTGTAATTTTTATAATTTAATATAAGACATCCATAAAGATGTGACAGTCTGGAACAAAAGTATTCTATGTATTTTGTGTTGGGCGTTGATAGCTGTGCTATAGTATTTAATTTGTAGCTGTATTCGTTTCTTTTATTTAAGTGTTTACCTAAACTGTTCTTAATCAACTTTTATTTTTTTATCTGCCATAGTATCAAGTTCTTAAAGTTTCCTGACTCGTATCTTCAAAATACCTTTACACCGTCCCTTTTTCAGGGCAAGCTCTTGGCACAGTTTTTGGACTACCAATGACAGGTTTCATTTCATCATCCGTACTGGGCTGGCCTGGTATATTCAGGTTCTACGGGATACTGTCGGGAATCATTGGAGTTCTACTATTTTGGCTTGCAGCTGATACTCCAGCAAAACATCCCAAGATATCTGAAGCTGAAAGGAGATATGTAGAAGAAGAACTGGGCACGGGCGATGAGGCCAAGGTAATATGAGACACAATTAATTTTTTATCTATCAAGACTCCCAGGGGTACACGGACAGCTACACAGAGAATATTAATTCATAACTATAATTTATTTGAAAATTTATGGAAAAAAGGACAACTTAAAATAGAATAGAATGTTGTTTATTTATTTAACTTTAATTAACACGGTTAAAACAAAATTACAAGAATTAAAGGCTGATACAGAATTATACACATAGAATCAAATACAACATTTAGCACGGCACAGCAAACAGCCTGTGCTTTCTGCCGCGGCAGTAATTGTCTGGAACAAAGATGCGAGCTAGCACAGCATGCAGATCAGGCGCGTCAATAATGCCACGGAGCGTCTTGCAAGCTTGGTGAGCTGATCTCGTGCTCGCCTTACCTCTAATGAGTTATATCCGACAAATAAAGTTGGTAAAAATTCAAAAAGCAATCTACAACATGCCTCGTACAATAATAAGAAAATAAATAAAAATCATATTCTAACATGGATAGGATGAACAGAAAACTGAACTATTCTAAGAAATACTGACAAAGATAAGGAATAAAAATTTCAGAGATGTAGTAAAAACCGGCCAAGTGCGAGTCCGACTCGCGCACGACGGGTTCCGTACCATTATCTATAAAAATGGCAAAAAAATCACGTTTGTTGTATGGCAGCCCCCATTAAATATTTGTTTTATTTTAATTTAATTATTTATTTTTAAAGTGAATAAATAACTAAATATTCTGTGAATATTTCAAGCGTCTACCTGTTGCCGTTATCAATATCGAGCAAAAGCGAGCAAAAAATCACATTTGTTGTATGGGCGCCCCTTTTAAATATTTATTTTATTCTGTTTTTTCGTATTTGTTGTATAGCGGCAACAGAAATACATTATCTATGAAAATTTCAACGGTCTAACTATCACGGTTCATGAGATACAGCCTGGTCACAGACGGACAGACAGACGGACAGACAGACAGACGGTGGAGCCTTAGTAATAGGGTTCCCGTTTTACCCTTTGGGTACGGAACCCTAAAAAAGAAATAAGGTAAAAGTCTAGGGAGTCTGTTCTTGGGAATCTTCTAAATATTCATTAACGGAGTATACCAAGTCCATAAAAAAAAAATCGAAAAAAAAACAACCGACTTCCAAAAAAAAACACTACAAAGTGAAAATACTTTAATTTCGGTAAATTCGGTGGCAAAACACTAAAATACAGATCCAAAGAGACAGTTTTTTTTAAGTTTTTTATTTTTCTCTTTTTAGTTATGGTACACACAGCGTCAGTATGTGCTAACCCCTCAAGTTTTAAAAATTTACATTGCTACAACATTGAATTCGTTTTGAATAATCTAAAGAATACTTCAAAAAGAGTTCATAGTTTCGACTTGGATTCGAACCATCGCATTACCGACCATCGTCATACTCATACCCCGAGTTTGACGAACTAGCCAGAAATTGTTATCTACTATCGTCCGAGTCGCTATATCTTTAGGTCTCTGTCTAATCGATAGATGTTATAGTTTGAGGGTATTTACTTACGTTTTCTATAAAAACACTTCACTAACAAAACACGTCACTTTTCTAGTGACCCGTTTGTGTCAGTTGGCAAAATATCATGTATTATGATAATTACCTACTGTAAATTATCAAATCAAGATCAGTTTTGTTAAATAATAGCAATAATAAATATTATTAAAATATTTTATTATTCTTGATTTTTAATTCTTTATAAATACTACTAAAATAAAATAGAAAAATAATTTATGTTAAAAATGTATAATGCATGACAGGAAGCACACTTCGTCCCTAGGATTTGAACCTCCAATCTTTTGCACGACAAGCGGTCTTGAAACCTTTTTTTTTTTTTTTTTGGGTGGGAATAAATCATCAAATAACTTCTCCCGCTCTGGGCGGAGCGGGAGGGAGTGTCAGACTTTTACTGACTAAAACCCACCCGTGTTCCTTCCGTTGCCTGTGTGCCAGGGCCACGATATCCCTTTCGGACAAACTCGCAACCCCGGCAGGCATTGGTGCTAACGGACCCCGTCAGTTTGTGCTGACATCTCTTTGAGGCGCGCGTGGAACACAACGCGCCATCGACCCGGGCCTGGTCCTTATCGGACGGCGAGCTACCCATCGCTCACCGTCCGCAGGCCCGCGCCTACGGTGGCCGGAAATCGGCTTGCGACTCCCGACGCCCTGGGCGTCTCCTGCGGCGACTAAGGGCGCGAGGGCGCAAACCTTGTCTCACCCTCACGCGTTCCGCCTCCTCCTTCGCTAGCATAACTGATTCGCAGAAGGAGGTGACGGCCTCCCATGCACTCTCGCTCCGAACCATGGCCTGAACCAGGGCCGGACGCGAGAGATCGCCGCCGCCGATCGCCTCCGTGAGGACACGGCGGTGCTCCGCCCAAGCTGGGCAGACCTCCACCGTATGCTCCACCGTGTCCTCCGGGCGATCCACACAGTGGTGACACCCGGGCGTTTCCTCCCGCTTTATCCTGAACAGGAACCTCTCGAAACAACCGTGTCCGGTGAGGACCTGCGTCAGGCGGAAGGTGAGGACGCCGTGGCGCCTCTCTAGCCACTCCTCAAAGAGGGGACTTATCGCCACAATTGTGGCGTGCCCAGCGCTGGGTTGCGACAATCGCACTCTCCATGTCGCCATGAGATCCCGCCGGAGCTCTGTCCGCCGTGCCGTGATTTCTCGCGGCAGCGGAGTTTCACCCCGGCGTTTCGCGTCCTCGCGCCACTCCCAGATGTGCGCGAGGAATTTGCCTCCAGATCCCATGGCGGCAGTCCGGCAAGGAGGCTCGCCGCCTCACGGGAGACCGTGCGGTAACCCCGCACCAGCCTGACGGCCATGACCCTCTGGGACGCGTTCAACCGCTGTGCTGGTCGCAGCCTTAAAGAACGCGCCCACACCGGTGCCCCGTAAAGGGCCATGGACCGCACGATCCCCGCGTAGAGCCTCCGGCAAAGCGGTCTTGAAACCTACGGTCTACTTAGACGTTGAACACATTTTTGTAAATGCTAAACGTATTATTGCTTCTCGTTATACGCAATAATAAAAGTAATAACGTTTTATTCAAGAAAACAATATTAAAAATAGACTTAAAAAAAAAAAAACTAACTTAGTATTTCGCAATTTCCTCAACTAGAAAATTTGAGTTATTCAGTTCTCCACCTACCGATGCACTACGTGCTATGCAAACAACAGTGGTAGGGAGTATTATACATCAAGATACACAAAGTTGATTAAATACGTATTATCGAAGCTAACTCAAAAATTACCCAAGCAAAGTTAATCAATTTTACATGGGACACCGGGGAAGCTTATCCAAATGAAAAAAAAAACAAAAATCGGTCCATAATTGACGAACATACCGGTGAAAATACATTTTTTTTAAAATACGTTCAGGCGAACATAATTATAACATCCTCCTTTTTTTAAGTCGGTAAAAAAGTGAGATACGCAGCTATTTTTTAAATATAAGAATATCATTTGTTACTCGAAATTAATACTTGTAAAGACATTACAACTTATGAATCTAATGCTTTATGTTGCAGAAAATGGCGGTGCCTTGGAGGAAGATCTTTAGCCACAAAGGAGTTTGGGCCATAATAATAGCACACTTTGGCCAAACTTGGGGACAACTTACTCTGTACTCGGAAGTACCAGCGTATTTGGATAAAATCATGGGAGTCAATATCAAAGCAGTAAGGAACATGTTTGAAAAAAAAAAGACATGGTACATAGTGATGACGCAAATTGTGCAAAACTGTTGGCCTGCAACGATTAATGAGGCCGACTGGTATGGCAGGCACCGCCGATGTACCTTTAAAATTAAAAGTTTTGTATATTATAGGCAGTACTTATTACAAATTTTTGATGTGTAATAAAACATACCCATCCATCTATGTATTTATCTGGTTTACCAAACTCATTAAAAAATTGTTCATAGTCTTCATTCATATTAGAGCAGGTTTATCCAAATAACTCATTACTTAAAACTTACAGAATGGACTGCTGACTGCTCTCCCGTTCTTGGTGATGTGGTTTACGAACTTCTTCTTCAGCTGGATGACCGATATGCTGATTGTTAAGAATATACTCAGCCCTACAAATACAAGGAAGCTTGCAAATTCTTTAGGTAAATATAGAATATAATACTTTTTTTATTATACATGAATTACAGATACAAATGTAGAAATTTTACATGGGGTATATATCAATCTAAAATAAATGCTTTAGGCCCTTTGTACACGGCACGGTTACATTACGGAACGGCGCGGCGGCGGCGGCAGCGAATAAACCGCGCCGTAGAAAAAACGCTTGAGCTTGTACATGATACGACAAACAACTGGATGTGACAACGGTTAGGTACGGCTCAGTTGTGTTTTTTCTGTGCCAAGGTGCAGCCGTGCGTCATGAATCCATATAAGAAAATCATTGTCATTGCTGTGTATAGAAAACTCAAAAAAGGAATAGAAGGGCTTGGGCACATCCAATCATCTTTTCCCATATTACAGGCCTTTCATGAATCAATGTAGTTAATAATTCTTGATTTATCTCCCGAACTCGTTCGGCTTACCGAAGCCGTCACTAAAATAATTTATCATCATCATCATCATTCCAGCCGAAAGACGTCCACTGCTGGGTGCCCAATAGAGGGGGGGTTGCCATAATCGCCACGCTTGGCACGTGGGTTGGCGATCGTAGTATGCTGTTAAAAATGCATAGAGAACGCTGCTGCCCATTCTCTAGTAAGTCCATAAGTCGCCTTATACGACACCCACGGGAAGAAATAGGATGGTGCTATTATTTACGTCCGGCACCACACGGAATAAATAATTGCCGCCGTGAAAACATCCGGTGCCGTCGACACACTCCCTTAGATTGCCATACAACACTGATGTGAATCACGCCGTGCATAAACACGGCGCATACCAGCGACGGCGCGGCGCCGCCCCGTGCCGCCCTGTCAACAGGCTTCCATAGGATCCATACAACACTGACGACCGTGTCTACACACGGCGAATAAACTGTAGTTTTTCACGGGAAGAAAAACGTGTGTGTACAAAAAGGCTTTACTCTTTTAGAGCCACTAAAGGCTACAATTCCAAGTGGTGTAGAACAGTTGTTGTTAACGAAATAGTTAAAAAAATATATATTTTCACTCGTTCTTATACAATATAATTTTCTTTGCTTTCAGGAAATATTCCAGCAGCTATTGGCCTGATTGCTCTGGCGTTCGCACCTAAAAACATTTACATTGTGGAATCTATATTAGTATTTACATGCAGTTTTAAAATAGCAGCTCATCTTGGATTTCAGGTAATATAACTATCATTTTATTAGTTTAACAGCTATGTTATTTATTTTTCTTTATCTATCACAACCCATTGCTACTTGTGGGCTAAAGAAAAGAAAAGACATTGAATAAAAATGTAAATTTTCAACATTAGACCAAAATGATTGTGTCCATAGGGATTGAGGAGCCATGTCTCATATTTAAACGAGGGTACTACCAGTATTTGGTAGTAAATTAGCTGATTTTGTAGGCCCGATGCTGGAATTTGTATTAAAACCGTTAAAAAGTTATAGGACGTTTAAGGTGGCTCCTCAATCCAGACGTCTAGTATGAGGAGCCACCTTAGAAATCGAAAACTAGCGAAATAATGGTTTTGAAACTTTGGTAGGATTTAGTAGTGTTTTGCGTAATCTGTACAAAAAAAAAGGGTTTTGTGTGAGATTTTGAAGCTAAAAATTAGAACTCATTTACTACTAAATTATGTTAAAAATACATTTTTATTGGTTGATGAATTTCTGAGAAATATAGTGGTGAAATCTATGGATTTTTATGAAAAATCAAAGCATTGTAGCTATCTCAAATTCTGCCGTACAAAACCCTTTTTTTTACAGATTACGTATAAACACTACTAAATCCTACCAAAGTTTCAAAACCATCCGTCGGCTAGTTTTCGAGTTCTAAGGTGGCTCCTCATACTAGACGTCTGGATTGAGAAGCCACCAAAAACGTCCTATAACTTTTTAACATTTTAATACAAATTCCAGGATCGGGCCTACAAAATCAGCTAATTTAATACTAAATATTGGTAGTACCCTCGTTTAAACATGAGACATGGCTCCTCAATCCTTAAGGACACAAATGATTATTGTTTGTCATCTCGACGAAACTTTAATTTGCTCAATATTTGAAAACCATTTTTTCGTCATTACTTTTCAGATCAACCACATCGACATATCACCAAACTTTGCTGGAACAATGATGAGTATCAGCAACTTTATGTCAAACATCGGTTCGTCAATCGCTCCTTTAGTAATTGGCTTCATCCTTACCGACGTCGTAAGTGAAGAACTAATATTCTCTATAACTATAATTACATGTTTATAATAATATGATTGATATGAGATTCCGGAACCGGCGCCGTTGATATTATTAATAACTTCATTTGTTCTACTGACTTGTTTGTTTGACTGCCTCGTTGGTCTAGTGGTCGCAAACGCTACTGCTGAGGACGTGGTCTGGGGTTCGATTCCCAGGTCGAGCAAAGTGTTATTGGGTTTTTTCACCATGAATTTCTCAGTAGCAGCCCGGAGTCTGGATTTGTGCCATGCCCATTACATGGGACTTTAACATAACTGCCGAAGCGTGGGTGTACTATAAGTAGGTACACCTCAGCCTAACACTTCGGAGATTACAGGCGTGATGTTATGTTAATTTGTTCTTAGGTTTTGTTTATAATTTAGGTTACCCAAGATTTAAGTATTTTCTATCACTAGAGTTCCTTGGTGTCTTAAATCCGCATTTAAGAAATCATGCATTTTGATAACTTCACCAAGTTTAAATTGAGTAGTATTGATACCAAATGTAGGAACTAACTAAATAATGAAAATTTAATTGAGTAGTGTAAAACACTTTAATCAAACAGTACACGTAAACAATAATTATAACTTTATTTTCTAATTTTCTAGTCTAAAATATAATCACACTATAAACACACTATTTTATCATAATTCTAGAGCTGTTACTCGCACTGTATCGGATCACCAACTGCCGATCAGTCTCTCCAATATTCGTGTGGCATGCGTCGCCCCCACCATTGCTGCGAAAGTCCGCAACGGAATAATAATGGCGGGACACCAGTGTTGCCAACCAAAATATTAATCGAATAATATCTTTAATTATAAATAAGTAAACGTATTTCATTTTGCGTACTCCTAAAAAGGTTATTAAATAAATATGTTTTTAACAAATAAATCAACCAACAATTAAATCATAAATCAAAATAACTAATTTAATATGTGAATATGTGTGTCTGTCTTTGAAGCGACAACAGTAGTATTGATACCAAATGTAGGAACTAACTAAATAATGAAAATTAAATTGAGTAGTATTAATACCAAATGTAGGAACTAACTAAATAATGAAAATTAAATTGAGTAGTATTGATACCAAATGTAGGAACTAACTAAATAATGAAAATTAAATTGAGTAGTATTGAATCCAAATGTAGGAACTAACTAAAGAATGAAAATTAAATTGAGTAGTATTGATACCAAATGTAGGAACTAACTAAATAATGAAAATAAGCTCTTTTAGTACTCCAATTTGTTTTCATACTTTAAACTTGCTTTTCCCATTTTTCACAGAATGACGTATACCTCTGGAGGCAAGTGTTCTTCATGGCAGCAGGGCTGTACCTGGTCACTAACCTGGTCTACGTGATCTACGGGACAGCCGAGAAGGCAGACTGGAACGATCCACCCCCAAAAGAGAATGATGATGAAGAGGGTCAGCCAATGATGGAGAAGCCTAAGTTATGAGAGGAAAATAATGTTTTTTTTTTCTAATGTCTGAAACAATATTAGGAAGTTCAATATAATTTATTAAAAATACAATCTGTATTTTCTTTCACGTTATTTAATTATTTGAGATTCACTCAAACTTTAATTAATTTGATTTTAACTAAAAAACCTATATCGTTACAAAATCACAAAAAAGGCCAAGCACTCTTTATATCCTTTCTCAAAATACAGACGGGGAAACCGAGATTTTCAGATGTAAACATCAAATATAAAAATGTCGGAATTAAAGTGTTGAACATAAACGGGAACATCACAGCATTCGGAAGACATGATTAACGGATGTTCCCGAGAATGAATTATATTACCCGAGATTTTGCTCCCATGGTTAATGTTCCGAGTTGCAGAGAGTTTTAAATGCATTCAATTTATTTTGACTGAAGAAATGTTTTCAGAGCATGACTAATGTCTACAGTTTGGGAATGGATTGTTCTAGTCTTATAAAATAAGAATAAGTGATTATAGTTGTAGGAAGTAGGTAGTTTTAAAAACTAAAATACTACAACATAGCGATGCAATTTGTTGTCCAGTGGGCAGTAAATGATGCAATATTAATCTAAACATGTAAATCTTATATAGATATTGTCTCATAGCAGAAATAGGGTAGGTAAGGTATATTTATTTAGAAAACCTGATAGTGAAGCAAAAACTAATCTTTGTCAATTTTGACAATATTGTAACTAAGTGTATTAGAATTATTTGTATTTATTGCAAATTACCCATTTAGTTTTAAGGCTACTATAAAAGTAAACCTTTGACTACTCTTTCTCAAAACCTAAATGTACATTAATTTAAAAATCTTACTAAAACTTAAAAAAACTCGGACGTTATCGGATCCATCAGACCTTAGGACATTAACAGGAACATTCAAGAAAATTTTAATTAGAAAACTTTTGTCCACCCAAAACGTTCTTTTCTCGAGATTTTTAATAGCCAACACAAATGTTTGGACCCGGAAAAGGCAAAAGCAGTGAAAAATACTCGAGGAGCGATTAATTTCCTTCGACGGAAGAATTTCATTACATCGTCCAAAGGAGCTGTTTCAAAGGGCGAGTGAAGTTTTTGAAGGATTTTTCCAAAAAGTTTAATTTAAAACGATTTTTTTTTCATTTTTGTCCTTCTTTCTACCTCCGTGTCAGTTTGAACGAATCCTAAAGATTGAGGATTCCACCCGAGGGTGTCGGACCCTTTTGTTGCAAACTCGAACTGGGTTGCCATACTCATAATTATTGGAGGGAGTTACACAAAACTTTATTGTGCTTAAATCGAAAAACTTTTTCTGCAGCGTTTTCAAGTTTTTGTTAAACTTTTGCCAAATCTTGTCTCGAACATGCTTGTTCCAATATTTGCTTATTGCCATTTTCTTCATCCAAGATCTAATTTATTTGTTTTATTAGAGCAAATACTGTTAACATGTGGTAGGTAGCGCATCACAGGAATATTTAACCAATTAAGGTTAGATTGTAGTTAAAAATGTCGGACAAGTCGAGATCCGGAAATAGAAATCGTTTTCAAATTTAGCATCCGATTTTTCAAATTGAATTTTGCTTGCTTTTGTCTAATTATCAATTAGGTAGGTTGTGATAATTAAAGTGACATATCTTCATGTAAATTTATTTGATTTATCTGGTTAAGTTTGTCGTAGTTATAAAAACTGATTTTTATTTATAAACAAACACCTAAAAGAAAAATCATAAACACAAAAACAGGCAGCTCTTTAATTATCTTCAACGCATTTAGTTTCTTTTTATTTTTTTATACCCGGTTTGTCTAGGAACTTCAATGTCCCAGCTTATTTGAAGTACACCTCTATTATCTTGTTATAAAGGATACTGTTACTCAATATCTTTATTTCCTTTTTCTTTGATAGTGGACCTTCGGAAGCAAATTTCCAACCTTAACTCCCCCGAAAAATATTAAACCATAACCATTAACAGTTAAGGTCCAAAGTTGTGTGGTAAATAATTTAGAAGATAAATCAGTCTTTCAAATTGAGTTTTCCACCTGGCGTTTTGTAGTATGTTAGAACAAAGGCGTCAATAAGCGCTCAAGGGGTTCTTTTTAAATAGATGGTGCATTTTTTGTTGTTGTTTTAACGAGATTCTTTAAAATGTAACACGTGCACTTATTAATTTATTGTAAAATCATCATTTATTTGCTTGAATATGGCTATCACCCCATGTCATGAATAACCCATATTCTAGCAATTGTTTTATTTTTATGTACGGCATCTCGTAGGTCAACCTAGGAGGTTGTCGTCTGCTTAAACGGACGTTCATGTAGGTGCCTCAATAAATTAAGGCATCCAGCCTGGGCATAAACTTGTAAATCAAAAATTATAAATTAAAAACCCCTGTGGGGTATGGACCTTTACTTAGAGCGTCGCTGGGGGAGGACAGTAAGGGACAGGCTAGATTGTATTAATATTATTATTAGGAGAATTTAAAGCTACAGGCTCAGTGGCGCGGGCTGGCTTAAGCAAGAGTCGGGCGGGGATGGACGGGGACGTCGCGGCGGGCTTCGGTGGCGAGGACGGAAAGGTTGGATTTTGTTTTTTGTGCGCTACATGCTAGTGGTGGGGCTACTCTCCTGGTGGAAGGTAATAGCGTTGTCGAGAATGGTGAGAGTACGCTTCGGTCGGCGAATCCTACTAATGTGGGAGGGAGTGTAACGGGTGCAACCCCAATCAGGGGGTTGCGGTGCTTTATATCAGAGTCAAAGAAAGGCTTTCAGAGGCGTTGCATGAACTGCTGGACAGTGGGCATTTTGAGATCTAAGTGTAGGTATATCCAAATTGCGAACATAGAAAGGGGCTTCCTTGACCTTTCTAGAAAACTGTTCAGGAAGGTCTGCGTGCTATGGAGATGGCGTCGCTTAGCATGTGCGAAGACGACGCAAGCATAGGTAATTATGGGACCGCGGCGTAGATGCGCAATTTGCAATTGAGTGACAATTTGCTGCGTGCGGTCAGTATGAAGTAGAGCTGAGAGTGAAGGAGCGCGCGAACGAGCCGCCTTTAAATAAATAAATAATAATAAATAAATTCATTTATATTCAGGGAACACACTCAGGCCCATAGATAAATACCTTAACATACATATTCTTATATGCTAACTGAAGGTAAGGTGATTATCAAGGATCACACTTAGGAAGGAATCACTTCATCGTCCGATTCGTCCGCTGCTCGATTTTTTTTTTTACATATTCTATTCATTGAACTATGGATTGTGGCATATTATTTGAAAGGCAATTTTGTTAACTTTCAACTTCTTTCAATATCATAACCAAAGATTATTTACCTTATGTCATGGAACGTAAAACAAAAAAAAACCGGCCAAGTGCGAGTCGGACTCGCGCACGACCTAAACCGCTGATCCTAGAAACATGAAATTTGGAGGGTGTGTTCTTTGTAAAGAGTAGGTCTCCAATAAGAAAGGGTTTTTCAAAATTCCTCCCCTAAGAGGGTAAAATAGGGGATGGAAGTTTATATGAAAAGAAAAAAAACACAAAATATATTATCTAGGGTTATGGTTGGATGCAATGGTGTTGTTAGAATTTCAACCCTTAAGGGGTGAAAGGGGGATGAAACTTTCGTTTTAATTAAAGTTTTTTTTATTTTTTAAGTTAAAATCACTCATATTTCGGCTTATGGTTAAATGATAAATAAATGATAAATGATTTATTTTCTTTAAGTAGGTTTGTACACACTTTTACACGTCAGTCATAAAAAAAAGCTGGAAACTAACACACAGCCCAAATCGCTGGTCCTAGAGACATGAAACTTGGAGGGTGTGTTCTTTGTGAAGAGTAAGTATCCACTAAGGACGGATGTTTGGGAATTCTACCCCTAAAGAGATAAAATAAGGGATGGAAATTTATATGAAAGTCCGTCAGTTTTGAAGTTAGGATCTTCAAATTTTGTGTTTAGGCTGATGATTGAAAATAATTTATACGTGTGAGACACGTATAATATATTTTTGGTTAATTTTATCTCCGAAGGGTTAAAAATGGGGATGAAGTTGTGTATGGAAAGTCCTTAATTTTCGAAGTAAAAATCACTAAATTTATTATCTAGGCTTATGGTTGGAAGCTAACGCAACGGTGTTTTTAGAATTTCAACCCTTAAGGGGTGAAAAGGGGGATGAAATTCATTATTTTTCAAGTTAAAATAACTAATATTTTGGCTTATGGTTGGAAACTAACAGAACGTAAACCATTGTTTTTTGTTTTATTTCAACCCAAGGGGGTGAAAAGGGGGATGACGTTTTGTATTGAAGTTGTTCATTTGCTAAATTTTGTATTCAAGTAAAAGTAATATAAGTACACGTGTACCGTTTCTAACTTTTCATAGAATGAAGCGATAGCGATGAAACAAAACGAAATGTTACTCAACTTATACAACTTATTTAAATATAAGGTCGTGGGACTGACGGGCTATCAACGTCAGTCCCACGACCTTATATTTGGATTTTTGGAAATTCGACCTTAAAGGAGGTAAAATGGCGAATTTTGTTTGAATGAAAAATCTTCTTCCAAGAGTTAATAAACCTAAAACATGGCATGAACACTTACGTAAGTAAATTATAAAGTTTGTAATTTTTAGTTTTTTCAAACTACCCCCTTAATGGGGATTTGGGGATGTCAAAGTTTGTATAGAAGAATTTCAAAGTGCGGTCCGATTAACTCGAAACTCAGTATTTATACTTAGAAACAAAAATTAAGAATAAAATGATCAAAGTTTTTCGAAAATTTAACTCTTTTTTTTTTTGGTGGGTAATTATCAAATAACTTAAGTTGAAGTGCGAGGGCGTGTCAGACTTTTACTGACTAAAACCCACCCGTGTGCCACGATATTCTTTTCGGACAAACTCGCAACCCTGGCAGGCATTGGCCTTAACGGACCCCGTCAGTTGGTGCTGACATCTCTTTGAGGCGCGCGTGTAACACAACGCGCCGTCGACCCGGGCCTGGTCCTTATTGGACTGCGAGCTACCCGGGGCGTCTCCCGCGGCGACTAAGGGCGTGAGGGCATGAATTTTGCCTCTCCCCCTGACGCGTTTCGCCTCCTCCTTCGCGAGCATTACTGCTTCGCAGAAGGAGGTCACAGACTCCCATGAACTCTCGCTCCGAACCTACTTGAACCAAGGCCGGACCGACGAGAGATCGCCGCCAGCGTCACCTCCGTGAGGACATGGCGGTACTCCACCCAAGCCGGGCAGACCTCCCACCACAGTGGTGACACCCGGGCGTTCCCTCCCGCTTTATCCTGAGTAGGAACCCGTAGATATAACAGGATGCCGTGGCGCCTCTCTAGCCACTGAAACTGACCTCTAATGGGGTGAAAAAGGGTAGTCAATTTGGCAAGGGAGGATTTTACTGCGTGGCTTGATTAACTGTAAATTATGACGACGCCATCTGCTAAGAAGGGGTTTTGGGAATTCGACCTTTAAGGGGTGAAAAGGGGGGATTTTGTTTGTATGAAAAATCTTATTCCTTGAGTTAATAAACCTAAAACTAGGCATGAAAGTAAATTATAAAATTTGTAATTTATTAAACTACCCCCTAAAACGGGTTTTGGGGATGTCAAAGTTTGTATAGAAGAATTTTAACGTGCAATCCGATTAATTCGAAACTCGGTATTTTATATAATATACCTAATGCTCACAAAATATAAAGCCTTACATGTGTTTGGGTTTATTCAAATGTAACCCTTACGGGGCAGAAGGGGGTAATTAAGTTTATAGGGAAGGATTTTACTGCGCGTCATGTTAAACTCCAAAGTAATTGAATAAAACATGATTTAATATTTTTCAAAAATAAACTCATTTCGGGGTGAATGGCTTAACTGTGCCACCTGTAATCTTCGACAATTCAGTCATCCCGTTTAGCTCCGATGTTAAGAATCTTGGTCTGCATGTCGACAATTATCTTGACTGGCGAAAGCAGGTCACGACTGTAAGTCAAAAAGTCACCGGAACGTTGCGGTCGCTCAATCGATTGAAAAAAATTCTTCCATCACACATAAAGGCAATGCTTGTACAGTCCCTAATATTTGCTATGATTGACTATGGTGATGTGTGTTACTATGATCTGAATGCAGATCTCCTCAATAAACTTGACCGCCTTCTCAATAACTGTATTCGATTCGTTTTCAATCTTCGTAAGTATGACCATGTATCCGCGCACCGACTGCTTTTGAAATGGTTACCCATTCGTCAGCGCAGAGAGTTGAGGGCTCTGTCTATGTTGTTCTCTATTCTCGACAAACCCACTTCTCCTTCTTACCTGTCTTCCCAAATTAAATACTTATGCTCTGCCCATAGTAAAAATCTTTGTTCCACCAACAATCGTCTTCTATGATGTCCTTCGCACCGTTCTGGCTTCATTCATTCTTCTTTCTTTGTCCAGGCGGTCTTTCTTTGGAATGCGCTCCCTCTGAACATCAGGACGGCAACCAGCCGGTTATCATTTAAAGTGAAGGCACGTGAACATATTCGTCAGAAGTTGGCCGAAACATCTCAGCGGTGATTTGCTGGAGTCGTTTTCTTCGCTACCGTCGTCATTTCTCCTGACAAAGTTTATTTTGGTATATAATGTATGTATGTATGTATCTATCTATCTATGTATTTCTATTTATGCTTGTATTTTTTAGTTATTTCCTGCTCCATCTATCCCGTACGTTGCACCTGCCATGTTTTGTCTCTGCATTACCCTAAGGTTGACTGGTAGAAAATGCCTCAGGCATTAAGTCCGCCTTTGTACAGTGTAGTTTTTACTTGTGCATAAAGTTTTAATAAAAAATAATAAATAAAAGGGGGAGACAGTTTACATCAAATTATGTTTCCTTTGATCAATAAACTTGAAAATTGACCCGGATATTTTCTTAATAAATAAAACGGCCGTAAACATAAATTTTCGAAAACAACCTTTTAAAGGGGGTGTTGAATTTTGTGGGGGAAAATAATTGAATGGAAAGATTTTAACGCGAGGTTCGATTTACTTGAAACTCGGTATTTATATTTAAGATCGGAAATAAACGGAAATCTAAAAGAGGTAGTCAATTTTAGAGGGGATGATTTTATGTTTCGGATTGGCGCAAAAATGGCTGAACGGATTTAGATGAAATTTGGTGACATACATATAGTTTATAATCTGCATTAACACATACTACTACACGTACTTTTAATTCCGGTAGTACGTTCTCGTGACATTTTTTCCGACATCCACGCGGGCGAAGCCGCGGGCAGAAGCTAGTTATCTATAAAAACGGCAAAAAAATCACATTTGTTGTATCGGAGCCCCTTTAAATATTTGTTTTATTTTAATTTAATTATTGATTTTTAAAGTGAATATATAACTAAATATTCTGTGAATATTTCAAGTGTCTACCTGTTACCTTTTTCAATATCGAGCAAAAAGGACCAAAAAAACCACGTTTGTTGTATGGGAGCCCCCTTAAATATTTACGTTATTCTGGTTTTTAGTATTTGTTCCTATAGCGGCAACAGAAATACATCATCTGTGAACATTTCAACTGTCTAGCTATCACGGATCATGAGATACAGCCTGGTGACAGACGGACATACAGACAGACAAACAGACGGTGGAGCCTTAGTAATAGGGTTCCCGTTTTACCCTTTGGGCACGGAACCCTAAAAACATCAATTTTTAAAACAAAACACTATATTTGGTAGTCCTGAAACCCTATAATAAGGGCGTTTATGAAAATTGATCATAAGTCCATTATTTCACGTGAATGTGGGAATACTGAAGCTAAAAAAAATTGGAAACCACACCTATAGAAACCGCTCAAGTCGTCATCCTAATCCAGCAAGGATTGTCTCAGAGTACTATCACTCGACAGCTTCATTTGAGCCAGTCTTGTGTCTCGAAGGTATACAAAAGGTTGAGGGAGACTGGAAACTTAGTCTGGAGACCAGGATCTGGACGACAGCGATGTACTTCGGTGAGAGATGACCCTTAAATTTTCAACTCTTCTCTCCGAAATCGACAACTTACCAGCGTGGACGTCCAGCAGCAGTTTAGAGAAGTTCGAGGGAGGGCTGACAGCGAGTGAACAGTGAGGCGAAGACTCAAAAAAGGGAAGTTGACCCCGAAAAGGCCAGCCACGGGCCCTAAATTGTCTCCAGCCCAGCCAAGCCAGGCTTCAGTTTACTCGCGATCACTTAGATTGGGATATCGAGCAATGGAGGCGAGTCCTGTTCTTGGACGAATCCAGGATATGCCTGCGACCGTCGAGAGAGTCTATAGGATACCGGGGGAACGATTCGCACAATGCTGTTTTGCGGAAACAGTGGCATATGGGGGTAAGCCCTGTGGGTCCTGTATGATGTGGGCGGGTATATCTATTGAAGCAAAAACGGAGTAGATATTCATACCTGGTGAAGGTTGGGGAGGGGGCCTAACCACAGAAACATACATCAATGACATTTTGCTAGGCCATGCGCTCCCCTACGCCTACGCCCTACGGTTTATAGGCGAAGATTTTTGAAGATTTCCTGCAAATGCACGATAATTCCCGCTGCTACACCGCTGCAGTGACTAGACAGTACCTTGTAGAAGTCGGGATTCCCACACTAGACCGGCCAGCCCTCAACCCTGACTTAAATCTGATTGAAAATATATGGGACGAGCTGAAAAGGCGGGTACGAGAAGATATCCAGCTCCGGCGTCAATAGAACTAAAAACTGCTTTAGTCGAAGAGTGGCAGGAAATCCCACAAGATTCCATCAGGAAACTCATTCCGTCAATGAAAAACAGTTTACAGGCAGTCATTAGGGCCAGGGGGGGAGGGGTAATACAAAATATTAAGGGGTAAATAACATAAATTGTAAATATTTTTTAAATCTTTTCATATTACTTCCTATTCATTTAGACGTCCACAACTTCTATTCTCTTCTATTGCAATAAATTTAAAAATATTGGTAGAAAATTCATTAATTTTAAATCTTTTTGATATCATTTAGAAAGCTAACAAAATTACCTTTCAGGTCCAATCCACAGCTCATTGCATATAAATTGTAAAAAATTGTCTTGAGCAACGCGCGATGAAGTGATTCCAGTTTATTGCTCGCGAGTGTAGTTGTCAATCAGATGGGAGGGTTTAAAACTCATTTTAAAACATTTCTTACAGCAAAGAGTGTTGAAACGAAGCAGGGAAGTAAAATCAGAATTAATCAAAAATTCATTACCAGCATCATAATGCAACCAAAAACTCTATTAATGAACTTTTCAAGAAAGGATAGTTTAATTATACAATTTTCCCAATAATTATTTCAAGTTAGCCTACACCAAAAAAACCGGCCAAGTGCGTGTCGGACCACGCACAATGAAGGGTTCCGTAGTTGGGATGAATAATATCCCAAGAACAAACTTAACATTCAAACTCAAAGCATTTATTTCAATTAAACCAATTACTTCTGGCACTTCTGAATTATCAAAGAGTCGGTCAGTTAGTCAGAAAGTTGAAGCTATTTGCCCATTCCAAAACGTAGATCTATATGGAGAAAAACAGGCAAGAAATTCCAAGGACACTCTTTTGAATCAAGATATTACAAAATCCTGGGTACATTATTCTTGCCGCGTCTACATGTAAGAACAATGTAAAAAAATTAATTATTAGAAAAATCCAAAATATAAGATTAAAAGATTACAAATAAGCCCTAACAGATAAGATATGACCAGTCTCAACTGACGGCGCCCGTTCACGAACATGACGCGCGATCCAGCTCAACCATTTTTTAGGGAACCGAATGATCCAACACACGCGCCACCATCAGCGAGCCATTTGAGCATGTCATTGACAATAGGCATTGTAGTTGAAAGACATGTTCCCTCATACATACCTACTGCAAATGTAAATTTGTAGGCACCATAATGAGTGATTAACCATGGTGTTTTAAGACCATAGACTTCTGATAGGTTTTCCTGTAATCTGTATGTGAAGAATTATTATTTTTTTCAAAATGTTAGGCACTGTAGTTTAGATGAGGGGGAATGGTAAATATTCAAATAACTTTAAAAGTATTTATTTTAACATTATAAAAATAATTATCTGAAATCCTTACAACATGCCCTTTCGTTTGGTATAGTTTGCATTTTTTTTTTTAAATTTTCTGATTGCCCCTAAATGTGAAAAATCAGAATTTCTTTATTTACATTACACGTCCGTGTTTGGGTCACAAAATTCATGTGTACCAAATTTCAACTAAATCGATCCAGTAGATTCAGAGCAAATTGGCTGTGACAGACACACGAGCGATCCTATAAGGGTTCAGTTTTTTCATTCGGACGTACGGAGCCCAAAAAATACAAAAAAGCAACATCAAATACCCAGATTGTCCTTTGTTAAAACGATTGAATAAATTATATGATAAAAAAACACTGAATCGAGCCTTAAGTTCAGCAAAAAGTGTCATTTATTTGTCATCATTCATAGTACTGACCGGTTGAGTGAGCAGCTAAAATAGATAACTTGTGAACCGTAGCTGTGACGAGAAAGACGTTGCGCAGATTTAACTGCGGTAATCAGGCGCACGCGGAATCTACTCTAACTGTGGCCTTGTACTGTTACTGACGGGTGTAGCCTGGCTCCTTTTGGTGGATGTCGATGAGCTGGTCTCATTCTTTGCCACCATTGCAGCCACTGTTATATCTAATAGAGGTGCTCGAGACTGTTTTACGCCGCTTGAACCTACTGCACTCGTAGATGGCTGTGGTTCCTGCACTTGGCTCAATCTAACGCATTCCCTGTGGAGACGAACACGGTCTGCCGAGGTTAAAGCGGGTCATCAAGTGCCAAAATCTCTCTCTCTCTCTCTCTGTTGCTATCCGATCTCTTGCACACCAGTTTTGTACGTTAAATATCGCACAACCACACCTTTTTAAACTTTACAACTTGCAATGGTCACAAGTATGAGTTTTTTTTTATCACACCTACTATAACATCGTGAGCTCTGTCAAATGCGATGTCTCCTGCTAGAAACGATCAATGTACTGCTGAGTACCTTTTTTTTTTTATTGGTAATTATCAAATAATTTCTCCCGCTCTTGGCGGAGCGGGACAGACTGGCGGGTATTTATTTATTTTATTATTTATGTACACAAAATACAGAGAGATACGACATAATTATAATATTAGTACAAAGGTACTGCTTATTTCTTAAGAAATTTCTTCCAGCAGACCTGCGAAAGGAGAAATGAAAAAGAAATGTAGACAATAGTGTGTGAGAACAAGAAGAGAAAAATATGAATATGCGAAGTCTTATACTAAAATGTTAAATATATCTATACTATACCATATCTATTTATATACATATAAAATTTACACACCTATACGTACACGTACACACGTGCAAAAAACTTACATATACCTAAATAAATACATAAAGCATATAAATACAAACATATATATATAAAAATATTCACAGTTGAGAGGAAAGGTAGTGCTCTTTTAATTGATATTTGAATGAGGAAATTGTTTTCAAATCACGAATGCAAGGCGGAAGTGAGTTCCACAATCTTATAGCATGCACCGAGAAGGAATAAGAATAGTAGCTAGTTTTATGAGGATGAGATTTAAGGAGGGATCTAAGGTGCGATCTACATGGAGCGTCGCTAGGACGAGCGTAAGAGAAACGCTCCCGCAGGTAGGAAGGATAAGACGGGTTGTGTAAGATGTTGAAGAGGAGACATAAAATCCGAGTGTTCCTGCGAAGGCGGATTGGGAGCCACTTGAGTTCCTTGCGAAGGTGAGAAACATGGTCATACTTTCGAAGACCAAAAACAAAGCGAATGCACAAGTTTTGTATACGCTCAAGCTTGTTCAGTAGCTCCTCAGTAGCATCCAGATAGCAGACGTCGGCGTAATCTATAATCGGCTAAATAAATGTTTGTGCCAAATGAATTTTAGTTTTCAAGGGCAGGAGACCTTGAAGGTTTCTCAGCGAATGAAAGGAGAAATTTACCTTTCGACTGACCTCGTTGACCTGATTACGCCATGAAAGATTGGAGTCAATAATGACACCCAGATCTTTGACGGCTTCGGTATAGTCAATTCGAACACCATCGAGATATAAAGGCATCAGAGATGTAACAGCAGCCACATTGCGAACGAATCTGCTACCTATGATCATGGCCTGGGATTTTGTTGGGTTAATTTGCAAACCAAAAGACTTAGCACAAACGCTGATGCAAGCCAGATCATGATTCATAGCAGCAATTGCAGAACCCGCGTCAGCTACATTAAAATGTCGGTAAAGCTGCAAGTCATCTGCATAGAGATGAAAACTAGAGGAGATTACTCTGGTAACAAAGTTTATGAAAATAGAAAATAGAAGAGGAGAGAGGACGCTACCCTGGGGAACACCCTCCGTGAGGCTACACCAATCGGAGAAGGATTCCTCCAGGCGAACACACTGAGAGCGCTCCCGTAGATAAGCACTGAACCAAGCTAAAGCGGAAGAAGAGAAATTTATAGATTTGAGGATACCCAGTAAAATATCGAAATCCACTGAGTTAAAGGCGCTATTAAGTCAAGCAATACTAGAACAGTGAGGGACTTATTCTCCATTGCCCAGCGGATGTCGTCAGTTACTTTTAAAAGCGCGGTCACAGTACTGTGACCCGAGCGAAAACCGGATTGAAAGGGGGAAATTATCGAGTTTGACGCCAAGAATAATGATAATTGTCTATGAACTATGTGTTCAAAAACTTTAGAGAGAAATGGGAGAATAGAAATAGGTCTAAAGTGTGTTAATAAAGTAGGATTGTTAGTTTTAGGTAAAGGTATTATGTGAGCCTGTTTCCAAACAGACGGAAATGAGCAAGAGGAAAATGAGTGATTGAAGATGTGAGTGAGAACAGGAAGTAACGTAGAAAGGATAAGAGTTATCATTCTTGAAAACCGACTGCTGAAGAAGTAATCGCAAGTATTGATTTCTTAACGTCATCCTCAGTAACATCGCTAAGTTACAAGTGAGCACATTGTGGTAACGGTAAACTAGAAAGACTCTCCAGTGTCGCTGCTTTGAGAGACGGATCAAGAGAAAAGGGAAGGAGAGAGAAATGTTTATTTAGATCATTGAGATTCACGTCCTTACACTGGTTGGTAGGTGACTTGCCTATACCTACAGATTTGAGAAATCTCCATACATCGGAGGAACTGCGGTTAATGAGTTGATCGTGAAAATAGCGTCTCTTAGCGTCTTGACACAAATAACTGCAACGATTACGTAAGGATTTGTAATAAGAGAGATTCAGCTCTTAAGGTCTGCGCTTATATCTGCTCTTAGCTTTATCCTTGCGAGCCATAAGCTCTTTAATTTGTAGCGTTATCCATGGTGCAGAGTTTTGTCGAACTTTAACACGTCGGATAGGGGCATGCTGATCATATAAGTCGAGAACGGTTGCGTTAAAAAAAATCACCTTATCGTCGATGTTATCGATCTCGACCAGAGGGGTCCAGTCGAGATCGCCGGCATCACGCTGCAAAGCCTCCAAGTCTATGACCCTCTAGTTACGAAGATATAAAAGCCGGGACTTACGCTTGGGAACACGGATACGATAGGAAAGATAAATGAGATCGTGGTAAGAAAAAGTAGCCGTAAGTTGACCATAGTAAGAAACATTATTAGGAGAGGAAACAATCATAAGATCTAGAAAAGAGGGTGTACAATTAGGAAAATAGTGAGTTGCAGAGAGAGGCAAAACTTGAAGATTGAAGACAAGAGTGAAAGGAGTTTAATAGAGCGAGAGTCATTTTTGATCAAGCAAGTATTAAAATCACCCATTAAAATTACGTGCTCATACATGGAGCAAAGGTCACTGAGAGTGGAGTCGAGAGAATTAAAGTAGTCAATGTGAATATTAGGACTGTAGAGCACAGCAAGCAAAACTTTTGTGCGATGAACAGTAATTTCTAGAAACAAATATTCAGCCGACTCAGAATACCGTGAAGAAGATGAACTGACCACCCTATAGGGTAAATCAGCACGTAGGTACATAGCAACACCTCATCCACCTTTGCCAGTCCTATCGTTGCGGATCAAGACGAAGCCGGGGAGTGAGTATTGAATGGAGAGGAGAGATGGCTTCAAAAAGGATTCCGATATCAAGAGAACATCCAGGTGAGCACTGCTAAAGGATGCCAGAAGGTCTGAATAGTGACCAAGAACACTCTGAGCATTTATGTGAGCTATATGCAGATTCTTAGCGTCATTGGAAAAAAGAGAAGAGATTTTATCATGTAAAGTAAGTGGTATGGAAGAGTCACTGTCCGCACTAACAAAACTAGTAGAAGAAGAACACGAGAAGAAGCTGTCGTTAAGATCAGCTACATCATCCATGAATAATAATAATAATGTATAATATAAATATAAAAATAATACGAATATCTAAAATACAAGTGTAAAACAATTAAAAATAATACCATAAGTACTAAAAATACTTATTACAATTTTTCCTTTAACCTCCCGCACTCGCCAGTACATGGACAGAATTATTGAAAGAACAAAAATGTCTTTAGATCTTTAGAACAGATGGGTTTGTTGATGGTTCACATTTTTCAAAAAAGAAAGTTATGTAAATATAAACAGAATAAAAATAAAACTAGACGAGAACAATTTAAAACCGATTCATACTTCGAACTTAGCTTAAAATGGAACGTGACGGCTGGGTACATAAGTGATGGTTATGAGCGGTGACACTGACATCTGCCACATCGTGCACTGTCAGAACATCAAAATCTGTCGATAATTAAAAATAAAAGTAAAAAGATTAGCGGTGAGACAAATAAAAATTACTTATTCAATTACCGGCCTAAAATAATTGTGAGCAAGCAAAGAGGCTAAGTTGAGAAGTAGTAAATGGACTGAAGACAACAAAACAACGAACGTGTTACTTGCGCAGGCGCGTCTTCCTCGTTATCTTAGCGGGAGTCACCGAGGTTGCGGCTTTCGGAGATCCAGGTTCTTCAGATTGGGCAGAATCCTCGTTGTTGACTGAACAAGACGGGAATTTGGCGATCAGATCGTGAAGATCGCCTGCCGTTTCGATCTTCCGGCGGGATTTGTCTGGGCAAATAACAACAATCTTGCCTTCCATAGACCAGCAATTAGGCATACCGAAATGCTTAGGAGCAGCTGCAAACACACTATGCCGAATTTGTGTCAAGAACTCAGAGATAGTGATCCCAGTGCTTTTGTGCTATCCCATACAAGCATATTTGTGTCCTAACATACTTAAACTCAAACTCAAACTCAAAGCATTTATTTCAATTAAACCATTTACAGGCACTTTTGAATTGTCAACAAGTCGGTCAGTTACAAATATGAAGCTAGTTGCCCATTCCAAATAGTAGGTTCCTATGGAGAAGAACGGGCAAGAAACTCCACAGACACTCTTTTAAAATAAAATATGTGATACAAAGTATTGGTTACATCATTCTTATTGAAAATATACATGTGAAAACGATGCAAAACGTCAGAAGCGTCCGTGATAAAAAAAAACAATTCAAAACTAAAATAATTAAAAATAAGCCGTGGCAGCTTAGAGATGACCAGTCCCAACTGACAGCGCCCGTTCACGAACATGACGCATGGATCAGCACCATTCAGCTCAACCATTTTGAAGGGAGCTAAATGATCCAACACACACGCCACCATCAGCGAGACATCTGAGTGAGCATGACATACTCTCAGCTGCCAGGACATATTCAAGTCAATGAAAGACATATTACCCGGTAAATGGTAGCTCTATTGTACATAGTACTCACACCTGTGTTATGCAATTATATAATACAAAGGCGATTGAGTTTATACAATGAAAAGATAGTCTTACAATCTTCAGCAGCTCCAACAGTATTTTCAAATGTTAATCAATTAGTTGACGTTGTGGAGCAGGACCAGCATTGAGCCAAGCATTTCTATCAGCGATGTAATCCCCCAGCCTATAATATGCCTGCTTGCATAGTGTGCGTTTTATACAAGATTTGAATTTCGTCTCATTCAGTTGAAGTATGTGGGGAGGAATTTTATTATAACATTTTAAACAGTACCCCATGAAAGATGAGTCTACTTTAGCCAGTCTGAAACCTGGTTGAGCTAATAGATCCCTACTTCTAGTACTATAATTATGTCTTTCGCTTCTTTTACTAAAAATATGTAAATTTTTTCTTACGTACATGATGTTTTCATAGATATATTGACAAGACACCGTCATGATGTTAATATTCTTAAACAGTTCCCTAAGAGAATCGCGCCTGCGGAGATTATATATGGCTCTGATGGCTCTTTTCTGCAGAATAAAAATAGACTCGATGTCTGCAGCCCGTCCCCAAAGTAAAATACCGTAAGACATGATACTATGAAAGTAACTAAAATAGACTAGCCTCGCGGTATCTACATCAGTAAATTGACGGATTTTTCTGACAGCATATGCTGCTGAACTTAGCCGTCCTGCAAGAGATGTTAAATGAGGACCCATTGAAGCCTAGAGTCGAGCATGATCCCCAGGAAAACAGTTTTATCGACGAATTCTAGTTTCTCTTGATTCAATACTATCTCATAATCACTACTTTTTACATTTGGTAAAGAAAATCGTATGCACTTAGTTTTCTTTCCATTTAATACTAAATTATTGGCAGTGAACCAATTTTGGACCTGCAGTAGGGCGTTATTTACGTCGTCAAAATTTGTAGCACGTCTATCTACCTTAAAAATCAAGGAAGTATCGTCAGCAAATAACACCATTTGTGGTTGATTTTTTTATAAAAGGAGAAGATCATTAATATACACTAAAAAGAGGAAAGGACCCAATATCGAGCCTTGAGGAACACCCATTTTTACTTTTTACTCGAAACCGAGTTAATTGATACCATTTATTTGAACTAGCTGTTGTCTATCGTTTAAATAAGATTTTACTAAACTAAGCGCAAGTTTTCCAAGTCCGTAATGCTCAAGCTTCAAGAGTAAGGTTTCGTGATCGATGCAATCAAATGCCTTGGAAAGGTCACAAAAGATTCCTATGGCGTCTTGGGCCTCTTCCCACGCGTTAAAAATGTGTCTTAATAAGGTTACACCGGCGTCGGTCGTACAACGTCCTTTGGTGAAACCATACTGTTGATCGTGAAGGATTTTATTCGCGTTGAAATGATTGAGCATTTGATTAAGCATTACCTTTTCAAACACCTTGCTGAAAACCGGCAAAACGGATACGGGTCTATAATTATTTGTGTCTTTACTGTCTCCGGATTTGAAAAGTGGTATTACCTTACTTTATTTAATTAAATCCGGGAAGAGTCCTTGATCCACACACAAATTAAATATCAAGGCTAAGTAAGGCGCTATAGTCTCAATTATTGAGGTACAGACTTTAATGGACATTCCCCAAAGATCTTCGGACAATTTGATCTTGATTTGCTTAAAAGCTTTTAATACTATTGTGGGGTTAATATGCTTAAAGTTAAATTCAATCGGGCAGGCTGCAACGTTCGCCCTTACAGAGTCAAAAGCGAGCAAGGGCGAGGAATTTAAGGTTTCAGTAGTTTTAAGTGGTTGGTTACTGGTAAATAAATTTAAAAACTCTTGAGCAACTTGTTTGCTATCGCAAATGAGTCCACATGACGTCTCCAGTGCGTAATCAGAATCATGCTTTTTGTTCCTATTCGTTTCATTATTGATAATTTTCCAAACCGTCTTTATTTTATTGTCTGCTGATTTAACCTTGTTGCTAATGTATAAGGCTTTAGCGGCCTTGCAAGTGTTTTTAAAAGTTCTAGAGTAAGTTGCAACAAACTTATTAAAAGTTTCCGTGTTTATATAAGGCTTAAGGCCATACAGCTCGAAAAGTCTTTCCCTACTTTTCCTGAGTCCTTTAGTTGCCCAGTCACTAAATAAAAACCTAGGGCTGATAGTTTTAGTGTTCTTCTTAAAATAAATATTGAACTCGCTTTGGACTACCGAAAAGAATTCTTTATACAAAATGTCAACATTGTTTATTGTAAGGTTCATAACACTTAACTTACAAATTAAAGTGCTGTTAAATTTATTTAAATTAACAGATGTTATTGGTCTGAATTGTATCTGCACCTTCTGTATTGGTATGTTGGACTCAAAAGTTACGGTTTGACCGCTGTGATCAGAAGGGAGATAATTAATTATAGCTTTATCTAAATAGTCGCAGCAACAAAAAACATTATCAATACATGTAGCAGTAGTCCTAGTTATTCGGGTTGGTTCTACAAACACATTTGACAAATTAAATGATTCAAACAAATTTAACAATCTACTGGTATTTGAATTATTTTCTAAAATATTAATGTTAAAGTCACCACAGATAATTACTGATTTATTCCCAGTTACAAGTTTTGCCAAAACATCTTCCATAACAGACTCAAATATAGAGTAGTTTTGATAGTTTGGGGGTCTGTAAACGCACACTATAACATGCCTATCTAGCTCAACACAAGACAGTTCAATGCTATGTTCAACCGACAAAGCAACTATGTCTTTACGAGTTTTAGATTTAATACAACTTCTAATTAAGATCAGTGAACCACCACGCAGCATTGATTTCCGGTTAAAACAACTGGCCACACTATAATTCTCATAATTAATTAACATTTCATAATCTTTTAACCAATGCTCAGTTAAACAAATAATGTCAAACATTGTTTTTTCTAAAAACAATTCGATTTCCAATTGTTTGGAAGAAAAACCTTGAATATTTTGATGAAATAATTTCAATTTTACATTCTGTGATAACCTATACTCACACACTGACTTATTTTTTTAGAAAAACATACTTGTATGATGTTTGTAAATATGTGAACACCACGTATCTATCTAATAATTAAGTTATTTTTCATTGCTTAGTTTTTAATTCGTTTTACCTATTATGGTATAGTAATTTTATTCTAGGTGCATCGTCTTCACATATAATCATATAATTAATGTAATCAAACAAAATATTGTAAAACATTTTTAAAAGAGTACCGGTGGAGTTTCTTGCCCATTCTTCTCCATACGAAACTACCTTTTGGAAGGGGCAACTAGAATCAATTCTATTTTTTTTGTAAATTTTGACGTTCAAAAGTGCCTCTTATGTGCCTATTTGAAATAAATGGTTTGACTTTGACTTTGACTTTGACTTTCAAGGATTTCTGCTTAGCCCCTTTTCTACAGTTAACAATGTTTTTGCTAGAAAATACCATTTTGTTATTAAGTGTAACTAAACTGTTAGTGGTACCTTCTGTTGTCTTACAAACTAGTTTAAATTATTTGAACTAACCACCTTAACATTAGTACTATTACTAATTGTGGTGCTAAATAAAGACTTCGACATATTAGTTATGTCTGGGTTAATATTAAAAGCTAATAGCCTAGTGTCTACGACACATTCGCTCAATAGTCTTCATTCAATTTAACTTTCATTCTTATATTCATTCCAACATTCGTTCAAATTTCATCTTGCCAAAATTCTCTGAAAATACTTATTAAAATTATTATAAATTGTAAAAGACCTTAGTAAATCTATTTTTCATCAAGAAATCTTTGTTTAATTTATCATAAACAAAAGTGGCGACCGTGACAGGACCTACAATCATCGGATCGAAGCTAAATAGCCACGCACATTGTTTCCGTACCGTATCAAGGGCACTCGAAGGACATCGTCGACACCGGACGACATCTACCAGTACCAACGGAAAGCCGTGTTGAACATCCAAGATCGCCGTGCCTGTGGACTGGCATCCTACTTTTACCTGGGTCGAGCAACATTACCTTCGTCAAGCCATTCTGGGAACTCTGCTGGGACTACGGAACTCCGATCGAGCAAGGTCCACCCTTAGAACGAGTCAGAGGAATCACTATCTACCTATCTACGTGCTCCTGCCTACAAAAGGACTGCTGGGATTAGCTGCCTGCCTATTTAAAGTGAGCTCGTTCCATCTTACTAACATACCCATTGTGTTATCCTTTAGTCTGTGCATTTACCGGATTTAGTTTCTCGAAGTCAAGTGAAGTTCCTACCTTTCTATTTGTGTCTATTGTGCTTAACCATAATTATTTTCGAAAGAAATCTAAATAGGACAGGCAAAGCACAAATTAGCCTAATTAATTTCACTTACTTGCAGACACATTTAACTACCTACCTACCAAATTTAGTAATTCTCTTACCGTTACTCTAACGAAGTAATATTTTATAAAATATTCCACTAAATATCGATTCTTTATCCTTTTATCACTCAACTCCACCTTTATATCACTTACATACTAAATATTGCCCGAGTTAACTGTAAACTTACGAACCGTCGCGTCGTCGGTTCGTCATACGAGTAATTAGTTGTTGTTATCAGTTTACTAAGACGCACGGAATTAATCTATTCCAGTGATCGTGCGTTGTGATTGTGACACGGCATCGCTTGCGCATCGCTGTTACCTGACTGCCGGCGCGTCCCCACCTGCATAGCTCACCATTGTATGCAGTCTACGTGAGCCGCGGGCATCAGCTGATCAACAAAGCGAGGAGCGTATCGTATGCTATATACCTATTTCGTTATTTCTATTAACATCTGTTTGTGCTAGCTCATTACGAGTTTATTACAATGTCCGAATCATTAAAGTTAAAGGAACTAATAAGCAAACGCGGTTCTATTAGAGGACGTGTAACGAAATTTAAATCAAGTCTCGATAGTTTATCTTTAATAGAATCCATTTCAGAATTAGAAATAAGTAAACTCGCATTGAAGCTATCTAAAATTGAGGCATTGTTCATTGAATTTGATGAGGTGCAGAATCTGATAGAAATTAACAACGCAGATAGTCAAAGTAGCGAGTTGGTTACTAGAGACTTAATAGAACACGATTTCTACCATTGTATTGCGTTAGCTCAAAGTTTAATTAAGAAAAATTCATTAGTTCAGGATAATAAGGATAATTCTCAAAATAAATCATCTATGGCTACGTGTCATCATAACGATCACAGTTGTAACGCGTTAAGTTTTAAATTACCGGTGATTAAAATTCCAAACTTCGACGGTACGTATTTTAAGTGGTTGGAGTTTAAGGAAACATTTGTTTCGCTAGTGCACAATAATGATAAGATCGAAAGTATTCATAAATATCATTATTTACAATCATATCTTAACGGAGAAGCCACGCGGGTGATCGCTAATTTGGAGGTTTCTCATAATAATTATTCCGAAGCATGGAAACTTTTATGCGAACGTTACGACAATAAGCGTCAATTGATAAATAACCATCTTAAGTCTTTGTTCAACATTAATTCCGTTCAAGAAAATGACAAATCTTTAAGATATGTTATTGACCACGTCACTATAAACTTACGCGCACTCAATTCACTAGGGCTGCCTACTGACAAATGGGATGTTTTGCTTATATATATTATTGCAGGTAAATTAAATAATAGTACATATTTCAAGTGGGAAGAACATAGAAATAGTTTGAGTGACATACCTTCGCTTAATGATTTCTTCAGTTTCATTAAATGTCGCGCTGATGTATTGGAGACCGTTTATCGCCATAAGCATGATAATCAAGACAATAAACAAAACCAGTTCTCTAATAATCAAAACAAACAGAATAGTTCCAAGTCTTTAGTGGCTGTACCAAACGAAGGCAACTTTTCTACTTCTAAAACACCGGAATGTTTGTTCTGTAAGAATAATCATCGCATGTATGAATGTCCGTCTTTTAAGTCGAGCTCAATAGAGGATAGGTTAGCCTTTGTTGCTTCTAACAAATTATGTGAGAATTGTTTGAGATTTGGTCACATAGCTAAACGTTGTCGTCTGTCAGCTACATGTCGTCATTGCAAATTACGACATAATTCTCTTCTTCATAAATCGGAAGAAACTGAAAATTCCAATTTAGTTAATTCCGTCACTATGTCCTCAACGGTCTCCTCTGAAGTACTTTTGTGTACGGCTCGAGTAAAGGTTACCAACCCAGCCACCAACGAGACTATGATAGTGCGAGCTTTGCTCGACAGCGGGAGTCAGTCGACAATTATCACACAGGCCGTAAAGTGCCATCTAAACCTGATTCCTCAGCCATCTGACACTACCATAGTAGGCATTGGTAACACTAAGTTAAATATTAACACAGAACGCTGTATTCTACGCATTCATTCTGAAACAAGTTCTTTTAATGTGACAGTTTCATGTTTAGTTTTGCCTCAAATTACCGGCAACTTACCTAAATCATATTTTGATTTACAAAAATTAAATATTCATGGATGTCAGTTAGCAGATCCCACTTTAAATGAACCATCCCCAGTAAATATTTTGATTGGTGCTGACTTATTCTGGGACATCATAAGCGCCCAGCAGCATTCGTTAGGACATGGTTATCCTAAGCTTCAGGCGTCAAAGTTAGGATGGCTCGTTACGGGATCATTGCCTTGTTTTAATCAAAATAAAGTTAACTCAGTCATGAGCAATTTTGTCTCAAATGATGACACTTCTAGTAACATACATGACGAGTTGTCTAAATTCTGGGAACTAGAAAATTTTCCTCAAAAGAAGCCCCCGAGTAGTGAAGAAAAATTGTGTGAGCAACATTATCTCGCCAACACTACTCGCAATACTAATGGTCAATTTTGTGTAGGGTTGCCACTTCGTGATAGTATAGATTGTTTAGGAAATTCCTATAATCTAGCCAAAAAGAGGTTTTTTAACTTAGAAGCTCGTTTCCGAAAACAACCTGAATTAAAAGAACAATACTGTCAATTCATAAACGAATACGAAGTATTAGGTCACCTATCTGAATCTCCGGAGTCTAGGCCGTTAAATGCCTACTTCTTGCCCCACCACCCAGTGATACGGGAACAAAGCGAGTCGACTAAGTTACGCGTTGTGTTTGATGCCTCGGCTCGCACTTCTTCTGGTGTTTCTGTTAACGACCTACAAATGGTGGGACCAGTAGTGCAAGAACCATTATTTAATATATTAGTTCGATTTAGACAACATAAGTATGTTTTAACAGGAGACATAGAGAAAATGTTTCGGTCAGTGCTTCTCAAAGAATCTGATCGTAATCTTCAAGTAATACTGTGGCGGGATAGTGAAAATAAGCCTTTAAGGACGCTTCGTTTAAATACGGTTACTTACGGGTTTGCTAGTGCCTCTTTTCTCACTACTCGTTCTCTATGGCAGATAGGTGAAGAGTGCTCAGATCAGAAGATCAAAACTATAATACAGAATGATCTATATTGTGATGATCTACTTACCGGTGCAAGCAGTGATGAGGAGTTACGTCATATCCGTCTTTCAGTTTCTTCTGAGTTAGCAAAGGGAAGTTTTCATCTGCGTAAATATCGTTCTAACTTACCTGAGTTACTCGCAGACTCCGTTAATCTGGAAAGTGGTAATCTCATGATTAGTAATGCGACTAGTACCCTGGGTATAGATTGGATGCCGTCTTCGGATGAACTACACTTTCAGCATGATGTTTCGGCTTCTGAAAATGTCACCAAGAGAACTATACTCTCCTCAACATTTAAAATATTTGATCCTCTTGGTCTTCTGTCTATTTGACGTCTAAAACTAATAGGCAGATACACAGTATCCCTAGTCGACCTTAGCTTATCAACAAAAATGTTGGTGTCAAAAAATATAAACTTGTCACTATGGTGACTAACTAAGAAATGCATGTAATTATTTAACATATGAATGTAGCAGTTTTGCCTGTTTGACAAGTGCTCAAAGTACGGAAAAGCACACAAAATTATTTTCTTACAATTTACCTTCAAAAGTTCGGTCACACTATCAGTGATATCATCTTTTTTAACATTAAAACTATTACCTATTAGTACAGTAATAATGGCGTTAGGATCATATTCATTCCTAGTTATTGAATACATTATTTGTTTGTAGGAAGTCTGAGGCATGCAATAGTTTAGAGAAGAATGACTCAGGTTGTTGCTAAGTAATTTTCCTAACCCTTTTCCAAAACTATCAGAAAACATAATGGAGCTACAGAATAGACGAGCTTCCATCTGAACTACTTGCAATGGAACTTGTACATTATCTGGTGTATCTTGATTGGGAATAGAGACCTGAGCACTTCCCAACTGGTACGAATCCTCCGTTGTCTCAGGTTGGAGAGTGCCAAGACTGAAATTCCTATGCAATGAAGATTGAGAGCTTCTAAGAGTCAGCGGGTCCACTTGGTCTGCATTACAGTTGCACATAGCCATTAACTCATTTGCAGCGAGTATGTGCTCCTGAATTTGTTTTTCAGACGTCACATACTTAGTATAGAGTGAATGTAATGATGCCTCTAGTATCTGAATATCAGACTGTAAGCGTTGAGTGTCAATCTCATAAATGTTCTTACTGTCTTCTAATTTAATTTGATAGTTATGTAATTTATTTACAAGAAAACCACGTTCTTTACTTAGTTTAATATTATTGGAACTGTGTTTTTGTTATTTCCTAAATTTATTGCATTTATTTATAATTTTATTTAGTTTTGCATATTTCTTCATTTTATTTTGACTTACTTTATAACTACTATTATTATGTTTCAATAAAGAATCCTCAGTAAGGTCTATTGTTATTAAGGAATGAGGGTTGCAATTAGTGTTTAATAATTCATTATACAAGTTATTGGTTTCGTTAGCCTGAGTCTGAGATACTTCAGTCAACTTAATTTGGTTGGATATGATGTTGTGGACCACATCAAGCAACTTTTCATTATCCTTCCCTGGAACACCATGGAACAGCAGGACCTTTCTCCGCATGGTGGTTTCATGCCTATCAAACCCAGCAGCGAGCAGCTCAATTTGAGTTTTTAATGTAGATAGTGCTTGACAGACAAACAGCTTAAACTCGGAGAACTCACGTGCGATTGATGCAATGTCTGGTGAAGCTGATGCGGTGCTAGTGGTAGCCTGCTGCAATTTTGCTTCGTATTCCTGCATTCGGGAGCCAAACAATCGCTCAAGGTCCTCCAAACTGGCAGCAACTTTAGTGTCCATGTTCAGTGTGTAGTGAAAGTGAACCAGGTACAAGTGCTACAGACTTAATAACAATAGATAGCGGGTGTGGGAGGGTCTAATATAAAATGAACTGATTTATTTTATTAATAAATTTTAGTAACTATTTTAAAGTTTATATTTTATCAAGAGCACACAAAAATGTATGTTAGTGCTATTTCTACCCACAAAGGATTCAGTAAGTAAGGGTATCAGACTTTTACTGACTAAAACCCACCCGTGTTCCTTCAGATGCCTGTATGCCAAGCCCACAATATCCCTTTCGGACAAACTCGCAACACTGCTGAGTACCTAATCACTAAATAAACACAGCGCGCGAATGTAAATTTAGTTTCGAATGCGTCGTGCTGCGCGCGATTATAGCGCCATTTACGCCAGCGACATATGCACTACCGAGTAATGGCTTCTATCTTCTAAATTAATGTGATAAAATAATGACGTATTCAAAGTAATATACGCTCTTGCCATAAATAACATATATTTTGTTACTTAGATAGTGGAAATACGAAATAACGACATTTTGTTGAAAATGATTTACATAAACCGTTCGGGTCAGAATTTCTCGCTCTATCTATTGGCATATTTAAAATGTCGATCTCGCAAAAATAAGTCCCTTACATCACATAATATTCTCCATAAGCTTAGACATTTTTTTTATAAATAAAAATAAACTAGTAAATGACTTTTCAAATAAATATTATTTTGTAAAATTAGTAAATTAAAAAAATCAAAAGGCATCTTCTTAACATTAACGACCTATTGCCTCCGACTGCCACGAAATTGTTTATAGTATTCATTTATATAAATCTTGTTTCCATCTTTTTTAAGTTCACTTTTTACACAGTCGGGTTATTTGACTTTTTTCATTTACTTTTTTATTTTACACTTTTTAGTTAGGATTATAAGACGGTTAATTAGTTTATTTACTCACCTATAATCGGGTGATAACGGCCTCTCAACTCACTGACTCCAAAAGTTTAGGATATTTTTTTTATAATTTTTTCATTTAAATTACATTTAAACACATAATTTGTATATTAATTTGTAATCACCTTTTAAAATCCTAAATTTTGATACCGCACTCGATTGGTTTGGCAGATATTTTTTTTTCGAAAACACACCTTATGGTGCCAAAAATCCACTATTTTGTTTTTTTTATAATTTTATACACCCAGTAACACTTGCGCAATAAAGAAATCTAACAACATATCATTCATCAAAATCGGCTCAGCCATTTAGTAGTTACGAGGGAACATCAGTCACGCGCGTGCACCCGTTCGACAATAACCTCGAACGTAGTGAAATGTAGTTCGTGCAATATTGTTATAAATGTACTGCTCCCATTTATGCATAATAAGATTTGTGAGATGGATGAGATTTCCCTAATACGGATATGTGATACGGCTTTTTCACCAAAAGAAGATTTACCTGCTAAGAAATTGTTAATTGAAGCGGTTCCGACCAAGAAAATTAAACCACGAAGACAGGCAGGTAAGTCGAACAGAGATCTACAAGATATCATAGAATTAATTAAGCACACCGAGGCCACCTACTTCCCACTTTTGTTGTCAAAGAAAAACTAACTACCTCTTGTAACTTTCGATCATTTAGATGCAACAAGATTACTAAAAGATATTTTATTGCTACCATAAAAACCGACTAGATGAATTTCAAATTGCCTTGCAAACACAGTCACTGAGTGAGTTTGATTTTGATCCGGTAAATCGCAAGCGAGGTGCACATTTATTGGATAATTTCGAGTGTGAGAGTGGGCCTATGGGTTTAAATCACATCACTGTGTCACCACCAACCAACCATGATAATGTCTCTGTTGCAAACAGAAACTTATCCCAAACACCTGTTCAAATATCGGAAAAATCGCAAACATCACACCGCTTACCTAAATAAACACATCGTTAACAGCTGGCCAATGCGTCGAAGCGCACACTGCGGTTCCGACGGAGCGTAGCTTGAAATCTGGGGGCCTACTCCAAAGCGGTATAGGCCGAATGTTCAGCCGTTTCTTGAGGTCTGAAGTTTCCTTATTTGATTTTGAATCCTTACCCGACTTCAAGTCACGTTTTTGACTTTGACTTATCTCTCTGACCGTCGTTTTTTTTTTCTTTCACCCGTAGTCAGCCATGGGCAGCCGTAAAAAGGAAACGGCCGAACATTTAGCTGATACTTTGGATTTGTCTTCGATATAGCGACCACACAGGAGTGTTGAGGGCCCGACCGCGGTTCTAAACACAGAACTGGGACTCTGCGAAGCCAAAAAAGAGGGTTATGTCTTTGACCTGTATGTATATTATGTCCGTCCCTATGTTCCCTCGTAACCACTAAACGGCTTAAGAGATTTTGATGAATTATTATGCCTTAGATTCTTCTTTATTGCGCGAGTGTCACTGTGTTTATAAAAATCAAAATGACGAATTTTTGGCGCCAAAAGGAGTGTTTTCGAAAAAAAAATATCCTTCATGCCTATCGAGTAGGATATCAAACTGAAGGGTATTAAAAGGCGATTACAAAATATATACAAATTATATGTTTAAATGTAGTTTAAATGTAATTTTTAAATAAGAAATGATAAAAAAACTACCCTGAACTTTTGGAGTGGATGAGTGAGAGGCCGTTATTACCCAATTATAAGTGATTAAATGTCCAAATTTACCATCTTAGAATTCTAACTAAAAAGTATAAAATAAAAAAGTAAATAAAAAATATTAAAAAATGGTTAATTAAAAAATCAAAAATCCGACTGCGTAAAAAGTGAACATAAAAAAGATAGAAACGATTTTTATTGTTTTCCCCGCGTTCTTTTTGCGAATCCCTGCATGGAAGCCATCAGTGCGGTTCTGAGCAAACATCTCCGATGCGCTACAGAAACGGGGCAGTTTCAACAGCATCATAAAAACATTATTGAATTAGATGCGTAAGACATCTAGCGATCTTTTGGTGTAGCTGACCCATAGACCCCTCGTATACAGACCTTTACAAAACGCCTTTAATAGGGTGATTTTGACTTGGTCCGTACAACGAGAGAATCTACGGGCCAACATGTTCCCTCGGACCGCCAGTGCCCTACGTTCCCTTTCGATGTCTGCATTATCCACCATTACCATTACTTAAATTGGTGGACTTTATTTATACTCATGCCATTTAGATTAAAACTAGGTTTATGATTAGGGTACTTACCGGCGGCGGCCTTAAAGACCATGTATTCACATTTAGGTACATTGTACACAAGGCCGTGCAAGGCAGCATACTCCTCGCAGACCTTCAACATTTCCCTGATAGATCCCTCAGTCGGGCCCAGAAGTACAGCAGTAAAGCTCAGGTTGAAAACCAAACTGTGCATTTTGCAAACACAAATACTTTTTCAGACACGAATCAAGCATTCTGTCCAATACTTTAGCCGCTGTGGTTGCAAGGGAGATTGGACGGTAGTTACCCTTGTCCGAGATATTCCCTGTCCTGTTTTTGACTATAGGTGCTACAATAGTTTGCATCAGCTCAGCAGGTAAATGAGAGTGACTGATGCACATTATATAAAACCAGGACAGGATCCTCGGCAGGTGACCCCCGCATGTTTGAAATGCTCGATGCTGAGTCCGTCGTGGCCGGGCGATTTACCTCTGCTCATGCCTTGAGTGACGGATCTGACTTGTTTAACCGAAAAAAGTGTGAGTGGTTCCGCCCCCCCACTGTCAGACTCAGCATCAGCCATTGCAACTGAAGGGCCCAGTGGAGATTGTACTTTTAAACGTTTCATAAACATATTTGCAATTCCCCCCGGGTCATTGGTCCCACCTACGCTCACCGGTAGACCAGGCCTAGTATACAACTTACGTGTCGACTTCCAAAATTTACAAAAAAAAATCGTGGCTCTTTTCTTTGCTAAGTTGTCCATTTTGACCTGTTCTTCGTTTTTTGGCACGATTACAGGCGTCCCTTGAAGATTTTACGGATCTCACTCATCTCTTTGAAAACTACTCCACTATTTTTTGGTCTCCTGTGTCGAACCCATTCCTTGAATTTAAGCCTGGCCTCACGGTGAGCATCAGGAATATGACTGTTCCATCCGCACATCACTTTCCTTCTCCCTGGCCTGCATCATCCTACCACATTTGTTTGCTCGGCAGCGTTACATAAAATACTTATAATTTTACCGTATACGAGTAGGTAGTTCAAGACATATTTATGCTCTACTGAGCTGCATGCGCCATAACTACACTTTGAGAATTCAGGTGGAAAATTAATGTCACGAAACCTATCATTACACAAGTCCTTGTAACACTTGATCTGAGACTCGTCCCTTTTGCCCCAAATAACTATAGAGCGCGGCGTATTCTGTGTTATTAATTTAGATCTCACTATATTCAGGTCACATTCAACGTACAAGGGTATGATCTGACATATAAACGTCTTCCTTTATTCCTCCATTTATAATTGTTTGCCAAGCTGAAAAAGACACACAACACAGTGATCTAGCCACCTTCTACACCCGTGGGCTTCACTCACAAAAGTGTAATTATCTGTCCAAGGTTGGTCATTGCAGAATTTTTTTAATTCCCTAAAAAAACAATTAATGATGTGCATTAAAATCGCCTAACATGAAAACACTTTCAATTTCGGCACTCGCAACAATTGCACTAATCTCACCTCTAACCTCTGTAAACAAAGACAAGTTGTTAGATGAGTCTGTTGACACATAAACAGAGATTACAATAATCGAGCGTTTGCCGACAGTAGCTCTGATATCAGCGAGACACGAGCTAGTGCACCCTAATATTGTAACATCGTTAAAAATGCCCTTTCTCTAGAGGATATAATATTATACTTAGACCAGTTTTGGCTCTCCTGAAACCCTGAGGTTTTTCCCTTACGTTATTTCATATTTCCACTGTCAACATAAGGTTTTTACAAGTGACCCGACCGAAATGAAAGACGTTTTACGTCAAAAGTGTAGTAGTTTATTGGGTTTTCCATCTGGAATTCCAGTAGCACCCAGGAGTTTGGATTTGTGCCCGTTTGTTGGCAATAGGCTGGACCCCTATACCATAGGACTTGAACATAACTGGCAAAATGTGGGTGTACTATAGCTACATCTTAGCTTAACCCTTTGTGGACTTCAGGCGTGATAAAATTTATTCCTTATGTATTTACTTCAATGGCAGGGTTGGAATCCCTATCAAGTACCTAGCCTATGCACAACTTTCCCTCATCTTACGTTTTTTTTTTCAAACTTACGATACATAACTATACAGTATCCTGTTTTCCGGTAATATGGCATAAAAACAGTACAGCAATAGCCGCACACAATAATTAGCACCACGTTGAGTCCCCACGTATATTTGCTATGGCATTTTATTGGCATTATAATTATTACGTTGTTTGAGAAAATGAAAAATAACTAGAGTATTGAAAAGGCAGTTTTTAGGATGTCCTTATTCTGGAATAATAGAAGTAGCGATTCGACTTTAATGAATTAATATTAAATAATAACGTCCTGTTTGCAAAGTTATTGAAAAACAAATTAATCTAGGTTTCTTCGATTTTATTAATAATCGCAGAAAACCTATAAAATAAATAAAACTCAACTATCGTAATGTAGTCCACATCAGTCACACATCACATCACAGTTCTTGTTGTTTTAGTATTCTTTTTTTTTGTTATTATATTTGATTACTAGTTTATTTATTTATTTATAAGTACTACTCCCCGTCACTTGTCCCTAAAGATTCATTAGAAAACCAGCGCATTAAGAGCAGGCAGTCTAAATCAAATTTCGAAAGCAAGCTCTGCCCCACGCTCCCCGCCACTCCGTTATGTGCTAAACGCTAATACATCAGTAATAAAGTTGAAATCGCGTGCGCTTTTTGATCGTGTTTGAGCACGAAACTAAAGAGCGTAAGTCTCAATTCTTATTTAGTTTATATCTAAAGTAATAGATCTAGAGAAAAAATATCTTGTGGGTGGATAATAAACTATATTTCCTTGCTGTGAATATTTATTTTAGACATAAAAGCAAAACAATCTCGTTTGTTTTTATAATATCATTTTTAATTATTAAAAGACATGATTTTCGAATAAAAATGTATTGAGAGAAAATATTACAATTATCCTTCAACACGGAAAGAAAAAGATCCAATAAATCATATACTAAAGTTTCATTTTGCTTGTATGTGTGACTGTTTCAGAATATTCATCCAAATTAACATAAAAATAAGGAGGCTCCTCTTAATGCTGAAATGATTTTTTTTTGGCGCAGTTGTGAGGCACACACTATTATTGTTAAAACATTAATTTCAATTTTTTATTTTGTGTTTCTCGAACTGTGTCCAAATAAACTTCATTCTTTATTTTTATTCAATTTGAATTTAGTTACTGTATTTACATAAAAAGTGGGTTTTAAATATTAAACTGAGATAATGAATATTTTGAAAATTCATAAATTTTATATTTGAATGAAACTTTGGTGTATTTAAATCTTAAAAGTTTGGTCAAAATATAATATAAGTATGTATTTATGATTATAACAAAATATCCTAATTGGTTTGGTTGGTGTGTGTTATTTCCGGGACATATTGTATCTAATTATGTAAATTGGATCGTACCTAGAGTTGGTGAAACAAATCCTTAAGTTACTTTAAAATACAGTACTAGGGTGGTTTTCATGGCAATTTCAATGTCTACAGTGGACTAGTATTAAAATAAAAATGATAATACCATCCCTTCATGGTCACAATCACTTCAGGGTCAAATATTTAAGATGCACTATCAGCTACGATCACCCTGGGTGATCTCTTGACACTATCGCAGCAGTGAACCGATTGTGACAAGGCGTTATCGATAAAATACCCGACCACAAGTTTTCCAAGAATATTTTATTTATTTAAATATTTTAGTAATAGTAAATAGAATATTTTAGTATTTCAAAATGAGTGAAGATGTGGGAATTAAGAAACCAAGTAAGTGATTTTAATTTATTTCATATTCAAATATTTTAGTACATTTTTTTACGTTCTACTTACGTACAAAGAGGAATTTACGCTTGATGGTCTGTAGGTACCAAATCATCAAGCGTTCATGGTAACAATGTAATATTGAGAACACCTTATTTCGAATCCGCGTATCACATTTAATTGGGTTAGGTATACCTTACATGGTCCACTTTTGTTTACTACGTAAACATATATTTTTCGTTGACTGTCCTAACTGACGAATCAACGAATCTGGCGAACACTGGAAACTGTCGAATTGATGCGATTGTCTAATCCGCAAAACTGACCAATCAGCAAAACTGACTAATCAACGAAACTGGCGAATTAAATAAATTGACGAGTGAGGGAAACTGAGCAGTGATACACGAATTATTTATTTCGCAGCTGAAGCAGTTGGACGTACGCCTGTAGCGACCTTCGTCAGGCTAGTTTCCATAATTATTATGAAACGTGTTGATTTCCTCACCAATGTTCGAGTTTAGTTTTTTTTGTAAATAATTTTGGATTTAATACGATTTCGTAAATATTGTATAAATAAAATTTCTATATTGTTTGCTGGGCGCACAACATACTTGTACAAAAATATTTTGTGTCATGTTTTTATGTTTATTTCAAGATGCGTGCAGAATGCACATTTTTTTTAAAGTCAAAGCGTTTAAAATTATGAACGGCTAAGGGATTGGTGAACAAGATGTTTGGTTCAGAAGACAGAAGGGCAAATCTCTAAGTCACTGTTACACCCATGCCGTGACAACATTTGAACGATAGCTACATGAAGTAATTCTATCAGACCGCATTATTTCACAAAGTTTTTATTTTCAGGGGCTATAGGTGCCATCCGACATGTTCAAACAATAATGATGTTCTTCGCGCTGGTGATAGCATATGGCATGAGAGTCAACATGAGCATGGCTATAGTCGTCATGACGGATAACACTCTTGAAAATGTAAGTGTTAATTACAACTTTACAAGCGATAGGTACTCTAAAATAAAGACCACACTGATAGCTGGGATTCTCGGGTCCTCTCGACATATGGAGGAAAACAAGACCTAATTATATACATTTGAATGACAAAAGAGACTGTTGTTGTAACGCAACTTAGAAAAGGCATTTGAGAAAGTTTTTAGACATAAAAAAAAATACGATAGTGTTTAATAGGAAGGAAAGAGTAACAAGACGATTTATTTATGTCTTTTTAACATGACTGGAGTAACCATACTTCCTTGTTATTGTCTAATTAGCATATACCTAATCATGTCAAATGTCATATCAAATGTAAACTTAAGCAATATTACTTAAGGGGGATGCGCTAAGGTAGCCCGCGAAATTCAAATTGTATTACTTTTTTTGCAATTTGCAGGTCAGTAACAGGTTGTATGTTGATCTTAATATGATTCGCGGCCATAACAAATTTGGCTTTACAGAATTATAATCATTAGAATAAAAAAAGCATCATCATCAGTTAAAAAAAACCTACTGAAAGATTATTTTTGAAATAATCATTCAGTAGGATTTTTTGAACTTAGAGAGTTGTAATGCTGATTCTATTGATTATAATTAATTACTCATTCCTACATAATTACTTAAGGGGATACGCTAAGGTAGCCCGCGAAATTCAAATGTTCTTACGTTTTTAGCAATTTGCAGGTCAGTAACAGGTTGTATGTTGATTTAAATATGATTCGCGGCCGTAACAAATATGGCTTTACAGAATTATAACAATAACGCGTACATATAAAATGCGTCATTGTATAGTTTGATATTGAGATAGACTCATGATAGCACAAGTTTAAACCTTAGTGGTTTTTGGTTGCTATTTAATACGTAATCCTGTGTTCTTTTGCATAAATGATAAAAAAATAAAAATAAATGTTTACAGTGAGTGTACGAAAATTAACCTGATTTTGTTTTTATCATAAAGGTTGTTAGATTGCTTCTCTTATCGCTTTATCCCAAGTGACACTATATTCTGGAAAAGTCGTAATGCACCACTTTTGGAAAAGAAAGTGTAGGTAGTAAATATAAGTTGTTTCACAGTCCTTCGATTGGAGTATGCAGACTCAAAGCGTGATCCTCTCCTCATTCTTCTGGGGATACATCATACTGCAGATTCCAGCTGGAGAGATGGCTGCTAAATATGGTGGAATGATCCTTGTTACCATAGCGATCGCTATCAATGCTTTCGTGTCGCTCGCGGTACCTTTTGCTGCTAATTATGTAAGTATCCAAAGTTTCTCTTAAATGGTGAAGTTTGGAAAACGCATATCACAGTTTTGCTTCTACAGAGAAGCAAAACTGTGATATGCGTTTTCTATGAAGAGTATACAGATACTCTTCACATATTTTCTTCTTCTTAGAGTATCTGTATACTCTTCATAGTCCACCAAGTATTAAGCATGCCTTTTCTGGCGTGGTGATTATTTAAATCCGCCTCTCCTTATGGGGGAGGCCTATGTACAGCAGTGGACGTCTTTCGGCTGAAATGATGATGATGATGATGCCTTTACTTCCTAAGTGCTTTATTTTGACTTCTTTAGGAGTTTTTTGAAGTCATAAAATAGTCAAAAATGGAGAACTCACCGTCTTTTTACAGGGTGGATGGCAACTAGTATGCGCATGTCGTGTGATCCAAGGTTTAGCTCAAGGATTTGTGGTGCCTTCGATATACAATCTGATAGGGAAGTGGACCCCAGTTGAAGAGAAGAGCAGGACAGGAGCCATGATCAATTCAGGTCAGTTAAAAAACCTTTGAAAAAGGAAGAAAGAGAATCTGTCAGTAGAGTGTTCAGTTTTTGGAATTCAATAAATTAAATCACATCATGCACTATTTTTTTTTTTTTTGAAAAGTCAAGGTATTTTCCCTGTATTTTAAGGTGTCAATCAAGGCTATTTAAAAATTGTATGAAAAAGTTAATATTTTTGGCATCCATCTTAAATACAAAATTATATCCTTATCTACTTGTTACAGGATCTCAACTCGGCAATGCCATCCAGCTAGTAATATCAGGCTTCATAGCAGACGCGTGGGGCTGGGAAGCTATCTTCTACGTAAATGGAGCAGTAGGGGCAGTATGGGTAGTGTTGTATGCTATTGTGGGTTCCGACTCCCCTCAGAAGTCGAAGCTAATCAGTGCGGAGGAGCGGTTTTACATACAGACCTCTTTGGGACAGTTTGGGGAACCAAAGGTACATGACTACTAACTTATGTTCTGGCCTAACATAATTTAAGACTCGAAAAAATATCCTATCCATCTAAAACTTATAACAAACTAAAAATAGCATCGAAATATTCCTCCACATGTCAACCTTTAGTGTGCAAAAGACGGGCAGCATAACCAGGTTGGATCACCTTTGGCGAATGTAAAAGCCAGCCCTTACGTCGACCAACCGTTTTGAAATATCTTTATAATGCAGTTGGCCACTCGGACCCCATCACCGAATGTTTTAATCATAACTAATTATATTCTTGCTTCAGAAACTCAAAACTCCATGGATGGCTATATGGAGGTCTGTTTCGTTTATATCGCTGATCGTGCTGCATTGCAGTCAGAACTGGGGATACTGGACTCTCATGACGGAGATGCCTTCGTACATGAAGAAAGTATTGGGGGTGGATATAAAAGCAGTAAGTGCGTAATTTTAGGTAATCATAATATAACACGCCATTACCGGAAGCCACGCCAAATATTTTTCAATGGTATAGCCAAGAGGAAGATACGGGAGTGTATACTGTATAGTCCCCCATTTTGCAAGTTAAATCCTATTTATGTCCCCAGACATAAATTCAAAATCTGTGTCGCTATTGACAATTTCCTACCGATAAAACACAATAACGATCAGAAGTGACGCTTATGATCACTAGACCAACTTGACGACCCAAACTTTAATCATGCTAAAAAATATATAATTAATAATTTCTCTTCTTTCCTTAGAATGGCGTAATGTCAGCTTTACCCTATTTCTCCGTGTACATCTTAAGCTTTCCCTTTGGCTACATGTCTGACTACCTCCCGAACAAGAAGTGCCTTAGTGTTACAGCAACTAGGAAACTTTCTAATTCTATAGGCAAGTATGATTCCATAGGTAGGTAAAGTTTCTAAGTAGGTACCTATCTCAAGGGGCCTTTATTCACGTATAAATAAATGCGTTTGATTACGATTGCGATGATGACTCGTGAACACAATTCCCGAGTCATCATCAGACATATATCACGAGCATACGAAAAAAACCTGAGGAAAGTAAAAAGTCTTAAGGATAAATTGCTAGTAAATGTAAATAAAAACCCTAAACAAGTATAATAAACCGATTCCCACCAAAATTAGAAGTGTCTTTATAAAATGTACCTATATAAGTTTTGGTCCTATATACCTAACTTCAACAAATTGCAATCATAATAATGTTGTTTACAAAGTGGTATGATCTTAATGATAACTGCATGGTAAAGTAAGATTACATAATCATCTTTAGGTTTCTTCGGTCCTGCAATCGCCTTGATCGGTCTGTCATACGTGCCGGCCGGCAACGTAACCATGGCTGTCGTTCTACTTACCATCGTAGTCGGGCTTAACGTTGGACACCTAACTGGACTCATGGTATGTTCTTCTATTTAACCTCTTTGCTCTTTTATTAAATGTTACTATGGTGGCAACACCTGGCTGGTGAAGGTGTAATTTGAAAAGGTGAAAATATTGAAGGACGTTCACAGCCACACAACTTGTAACAAGCGTATGTCTGACAGTGATACTATTACTAATAGGAGATTTTGCCCTGAATCGTCAACCTTTCTAAGAAGTTTCAGCGTATACTAGTGAAATGAATATATCCGTGTACGTACGAGATGGCCACTGAAAGTTCTTAGAAAATAAAAAAAACCGAACAAACTAGCAAGTTATTGGTATTTTTATATCTTTTCAAAATAGTGTCCATTTACGGTTCCCAATCCATTTGCATAAAATTTTACGACATAATATAACATGTCATACTTTTGTTTATCCTAATTATATATAAGCATAACATTATTTACGCATATCAGCTTACGCATAATAATTTAAAGCATAATTTCCCTAATCATAATAATGTATAAGCATAACATTCAACACCATAAATATATTTACCCATAATGACATTAAAAAAAAATTTATAGGCATAACAAATACGCATAATAATTAACTCCAACAATGTTAGACACTACTACACATTTAACAATGGGTGTGCACTAAATGGCATAATAACAAATAGTATAATATCACTTGAAATAACGTTCACATGATATAATTTTCATAAGCTATAAAAACAAAAAAAAAACAAATTTCATGTGATATTATGTTATATTCATATAAACTTCTTTTACCCTAATAACATTTAGTTTATCGTTCATTTCATTTAATTTTCAATTTGTATAAAGTTCTTTTTATATAACGTTCAGTTGACCTAATTTTCATATTTACAACCTCATCTAACCCAAATGATTCACCACGAATAGAGGGAATCTGGCGCTCAGCGGCCGCTGCCGCGGCACGCTCGCTACGCCCGCTCGCCTACCCGCGTTAATGGTCACTGTTCTAACCTAACCCAAATGATTCAATAACAGTAGATGGTATTTGACTTAGGTATAGATGACACCTCGTTTTGCATCCTCGTCAAATTCCAGGAGGTAACTATGGTAATGATTCTCGACACGAATCAATAATAAAATAAGTATTTTTTTTTCTACAAATTTTCGGCATGTGTGGAAAACGCATTTAAAACGCGGCTTGTGTGATACCGCACTGTAAATGCCCTTTTACACACACATAAAAACGCGGCCGTTTATTCGATATTATGGTATCGAATAAACGGCCGCCGTATTTTGCCTACCGTCGTGTCGTCAACACGAACGCACACAGCGACATGTCGAATCGTGCGACACTGCCTACCGCATGTACGCAACGCGGGGCGATTCTGTTCATTGAAAGTGATGTGCTCTGAAATACTGTCAAACTAAAATAACAAGTACGTTTTAATTATGGAGCAGGTATCGTAATTTTATTAGTATATTTGTGTCTTTCTTAACAGCCGTTTTAATAACGCGTCGTTTTGTTTCCTCGTAAAATTTCAGGATTTGACGAGGATGCAAAACGATGCGTTATATAAGCAGACATGCATGACTAAAAATTAATTAGTTAAAAGGACAATGAGGAATGGTGGGCCCACCTCTCAATAGAAATAGGATACTCATGAAAGACAGTTTTATAAAATGATGTATATTAAATCATTTGCATGAAAATTCAAAATAAATACGTAAAAACAACTAAATTATGGTTTTCTTATTCCCATAATTTATTATGCCATATCACTATTATGTAAAAAGTCATTACGCCAAGTAAATTTATGCGAATTAAAATTATGACAAAAACAATTATGGCAAAAAAATATTATACCATAAAAATATATGCCAAAACAGTTATGCCAAAACATATTAGTAAAAAAAATATTATGCAAAAAAAGGGGTTAATACATCGCTGCATCCGATGGAAGCACTGAGAAAAACACTTTGCCCACTCGTCCTTAGGGGTCACTACGACGGCATTTTGAAACGCAGCCACTGCTTCCTCGGCGTCCATAAAACGTATTCCTCGAAGTTTTTCTTTTATTTTCGGAAATAAATGAAAATCGCCAGATGCGAGGTCGGGGCTATAGGGCGGGTGACCCAGTAATTCCACGTCTGACGTCGCCAAGTACTCGATTGGTTGCTTGGCGGTGTGCGACAAGGCGTTGTCGTGGTGAAGGAGGATCCTACTGCGAGGTCGTTTCTCCCGAACTTTTTCCAAGAGAAGTGGCAAACAATTGTTACCTGCAGTAACTGCTTTTCGATCCTCTAAAACAATTGTTGCGTAATGACCTGTCCTTCCGAAGAACGAGGCAACCGTCTTTTTTCCCACGCTTCGACCTCTCTTCACTTTAGTTGACAACTCCTCGGAAGGAAACACCCAGACAGCAGACTGTCTCTTAGTTTCAGGATCATAACAATAAATGCAGCTTTCGTCACCCGTAAGTATGTCGAATACAGCATTTGAGTCACCTCCGTTAAATCTTTGAACTATTTCACGACACCAATTTACACGACGGAGTTTATGGGCCTCTGTCAAATTATGAGGTATCCATCGGTAACAAAGCTTCCTGACCGCTAAATATTCATGGAAGATTTTGTGCACTTAGCTCATACCGATGCCAAAGCTTGTCCGAATCTGGTGATAAGTCACTCTTTTGTCAGTCTCTATCATACGCCGCACAACACTGATGTTATCTTCAGTCGTCGCAGTAGAAGGCCGTCCCTCACGCAGATCATCTTGAGATTCGTGCGAAACTTTTAAACTCGTTAAACCAGTTGTAAACAGTGGCACGAGATGGGGCTTCATTGTGAAAGGCCAATCGAAGTCTATCATAACTTTCTTGTTGACTTAAATGACATCGAAAGTCATAAAAAATCATTATACGGAAAAAAATCCCGCGTTAAATTCATGCTGACGTGACTCAGACAATTTTCAATTTGCCGCCAAATCGTAAACAAATGACAAATGAATAAAATACATATATACGCAACAATATTGGCAAAGAGTTCCATTTTTAAAATTTGAACTTATTTTTTTATTATATCGTTTAAAAGTAGCCAGTCCTAAAACCTTCAGTGTCGCCCTCGTATAACATGCTATTTTTATTTCTACAGTTGGTGCACCTGGACATGGCTCCTAATTACGTTGGCACACTTCTAGGCATCACCAACATGGCCGCTAACATCATATCCATAATAGCACCTCTGGTTGCTGGAGTCGTGCTAAAAGATGAGGTGAGTATTACTAAGTTATAAGGAATCTAGTTAAATAATACCGACATGTACCAAGGAAGATTACACCCACAGATAACTTAAGTATATTAGTTATAATAATTTGTTCCTTTTACATTGATTTTATTGTATTTTAGGACCGAGAAGAATCTGAAACTCTCTAGATTTGGTAATTTACTTTATTGCATTTACAGACAGACCCTGGTGAATGGCGCAAAGTATTCTACATAGCATCTGCGGTATACGTTGCGGGAAATACATTCTATCTTATATTTGGCACAAGTGAAAGGCAGAAATGGAACGAACCACCGGAAGAGACTGACGGTAAACAAGTGGTTAAATGTATTATTTAAAATTCACTTTATGAACAGTTTTCTCAATGTTTTCAAAAACCTTTTGGACATACTGTAACGAAACGGATAAAAAACTTTCACTACAAAAAATGTATAACTTTGTACTACTTATGTAAAAGAAAAAAAATGGTATTAAGTTTAAGGGGTTTTTTTAAAGGAAAAGGTTTTTAAGAAATCTTAAATTTGTAATGAATTATCAAATTAATAAAGATGTACGCATGGAAATTTGAAAATTATTGCAATCACCTGGTATTTCACGCGAATGGCATTAAACGAGATTATATTTTCAAGTAAATGGTTTTAAATTTTCTTAAGACAACGAAACATTCGTTTGTCACGGATGAAATGCTAAAGATGTACCAGTAAAACAATCCGTCGTACGGCGGTCCTCTGCTTGAAGCTGGTTGGTCGTCAGATCAGGCGAAATTGGTTAGGCTGTTTAAATATAGCTGGTACCTTGGGCCAAAAACATTCCATTGGAAAACATGAACAAACAACACACACGGTCACTACGATTGTAATACGCTTTTAAATTTGCTTAATAACGGAAAACCAGGCTCTACTCAACTGAAAAATAGGTCTTTTTGACAATATGGTTCGGAAGCTTTTGAGAAAACCTTTGAATTTGAACACAATCAATTTCAAAAATGAATAGCCCAATAAAGACAAAGAGTTCGAATGCGCGGAACGTGCGTAAACTGTTTTAATGCAGAAATTATACTGCAATACATAAGTACTCATTTTACACAGGTTTTATTTTTATCTATATCCTCATAATATCTAATTAATTTGTACTTTGTTGTTTGATTTCAGATGGAACACCCGACAGAAACGCTGACAAAATCGTCTGAAACCTGTACAAAATATGTAAATAAAGCAGATTTTTACGATTTTAAAATAATGCCGTGTTTTATTTATTTGAGAACTAGCGGCTAGCGGGCTAATTGCGTATCACACTATCAGTAGGAAACGGTTTCAATTATGATATGGTATTACGTTGTTGAGCAGACAAACTGTGTTAAGCAATTAGGGTGCAGATCCAGCACCTTAATTGCTTATCACACTTTCAATCACAATCTGAATGGTTTTGAAGGATATTGCTAGTCCATTGCTTTTTAAGTTTGAAAAATGTATCTGCTCAACAACGTAAATAACGCAATGAATGTTGTTGAACTGTCAAAATGAACTGCCATTGCTACTGATAGTGTATTACATAAGTAGTACGCTTCGCACGGATGCAGGGTGTCGCAATCGCAGTATCGTCAGCAATCTACTGATATGGCGACATGTTGGAACGTCAAGGTTTCTATGCTGTATCTGAGATAAATATTAATGTTGTATAATAGTAAAAAAAGTCAAATTATTTATTTCAAATAGGCACTTAAATGACACCTTTGAACGTCAAAATTTACAAAAAAATAGACTTGACTCTAGTCACCCCTTCTAAAAGGTAGCTTCGTATGGAGAAGAATGGGCAAGTAACTCCACCGTTACTCTTTTAAAATGTTTTACAATATTTTGTATAGGTACATTAATTATATAATGATAATTATGTGAAGACGATGCACCTAAAATAAAATTACTATACCACAATAGGTAAAAAGAATTAAGAATCAAGCAATGATAGATAAATTAATTATGTGATAGATACATGTTTGTCAGGTGCTCACATATTTAACAATATTGTAAAAAAAATACGTTTTCCTAAAAAAAAAAAAATCTGTGTGTGAATTAAGGTAATCACAGAATTTAAAATAAATGTCCTAAATATAAAATTATACAATTAAAATAACAAACAGGTTGGTTTTATCTAGACTCTAGTCTAGATTTTCCTATGGACCAGCATGTTTCCATGAATTCTTATCTTGGATATAATCCTCTAATTTTAATAATATGCTTATATAAATAAACCTTCCCGAATAAAAGCGGTGATAAGTGTGAAAACCGCATTCTAATCTATTTTACAGTTTAGAACTAAGCCGTAACACAGACGGACATCAAAACCGACTTTATTTAGAAGAAAATAATTAGCGCATCGATCAAGGTTAGTTAAAAGACAGTATGACTGTCAATCAATCAATCTGCTTAGCCTTTTCCCAACTGTATTGGGGTCTGCTTCCAATCTAACCGGATGCAGCTGAATTCCAGTATTGACTGTCATAAGTATAGGTTCATTAACCATCATGACTAGGTTAAGGAAAAATAAACACGGGAAAAGAACTGGCGCGATATATTACGAGTCTTGCTTACGTACGCCCTAAGTGATGTATACCTAGATAAACAAGATGCCTCGTAATGTGTACCTTTATACGTATACGTGAGGTCTAAACTCATTATCCTTGGAGACAGGGTGGGAAGTTGTGATGCATGTGTTTGCTAACAGCTGTATTATGCGAAATACAGTACAAATGGACTAATTTCCAGCAATTGATGTTTTTTTAAAGTAATTTCGATAGTGGTATCAAGTGTTATGTTAATTTACACTATTTTTTTGGCGTTTAGGCAGTAGAGGAATGAAAAAGTCCAGATGAGATAAGAATGATTATATTTATTAAACACTCAGCCTACCTATGTACAAAATAAGATGGGTTCAAGTAGTGAGCAGATGCATACACTATTGAATAATAAATCCACCAATAGCGACAAAGTACAAAATACTCAAAAATATATCGGTTTGGAAAAATAGGGCCGAAGTTATAAATATGAGTCTCATGCAGCTGAGCGCTAGCCCTGGCTGGAGGCATTAAGCTCACACCTTAGGGCAGCCACAGGAAAGACCGGTTAAGCAGTCACGGCCTCTCAAGGTCAACTGCGAGATGCCATACACAAAAAAAAAAAGCTGAGCGCCAGTGTTATGTCGTGCGGCGCCCTTAAGCGAAGCGTACCGGTGCGGTGGCTTGATGACTCGGCCGGAGCGCGATGTTTTTATGCCATCTGACCTTGTTGGAACATCTATTGCGGTGTTGTCTGCTTCGCACGTGGTGAATGCTGGCTTCAGGCGATCAATTGATATTACTGCTTCTCTTCCAGGCAGTTTCAGGGTGAAAGTTTTGCTATCTCTGCGTAATACTGTGTATGGACCATCGTATGGAGGCTGTAATGGTTTCTTCACTGCATCGACTCGCACGAGCACTTGCTTACTCGTTTGTAGGTCGCGGTGTACAAACACAGGGCGATTGGTATTATGCGACTGTGTATGTACCGGACGAATATCGTTGATTGACGTTCTCAGCTTTTCGACGTAGTTACAGTCCATAGTGTCTGCTGGTGACGTCACGAAGAAATCACCCGGTAGCCGTAAGTGTCTTCGGCACGTACTGGTAGTTGTTGGTAGGCTAAATATGTTTGCTGGAGCCGGAGGATGCAAAAAAAACCAATTTACTTTAGACTATTTTATTTAAATCAAGAAATTACAATTAAAAACTTTAAAATTATGTAGATGACAATTGGTCGATGTGATAAGATAAGATAAGATAAGATAAGTCTTTATTTGCCTTAAACATGGTATAAAGTTGTTACAGTCAGATATTAATCTAAAGTCCGCATGTTTAGCTATACAGGATATTTGTATCAATTGCATGCAAAATAATAATTATAAGTAAATTTTAAAGTACAATGTCACAGATACAAGGTTAATACAATAATAATAGTTTTCGCAATGACAAAAGTTCAGAAATTATAGATTATTGTTAAGTAAATCTTTAATGTCATAAAACATGTGTTCTTTCAACCATTTCAATAATTTGTTCCTAAATGAGTTAATATTAAATAACAATTTTAATTCTTTGGGTATTTTGTTATAAATGCGTATACACATGACTAGGAAACTTTTTGCGTACTTGGCTGATTTAGGAGTATCCTGCAACACAAGTCTGCATGGATCTCTATTTCGAGAATTCAATTGATAGGCTCTTTTGAACAATCCCTTATTATTATAAACATAATTACAAATTTCAAAAATGTACAGTGACGGAAGTGGTAATATACCTAGCTTTTTAAAGAACGGTCTACATGACTCGTCAGGACGGATACCACAAATGGCTCTAATGCATTTCTTTTGCGCAATAAATGCTCTGTGTCTATCTGTACTGTTACCCCAAAGGATAAGCCCGTATCGTAAGATAGATTCTATGTAGGCGTGATATGCTGTAATTGCTGTTTTTTTATTGGTTATGTTCTTTATTTGTCTGAGAGCATACACAAACTTATTAATCCTACTGCACAAACTATCCAAATGTACTTTCCAATTCAGATCTTGGTCTAAGAGTACTCCTAAGAATTTAGTTTGTGGAACTTCTTTTAACCTGTCAATATGAAGTTTGAAATTGTATTTGGTGTGTTTTGATTTATTAAACTGTATAAAATTAGATTTGTCTAAATTAATTTTCAATTTATTTGCTTGTAACCATTTTATAATGTCTTCAATAGTATTATTAATGTCCACCTCATGATCAGATTTAGTTTTATACTTTTTGTCAGATGTCACAATAATTGAAATGTCGTCTGCAAATAATACACATTTATGATTAGTCACTAGCGGTAAGTCGTTTATGTATAATAGAAACAATATGGGTCCCAACACACTCCCTTGGGGGACGCCACACTTATTAACTCTATAGTCAGATGAATACGAGGTTAACAAATTTTCTTTATTTACTTTATTAATAACAACGTATTGATTTCGGTTGCTTAGATAAGACGCGATCCACTGCAGTGCTAAACCTCTTATTCCACAATTTTCTAATTTTTTCAACAATATGCCATGTGCCACAAAGTCGAAGGCTTGTGACAGGTCGAAGAATAATCCTGTCGTTAAATAATTTTTATTTAGGAAATTATGGATATGCCCTAAAAGATTAGCAATTGCTAGTGTTGTTGACTTGTGCTTTTGAAATCCATACTGTTCTTTTGTTATGATATTGTATTTTCTACAGTAGTCGGAAAGTCTCTTTTGCATACATTTTTCAAATAATTTAGATATTATGGGTATAAGAGTTATCGGACGATAGTTTTTAACATCATTTTTATCGTTTTTTTTGTAGAGAGGTTTAACGACTGATAATTTTAACGCATCAGGAAAAGTTCCAGATGAAAATGAAAGATTAATTAAATAAGTCAAAATAGGAATTAATTCTGTACTGCAAGTTTTAATGACTTTTGTACTAATTCCATCGTAACCTTCTGAATTAGTGTTATTTAAAGCCATTATTTCTTTTTTAACTTCGTCTTCAGTAACGTGTGTGTACCAAGAATGAGTGAAAAACGTGGAATCGTGGAAGGCATTGTCGATTTCCGGTCCCACGGTTACGAAATGCTGCGTCGGCAGCACGTGTAAGTCGTTGCGATGCGCAATATTGGTGTCACGATGTCCACAGTCCGTGTGTTACACCGAATCGTAATATCAGCGATCCTTATGTTACACCGTTGCGTAACATCTCCCCCCGTAGAACAGCAACTATTTGTTAACTGTTGTTAAAAATGTTGCTGTAAGATGACTAGGGTCCATCTTGATTCCAGCTGGATGAATATTCCTTCTTGGTTCCACTTCAGCATAAATGTCTTGATCTGCGTTTATTTCTACAGATGTAGTGTCGATCTTCTTGTCTTTATTTCCCATCCAATGCCGGTATGTAAGAGCAATGGCAAGTACACCTGCACTGAATAGTAGTAGGTATACAAGTATGGTAGTATGGTAGAGGCTTCCATCTGATATCTTGTTAAGTCTTACTGGAGGCTGCACTGAAACTTTCTTGTAACTTTCGTGGAGGTTCTCGAGGTTGATTGAATTAAGCTCTACCAACGATTCTTCGGTTCTTGATGTAGTGTTCTGGTCCCATAGTGTTCGTATTCTAAGTACATGTCCCTTAATTCGGTTGTCAATGTTAGCGATAGTGAATTCGGTGGTTCTTATCAGGCAATCTTGCGGTATTGTAGCTAAATAACTTCCTTGAAGTATTCTGAATTGTTCCTGTCCACATAACATCTGTACTTTTGCAGGTATCGGGAAGCTTAGTGTGTAATGTTTTCCATCAAGTTGTTCCAGAGCTTGCTTGTGTAGAGTGACTGGCGTTAATGTACAGGAGTTGAGATGCTGTTGGGTGATGAGCTGCTGCACGCAGTCCGGCTTGTCTATAATCTTGAAACCGACTTTCTCTTCGCAGAGGTACCATGAGTTAAGCTTCGGACATTCTGTCTCTATGTACATAGAATATAATCCATGAATTGCTATAAAAGGTGAGGTAGGGATAAGGGCCATATTATTTCTGTTAGGAATTATGGATAACTTGTATAGGTTATAGGTTCTTGGTAAGGCAATCGGCACCTTTATAACTATAACTAATTTCTTATCAATATAATACGATCCTATTTTTAGAATATCATAGTACTCTCGAAGATCGATATCAATGATTTCGTCTTTTGAGTATAATAACCCTAATTTGCTTATTATATTTCTAAGGTTAACTAAGCTAATCATGGAATGGGTAGTGCTGGAAGCACGCGTAAAAGCTACCATAAGTTCTATTTTATTTAACTCATCCGATAATGTCTCTATATTATCGTTTAATATAAGTAGGTGCTGTGCCAAATGGGCATACGTTACTAGGTCTGCCTGTTTGGATGCGTCTTGTTTTATGATTTGGTTAAGTTTATTAGCAATAATGTTCTGGTTGTCAACTATATTTTTTAATACGTTAGAATGTTCTAACATCCATTCTTTAGTCAAGCTTATGTGACGGTTAAATTCCGTTTCCAGTTTATTGTCGTTACCTTCTAAAACTTGGATGGCGTTACTATATTTGATTGCATCTGTGTAGTCTAAATTTCCTGAGATACTTTTTATGACTGATCCTAATCCGTCAATGAGTCCTCGTTTAGCACGACTAGGTTCAAAACTTTCTAATTGTATGGATACCTTTTCAAGTTTGTCCCCAAGGTAGCTTATATGGGGTTCAAACAGTGAAAGTGTTTTATTGTTAATAAATGGCCTAAATTCACTTAATTGCAATTTAACTAAATCAACCTTCGACTGAATATCTTCTAGATCAATTTGTAAGAGGAAGGAATGATAATGAGACACGATTTTTGTAGGTCCCAGTTTGAAAGGGAGTAATCCGGGTCCATCTTCTAGGGGCTCAAGTAATATGTCCTCCGCTTGGACCAGGTGTAGCAATATCGTCAGCAGTATTCTGCAACAATTGTTTCGTGTTAGGTGTTCGTTTAAGACGTGATTTGGCAACGGGACCGCGTTTTTTCCTTGTGTAAATATGAATGGGCAGGTCAGCTAATACTGTGTCGTGTGTATAACGAGGTGCGAGTTTCTGTCTGTTAGCTAGTGGATTCTTAACAAATACCTGTTGGTCTGGCTCGTATTCCTTTTCAGGCTCCCTATCTTTGTTCCTATTCTCGATTAGTTCTGTGCGTTTATGCAGGGACGTTTCATTAATAGCCTTGTATACCTTAGACATCTTATTTCGGTGTTCTTGCACGTATTGTTGTAACAAGTGCACAGATAAATCTATATCTAAGGGATCGCGAGGATCCGTATGACCGGTAACTACTTCCAGTGGTCTACATTTCGTGAAGCTATGTATGCTGCTGTTGTATGCTAATAAGGCATATGTCATAAGGTTAACAATCGCTTCACTACGGTGTTGTAGTTTTAGAATTCTCAAATGTTCTAGTAAAGTGGAGTGTAAGCGCTCTACCATCCCGTTATCGTTGGGAGTATGGGCCAAGGTTTTATGATGTTGAATTTTATGGACACGCGTAAATTCGGTAAATAGTTGATTAGTAAATTCGGGTCCCTGGTCAGTGACTATTGATACCGGAACACCATGGTGGGAGCAAAACTTTAAAAAGGCTTGGACTACACTAACTGCTGTACCGTCTCTAAGATGGTATGCCTGAGCGTATTTAGAGAAGGCATCAATGATGGTCAGGTATTTCTCGTTTTGGGCCGTAAACAAATCTAGGTGAACTACATCAAACGGTTTTGCTGGTGGTGGTACTATACAGAATCTTTGTTTTATAGGATTACGATCATATTTGGCTTGCCCGCATACATTGCATTCATTTATATACTTTGAGATTTCGTCTTTCATTTTTGGCCAATAGTATTTATGGGATAAGGCTAGGTAGCATTCACTTATGCCGCGATGATTAGTTTTCCCTTCGTGGTATTTTTGAATGATCTCTTGCTGTCTGAGATATTCTTTTACATTTTCTACTTCGGTTTTAGTTAAAACAAGATTCATAGCGGAGCTCTTGAACTTTTCTTGAATTATTGGAACTATTCTATACATAGCTAATGGGGGGTGTATTATAATGCCGGTCTTAACTTTCGGGTTTGCGAATTCTTTAATTGCGTTTATTACATCCTCCTCTAAATTCGATTCGGAGAGTTGGATGGAGGTACGGGTATGAGTTTCAAAAGGCTTAGAAACTGCTGGACGTTTCTTTATATCACCTACTACTGTAAAACATATTTGTCTGTTAAATCTATTTAAGGGGTCATCTGAAATTGGTATTTCTAATATTGGATTTTCGGCGCTAGTGTGAGCTGTGAGAGTGGATGAGCCCACTACGGATGGTGACTTTTCGGATACGTTAACTATGACGGAGCTTGTTTCTTCGTTATTAATTTCGATTCGCGACAAAGCATCGGCATTTGTGTTGCTTTTGCCCTGTTTATAAACTACTGAATAGTTATATTCACTGAGCTTGAGTCTCCAGCGAGTTAGTCTCGAGCTAGGTTCTTTTAAGTTCATGATCCATTGAAGCGGTTTATGATCTGTTATAATTTTGAATTTACGTCCGAATAGATATGGCCGAAAATACTTAGTTAAATAAAATAAATAATAAAATAAAATTTATTCAAAAATATAAGATACAACGTTTACAGTTTTCCTTAAATCTACGTCAAGTTCACGATGGTTTGTGCCTGAACTAGGAAGTCCTGTGTTTCAGGCGATTGGAGGTAACTTTAGTTGACATAATAATCACATAGCTTAATAATATATTTGGTAACAAGGTATATAAAAAAATAAAAAAATATAGTATCTTAACCTAGCTAACTAAAATAAAACAAAAATACAATATGAACAATATTTACTTTAGCACAAGTAATAACTTCTCTGTATCTTCATAGGACATAGTTTGAAGAGCTTCCTTAAGGATTTTCTTGCAGTTACTGTGGTTTAAGGAGTAGATGTTTCCTTTTTCATTTAGCCTGTTATAGAGTAGCGGTCCGAGGTACATATAGAACTTGGCTGTGAAAGCATGTTTTGTACTTTTTTGAGGGCAAACTATATCTTTCCGTCTTTTTTTAGTAAAATCAGTGCTGTATGGAAGTGCTGCGTGTTGTTTTAGTACAGTGCTCATAATAAATAACTGTCGAACTGTTAGTACTTCACAAGATTTATACAGGAGGTTAGTGGGGAAAAGGAAAGGGCGGCAAGTAGCCACCTTGAGAATAGCTCTTTGAGCTCTTTCAATGGCCAATAACAGACCTTTACTCACCCCACCCCATGAGGTAATACAGTAAGTCAGAATTGACTGACAAAGAGCAAAATATACTTGCCTCAGCATTTTTGGATCTGTAATAAATCGTAACTTTTTGAATACGAATATCAGCTTACGAATTCTATTATTTAGAGCTTCCATATGTGGTTTAAAGGAAAGGGTTTCATCTATTATAATACCTAGGTATTTTATTTTATCAGTCTTTTTAATATTGGGACACTTACACCTGTCATCTGCTGGTTCTGGGCAACAATGAGCATGCAACGCTGTGGGGATATTCGATATATGCTTGCGCATCGAAAACTTAATGTATTTTGTCTTTTCTGCATTTAGAGTTAGTAAGTTATTTTTAAGCCATTTATTTACAATATTAAATCCGTGTTGCGCAAGATTGTAGACTTCGTTTTCTGAGTCAGCCGAAAAAAGTAAAGCAGTGTCATCAGCGTAAGCTATGATAGTGCCATGCTCTAGCTTTAGATTGCAAAGGTCATTTATATAGATCAAAAACAAAGTGGGCCCTAGAACACTTCCTTGGGGAACACCAAAAAATGTGTTTTTTTGAACCTCGCTTAGAACATCGCCAATCTTTACGCACTGGGAACGATCTTCTAAATAACTTTTGAATATTTTCAGCTGGGTGCCTCTTACACCCATGGTCTCAAGCTTGCGCAACAGAATTGGAATGGAAACTGTGTCAAAAGCTTTGGCAAGGTCCAGGAAAATTCCTACTGTGTGGTTACCCTTGTCAAGTTCTTGCGCCAGATAGTCAGTCAAATGATGTACCGCATCGGCAGTTGAAACTTTAGGCCTGAATCCAAACTGCCGTTCAGACAGAATAGATTTATCTTCCAAATATTTCAACAACCTTTTGTTTATTATTTTCTCCAGTATTTTTGACATAGAAGGAAGTAAAGAAATAGGTCTATAATTTGCCACTTGCTCTTTGCTGCCTGATTTATAGACAGGGACAATTACAGCTTTTTTGAGACACTCTGGAAAATTACCTGAAGATAAACAAATGCGGAAAATATAAGTCAGTGGTGGTACCAAAATGTCCTTGAATTTTTTAATAATTTTATTCGATATGTTGTCCCAGCCTACTGCACAGTCTTCTTTCAAGGTCATGATTATACTTTCTACCTCAGTCTCGTCCGTATCTAGCAGCGCGAAGGATGTTAAAGCAGTGTTAGATGTAAAAGGAGTGCTCGTTAGGTTTTGGGATTGACCCAGATTTTTCTCTGCCAGACACTTACCCACATTTATAAAGAAATTATTTGCTATGTTAGCGGATTCCACCGGTGACGAGTGTGCTTGTAATAAACTTGAAGATGACTCATATTGTTTTGTGGTATACGTTGCGTCTTTAATACATTTCCAGATCTTTTTACTATTTGTTCCAGCCTTTTCCAATGCCACTTTGTCGTAGTTGCTTTTAATTTTTTTAAGGAGATCATTACAGAAATTTCGATATCTTTTGTACGAAAATTGCAATACTGCATTTTCTGGATTCGATTTAGCTTTCAAATGCAGTTTATCCCTATGTTTCATACAACGAATAAGGCCTGATGTGATCCATGGTTTTATGTTGTAGTTTTTGTTGCTAAACTGCGATACGACTGTGTTTTTCTGAATTGCATTTCGTAAGTTTTCAATTACAAACAACATGCAAAAGTGCGGGTCAGCGGAATTATAGACTGGATCGAAATCGATGACGCGTAAATCATCTTCAAGTTTATTTATGTTCAGTTTTGAAATTTTGCGAGTGTCTTGTTTAGGTAGTTTACAATTTAGGGTTAGTAGGGCAGCATTGTGATCGGTAATAGTTGAGTTAACAACAAGTGCAAGTGAAGGGAAATTCGATTTAAGCATAATATGATCCAAACAGGAACCACTGTGATGTGTAGGAAAGCTGTGTGCTGGGAGCAGGCCATGAAAGGCGCATTGGTTGAGGTAGTCCTGAGCAGTAGCATCAGCACTTCCGGGAAGAATATTGATATTAATATCTCCAATTACAATCGTGTTTTTGATGGATGACAGGTTCTGCAAGATTTCATTCAGAGAGTCAGTAAAATTGCTAGTATTTTTAAAAGACGGAGGTCGATATAATGCTAATATCGCAAATTCTGAGCCAATTTTAACTAACAATCTGTTACAGTCGTGCATATCAGGTTCCTCGACAGAGACGTTCAGATGATTTCTTGCATAAACTATCACACCATCATTTTGGTTGTAATTTATGGTGCTTCGATACATATTATATCCCGGGATTTGTGGTATGTTATATTGTTTGGCAAGCCAGCATTCGGTTAAAACAATGACGTCACAATTTATGCTTAGCCGTTGCTGAAATGTACTAAAGCTATCAAAATTCTTAAAAACACTGCGAATATTTTGTGTTAATATGGTTAATGGAGATTTATAGCCGGATAGATATTGTTTGCAGTTTTCAGCTTCACAAACTTTGGACTCGGATACAGAGAAATTATCTAAATCATTAATTAAATTATTAATCATAATGGTAGTTCAAATAAAAATATAAAATAAAAAAAAGGACAGAAAAATAACAAATTAACGGCGCTCTTAGGCGCCTTCATAATCTACAGAATTGATGTACCTTTTTTCAGCCATTATTTTCGCCGGGCAGTCAGCAGCACCTGTGTTATGCTTGTCTGGCTTTTTGAAATGCAAGCAAGTAGCGCATTTTGGTTCGTCAGCCTTCTTTGGACATTCTTTTACTGAGTGACCTTGATCACCACAGTGGCCGCAGGTATGCGATGTTTGCCGACATGACTTGGCCGCATGTCCATACTGCTGACACTTATAGCATCGTGTGACCAAAGTAAAGTCTCTCACAGGGCATGATGACCAATTTACAAAAACTCGGTCTTGTGATATCAGGGCTTTGCGTATGACTGCAGGTACCTCAACAATGTAATTACATGTATCAGATTCTTTCTTACCTGACTTATGACTCAATTTAATCAAACTCAAAAACGTCTCAAGGCTGCAGTCCTGAACTTTTTCAGCTAGGTTTTGGTTGTACACACAGGTAAAAACCTCATTTTCCCGCATGGATGCCCAAACTATAGCTAGAAGTTCCTTTTCTATTGTGCTATAATTGATCTCGCTTGTGTTTAGTGTACGCGAAGCATAGGCTATTGGTTTATCTGAACCTACAGGTCCCTGTGAGAGTATGGCTCCTATGGCTAGGTTTGATGCGTCTGTCGTGAGTAGAAAATCCTTATTAAAATCAGGATATTGTAAGATCGGATCGTTTACAAGTAATGTTTTACATTTTTCAAAGCAATTTACATAGTTGGTATAGTAGGTAAGGTAGTAAGGTAAGCAGTTTATTTTTGAGCCTTTCTTTAAACATTGGGTCATTGGTTTCGTGATTTTTGCGAAATCGGGAATGAACTTCCTGTAGTACCCTAGTAGTCCTAAAAATCTTTTAATCTCCGTAGCTGTGTTAGGAAGTGGGAATTTTCGGATAGCTGAAATTTTATCGGGGTTTGGTTTAATGCCATCTTTACTGATTATATGCCCGAGATATGCTGTTTCCAATTTTAAGAATTCTGACTTATCCATCTGTATTTTAAAATTAGAGTCTCTGAGTCTTTTAAAAACCTTTTCCAAATTTATTATATGCTCCTGTAAACTAGTGCTAAATACGATGATGTCATCTAAATATACTAGGCAAATAGAGTTCTGAAGGTCCCTAAGCACATTATCCATGGTCCTTTGGAAAGTTGATGGTGAATTTTTTAGTCCCATTGGCATGCGTAGAAACTCAAAATGGCCATGTTCTACGTTGAATGCAGTTTTTGGGATATCATTTGGGTTCATCTCGACTTGATAAAAGCTACTGGCGAGGTCGAGGGTTGTGAAATAATGGCAATTGCCTAGTTTGTCTAACACATCAGTTATATTGGGAATAGGGTACTTATCGTCGATGGTTTTTTCGTTCAGTTTCCTGAAGTCCACTACAATTCGCCATTTGACTTTACCGGATGCATCAGCTTTTTTTGGGACTACCCAAATAGGCGAGCTCCAAGCCGATTCTGAGGGTTGGATGATTCCCTGTTCTAACATTTTTGAAATTTGATTACGAACTTCTTCGCGGTGTACAAATGGGTATCTATAAGTTTTAGTATAGACCGGTACTTCATCTGAAGTACGTATGCTGTGTTTTATTTTATTGGTAAAGGTAAGTGGTTCTCCCTCTACATAAAATATATCGGCATATTGCGAAACCAAAGACTTCAGATTAGCGCGCTCTTCTTCATTTAGATGGTCAGTGCGTAACCGAGATAATACTTCCTCTACCCGGGATTGATGTGATTGAGTACATTCTAAGTTATATGTTTCCGCTTTAATAGGTTGGTCCATGGGAAAAATTAAGTCGTTGCTGGTTGGATTGCAAATTTCTAGATAACCGCGATTATTTCTGACGCTCGTAATACACTCGTTTATGCAGCAATTTGAAATTACCTGATCAGGTATTAAAGCATCACCATCTTGTATATTAACTGGGACTCTGACTAACTTTGAGGAATTCGATGGGATAATATCTTCATATAAATTGCTATTGCGCGAATTGTACATAACTATTGGGTTAACTGCAGTTTTTGTAATTAGTTTATTATTTTTAAGATCAATATTTGACTCCCATTTATTTAACAAATCTAACCCGATAAGGCCGTCAAAATAATCGTGAAACCTGTAAATGTAGAATGTTAAATCATTGTTGTCTTTTATCTCCTGAAAACAAGGTAAGTTAATGGAGTAATCATTACGGCTAGTTGCGTGCACATTTGTTACCTCAAAGGGGTCATAGTTCCATTGTAAATGTGGGTAAAACCTCTGAACAGCTTCAGGGCTAATAAATGACTGGTTTGCTCCTGTGTCGATTAATAATTTTAATGGTGGGTCTGAAATTACTATATATGGTAGGTAACGTTGAGTTTGTAGATTGACCTCTATTTTGATTCGTTTGTAGTCCGACTCCCCCGAAAATTTTCCTGGTTGGAAGACGCTGACTCCTCGGTGGATTTCCCTTCAGATGTCGCCTGACTTACCTCTGGGGACGTGCCTAATTGCTGGTTCATATATGCACCCCAAGCGTCATAATAAGAATAGTCGGGCTGTTCCAAGGAGTTATACAGATAACCGTTGAAGTCGTTATCACAATAAGGTTCAAACATATATGGATATTCAAAGCATTCGTTGAAATTCATTTCTCTTGTTCTAAAATAATTAGAAGGTGGTGGGTTCCCTTGCCTAGACCAATCGTTACCCCGGAATGGCATTGGTCTCGGTACGAAATGTGATACACCGCTCATTGGTTTTGGCGTATCATTTGTGTTCGGCCCTTTAAATTGATTATTACCGGATGAATTATTTTGTGGATTATAGTTAGAAGGACGTGCCCCGAATATCTGTTGCGTACGCGATGGACCTTGCTGTTGGAATTGCTGTGGTTGGTTAAAGCCTTGTCTCCACATTTGCGGCAGACGTTGCAGCGGATGTGGCATAGCTATATTTGGTCGAGAAGGACCGGGCATATTAAAATTAAATGACCTATGCATAGGCATGGGAATGTGCGGCATAACAGGATTGAATAATTTGGTCTGATCAGTCGGTGCCTGAGGCTGTGGCTTCCTAGCCGGTGTATGCTCGTTTCGCTGTTGTAAGTAGAGAGTGTTCATTTCTTCATGAACAAACTCAAGTGCTTTTTCGATCGTGTCCGGTCGCATGCACCTAATGCGTGAACCTAAGGGGTCACGAAGGCCCCGTAAGTATGATTGCAAAGTTAACTTTTTATAAAGGGAACGTTTCGAGTCGATTGTGCTTTGGACGGTTTCATGTAGTGACACGTAGGTCATTATAGTGGCAAATAGAGTTTGGCACTTTTCGTAGAAATCCTGCGGTGTGGAAGAGCCTTGACTTAATAGAGCCATGTCGTTGTAAAGCGAGGTCTCATCGCGTTGGTCAGAGAAATTATTGACTAAAGAACTACGTATGCCACTCCAAGTTTCTGGTACGCCGTTGGTATTAATTAACCGGGCTGCGGGTCCAGTGACCTTGTTAAGAATCCCGTTTAAAAGAGCCAAATTTATTAATTCGCGCCCTGGTTCAGCTGATACGTAGGCTTGCACTAACTGGTCACATAGTTTGATGAATCTAGTGAGGACATTAGGGTTTCCGTCAAATTCGGGAACTATGCGTAAGGCCTTGTAAATTTCGTCTATAGCCGTCATTTCTATGGTTATCTCTCTATCTTCTAACTGCCTAAATGAATCTAACAATAATGATCTGGACGATCTGTCTAGCCTAGGGGTCCTCGATTGCCTGGGATGGAAAATCTTGGGTTTTATTTTTCACTTTTATGATTAACACTTAAGGATAAGGATGAGCAACTCAAGAACTATTCTAAAGTACTCACATGAGCATGATTGGTGCCTCTGCGGTATCGATGTCTGGATACTCCTCCCGACGGCAGCTTCTGAAGATCCGGATACTCGTACGGTGCTTGATAGTCACCCGGGTGACTCGCGAGTCGCGATCCTAAGGTCGATCCTATGAATTTACTCTCGCGAACCGGCCCGCGAGTATCCTACCGACTGCGCCAAATATGTTTGCTGGAGCCGGAGGATGCAAAAAAAACCAATTTACTTTAGACTATTTTATTTAAATCAAGAAATTACAATTAAAAACTTTAAAATTATGTAGATGACAATTGGTCGATGTGTGTACCAAGAATGAGTGAAAAACGTGGAATCGTGGAAGGCATTGTCGATGTCCGGTCCCACGGTTACGAAATGCTGCGTCGGCAGCACGTGTAAGTCGTTGCGATGCGCAATATTGGTGTCACGATGTCCACAGTCCGTGTGTTACACCGAATCGTAATATCAGCGATCCTTATGTTACACCGTTGCGTAACAGGCTCGGTTCAAATCAAGAGTGGAGAATATTTGTTTGCCCGTGAGCTGGTACGTGAAGTCCTTTATTCTCGGAACTGGATAGCGGTCTGGTTTTGTGACGGAGTTGAGACGTCTGTAGTCCCCACATGCTCGCAAGTCTCCGGTTTTTTTCGGCACAATGTGTAGCGGGCTAGACCAAGGACTCTTGCTCGGTCTGCGCAACCCTTGGCTGATCATGTTCTCGAATTCCTTCTTCGCTCGTTCATACAGATGCGGTTGTATTGGTCGCGCTCGAGAGTAAATGGGTGGTCCTGTTGTTTCAATGAAATGTTCCACTTTGTGTTTTGGGTTCAATTTCATTGAAGATAGACGAGTAGACCTCGAAACTCGGATAATATGTCGTGAAACGTTTGCTGTAGATTTATACTACTGATAGTTGGTGTATTTGTATAGTGGCCAGGAGCTTTGGAGGTGAGCTTCGTGGTGTTATAGATGAGTCGCTGGCTTCGTAGATCGACTAGTAAATTGTGATAGCCGAGAAAGTTTGCTCCAATAATTGGTTTCGTAACTGCGGCGACTATGAACTTCCACTTGTATGGTCGACGAAGATTTAGGTCGAGCTCCAGTGTCTTCTCACCATATGTTGGTATAACAGTGTTGTTTGCGGCGTATAATTGATATGGTAGCGGTGTCGATCGTATTCCTTTTCTTTTCGGGAAAACGGATATATTGGCACCCGTATCTACCAAAAAACTCATGGATGTCGTCTTATCAGTGATAAATAGGCGGTAGGATTTCTTCTCGACGTTAGGTTCCGCCACTGTCAACGCCTCCTTTATTTTCCTTCTTCCCTTCATTGTTGAAACGGCACGGTGTAGTACAATGTCTTGCATTTTTTCCGAAACACCGATGATAAAAACAATGCGTTGACGGTGTAGTTGAACGAGAGTGGGAGCGTGACGTCGAACGCGCTCGGTATGAATTGCGCCCGTAGTGTCGCGGCGGCGGTGTGCGCGAGCGGTCGTGTTTCTTGTGGCGGTATGACGTCTTCAATTCGGCGATCTCGACATGCAATTTTATTATTTCTTCGACGAGATTTTCTATGCTCATAGGTGGGTTTTGCGTTTGCTGGGATGTTGACGCTGATGCGACAGACACTGCTGACACTTCACTTGTTTGTTCAAGCATTTTGTCGGCGAGCTTGGCTAGTTCATCGAGTGCTGTATCTTTTCTTATTGTGTCACTTACTACAAGCACTGAGCGGACGTGTGCGGGCAGTAAGTTCATCCACATGAGCCGTAGTGTGTTATCTGGCACCTTATTGTGAGCAAGATTACGCATGCGACGTAGTAATTGGCTAGGCTTCTGGTCACCAAGTTCCATATCTGAGAGTAGCTTCTGTAGCAGTTTGCCATCTGATTCCTCGTAGACAGAAATTGTATAACAGGTCACATATTTGCTCGATGTCTTCTTTTTGTAGCTGGGCGATGACCATCTGTGCCTTCTGTGCTTCAATTTTCTTGAGATCACGCGTAGCTGCTTCGAAACTGATGAACCATAAACGGGGTTTGTCACGCCAGAATGGTGGTACTCGAAGAGAAAGTAAGATACCGGCGATATGTTGGGGTGATAGCGAAACATCCTGAGAGTTTGCTGAGCTTGTTCCTGCTGACTCCATGTCTGGTTGTTCGGTGTCACTCGGCATAGTTTTCTTGCGGTTGCTTCGTTCGGGGTCACCACTTTGGCGTTTAGGCAGTAGACGAATGAAAAACTTCAGATGAGATAAGAATGATTATATTTATTAAACACTAACTGTCTTACCACAAAAAATAAATAAAACAACGTTTAAACACGTGTTTAGTTAAACAGTGTCTAAGGGATAAACACTGCTTAAACAAGTGTTTAAAATTTCTTACCACAAATATATAGTAATAGTAATAGTAATATTTATTTCATAAAAAGAGGTACAGTCTGTTACAAAGTAGGATGACAACTTAGGAATAGTTTACATCTGACATGAGTAGGTAACAATACAAATTTACGATCTGATGTCCTAGCTAGGTTACTTAGTAGCCTGTATTAAGGACAATCAGCCCTCATTTCCCAAAAGTAGGACAAAGTTATTGTTTAGACTGTTACATAAAACAAGAAAAAAAAATTGATAAACTGGACTAATAAAAGTCCAATACAAGAACTCTGTGTTTGTGTGGGTGTGAGTTTGTGTGTGTGTGTGTGTGTGAGGGTGTGTGCGTGTGTGTATTATGAGTTACTTCATTGTTGTGAGAAGGGATTCGGTATCATCATAATTTTTGGTTGAAAGAAATTCAGTAATAAGCTTTTTGCATGTTAGCTTACAACATGGTAGCAGAGGAATTATTGCATTTATTCTATTATAAAAAAATGGTCCTTGATAAAGAAAGAATCTTTTTGTAAAACTAAAGTAAGGATGAGGTACATTACATACCCTGTTTCTTCTTCTGGGTATTGTCGGCCGACGTGCAACTGGAGTGTTAGTGTGCTGTTGTAAAATTGTGCTGAGTATGAACATTTGGCGAACAGTAAGGACCTCGCATTTCTGGTAGAGGTCAAAGGTAGGATAAAGTATGGGTCGAAAAGTGGCTACCTTCAGGACTGCTCGCTGCGCCACCTCAAGAGGCTTGAGAATTGATTTAGCAGCACCACCCATATAATATGTTTAACATCTAACTAACAAAACACTGCCTAAATTGCCGTATCTTTGTTTTAACTTGGCAATTCTAAGAAACGTTTCATTTTACTCAGATTTCATTTGTTGAGCCTTTTTCTTTCCTTCGATTTTTTTTTTGTTTCGTTGTTAGTACGGAATAACTAAGCTAGAATATTGAAAATAGGTACTATTTAATTATTAATAAGTCCGCCATCCATTGGTAAACAAACGGCTGGTGTAGACATAAATGTAAAAAGTTTTATGTACATTAACAACGGAACGGAACATACTTTTCGGAACAACGGAACGGAACAAAAAGACAATCGGTAATGACGACAAAAACTAAAGACAATAACGAAAGGGCGCTTACCTGATGGCGGGCCCAGTTCTGTAAGGCACAGGCAACTTGAATTTGAGGATCTAAGCACCTACCACGAGAATCATGTGGAATATCATCTTTTATTAGGTCAACAATTTTTAGCGGCCGCCGAGCGTCAGATTCCCTCTATTCTTGGTGAATCATTTGGGTTAGATGAATCAATTGATTTTTTTTTTTCTTGGTAATAAGTTTGATATTAACTAAGCAATATGAGGATAGAGATTATTTGATTTGTTATTCTATGATATGAATATTAAAACATAAAATTTTATTTGTAACAAAAATCATTGATTTAAATTTCTTCATAGTAAGTATTCTGCGTATTGATTATTCTATGAAATGATAATATTATTATGAGAAAAAAATTATATGAAACGAAATTCTATGAAACTATTTTCTATAAAACAACGTACAACCGTTAGTCATACATTCTATGTCATCCAAATAATTAAAATCAGCATAATCGAACCATTACCATTGCAATTTGCAATTTACGTACTGAGAGAAAGCAATATGGCGAGGCTTAAACGCGTGTTAAACAGGGGGTTGATGTTGTTTAAATTTAAACAACGTCTAAACATAGTTTTGTGGTATCACTTTTGCTAAACAACTGCTAAACACGTGTCTAAGGCGTGTCTATGTTTTTTGTGGTAAGACTGTAAGCCTACCTATGTACAAAATAAGATGGGTTCAAGTAGTGAGCAGATGCATACACTATTGAATAATAAATCCACCAATAGCGACAAAGTACAAAATACTCAAAAATATATCGGTTTGGAAAAATAGGGCCGAAGTTATAAATATGAGTCTCATGCAGCTGAGCGCCAGTGTTATGTCGTGCGGTGCGCGCTGCCACAGTTATATTGAATACAATTTAAATATTTTTACTTGACTAAAACATTTCGATTTTGTTGTAAGTAGGTGTAAGTGCTCGTTTACGGAGACGCGGGGCGTCGCGTGTCGCGTGCAGCGGGGCGTCGCGCGGCGCGTCGGACGTTTTTTTCTGTTTATAGAGAAGCGGTGCGTGCAGCGGCCTGCGTCATCACACGCGCAAACACAAACATATGACAATGTACGATGTTGTTTATGGAGACGCAGGGCGTGAAGAGTAGCGGTGCCCGCCGCTGTGGCCGCGGCGGAACTTCTAGCTTGTAGCGTAGCGGATATCGCCATATGCTCGTACTGGGGCGTGCGACGCCGCGGATGGTAAAACGTAACAAACGTTTTACCCTGAACGGAGAATTACAGAAACGCAACGCCACGTGCGCTGCCGCGATAAACGTCGCGTGCGACGTGGCGGTGCTATCCGCGTGCTCCGCGTGCATTTCAAGCAAACGCGTGTAAAATTGCTTCTCCATAAAAGCTCTCATACAACGCCATATGTTTGAATTTAGTGCGGGCCGGATCGCCCAACGCGACGCGCGACGCTCCGCGACTCCGTAAACAAGGCCTTAAGAACAAAAAATCATACAAATATTACACCAGTCTCATTATTATTATATATTAGGCACAGAATGTAGGCAAACACATGACCACGTGCCTCTAACTACAACACTCGCGAGCAATAAACTGGAATCACTTCATCACGCATTGCTCAAGACAATTTTTTACAATTTATATAGTAATGAGCTGTGGATTGTGGTATATTAACTGAAAGGTAATTTTGTTAGCTTTCAAATGATATCGAAAATATTTATATGTTATATATAAATTAATTAAATTTTCTACCTACCTGACAACGCCAAATCCTGCCGTATGAAAATTTGTTACTTAACTGTTATTCTGATAAACTTGCGGAAAAAAAATAGTGTAAAAAGGAGTTTAAAAACCCAAGTCCTTTTTCCTGTTGTTATCGTGACCATCTGCGTTACTTGGTACGCATACACGCGGAACAAAACGAGATTTCTAATTTAAAATGTCATAATAATATATTAAATGTATTATGTACGGATTTTTATATTTATTTGGTCTAAATACACACAGTAATTGAAAATAATGTTTTTTTTAATATCATCATCATTTCAGCCAAAAGACGTCCACTGCTGGACATAGGCCTCCCCCAAGCACCGCCACTTCGACCGGTTCTGTGCTTCCCGCATCCAGCGGTTACCTGCAGCCTTCACAACGTCATCGGTCCACCTAGTAGGAGGCCTTCCAACGCTACGTCTTCCGGTACGCGGTCGCCACTCCAGAACCTTTCGGCCCCAACGGCCATCAGTTCTGCGAGCAATGTGCCCTGCCCACTGCCACCTAGGCTTGGCAACTCTTCGGGCTATGTCGGTACCTTTGTTCGCCTGCGGATCTCTTAATTTCTGATTCGATCACGTAGGGAAACTCCAAGCTTGCTCCATGCTTGGAGTTTTTTAATATATATGTTAATAATTATGAATGTTATTATGTTCTAATCATCCTTTCGCATTTGAGCTTTAGTAGGTCATTAGGTAAATGAAAAAAAAAAAAAAAAAAGAAAAATATTATTATTATTATTTATATTAAAAATTGTCATACGTTTAGTCTTGAAGCCGACCTTGCTATATTTTAATAACCTTCGTTTGTGAGTGTTTATGGCTCCCCATACGCACTTAACAGTGCGTATGGGGACTCTTATAATGAATACGAGACGTGGTAACAGTCTTTGAAATTATCTGTTACTTAAAATTACAGACCTTTAGTAGTAACAATTGTTATTTGTTATTTTTATATATCTGTCATTTCTATCTTTTACGATAAATACGCCTCACCCCTAAAAGTAATTCATTTTCATTTGCTCTGTTCTGTTTGCAGAGTTGTATGTTTTTGACGCTCCTGAAACGACGACATGATCATAATACTGTTTTATTTTCACGACGATTTTTGCTTTTGTACACGGACTCGATTTCGCCAACTCGCCGACTTGTGCTACTTGCCTAGAATTCTGATCATTGCTTCCGAATTGGTCATCGATGTTGAGGTGCATAAATTGTCACTTGTGCGTCGACAAGATGCTTAGACATTTTGTATCTTCATTACAATCTGCACTGCAAACTCTTCACGCAACATGGAAATCGTTGCGACAGGCATGTAGATACTGGGTTATTTATTGATCGTATTTGACCGTAGCGAAAACTCCAAAATAATAATGATTGTACAATTGCGGTTTCGCATGGTTTGTAACCTACAATAATGCAATAAATCATGAATAAATAATGTACTTAACTAAAAGTATCTTTAATAACTGGTACCTATAGGCAAAATAGTCTAGTTTGTGTTTTGGGGGTTGTGTGTGGATGGTGTACATAATAATGAACTTGTTTATCTGAACGCTGCTGTGGTTTTGCGGCGGAGGTGTGCTACCAATGTGAGTTCTTAGTTGAGCTGCACGACTACTGACAAATGCGCGCACTGACTAGACAGGTCCCCTCAATTGTGTGGTTCTTACATCAAAAGATCATTTCAGGCACCAATCTACATGGTCTTCACATGATCTGACCAAGATTATGTCTGGACTTTAAAAGAGACTGTGACCTCTGTGTTTGTTCGCCCTTTCTTCTCAGAGTAATCAGATACTAAACGCCGACCTCGTCTAGTTTTTTTTTTTTAATATGATTGACGTGTAAAAGTGTTTGTACAAACCTACTTACAGAAATAAATCATTTATCATTTATGAACCATATTTACTTACCTTACATCTTCCACCAGAAGCTGTTATCTGTCAAGAGTGATTCTTGCGGCTAGACCAGCATTGTACAAATGGAAATGTGAATGCTGTAAGAGATCTAGGTCACACACATGTTTGTCTTGGAGGTGGACATTCTGTTTTACAATCAAGAAGACGTGTGAGATATCATACAGTCGAAGCCAGTGATCTATTAAAAACTTATTATAACTGCACTTAACCCAAGCTTAAGGTATCTAACCAAATTGTAGTAATTGTTCTTAGATTTGAACAGAAACCGCAAGTTCTAAAGACATTTAAACATATTTTTAGTTATCATTAATAAAGCAGCAATAGACTGCTACATTAGACATGGTTGTAAACCAACTTTTATTTCGTGGCTCTATAGAGTTTCTGGCATTGTCTTTTAGAGAATTATTTACTATCTGTTATTTACCCCTTAATATTTTGTGTTGGACCTAATGACTGCCTGTAAACGGTTTTTCATTGACATTGATTGTGACAATAAATCGGTTATCTCTCACCGAAGTGCATCGCTGTCGTGCAGATCCTGGTCTCCGGACTAAGTTTCCAGTCTTCCTGAACCTCTTGTATACCTTCAAGACACAAGACTGCATGGCTCAAATGAAGCTAGACTATCCTTGCTGGATTAGGATGACGACTTGAGCGGCTTCTATAGGTGTGGTTTCCATTTTCTTTTAGCTTCAGTATTCTCTGTGACGTGAAATATTGGACTGATTATCAATTTTCATAAACAACCCCTTTTGATAGGGTTCCAGAACTACCAAACAATATGGTGTTTTATTTTAAAAATTGATGTTTTTTGTTTTACGTTCCATGACATGTGACCGGTGAATAATCTTTGGTTATGATATTGAAAGATATAACAAAATTGCCTTTCAAATGATATGCTACAATCCATAGCTCATTGCATAGAAGTTGTAAAAAATTGTTTTGAGCAGCGGACGATGAAGTGGTTCCAGTTTATTGCTCGCGAGTGTAGTTGTGTAGGTCATAAGTACCAGAATTCTTCTATGCACTAAAGACAACATAATGACCTTAGTGCTTATCACGACTGAATATTAAAGCATGTTTTGAAGCAGCTGCTTTCATACTTATGACTGATTACGCGCAAAAAAAAATTGTTACCCAAAAAAATTACAAAAAAACACTTCTAAATAAATGAATTAATAAAAAATATTCACAATCCTATAAGTTGTTGCCTAAACATCAACTCAGTTGAGCCACAAACAATACAGAGCGCATTAGTTGCAATATTGCATAACGTCCATGGCATTGATTAAGATGCCTTTGCCTGTGATTAAGAAAAAAAATATCAAGTCTATCAAGAGGTAGCGCGCGAGCAACACAAGCGCGAAGACGAGAGAGAAAGTTAATAAAAGAATCTGTATTATTTATTTCGGTAGTAAAATAAAATAACATAGGAAATTAAAAGACTATTAATTTTGTCGATTAACAATTCAGTGTTTAATTTGTAATATTTGTTTAGTTAATTAAAATAATAAAAATGACTGAAGAAAAATCGTATAAACTTAGCAAAGGTAAGTCCTTCTTATATTTGCTAAAAGAAACGTAGTTTTAATTCTATTATATTTACGTACGATTACACATAAACACTACTAATTCCCACCAAATTTTCAAAAACATCACTCGGCTAGTTTTCGAGTTTCAAGGTAGCTCCTCAATTCAGACTTCTGAATTGAGGAGCCACCTTCAGCCTTCTGGAACGTCCTGTAACTTTTTAAGGGTTTTACTACAAATTCTAGGATCGGGGCTACAAATTCGGCTAATTTACTAGTAAATATTAGTAGTACCCACGTTTAAAGATGAGACATTGGTCTTCAATCCTTACGGACACGAAGTTTCTTGTGTTTATTAAGTTTGTCAATATTCAAGACCTTATCTTCAGCTCAATATAATCGGAATCTCGAGCTCAATATATTATAATTGCAATATGTAAAGGGACATAATTATTACATGGGACTTACATATACCTGGCGCACCACCTTCGGGGATTACAGGCGGTGTTTATGGTGTCTATTATATGTGAAGGAAAACTTCGCGAGCAGGCCGGTGGTGATTTGCTCGGCCATGATCCTAAAATATACAATCGTTTGATAAGTTGAATGAATTTCATAGCCCCTAAATAATACCGAAAGAGAAATAAAATATTATAACCGAAATCTTAGTCCACAAGCCTTAGAACTACGGCTTGTGGACAAAGATTGGTAATTAATTCGTCTCTTTCAGTTCAATGTCAAATGCTTCGTTTTTAATTCGCTAATTATCTTATTCTTTCATTAAATAAGGAAACATCTTGTTGTGTTTATTATTGTTTTCCTTGAGTCGATAATTTACGACTAATAAAAAATATTGATTCATTGGCAAATTAATTATCTTAAAAGATTATTACAGACCTGTCTTTATCGTTTTGTGAGGCATATTGTGAAGCCAAGGGATTCTTTATATTTTATTAATAAAACTACCTACCAAATTATAACAAGCAACAACTAGCTAGTAGTTCGCACAGTGTACCAATGTACCAGTGTTTTACCACAGTATAATAAAGTAATTATACCGTCGTATTACTAAGTTTTAGCATTGCGAGGATTAGTCTGAGAATTATATATTTACTTATGAGATGATACCTGGATCGTAAAATAATATAACGTCACATTAAATGAACGTAACTTTAAATTTGTTCTGAAATCTCATCATGTTAACATTTTTTGTCTTTTGTGCTAAAAGAGAATGTCAAAGAAATAGAAAGTAAATTATTTAGGTCTTCACATAAACACAACAATTTAACTTGTTTGTTTCTATGACAAAATTGGTTAACTCAATCAAATCAACCATAATGTCATCGCATTGATGCAGTTGAAACACAAACAGATTTGTAAGCAGTCATTTATGAACGCACACAATGACTGTGTTTAGGGTGCTACCCACGTGTGTCTAGCACAGATGACGCATTATACTCAGTTGAACCAGAGCTATCAGGAAACATAAAAAGAAAACTCAAGAACAGTGCACTGTGCGGTAGCATTTAGACTATAGGTACTACTATGTATGTACGTTAGAGCGAGCCTCAACACGGGCATCCTCGTCTTCATTCGCAGCCTTTTTTTACACACTGCTAAATATAGGACTCTTCGCTTTTGTGCCACGCTTCCCTGGTCTGCAATATAGATATACCTTTTTTATGTTTTATTGCGAACATGAGTTTAGAATGTGTAATTGTATGTTATTAAACACATAGTGTAACTATACGTCATTATATACATAATATATATCACATACATCCTATATATCCTATTACATGGGATTTAAACATAACTGGCGAAATGTGGATGTACTTTAGGTAGGTACACCTCTGCCTTACCCTTCGGGGATTACAGGCGTGATGTTATGTATGTATGTATATATCATATTTTTTCACTATTTAGTAAGCATTATTATTTTATAAGTTTATTTATTTATAATTCACTTTGCAAAAATGGGTTTAGCCTCCTTTTAAGCAAAAATTGCCTGCGTTAGGAACAAAAAGATCCGTAACAATAGATTCGTAAACATCCGTAACATACAGCCAAGGAAACAATAACGCCATAAAAACATCATGAATAGCAAACAAAATACTTCCACTCATGAATTGATCGCACTTCGAGGATATTATGCAGATATTACAAAACTCATTAATGCAGATATTGGTATGAAGTCGATTTAATTACGTTCGGTTTAAGACGAAGTCATAATTAAATTGCGACACCGATGGCACTTCACAAATAGTTACAGAAGGACGACTCGATAAAACGAGTGAAAACCCATGCACACACACGCGTCTACTTACGTGCCAAGGATCTTTTGTTTATCTGTGAACTTAGCTGCGGGTAGTTTACAGAAAGTTTATCTGCGTTCATTTATTGCATCGTAAGTTGAAGGAAATCCCAAACATTTTGGTGAGAACGCAGCCCGGTGTACGGTTTCCGGCATAAGAGTACGCGTTCAATGCACAATCTCTTTCTTTGAAGTTCATAAAAAATGAGAAAATCCGATAAGCAGCAAACAAGGATCTTTGTGTTTACCAGGAAGCGTACTTGCAACTGGCATTCGTTTGACACGTAGTTTTCACTCGTAGACGTGTTTCTATGTGTGTGTGGGTGTTTTCGCTCGTTGTATGGAGCCGACCTACTGTACGTCTATTTACTTTATGCTGATGGGTTCGGGGTGAAACACAACGTCGTGGGAGTGTCTCGACACTCTGTTGAATCAAAACGAACTGTTGTTATGATTTACTGTTTGTTGTAAAATGAAGATGGATTTTGGTTTTGTAACTTTGTACCTACCTATGTTTGTGCTGTGTATGAATTGAGTACGAGTAGTATAGGAATAAGGAGTAGGTAGCCGTTTTGGTACAGAACGAATGTTGATATCAAACGAGACTAAAGGATTTTGGAACATCATATAGAATTGATTCTGAATAAAGATGATCAGAAGTTTCATGTTTTCCATATAAATAATACTGCATTTTTACTTCAATCCTCAACACTCATACTTGGCTAACTCGTTAATAAATGGGAACAATCGCTACCAAAAGGCATACTGTTATTGATGATTTTATAATCTCTCAAATGTCTTGGAAACTCATTGAGAGAAACACAAACGGCAGGATAAGCAATAAATCTCTTATTCCCTCTGATGAAGGACTAAGCCAAGTTCAATGAATAATTAATATCTAACGTAATTTCTCGTATATTTTCAGGGCCACTCCTGGGGATCCGGCACGTCCAGGTGATGATGTTGTTCTTAGCAATGGTCATCTGCTACACCATGAGGGTCAACATCAGCATGGCTATAGTTGTCATGACAGATAAAGATACTGAAGGAGTAAGTATTTTTAGTAGATTATTTTGGTTACCTTATTATTATATTGAAGCTGAACTACACACTAAACGTTAAAGATAGATATACAGTTAAACCTGTACCCTAATTGCGTAACACAGTTTCAATCGAAATGATTTTGAAGTATATTGCTAATCCATTGCTTCATATGTTAGAAAAATTTGTCTGTTCAACAACGTAATTAACGCAATGAATTTTGTTGAACTGTCAAATCGAAACCGATTCCTACTGACAGTGTGTTACGCAATTAGCCCGCAGAAAAGGTAAGCGCTTCGATAATCTTCGTGTTCTGAATCAGCACGCATATCGCGCCAGAGGCAAAACTTCTACGAGACTTCTTCAGAGCCTTTTGCGGTCACAGCAAGGATTAAAATTCGTACCTACCATCAGCACTATAGATTTCGATAGGTAAGAAACCTAATCTATTCAATAGTCACTAACGTTTTTCAGCTGTCACCATACAAAGCGGCACCATGAGTCACTAATTCGACAGACGCTGTCGAAAAATACGCTTGCAATAGTTGTTACGTAGCTTACTAGCATTATGAGGTGTGAAACATTTGTTGACATCATTAAAATAAACACGTTTTTGAGTCTATTAAAGCCTAAATAATGTCAAGAAGAGCTTATTTAGCATGAAATATGTTAGTGAGCATCTTCATAGACTCTCTAGAGAAGCATTTGAAGATTTGTGCTTATTATTGAATAATGTTACGGATTTGAAGTCAACACAAAGAGTGGGATTTCTCTATACACTATACTAAATTGTGACCCACTTTTTAAAAATTTACAAAAATAGAATATATAATACAATGAGGACCCTCATTGTATTATATATTCTATTTTTGTAAATTTATTTCAATTTAAATTTAAGTCAAAAAGTAGTCCATGAACCGACAACCTTTATAATTAGTCGGATTATTTAGTGATATTTACTGTAATATGAGCTTATGAGCCGTTCTCTCTTCTTATTACTGAGAAAGAAAGAAACAAAACATAAGAAATGAAGTTAGCTAGACGACACGATCTATCTAGCTTACCTTATCGTCTGCGTATGACTCCGTAAAACGTATGGTGCAAACATTATCTAAATCTATTTGATCTACGATAATACGCTAGCGAGTTTAACGCTAGCAAGTTTAACGCTAACGAGTTTAACGCTAGCGAGTTTAACGCTAGCGAGTGTAATTTTTCGATAACAACTACAGGCAACGGAAGGAACACAGGTGGGTATTAGTCAGTAAAAGTCTGACACGCCCTCTCGCTCCACCCAGAGCGGGAGAAGTTATTAGAAAATTTACAACCAAAAAAAATAAATGGTAGACGTATTGCACGTTGTAGTCGGTCAGACCTATCACCGGGGCGAGCATGGCCTACTGTGACATGACTTGAGTCACACATTTTATCACAGTTTGAGCGATAAAACTGTTTTGTCATAAAATTCTAGTACAAATTTACAAGACATAATTTATCATGTCTTGTCACAAACGTCTTTGCACGCCCGTGCTCAGCCCGCTGTAGGGTTACCGACTCCGGTAGCAGATCGTCATTTGTCACCCAAATGTATTGAAGAGTTTATTGAAATATAGTTGTGAATCTATAATTTTATAATCATGGTAATCCAAACATGTACTTCCACGGTTTTATCAGCTCTATATTAGATCTCATTATCGCGCGTTCGTATTAATAGTAATAGTAATAGTAATATTTATTTCATAAAAAGAGGTACAGTCTGTTACAAAGTAGGATGACAACTTAGGAATAGTTTACATCTGACATGAGTAGGTAACAATACAAATTTACGATCTGATGTCCTAGCTAGGTTACTTAGTAACCTGTATTAAGGACAGTCAGCCCTCATTTCCCAAAAGTAGGACAAAGTTATTGTTTAGACTGTTACATAAAACAAGAAAAAAAAAAAAATTGATAAACTGGACTAATATAAGTACAATACAAGAACTCTGTGTTTGTGTGGGTGTGAGTTTGTGTGTGTGTGTGTGTGTGTGTGTGTGTGTATGGGTGTGTGTGTGTGTGTGTGTGAGGGTGTGTGCGTGTGTGTATTATGAGTTACTTCATTGTTGTGAGAAGGGATTCGGTATCATCATAATTTTTGGTTGAAAGAAATTCAGTAATAAGCTTTTTGCATGTTAGCTTACAACATGGTAGCAGAGGAATTATTGCATTTATTCTATTATAAAGAAATGGTCCTTGATAAAGAAAGAATCTTTTTGTAAAACTAAAGTAAGGATGAGGTACATTACATACCCTGTTTCTTCTTCTGGGTATTGTCGGCCGACGTGCAACTGGAGTGTTAGTGTGCTGTTGTAAAATTGTGCTGAGTATGAACATTTGGCGAACAGTAAGGACCTCGCATTTCTGGTAGAGGTCAAAGGTAGGATAAAGTATTGGTCGAAAAGTGGCTACCTTTAGGACTGCTCGCTGCGCCACCTCAAGAGGCTTGAGAATTGATTTAGCAGCACCACCCCAACTTGTAATGCAGTAAGAGATTACAGACTGGCACATTGCAAAATATACGGACCGTATAACATGTACGTTGGCAACGTGTCTAAGAGTTTTAAAAAAATAAATCAGTTTGCGGATACGGCCAGTCAGAAGAGTAATATGCGCTTTAAAGTTGAGGTGCTTGTCTAGAGTGATACCAAGGTATTTAATTGCATCAGTAGATGCAATTAGTGGACAGTTACAGTTTGGAGTGTTTAATTGACAGGTGTGAGCTTGCAAAGTTACGGGAGCCGAAGGTTGTGATATGATTTTGAGAGAGAAAGTAATGAGTTTTGTTTTAGAGGTATTTAAGGTGAGTGAGTGAGACATAAGCCAGCTACGTACGACATCAAACCCTTTCTGAGCAGTAGTTTGTAGACTTGACCACGTGTTGTCAGAGAAGGTGATGGCAGTGTCATCGGCAAAAGAAACAATGTTTCCGGAATTTAATTTTATATTACAGAGGTCATTGATGAAGACCAAAAAAAGAGTGGGACCTAAGACACTGCCTTGCGGCACTCCGTAGGTAATAGGCAGTTCGTCACTTAAATATTTGTCGATTTTGACCCTCTGTGAGCGGCCTGAGAGAAAAGAATGAAAGAGTTGAAGTTGTAAATCTCGGACACCTAAACGTTCGAGTTTGGATAATAAGCAAGGAAGAGGGACGGTATCAAAAGCCTTAGCGAGATCAATGAATACAGTTAGACATTTTTTGCGGAGATTGAGTTTGTCAACAATACCGGTTATCAATGTCAAGGCCGCATCAGAAGTCGATTTATTTTTTCTAAAACCGAACTGGTTGGTTGATAGCAGATTATTAGTCTCAAGGTAACTGATGAGTCTTTTATTTATAAGTCTCTCCATGAGCTTCGATAGGGCAGATAGTACCGCGATAGGGCGATAGTTATTCACTGCACCACGGTCACCCCCCTTGAATATGGGATGAATGATAGCCAATTTGAAGGAAGAAGGAAAAGTACCGGAATCGAAACAGAGGTTAAAAATGTGGCATAAGATGGGTGACAGAAGCATACAGTACCTATTCAAAAATGTCGTGGAGATGCCATCGTGTCCTATTGCAGCATTAGGTTTGAGAGACTTTATAACGGAAATTATCTCGTCAGTGCTTGTTCCTAACAAAGCGAAAGAGTCAGGGCTAGTAGTGTGCGGAGAGCACTTAATATGTGGACCCAGAAGGCTGGATGATGGTTGGGTTTTTGTAATACAGTCAGCAAGATTCTTACCAATATTAGCAAAGTAAGCATTAACATCATTAACAGATTGGTGAGGGGATGTGGAAGAGGAAAATAACTCTGTGGGACTGCGAGTATTTCCGAAGATAAACGATGACTCCCGAAGCTCATACTTTTCTTGGGATATCTGTAGTTATAAGTTAGGCGTTATATTATTATAGCAAGAATAACATTGACCGATTACAAATTCAAATAGTCATGTAAACTGATGGAAAGTTGTAACACAAAACATCTAGTAGGTATTAGATTTGAGAACAACTGCAATAATATTGACTGCTACGAGTACATTGATAATCGCGATAACAGCACAATTACCTCAGATTACACAACCTACTCCATACACAACCTACTTATTACACTACCTACTCATTACACTACCTACTCACCTGAAATGATAAGTGTTTTGCATTTCTCTAATAAATTTCTAAAATTAACGATCATTCTATAGGCCGCACGTTGAGGAGCTCGTGGCTAAGTAATAACAGCTGCACGGGTCGATCCATCAGATTAAGCTACGCTTGCCGGGTTGGTCCGTGGATGGGTCCATCTTTATATACCGAGACTCATCAGTGTCTCGGAAAGCACGTTAAGCCGTTGGTCCCGGCTGCCATTCGTGGATCTTTGACAGTCGTTAAGGGTCGTCAGAAGCCCGAAAGTCTGATAACCAGTCTTACCACGGGGTATCGTATTACCCAGTTACTGGGTTGTGGAGGTCAGATAGGCAGTCGCTTCATGTAAAATACTGGTATTCAGCTGCATCCGGTTATCCAGTTGAAGCCACATACCGCACCAGTGCGGTGTTTTTTATACTTTTGCAGATTCTTGGAGCTAAACTGCAAGCCGACCCCAACATAGTTGGGAAACAGCTAGGCAGATAGTATAGTCTATAGGCCGCACGTCGCTAGTAATGCTTTGACCTTGAGCTTAGCGTAGTGATTAGACTGTGAGGCCAGCTTGTACTGAGTTTGTTCCCGCTGACGTGAGGCCTACTGGCCGGTGAGTAAATACCACACAGTTGGTACTTTGAAACAGTCACTATAGAGATTCTTGCCCATTCTTCTCCATACGAAACTACCTCTTGGAAGGGGAAAATAAAACCAATTTTATTCTTGTAAATTATGACGTTCAAAAGTCCTTTTTAGTGGTAGAATTGGATTTTGTCTTTCGGTTGACACCAGTTGACACCTGGTGGGAACTAGTTTCACAAACAGAGAGCCTCAGAAACTTTAAGTTTTATTTCAAACTAGCGCGAATTCGTTCCCGGTACCTCCGCAGGTGTGCGCATCACAACTTATCAATTAATGGTTTAGAAATGTATACGGGACAAACATACATTAATATAGTATAAGTATATTTATTTTCTCTTCACAAATGTACAGTTAGTATTGCTTAAAACTAGCTTAAGGATAAATTTACATTTGTGAGAGACTGGTGCTTGAAATGGGCATTGCAAGCAACGCCTGTGGTACCAGGGCCCCACGACGCTTCTTAATGTACAAACTTACATTGGATGGTTTTATGAAACAGAAGAGAATTTACAATATAAGAAAGTAAAAAATAAATAATACAAAGCAACATAACGATAATTCAAACTTTCGAGAGTAGATTTGACTGTGTGTTGTGTGCGTAAGTGTGAGTTGAATTGTGTAGGTGAAGCGTATGCCGTTTTATGTGAGATAATGTGTATGTAAGAAGTGTCAAGTTATAGGAACCAATAATTTTTCAATTGCTTCATAATCCAGAGTTTTTAGCCATTTACTCACAGAAGCCTTACAAAAACTCTTGGGCTTGTGGTAGATGGAAAGAGCGGTGTTTGCCTTGTTGTAGATGAATGAACCAAGGAAGCAATAGAATTTATGAGAAAATTAATTATTATTATTTACTAGCGACTCGCCTCTGCTTCACACGGGTGGGTGACGTGGCAAAGTATCGGGATTAAACATGAATACACATAAACCTTCAGGAATAAATTCTTTACTTGAGAGTGAAAATCGCAATAAAATCTATTGCACGGTTTAAAAGAACTAAGCGTCACACAGACAGACACGAAAAACGACTTTGTTTTATACTGTGTATAGATACAAATAGGTACAATAATAATAAGTTTTGACTGACTAGAGCTTCGTTAGAGCTCGAATATCTCGGACAACCCCGAAATAATTACAAGAGTTATCACAAAAATACAATTTGATAAGTACATGGGGCATTTTTTGTGATCTTAAAAAGGATAATATTTATTTCTCATTACTATAATCAGTCAATTTTTTTTTTATTCGTTTCATGATACGCTTGTTATCATTATTATGATAACGGTCAAGGCTTCTTTAATAATAAGATAAATATTATCAAATACTGTTGAAAATTATGATTTGACATTTACACCTGATTGCCCCAGAAAGAGAGGTAATGTATTACCATTTTAGAAGTTTAAAAACACTCGCTTGACACACTTTCATAGTATTATTATATGGAACAGAAAAATAATGTTAATTTATGAAAATAAGAGTAGGTACAGATGGCTACACATCAAGGTATAAATTTCCAGTATAAGCTGATCTCGCATTATATAAGATTTCCGTACAATGAGAGGTCAGCGTATACTGGAAATGTATAGCTTGTTGTGTAGCCGTGTGTACCTATCTAACTGAGACAGATACGGGTTAAACAAACTGTAAGAAGGGCCCTTTAAAATATGGATTTAACTGATTGCGTTACCTATACGTAACGTGCCGAAACTTGCGCAAATTATACGGCCGGAATTTGTATACAAAAATACATAACAAGTGCTTTTTATTTAATTTGGTAGGAACATTTTTTGAAAATAAAATTTCTAATTAGGTGTGCGTCATAATCATTATATCGGAATTAAATGCTTAAAGTTTGAGAATAATCGTTGCTATGATTATAAATGATCACTTAAAAAAATCTATATCTTTAAATGACTCATAATCGCAGTAATTTTGAATGAAATTGCTTTACTTAAAACAGTGTGTCTTACTTTTGCTACCTAATTACGCTTAGGTATGTCGGTGAGAGGGAGAAGGCCGTAGTCCACCACGCGGGCCCAGTGCGCGTTGGTAGATATTATTATCACATGTCATCGAATTTTTGGTTGTAGAACATGTCTCAAGATGTTTTTCTTCACCGTTTTGAGAGTAGTGGTTATGAAATAATTTACACAAAGTAAAGTGCCTGTCTGGGTTCGAACCCACGACCTTTAATTCGTAAGTCGAGACCGGTACCACTGGGCCACCACAGACTGCTCTATAAATGTATAGTAATAATTAGCATGGATGGCCATATTCTTCTTTCTCTGGATACGATCACACAACAAGTGGAATATGTAATTGATAAGAACACGAATATAGTTTTTTTTAAAGACTACATACGTGAGAAAGCAGTCTACATTAATGTTAAAGTATTAGTAGCCCGCAGTTTATATTTGTGCTCGGTTAGTGACAATAGTCTCGCTTCAAATTATTACAACGTCTAAGTTGCGAATTTTGGGTGTACCTACTATAGACTCCAGCATACCTTTTCAGGGAATATAGGCGTGACAAAATCATTGGTTTTATTTATTAAAGAATGCATCAAAGTTTAGTTATGTACAAACACAAATAATCTTTTTCTTCTCAGCGTATTAATGACAATCTAAATTACATCAGCCAAGAATTTGGTACGAGTTTGGCGCCTTCAGTAGCGTCTATCAGTTCCTGTAACGAGCAGACAACAGGACGCGCTGGACACGATATTAAGTGTTCCATCATTTGTGTTTGATAAATAACATAACACATAAACATAACACGTTTTAGGCAAAAGTGTACAAATCGGCAGTCGGCGGGGAGCTGACACAAATTAAAACTTAAAAACTTTAGAATAACTTTACTAATCTGGTGCAAAACGTCACGGTAGCATGTCGGTGATGCGAACTCTACCAAAAAATCGCTCAACGCGGATAAAGAAGTTTTCATTTCAAAAACAGCTAATAAATGGAAGTAATATATCGTCTTTCTCTTTCAGTCATTCAACTGGTCCATGCAGTTCCAGTCCGTCATCCTGTCCTCCTTCTTCTGGGGGTATGTGGTGCTTCAGATCCCGAGCGGAGAGATCGCTGCCCGGTTTGGCGGCAAGATCCTCCTCACGATCTGTATCGCTGTCAACTCGGCTGTCTCGCTGTTGATACCTCTTGGAGCTTATTATGTGAGTATGAACACACTAAGTTGGTGTTACTTAGCAGCTAAAGTTGTAAGTAAATGTAGAAATTGAAAAGTTCGGACCCAAATGTGATGAGCAACATGAAGCGTACACCTAATCCGTCATCGGCCGAACTATCAATGGTCGTACATCGTCCAAATACACTGGATCGCAAAAATTCAAAGGTGCTCATAAAAACCGTAATATCTCCATAAATTATATACCTAGATCGCTAGAATAAATAATATCTAGTAAACAGGTTACTAATGCTTGTTCTAAATCTCTAAAGAGGTTTCATTTGTACAATTTACAGATTTCAAAAAATATTCTGCATTTTGAAAAATTTCAAAATTTAAAATTAGGAAAAGAATATTTTTTCTGCTTTGGTCCAAACCGAGCTGTCATTATAAATAGTTCCTTGGATTGATCAGAGTATTCAGTGCAATATCATGTCGTTAACACCTGAAGAATGTACACGGATTATTACCATGGTACAAGAAGGAAGAAGCCAGCGTAGCACTGCTAGAACAGTAGGAGTATCTTTATCAACGGTCCAAAGAGTACTCCAGCGATTTCAAGAGACCGGCATGAACATCAGGAGACCAGGAAATGGCAGTTCAAGGTGCACAACTACACGAGAAGACGGATTTATCGTGAGCACTATGTTAAGAAATCGACATCTCACGGCTGTTCAGGTCCGAAACAGTCTTGAAGAAATTCACCACAACAATGTGAGCTCTGATACGATTCTGCGACGTCTTCGTGAAGCTGATTTAAAGCCTTATAGACCAGCAAACGGCCTCAAACTGCTCAGCAAACATCGAGTTGCCAGGTTACGGTTTGCTCGAGAACACATCCGATGGACAGATGAAGATTGGTCCAAGGTTATGTTTTCCAATGAGTCCAGATTTTGTTACGCATGACGGGAAACGAAAACTATTTAGACGACCAGGAGACCGGTATCATCAAGCGTGTTTTGAAGAAAAGGTGCCATTCGGTGGAGGATCAATAATGGTTTGGGCTGGGATATCTTCAGAGGATCGCACGGAGTTAGTGATCATAGAAAACGATTCTCTGACTGCTGTTAGATACGTAGAAGAGGTTTTAAATGAGCATGCTTAGCAGTCCAGATTTAAATCCCATAGAACATGCATGGGAAAGCTCGGGAGATGCGTGAGACAACGCTCTCCTGCTCCCGTTACCTTACACGAGTTAAGGAATGCGCTAGGGGAAGAATGGGCAAACATAGACCTAAATCGTATTCAAAATTTGGTTTACAGCATGCCACATCGTCTTAATAAAGTGATATGGGCTCGTGGAGGAAATACAATATTTTTTTTTTATGATTTACTGCGAAGTGTATTTTTGTTTTCATAAGTTAGAAGCCAAAATTTCTTATATTTTAGTATTTTTTTAAAGTTTTAAAGTGTACAAAATGTGTTACACATTTCTTTATATTATATATAATAATCAGTCATCTACAATACACCTACTATGGTTTCGCAAATTAGTCTTATGTATTTAAGAAAGTATCACGCCATTTATTAGCGACCCGGAATTTTTGCGATCCAGTGTATTTAAATGTTAAAGAAAGTGAGAGCGTGCACGGATCAGGGGGTCTACTCCCTAAGTCCGTTAACGAAGCAACGGGCCCGTCCGACAGTAGTCCGATACGTCGCAGTGAACCCTACTCCCTAATGATTTCGGATTCATCAGTTTCCAACGGAATCATAGACAATCTTCGTGAACGAATGACGCATGACTATAGAGTTGCGCAATTTTACCGGTCGATTACCGGTTTACTTATTTTGTGGTTTTCAGGTTTAAATAATCAAAAATTAATATTTTTCTCGTTAGAAACGACCGCATTTTTAACAATATACTTTTTTATTATGTCTAAATGTAGAATTGAATTATTTTTGCCATTTTTGTTCCGAAACCGGCATTATCCTGTTGATACCTTTGCCTATTTTGTTTTTGACGGCAATGTTCAAATGAAATGTCAGTCAGAGTTATTATATAAGTTAATATATTATCATATTAATTATTTACAAAAACAACGTTATCCTACATCTAGAAATATTTTCAATCCTTTTTTCATTTTTATTTACTATTATTATGATACATAATATTACCTACATTATTAACTATGCAATATTTACAAATACCTATACAATTTTTCTATATAATTCCGAACCAATAATATTATTTAGTACTGTGAAAACTGTTATGAATTGGAATGAATGCGCACTAAAAGTGTTAGCAAATCAAGTGATATCATTAGTAGTATATTTACATTATAGTCATGATGCCTAAAAGTGGAAAATATCTTAAGGTTGGCTTCCTCAACGCAGGGTCCCTGGGTACAGGGCATGATGATTTGATTTGTGCAATTGAGAGATATAGTTTTGACATAATGGCTATAAACGAAACTTGGCTTCGTCCGGGGGAGGAGGGGCGCGCGCCGGTCGTGCCCGGCTATCGCCTACGTCACGCTCCGCGGCCGTCAGCTGTTCGTGCGGGGCGTGGTGGGGGTGTTGAGTTTTATCTGCGGCGGGGTCTGAGCGTGCGCATCTGTAATGTCACGGCTGATCCCAGGTTTGATTCCGTCGAACAGATGTGGTTGACAATCTCGCTAAGCGGGAAAAAAATTGCCATTGGTACAGCGTACCGGCCACCGTGGTTTGATATAGATCACTTCCTTGATGCCATCACGAACACTATTGCTACGTTGGGAAACTTTGATCATTATATTTTGCTCGGTGATTTCAATGTGAACATGCTCAACATAAACGAGACTAAAGCCAAAAAAGTTAAAGAGTTTTTAAATTTCATAAGTCTCGTTCAACTTGTCACGATGCCGACTCATTTCACAGATACGAGTGAGACTCTTATCGACCTACTGTGCACAGACCTTAGGGCAAGACACACGACAGTAGAATCCTTTGGTTCGATTACAGGCCATTCCATTATAGTCAGTGAATTTCATATAAAGTGGGACAAATTCATACCATATGTTATCAATTTTAGGCCAATGAAAGACATATGTATGGATGATTTTTATACGGATTTGTTGCAATCAAACATAGGTCGTGTTTTTGAATTTACCGATGTAGATGTCCACGCACTAGTTAAGACTTGTCGTATTAAGGAATTATCGTATCCTTGGATTACGGACATTATTCAGCTCATGATCATGATGCAGTTACGGGATAATGCATTAGCCAAATATAGAAATACTAAATCCGGAACAAAAAAAGAATATTATAAACAGTTAAAATCCTTGGTAGAAAGTTCCTTGTATCATGAAAAAATTGCATACTTTAGGCACAATATAAATAATAAATTAAATAATCCAAAATTACTATGGAAGAACATTAAATCCACATTTGCTCCCTCAAAGCAAGGACAAGACCTTCCTCCACATTTTAGAAACCCAGACATAATAAATAACACTTTTTTGAATGTACCTGGCAACCCGGTAGCTAGCACGTCTCTTGTATTATTCTATGAGACCCACAGATATAACGAAGCAATATTCACAATTGCCCCGGTGGACCAAAATGATATCTCCCGCATTATTTCTGACCTGAAGTCAAATGCTGAGGGCTACGACAACATAACCTTAAGTATGCTTACTCTAACTTTACCACACATTTTAGCAACGATTACCTACATTATTAATTGTTCCATATGGACATCAAAGTTTCCTTACCAATGGAAAATTGCCACAGTTAGACCGCTACCTAAGAGTCCAAACCCTATAGAAGTTAAAGACTTACGGCCAATCAGTATTCTGCCCTGTCTTTCAAAGGTAATGGAGAGGGTAGTGTACCTTCAATTAACTCGGTTTTTAGAAGAGAACGAAGTGTTACCTGAACTACAATCCGGTTTCAGGAAACAACGCAGCACTTCTACGGCGTTACTAGATGTTACGGACAATATTCTATCAGCCCAAGATAAGGGTGTACACTGATGGTGCTACTAGATTTTTCCCGTGCCTTTGATTGCATTGACGTCACACTATTATTGTCAAAATTAAAATACTACGGTTTTGACGACAATGCCATTCAATGGTTCCATAGCTACCTCAGTAACAGAAAACAACTTGTAGAATTGCATTTGTCGGACGGTACTACCTTGACTTCGGCCCTTACATCTATACAAAGAGGAGTGCCACAGGGATCAATTTTGGGTCCGATTCTTTTTATTCTCTACTGTGCAGACATAATAAAGTGCCTTCAGAAATGCAAATATCATATTTATGCCGACGATGTCCAACTATATTTATCTTTCAGGCCAGATGATTATGAGTCGGCCATTAGAGATCTAAATGACGACCTAGAAAGAATCGCCGCCTGGTCAGATGAGAATTGTTTGGCATTAAAACCATTGAAAACCAAGTATATGTTATTTGGTACGAGGCAGCAGTTGAAGAAGATACCATTAAGCCTTAATTTGATTCTAATGGGTAAGCCTATTGATCGTGTGAATGACGCGCGGAACCTAGGGTTATGTATGGATAACAGCCTTAGATTTGAGAAACACGTTGCTAACTCCGTAAGAAACTGTTTCTATCGTCTGAGACTGCTTTACAAAATGCGGCCATTCTTGTCTGACAAGCTTCGCGAACAACTAGTGGAAACCCTTGTCCTGTCTAAATTAAACTATGCTGATACGGCTTACGGCCCGCGTTTGCTGGCTCGTACCGATCGACTCATACAAAGAGTCCAAAATGCATGTGCGCGCTTCTGTTACTCTGTTCCCCCTAGAAGTCATGTCACCCCTTTCTTAACAAACACTTTATTCTCAAGATGAAGTCGAGACGAAAGTTACACCTAGCGTGCCTGCTTTTTGGTGTCGTTCAGACTAAGAAACCGAAGTATTTGTACGACAAGCTTAGTTGGATGACTAGTAGACGAGATTGCGCGCCCAGGCAATGTGCACAACAACTTTCAACACAGTCTCATAGGACAGCAGCTTTCAGAGGCACTTTCCGATACGCTGCGTCTAAGGTGTGGAATAATATCCCACCACCATTAAGGATACTGGCCACTATTCACTCGTTCAGAACACGTTTACGGCAGTATCTGATAGTTTCCCAGCAGAAACTAGATATGGTCGCCCTGAATGTTTCACTTATATGAAATGCCTACAGTACTAGACTTAAAACGTAATTCCTGTTGTGTCACGAAAGTTTATTCTGGGTCTACGGGTGGTTGCGCTCGCTTTGTGATTTTCCGTCCTTTGCTGCCTAAATTTTATTGTCCCCAACTCGTTGACGCTGCTGCTCATTACTCATACTTCACTTCCTCGGAATAGTTAATAAATTAAATTAACTATTTATGTTGTAAAATGGCCTCAACCACTGCAGCAAAAAGTGTGGAAAACAAGTGTCAAGTTGAACTTTTCGGACGGGCAAAAACGCATCGGGAGTAGGGATAACTGTCAAATCGTGTTGTCATTCATTCTTCGTTCGGGCCCGGAACGAATCATCCGTCCGAAGGTGATAAGGAGTAGGAAACGCCCGTAACGAAGGCCGACACAACGGACTTGCTTGCTTAGGGAGTAGACCCCCAGGATCGGATCCAAACCGTAACATACTAAAATTAAATAAGATAGCCGTGTTTATAAATTATTGTAAGATATTTTTCATTATGGTTAATTTGATGTGAATCAAATTAACCATAATGAAAAATATATATAAAGTTACTAGTCTCGAAACACGAATTCAATTTAGCTTTAATACATTCTAAGTTTTTAAGGTTTTAGTTATGACTATGCAAACTTAAAAGGGCTGGACCTAAATCCTCAATTATATAAAAACATGTTTAATATTCTAGTCTCGGTACAACTGAACTAAGAGTTAGAAATATTCCATTCTAAATTATTATAAACAGATTTTATACATATACCAGTATTAGTATGGTTGAAATTCTAAAACATAAACAATTTTAGTTTCTATCATCGTCATAATTATGATGGGTTTAAACCAAACAAACATAGAACCAGAACAAGAGCACTATTTTTTCGACATTTTAGTTTGGATATACCAATGAAATACATAAGAATATTATAAACATTAGTGTTTGATTAAGAGGCATCGGCGAAGCAAGCCATTCGCCATAAATACACCTATAGTATTCTGTACCTACCTATGATCCACAATAACATCGGCGAAGCAAGCTATTCGCCATAAATACACCTGTAGTATTCTGTACCTACCTATGATCCACAATAACATCGGCGAAGCAAGCCATTCGCCATAAATACACCTGTAGTATTCTGTACCTACCTATGATCCACAATAACATCGGCGAAGCAAGCTATTCGCCATAAATACACCTGTAGTATTCTGTACCTACCTATGATCCACAATAACATTGGCGAAGCAAGCCATTCGCCATAAATACACCTGTAGTATTCTGTACCTACCTATGATCCACAATAACATCGGCGAAGCAAGCCATTCGCCATAAATACACCTGTAGTATTCTGTACCTACCTATGATCCACAATAACATCGGCGAAGCAAGCTATTCGCCATAAATACACCTGTAGTATTCTGTACCTACCTATGATCCACAATAACATTGGCGAAGCAAGCCATTCGCCATAAATACACCTGTAGTATTCTGTACCTACCTATGATCCACAATAACATCGGCGAAGCAAGCTATTCGCCATAAATACACCTGTAGTATTCTGTACCTACCTATGATCCACAATAACATTGGCGAAGCAAGCCATTCGCCATAAATACACCTGTAGTATTCTGTACCTACCTATGATCCACAATAACATCGGCGAAGCAAGCTATTCGCCATAAATACACCTGTAGTATTCTGTACCTACCTATGATCCACAATAACATCGGCGAAGCAAGCTATTCGCCATAAATACACCTGTAGTATTCTGTACCTACCTATGATCCACAATAACATTGGCGAAGCAAGCCATTCGCCATAAATACACCTGTAGTATTCTGTACCTACCTATGATCCACAATAACATCGGCGAAGCAAGCTATTCGCCATAAATACACCTGTAGTATTCTGTACCTACCTATGATCCACAATAACATTGGCGAAGCAAGCCATTCGCCATAAATACACCTGTAGTATTCTGTACCTACCTATGATCCACAATAACATTGGCGAAGCAAGCCATTCGCCATAAATACACCTGTAGTATTCTGTACCTACCTATGATCCACAATAACATTGGCGAAGCAAGCCATTCGCCATAAATACACCTGTAGTATTCTGTACCTACCTATGATCCACAATAACATTGGCGAAGCAAGCCATTCGCCATAAATACACCTGTAGTATTCTGTACCTACCTATGATCCACAATAACATTGGCGAAGCAAGCCATTCGCCATAAATACACCTGTAGTATTCTGTACCTACCTATGATCCACAATAACATTGGCGAAGCAAGCCATTCGCCATAAATACACCTGTAGTATTCTGTACCTACCTATGATCCACAATAACATTGGCGAAGCAAGCCATTCGCCATAAATACACCTGTAGTATTCTGTACCTACCTATGATCCACAATAACATCGGCGAAGCAAGCTATTCGCCATAAATACACCTGTAGTATTCTGTACCTACCTATCCACAATAAAGAATAATTATGATTGATTAAAAGATTGGCTCTATTCCTGTTTACAAAAAAATTATCTTGTGATGCGGGGATATAATATGCATTTGCTCGTTTACTATTTTGGGGGTATAAGAACAGGGTGTAAAGTTCACTCATCCACCATAGAAAAGGGAGAATCCTCCGACCAGACGGGTGTTGTGTCTGGTGGGCAACTGCCCGACGGTTGATGTCGGGACGTTTTATATATGCTAGTTGCGCGGTAAACTCTGCTTGCGCGATGCAGGATTTGCGTGACGTCAGTGTGACGCGTAGTTCGTATGTGGCGATGTTGATGCCACTACACTATAATAATAATAAATTTAAATATAACCCGACCTTTGCACAGATCATCATTTTTTCAGGGAGGCTGGGAAGTACTGTGTATCTGTCGTGTCCTTCAAGGTTTGTCTCAAGGCTGCCTGTTCCCAACGATGCACAACCTGATAGGCAAATGGGTTCCAGTGCAGGAAAAGAGCCGGCTCGGGACCGCAATATATGGAGGTAAGGATAAGATGAACGGAGATTAAACGTCCTTTACAAGTAGCCTTTGAGTTTGCTTAAAGTTCAGTATTTAAAGTTCGTTTAACTTAGATATTAATTAATCATAATCATATTATAAAAAACTATAACTTGATTCCTTACTACATTCTGTCAGCGCGCTTAATACATAATTTATAAAATGAAAATGTAAAGGGGTGGGATCCTGGTGTCCTGAAACACAGGCCGCGAGCCTAGCTTAGGCACCAGTCTCCCACAATATATACGTACCTGAATTGTGTAACATTGTCGAATCTGACCAATGTAAAATAACATGAATATTGTGGTAAGAAAAAAAAAAGAGTTGATTGATTGATTAATTTATAGATTTAAGGAAACAGGTCACTTTTTTTGGTTGTGTGTCTTGAAATAATTGATTTCGAGATTGTTTATTTGTAAATCTTTCGAAAGAGTGTAAGGGTCGAAAAATATAACTAGCTGTTAATAATATTAGCTTTGAATAGAAAAGCATTTGCTGGATCGTTTTTTTCATTTTTACTTAGTGACAGTAAATGTGGCCCAAACCCTACACCCGAATTTTTGACCAAAATTTTAACCTAGTCTTTGGGATCTTGTTAACGAGAATAGGCAGAAAAATAACGACGGTAAAACACTGGGTAAGAAAAACATAATTATGTTAGCTTATCTTTAGTATTTGAGATAAATAGCGTTATACGTTCTGTTTTTACTATGGGTTTTAATAGGTCTTCCGAGATACTTATTGTTTAAATACACGAGTATTTTTTGTCAGTTAAAAATACTTTGTGTTTAAATAATATCAATTTATGAGCTAACGATCTTGTTTAGTTTGGTAATTAGTACTTGTGGCTGCTTTCATTAACGTAATAGACAACTCTTAATGTGGGAAGGCTTCATTCCAGACTTAGGTCAAAGTTTACCGAACTTTATTCGTCATTGGGCATAATTTCAAAAATGAAACTGAATGCGACCAGCACGTCGTAAAAAGTGTTTAAAAGCTGTCAATGTCAGTAATTTATGGTGATCGCGTTCAGTTTCATAGATGAAATTCATCCTAAATGTCAAGTTGTCATTTTAAATTTTTGCATAGTGTTTTTGTAAGTCCTTTTTGAGCTTGGTTAAATTAAGCCACAAATCTGGTAAGAAGGATGCGTTGACCTGTAATTACGTTATTGAAGTTACAGCCAATATACGTAAAGCCCTATTGTCCCAATCAAGGCTTTTTATAAATTGGACGTCCCGCCCTGGCAGGGACTTCTCCCTGGTTACCAGATGCTACAAATGCCAACAATATGGTCATGCAGCAAAAACATGCAGAGAGCTGAAATCTACGTGTGGTCACTGCGGTGAAGAGGACACTCGATGTCAGAGTGCGCAAAGAAAGCTGACACACCGAAATGTGCAACTTGCTCACGCTTTAAAAAGCCCAATAACCACAAAACGGGAGATGCTGCGTGCCCTGCGAGGAAAATAGCGGAATACAGGTACATCAACTCTATCGACTATGAGGGCCCCTAGAGCGTCATAATCAAAGCCAGACTTTCGTGTTTAATGCCTGCTGCTGACTCAGCAAAACACTGCACTGACCTACAAAGCCTCGATTTTGTTGATGTCTAAGTACATCAGTCACCCGCAGCAAAAATCGAATATACACATATCCTCGAATGTGATGTGATTGTGCAACAATTGACTGACCGATTCTGCAATCATAACATAATTATGTGTTTAACTAGGTTATAAAGTGCAAGAAACTATTTTACGCAAACTAAATAAGGAATTGCGTTTATAAGACTTTTTGTTATATTTATATTTCAGGTAAATGTATTTAAGTAAACTAGGTTTAAGATATTGAATTAAGTAATTAAATTTTGTCATTATTTCAAGACTTGTACCTACAATTACCATAAAGTATGAGCTCATGCCGTCTGTGATACAGGTTTAACCTAGTTCAGGCATCTAACTTTATACATAATACCTTTGTAAATTATTTGATTTTATGTTAATATTTTACCAATTGCAATACTGAATAAAAATATTATTATTTATTATTACTTAACGAGACATTAGGGTCTACCAGTTGTTAAGCTTATATGTATTTATTATAAGCTCCATGTTATGGGTATTTACGTTAGTATAGTGAAGGTTGCCGTTATTCGAAGAATAACTAAAATGGGCGGTTCTGGATGACAGTCTTCGTAATTTTATCAGAGTACTAAAGCAGGCTCACGTGCAAAATAAAGTAGATAAGAAACCGGATAAGATCGATAAGTGGTCAGATACTAAAAACACATTTGAGATAAGTTTGAAAAAAGTAAATTAAACTGGATATGAAGAATGTTTGGGAAAATTTAACATTGAACGTTAGAAAAGAATTTGTAGCTATGTGGTATAAAACAAACCTCTACGGCAACCTATCGGACTTTGAAATCAGTATCCGTCGTAAATAGACACATGCAAAACCCAGGAAATTGTCATTTTTTTCAATCAAGATGGTTTTTCAACCGTTAGACGTAAGAAGGCCTCATGTGCCTGCCTTTTCATGGGAATCTCCTTGAAATTGGAACATATCGATGTAAACCGACACCAAAGTACAAATCAGAGAAGCGGCAGAAAAAACTCTATTCCTCGGCTCTTTGTGTAGCCAAGTTACTATACAAACACACACACTATACAATAAATCTATGAACGCTAGAAATTGGTAATTATAATTGTACATTTATTATTATGACTGAAAAAAAATCTCGTAAAATTACCGATCTGCTACGCGAGGTTTAACAGAATCACTTTTAATACACATTGGGTCGGGAGTTACTCAGAAGTACAACGATTTACTTGGAAAATAAAAGGATCACAGAAAAAATGTAGACCTTCATATATTTTTCTATAATGACAGTTTTATAATAAGAAAAAACAACTTCTTTTTAAAAGTACCAAAGACAATTTCACAACATCCTCCGGCCCAGCGAGGAAGCAGAAGAAATCTATATACACTAAAACACTGTTCGCGAATAAAATAAATATTTAAATTCATAAATACTTAGTGGGCAGTTTCACCAGCCGACCGGAACGAGTGACATGTATTTTAGGGGGCAGCTGCTGTGCAGGTGCAGTGGTTGGCACATCCCTATGACGAACCTCTAAAGGGAAGAGGCGCTGTAGTGGTCTGATTAATTCACCTCTTGCGGTTCTAACCCGCGCTACACGCCTATGACCATCCACCCCTTGCAAGGTCTCAACAACAATACCTAATGGCCATTTAACCCTCTTTACATCATCAGACCCTATCAATACTATGTCCCCGATTTCAACTGGATTAATATTAGCCGTTGATGTCTCAGTAAGTAGAGCCAGGTATTCGCTGCGAAAGCGCTGTTTCAGATCGCCACATACATTTTTAATATAACGCCAACGTCCAGTCAAGAGCTGACTATCAATATAACCCATATCTAGGACATCTTTGCCTTCTTTTCCTACTTTTGAAAACATTGAAGGAGTCAATGGAGCTAAATTTTCCGTAGTGTCGGCTATATAGGTTAGCGGCCTAGAATTAATCATCGCTTCGGTTTCACACAACACAGTCAACAGTTCACTATATTTAAGTGCTGCCCTACCAAGCACTCTCCTTAGCATTTCTTTAACCGTCCGTATCATCCTTTCCTAGAATCCTCCCCACCATGGCGCTGACGAAGGTATAAAGCGCCATGCAATCCTTTGTGTTGAGGTCTCCTGTGCTATTCTATCCCACTTGATGTTCTTAAGTATCGAACTTGCTCCGCGAAAATTTGTTCCATTATCTGTATATATTACCCTTACGGAACCTCTTCTTGCCACAAACCGGCGGAACGTTAACATAAAGTCTTCTGTAGACAGTGAAGAGCAAAAGTCTAAATGGACTGCACGGTATGTAGCGCATGTGAATAAAACGATCCAGCACTTTTCTCCCGTCTTTAAATACAGTGGTCCAGCTAAGTCAATACCAGTTGCCTCAAATGGACTGCCACATTGTATCCTGTCTGTAGGTAGCGGTGCGGAGGGTCCTGTACTGTAACTTTTGCTGCTGAAACGCTTGCAAACGACACATTGTCGCACTACCTTTTTAGCAAGACGACGTATGCTTATAATCCAATTTCTTTCACGAAGTTTACTAATTAACGTTTGTGATCCCGCATGAAGGTATTTTACGTGAAAATATTGTACAATTCTCTCAACAATAACATTATCCCTTGACAGTAATATAGGTGACATGAAACCGTCACTGTCGTTTGCTCATTGTTAAACGAGTCTTAACACAAACGAGTCCTTTATCGTTAAAAGATGTTTGTAACTTCTTATTGTTTTTGGTAAAGTCAATTAAACATTCTCTTTGAATTACAGCGAGTAAGTGATTTTCAGCTTCTGTGTACTCTTCTGCTGATAAGTCTCCTGCTCTTCTGTGTTCTTTCTTCAAACTTAATCCACAGTTATTACGGAACCTTAAGCATCAGCCGACCATTCTTACTATCTTCGAATATTTTCCAAAATAAAGGAGGCTTTTTGAAATCTCTTTTATGTTCACTACACACAAACACGACTTCTTTACCTCTCTAAAAACCTCATTTTCATCCGTAGTCACTTCTATATGTGGCCATTCTGTTTCAGATTTTTTTAGCCACTCGGGACCTTCCCACCATTTGCTTTTAAGAAGGTTTTCTGCATTGCAGCCTCGTGATGGCAAATCAGCAGGGTTACACTTTCCTGGAACATGGCGCCATTCGTGCAAAACTGATCTATTTAATATCTCTTGAATTCTATTATTTAAAAATATATTCAAGTTCACCTTTCGGTAAAGCCATGCTAGCACTATAGACGAATCGGTCCAGTAGAATACCGGACAGTTTAAGTCTAGGTCCCGTCTTATATCAGCGGCTACTCTAGCAGCCACTAAAGCGGCTAATAGCTCCAGCCTAGGCATCGTAACAGCTTTACTTGGACACACTCTTGACTTAGCAGTCAACAACTGAACTGTGACCTCGTTATTAAACTCAGACCGTGTAAAAATATACAACATGCATAGGCAGTCAAACTAGCATCACAAAAAACATGTATAGTGTTGTGACTATCGTGTAAATTGGCTTTACTAATGCGGCGTGGAATTCTACATGCCTTCATGTGCGGAATCTCCTGTAACCAATCTTTTGACGTCTTTACTAAATCTTCAGGTAAAGTTTCATCCCATCCAATATTACGTATCCAACATTTTTGTATGATAACTTTAGGCACTATAGTCACCGGTGAAAGAAAACCAATTGGATCAAAAACGCTTTGCGCTACAGATAACATAAATCGCTTTGTAATATTTTTGTCCGTATTGTGTTTAGTTAGTAAAGAACTTTTGCAATAAAGTGTATCATCTCTTGGGTTCCATTTAAGTCCTAATACTGAAGTGGTGACGACCTCTTCATCCGTGATGACTGGACCTGTCACCCAGCATCGAAGCTCGAAGTTGCCCTCAAGCATGATTCTTTTGGATTCACGTATAAAACGATGCATATCCTCTATACTGTTTACACTATTTACACAATTATCTAAATAGTATGACGTTCTCAACATCTCAGCAGTCTCCGAATCGTACTTTTTTAAATGTTTCAGTATTGTAGCTGCCAGTAGGAAAGGGCTCGTAGTAACTCCAAATACAACACGCTGGTGTCTGTATGTTATCACCTTTTTATTTTGGTCTTTTGTATTATTCCACCACAAAAACTTGAAATATTCACGATCTTTAGGCCATAAAGATATTTGTAAAAAGGCTTTCTTAATATCAGATGTGATGCCAATAGCATTTTTCCTGAAGTTAATTATCAACTTTGGTATTAGCTCTATTAAATTTGTTCCCTTCTCCAAGCACATATTTAAAGACAAGTCATGTTTGTCCACCGCGGACGCATTAACTACTTGTCTAATCTTGGTGGTTAGGCTCTCCGCCTTAACTACCGCGTGGTGAGCTAAATAATGACCGTCCTTGTTGTCATCATTTTGTACGGTTTCGATGATGCCACTATTTAACCATTCCTTAAATACGTTATCGTACTCTTCTATTATACCTGTGCTTTCTAATTTGGATGTAGTGGACATTAGCCGCTTAAACGCTAACCCATAGTTACTTTCGAGACATTTTGATGCATCCTTCCACGGAAGCCTGACTTCATACCTACCACTATCATTAACTTTCACAGTACTATCGACACACAGTTCTTTTGGCATTTTATTACAGTATCATCTCTTATGCCCATTGTCTCTAATGACCAAAAACCCTGAACGTCAAATGTACTTGTATGAAATGTACTTACATTATTTATCGAACAATGTGCACCAACCACTGGACCCTGCACAGTCCAACCTAGTCGTGTTTCCAAAACCAATAGGTTTTTGTCCACTCGCACTGATCTACCGGTGATAATGCAACCTTAAACATCAGAACCAATTAATAAATCAATAAAAACATTGTCATCTATACAATCAGTGATCAGAACACCCTTCTTCTTCAACAGAGATACAATCGTATCGCTCTTATTGAGTTTTGGAAGACTGCCACAGATTACTTCTTGTTCTAAAGCTTGTATCATTTATTATTTATTTTAATTTCACAGGTTTTCTGAAAGTCCTTTTTTTTTTCGTCTTCACATAAATACGAAGTTGTTATGTAAATTATTTACACTGAAGTTATATAGTTTATGTTTTTGATTTTTGTTAACAGCTCCTCCGAACAACGTGTGACTCAACTCTACTTCGTCAATAGGCTCTAGTTTAAGTTTTTTTACTATCTCGCTTGTTACAAACGAACGTTGTGCACCAGAGTCTAGTAAAGCTCTTACTGTCAATTTATTACTGCCGTGCACAAGCTTAATCTTCAAAGTTTGTAACAAAACGGTCTTCGAAGAAGACGACTGATTAAGTACAGTTTCTTGTGGGTTAGAGCTGTCAGTGGTCCGTTGATTGCTTGCGTCCATGTCTTTAGCCAGGCCACCACACATGATAGGATAATGCCTTCTACCACAGATCACACATTTAGGGTGTCTTTTGCACCGGTTCCACATATGACCGATACTCAGACAAATATAACAGGCTTTCTTATTCTTTACGAAGTCCTTACGTTCTTCTAGCGTTTTCTTTATGGCCACAAGGCATTCTGAGCTAGCGTGTGAAGTTTTGTCGCACCATAAGCATTTTCTATCGGTTTTTTCTGCTTTATTTTGTGGTTGGTTTCTCTCATTCTTCCTATCAGTAGTGGTGAAACAGGCTGCAGTCGGCTCAGCTCCTGAATATTTATCTGAGAATCCAGAACGTGCCATACGTATCTTCTCATCCGACTCCACCTCTAACTTGAGAAAAGTAAGTAACTTGGTGAGTGTATTACCTTCTTGGCCTACATTAGTATGAGATCTACTCCAAGCCTTTAATACGTCCTCAGGTAAGGTCGATTCTACTAATGGAAACAGAAATGCTGCATACTTCTCCTGAGTTACACCCAATGAATCTAGCGCCAGAATTTGCGTCATGAGTTTGTCGTAAAGTGCTCTTAATGATATGTTTGCACCTTTGGATTGAGCTAACACTAGCTGTAATAACTCACGAATATAGTGTTCAATAATAAGCTCGTATTTAGCAAATCGTTCCTTTAATTGCTTTACGACCTTCTGATAATTTTCTCCGTTTGGTGGAATTCTCTCGCAATTAAACCCTGCTCCATACATTGTAGAAGATAGTGGAACTTATCATCATTGTCAATGTCACTATCTATATAAATAAAGAGTATTCTATTCTATTCTATATGAATTTTGTTAAATTGAGACCAAAAACTAATCCAATTCTTTATTTCTCCATTGAATGATGGAAGCTGCAGTTTGGATATTCTAAAGTTACGATGCCTCTTAATAATTTCTGATGAATTGCTAGTCTTATCAATCTCTTTTACAGTACCTTTATTAGAACATTGCGCTCTTCACCTAAAAATTCTTTAACTTTATATTTAATTTCATACCAACGAGCTTCATAACAATCGGAGGCATCTATATCTTGTTCCAACAACTTTTCATCCCTCTGGTCATCGTCCAACCACATATCTAACACTTTATTTTGAACGATGGAGAGCTCTCCGAGCAGTTTACCTAGCCTCTCATACTCGGGCAAAAATGCGCTTTTATCTTTCTGAGACAGAATACCTTCAACTTTACTCACGCATTTTGTAAACCGTTGACGTATAATTCTCCTCGTCTATTTTGCCTTATCCATTATCACGGTCGCCAGATAATACAGATTGGGTCGGGAGTTACTCTACTAAGTACAACGATTTACTTGGAAAATAAAAGGATCACAGAAAAATGTAGACCTTCATATATTTTTCTGTAATGACAGTTTTATAATAAGAAAAAACAGCTTCTTTTTAAAAGTACCAAAGACAATTTCACAACAACCTTAATATTAATATGTGTAAATTATTTCATGAGCTGTTAACTAACTACGATATCGAATTGGGACACTATAATGGTAGAGTATGTACGTAGATAAATAAATAAATCTTGATTTACAAGTAACTTTGATCTTCTTTCTCATTTCTAGGTGCTATGCTCGGAACAGCATTACAAATGATGATGTCCGGCTTCATAGCGGACTACTGGGGCTGGCCAGCCATCTTCTACGCGAACGGAGCCCTCGGCGCCATCTGGGTGATGGTCTACGTGTTCCTGGGGTCTGACTCCCCGCAGCGGTCGAAGATGATCAGGAATGAGGAAAAATTGTACATACAAACGTCGCTAGGACAAATTGGAGAGCAAACGGTTAGTTGAACATGAACAGTCTTGTCCGTTCACGTAACACTGACAAGCAAAAGTTTTGCTAGTGTAAAACTTTATTCTAGTGAATAGGACACTCAACTGAACAGCTTTAATAAATAAAAAAAGTACGTGGCCAGTGGGCACAGTAAGTACTTAGACATGACCGACCACAGAATGTCAAATATTTGGGATGCAGGACATTATGTTACAGCGGCTTTACTGTCAGCAAATATTTCAAATGCATAATTTATTATTCTGAATATTACGTTTGCTGAAACCTATTGTATATTAATTAATAGGTTAAGCCAATAGGTACTGAGAATAAAGAAAAGTTGGTAAAAAAAAAATCTTCTGATTCGGCCTCCGCTATCCTATCCAGTTATTAGAAAAGAATTTAATGTATTGCTGTAAGAAACATAACAGTTACAATAAATCAGTTTACTCCGAGAACTGATAAATCTAATCGTAGAAAAATAAAACTATATTATGTATAAATTGTCCAGACATTCCATCTGGATTATAGGAACGATAGAACAGGTACAGTTGTAACCGATTAGATATATAGATAAACTGAAAACCTACAAAACGAATGTAAAAATTTCTAGATGTAGGTTGATGTCGTGATGAATGGGGCTGGAATCTGAATTTATCGTTAACAGCAGTATCGGCAGCAAGGAGCTGAATCAATGAATTCTAGAAATCCAGAAATCTAAATTATCTTTAATTCTTTTATAAAATGTTATCCCGTTGTACACGTAATCCCTTCGGGGAGATTTTCTCACAGCTATGATTGTTTCTGGCAAACAATAAATCGTTTTAACGAAGTAATTTTTATCTTATAAATTTTCATTTGTGTTGGTTTGGTAAAAACTAGTGGAATAGCACGGGAACTCATTCATCATCATCATTTTAGCCAAAAAACGTTCACTGCTGGACATAGGCCAGACTAGACACTCAAGGACAGACTCGAAAAGCGACTTTAATTTATAACATGTATAGAATAGATATAGAATATATAATAGATACCCAACCACTACACCAACCAGCGCCAACCAGCATTCCTAGCGCTGGCTTTGTCTCACATAGGGTCGCAGCCTTATGCTGAGCGATAGCCGTTGGCTTAGTTGTCTCAACTAAGCCAACCAAGTGGTCGGCTAGTGCTTCAGTATGCTCTTGCTCATGTTACTTCTCCTGTTTTCTTTCAGAGACTGCCAACGCCTTGGAAGAAGCTAGCCACGAACGTATCGTTCATCTCCCTGATCGTGGTCCACAGCGGTCACAACTGGGGCTTCTGGACGCTCATGACTGAGATACCGTCGTACATGAAACAAGTTCTCGGAGTTGATATTAAAGCGGTGAGTACAAAATTATAAATACAGGGTGAAATTAAATTAGCTAGCGAAACTCAATAATGTAAATTTTTAAGGTCAACGACCACTGGTAGTGTATTTACTTACAGTATGAGTTGAGACAATCTGTTTTTAGTTAAATCGGTCGTTCACGTAAAAAAATATCATCAAATTGTTTCTTTTTTATCGTGTTTACATATCAATTCCCATCATGTTTGCGGACGTTTGCTTATTAATTTAATTATTTAAGACCCTGTATTCAGAGATTCTAATTATTCATTAGGTCATAGCAAGCAGGACGTATGAACGCTACTGATAATACCATACCCGTAGCTTCCGTGCTAGTAGTCTTCTCCATACGAAACTACGTTTTGGAAGGGGCAAATAGAATCAATTCTATTTTTTTTGTAAATTTTGACGTCCAAAAATGCCTCTTATGTGCCTATTTGAAATAAACTTTGACTTTGAAGTTTGACTTTGACTTTAACGTTCTTAATTACACTTTAGATTGCATACAAAACGTTAAGAGAAGCAATAATAATTAACTTCACAAATCGTCACTCTTATTTCACACATCATAATGACCATCATTATACTTATCAAAATTATGATAACGAGTCCCAATGTTGGGCATTCGCTGCCTCTTGTGCATGCAAGCATTCATACTCCCATTGATTGAGTAGCTGGTATTACTCAACATCACACCTATAATCCCTGATGGCTTAGGCATAGGTGCTAAAGGTGCACCTATGCCTAAGCCACCTAAATTTCTCCTGTTATGGTTAAGTTATAGGAGTTAAGTAATAGGAGGTGAGTCTATTGTTATCAACCGGGTACAAAATCACACTCTGGGCTGCTACTGAGAAATCCTTGACGAAACTCAATAACACTTTGCCCGACCAGCGAATCGAATCAATAGCGCTTGCGACCACTAGACAAATGAAAAAAATGATTTCAGTGAAGTTAATTAAGTGTTTGTTCCAATGTTCACAGAATGGTCTAATGTCAGCTCTTCCATACTTGGCGATGTACTTGTTAAGCTTTCCCTTCGGATTCTTATCAGATTACTTCATCGCGAAGAAGTGGCTCAGCATGAGCATGTGCAGAAAAGTTTCCAGTTCTATTGGTAAATATCATCATTTTATTACTATAATCTTCATCTTCATTACATCTGCCTAGCGTTGGCCAAAAAGAAAGCCAAACAATTTATACATAATAGAAAGTCCTCCGAAGGGTTAGGCCGAGGTGTATAATTGTATAGTACACTCACATTTCACCAGGTGTGCACAGTGTGTATTAGGGGCAAGCCTACTATCGTGAACCGGGTTCAAATCCAAACACCAGGGTGCTACTGAAAACCACTTTGCCCGACCCAGGACCCCACGCCCATTATTTGCGCTTGCAACTGAGAAAAAAGTAGTTTAGAAAATTAAAGTTAATTCTTCATAGAAGGACATAATTATTCGGTGCTTTTTGGTGATATTCTTCAGCAAGGTCAGGTGCATAGTACTCACAACTGGAGTGCGTGCATGACCCGATGTATGAACGTAAACGAAGCAAAAGGAGTATGTAAGGATGGTAGCATGTGGCGTTCTGTAGTTTCTGCCTAACCACTTGGGAAAAAGGCGTGAGTTTACGTATGTAATATGTAAATCACAGTCTTTTATAAAATACTGCGCCCCGCGGTTTCACCCAAAATCTAAGCCTACAGTTAGCCTACAGTTCCAGGGCGTTATGCTAAGCCTAGTTTAGCTTCTATAAGAAAAATAATTTAGTTCCTCTTTTAACATAACTATGATCAAAAGTTACAAATTGTCAGTTTTATCCGTTTTATCATACGATCTCACAGCATTTATTTTATCTTTAAAGTTACAAAGTCAAAAATTCTAATGTCTTGCACTATTACAGACCGACCCGGGTCAATGGCGTCAAGTGTTCTACGTGGCTTCTGCCGTCTACATTGCCACCAACACATTCTTCGTCATCTTCGGCACCAGTGAACGACAGTCTTGGAACGAACCAGAAACCAAAGAAGTTACTTCAGGTGAGAATGGACTTGAATTATAAACTTGTTGAGAGATTTCGGTTACCTCTAAACTCAAAGTACGTTGTGGTGATTATACTTTGACTTTACTTTCCTAAGTATAGTTAGCGTTCAATATAAACCTCATTGAAAACGTGAATAAGAGTTTCATACGTATAAGAACCTTTGTTTTTGATTTAAATTTACTTTCTATTTAACAAATAAAAGTAATTAAAATCAAAATGTGGTCAGTGAATTATTGCCCTAACTGCTCGTCGGTTGGAAATATTATTTGATTTACTAATTAGGTACTTTGATTTTTGGTAATTAAATTCATCTAAGTAAATATCTGCCTCAACTTGCAAATGTTAACAACTCATCTTGATCTTATGGGAGACCTTTACGTAATATTTATGTAACAAATAAGTGATATTGTTGTGCATATCAATAAGGTATTTTTTTTAAATTTCAGGTGAAGAAAAGAAGGCTGAGAAAGTAGTCTAAGGAAAGAATAGATACTTACTGTTACGCATTTGTACATTTTGTAAATATTTATAAATAAATTGTATGCCTCCTTTATTAATACTTCTTTCTCTTTTAAGTAAATGTGGATGTTTCATTACTTTATAGACGAATGACGTCAGTTCCAATGGCAGCAAAAAGCAGCATTTTTTCTCCAGAGATATTAAGATCCCTTTTGAGTGTACTCCAAACACTTTAAAGATAGTGAGTGCTCAATCAAATATTACTTCACTTTTATAAAAATTCCAACTTTCATGAACGACAGTACAGTTTCACCGAAGGGCGTTGTACAACTGCCGTGACCGTCGAACATATCACCCTAATAAAGAACATTTTTAACGCCTGGGCAGAAGCACGAGTTGCCATTGGATCGATTGCGTCAACTATTAGCCTACATGCATACAAGTGTTACTTGTATGACGTGTGTACATGTTTACGTGTTGTCTAGGCAACCCACCACTACTTATATATATCATACTAGCTGCGCCACGCGGTTTCACCCGCGTAACTATTGATCCCGTAAGAATATCGGGATAAAAGTAACCTATGTCTTAATCCAGGGTGTCTGCTACGTCCATACAAAATTTTATCAAAATTAGTCCAGCCATTTGAGCGTGAAGAAGTAACAAACATACACACACACACACTCACAAACTTTCGCCTGTATTATATTAGTGTGATGTGATTTCAGAGCTCAAAAGTAGCAGAATCTTTCTATGCACTAAAGACATCATAATTTTATGTCCGCTAATCCTTCACAAGTCACAACTGGATATTACCATCTTTTAAGAATCTGTTTTTGTACACATGAGAGATCACGCGCAAAAAAAAATCAAAAAAAGGCTGTCTTGATCGTATCCACGCAAACATCAACTCTGTTGTGCCTGAAACAATGCAGAACGCATTGGTTACGCAATTGCATAACTGTCCGTGGCATTGACTGAGATCTCACCATTGCTTGTGTTTAAAAAAAAAAGATCAAGTCTATCGGCAGGTAGCGCGCGCGCAACACAGGCGCGAAGAACGCGCGCTCGAAATTAAAAATTCTTTAAAAATTTTTGGTAATTAAATAAAATAAGACAGCAATATAAGACAAATATTAAAATTTTGTCAGTAATCAGTTCAGTATTTAATTTGTGATATTTGTTTTGTTAAATAAAATAATAAAAATGACTGAAGAAGAATCGTATAAACTTAGCAAAGGTAAGTCAATAAATAATTTAACTTTTTGAGAATTTCTTTCTTTCCTAAATTAAATTTATTTACATTACAAAAATGTTGAATCTTACATTAGGAGTTTTTTTTTTAACTATTAACCTATCAACATTTAATATCCAACACCTCGTCTAGTTGTATTCAGTCTCAATATCATCAGAATTGCAAATATTCCTAAATCCTTAAAAACTGTAAAGAAAAACATTGCGTACAAGCCGTTGGTCATCGTATTTTCCTCGGTCATGATCCTAGAATATACAATCGGTTGATAAGTTTAATAACACTAAATAAAACCAGAACAAAATTAAAGGTTTTGACCAAAACTGTTGATACTCAAGTCCCATAATTATTATTATACCTCTCTCTTACTTCAATGTCAAACGCTTCGCTTGTTTTTTAATAACTTTTCCTCATTCTTTTGATTCTCATGTCTCTTCCTGGAATCATCTCGTTGTGGTTATTATGGTTTTCCTTAGCCGATAGTTTACGACTAATAAATATCGAGTTAATTGCAAATTTTCTTAAAAGATCAATACGTAGGCATTATTGTTTTGTAAGTTAGTGCTACCTGGCTTTTTGAGATGGAGACAAGGAATTCTTTATATTTGATTAACAATTACACATAGAAAATTATAACAAGATACAATTTTCTAGAATTGGCTGTGTGACTGTGTATGAGAGTAATATTATGGTGGACAGCCGTTTTATGTTAAAGTGAAATAACACAACATTTTTATTTGTTTGCTTCTATGCCAAAATTGGTTAACCCAATCAAATCAAGTATATTGTCATCGCACTAATTGATGCAGCTGAAAAACAAACAGATTTATGAGCAGCCATTTATGAATGCACACAATGGTTGGATGCCTGCTCACACACAAACCCACACGAGCGTGAAGATAAACCAGCAAACAATTGGTTAACCATCTCATTACAGAGATTGGACGTTCAATGTTTAATTTTGTGATGCAACTGCATCATGTGGGAATTCATGTAAAGATTTTTAATATTGATTCTGGAAATTGTTAGTGTTTGGTTCATTAATATTTAAACTTAGTTATATGTAGCATAGATAAGAAAGAAAGAAAGAAAAATATTTTATTTGGGACACGCATATGAAATACAAAAATAGCATTAATTTAAACTAACAATTATAAAAAAAAACAATCAAGACTTGTGCGATGCCAAAAAGGCTCCTTTCTCAGCACAATGCTGCGATATTTTAAAAAATAAATACCACAGCGCTGGTATTCTGATAGGGCCCGCTGTGATGCCACAGACTCACCTACGGATACATAGAAATCCCACTAGGACGTCATGATGAGCCAGAAATACTCAAAGGCCCGTGGTTGAGGCTCCGCCTCTCATGCGCAATTCCAATGTGACTTTATTTAATTCATATCTATGTACTTTCCGAGTTTATCTTGAACATTTGTGACATCGGTGAAGGAAAACATCGTGAGGAAACAGATTTATCTATACTATCTATACTAATACGAGTATTATAAAGAGGTAAAATTTGTTTGTTTGTTTGTTTGTATGTGGGGGGTAATCTCCGGAACTAATGATCCAATTCTAAATAAAATAATCACTGGTAGAAAGCTACGTTATTATTGAGTGCTATTGGCTACAAAATAAATTATAAATATATTTACATAAAAAAAATAAAAAATATAATAATAATATACAAGGTGGAAACTTTCAGCGGGGCAGTAAGGGGAAGTACCTTATCCGTTGCAGCTACGCGAAAATGGTCTTAGGAGACTATCCTTATCTTTTGAGAAATTTTGATCTGCATTCACAGATTTTGAAAAAAAATGTACAGTCAGCAGGAAAATAAGCAATTTTCACAAAAACTTTTTTTTATGCCAATCGATCCTCTTTCTTATAAGGATCAAAAACCTCTATTGGACCAATTGAGGTTTGAGTATTCAAAAAGTCATAAAACGAAAAAAACTTTTCCCATACATTTTATATTATATATAGTACAGAAATCTCGATGTTTTGGACATGTCCCCACATCAGTAGATTGCCCCCGTACGTAGTGTGGACAGGCCGCTAGTCAGTATGGGCAGGCCGCTAGTCAGTATGGGCAGGCCGCTAGTCAGCATGGGCAGGCCGCTATTCAGTATGGGCAGGCCGCTAGTCAGAATGGGCAGGCCGCTAGTCAATTCATACTTCTCCTAGTTTTTCCTCTCTCTCAGATTGTCTATTAAATTGCGTTGGTGGTGGTTAGGCCATGAAAATCTAGTGAAGAGATTCTCTTTAGTAACATTATTAATCGATTTCAAAATAAATTATTTTTGGGTTGGAAATAGGAAATGTCTCTTGCTTGTCAGTTTTGATAATCCAACTCAATAACTGGTGGGCTTTTGATAAATTTTCTTCTAATGTACCTAATTATGGAAGTATGGAATGGTCCAAACTCTGATTTATTTCATGAATTAACATAACATAATCTCCGAAGGGTTAGGCAGAGGTATACCTATTAGTACACCCACAGATGAATAAATTAGTATTCTATTTCTCGCAAAAATATGATGCAGTCGACATCACATGCGGTTCCCAGGGAAAAAGTTAGTAAGTACGCTGTTAGATTTATAATATCAGCCAAAATGAGACCAGTACAACTGAAGTATGTATCAGTACCAATCATCCTACAATACCACGAATGTTATGATTTTTTACAAGTACTTCTTCATTGGAGCTGCAATGACATTATGCTACGGATGTTATGAAAATATACATACATATAATGAATCTTAGTTCAATAATAAAATGTTGAAGATGGTATGAAAAAAATATTTCAAGTGATTGTCTTCAGTTTTCTCACACAGCGCTTCCTATACACTAATGCGTATTATTGCCATCCAAAAGTGTCTTGCATCGTCATTTACAGCTCAAAGACATCCACAGCCGGGCGTGGACAAATACCTCTCCCAAGAATTGCACACAGTGACCAGCTCTAACCATCCAGATGTGTACCTAAACACTTTTCTTTGAACTTAGCTCGACCCTGTTAGCTTTCGTAATTTTAAACAAAGCTTAGGTTCCTAACGAACATGTGACTAGCACAGGTCACATTACTCGCATTACGTGTGTACGATTGTACGGGTTTCAATATGGGTCATCATCATCTTCATTGGCAGCCTAGATTCACACACTACTGAGTATAGGGCTGGTCCCTTTTGTGCCATGCTTCCCTGGTCTATAATATTATGTACGTAGATACCTAATTTATTTTTTATTTTTGTGCGCTTCTATGTTCAATCGAGCATTGCTTTACGATGTGCAACGTGTATCGTATGTTATTAAATACGTAGTACACCTAACGGTACTATTAACATTCCGATTTGTAAACACAAGATGATGCCCACGATTATCTTCACATTACCGATACATCTTGTAATGGATGGATCTATCGATGATTTTATTACGTAGCAGCTTGAACATGAAAGTGTTCACTTTTACAAATAGGTACCTAGTTAACGCCTTAAGTATTTTTGTTTTGATAATTATTAATCAAATTTTATATTCTTTTGAAAACTTCACTTGCTCCCTGTGCATTGCGTATTCACGTTTTGTGACCATACTGCCAGGTTTCCTAATCATGTTTTCCTACACTGACAACGAAGTGTAGTTTTCACAAAAATGTTAAACTATGTTTGAGACCGGCAATCCTAGTACTCGCGTATCATATGCATAAATAAGAACAACATAGGTGTATTGCAAAGTAAACAAAAACGCCATAACCAAACCATGAATAGCAAACAAAATACTTCTACCTAAGAAAAGTATTATATGATGGGTCTGATCATATATAACTAAATACCCGATTTTATAAATAGTGAAACAGTTCTACGACTTTTTTTGACTTTGACTTTGTTGACCTCGAACTTAACGAATTTATAATCTCATTTTATTAAACTTGACATTATGTATTGTATTGCCTATTTCAAATTATTTACTGAATTTCATCTTGACAACTTGTATTGATTTGATTGAATGTCTTAATATTATAAAGTATTATAATATAATATTATGAGTGATTCTTTATTATTATAGCTTAAACAGTTTGCATGCCCTAAGGTAGTTAGTATAAGGATTATTTGGAACTCAAAATCTGTATCATGTACCTACTTTATGTGGTAATAAAAAACTATTATATTCTATTCAAGAATTGATCGAACTTCGAGAATATAAAGCAGATATTGCAAAAACTCAATAACCGTACTTATTGCTGTGAAGTCGATTTAATTACGTTCGCTTTAAGGTGAAGTCATAATTAAATTATGACACCGATGGCACTTAACAGATTGGTAGAAAAAGAAGGTCAGTTCTATACAACGAGAGAAAATACACACACATAAACGCGTACTAGAGCTGCTGATATCAGACGCTTCACTCGAGTGAACGGTTCAATCAAGTGACTGTACATTTTTTGTTTCATGCCACGTTCACACAACACCGGCAAAATTACATAGTAATGAAGATTCTTCTGCTCCCTCCGATTACGTTTTTCGATCATTCGATCGATCAGTAGACGAGCGAAAGTCATTGACGAATCAAAAGTGAAATTTTTCACTTTTGATTCATTGTATGTTTAAAAGTTTCACTTTGCGTGATGAGATTTGGGAGATGCCGAATAAAAGGCGAAAATATAATAAAAAGTGAAGCGTTTGATACCCGCTTTACGATGATCTGAAATAAATGCCAGTCGCGAATACACTTGCTGTCGCTGTACGTGAAGCGTGTCTATGTGTACGTACGTTTTCGCTCGTTGTATGGTGCCGACCTTCTGTACCCGTCTATTCTGTGCCGATTTGTTTGGGGCGAGTGTTTCAACACTGTATTGGGTTAAAACGAACTGTTGTTATAAAAAATACAAATAAAAAATATGTTTTTGTGTAGTAACACAGTAAGCAGGTTCACAGGTTACCAGCAAGTTGAGACGACATGAGTAGCTTTAAACCCACAGCTAGGTTACAATTATATTATAATATTTACCAGTGAGCCCCAAACCAGACAGTAAGTCTGTATCTTGGGGCTCGGGGTACATATTCCAGAGTGGGGATTTCAGGTATGGTTTGGTAGGTGTAATGTGAGCGTGATGTGTGTAGGTATAGTGAGTATGTGGTGTGTGTGTGTGGCGTGTGATTGGCGTGTGTGTGGCGTGAGTGTAGCGCGTGTGTGTGGTGAGTGGTGAGTGTGTAAGTGTGCGAATTTGTTCCAGGTCTTTCTATTAAATGTTCCGAGTCATCAGAATCAATGTTTTGCGATATTTTCTTTAGTATGTTTTTTCAACTAAATAAATATTTTTAATTTCGCAGAGTTTGCAAGCTTTATTGTACGAATTAATGAAAGAGTAAGCTGGGGAACGTCTAGCTAGTAATGAGGCGCTGGCGGGTGTTTAGATTCTTTATAAATAAGGTATAATTTATTTTATGATTATGATTGATTCTTATGATTGATGTATAGTCGCGTATGCTTTTAATATTTTTATGCGTTTTAATGCAAGCAGAAAGAATGAAAATTTGGCGGCCTCTGAGAACTCTCGTTTCCCGATAGAGTAAATTAGTAGAGAACCGGAACTGCTTTCTTAAAGTTACTTTAAGAAGCACTCCCTGTGCTCTTTCAGCTTCAATCAAGTAGATATTTCCAGCACTACCCCACACGCTGATGCAATACTGAATTATCGATTGGCATAACGCTAGGTAAACTTGTTGTAGTGTGTCTGTGGATACACAGTCTCTTAGTCTACGCGTAGCGTGAATAAGTTTTCTTATATAGAAAGGTTGGATATATATTGCTTAGGTTTTAAGTGGTCATCGATAAGAATACCGAGGTATTTAATGGAAGAATACGTTCAGGAGGAGGAGAGTTACAAGGGAAAGTAGAATTTTAGTGTTAGAAGTTCAGTCCTGTTGTTTGAGTTTTACGTATTCCAGTGGGTTTGAAGCGGCAGTCTTGAAGAAAACAACTTATTTCGTTTTACTGCCATTTAGCGTGAGGAGGTTTTATCCAGGTTATTCGAGATTTGACGACTGCGGCATCTGAATAAGTTATAAGTTCAGCATTATTCACAGAGAGGTTTAGCATGTCGTTAATAAAGACAATTAAAAACGTAGGACCAAGTACACTGCCGTGTGGAACGTCGAGGTCAATGGGGAGTGGATCACTAGTAAAAGAGCTTACTTTCGTGTACTGCTTCCGGCTTGTCAGGTAGCTTTTAAATCATTTAAGGCAAATTTCTTGTATTCCTATCTATTATAGCTTCTTGAGGAGCAGGCCACTTGAAACCGTATCGAACACCTTTGCAAGATCACGGAAGATGGCAAACCTTTTTTCATTTTTCTCAATATGAGAAGAGATACAATCGGCAAAGAGAGTTGCAGCGTCCTCGGCTGAACTATTCCTTCGGAAACCAAATTGGTTATCAAAGATGAGATGATTTTTCTCAATGAAAGTAATAAGACGGGAGCTAACTATCCTCTCTAATACTTTAGAGACAGAGATCAGTAGTACTATAGGTCTGTAGTTATTTGCTGTATTTTTGGAACCACTTTTATGGACGGAGAAAAGGACGCCAAAAAAAAGGAAATGGCAATGCAGCAGCCGTGTGTTATATTACAGGAACCATTTGGAGCCACTTTTGACCCCTTAATAATTACTCAAAATCTATTTAACCTATACACATAAAATTTGGTTTGTTTATTAAAACCCCAACTAACTAGAATCCCAAATTTCAGAAATACAGCTCAAACGGATGAGATATTGACGTCAAAAATTGGCAATTTTATCACTGACTGACATATTGATCAAAAACCTAGCCCAAAAAGTGTGTAATACAAAGGAAAAAATCTGAAAACAATGAATTTTTACGATTTTAAATATTTTCCAAGCAATCGCTTTTTATTAACACTTTTCTATTCTATCACGTCTTTCGAAATTATAATAGCAAAAACTTTTTCTTTCGCAAGAGAATAGGTTCCATGATGAAAGGTAGCTTCTATCCTTTTGTATACCAAATTATTTATAAAACCCAGACAACCAATAATAACACAAACTGCAACAGTCAGCGCACGCTCAGCGATCTGATATCATTACGAGCAATTGTAAGAATTGTGTTATGAAAGAAATATTTTTTTACACAAAGCAGATAATTTAGGATAAATAAAAGTTACAAATAATCTTATACTTGGCTTATTAACTTATGTTCTTTATGTTATATGCAAGTTCATCATCATCATTTCAACCAAGAGACGTCCACTGCTGGACATAGGCCTCTCCCAATCACCCACCACTTCGACCGGTTCCTGTGCTTCCCACGTCCAGCAGATACCTGCGGCCTTCACAAGGTCATCGGTCCACCTTGTAGAAGGCCTTCCAACGCTAAGTCTTCCGGTACGCGGTCGCCACTCCAAAATCTTTCGGCCCCATTGGCCATCTGTTTTGTGAGCAATGTGCCTTGCCCTTTGGGTGACTTTTAGCCTTTTGTTATAGCTCATTGTGAGCGACCACAAGCGATATGCAAGTTACTGTTTTTATATTGTAAGTTCAACAAATATAAATCTTACTCTTCTAAAAATTTGGTTTTTCTGGTAAAAACTAGCCAATTTTAAACTTGAGCTTCAATTAACTGCTTTGTTTATATAATTCGACTGTTCAAATTTATCAAATCAAATCATTTATTTCAGATAAATATCCTTAGGTAAATTTTTCATGTCATAATACAAAATAAAATAAAATCACAAACTTATACAATCAAAATCAAAATTGAAAACGAAATTAAAATCAAAATTAAGAACAAAATTAAAATCACAATTAAGATCAGAAATTAAAAATTTTAAAACAAAATTATCATAAATGTTAAAATCAAAATTATCATAAAAGTTAAAATAAAAATGAATACACATAATTACATTATACAATAAACGCAGGCGCTGGCATGCAGCTTCAGCCACCTCCGCAAAAAAGGCGAGTCCCACCGCTTGGACAACACACTCAAGAGCCCGTTCGAGCTGCAACGGCCATGGCGCAGAAGTGACGCACTGCTTTTTCTAATTATACCGTGGAAATCATCAGTTCTTGCCTCAGCGAACATGGCAGACGCGCTACAGAACCGTGGCCGCCCGAAGAAAGTCCTAAACGCGTTGTTGTACTGGACCCGAAGAGCGTTGTACGACCGCTGAGTGAAGTTGGTCCACAGTCTACACGTGTAGAAGGTCTGACAGTACGCCTTGAACAGGGTTACCTTCACCTGCAAAGAACAACGCGCAGACCTGCGAGCCAACATGTTGCACCGGACAGACAACGCCCTACGTTCCCTCTCAATATCCGCGTTTTTTCTAATATTCGCAGTTAAGTTTTTCTAGCATTTGGTCTGCTCGGTTCCAAATGAGTCGAGGTATGAGATAAAGGAGTTGAATGTTTATTTTTCTCTATTGGAGCTCATTAGTTGGGAGGTTTCGTTATTCTTAGGGTTCCGTACCTCAAACGAAAAACGGAACCCTTATAGGATCACTCGTGTGTCTGTCTGTCTGTCCGTCTGTCATAGCCAATTTGCTCCGAATCTGCTAGACCGATTAAGTTAGAACTTGGTATGAAAAAGAAAAAAAGAGTGTAAATATTTGAACTTTTGGGGGGCAAATTAGAAAAAAAGAAAAAAAATTGCAAACTGTATTGTGTGACATATGAAAGGACTTGTTGTAAGTATTACAGATATATTTTTTTTTTAATAATTTTAAAATAAATACTTTTAAAGAAAATATATGAAAATTAACAACTATCTCCGAAACTACTAAGCCAAAAATTTTGAAAAAATAGTATATTTCATTACAAGTGCGGAAAGGCTGTCATTGCAAAGAGTTCCCACAAATGTCTACCCGAGCCGAGGCGCAGCCGAAGGCGAGGGTTGACACTCGGAACAAGTTGCAATGACGGTTCCGCAGGTGTACTGAACGACTATTTTTGATACAGCTGCGAAAAAATGAATCAATTTAATAAAATAATAAAAACATAATAAACTCAACTAACTAATCATTTATTTCTTATAAAAGTTATAGTACACATGTACATTGAAATTAGTACAGTTTTTTAAACTAACTGGGGAAGTTTTAGGTTGCATATTTACTGTTTGAGACAAACTATTATTAATTTCGTATGATTGTTCATGTATATTTGTCATACAATGGCGTTTGCTAGTTGATGGAATTGGATCTGATGAATTATCATTATCAGCGAAGGTAGATGGACGAACGTTCTCTTCAACATGTGAAGGAGATGGACTGGACCTTAAATGAATGGATTGTGTGATTTTTTTCCCAGTTTCTAGTTTGTTGTTTAACGAATTACCAATATAGCTTTCTGCAACTTTGTCTGATTTCCAACCTCCTAGTAGCTTTAAGGACGTCAAATTGGCTCCTGAATCGGCCAATAATGTAGCAGAGGTCCTCCTGAAGCTGTGCCCAGTATAATACTCAGCATCCGGCAGACCAAGAAACGTAGCTATTTCTTTTGGCATATTACCAAATTTGTTTATCCCGATTGCTTGAGCTGTACACTTCCCTTTCTGGTAATTTTGAAAAAAACGGTCGGTTTTTCCTCTTTGGGACCGCTGATTCATATATTTTTGCACTATTCTAAGAAAATCTCCTTCAACAACAAAGCTTCTCGGTATCTTATTTTTTGTGTTCGGAATCTTGATTAGTAGCATTTTTCCATGGGCTTCAATATCTTTTAAAGTAATATTGTTATTGTTATTAATGATTAACTGTTTTTTATTTTACTTCGATGGTGCTAGTTTATCATTTGTGACTTCGACTTACAGCTATAGCTTTATGTAAGCGGGCACGCCCATTAAGCCTGGAGGCTTTATATTTAAGTACGTTCTGTTTACGTTATTTCTGCTTGAGTATAGTTTTTTGACGATTTTTTATGTTTTTTTTTTTTGTATAGTGGCGTGTGCTAGCTATCATAAGGAAAATAATATAAATATCTTTAATGTTCTGTGTTGCGTAATGCAAATTATTTTACATTTTATTGTATAGATTAAATTCAAGTTTTATATCTGAACAGACAGCTGTGCTGCTGGGGAGTTTGTTGCGCCACTTCTTCTTGCCAGCTAAAGCACTAGGAAGTGGTGAAGGGTGGGCGTTTTTGGGGGACTGTCTTATGTAATTTTGACGTTCGAAAAGTGCTGATTCTCAGCCTAGTTTGAATAAATGACTTTTGATTGATTTGATTTGATTGGCTAACTCCTCTCTGCGGCAAGCTCCAACAACGCCAAAAATCAGAGCAACCTACAAAAAAAGGGATTTGATTAATATTTTTTTAAATAATGTATTGACTGTATTTTGCGATTTCGTAAACTGAATACTAAAGAAAAATATAAGTACTTATTAATAAATTACCTTTGTGGCTAAATAACGATCATCGGGAGCTTCGTTCAAAAACCTTTCCACTTCATTGGATATTAATATTTTCGACTTTTTACTTGTAAAACTGTCTGATTGTCGTTTTAAGAAAGCATTTAATTTTGGGTATTCACTTATATTCACGTTGTTCCTTATTTTCAGCATACTTTTTATCATCGAAAACCTCGACCATAACGTAGACGGTTTTAATTTTGCTGAGAGTTCGGAGAAGTATGCCAACATAACATTTTCTGAAAAACTATTTGCTTTTTTCTCTTCTCTCCACGCAATAAATTCGTCGTATGTAGATATCTAACGACTTTTTGACTTTTCCGGTAAAATGTTCTCCGTAAATGGTCTCCTTATACTGAGTTCCGATGTTGTTGCCCGATTGTGTTCCGATTGTGTTAATTAAAAAAAAAAATAGAGACGAAATTACTCATTTTGTGCAACAAACAACTAAACTCGCAAAGAAAATTTCTGGAAAATGGCGCCAACCGTAGAATATAAGCAGAGTTTTTTCTCTTCACCCATTTTGGTAGGCAAAGGGAACTATCCATACAGCTTAGTCTTCAGTATATTTTTTTTATTGATATGAAATGAAAATGAAATTTAATGAGATGAAATGAAATGAAACCTAACTCATTCAATCAAATCATTAAATCTGATATTGAAATAAATTAGTAGTCTTTTTAGAAATATACGTATTTGTATGAATCACAAAAACTCTTTAGTAAAAACTTCATGGTTGGTTTTTCTTTTTAATAGACATTATTTTGACAGTTGGGAAAGAGACGCAAGAGTTCGGGAAAGGTAAAAAAAAAGCACTAGTATGTAATAGCCCACATCCCGAACGCTATACGTCCCTGCAATACACCACTTTTTGAGCAACTGTATTAAAAATACTGTTACAGTTCATTACTTCTATATTACAGAAAAATCTATAAGAAGCCTAGGGTCTTAAAATAACATGGTAAAATACTCAATATTGTGCATACAAAGTTACATTTGCAGTTGGAATGTATCGGAGAATATTTCTTTCAACTACAATATTAAGTTCGTTCTTGGCGGAAATCCATCGAGACTACGGAACCTTTCATTGTGCGTAGTCCGACACGCACTTGGCCGGTTTTTTAGGAGATATGTGACCTACTGATGTTATTGCTTTCAAGAGGTATTTGGGATTGAAATGGTCTGTTATGATTTACTGTTTGCTGTAAAGTTTTGAAAAAAAAATGTTTGTATACATAGGCAATATCATTATTCTGAATAAAGGTGAACAGAAGTTTAGTGTTTTCCATATAAATAAAACTGTATTTCTACTTCAATCACCAAGACAAAATGTTAGTTATAATTTTACAATCTTTACATTTTCTTGGATCAATAGGAGATTTATATAAGTAATAAATCTCTGCTGCCATAAGCCAAGTTCAATGTATTATTCGTTTTTGTTTATCCTATTCATGTGTCCATTCATTCTTTTTTTCTTATTATTGTTAAGCATAGAGGTATCTTTATTTACTAACCACCTACATTACAACAACAATATTCTATTCTATTATACTCTATTAAATACTATTATAGTCTATTCTATTCTATCCTACTCCTTCCCATTCCATTCTATTCTATGTAATAACGACAATTCTCATATATTTTCAGGGCCGATCCTGGGGATCCGGCACCTTCAGGCGATAATGCTGTTCTTAGCGATGCTCATCTGCTACTTCATGAGGGTCAGCCTCAGCATGGCCGTCGTTGTCATGACAGACAAGGATACTGAAGACGTAAGTATTTCGATAATTTCGGTTACCTTATTATTATGTTGAAGGTACAAGTACACCTTACAGTTAATCCAGAAAAGCTATGTGCTTCGGTAATCTTCGTGTTTTTGAATTAGCACGAAAGTCGCGCCCGAACCTAAACTTCTACGTTTTGTACTGCCAAACTTTGTAGTAGACTTTTGTTTATGTAGTTTTCTCTTTGTTGGGTTACCTACTCCGGCCGCAGATCGTCATTTGACACTCAAACGTTTGAAAAGTTTTTTTGGAATTGGTTAGACTTATTAATCTATAATTTTGTAATCATGAACAAAATAGTCTTCCATAATTTAACAGCTTTGGCTAGATAAACTGCGTAGACAAAAAATGAAAAAAATGCGAAACACACACACACACACACACACACGAAACACACATGCGAATTTGATGCATAAAATGTATGAATTTGATGATTTTTTTTTTGTGGGTTCGATGACCGCAGTTAGAAAGAAAAAGAAGAAAAATAAAGAAAATACGTTTATTAGCGGTAAACATAACGCAAAGAAATAAAAACACAAACACAAAGAACAAGTAAAGTTTCAAGTTATCACTTGAAATATTAGTTTAAAAATCAGTTTTTGTCTGTATGAACATCAGAGACGCGATGAGTAGGTATCTAAACACAATAAAATATAAGAAAACGGTTTTTTCTCAACTCCTACTTAAAATAACAATAACGTAAAATAACAATACTAACAGCGGTCGCTAACCTCCCAAAAAAATCGCCAAATTTTTGTTGTTATTTGTCTTGTTTCTGTATCGATACCGGTGTGCAGATGTTAGATAGCCATTATAATCCTGTTTAATAGATCTCATCATCGCGATAACAGTACCACTAGGGACTCACGTGAATTTATAAGTTTGTCACATTTCTCTTATCTCACAGCCAATATATTAGTAACTCGACTGTAAGTACAGTGAATTAGTACAAGTCTGTGAGTACAGACAATGTTTCAAAATATTGTAAGCGTTAAAATAAATTTATTAGACGTCAATAAAATTTTATCATATAAACTGTTCATAGGTATGTTACGGTAGTGCAGTCAAAAATATCTGACTACTCTTCCGAACATAAATATCTAAATACTCTAGATTTCAATATATTTGGTGCGACCTAGGATTCGTAAATATCCATACATCATTGAATATTCAACTAAATGGTCATTACCATAAAATTTATTTTTGCTTGCCGGAGCAGAAGTACGAGTAATAATGCAATGTTGATGTTCGTAATATGACTGTATCAATCTGACAACGTTGCGTAGTAGCTGTATTATTTGATTTAATAAGATTTAGGAAATCTTAGGGTCAACGCAGACTACACCTACCTATTTGTATAAACCTTTCATTCGGTTTAAAAAATAAAAATAACATTTACTTAAGCACATTAGTAATTCATTTTTAATTTATTATTCTTAAATTCTTATTTTGTTCTTCTGAAAACTTAACATTTAAAATAAGATAGGAAACTTCCAGGCAAGTCTTTAGCAATGGTGCTGCCAGTTTTAGAATCTGGTATATCCACCATTGACATCAATGACATCTTGCCAACGTTCACGCATTGATGCAATCATGTTTGAATAGGCGGCGCTACTTCTAAAGCTTTCCCAAATCTTATGTACGTGGGCCCTTAAATTGTTGACTGATCTAACTCGCATCGAGTCCCAATTTTGAACCATTAAACCCCATATATTTTCTATGGGGGTTTAGGTCAGGGCTTCTTGGCGGGAGTTTAATTAAATGTAAATCTTCTTGTTGAGCTATCCACTCCTGGACCCTTCTCGCATTGTGGACGGAACTTCCGTCCTGTACAAATTCGATGCGATGGCCATCGGGATAAATAATTTTACCGGTCGGAAGAAAGACATTTTTTAAGATGTCCACGTAATCGACACCTGTCATACGACCAGTGACTTCGCATATTTCCATGGGCCCAGCGGCATTCATCCACCCCCAAAAACTGCATGTGATACGCCCACTTCGTCTGTTACGTTAGGTTAGTTGTATCTAGTGTTGTTAGTACGATAAAGAGATATACGCCCATCTTTATCAGACACAAAAACTTGTTCGTCCATAAATGCCACGCTATCAAAATTATAATGTAAATATCTGTTGGCGAAATTCAATCGTAACATATAATGTCGGTCATTTAAATAGGTTTCAGGGCAGGTTGGCGATAATGGAGTCCTCTTTAAGCCTTCTCCTCACGGTTAATTTTGACACAGATAATTCGGCGGCAAACAACGAAGTCTGTATAAGTCTTTGGTTTCGCACTCTAGTAATAAGCTGTTCGCCTTGTTCCCTAGTTGTCTTTCGAGGTCTACCATACGACACGTGCTTGTTAATAGCCCCCTCTTCTTGCCAACTTTTCCACCATAAATCAACTGTATTTTTCTGCAAATAGCACCATTGTATTTCTCGAAGGGATCATGGGTACCCTGTGGTACCCTTCCAGGGACTACGGGAGGGACCACGGGTAACAAACTGTCAAATTGTCAAGATATTTTTCACAGAAAAATTGCATAGATACCTATTTGTGAACCTAGTTTTGCGCTAAACAATATGAACAAAGGATTGCGCACAGTTTTTAGTCTTTGTCTGTACTCGTAGCAATATTATTGATATAATGTAGTCACATATTTATTATGTCACAGATTGTTTACAATTTATTGTAAGGCAAAGCTGTTTAGAGTTTTATGAAATTTACCATTGCCTATATATTTTTGATTCATGAACATGCTCATATATTAAAGAACTCGACTGTACAGTAGCCCGAACGTTGGCGGTAATACTTTGACCTTGAGCTGACCTAACGTAGTACGGAGCCGCAGAGTTTAAATAGAATAAGAGGCGTGCGGCCACTAGAGCTGTCCATAGTGTTAGCTCGGGCCTGTACGTGAGCAAAAACCACATAGTTGGTACTTTAGGTGAGGTTAAGCTAAAGTTACTGCGGTTGTTTCTTCGAGTGGTAACTAGTTTCATACATATCATCACAAATGTTAAGTTGTATCTCAAACTAGCTGTTGCCTGCGACTTCGTTCTCGGTACCTAAACAAGTGTATACACGACAACTTACCAAAATTTCACTCAATCGGATAAATCGTTTAGGAATGCATGACGGGATAAACAAACAAACATATTTTTTTTATAATTTACTAGCGACTCGTACATACTTCGCACGGTTTTCTGACAAGACAAAACATGAAGATTTATTTAATATTGGTTTAATATTTATATAATATTATACACATAAGCTTTCTGCAATAAATTAACTAAATGACGGTGAAATCCGCATCGAAATCCGTTATGTAGTTTAGAAGAACAACGCGGTCACACAGACAGACACGACAAGCGACTTTGCTTTATTTATACTATGTATAAATAATAACAACGTGTCTGCGTGAGAGCTAATGATTAAGAGTTTGCTCGAGCCCGAAATAAGTCGGGCTACCCCCGAAATAATCACAAGAGTTATCATAAAAACACAATTCAATAGGTTGATCTTCTGAGATCGTTCATCCTAACTTCAAAATTCACGTCGACGTGGGGCGTTTATGATCTCAAATACGATAACATTTTTATCAGGTGTCACTGTTATCAGTCTAGTTTTGACTTGGTTCATGATGCATTTTGTTATCATTATTATGATAACGATGAAGTCCTCTTATAAATTATTGATAAAACCGGACAAGTGTGAATAAGACTCGTGCCCTGAGGGTTCCATCGCAACGTGGAAATTTATAGTTTGTATTACTTTAGTGAAGGCGTGGGCAGCCGGGCACCTCGTCCACGCGCACTTGTCCGGTTTTATGTAATCTATAACTAAAAACCTATCAGTACTTTTTCAAAATATTAGTTTCGGAGATAAAGATGGGTAAATGGTCAATTTAGATTTATTTTCCTAAATAACTAAAAAGAAATAAAAGGTTTTGCAAACTGTACAAAACAAAACCTTTGGGTTTGCAAAACCTTTTATTTCTGACTAGCTGCGCCCCGCGGTTTCACCCGCGTAAGTCGCGATCCCGTGGGAATATCGGGATAAAAAGTAGCCTATGTCTTATTCCCGGGTGTCAGCTACCTCCACACAAAATTTTATCAAAATTGGTCCAGCCGTTTGAGCTTGAAGAAGTAACAAACACACACACACACACTCACAAACTTTCGCTTTTATAATATTAGTGTGATTTGGCTCCTTAAACCTCCATATTCAAAATTAATTTATTTACGTTAAACTTTCGTATTTGGGTCACATCACACTAATATTATAACAGCGAAAGTTTGTGAGTGTGTGTGTGTGTATGTTTGTTACTTCTTCACGCTCAAACGGCTGGACCTATTTTGATTAAATTTTGTATTGAGTTAGCTGACAGCCTGGATTAAGACATAGGCTACTTTTTATCCCGATATTCCCACGGGATCAAGAGTTACGCGGATGTAACCGTAGGGCGCAGCTAGTAATTTTATATTTGGGTAACACCACATAATATAAAGTCATCAATTCAACCCTACTACCAATTGCCAAAATACAAGGGTTATCAAGTTGTATCAGTTTCAAGATTAATATTAATCAGATAAAAAGAGATAGGTACCTATCCATTTAAACTGTTGAGATATTAAATACTTTACCTCCACTTCACTCCCTGTGAAGTTGGGAAGTACAGATTAAGATAGATAAATTTGTCAATACTGGCATTTTCTTATTTCTATACGTTTATTTATTTTACGTTTTTCCCATATAAATATATATCTATGGTTTTTCCTCTTACATACTTACTAGTATGTAAGAGGAAAAACCATAGATATATATTTATTGTTTTTGTTTTTGATTGTTGTTTTTTTTTTAATGAAAAGTATTACTTAAGCTGGCTTCCCATGGTGCATGTTATTGCGGGCGGATGCGGACTAGGCCGCACCGATGCATCATGGGAAGAGTATCGTTCGTGGTAACGCAGATACATCAATCGCGGTGCGTCCGCGATACGCGGCGAGTCGGTAACTTCAAAGGTTCTCTTTACGAGTTCTCTTTGACTTTTGCACTTTGGAATGAAATTAATGGGTTCGAATCTTAAAACCCACACAAATCGACACGCACTGTTGGAAGAGCCTTGGTAGGTGTTGCGTGGCTGTCCGTGGTCGTCGGTCAAGCGGGCTGGTCCGCGTCCGTCCGCAATAACACGCACCGTGGGAAGCCGCCTTTAGATGCTACAAACTTCATTAATACAACAGGCGTCGTCATTGTCATTCATTAATTCTTAGAGATCGGCTTAGGCGGAGTGGTTCCGGGAGGCGGAGTGGTTCCGGGAGGCGGAGTGGTTCCGGGAGGCCATGTCCGAAATATGTGACGTGGCAATGCCTCGGGTCCAGCCCGGACGTGCTCGGCGCTAGGTGTACTGGTGGTCGCGTGAGCTGACCGCTTTACGCGAGGCGTGCGTTGCTGCGCGCCACCGGTACTCCAGGCACCGCAGGCTCCGTATCCGCCCTCCGGATACGGAAGTCATTCAGGCGGAGCTATACGAAGGGTACAGAGCGGCGAAGACTGCCCTCCGAGCGGAGATCCAGCGGGTCAGAGGACTGGCCCGCGAGGAGACGCTGGAGACTCTCAACAGAGACCCGTGGGGACGCCCCTACAAATGGGTGCGAGATAAACTCCGCCCATGGGCTCCCCCGCTGACGCAGAGTCTCCGGCCCCAGCTCGTGGAGGACGTGGTGAGCGCTCTGTTCCCTTCGCGAGGGGAACATACTCCCCCGCCCATGGCTCCGCCTCCTGCAGTGCCAGATGCGGACCACACCGACGACGACGATGCTCCAGAGGTGACCGAGGTAGATCTGAGAGTGGCGGTACGTAGGCTGAATGCCAAGAATACCGCCCCAGGACCCGATGGCTTGCCTGGAAAAGCCTGGGTTCTGGCCTTAGAGGCTCTCGGGCCTCGACTAAGGGGGCTCCTAAGCGCATGCTTGGAGAGGGGCCAGTTCCCACTTCGTTGGAAGACGGGGAAACTGGTCCTCATAAAGAAGCCAGGGCGCCCGGCGGACTCTCCGTCCGCTTATCGGCACATTGTGCTGCTCGACGAGGTGGGCAAGCTCTTTGAAAGAGTAATTGCAGACCGCCTTGTCGGGCGGCTGGTGCGGGTGGGGCCGGATTTGGCGGAGAGCCAGTTTGGTTTCCGCAAGGGGCGCTCTACGGTGGGTGCCATCATGCGCATTCGAGCCCTCACGACGGGGGATGCTGTTGCCCGGGGTGGGGTTGTTTTGGCAGTGTCTCTTGACATCGCCAATGCCTTTAATACCCTGCCCTGGAGTTGCATTGGGGAGGCACTTCGGTATCACCAGATGCCGACCTACCTCTGTCGCGTGGTCGAGGCCTATTTGACGGACAGGGCCGTCATCTACCCCGGTCACCAAGGAGAGTGGAACCGGCAAAAGATGTCGTGCGGTGTCCCACAGGGATCGGTCCTGGGGCCGCATCTGTGGGACATCGGGTACGACTGGGTGCTGCGCGCCGACCTCCCTAGTGGCGTCAGCGTAGTCTGCTACGCTGACGACACGCTAGTTCTGGCACAAGGGAGTTCGCATCAGGCGGCGGCCGAACTTGCGGCACGTGGGGTTGCGACAATCGTCGATAGGATCCGGCAATTGGGACTCGAGGTGGCATTGCACAAGTCCGAGGCGATGTGTTTTTATGGTCCTCGGAACGCGCCACTGTCGGGTTCCCAGATAACGGCGGGAGGGGTTCACATCGGCGTCGAGTCGACGATGAAGTACCTGGGACTCGTCCTCGACAGCCGGTGGAACTTCGTGGAGCATTTTCGACGTTTGGCTCCCAGACTGGAGCGGGCCGGGGCTGCTTTGAAGCGGCTCCTGCCCAATCTAGGGGGTCCAAACGCCTCCTGCCGGAGGCTCTACGCGGGGATCGGGCGGTCCATGGCCCTTTACGGGGCACCGGTGTGGGCGCGTTCTTTAAGGCTGCGACCAGCACAGCAGTTGAACGCGTCCCAGAGGGTCATGGCCATCAGGCTGGTACGGGGTTACCGCACGGTCTCCCGTGAGGCGGCGAGCCTCCTTGCCGGACTGCCGCCATGGAATCTGGAGGCAAAAGTCCTCGCGCACATCTGGGAGTGGCGCGAGGAGGCGAAACGCCGGGGTGAAACTCCGCTGCCGCGAGAAATCACGGCACGGCGGACAGAGCTCCGGCGGGATCTCATGGCGACATGGAGAGTGTGATTGTCGCAACCCAGCGCTGGGCACGCCACAATTGTGGCGATAAGTCCCCTCTTTGAGGAGTGGCTAGAGAGGCGCCACGGCGTCCTCACCTTCCGCCTGACGCAGGCTCACCGGACACGGTTGTTTCGGGAGGTTCCTGTTCAGGATAAAGCGGGAGGAAACGCCCGGGTGTCACCACTGTGTGGATCGCCCGGAGGACACGGTGGAGCATACGGTGGAGGTCTGCCCAGCTTGGGCGGAGCACCGCCGTGTCCTCACGGAGGCGATCGGCGGCGACGATCTTTCGCGTCCGGCCCTGGTTCAGGCCATGGTTCGGAGCGAGAGTGCATGGGAGGCTGTCACCTCCTTCTGCGAAGCAGTTATGCTAGCGAAGGACGAGGCGGAACGCGTGAGGGTGAGACAAGGTTCGCGCCCTCGCGCCCTTAGTCGCCGCAGGAGACGCCCCGGGCGTCGGGAGTCGCAAGCCGATTTCCGGCCACCGTAGGCGCGGGCCTGCGGACGGTGAGCGATGGGTAGCTCGCCGTCCGATAAGGACCAGGCCCGGGTCGACGGCGCGTTGTGTTCCACGCGCGCCTCAAAGAGATGTCAGCACCAATTGACGGGGTCCGATAGGACCAATGCCTGCCGGGGTTGCGAGTTTGTCCGAAAGGGATATCGTGGCCCTGGCACACAGGCAACGGAAGGAACACGGGTGGGTTTTAGTCAGTAAAAGTCTGACACGCCCTCCCGCTCCGCCCAGAGCGGGAGAAGTTATTTGATAATTTCTCACCCAAAAAAAAAAAAAAAAAGAGATCGGCTTAGATTAATCATACACAAAATAGAATCAGAATGATTTATGAACCTAGTATCTAGTTATTTGTCATCAATCGACTAAGCGATCATCAATCTACATAGATTTTAATTGGAAGCGGAAATATAATTTACAAAAACAATAAAATAATTTGCTTCACCATTATTTCGCGCCAAAAGTTATCATGCTTGACCCCCCTGCGTTAAACGTTTCCGTCAGTTATTTTAAAAAAAATTCGCTGTTCCATACATTTTGACCGAGTAGGTATTGCACTTCTGTAGGAAACAGCTGTTTTTTTTTAAATTACCGACGAGAAATTTCAACACACGGGGGCCAAGTATGATGTACTGAATCCATGGTAACAGGTTTCGCGTCAATGCCATCCTGTATACAGGTCTGATGTTTTTTATAGGCCTGCGACCAAAAATATTTAATTTTGTTGAATTAATATTTTAACTCCTTTTAACATCCGATTTCCCCAGAAGGAGGGTAATTGTTTTACCATTACAAATTTAAAAACACTCACTTGACACAGTTCCATTTATTATTATTGTTTACTGAAAAATATGTTAATTTATGAAAATGTGAGTACGTATCTTACTGTGACAGATACGGGTTAAACAAACGGTAAGGGGTCCCTTTAAAATGTTGTTTTAGCTGATTGTGTGAGTTACCTACGAGTACATGAACCGCTCCGAAACGTGCGTTAATAATACGGCCGGAATTTGCATACACAAATACATAAAAAAGTGGTTCTATTTAGTACAACATTAGTAACATTTTTTTAGGATAATTTGCAAATCAGGTGAAACCACATAAAACCACTTTTTTGTATATTAATATATTGTTTTTTTTATTTATTAGTATTTGAATACTAATAAATAAAAATAAATAAATAATTTTAATTTATTTATTAGTATTTGAATAGTTTAATATAATATGAAAATAAAGAATTGAATTTGAATAATTTTATCACTGTCATGAATACGTTTCTATAAGTAGTCTAGCTCAAGGTCGCGAAACAAAAACCTAATTTAAAATATCTTTATTATTATTTTACTTACTTCGTTTGTTAGTAGATATTAAAATACAAAAAAAAAACCGGCCAAGTGCGAGTCTGACTCGTGCACGAAGGGTTCCGTACCATTATCTATAAACACGGCAAAAAAAACACGTTTTTTGTATGGGAGCTCCCTTAAATATTTATGTTATTCTGGTTTTTAGTGTTTGTTGCTATAGCGGCAATAGAAATACATTATCTGTAAAAATTTCAACTGTCTAACTATCACGGTTCATGAGATACAGCCTGGTGACAGACGGACAGACAGACAGACAGACGGCGCGGCGGAGCCTTAGTAATAGGGTTCCTGTTTTACCGTTTGGGTACGGAACCCTAAAAATCGTAGAGTTGGGACCGGATTTAGTGCTCAGTGTGCAAAAATTACTTGTCGTTCAAAGTCAATCAAGTGCCAGTAAAGGCTTTTTTTTTAACTACATGCCTTTTATTGAGTTTGAGAATCATTGTCGTTAGTTTGTCGGGTTAATTTTTAACTTTATGGAACAGTTGATTTTTTTTCGCGATTTTAAATTTGGTCCCATAGTAAAACTTATTCAGTTCAGGTCTAAAGCACTCCTTAAAGTCGGGTTAATTTTTAAACACCATATATTAATGTTAGTATTATACACCTAAACTGTGTAGTTTTGCTGCTTTACAGATTTAAACGGTCTAAATGTTTAATACCACGTAGATACTTATATTGTATGGATTGTCACGTTTCATGGTGTTTAATAAATAAATAAATTTATTTATTTTTCAGACAACAAGATCCAATTAAAAAATACAAAATACAAAAATACTTCATTCAGTTAATACATATAGAGAAGTATTTTTAAAATACCTGGGTACGTACTGCTAGGTTGTCTAAGACTAGAAAAATACCTTTAGGTATTGAATCTTTTTTTCTTTATTGAATTATTTATAGTTTAATAGTCACCAGTTTTGTCTTGTTACAAGCACGCAGAGATTTTCTGCCGTAACTGTTCCTAAAGTTTTTACCTATTGTTAGAACAATAGGTAAAAACTTTATTAATTTAATTAGCCCGCGGGTTGCTAATAATTATAATAAGAACAAACCATGAATGCTTCTTTTTTAAACAAAGATATTTATCTCATAATTGTCACGTTTATTATGATTTAAGTACCTGCAAGTCATAACTTTGTAATTGTTACCGTAGCTATTGTGTGACTTACTTCAAAACGTGAACGTTCATTGTTAAACACGTGCTTCTCATAAATACCTTTACGATAGCATAGAAAATTTTACAATGTAAATAAAGAATTCATAAAAATACATGGTTGAATGGTTACTTAAAAGAATATTATTTAAACCTGATTTACACGGTGCCATTTAATTGTATTTGGCATATAATAATTCATAAGTTGAAGCAGCAATAAATGTTTGCACCGTCTAGGGAGCGTTAGATTATTTTTCAAACGATAATAAATTGAAGAAACAAATGACTTGCATCGTATAGGTATATGCAAGTCATTAATTTGTAGCTTCAATTGTATTGCATACCACGGGCAAGAAACTCTCATCGAGTCATTAAGGCTTTATGGCTTTATTCAATGCTCTTCTACACCTCCCAACTCAGCACAGGTCTAACAGACTTTAAATTCAATCAAAACTCATTTGATAGAAGGTCGCCTAAAGATGCAAAAATTATGAAATCTGTTTGATGAGAACACCCGGCTCTACACAATTTATTTATATTTGAGAAACTTCAAGTAAAATACAATCGTAGCCTTATCGCGTTTTAGGCAAATTTTTGGATTTGGATAAGTCAGAGATAAGTGGTTCAAACACTGTAAGGGGTAGATAAAATGTCTAACGGGTAGATAAGAATTGATTTGTATCTGACATTGATCTGATAAAGATTAAGATTCAAGTATTGACGGTTTTTGTTTTCAATGACTAGATAACAGCCGCATGGGCGATCGAAAGTTAAGGTACTTTCAATGGACTCGTGCGGTTGTGTGTCGGGTTGTGGATGGGCGACCATCCATTACATACCGAGACCCCTCCGTGCCTCGGAAAGCACTTTAAGCCGTTGGTCCCGGCTGTCATTCGTGATCTTTGACAGTCGTTACGGGTAGTCAGAAGCCCGAAAGTCTGACAACCAGTCTTATCCAGGGGTATCGTGACTCCCAGTTACTGGGTCAGATAGGCAGTCGCACAATGTAAGACAGGTACTGGCATTCAGCTGTATCCAGTTAAACTGAAAGCTGACTCCAACATATTTAGGAAAAGGCTGGCTGTTTTCAATGAACAGACAGTGATACATTCTATAGAAGACGTTGAGATAACAATGGCGATAAAAGAAGTTACCACCTAATCCTTGGTAACTCATAAAATTAAATGTGAACCATGTATGTTTCCATGTACCTATTCAGATAGGTTTTTTAAACCGAAGTAATAACATCATGTCTCTCTTTCAGTCATTCGACTGGTCCATGCAAATCCAGTCCGTGATCCTGTCTTCCTTCTTCTGGGGGTACGTGGTGCTACAGATCCCGAGCGGAGAGATCGCTGCCCGGTTTGGCGGCAAGATCCTCCTTACAATCTGTATCTCTGTCAACTCAGCTGTCTCGCTGTTGACACCTCTCGGAGCTTATTATGTGAGTATGAAAGATGAAGTGTAATGATAGTAATACTTATTTTCATCAGCCTAATACGGAAGGAGAGAAAAAGGAATGCATTACAAAATAACTCAGATCCTTAATGAAATTAGGCTAAGTTCATGCTCAATTTTGTGAAACTGGTGACAACCAAACTAAGAAATGCCCTGTGTCTCAGGTAACAGTGTTCCTTCCTAGCCAGTCACATTGTGAAGCCTAAATTATTGTTTCATTACAAGCTTTGTACGAGTATTAGCTAGCTGCGTTCACGTTTCCAGTTAGTTTCATCTATTTTTCAAGCACTTCCTGCCATTCGATTCAGTTGGAACCTGGCATACTAATATAGCTACGGTGTCAACGCAAAAATATGATACCATGGAGCTGTTCTGATGATGGAGCCCGAAAATGGCCATAGGACCTCCTCAATCAAACAAGATAGCACAATCGTGTTTGGACTCATTGGTTATGGATTGACAAGTGCTTTGACACTAGATACAGATGCCCAATTTATGTTGCGGAATATCTTCCACCGAGTTCCACCAAGTTCTACTGGACTAATAATGGGAATGTATTTCTGCGTAAAATTGAAGGCGATAAACAGATCCTTATTAAAACGGAACAAAAAAAATAATAATAATATTCTAGTGATATTTATTTTAGAAGTATGTATTTGTGTGTATGTATGTATGTATATTAGTATATTATTTGTTTAGTTTTATTAAGTAAATTGTTTTTGATTATAATTATGTATTCTATTTTCTCTTCTACTCTTACACACGGTGTCTACATCTCTTTATCGACTTTCCTATCGCAGGTATGCTGGAAGAGATTTCTTTAGAAATAAGCATCACCTTTGTACTTATTTTTCTGCTCCTTTCTTCTTGTATGTTTATAATGTGTGTACATAAATGGTTAAATAAATAAATAAATAAATAAACAGACAGTGCATTTTGTAATAACTCTGCATGCGTATATTCCTCATTGCAAATATAAAGTTTACATCACATCTCAATCAATTTTTCATAATTCTAAACCAGCATTACCTTTAAATTGCTTTTTGCCTTATTTTAATTATTTCTGTTCTTTCTGTGCCACGTTCTGGGTTATTTTATATTTTTTAACAAATGGCTAACCTAAATTGCGTAGGCCATGAATTGGACTCACTTTCTGTAGCCAAATCTTATAAATGTCAACCTGAAAGCTAGCTAGGATTAAAAAATCTACATCTTAATATTCGGAGTATAACTAAAAACTTCGACGAAATCTCTGTGCTTATGGAACTTCTGGGTTTTCATTGTGATGTTATGTTATATGAATTTTGGTTAAGTAAATCAAGTCATTTACCAACTTTAGAATGTTATATTATACCTCCTATTCTACGAGAAATATTTTCAATAAAAACGACGGATGCTCTGTAGATATTAGATCTTCTATGAAACACGACGTTATAGAGCCCCATTTTGTTGATGCCAATTGTCTTATCTGTAACATAGTTGGCATCTCAATTGTGGCCCTGTATCGTTCTCCTTCCTATAAAAATATCAACAATTTCATTGAAAGTCTGGATAAAGTGCTCATGCCCTCCACACAGACGGTTGTCTTGATTGGAAATATTAATATCGATATTAAGAATGGCAACAGCGACACACACTTGGACAAGTATTTATCTTGTGCTGCCGCGCACGGACCTCTACCCGCTCACCTGTTTCCCACACGGTTCTCAAACTGTCTGGATCACATCCACTTAAAAACGAATTTATCCGCCACAGCTATTGTCATTAAGTTGTCTATGATTGATCATGAACCTCTGCTACTATTTTTGCAAACAAATAATAATTATCGTAATTTACCCCGTACCAAATGTAACATTAACCACATTGCGGTTGTGGAAGCTATTAATGGCAAAGTCTGGTCTCCTATCTTGGCGGTGTTGGATCCAAATAGAGCGGCGGAAGACTTAGTAGGAGGTCTCTCTACAATCATAAAGATCAACACGCATGAATATACAGTCCCCAGGAAACTAAGATCTCTTAAGCCGTGGATATATGTTACGGTAGCGAATATAATTTTATTCTCAGAATTTCATTAAATGCAGATTTTTTTAATTTGACGTGCATGCGATCACGACTTCGGATACAGCGTAGTAACCCCGCTACACCAGGCTTACTGGTAATTGGTATTGGTCCCAATCATTACACATGTCTGTAATCTCGCCATTTCATCTGGCGTCTTCCCAGTGGTCTTTAAAAAACCTGTAGTTCACCCAGTTCATAAGGCCGGTCGCAGAGATGATGTTACCAACTACAGACCTATATCGGTTCTTTCTGCCATGTCAAAGATCTCGGAACGCACTTTAAACAAGAGTCTCGTCAGTTTTCTCTATGTCATATTTTTTTTGCCTCCAACCAATTTGGTTTCCGGAAGGGAATGAGTTCTGAAGATGCAATAATGGCTCTGTCTGACTACGCAGTTAGGACTATTGACAATAAGCAAAAGTGTCATGGTATCTTTCTTGATTTATCTAAGGCCTTTGATACTGTTTCTGCACCGCCCTTACTGAACAAGATGGAGGGCATTGGAATTCGAGGCTTAGTGCTGGATATATTTAAAGACATCCTGATGAATCGCACTCAGGTTGTTAAAATCGGGAAAAATGTGAGTCAAGAGCTTCCCATTGCATACGGTGTGTAAAACGGTATATATGCCATTTGCTATCAGGTCTAATTCATGCCCATCACCTTCCCTTACTCTTAAGGCCCACATATGTACGCCTTCCACCATTTATGACTGCCTAGCAATCTCTTAGTTCACTACTGTCAAATACCTAGGCGTACATATCGACCCACATCTCAATTGGCATAAACACCTAGGCACACTCTCTGGTGGAACTCGCAAGCTGATTTACGTTTTTAAAAAATTACGCAAGTCTGCTAATAGGGATACATTGAGGGTGGTTTATTTTGCTTTATGCCAATCGATTTTAGCTTATTGTTTTCCAATCTGGGGTGGAGCTACTGTGAACCATTTAATCCGACTAGAACGTGCACAAAGAGTAGTTCTGAAGATTCTGCTCTCTTAGCCGCTAAGATACTCTACAGTACAGCTACATCTAAAGTGCTAACTGTCAGGCAGCTGTATGTCCTTCAGTCAATGCTCCGTAAGAACCCTACTCGTCCTTCCTCAGAGCCAACAGGCAGAATTAAACACACGGTTTTTCCCCAAGAGTCGCATAAAACTTCGTTTGCCAAGAGACACTATTATGTCACCAGCATGAAAATTTATAACCAGCTTAACAAAGTACTGAAAATTTATCCCGATACTAAATATTCTATTTTCTATAAATGCTCATCACTTTGAAGGGACACTGACTACTAAGATACGTACATAAACCTAGTTTAGAAGTCAGGGTTTTTCACTCTGGAACACTAGCTTAAGCCATATTTTTAGATCTAAATAATGTGTGTGTGTGTGTATGGGGGTGTGTGTGTGTGTAGATCTGTTTAATTTGTGTAATGTTTACCTTCTAGTTTATTAGATATGTTTTTGTATGCACGTTTTTTCTGTGACAAATAAAATTATTTTTCTTTCTTCTTCTTTCTAAATGATTATTTTTTTGAGAAATAAACACTAAAGATTATTATTAAAGATAGAGGGATTCAGAGTCTGCTAATGGAGCCGGAAGGTCGCAATAGTAACTCCTCAACCAAACAAGATAATGTGTTTGGGAAGTTCATTTTTGTCATGACAAAATATATAGCCTAAGATGTAGTCCAAGGTCTGATTATAGAGGCAGAAGGTGGTCATAGGAACTCCAAAACCTTACAAGATAGGCCTGTAGCGTTGCGCTCGTCGGATTTGTATTGACAAGTACCTCACAATCGAAGGTGAATTTAGAACAGATATTTAAACAAATTCTAACGCTATAAAGTTTAATATAAAATATACTTAAGTAAAAATCTTTTTAAAAACAACACACATAACATCACGCCTGCAATCCTCGAAGGGTTAGGCAGAGGTGTACCTATAGTATACCCATATTTCGCCATTTATGTTTGTTGTTGTTGTTTGTGTGTTGTTTGTTTGATATGTTTTAAATACCGTCTTCACGTTTTATGTTTATTATTATACGTTGTATTTTTTTTTAAATATAATTATTAATGTACTCAAACAAAATATTGTTAAACAGTTTTAAAAGAGTAACGGTGGAGTTTCTTGCCCATTCTTCTCCATACGAAACTACCTTTTGGAAAGGGCAACTAGAATCAATTAATTTTTTTTTTGTAAATTTTGACGTTCAAAAGATTGAAATAAATAATTAGACTTTGACTTTGATACAAACTTTTAATTAACTAAAAAGTATTGAATAAAACTTACTTAAACATAGAACTTTAATATTTTCATAAAAACTTGAGGAAAAATAATACTTCTTCCACATATAGATAAGCCCCAAGCTTTTAAGAAAATATTAAAAATCTATGTTTACAAAAGTTTTATTCCATACTTTATAGTTTATCAAGAGGTTGTTACATGGCCTATTACATGGGACTTAAACATAACTAACACTTGGGGGATTGCAGGCGTAATGTTAAGTTTTTAAAAAGTTTTTTTACTTGTATTTTATTTTTATGTGATGATGATCTTTAAAATAAATTAGAAGTTACTTGTGAGCAGCCAAAGTTTTAAGTAGGTAAATGTGTACTTCATGTAAATGCGGGGAAATTAATTGTTTATCACTGCCAACCTAAATTGTTTGTGTAGGTATTCTAATCACCACTGTCATACTTTGACTGTTGTATGAAATGTTATATAACATGGCAATTTGACGTAGTATTTTTATTTGATCCACAATTAATTTCCTTGATTGTACCTAGGCATAAAGCAGTAAACCAAATTAAATTAGATAGCCGTGTGATAATAATTATGAGAGTGACGCGGTAAGTCTAGCTTAAATCCATAAACAAAAATAAGTATAAAGTTACTGCGCTAAACACGAATTCAATTTAGCTTTAATAAATTCAAATTTTCTTTAAAGTTTTAGTTACGGGCATGCAAACTTAATTGGACTCGATTTAAATACTAAATTATATGAAAACATGTTTAATATTCTAGTGTAGGTACACCGTTACCCGATGGCTTGAAAGATTTAGTTCAAAATGATTAAAAACCCAGTGTTATTATTGTGGTTGAAATTCTTGAATCTAAAATATAATTTTTTGTTTTTATCATTTTTATAAGATTGGTATAAAATATAACATAATTTAGTAGAGTGCCAAGACCAAACGAGCAAACTGCATTTGCTCGTTTGGTCTTGAGTCCAATGATCATTTTCACTTACTCTAAGCGAAGCGAATCTTAAATTATAGCCTAAATTAAAGCGCGCTGTTGGCTTTTAATTTTCGTTGCTAAGCCGAACGTTGAAAATTCAGCAGCGCACTTTTAGTACATCAAATCCAACGGTGCCCAGTGTTCGTGGAAACCACGCAGTGAAAACTGTCATAAAGTGATGTAAACACAAATCATTATTATTTCAGGGAGGCTGGCAACTATTGTGTGCCTGTCGTGTCCTTCAAGGTTTGTCTCAAGGCTGCCTATACCCAACGATGCACAATCTGATAGGCAAATGGGTTCCGTTACAGGAGAAGAGCCGGCTCGGGACCCTGATATATGGAGGTAAGGTTATGGAAATTAAGCAACCTTTTCAAAGTAGCCTTTGAGTTGGCCTATAGTTCGGTATTTATAGATTTTAGAAAACTGGTAACTTTTTAGGGTTCCGTAGTCAACAAGGAACCCTTATAGTTTCACCATGTCCATCTGCAGCTTAGCTCAGAGACTCTTAGTAATAGATATCTGTAATTTGACATGGATATACATATTAATCACGCCAAAAAAGTGATAAAATAAATACAAAAAAGTGATTTAAAAAATCGTAAAGTCCTTTGCACTTAAAGTGTGGTTTTTTCTCGTGTTTCCCATAGTGTGATGTAAGGATACTCTTTTCAAAAGTATTGCGGGTCTGTGAAAACCATGTTTGGATTCAGTTTTCCGTTTGCGTAATATTAAGCTTTAAAGTACAAATTTTTGTTAGAGTCAACCGGCTAAATGGATGTTTTAGATAGGTATTAAAGACACAGATTTAAATTTGAGTTAAGCTAGCAACAGTAAGATTGAACAGGATACAAAGAAAACTTGAAAAAGTCTGACATTGAATGTTAGAGCATTGTATTTTTTTTATCAATCACCTACGGCAGCCCGTACTTTTAAATTGGTATCCGTCATCAATAGATACTTGCAACACCCAGGGAATCATTTTTTTTCAATCGGAGTGTGTTTCCTACTAAGATATTCTTCTTTCAACATTGTTGGTTTACGGCATAAATACGAGTTTAATGACTAAATAATGTACGAATAAAACGATTGTAATTATTCGCATGTATCTTCAACCTTCCTTCTCATTTATAGGTGCTTTGCTCGGAACAGCATTACAAATGATGGTATCAGGCTTCATAGCGGACTACTGGGGCTGGCCAGCCATCTTCTACGCGAACGGAGCACTCGGCGCCATCTGGGTGATGGTCTACGTGTTCCTGGGGTCTGACTCCCCGCAGCGGTCCAAGATGATCGGGAATGCAGAAAGACTGTACATACAAACGTCGCTGGGACAAATCGGAGAGCAGAAGGTAAGTTAATAGTCTTGTCCGTTCACGTAACACCGGAGAGCAAAGTTTTGCACTATAGTATGTTCCAAAAGTATCGAATGTAAATGTAATTACATGAATATCTGTGGATGCCAATTTGCAGTGCCAACTTACACATACGGGTTTAAGCATTCAAATAATAAAATCAAAGCATGATCAGATGGTGCTGACATCTCTTTGAGGCGCGCGTGGAACACAACGCGCCGTCGACCCGGGCCTGGTCCTTATCGGACGGCGAGCTACCCATCGCTCACCATCCGCAAGCCCGCGCCTACGGTGGCCGGGAATCAGCCTGCGATTCCTGATAAATTTCCCCTATATGTTTTGAGTTAGAAAATTGATTTTTTTATATAATCTCAATTTTCGTCGATTATTTTTCAATTACAATTACATAATGTTATTCAAACAATAATACTTTTAGAAAAAGTAGTGAGATATTAAGATGGAGTAAGTAACACATTCATGTGTATTTGGAAGGAAAGACTAATTTATTTTCGTGCCTAATTGCGTAAACAAATACCCTGAACAGGGTATGTTTACAATTTGATCATACACTTATGGAACAGACAATTGAATAGGATACTCAACTGAACAGCTATTGTTAAATGAGAAGTTCGTGTCCATTGGGCACATTAAGTAAACATGACCACAGAATGTCAGAAATTTAGGATGTATATTGTGTCGTTGTTAAGACTTTAAGATAAGATATTTATTTGCATAAACATACACACACAAAAAACAAAAACATGCATGCAGGATTACAAAGAAAAAATAAGCTCAGACATGTTTGCCACATAATGGCGTGCAAATATGAATAGTTAATAATTAATTTCAAGTCAATATCATACAATTAAAATAAATTCAGCAAAAAATGTCAACAGGTTAAAAATATTATTCAAAAAAACCAAAAAAATCAATTCAAAAAAATAAAAGAATTTCACTAATATTAGAGAATTCCTAATTTTTTACCATTTTTTTTTCATTTTTTTTTTTTATTTAATTATACGTAATAATATGTGGTGAAAGTTTTTAATTTTTTTAAAAATTATATTTATATATTTTCGAACCGTTTGGGGTTGAAACCTTCGGGCGGTGGGGTCCGAGTGCTCATGATCTGTTCAATTAAATCTCAAAAAGGCTAGTTGACACTTCCTGTGACCCAAGGGCTGGCTGTTACTTTGGCCAGAGGCTAAGCATTGCCATACAACGTGGCAATGCCGCCAGTCTCTTGGGTACATTAGACAGTGATGTGGATAAATTTTTCGACGCCATACTTTAGTTCGTAAATAGTTTTAGATAGGATATAATTTTGTTATTTTTATTAAGTAATGAGGTTATTTATGTAAATTTTATTTTAATACCCTTACATAAATAAACTATGAACACCAGTATATTTCCAATTTTAAAAGGTGTAATAAAATTACACCTTTTAAAATTGGAAATATAGGTAAGTACTTTTATAATTTCTGATTTAAATCAGAATTTATAAAAGTACTTACCTCGGGCGCCGTATTGTAGCGAAATATCGGGTAAATAAAAAAAAAACTTTCACCGTATAAGTACCTAATTATTTTAAAATTTTATCATGAAGTCAAATTAGAATTTTATTTAAAACAATTTATTTACTGGCAGCAATATTTTTTTTTTACTGGCAGCATTCAATTTTAGATGTATAATTATTAATTATCATTCTGAATATTTCGTTGTTTGAATACTATTGTATAATTATACGTAAAGCCAATAATTAAATTTCAAAATCAGCTGCTGATAAAAGATTCAGCCTCCGCTATCCTACAGCGCCAGTCAATCGAACAGAATAAGAAAGAAAGAAAAGAAAGAAACATAATTTTATTTGTCATCGAAAAACGTACATACAAAAACATATCTAATAAACTCGAAGGTAAACATTACACAAAAATCTATTGTGTTGCTGTAAGAAACATAACAGTCACAATAAATCTGTTTATTCCGAGAACCAATAACATCGGATAGCTAGGTAACCCACATCTCTATAAATCTGCCAATCGACAGTTTACACCTCGTTTGGTTATCATCAGGTATATAAATTATCCAGAACATTCGCATCTGGCTTTAGGAACGATAAGAGGGTCTAGAACAGGTTTATCCATAACCGATTAGATTTATAGTCATACTCGTCATAATCAGCTGTAGTTACTAAAATTAAATTATGTGTTTAGAAAACATTAACCATTTCTGTGAAGTTTTACTGTTTAATTAAATTTGACCTTGAGTTTAAAAAAAAAAAAAAAAAAAAAAAAAAAAAAAATACTGAAAACCTACAATCAATGTTGTAAAATGTCCAGATCTTGGTTTAGTGATGAATGGGGCTGGAATCAGTACTCTTGCTCAGGGTTTTTCGCCTATTTTCTTTCAGAGACTGCCGACTCCTTGGAAGAAGCTAGCCACGAACTTATCGTTCATCTCGCTGATCGTGGTCCACTGTGGTCACAACTGGGGCTTCTGGACGCTCATGACTGAGATACCGTCGTACATGAAGCAAGTGCTTGGAGTTGATATTAAAGCGGTGAGCACAATATCAATAATACAGGGTAATATTAAACTTGCTAGCGAAACTCTGCAAATCGACACGCCCTCTATCAACAATATAGTATCTGCAAATACGCAACTTTCCAGCAGAGCAGTTTAAAGTTAAAATGTACAGTAAAATTGTCATCATATGGGATATGATTATGCATTTTGGAGTAAGTGTCAAGTAACTTATTGTTCAGTAATCTACTATAATGCATTCACAAAATTAATGGAAAATCTGGTAAAAATTACACATACGTCGGATGTCGTATATCAGACATTTTTGATTGGATAAGAATTTGTTTCTTAGATCTGACGTGATAGATAAGATTTTTTAAAAGGAACAATACACTTACCGTCACAATTAAGTACCTAGAGCAACATTTTCATACAAACAAGGTCATTGCAAAGCCTCGGTTCTCCGTCAGGTAACTATTCGGATGAGATCCGATAGCAGCATTCCAAAGTACGGATTAAGGAGGTCTAGAGCGCCTAAGGCACCCAACCAATCAAACCGACACTTCATACCGGAGTTGTCCATGAAAAAAAAACTTAAAAAATTGCATCAAAATGTATAGAAATCCGAACACTCAGAACCCTACACACTCTTTTGGAGTAAACGGCTTGTCTGATCAGTCGGGTACCTGAGGTGCTCTAGCCCTGCTCTATCCGTACTCTGAATACCTGCTATCAGATCTCATCTGAATTGTTACCTGACGGAGAACCGAGGCTTCGAAATTTCGTAAGAAAATGTTGCTCTGGGTGTAAGTGTATAATACATTTTGTTGGTTCTAGTACTTAAGTGTAGGGACAAAATCATACGAAACAAACTAGTATTACAGTTCTTATGGATGTATAAATAATTGACATGTAATATTATGCATGTATCAGAAAATAGTGAGTACGGTCAGTGCTATGCATTACTTGACCCCTCTGTAAGAGGGGAATGGAAGAGGGGTCGGGTTATGCTGGTTGTGGTTTGTGTCCAGTTTATGGCAATAGGCTCGCCCTCTATCACATGGGACTTAAACATAACTGGTGAAATACCCACGAGTATACCCACGTATACTATTAAGGTACATCTCTTACTAACCCTTCTGATATTACAGGTGATGTTATGTTATTATGAAATAAAAAATAATTGATCATCAATATACTATTGGCCAGCGAAGCATGGCACAAAAGGGAGGAGGCCTATACTCAACAGTGGGTGACACAAGGGTACCGATAATGATGATGCTGATACCATTGGCGGCTACTGCAGCCGTGAGTGCTGATGTTTGCACTGAGATGATAGTATCCATCAGCTTATGTCTTAAAAATTATTAACATACATAATGTAACATTACGCCTGTAATCCCCAAATGGTTAGTAGAGGTGTACGTATAATACACCTCTACCATATTTCGCCAGTTGTGGTTCAGTCTTACGTCATAGAGGGCGAGCAATCAATATATGCCAAGCATAAATCCAGATTCCAGGCTGCTACTGAGAAATCCCTGAAGGAAAAATCCAATAATCCTTTGCCCGACCTGCGAATCCAATCCAGGATCTCATGCTCAGCAGTAGCGCTTGCGACCAATGATTTCGGTGGAGTTAATTAGGTTTTCCTTTTCCAATGTTCACAGAATGGTCTAATGTCAGCACTTCCGTACTTGGCGATGTACTTGTTAAGCTTTCCCTTCGGATTCTTATCAGATTACTTCATCGCGAAGAAGTGGCTCAGCATTAGCATGTGCAGAAAACTTTCCAGTTCTATTGGTAAGTATCCCAATTTTATAACCACCATTATTCTAATCTTCAGTGTTTGACAAAAATGAAGCCAAAACAGTTTCTACATATCAGAATTCTCGAAAGTGTTAGGCCGAGGTATATAATTAAATAGTACACTCACATTCGACATAGTATGTCTTAGGGGCTAGCCTAAACCGGGTACAAATCAAAACACCAGGGTGTTACTGAAAACCCAGTAACTTTTTGCCCAACCCAGGATCCCACGCCCAATATTTGCGCTCGGAACTTTGGGCTTAAACAGGGTGTAAAGTTCACTCATCCTCCATAGAAACGGGACGATCCTCCGACCAGACGTTGGTAGATGTCGGGACGTTGTATATAATTATGCTAGTCGCGCGGTAAACTCTGCTTGCGCAATGTAGGATTTTGCATGACATCAGTGTGATACGTAGTTCGCACGCGGCAATGTAAAATGCCGCCATACAACTTTCTAGACTAACAGGGTAATCACAAAATATAACAAAAAAAAAAATCTCCCTAGACTCTTCAACAAGGTGCATAGTACTCACAACTGGCGTGCGTGTAAGACCCGATGTATGAACGAAAACGAAGCAAAAGGAGTATGTAAAGATTGTAGCATGTGCCGTTCTGTAGTTTCTGCCTACCCGCATGGGAAAAAGGCGTGAGTATCTACTTATGTTTGAAAATCTAAGTCTTATATAACATGTTCCCAGGTGAGTACGGTCCCGGGGTAGCTCTAATAGCGTTGAGCTATGTTCCCCCCGGTGACGTGATCATGGCGGTCGCTCTGCTCACCGTCGTGGTTGGACTGAATGCTGGCCATATGACTGGATATTTGGTAAGAACCATTATTCATATTTTCGTCTTATCCACTATGAGTAGTTGAATAATTATATGTTACTCTTCAAGTCGCTTTTCAATAATTGGATTTTTGGCTGGAAGGGTACTTTCCAAAAGTACGAACTCAATTATAATAAAGAGCGAGCATTTTTCGTCACTCAGACTGAACATTGAAAATTATGCAGAAACTAACAATAAGTCTAAAACCAACCTATAAACATAATCTTAGGGCGAATTTTTCCAATTAAATCAAACGCGATCAGCGCATCTAAACGACGTTCTACAGCTGTCAGTATTCCAGAACAATGATGACGCTGACAGCTCATAAACGCGGTTTTTATGTATATTTAGGCTGTCACTAACAAAATCAGCTGAAAGTCTTTAGCTAATATATAGTGATTTTCCAACAGCTGGTCCACATCGACATGGCTCCAAACTTCGCGGGCACCATGATGGGTATCACCAACTTCTTCGCAAACTTTGTGTCCATCATGGCTCCTATAGTGGCTGGACTTATACTGCAGGATGAGGTAAGAAGAATAGAATCATGCATAATCAGCCTATGATGTTCCCACTGTTGGGACACAGGCCTCTTCTCAGTGAGAGGGGTCGATGGATGTCGGATGTTTTCTAATGTTTGGGTCTATGACATGCTGCTTTGTTCCCGCTGTTTTCCATCACCGTGTTGAAAATAAAAGTATTTTTAAAGTAAGAAAGAACATTTTTGCTAAGATCATTGGCACAGGTGATGGCAGATTCCATTATATTGACCACTGCTTTAAAAAACCAGCCAAGTTCGTATCGGACCACGCACAATGAACGGTTCCGTAGTTGAGATGAATTTATCTGCAGAAAAAACTTAACATTGTAGTTGAAAAACATGTGCCTTCATTCATTCCAACTGCAAATGTAAACATACGCACAATATACAGAGATTTACCATGTTATTTTAAGATCATAGACTTCTTATAGGTTTTTCTCTAACCTATCAGTAAAGAACTATTTTCTTTATTTTACTCAAGATTTTAGGCCTAGTGATTTCCAAGATAATGGGGTATGGTTAATTTTAATATATTTTCTTAAATATTCATAAAAGTGTTTATTTTAAAATTATAAAAAAATATAAATAAATATAAAAAATAAAATAAATATAAATAAATCCTATAATATAATATATATGAAAAAAAAATGGCACCACACCAGGGTCCGCGGGTCCGCTCTTACAACAAGCCCTTTTATTTTATATGTCACGCGGTACATTTTACACAGCGTCTTTTGTTATTTTCTAATTTGCCCCCCAAAACTGAAAACGGAAGTGCAATGTAAATATAATATAGTATAAATTTTGATTATTTAGCTCTTCAAAGCGTAAAGCGTAGCGCAAGCGGAAGGATGAAATAATGATGCAAGTACAGGTGAAGAAATGAAGAATATTATTAACATGATTAGAAAGTTATATTTGAATAAATTACACGGGCAATTCAATTAACAGAATAAAACAATATAGCAATACTAAGCGCGGCGCGATCCAAATTGTTCGGTAGGCGATCGAATGAAGACTGTAGCTCCGCAGCGCGGCAGGCGTGCGGCGGCCGGGGGAAGTGCGCACGCAGTCTCCGGCAGCCTGGCCGGGGGAAGTGCGCACGCAGGCTCCGGCAGCCTGGCCGGGGGAAGTGCGCACGCAGGCTCCGGCAGCCTGGCCGGGGGAAGTGCGCACGCAGTCTCCGGCAGCCTGGCCGGGGGAAGTGCGCACGCAGTCTCCGGCAGCCTGGCCGGGGGAAGTGCGCACGCAGTCTCCGGCAGCCTGGCCGGGGGAAGTGCGCACGCAGGCTCCGGCAGCCTGGCCGGGGGAAGTGCGCACGCAGGCTCCGGCAGCCTGGCCGGGGGAAGTGCGCACGCAGTCTCCGGCAGCCTGGCCGGGGGAAGTGCGCACGCAGTCTCCGGCAGCCTGGCCGGGGGAAGTGCGCACGCAGGCTCCGGCAGCCTGGCCGGGGGAAGTGCGCACGCAGTCTCCGGCAGCCTGGCCGGGGGAAGTGCGCACGCAGGCTCCGGCAGCCTGGCCGGGGGAAGTGCGCACGCAGTCTCCGGCAGCCTGGCCGGGGGAAGTGCGCACGCAGGCTCCGGCAGCCTGGCCGGGGGAAGTGCGCACGCAGTCTCCGGCAGCCTGGCCGGGGGAAGTGCGCACGCAGGCTCCGGCAGCCTGGCCGGGGGAAGTGCGCACGCAGTCTCCGGCAGCCTGGCCGGGGGAAGTGCGCACGCAGTCTCCGGCAGCCTGGCCGGGGGAAGTGCGCACGCAGTCTCCGGCAGCCTGGCCGGGGGAAGTGCGCACGCAGTCTCCGGCAGCCTGGCCGGGGGAAGTGCGCACGCAGTCTCCGGCAGCCTGGCCGGGGGAAGTGCGCACGCAGGCTCCGGCAGCCTGGCCGGGGGAAGTGCGCACGCAGGCTCCGGCAGCCTGGCCGGGGGAAGTGCGCACGCAGGCTCCGGCAGCCTGGCCGGGGGAAGTGCGCACGCAGTCTCCGGCAGCCTGGCCGGGGGAAGTGCGCACGCAGTCTCCGGCAGCCTGGCCGGGGGAAGTGCGCACGCAGGCTCCGGCAGCCTGGCCGGGGGAAGTGCGCACGCAGTCTCCGGCAGCCTGGCCGGGGGAAGTGCGCACGCAGTCTCCGGCAGCCTGGCCGGGGGAAGTGCGCACGCAGTCTCCGGCAGCCTGGCCGGGGGAAGTGCGCACGCAGTCTCCGGCAGCCTGGCCGGGGGAAGTGCGCACGCAGTCTCCGGCAGCCTGGCCGGGGGAAGTGCGCACGCAGTCTCCGGCAGCCTGGCCGGGGGAAGTGCGCACGCAGGCTCCGGCAGCCTGGCCGGGGGAAGTGCGCACGCAGGCTCCGGCAGCCTGGCCGGGGGAAGTGCGCACGCAGTCTCCGGCAGCCTGGCCGGGGGAAGTGCGCACGCAGTCTCCGGCAGCCTGGCCGGGGGAAGTGCGCACGCAGTCTCCGGCAGCCTGGCCGGGGGAAGTGCGCACGCAGTCTCCGGCAGCCTGGCCGGGGGAAGTGCGCACGCAGTCTCCGGCAGCCTGGCCGGGGGAAGTGCGCACGCAGTCTCCGGCAGCCTGGCCGGGGGAAGTGCGCACGCAGGCTCCGGCAGCCTGGCCGGGGGAAGTGCGCACGCAGGCTCCGGCAGCCTGGCCGGGGGAAGTGCGCACGCAGGCTCCGGCAGCCTGGCCGGGGGAAGTGCGCACGCAGTCTCCGGCAGCCTGGCCGGGGGAAGTGCGCACGCAGTCTCCGGCAGCCTGGCCGGGGGAAGTGCGCACGCAGTCTCCGGCAGCCTGGCCGGGGGAAGTGCGCACGCAGGCTCCGGCAGCCTGGCCGGGGGAAGTGCGCACGCAGGCTCCGGCAGCCTGGCCGGGGGAAGTGCGCACGCAGGCTCCGGCAGCCTGGCCGGGGGAAGTGCGCACGCAGTCTCCGGCAGCCTGGCCGGGGGAAGTGCGCACGCAGTCTCCGGCAGCCTGGCCGGGGGAAGTGCGCACGCAGGCTCCGGCAGCCTGGCCGGGGGAAGTGCGCACGCAGTCTCCGGCAGCCTGGCCGGGGGAAGTGCGCACGCAGTCTCCGGCAGCCTGGCCGGGGGAAGTGCGCACGCAGGCTCCGGCAGCCTGGCCGGGGGAAGTGCGCACGCAGGCTCCGGCAGCCTGGCCGGGGGAAGTGCGCACGCAGGCTCCGGCAGCCTGGCCGGGGGAAGTGCGCACGCAGTCTCCGGCAGCCTGGCCGGGGGAAGTGCGCACGCAGTCTCCGGCAGCCTGGCCGGGGGAAGTGCGCACGCAGTCTCCGGCAGCCTGGCCGGGGGAAGTGCGCACGCAGTCTCCGGCAGCCTGGCCGGGGGAAGTGCGCACGCAGTCTCCGGCAGCCTGGCCGGGGGAAGTGCGCACGCAGTCTCCGGCAGCCTGGCCGGGGGAAGTGCGCACGCAGTCTCCGGCAGCCTGGCCGGGGGAAGTGCGCACGCAGTCTCCGGCAGCCTGGCCGGGGGAAGTGCGCACGCAGTCTCCGGCAGCCTGGCCGGGGGAAGTGCGCACGCAGTCTCCGGCAGCCTGGCCGGGGGAAGTGCGCACGCAGGCTCCGGCAGCCTGGCCGGGGGAAGTGCGCACGCAGGCTCCGGCAGCCTGGCCGGGGGAAGTGCGCACGCGCCGCCAACCCTAAAAATAAATGTTTCATAGTTCAAGAGTAAATTCAAAATTTATTTTTACACATAGGTATAATGTTGGTGCATGATGTAATAAAATAAAATATTGTGTCACTATGTGCTGCCCTGTAAGGCACACAAACATTTTCTTACACAGAATAGGTGTAATAGGTAGCCTATAAAATTATAAAATACTGCTAAGTAAGGCTCGGCGCCTACTATCGGCATCGGCATCGGTGGAGCTCGGGAGCTTTACAGCGGCTTCAGGCGCTTACGTAAAGTTTTCGAGCGCTTACGTAAAGCGCCCGAGCTCTACCGATGCCGATGCCGATAGTGGGCGCCGAGCCTAAAAGTCTTAAAACTTTAGCAATAAACATAAAACAAAATAATAAAAATTAAGTTAACAATAATTATTAAATAAACTTATTAACTTAATTAAGTAGGTAATAAATACATCTGAGAAAAAGGTATAACCTTCGTTTTTATTTTTCTTCTAAATATTAATTTATAGCATAATATGCTTTCTGTATTAGGAACTTATGGAGTCTTTTTTATGCAGTATATTTACGAGCCTGGCTGGTTGAATACGTGTCTTATGATCCAAACACTTTTAAAAGCAAACTATTAGCCTACCTTTTAGGCGCGCATGATACGCCTAGTTTAGCTTCTATAAGAAGAATTATTATGTTGCTCTTTTTTTAGATTTTACATGACTATGATTAAAGGTTGCAAATCGTCAGTTTTAACCGTCATATCATTTAATCTCACAGCATTTATTTTATCTTTAAAGTTACAATGTCAAAAATTCTAATATTTTGAACTGTTGCAGACTGACCCGCATCAATGGCGTCAAGTGTTCTACGTGGCTTCTGCCGTCTACATTGTCACCAACACATTCTTCGTCATCTTCGGCACCAGTGAACGACAGTCTTGGAACGAACCAAAAACCAAAGAAGTTACTTCAGGTGAGAATGGACTTGAATTATAAACACATTACATAACATCACTCCTGTTTCTCCGAAGGGTTAGGCAGAAGAGTACCTAGTAGTTTACTACACCATCGAATACATTTCGCCAGTTACGTTTAAGTCCCACGTAATTTTGCCACTAACCGGGCACAAAACCAGGATCCGCAGGTCCGCTCTGACAATTCTTGATGGAAAATCCAATAACACTTTGCTCGACCTCAATACCCAAGGACCCAAGACCTGAAGCTCAGCAGTAGGTTTAGGACCACTAGACCACAGAGGCAGTTTTAACAAAAAACTTTAAATAATAAGTTGTTGAAACAACTGGAAATCCAGATAATGAAACATTTATATATATATATGTATATATATATATAGATAAAACATATAGATATTTGATTAACTAATTACTTTGATCTTTGTTATTGAAAGTCCTCTAAGTAAATATCTGCCTCAACTTCATTTGGATCTTCTCGAAAAGCTTAACTCTTTTTGATAACGTTATCCTTTTTAAATTTCAGGAGAAGAAAAGAAGGCTGAGAAAGTAGTTTAAGGAAAAAACGAAATACTTAACGTTATTGTATTTGTAAATTTTGTAAATACTTATAAAAATAAATTGTGTTACCAAAATAATGTCTCCTTTATTAATACTACTTCCTCTCTACCTCTTTCATCAAAATTATGTTTTGTTACTTTAAAAGCTAACGACGCGCGACGTTCGTTGGTTCAAATCGGCAGCGAAAAGCAGCATTTTTCTTCATACATTTGATAATTATGATTCATTTCAAGTGTCGAAAACTGTAGTAGTTCCAAAAGTACCTATGTGAATATTAATTATTACATAGATAGATCAGAAAACATACCTGTGGATGTAAATTGGTAGTGCCACTATAGAGGTATGAAAACAGAATGTAAAGTTCACTCATGCTATTAAGAAAAGGGAGGATCTTCCGACCAGACGGGGTTGTGTCTGGTGGGCTGCTGCCCGGTGGTAGCTCTGCTTGCGCGATGCAGTTTTTTCATGTCTGGTTCCGTACTTGTCTGCACTTAGAACATTTTTTTTTTAAATTCTTTATTATGGTGTACATAATAAAGAGTATTCTATTCTATTCTATTAAAGACGAGTACCTAAGACACTGTGATGTTGATTTCAGTTTTATTATAATTGTCGCTGATACGTTTGACTCCGAATCAGACACTTCTGAAATGAATGAAGATTCATAATAATGTAATTTCTCAATAAAGTTCAATAAAACTTCTTTTAGTATTTTATTGATGTTTATGTTTGCTCCCTATTAAAATAGCAATATAAGTTATACTAATAAAAACATACAATACCTACACCGAACGACAACAAAAAATATAAAATTGAAGTAGTGCATCTCCCTAGTTGACCGTAACGCTCTCTCGTGATTAGGAAATATCCTAATCACGAGAGAGCGTTACGGTCAACTACGACGAATACGTCGTAGTGTGCGTGCACAGTCATAGGCGACTCGTACGTATCGACAGCACTACAACACTAGCGAAAGGATGCACACTTGCACTGTAAGCGATTAGGAAAAAGAGTGGGGCGCGTCTTCGTGGATGGCACCTAAAGGATGGCACTATCTTATAACATTGAACTTGTCTGACATCCTTTTTGTCTCTAGGTAATTTATTTTTGACTTTGAAATATGTGATGTACCTACAAAATGAAAATTCAAGTTATATAATCACTGCTCCTATGCGTGGAAATTATATTACAATTATAATTCAAAAAAATACAAATAAATAATAATTGTAACACGTGAACTTAAAATTCATACTACGAAATCGTTTATATTTTATAGACCATAGACATTTTCGAACGACCATTTTTGTTACTTATTTGGAATTTGGATAATGACGGACTTCAAGCAAACAGCCATGCAAGAAAAAATAAAACCTACTTGAATATTGTCCTATAACTTTCATCCATAGTGTTAAAAATAAATAAAATAAATTGACATAATTACTGTCATTGCGCTACCGACTGAACCACTGACTGTGACAGATTTATTGTAACATGCTTTTTTATTATATTAGGACTTTCTATAAAATACATAGTTTTATTCTCTTTGAGCAGGGCTAAATGTAAATGACTAAATAAGTGGATGTGACAAGGCCAATAATGATGGTGTGGTACAAATAAATAGCCATTTATGCATATAAAAAGAACTTCTATGGATCAGAAACTTTACTGTTTAGTTAATAATATTGCCTCTGATGTGTTGCAGTAAGTATATAATATATCATAGATAAAATCATAGCCATGTAGGTTTCACATACACCTGTAATAAAATTAAACTGAGATGTTTAATTAATTTACAATAAATGCTTGTTTATCAGAAAAATTGTACGCCAAAAAAAAAAAAAAACCAATAAAACATACAATGGACGGCGTCATCGCTTTCTGCGATCTCTTCCAGGCAACCTTGGAATGGACCTTGGAGTTTATGGTTTGTGTAGACCGTCATTTGTCATGTCCCGAAACCTGGGCACCACGAGCTACCGATGCGCTAAAGCTTTCAGAAAACACGCAATCAAAACCATTAGTTATTTTAGAAAAGACGAATGATAAACTCCATATTGTTTCTAGATAAGATCTTTGGGATCCGACACCTGCAGGCATTACTGTTGTTCTTTGCCATGGTGCTTGGTTTTTCGATGAGAGTCAACATCAGCATGGCTATAGTCGCCATGACGGACAAACGAAGCGAAGATGTAAGTGTGGTTTATATAACGTGATTCTTCCTTGATCCATACAATATTCGTTTCTTCGAAATCTTTGTCGTAGAAATACGTTTTTGTGCACCATACTAAGTTAGTGTCAGAGTTCTGCTGTAGTTTCAGTTAACTATAGCTAAAGTACTTTGTCTTGAATGAAAAATTGTGTTTCTTTTTGTGTATTTACGCAGATAATATAAATAAGTAGATCTCTCTTACAAAAGATAATAAACTTAAAGATACTAAACATACTACTAGAGAGACTTGTTACTAGAGGGTACTGGAATGGGTTCTTTTTATTTCAATTATGTCTTTCATATTTCACGTTTTTATTTTTATACATACAGACATTTGACTGGAACATGCAGATCCAAAGTGTGGTATTTTCCTCCTTTTTCTGGGGATACATAGTGCTGCAGATCCCGAGTGGATTGCTGGCGGCCAGGTATGGCGGCATGATCCTCATCACGACAGCCATTGCTGTCAACTCAGTAGTTTCACTGTTAATACCTTTTGGAGCACACCATGTAAGCAAGTTGTCATTATTTTAATACGTTTCAACCATGCATTAACTCCAACTATTTCTACAATGGGGACTTGTCGAAGGAAAGTGTCTTACAACTTTGGTGACCAAAACCAGGCATATTATCCCTATGAAGGATTTCCCACTTGGTGTGGCTGATCCTCTATTTGTGGACATTCTCCAATTATACAATCAGAACGGGTCTAAACAATTGTCTTGGGCTTTCTTTGTTTCTTTGTAGTTTTGCCAGCCAGTTCGTGTTACTGTGAAACATCATGATCGTCATTTACTTCTTATAAATCACTTTGCTTTTATATCAACCTATAATAATATATTTCAGTGGGGTTGGAAAGGACTCTGCGTTCTTCGTGGTATTCTGGGTCTATCACAGGGATGCTTATTCCCAACGATGCATCATCTTATAGGTAAATGGGTTCCTTTAGAAGAAAAAGGCCGGCTCGGTACCCTGATATATGGAGGTAACTGTATAACGATAAAATTAATATTATTATAGAGACACGACAAAAAATATAAAATAAATTATTTGCTGGAAGAGTAAAGTAACTTCCTAACAAACCCATCTTCACTGATTTGTGTAGGTTCGTTGCTCGGAACAGGCATGGAGCTCATTGCGTCAGGCTATATAGCCGATTACTGGGGTTGGCCGGCTATATTCTATGTAAACGGTAGCCTCGCTGCCATCTGGGTGATATTCTACGTCTTTCTCGGAGCTGACTCCCCGCAAAAGTCGAGGATCATCAGCGTAGAAGAGAGACACTTTATACAGACTTCACTGGGACAAACAGATGACGAGAAGGTAGGTTTATCAATAAAGCCGACAATTATTTTTTCATCAGTCAATTATATTGTGAATACTTAAGGCTATTTTTGTCCCGTTGCAAAAAGAGGAAAGAGATATACAGCGTGCATAGCTTCATCTTCCTCATCGTTTCTACGGTAATTTAGTTAGATTGATCATGTTACTAAACCAACAAGTCTTTTGTTTGCAGATACTGAAAACTCCATGGAAGAAATTAGCCACGAGCTTACCTTTTATGTCTTTGATTGTGGTGCACAGTGGTCATAACTGGGGTTTCTGGACTCTCATGACTGAAATGCCGTCGTATATGAAGCTCGTGCTCAATGTTGATATTAAATCAGTAAGTTTTACTTTTATTCGTGTCTTCTTCTTTCATACATCTCTATCATGTGACATTTATTTTCATCCATTTTAGGGTTCCGTACCTCAGAAGGAAAAAACGGAACCCTTATATGATCACTTCGTTGTCCGTCTGTCTGTCAAGACCATTTTTCTCTGGAACGCGTAAAGGTATCAAGTTGTAATTAATATCAAATACGTAAGTTTATAGTCCCTTGAAGCTCTAAAAAAATCAAGCTTCCAAGTCAACGCAATAAAAAAATACGGCGATATAAGTGACATTATTGCGACATATTTCGATACTCGCATTGGGTGGGAAATTATCAAATAACTTCTCCCGCTATGGGTGGAGCGGGAGGGCGTGTCAGACTTTTACTGACTAAAACCCACCCGTGTTCCTTCCGTTGCCTGTGTGCCAGGGCCACGATATCCCTTTCGGACAAACTCGCAACCCTGGCAGGCATTGGTCCTACTGGACCCCGTCAGTTGGTGCTGACATCTCTTTGAGGCGCGCGTGGAACAAAACGCGTCGTCGACCCGGGCCTGGTCCTTATCGGACGGCGAGCTAAAAAAAAAAAAGAAAGAAAATACGTTTATTTGCGGTAAACATAACGCAAAGAAATAAAAACACAAACACGAAAGAACAAGTTGAGGGAAAATATGCGTCACATTCACGCAAAACGGCCATCGCTCAGCATAATGCTGCGACCCTATGCTAGACAGAGCCCCAGCGCTGGTTTTCAGCGACCGCCGGCGTTGACGTGATGACGTCAACCGGTGCGATAAAATGGTGAGATAAAAATAAACAAAATAAAATAAAAGCAAAACTTCGTTATCTACCCATCGCTCACCGTCCGCAGGCCCGCGCCTACGGTGGCCGGAAATCGGCTAGCGACTCCCGACGCCCCGGGCGTCTCCTGTGACGACTAAGGGCGCGAGGGCGCGAATCTTGCCTCACCCTCACGCATTCCGCCTCCTCCTTCGCGAGCATTACTGCTTCGCAGAAGGAGGTGACGGCCTCCCATGCACTCTCGCTCCGAACCAGGGCCTGAACCAGGGCCGGTCGCGAGAGATCGCCGCCGCCGATCGCCTCCGTGAGGACACGGCGGTGCTCCGCACAAGCCGGGCATACCTCCACCGTATGCTCCACCGTGTCCTCCGGGCGCTCCACACAGTGGTGACACCCGGGCGTTTCCTCCCGCTTTATCCTGAACAGGAACCTCCCGAAACAACCGTGTCCGGTGAGGACCTGTGTCAGGCGGAAGGTGAGGACGCCCTGGCGCCACTCCTCAAAGAGGGGACTTATCGCCACAATTGTGACGTGCCCAACTTCCGGTTGACCTAGAACGACGAAATTTGGGTAGATGCACGGTCTCACAGCACAAATAAAGGGAAAAGTCCGAAAATTTATAATTTGTAGTTTTATCACATAAAAAAAAACATATTTTGCGATTACAAACTTAAATTTTCAGTTGGAAAATTGACCGTGGCGTATATCGATGTATATATATATTATGAACATGTTTTTCAACTAAATTGTTAAGTTTGTTTTAGGGATAAATTCATCCTAACTACGGAACCTTTCATTGTGCGTGGTCCCACACGCACTTGGCCGGTTTTTATATTGTGCTAACGATGGCTGACGAGTTAATTTTGACTTATTACAGTAGTCGTGTGTCAATTTCGATTTCGATTTCAATTCTGCTCGGTTCAGCTCGTGTAACTTCGATGACTACTGTTTTGCAACAAAGTTATCGCTGGGCTACTATTGCTACAATTTGACCAATTTTCGGTTAATGAAGTTTCTCGTTTTCTTTTCAGAATGGTGCAATGTCAGCTCTTCCTTACTTCGTGATGTATATGTTAAGTTTCCCTTGTGGTTTCATATCGGATTACGGTCTAAAGAAAAAATGGTTTAGCATCAATACCTGCAGAAAAGTTTCAAATTCTATTGGTACGTGAATTATTGTCCTGTTTGAATCAATAAATTGTTATTTTGATAATATTTAACAATTCATGAGCTCGTTAACTAAATTTCTAGCTCCGAAGCCATTAATTTGTAGTTTCTTATAGTTTGGAACATGCAGGTGCATTCGGGCCAGCGCTAGCCTTGATAGCATTATGTCACTCACCTCCAGGTGATGTCACCCGGGCTGTGAGTCTCCTCACACTGGTAGTTGGGCTCAATGCGGGATACTTGTCGGGATTCATGGTAAAATGCTTTTTTTGTCCCTATACCGTAACGTCCTGGTCACCTAGTAAGTCATTATATATGTGCAGGTTGTGAGAATCCGCTGAAAGTGGGTATTGTAGGACCAGTCACAATTCTTGGTGAAACAAAAAACGACACAAACCAAGATTGAAAAAAAACAGGAAATTATGCCTTTAAAAAAAGGAAGCACAAACTGACACATAAAAGGTTTAGGATGATGATGGCTTAAAGCTTATAGTCATTTGCCGACCCCAAACCTCAGAATGCTGCTGAGATATTTTCAACAGATAAAACAATTTTGTAATAGAATCAAGATAATGCTTACAGCACCTGCAGTTTCTTCCACGGAACAGTTTTAATTTTAATAAACCTAATATCCAACAGCTTGTCCATATCGACATGGCTCCAAACTTCGCGGGGATCATGATGGGTATCACCACTTTCTTCGCCAACGTCGTGTCCATCATAGCGCCTTTATTTGCTGGCCGTATACTACAGAATGAGGTAAAAAGAGTTCGCCATCTATATCTGGAGGCAAAACCAAGGACACTGGGTAAAATGTATGGGGCTTGGTCCAAAAGTTCCGCTCTTAACGATTGGGCTTGTTAATACCAATACTAACAAGCGCAATCGTTAAGAGTGGGATTGAAAAAAAGTTAAATCATTTCCATATTTTTTTTAAACAATAGATTTCCATTTAATTATAACTCTTTTCAGGCAGTTTTTAAACAATACATTTTCATTTAGCTATGTCTTTTTACTGACATTTCTCAATAAAAATGATTTAGACTACTTTTGCCTATCGTCTTTTAGTTCGAAATAAATGCAATCAGTCTTTATGTCCATCAAATACTTTAACAAATTTGTTGATTTTAGTATGACATCGATGAATGGCACCTCGTGTTCTACGTGACGTCAGGTGTCTACATTGTCACCAACACTGTCTTCATTTTCTTTGGCACCAGTGCTAGGCAACCTTGGAATGACCCCGACTTTACTGACAATAACCCTGGTAAAGGTGAATTTATTTTTTCATCACTGCACATTTATTCAAGAGCGGTAATTTATACAGTCTTTTTTTTTTTACTGGGTCAGTAGGGGTCAATCCGAATCCATATATAGATACGGGAAAACTGTCTAAGGAACCATTAGCTCTTTTTCCATGAAATAAGGTTTGGCATAATTAGTTTTTTGGTCAAACATGAGTTTTCCATTAATATCGAGTAAAATTGCCATTTTTTTTTATTTGTTTCGGGGCTGTGTCATGTAAGGATCGTTTCATTGTATCAGATAAAAAATATGTACGGCAAAAGTAAAATATTTTATTATATATTTACAGAGGTAATAGTATCCGGGCGTTTTATACCAAATCGAGTTTTCATCCTGTCACTTATAAGTAACGAAGCCGAACTTTATAAAACTCGAACTAGAGCATTGAAGGCCACTTTGATTATGGGGCAAAGATTATAAAGAACCTTTAATGCCAATCTATTTATTACTTATTGTCATATATTTAGTACCGCAAATTAGCCAGTAATACCAAATTAAGTTAATCCTACCACTAAGTCTTCTCCATAACCATCCTCTTTGTCCCAAAATGTATTTTTTATTATTTCAGAACCTGCAAATATTCCAAATAAAATAGTATAACGAAGAAGCACGTTTGGTAACATCTTGCTAGCCTTTTATCGGAGTCAGCATCCATTTGAACCAGGTGCGCCCGAACATCAAAATTTTACTGGAAGCGACTGCCTTGTTATCTCTGTTATCCGATAACTTGAAAATACAAATATTCTTAGGAGAAATCTATCTGTTGGGTCCTTTTGAGGCTCTGAATGACAGTTCTATTATGACTAGGTGTTATATACATTTGTTTCTCGAATCAGATTTGATGATCCCATTTAATAAGTTCTCAGCTACAATGAGGAGGTCGATGTGTGTCCAAGAGTTGTTATGTAAATTTTGTAAATACCTAAACTATAATAAATAATGTGTGACCGTAACCACTGATGTTTTATTGTTAATTTATTCAAGTCACTAATAAAAAATATTCAAGTATGGTTAGGTTTGATTTCCTGGTGGTTATCAATAAATACATTATAATCATTTTCATGATGCTTCAGGTAATTTAACTTCGTCTTCTTTCATTGATTTTTAAAATAAATATAAAAGTCTGAATACGTGAATTTAATTTTTCAATCAATTGTAACCGTACTATTTATTTGAGTGCATAAAACATTGAGTTTGGGAAAAAAAATAAAGATATAAAGCTTAATGTTGGTACCTAATGCAAACTGTTTCTAGTATATTAAAACAGTGCTGATTTTTTTAGCTTTATTTCAGTATGTTGATGAAATGGGCACAGTCTTTTGAATCACAAAATCAAAATCAAAAGTCATATATTAATTAAAAATAGGCTGAGAATCAGCACATAAGACATACACAAGAGAAACCAGCTCTATTTCGGCATCATAACTATCTAAATTACTATAGGTATACCACTGCCTAACCCTTCGGGGATTACAGGCGTGATGTTATGTGTGTAACTATCTAAATTAAGGAAATTATTCGAGATCGTAAGACGCACTGAGTCTCAACGCTCAGTGGATCAAGTTAATCCGCAGATGACCTAACTAGTTGATCCGACTCGAGCTCAAGTGACGTACAGTCCTTATGCCTTTTTAAGTCTTATGGATCTGTTGGTATGGAAATAAAGTCGACCTCGTAATTGCTTTATCACCCTCAGGTTAAATGTCACGAGCACATTGCGCATCATAAAAAGACAAGGTCTACAAAGAACATCTATTGCCGCGTGACCAAAAATTGGAACTAACGCCGCGCCCTCTCTGTTTTTGTGTCACAGGTGGCAGCACGCAGTTGTGTCAGTCGACAAACGGCCATTATTTTGTTTGTTTACTTTTGTGTCGATCACAAATTAAACGAAAACTAGATAAATATGTATGCGTTGTAGTGTACCGCTATTCAAAGACGAGTTAAGGACAGGGGAAGCGTCTACCACTGGTAAAACTATAGTGGAAACGTCAATAAATTATGAATGTTTTATAATTTATAGGTTATTTTGTATTTGATGACTTTAAGTTCTTTTTCTGTTGAAGACTGGAGGCGTACGATAGAAGTAACCAACTCGATGATGATCTTCCTGATTGAAAAACTTCAGAGATGTATTCTAGCACTGATGTAATATGATAATACAAAACACAAATACACCTTTACTATAATTTACATAATATCACATCACAAGTGCCTGTATGTAAAGACAACAGACTTAGTTCTCCTGGGAGCATCACCTGTATACGAATTTCTCCCATAAAAGTGTTCAGTTTGCAATAGGATAGCACATAGTCTCGACGGAATATCGGGTTTTTTTTTCCGTATTTTGTTTTATGTTTGTTATTTTGTATTTTTGCAGTCAACAACTGCGCAACGGGGCATATTAATCAATTATGCGTAAAAAAGTCGCTTGTTTACAAAAATGGATGGATAATGACAGCTAGCTGCCAAATCCTTAGACGTTGGATAGCAACGACATCTGAAGTAAGCAAGTGCCAGTTTTTATCCTCATTTATTTCACAAATGTTTAGCAACAACCTGTCAATGTAATTCAGGCATCCATCAGGGTCCTTGTAGTCACGCTTGTAGCATTGTAGCACCCTGTCTTTAAGACAGTTCCTACCTTACAGTTAGTTACAGTTGACAGTTTCAACCTTAGTGAAATTATAATTTATTGGGAACTGTTGTCAAGAGTGATAAGGCAATGACGAAGTCGATTATACCTAAGCAGGACATTGTTTTGTATAAAAAATAGTTCTGTTTATATATTTACTTCGATGGTGCTAGTTTATCATTTGTGACTTTGATTTACAGCTATAGCTATATGTAAGCGGGCACGCCCTTTATGCCTGGAGGCTTTTATTTAGGTAATAAGTTCTGTTTACGTTTTTAGTTTTAATTTTTTATTTCTTCTTGAGTTTAGTCAACGACGATTTTTTTTGTTGGTATAGTGGCATGTGCTACCTACCATATAGCAAATAATTTAATTTAATGTTTTGTGTTGCATAGTGTAAATTATTTCACATACTATTTTATAGAATCAAGTTTTTCTAACTAAACAGACAGCTGTGCTGCTGGGGAGTTTGTTGGGGCACTTCTTCCCAGCTAAAGTGATGAAGAGCGGGCGTTTTTGGGGGACTGCGATCTTGGGAATCAAGATGTATTTGTTTGAATTGTTTCATTTGAGAGATGATGCTGAACTTTTTTGAAGTTGGTTAATTATTAACCGACTTCAAAAAAGTTCTCAGTTCGTCGGGATCTTCTTTTTTTTATTGATGTTCCCCAATTACTTGAACACAACTAAAAAGCGAAAAAAAAAAAAAAATCAGAGAGTCGGTGTATATGGTTTTTTATTTTCGTTTTTTGCAACGGACTTCCGAAATTAAAGTAAATTTTCACTTTGTAGTGATTTTTTTGAAGTCTGTTGTTTTTTTTTTGTAAGTTAAACGTTTTGTTAATAAACAAAACAGCTCAAACTGGAAGTCAAAAAGTTTATTGCAATTTAGGTGTACCAATATTGGTTGGATACTGAAATTTTCTGCTGAAAGCTTAACTTTACTCTCTTAGATATTCAATAAATCCTAGGGCATAAAAACCTCCTCTCGCAAGAACGCCATCGATCAATCTATAATGGATCAACGTTAATCGTGTGAAAATTGACAATTTGACACGAAATCAATCTATTTTCTTTTAATGAAATCCGACTTCATCTTGCGACTTCGTTCGGTACCCTACAATATTATGTAGATACTGCTGATGACAAACGGCCACGATTGTCGTTGATTAATTATTGATGCAACATCAATCGCATGAGTAGTATAAAACCCATAAAAATAAGTATAATCTTTCTGAGGGTTTTAAGCAGGAGAATGAACTCTTCCCGCAGAGTTCCTGGTTGCCAACCAATAACACCAATACATAAATTTATGTAACTATCCCCTTAGATCCTTTAAGAAATATCCAACAATAAATTTTCAGTCCAATTGGAGTATGAGACGAGAATTTACATGCTTGTACATTACATCGCATAAATCTCTCTGACCACAGATACAATATAATCACAAACTACAATATTATGTATCTGAACAAGATTGCACTGGGACTGGATTCACGCTATGTGTAACTGAGTATACTAATTTTATAGGTATTGCAACACTGCAGTTATTGCTGGAGGATAATGTTGGAGGTATATAAATACGAGAAAGGATGAAGTTATTTAGGTGTATGTATTTTATTTTATTTGTTTATATGGACTTCTTTAGGCCGATGGTCCCGGCTGCCATTCATAGATTTTTGACAGTCGTTACTGGGTAGTCAGAAGCCCGAAAGTCTGACATCAGTCTTACCAAGAGGTATATCGTATTACTCAGTAACTGAGTTGTGGAGGTCAGATAGGCAATCGCTCTATTTAAAATACTAGCACTCAGCTGCATTCATTTAAGACTGGAAATTCATCATTTTTGGGATTCATCCCAAAATCTGTAGTTGAGGTAAGCAGATTGATGTTATTTAGTTGTTAAAATTTGGATTTTTTAGAAGCATTTGGTATTGGGTATTGTTAGAATCTTTAGTCGGTGACAACCCAAAATCAAAATCAAGTCATTTATTCAAACTAGGCAGAGAATCAGCACTTTTCGAACGTAAAAATTACATAAGACAGTCTCTCGAAACCCCCGCCCCTCGCCTCTTCCTAGTGCTCTAGCTGAGATGAAGAAGTGGCGCAACAAACTCCCCAGCAGCACAACAGAATTGTCTGCCCATTACATACGACCACTTCCCATACACGGCCTTTTCAGCAAGCTGCAAAAGTTGCTAACAATGTTTAATGCCATAATTTTGCGATACATTTGTTTGTCATTTAAAGAAGACGCAATACATAACGATTGAGTACGTTGACCTCCTGAATACCTCCTCTAATCAAGATACTTTAAACTACGAGTATGTTACTTTGAATCCCGGGCATACTGTTAACCCTTTACAACCCTTCGTCAAGCAGTTATTAATAACAAATGTGACTTCACTCACATTGTTGACATTTACTATTAATTCATTCTCTCTACTTACTCTACAAAGGTCGAGGCGTGAAGGTTGTAATGTAAGGTTAATTATTTATTCGTAGTTCCCTTTTTTTCAACCGTTATTGTCCCACAGCTGGGCAAAGGTGTCCCGCACAGCTGTCCACTCTTCCCTGAGTGTTACCTTCTCCGGCCAACCTTCGATAAACGCCTCTAAGTAATCATACCAGCGTTTCCTCGGCCTCTGGTTCATAGTTCCTTGAAATGATAAATACTGTAAGAATTTCCACGAGAGATGGTTGTTTTATGAATAACGCTTGATTCATGAGTAATCTAAAAAATATTATTATTATTATATTTCTTTTTTTTTTTTAGAAAAACATACTTTTACGATGTTTGTAAATATGTGAGCACCATGTATCTATCTCATAATTAAGTTATTTTTCATTGCTTAGTTTTGAATTCTTTTTACCTATTATGGTATTATATGGATAATTTTATTCTAGGTGCATCGTCTTCACATATATAATCATATAATTAATGTACTCAAACAAATTATTGTAAAAAAAAAAAAAAAGAGTAACGGTGGAGTTTCTTGCCCATTCTTCTCCATACGAAACTACCTTTTGGAAGAGGCAACTAGAATCAATTCTATTTTTTTGTAAATTTGGACGTTCAAAAGTGCCTGTTATGTGCCTATTTGAAATAAATGGTTTGACTTTTACTTTGACTTTAAATCTCATATTCATAGGTTTAATAACGAAATCGTGTTAAAAATCAAATAAATTCCCACTCAGAACATAAATTGTAGTAGTAACAACAAAATACAGTTTGATTACATTGCGAAGCTCGTAACTCATCCATTTCTACGTTTTTCAGGCAATATATCTAAAAGTGAGGCAGACAAAGTTATACGGGCACATATAACATCGGGCAACGGTTTTAATTTAAACATTCTCATATAAACGACAAATCAAACTAAAAGGACGTTTCCACAGTCAACTGCACGTCCATGGTTACAATTGTACCTTGACAGCGGCTTTATGTCGTAGCAATAAGGGTCGTTTTCGCAGTTCAAGTTTTACCACCACTCCGTGTAGTTGGCTGTATATGGTATTACATAAAACTCGTTAATTTTGAGGGTTGACAGTCACACGAGTTATAGACAAACAATACGATACCAACTTTTTTTACTGGGTACATAGTGCATTTTTATTTACATTTTAACTACATTGTTTGATAACCCTGTTTGTTTATGGGGCAAAAAGCTCAATTGGCGCAGTAGAAGATAACTGATTTGCAACCCGTAAAGTTCGTGTTCCTTCCGTTGCCTGTGTGCCAGGGCCACGATATCCCTTTCGGACAAACTCGCAACCCCGGCAGGCATTGGTCCTAACGGACCCCGTCAATTGGTGCTGACATCTCTTTGAGGCGCGCGTGGAACACAACGCGCCGTCGACCCGGACCTGGTCCTTATCGGACGGCGAGCTACCTATCGCTCACCGTCCGCAGGCCCGCGCCTACGGTGGCCGGAAATCGGCTTGCGACTCCCGACGCCCGGGGCGTCTCCTGCGGCGACTAAGGGCGCGAGGGCGCGAACCTTGTCTCACCCTCACGCGTTCCGCCTCTTCCTTCGCTAGCATAACTGCTTCGCAGAAGGAAGTGACGGCCTCCCATGCACTCTCGCTCCGAACCATGGCCTCCGTGCGGACACGGCGGTGCTCCGCCCAAGCTGGGCAGACCTCCACCGTATGCTCCACCGTGTCCTCCGGGCAATCCACACAGTGGTGACACCCGGGCGTTTCCTCCCGCTTTATCCTGAACAGGAACCTCCCGAAACAACCGTGTCCGGTGAGGACCTGCGTCAGGCGGAAGGTGAGGACGCCGTGGCGCCTCTCTAGCCACTCCTCAAAGAAGGGACTTATCGCCACAATTGTGGCGTGCCCAAACTAGCTTCTGCCTGCAACTTCGTTCGCGTGGAAGTCCTAAGACACCGCAATATACAAATAACAGCCACATTTTAATAAAAAACTGCCTTGTTGGTCTATTGGTCACAAGCGCTACTGTTGAGCATGAGGTCCTGGGTTCGATTCCCGGGTCAGGCAAAGTATTATTGGGTTTTCCATCTGGAATTTCTCAATAACAGTCCGAAGTTTAGATTTGTGCCCGGTTAATGGCAATAGTCTCGCCCCCTATTACATGGAACCTAAACATAACTAGCAAAATTGTACGTTAGTATAATAAAGGGTCCTAAAATATTATGTCAAAGACAAAATACATAATAATAATACCATTTATTTCACGCGACACAGGACCATAAGAAAATACCTTATCCTAAACATACATATTTTAATATAAACAAAACTTGTGTTAATTAAAAGGCTAAAGACTATGTTAGTAGCACTCTACGTAGGTACACATCTGTCTATCCCTTTACGGAATACAGACGTGATGCTATGTTTTTTTATAAAACATAATTATGTAATTATGTTATTATATACATAAAGTCACGCTTTCTTCCCATGGGAACAACTATAGAACATCACCTGCTACCCTCGCTCCTTACATACTCCTTTTACTTCGATTAAGGCGCGATTCCATTAAGCAAGTTACTTGTATGCTTAGCTTGTATGCAAGTTGCAAATTGCATACAAATTTAACTAACCTGCATACAAGCTACAACTTGTATGAGGTAGTTTGAACTTGTACATTTTTATAGTCAAGTGACGTGCAAATTGAACGCGCAAAAGTTAGTTGCACATTTCGAATTGGGAACGAGTAACATGTACGCACATAGTATCTCTCGCTGTAAGGTGTCCGCTGTAAGTGGAGATGTTCAACAAGTAAAACCTGCATGCAATTCGCACACTCTCGAATACTTGTTTCCAATGCAAGCAACTTGTACGCAAATGTGACGTCATACTTGCACGCAAGACCTACTTAATGGAATCGCGGCTTTAGGTTCATATATCTGGTCACACACTCACGCTGGTTGCGAGTAATACGCACCTGATCTTTCTGTAGAACGTCACCAATTAGGTCACCATAATTATGTCCTCCTAGAACGTCTTCTCCCGGTATTCCCACTCACATCTGCCTTGTAAATACATTTTGTTAGTCGCCTTTCATTCATCCACTCAACATGACCAAACCAACTAAGCATATTCTTTTAAATTCTTGCCACTACATCTTCTTTTAAACCGCACCGTTGCCTTATCACATAATTTTTAGCCTATCATTCTTAATCACATGTTTCGCAAGGAATACATTTCCACAGCATTTATTCTACTTTCAAGCTTCTTTTGCCACACCCAACATTCCTTCTTCCATACATAAGCGTGGGCACCAAGAAACACAATTGTGAACAGCCAGTCGAGCCTTTTTGGGCAACAACTGTTTGGTCACAAATTCACAATCACATAATTATATTGGACCATTCTCTTTATTTGCGGGATTTACTCTTTATAAAACTTCCCGATGTTTGTAGTTATGGTCTCAGCAGTCAAAATAAAATATACAGAGAGTCAGAACTGGTGACGTGGGAGCAAGCGATCTTACAGTTGACCGTGTGAGAAGCAGTTAGTACTTCGCTCGACTCCTCTCGGAACTCGACCAGTAGCAATTTTCCATTGCATGCGAAGTTTTTAGTTTTCAGTGAATTAATGAATGCCTGCGTGCTTGGGTATACTACCTAATGTCACAAAACTAATAAAGAAAGAAAGAAAATACGTTCATTTGCGGTAAACATAACGCAAATAAATAAAAACACAAACACAATAGAACAAGTTGAGGGAAAATATGCGTCACATTCACGCAAAACGGCCATCGCTCAGCAATGCACTAACTCGTACATTCTTACAGATTATTCCTGACGAACAGCTATCACTAAAATAATATAACAGTTGATCATGCAGAACACATGGCCGATGAAGCCGAAAGGTTCTGGAGTGGCGACCGCGTACCGAGAGACGTAACGTTGAAAGGGCTCGCACAAGCTGGACCGATGACCGTGTGAAGGCCGCTCGAATCCGCTAGATTCGGGAAGCACACAACCGGTCGAAGTGGTTGTGCTTAGGGGAGACCATGTCCAACAGTGGAAGTCTTTCGGCTGAAAAGATGATGATGTGCTAAAACTACAAATTAACGATTTTCTGACTTTTTCCTTTAATTGTGCTGTGAGACTTTGCTTTTTGCCAAATTTTATGATTCTAGGTCAACTGGAAGACCCTATAAGTTCTCAATTATTTGCGAGTCTCAAAATATGTCGTATAAATGGCCGTATTTTTTATTTCGTTGACTAAGAAGCTTGAGTTTTTTAGAGCTCTAAGCGACCGTAGACTTACGTATTTGACATAAATTTAAACATGATACCTCCGCGCGTTCCTGAGAAAAAGTGTCTTGACTGACTGACAGATAGACGGACGGATGGGCAACGAAGTGGTCCTATAAGAATTCCGCTTTTATCTATTGAGGTACGGAACCCTAAAAAGTAAGTTGTAGTCTCATTTCCCACGAAATGTATGGGAAAAGGTTTTTAGCGATTTCTGACTCTTCTACAAACACAAACAAACTTGATCCTCATGAGAAACGGGGTCTATTGGCATCAAAAAAAATTTTTTTTAAATTACCTGTTTACTAGCTAACTATATTTTTTAAATCTATGTATGCAAATCAAAATGTCTCAAAAGTTAAGGACAGTCTTTTCCGCCCGATTTTCAGAAGCTACATTGGGTAAGGTAGGGTTTACAGCCCCATCTTAAAAATCCACTCTGTATATGTCATGATGATTGACAGCTTAGCCCCGTAAAGATTAGGCACACCACAATTGTGGCGATAAGTCTGGCTTGGGCGGAACACCGCCATGTCCTCACGGAGGCGATCGGCGGCGACGATCTCTCGCATCCGGCCCTGGTTCAGGCCATGGTTTGGAGCGAGACTGCATGGGAGGCCGTCTCCTCCTTCTACAAAGCAGTAATGCTCGCGAAGGAGGAGGCGGAACGCGTGAGGGAGGAGCAAAATTCGAGACGCCCCGGACGTCGGGAGTCGCAGGTCGATTCCCGGCCACCGTAGGCACGGCCTTGCGGACGTTGAGCGATGGGTAGCTCGCCGTCCGATAAGGATCAGTCCCGTGTCGACGGCGCGTTGTGTTCCACGCGTACCACTAAGAGACGTCAGCACCAACTGACGGGGTTCGGTAGGGCCAATGCCTGCCAGGGTTGCGAGTTTTTCTGAAAGGAAAGTCGTGGCGCTGGCACACAGGCAACACGAGTGGGTTTTAGTCAGTAAAAGTCTGACACGCTCTGAGAAGTCATTTGATAATTTCCCACCCAAAAAAAAGCCCCGTAAAGATATAGCATGATGATGAAATCTGTAACTATCTGCAATGTTCTAACTGTTTGGCCAGTCTTATTACAATTTTCTGTAAACTATAGAGGAATACAAACATAATACAATATTGCTTATCCCCCACAGCAAATAGCGTGATAATACATAGCCTACCAATTGACCAGATTTATAGAATCTTTGCAAAATTTTAACAGAATCTATCCGGTACAATTTGCGTGATGCTTGAACATATTATACATTCAGTCAAACAGATAAACAGACATTCTAAAAACTATATTTTCGGTATTAGAATCGATCCCAGACGGCCAGACCTCGTAATAATTACTTTTTTTCAAAAATATGTAATGTACAATTTTGACTTTGCTACGATTTTATTGTTTGTATAGATATTGATTATTAAACCTATTCATAAAATAATTTTATGCCACTGTAGATATTAGTTTCATGATTTGTTATGACTCCTAGATGGAAATTAAGAAACTGCTCGCGTAAGTATAGGCAGAGTGTATGTGTGACGCTTAACTACGAGTATACTCGTACTAGGCTTGCTAAAATAAAGATTTACAATATTAGGGAACATAGCTCATATTCATTTACGAAATACAAACTATAATAGAACATTTTAGCATGAATTGGTGATGTTCTTCAAAAAGGTCACATGCGTAGTACTCGCAACCGGTGTGCGTGTATTTAATAAACGCTTTTTTTGTTCGCTAAGTGAATAGGTATTAAGGCCTTTTAACTTAAACTGAATATAATAATTATTATGCTCGTTATTTAAGTTAGCGTGCTTTTAATAAAGTCCACTTATTTCAAACGTTGGACAACTTAATGGGAATGAATATAAGTAACACGGGCAATGAAATGCGTTTTTCGCAGAGTCAGGTTTAAATAAATGCTGAATTTCTCACAATTATGAGTATTAGCGATGTTATTTTAGACATAAAATTCAAAAAGAGGAATTTCGTTTCGTTTCTAAAGTACAATATTATTATTAAGCTCAATGTTAATCAAACAATTACATTTATTTCAATAATATCGTTGTGTATTTTGCCACTCTAGGGTCCATTTGCGAGTTTATCTGGATATAGATAGGTACATTAAACACAAAGCCATCTTCCTTATTATTTTTGCTCGTGCTGGCAGGACGACAGAAGCCAGCGAGCCATTCAATCAATCTCAAGGCAACCTCAGGTCAAAATTGCGTCCCCACCGAGTGTGTCTCCACGTTGTCGTCGTGGTGGGGCTTGCGTGTCTCAATGATCTTGGGGGCTTTGCCGGTAGAGTCACTCATGCCGGAAGGCCTCAAGTGAGAGACCTGACTAAGAGAGACATGGGGCGGAGTCAATAACATCTGACTTCCGCGAGGGGCGCGCCGTCTGAGGACTTCAACAGTTGTTGGTGTTCTTGGATGGCGCGTGTTTCTCTCCTCATCGTTTGGAGAGTGGGAAGAGTGGTTCACCTCTAGTACGTGTCTGCTCATCAGACATGACTGAGGTGAAGGAGTGGTCTGGGGACCCCACCCCATAAAAAAAAGGCAAAGCTGTGTTCAGCAAAATATGGAAGCGAGTCATAAAAACACACTACCCCAGGAGGGTATCTGCTGCTCCGCAGTAGGAGAATCCCTCACCGAGCAGAGCTCGGTCAGTCCCTCGTATTCTGGGGGGGACAATGAACGCCCAAAATCCAACTCGGATTTTTACCCGTCCTTCGGGGACGCATTGAGCCAGGGTGGCTCACCCTCCGGTGCTGAGGAGTCGCTGGGTTCTATTCCCAGTACATCCACGGTACCGAAACAAAAAGCACAGAGAGTGCCAAAGGCCCGAGCACAATTTGTGCGCCCGGTTGCCGTAGAGGAAGGGAGTGATGCGGGGTCGGAGTCCGACGCTGCATCTGGCGCGAAGGGCTCTTTTAAGAGCCCGGAGCTCGTGGAGGTGGGGGCTGCAAAGTTCATGAAGAAGAAGCGCTCCAAGCCAGGGGACGGCCAGGGGTCGTCCTCTGATGGTGGCCTGAACTCGGGCCGAAGGAAAATTGGCCGGCGGGGCGGGGTCCAAGGACGGGGTGGGGGCAGAGGGCTCACCACCCAGGAGCCCAGCCGAGCTAGCCCAGCCGAGCCGGCCCAGGGAGCCGAGAGGCTCCCAATGGAGGGGCCCTCTGACACCTCAGGTGGTGAGCTGGACGCCGCTGCCGGCTCCAAGGCGGAGCGAGTCGCCAGCAGCTTTGAGCAGGTCGTGGTAGCTGCGATCAAGGGTGTGGCCTTGAAGAGGATACAAGCCTCCAAGGACAAGGTCGTACCCGCTGCCACGGCCTCCATTATGGCGGCAGCGAGGGCCCTTCAGGCCGGCCTAACGTCGGACGAAATGTCCGAGATGCGGGCGGAGGTCGGCCGCCTGACGGCCGCTATGGAGCTTCTCCGAAAGGAGAACGAGGTACTCCGAGCGGACCTGGCCCGGCTCCGAGGAGCTGGCCCTCAGCAGGAGGTACGACAGGGGGTGGAGCAGCAAGGGCAGGGTCTTCCCGTGCCTGCGGAAGACCGGGTTCTGACCCTGGTGCGGCAGGAGCTGGCTGCCTTCCATAATCGGTTTTCCGTTCTGGAGGGCATTGTCCTGCGCCCTCCACTAGCGGCGAGCAAGCCAGCCACCTTTGCCGCCGCCGTGGCTGCCACGGCCCGGCCCACGGCTAAGCCCGCGGCAAATCCCGTGGCCAAACCCGCGGCGGCGAAATTGGTGCCACCCCCACCCAAGGCCAAGAAGGGCGGGACAGCTGCGCAGGCGGCTGTGCAAAGGGCGAGGCCCCCAGCCCTGGCGGCGGGAAGGCTGCCCCCACCCCCACCCCCGCCTTCCAATTCTTCTCCGGCGGATACCGAATGGCAGGTAGCTGGAGAGAACAGGAGGGCGGGTAAGGCCAAAAGGGCGGCCAATAGAAAGGAGAGGCGGCAACGGCGCAAGAAGCGAAGCGCCGCGGCTAGGCTCCGCGCCCCGAAGTCCGCAGCTGTAGTAATTACACTACAGCCGGAAGCGGAGAAGAAGGGCGTGACCTACCGTGAGGTGCTCGCTAAGGCGTGGGCGGCAGTGAACCTGGAGGAGATCGGCGTCGCCGATGGCTTCCGAATGAAGGTCACTGCGACGGGGGCCCGGATGCTGGAGATCCCCGGGGCGGCCAGTGGCCCTACCGCTGACGCCCTTGCCGAAAGGCTCAGGGCGTCCTTAAATGCGGAAGAGGCCCGGGTGTCCAGGCCTACTAAGTGCGCTGACATGCGCATTTTGGGCCTGGACGACTGCGTGACGGCGGAAGAAGTTGTGGCCGCCGTGGCTAGGACTGGAGGGTGCTCTGCCGAGCAGGTGAGGGCGGGCACCATCCGTCCTGATAACACGGGGATGCAAACCGTTACGGTGAGCTGCCCCGTGTCGGCGGCCCAAAAGATAGCCGGGGAGGGCCGAAGGCTCCGGGTGGGCTGGGTATCCGCGCAGGTTAAACTGCTGGAACCCAGACCTCTGAGGTGCTTCCGCTGCCGGGTGGGTAACCACGTGGGAGCATGTTGCACCTCGGAGGTGGACCGCAGCGATCACTGTTTCCGCTGTGGTCAGCCCGGTCACAAGGCTGGCTCTTGTAATGCCACGCCGCACTGTTTTGCATGTGCGGCGGCTGGCAAGCCGGCCGATCACCGGGCTGGGTGCAAGGCCTGCGCTCCCCCCCCCAAACCCAGGGGCAGAGGCAAGCCCTCCGCCACCGCCGTCACCGCCGCAGCCGCCACTATTGCCGCCGCCGTTGCCGCCACCACCGTCGTCGCTGCCGCCGCTAACACCGCGGCAGGGCCTTCACAGGGGGCCCAGGAGGGGGCTGAAATGGAGTGCCAATAAATGGCCCCATTACGCCTCCTCCAGGCGAACATCAACCACTGCGCCGCCGCTCAGGATCTCTTGCTCCAGAGCATGGCGCAGTGGTCGATTAACATCGCCGTGGTCGCTGAGCCGTACTTTGTCCCGCCCAGGGACGACTGGGTGGAGGACCTGAGCGGCTCAGTGACCATTATTTCGTCGGCCGCCGCCGGTACCCCGTCCCTTGAGGCCGTCAAGAGGGGAGGGGGTTGCGTGGCAGCACGGTTCGGGGAGATTGTCGTGGTGGGAGTATACTTCTCCCCGAACCGAACTCTCGCCGAGTTCCACAACTCCCTTGGGGAGTTAAGAATCGTCGTCGTCGGGTACCATCCCCTCCCAGTGATCGTCCTCGGGGACTTCAATGCCAAGAACGTGGCTTGGGGTTCCCGGTATACGGACACACGGGGCAGGATGGTGGAGGACTGGGCTCTGGAGACAGGCCTGGTCGTCCTAAACCGGGGTTCTGTCCCCACGTGTGTGCGGATGCGGGGTGAATCAGTGGTGGACATCTCGTTCGCCAGCCCCGCTCTGTCACCGCGTGTCATCGACTGGCGCGTCATGGAGGGGGTGGAGACCTATTCCGATCACCGGTACATCCGGTTTGACGTCTCCGCCCAGACCTCGGGCGCGCCGGTCCGACAGACCCCGAGTGGTCCGCGGTGGGCGCTGAAGCAGCTGGACCGGGAGCTCCTCCTGGAAGCCACGATCGTGCAGGCCTGGGTGTCATCACCGGACAGGCCTGCCGACATCAATGACGAGGCGGAGTGGTTCCGGGAGGCCATGTCCGAAATATGTGACGTGGCAATGCCCCGGGTCCAGCCCGGACGTGCCCGGCGCCAGGTGTACTGGTGGTCGCGTGAGCTGACCGCTTTACGCGAGGCGTGCGTTGCTGCGCGCCACCGGTACTCCAGGCACCGCAGGCTCCGTGTCCGCCCTCCGGATACGGAAGCCATTCAGGCGGAGCTATACGAGGGGTACAGAGCAGCGAAGACTGCCCTCCGAGCAGAGATCCAGCGGGCCAGAGGACTGGCCCGCGAGGAGACGCTGGAGACTCTCAACAGAGACCCGTGGGGACGCCCCTACAAATGGGTGCGAGATAAACTCCGCCCATGGGCTCCCCCGCTGACGCAGAGTCTCCGGCCCCAGCTCGTGGAGGACGTGGTGAGCGCTCTGTTCCCTTCGCGAGGGGAACATACTCCCCCGCCCATGGCTCCGCCTCCTGCGGTGTCAGATGCGGACCAGACCGACGACGACGATGCTCCAGAGGTGACCGAGGTAGATCTGAGAGTGGCGGTACGTAGGCTGAATGCCAAGAATACCGCCCCAGGACCCGATGGCTTGCCTGGAAAAGCCTGGGTTCTGGCTTTAGAGGCTCTCGGGCCTCGACTAAGGGGGCTCCTAAGCGCATGCTTGGAGAGGGGCCAGTTTCCACTTCGTTGGAAGACGGGGAAACTGGTCCTCATAAAGAAACCAGGGCGCCCGGCGGACTCTCCGTCCGCTTACCGGCCCATCGTGCTGCTCGACGAGGTGGGCAAGCTCTTTGAAAGAGTAATTGCAGACCGCCTTGTCGGGCGGCTGGTGCAGGTGGGGCCGGATTTGGCGGAGAGCCAGTTTGGTTTCCGTAAGGGGCGCTCTACGGTGAATGTCATCATGCGCGTTCGAGCCCTCACGACGGGGGATGCTGTTGCCCGGGGTGGGGTCGTCTTGGCGGTGTCTCTTGACATCGCCAATGCCTTCAATACCTTGCCCTGGAGTTGCATTAGGGAGGCACTTCGGTATCACCGGATGCCGACCTACCTCTGTCGTGTGGTCGAGGCCTATTTGACGGACAGGGCCGTCATCTAGCCCGGTCACCACGGAGAGTGGAACCGGCGAGAGATGTCGTGCGGTGTCCCACAGGGATCGGTCCTGGGGCCGCATCTGTGGGACATCGGGTACGACTGGGTGCTGCGCGCCGACCTCCCTAGTGGCGTCAGCGTAGTCTGCTACGCTGACGACACGCTAGTCCTGGCACAAGGGAGTTCGCATCAGGCGGCGGCCGAACTGGCGGCACGTGGGGTTGCGACAATCGTCGATAGGATCCGGCAATTGGGACTCGAGGTGGCATTGCACAAGTCCGAGGCCATGTGTTTTTATGGTCCTCGGAACGCGCCACTGTCGGGTTCCCAGATAACGGCGGGAGGGGTTCACATCGGCGTCGAGTCGACGATGAAGTACCTGGGACTCGTCCTCGACAGCCGGTGGAACTTCGTGGAGCATTTTCGACGTTTGGCTCCCAGACTGGAGCGGGCCGGGGCTGCTTTGAAGCGGCTCCTGCCCAATCTAGGGGGTCCAAACGCCTCCTGCCGGAGGCTCTACGCGGGGATCGTGCGGTCCATGGCCCTTTACGGGGCACCGGTGTGGGCGCGTTCTTTAAGGCTGCGACCAGCACAGCGGTTGAACGCGTCCCAGAGGGTCATGGCCATCAGGCTGGTACGGGGTTACCGCACGGTCTCCCGTGAGGCGGCGAGCCTCCTTGCCGGACTGCCGCCATGGGATCTGGAGGCACAAGTCCTCGCGCACATCTGGAAGTGGCGCGAGGAGGCGAAACGCCGGGGTGAAACTCCGCTGCCGCGAGAAATCACGGCACGGCGGACAGAGCTCCGGCGGGATCTCATGGCGACATGGAGAGTGCGATTGTCGCAACCCAGCGCTGGGCACGCCACAATTGTGGCGATAAGTCCCCTCTTTGAGGAGTGGCTGGAGAGGCGCCACGGCGTCCTCACCTTCCGCCTGACGCAGGTCCTCACCGGACATGGATGTTTCGGGAGGTTCCTGTTTAGGATTAAGCGGGAGGAAACGCCCGGGTGTCACCACTGTGTGGATCGCCCGGAGGACACGGTGGAGCATACGGTGGAGGTCTGCCCAGCTTGGGCGGAGCACCGCCGTGTCCTCACGGAGGCGATCGGCGGCGGCGATCTCTCGCGTCCGGGCCTGGTTCAGGCCATGGTTCGGAGCGAGAGTGCATGGGAGGCCGTCACCTCCTTCTGCGAAGCAGTTATGCTAGCGAAGGAGGAGGCGGAACGCGTGAGGGTGAGACAAGGTTCACGCCCTCATGCCCCTAGTCGCCGCAGGAGACGCCCCGGGCGTCGGGAGTCGCAAGCCGATTTCCGGCCACCGTAGGCGCGGGCCTGCGGACGGTGAGCGATGGGTAGCTCGCCGTCCGATAAGGACCAGGCCCGGGTCGACGGCGCGTTGTGTTCCACGCGCGCCTCAAAGAGATGTCAGCACAAACTGACGGGGTCCGTTAGGACCAATGCCTGCCGGGGTTGCGAGTTTGTCCGAAAGGGATATCGTGGCCCTGGCACACAGGCAACGGAAGGAACACGGGTGGGTTTTAGTCAGTAAAAGTCTGACACGCCCTCCCGCTCCGCCCAGAGCGGGAGAAGTTATTTGATGATTTCCCACTCAAAAAAAAAAAAAAAAAAAAAAAGGTCAAAATTGCGTCAGTACAGACTGTTTGTTATTTCTCGCTTGGGACGCAATAAACTCATGCGTGAATTAACTAGCCCACAGTGAAGTTGTTTGTTATTTAATGCCAAGCGATTATTCTCTCTACAGCGCAATGACTATTACACAAATCTCCCAAAATTTTGTAGTCACTGGCTCCCGAACAAATCCTTAAATTATGGCGACACAAACGCGGCTAAATCACCTGCATAGCACAGACATAAATAATTAGCAAGCGGATTTCACAATTCCGAGTGTACGGCAAATCCGTACATCCGGGCATCCGTGCACACACATCCGTGTTCGAATGTCGTTTGAATTATGTTATAATTAAAACCAGTTCTTTGTTCTGGCTCGCGCCCATTTTCGGCAACTCGGCAATCTCACTCGGTTTGCGCTCACAAGTGGTGCTTACATTTAATTAGGTACGCGCTGCATTGCTCTTCCTAATTATTTTCCTTTTAATTTACAGTGTAGTTAGCACAAGAATTAAGTGCACGAGGATAAATACGAGTACGTTAAACATTAAACAGAGATGATATTTTATAATTTGAATTTTTTCAGCTGTAAATCTATATCTTTGTTAACAATTCTAGAGACGCAACAACAACTCATCGAAACATGCTAAAGGCTGTCTAACTAATACTGTGCCCTGTATGATCAATTTACTAAAAATGTGCTTAATAAGCAATTATAAATAAAATAAAAACTCGATTTCTAGATTTTGAATACATGCATGCACAGACATCTTGTCATGATTTCTCTTGACAACAGAACCTCACAACCAGGTTTCACAGCCTTCAAAATAGTAACCTACAACGGGAGAATTTTCCTACAATTTCCACGTTGACGCCACTCTATATTAAATAATTATTTAATATATATAGTGTTATGATTCAAAATGTGTAGTTTATTAATATGTAATTATTTATTAATGTACTTATGAGTGAAACTGCAGAGTTTTCAGACAATAGTAAGCGCCCGGTGGAATGCAGAAGAGAGTTCAGTCTATAGATAAATCAACACTGAGTGCCATCTATTGCACGGGAGGAATTCATGCCACAGAGTAGAATAATGGTTATTGAAATGCGGTAGAGCAAATTGTTCTTAACACTATTTTTATTAGCTTATTTGAGCTTAATTGAAACTCATATTTATTATCACTGAATTCATTCTTTATCTGATTATAAGTACTAGTATGTAGTTTGCCAACAAATCAATTTAAATACGTAATTTAGAGAAACCTTGAAGTTCTTGCAACACGTAAAAGACTCTTGACCTCAATTCTATGGTGGGAAATTAATGAATTGCCATTAAGGCAATCTCGTCGAAACAATTAAAGTAAAAACTTAGTACTAAACTTTCTGTTTCTCTGTTATTTCTCATGTCCTAAATTCAAACTTTTGAACAAAGCCTTTCTAAAATGGTATCTCCGATTACAAATTGTTTAACTGCATTTGTTCTCCTATGTCGACAAAGTAAAGCAAGATAGTCTAGTATTTGTTCAGCAAGTTTAGGCCCGTAACATCGAAATATTATTCATGTTTTGACCTATATTTGAACATAGGAGCCACGAGCCAGTAATATTGTTTGCGAAGTTTGTTTGTAAGTGTAATCCTTTGAATTTGTACAATGGGATGCATGTTTTAATAAACTTTGACAAGTTTTTATGAAATGAGCTTAGGTATTATGCTTTATTTTCATGAGCATCTACAGAATGTGTGTACTTTCAGTTATTGTTACGTGTTATACTACTACTTCATATCATTTTGGAAGATATTTGGAATTTGGATATTGCTGTTATCCAATTTTATAAACTAAAGCAGGCACTTGAAGTTTTAAATCTTCAAATAGTATGCTAGTTTTACCGCGAATTCCTTGCCAAATTGTAAATTTGTGAAACTGAACAATATCTGGTTATTTAATAAAAATGGATGTAGCAAATATAATGTAAATAAAACAGTTACTGTTTAATAACGTGGAACATAATGCAAATGATAATATTCAACGAGATAGTAGCTTGGATGCGGATGTTAAGAGTGCATGTTATTCCGTTTAATATATCAGACTGAATAGCATTTATAATGTTATTTTTAAATATACTAGACATTGTATATATTTTTGTAATTATTGTTTGTTTGAAAATATAGATATTTATGGAAGAGATGGATCAAAATAAATGCAGAAAATAATTAAATCTGCTTGAAAATTGTAATGAGCCCACAGAAAATACTTTAAATCGAATAATGTATAAATACAAGTTGATTATAAATAAATAAATAAATAATTGCCTCCAATTCTCTCAAAATTGGCTTAAATATATTTATTTCATTGCTTTTTAGGATGTGTGCTATCCAAATGCTGCAAAATTTTTGACCCTGCTTTATATGAATAATTCGAAAGGCATGTTAGAATATTTTCATTTCCGCCTCTAAGTTCAGCAGTTCCAGGTGTCAATAGGTCGCGGTTATCACTTTTTGTTACGGTGACACGCAATTGATACGGTGCGACCTTATACGTCTATGCCAAATTACGCGTTCGAAAGAAAAAACGTATATTAAGACTACGAAAACAAATTGCAGTATGGTTTTACCTAACAAAATACGACTTACGTATTAAACTGGATGACAAACAATTATTTTATATCAGTACGAGAGGGTTAGCTTAGCCTATTAGAGAGGACAGGTAACCTAATTAAAATAGGTGAAACAGTCAAAAATAATTAAAGAATGCTCAGACTTTCCTTGATATCTTTTACAGCGAATTTTAAAGGTTTTGTGCGTACAACCGCAAACATTGATGTGGACTCTATCTCAGATAAGTAGGAATTTGAGGACGTATTGAGGTCACTACAGGCTAGATGGTCAGCTATTGACAGACTACATACCTACCCATCGGTATGACAACACAAAACTAATATTCCCGTCCCATATGAACATTTTGCTAGGCCTGCCAAACATACAACAGCAATCGTTACAGCAGATTAAGCGAATGCATTACACCACGCAGGAATGTCTTAATGCCATTAAAAACTTAGGAGTTGAGACCACATTGTAGGATCCAATGATCATACACATTCTAGGTCAAAAGCTAGATACAGAAACATACACAGACTACATAAGGTCTCTGAAGAATTCGAAAGAACTACCGGTTCTCGCCGAGTTCTTAGAGTTTTTGTAAACAAAATTTACATCCCTGGAAACAGTTCGCCGTAACGATAGTGTGCCCTCGAAGAATTCTCATCAAAACAATTATCCTAATCAAACATCTAACAATGAGAGAATTAATTACAACAATTCTAACAACGGAAATAGAGCATTTATAATTGTAAAACATATTTAAAAATGAGCGATGACCAAAGGCGAAAAAACTGCAACCAAATTGAAACTTTGCACAAATTGTTTATTTAGCCATTTCGGAAATCAATGCACCTTCAACTTCACTTGCCGAAAATGCCAAGATTAACGTAACACCATTTTATATGACGCATTTTCGAAATTATCGATTGCATCAGCTTTGTCGTCAAGAGGCAACAACGTTGAGAAACAAAAAGCAAAGCGCAGTGAACCCGTGATGGGCACCGTGAACGCCTCTCAAGATGACAACCCGGAGATATTGCTAAAGACAGCTCTGGTGAAGGTCAAAGGTGTGGATGGAACTTACCAAACCATACGCGCCTTGATCGATCAAGGGTCCTAGCTATCCTTAATAACTGAGGAAGCGGCTCAGATGTTAGGTATCAAGAGACGACGATGCAAAGAAGTCATCTTTGGAGTGGGACAAAAAGAAAACAGTTCTAAGGGGGTGATAAACATAAAATGTGCTTCTACGTACAGAAATTTTGAATCCGAATCGTTTTCCAAACCAAACATTCGTTAAACCAAATTGGACTTACATAAAAAACATTAATTTAGCTGACTAGGAATTCTACAAAAGTCGCCAAGTTGACTTGCTTTTCGGGGCGGACATTTATGCTAACATTATGCTAGGCGGAATTATAAAAAGAGAACATGCTGAACAGCCGATGGCTCAACAAACACAGCTGGGATGGTTACTATGCGGTAACGTAAAAACATACCAATGTAATGTGGTTCTAAATAACATCGAATAAATTCAGAATTTTTGGGAAGTTGAGGAGATTTTAGAACCTTCAAACCTATCGGTAGAAGATCAGGAACATATAGACTATTATACAAAAACAACAAGAAAAAACAGTCAGGGTCGCTATGAAGTAAGAGTACCACTGAAAGAAGAATTAAAACAGCAATTGGGATCTTCCAAACCTATGGCTATTGCGCAACTAAAGAATTTGGAACGCCGCTTACAAAAACAACTAACTTTAGCCGAAATATACAAGGATTTCATGAAAGAATATGCTGCGTTGAACGACATGAAACTGGAACAGAAAAACAATAACATAACACTCGAATGCTTCTTGCCTCACCACGGCATGCAGAGAGAAGAATCTTCAACAAGAAAACTTCGTGTGGTATTTAACGCATCCGCAAAAACATCCACCAAATGGATTTTTTTCTTTCTTTCTTTCTTTCTTTCAAATACAACTTGAATGACGTCATGATGAAAGAGCCAAACCTACAAAAAGTTCTATAGGCGTTACTACTGCAATGGAAACAATATACCTGTGCCTTCACTGCGGACATTGAGAAGATATACCGGCAAATCTTAGTTAACCCCATTGATCAACATCTACAAAAAATCGTTTGGCGTGAGTCTTCAATACAACCTATACAACTGTATCAATTGAACACGGGACACGGGACAAAGGCTGCACCGTTTTTAGCAATTATTACCTTGAAACAGTTGGCGGCAGATAAGCGATGCAAGTTTCCAAAAGCGGCTGCTATCCTGGAAAACAGTTTTTATAAGGATGACTTGTTACACGGCTGCTACCGCATAGAACAGGGTAAACAATCGATAAATGGTTTAATTCAGCACTTGAAATCAGGCGGCTTTAATCTTTGAAAGTGGTCATGCAACAGTCAGGAATTATTGGGGAAGATATCAACAAGTCAAGAGGAATTTGTTTGTTTATAGCTCCAAAATGATGACATCTTGAAAACCTTAGGTTTGTGCTGGAACCCAAAGGGAGATTAATTTACATTTCATTGTGACTTTTCACAAACAACCTCAAAACGAACTAAAAGGACCTTACTATCAGAAATATCAAAATTATATGACCCTCTTGGTTGGCCGAACTCGGCGAGAACCGGTAGTTCTTTCGAATTCTTCAGAGACCTTATGTAGTCTGTGTATGTTTCTGTATCTAGCTTTTGACCTAGAATGTGTATGATCATTGGATCCTACAATGTGGTCTCAACTCCTAAGTTTTTAATGGCATTAAGACATTCCTGCGTGGTGTAATGCATTCGCTTAATCTGCTGTAACGATTGCTGTTGTATGTTTGGCAGGCCTAGCAAAATGTTCATATGGGACGGGAATATTAGTTTTGTGTTGTCATACCGATGGGTAGGTATGTAGTCTGTCAATAGCTGACCATCTAGCCTGTAGTGACCTCAATACGTCCTCAAATTCCTACTTATCTGAGATAGAGTCCACATCAATGTTTGCGGTTGTACGCACAAAACCTTTAAAATTCGCTGTAAAAGATATCAAGGAAAGTCTGAGCATTCTTTAATTATTTTTGACTGTTTCACCTATTTTAATTAGGTTACCTGTCCTCTCTAATAGGCTAAGCTAACCCTCTCGTACTGATATAAAATAATTGTTTGTCATCCAGTTTAATACGTAAGTCGTATTTTGTTAGGTAAAACCATACTGCAATTTGTTTTCGTAGTCTTAATATACGTTTTTTCTTTCGAACGCGTAATTTGGCATAGACGTATAAGGTCGCACCGTATCAATTGCGTGTCACCGTAACAAAAAGTGATAACCGCGACCTATTGACACCTGGAACTGCTGAACTTAGAGGCGGAAATGAAAATATTCTAACATGCCTTTCGAATTATTCATATAAAGCAGGGTCAAAAATTTTGCAGCATTTGGATAGCACACATCCTAAAAAGCAATGAAATAAATATATTTAAGCCAATTTTGAGAGAATTGGAGGCAATTATTTATTTATTTATTTATAATCAACTTGTATTTATACATTATTCGATTTAAAGTATTTTCTGTGGGCTCATTACAATTTTCAAGCAGATTTAATTATTTTCTGCATTTATTTTGATCCATCTCTTCCATAAATATCTATATTTTCAAACAAACAATAATTACAAAAATATATACAATGTCTAGTATATTTAAAAATAACATTATAAATGCTATTCAGTCTGATATATTAAACGGAATAACATGCACTCTTAACATCCGCATCCAAGCTACTATCTCGTTGAATATTATCATTTGCATTATGTTCCACGTTATTAAACAGTAACTGTTTTATTTACATTATATTTGCTACATCCATTTTTATTAAATAACCAGATATTGTTCAGTTTCACAAATTTACAATTTGGCAAGGAATTCGCGGTAAAACTAGCATACTATTTGAAGATTTAAAACTTCAAGTGCCTGCTTTAGTTTATAAAATTGGATAACAGCAATATCCAAATTCCAAATATCTTCCAAAATGATATGAAGTAGTAGTATAACACGTAACAATAACTGAAAGTACACACATTCTGTAGATGCTCATGAAAATAAAGCATAATACCTAAGCTCATTTCATAAAAACTTGTCAAAGTTTATTAAAACATGCATCCCATTGTACAAATTCAAAGGATTACACTTACAAACAAACTTCGCAAACAATATTACTGGCTCGTGGCTCCTATGTTCAAATATAGGTCAAAACATGAATAATATTTCGATGTTACGGGCCTAAACTTGCTGAACAAATACTAGACTATCTTGCTTTACTTTGTCGACATAGGAGAACAAATGCAGTTAAACAATTTGTAATCGGAGATACCATTTTAGAAAGGCTTTGTTCAAAAGTTTGAATTTAGGACATGAGAAATAACAGAGAAACAGAAAGTTTAGTACTAAGTTTTTACTTTAATTGTTTCGACGAGATTGCCTTAATGGCAATTCATTAATTTCCCACCATAGAATTGAGGTCAAGAGTCTTTTACGTGTTGCAAGAACTTCAAGGTTTCTCTAAATTACGTATTTAAATTGATTTGTTGGCAAACTACATACTAGTACTTATAATCAGATAAAGAATGAATTCAGTGATAATAAATATGAGTTTCAATTAAGCTCAAATAAGCTAATAAAAATAGTGTTAAGAACAATTTGCTCTACCGCATTTCAATAACCATTATTCTACTCTGTGGCATGAATTCCTCCCGTGCAATAGATGGCACTCAGTGTTGATTTATCTATAGACTGAACTCTCTTCTGCATTCCACCGGGCGCTTACTATTGTCTGAAAACTCTGCAGTTTCACTCATAAGTACATTAATAAATAATTACATATTAATAAACTACACATTTTGAATCATAACACTATATATATTAAATAATTATTTAATATAGAGTGGCGTCAACGTGGAAATTGTAGGAAAATTCTCCCGTTGTAGGTTACTATTTTGAAGGCTGTGAAACCTGGTTGTGAGGTTCTGTTGTCAAGAGAAATCATGACAAGATGTCTATGCATGCATGTATTCAAAATCTAGAAATCGAGTTTTTATTTTATTTATAATTGCTTATTAAGCACATTTTTAGTAAATTGATCATACAGGGCACAGTATTAGTTAGACAGCCTTTAGCATGTTTCGATGAGTTGTTGTTGCGTCTCTAGAATTGTTAACAAAGATATAGATTTACAGCTGAAAAAATTCAAATTATAAAATATCATCTCTGTTTAATGTTTAACGTACTCGTATTTATCCTCGTGCACTTAATTCTTGTGCTAACTACACTGTAAATTAAAAGGAAAATAATTAGGAAGAGCAATGCAGCGCGTACCTAATTAAATGTAAGCACCACTTGTGAGCGCAAACCGAGTGAGATTGCCGAGTTGCCGAAAATGGGCGCGAGCCAGAACAAAGAACTGGTTTTAATTATAACATAATTCAAACGACATTCGAACACGGATGTGTGTGCACGGATGCCCGGATGTACGGATTTGCCGTACACTCGGAATTGTGAAATCCGCTTGCTAATTATTTATGTCTGTGCTATGCAGGTGATTTAGCCGCGTTTGTGTCGCCATAATTTAAGGATTTGTTCGGGAGCCAGTGACTACAAAATTTTGGGAGATTTGTGTAATAGTCATTGCGCTGTAGAGAGAATAATCGCTTGGCATTAAATAACAAACAACTTCACTGTGGGCTAGTTAATTCACGCATGAGTTTATTGCGTCCCAAGCGAGAAATAACAAACAGTCTGTACTGACGCAATTTTGACCTGAGGTTGCCTTGAGATTGATTGAATGGCTCGCTGGCTTCTGTCATCCTGCCAGCACGAGCAAAAATAATAAGGAAGATGGCTTTGTGTTTAATGTACCTATCTATATCCAGATAAACTCGCAAATGGACCCTAGAGTGGCAAAATACACAACTATATTATTGAAATAAATGTAAATGTTTGATTAACATTGAGCTTAACAATAATATTGTACTTTAGAAACGAAACGAAATTCCTCTTTTTGAATTTTATGTCTAAAATAACATCGCTAATACTCATAATTGTGAGAATTTCAGCATTTATTTAAACCTGACTCTGCGAAAAACGCATTTCATTGCCCGTGTTACTTATATTCATTCCCATTAAGTTGTCCAACGTTTGAAATAAGTGGACTTTATTAAAAGCACGCTAACTTAAATAACGAGCATAATAATTATTATATTCGGTTGCGTAGAGCTCTAAAAAACTCAAGCTTCTTAGTCAAATAAAATCTAGTCGAAATAAAAAATACGGCCATTTATACGACATATTTTGAGACTCGCAAATAATTGAGAACTTATAGGGTACTTCCAGTTGACCTAGAATCATAAAATTTGGCAAAAAGCAAAGTCTCACAGCACAATTAAAGGAAAAAGTCAGAAAATCGTTAATTTGTAGTTTTATCACATCATCATCTTTTCAGCCAAAATACTTCCACTGTTGGACATGGTCTCCCCTAAGCACAACCACTTCGACCGGTTGTGTGCTTCCCGAATCTAGCGGATTCGAGCGGCCTTCACACGGTCATCGGTCCAGCTTGTGGGAGCCCTTTCAACGTTACGTCTCTCGGTACGCGGTCGCCACTCCAGAACCTTTTGGCTTCATGGGCCATGTGTTCTGCATGATAATATATAATATCATGCAGAACACAGATAATATATATATAATAATGTATTGTGGCTACGCCACATCTCTATTCGGCGTATTAGACGAACAATTCGCGGAAAAATACACCGAGACATGAAAATGAAAAACATTTAGCCGGTTTATGGAAGAATCAGACGTCAATTGTCGAATCAGAGTAATATTTGTTGAAAAGAACAGAAGAAATCATGGCAAAACAACATAAAATGATTAATAAACATTTGATTACGCTGGATAATATCTCAAACAAATTACAATGAGAGATAAACAACATAGCCTTCAAGAATTTACCATGACAGCCCAAACAGCCAGTAATTTATTGCATTACTTAAAAATAACTCAAGACCCCGGAACAGCTCCAAAAGGAACTCAATTATCTCTGGGCATTCATCCGATGATCTAACATTGCCTATTGAACCACACGATATTCGAAAGCTATATTCTCTGATACTCGTAAGCATTAAAGCACGAATAACTGAAGATTATTTCCACTTTCAAATAACATTCCCACTTATCAGTAGAGACCGATATAAGCTGTATAAAATACATCCTATACCACACCAGACGAACAGCACGATTATAGAGTTGATCCTGTCTTCAAAATACGTCGCTACGGATCTAAAAAGAGAGTCGTACTTAACAATTACGGTGGAAGAACTTTCACAATACAAACAAGAAGATGATATATTTATGTGCAATTGGAAAAAGCCGATATACTATCTTAACAACGAGACCAACTTTTGTGATCTCGACCGAGACACAGATCAATGCAAAGTACGAAGATCCAGATGAGAAAACAAATGGACATCACTAACAAACCTGTCACTTATTGTGTACCATTGCTGGCAACATTTATGCCGTCAAAGTAATTTGCGGCGAACAGATAAACAAGGTACAACTGAGCAAAGCTGGTGTCATTTACTTAGAATCAGGTTGCCTGCTGAAGGGTCAGGATTTTACGCTGAACATTCAGAGTCAAAAGAAAAACATAATCGACATGAGCCCGGACATTTTTATACCAGAGACGGATCAGTTAAACTTCATCATTACCAGCACTATGCCTTTAAAAACCTTACAAGCAAGACGTAACAGAATCAGGCGAGATGAAGTACGCCTTACAAAAGCTACACAAACGCATCGACGACATGAAGAACAGCAAAGTGGAAGTAGGAGATACATTATCCACTCATGACATCCATCAGTATGCAATAAGCTACATCCTGGTCGGCGCGCTGGCGCTGGCGGCGGGAACGCTGCTGTACAGATGGCTGCGGCTGCGTGCGCGCCGCGTCCACATCACGTCGGATATGGAGCTTCAACCCACTAGAAGTTTTAGTGATGTGAACGTCACTAGTGTTAGTGCGCGGCAAAACATGAGTGAACGTCATTCTAGTGCGACTCATATTTATGGTGAATTAAACAATAACTCGCGTGCCTAGGAATCCTTTAGGAATTAAGCTCTTAATTTTATTTTAATTTAGTTTTACTTTGTTCACTAATATTTTAATCTTAAGTTGGCTTGTATTCACCTTGTAAACATTATCATGGTCATTCCATTATTTTACTAACATAACATTGTTTCATCTCAGCATCCCTATCTTTTGTGGCCCGGAATATGTTCAGTGTTTCCTACGAACACCTTAGCTTAACAATATCGGCTTGACACGTTGACCTAATTTATTGAATAACTTGTAACTTATAATTTTATATGATATTCAGTGCACTTTTGTCTACCGAGTTAGCCGGGTGTATTCATCAACATTTCATTAACATTTAACTCTAAGAACAGTTTGTGAGTGAGTTAATAAATAGTGTTCAACATATACATTTGTTTCTCCTCTAAAACACCGACACCTTGCTACGTACTCCGACAATTATGTTGGTATTGGAATATTTTCATCATAAATCATAGTTCAATTATCATAATCAATCACATTAAACGAATGAATTATAAGGTTTGTCATGCAGATGTATTACTCGCAACATGATTAATTAATAACTACTTAAAATGTGTTTTGAAACGACGAATTGCGCTTAAACGGCTATGACTCACTATCGTTTAAAATCCCAGTAATATTTATTTCACAGTGCGAACATTTTTGATTAACAAGAAAGCTAATGTTGTATATAATTAAATGTTGTAAATAGATTTCGTAAATACCCACTTATAATAAACTAGCTGACCCGTGCCCACTTCGTTGGGCGGAAAGTCTTTTCATATTTCGTATTAGTATATAGCCTATGACACTCACAAATAACGTGGCTTTCTATGGGTAAAACAATTTTCAAAATCGGTTCAGTAGATCCAGAGATGACCCCCTCCCTACAACCTCACAAACTTTACCTCTTTATAATATTAAGTATAGATAACGTTTAACCGAAATCAATTACTTTGTATTGTTAACAATTTTTTTACCTAATTACAGAAAACTAAATTCATCATCTTCACTATTTAGCTGTCTTGTTTGGTTTCGTTTAGTTTCCTGATGGCTATACATTTTGCACACATTATAATGCTGTCATGATATTGTACGTTCAAAACTTTTTTAATTTATTGTAATAATACTGTAAAAAAGTAAAAGTCTAATAATTATAAAACTGAAAACAATAGCAGAAGTCTGACTGAGTGAATTTATTTTTCTGGAAATAATAACCTTGGCTATTATTTAACCGCAAAAAAACGTTAAAAACCTTTTGATAAAATAATTGGGAGCCATTAGGTAGAGTTGGAAAAAAACAGTATTAAAACACCTGAAAAAATTGCTGGTTTTGTCTAACTGAAATGTTGGTTATGCAAACTAATAGTGCTAAAATTATTTTTAAACGTTTTTACTCATAGAAAACGCGCTTTCCGAGCCTCGGAAAGCACGTTAAGCCGTTGGTCCCGGCTGTCATTCGTGGATGTTTGACAGTCATTACGGGTCGCCAGATGCCAGAAAGTCTGACATCTATTCTTACCAAGGGGTATCGTAATGCAGCTGAGTACCAGTATTTTATATGGACCGACTGCCTATCTAACTTCCATAACCCAGTTACTGCAGTATATAAAATACTGGTATACAGCTGCATTCGGTAAGACTGGAAGCCGACTCCAACATAGTTGGGAAAAGGCTAGGCAAATTATGATATTTACTGACTAAAATTTTATTTTGTATTACCTACATTTTACAGGTAGCTTAAAAAAGTATACGTGCTTGGTTAAATGAAAAAAAATAAACATGAGAGTGTTTAACAATCGTAACACTCTTGCATTAATGAGATCTTCAATGAGATCCATTGAATTTCGTTCAGCACCCGGTTTTTTTTTTATTTAGGTTGGGAAATTATTAAATAACTTCTCTCTGGGCGAGAAGTTATTTAATAATTTACTGGCGTATAAACCCAATGGAAATTACTGATCATCACCTTTTACAAAATATTGCTTGTCCCGATGCAGGGTCGTTAATTGTTGAGGAGTTATCCTGTTAAGAACTAGGAGAACTGGAACTTATGGTCACTTCACCATATGCATTGCGACGAGCATAATCAAATCGCAACCGTGGTTGGAAATCGGTTGTTTTATTTTTGTAAAAACTTTTTTTCAACTGTTCTACACCGAATTCGAAGAAAGAGCACACCTTCGTATTGTGAACTCAACAATGATTTTTAACATAGTTATACAGATAACACGGCACCGTAACTTGAATAGAGACATAGTACTTGGTACCATTTAGAATTAACTGGCCAAAATAATAAATATGACTTGATTCAATATATATTTTTCACGGAACGAAATTTTTTATAGCTAACTAGCGTCTGCCCGTGACTACGTTCGCGTGGGAGTCCTAAGACACCACAATATACAAATAACAGCCACATTTTTATACAAACCTGCCTCGTTGGTCTATTGGTCGCAAGCGCTACTGATGGGCATGAGGACCTGGGTTCGATTCCCGGGTTGGGCAAAGAGTTATTGGGTTTTCCGTCTGGAATTTCTCAGTTACAGTCCGAAGTCTAAATTTGTGCCCGGTTAGTGGCCATAAGCTCGCCCCCTTTTACATGGTAAAAATCACTGGCGAAATTGAATGTGGGTGTACTATAGGTAAGTACACCTCTGCCTAACCCTTCGGGGAATACAGACGTGATGCTATGTTATTTTTACAAAACATACATATGTACATAAACCCACGCCTTCTTCCCATGTACCGAAATGGGAAGAATGCAGAAACTATAGAACGCCACTTGCTACGCTACTTACATACTCCTTTTCCTTCGTTTACGTTCATACGTCTGGACATTATACGCACGCCTGTTCCGAGTACTACGCATCTGACCTTTCTGAAGAACGTCATACACAAGGACATCATAATTATACATTTTTGAATTCGCTACGATTTTATTATATGTATAGATTGACAGCTTTGTTTGAACTCGCTATGAAATTTGAATATCAAAAAATCAAAAAATAAAAACTTGATGACCAGCTAGAAACCAAAAAGTTGTATCCGCAGGTCACGCTGCAGCAGGTATAATCTTTCAGATGGTTTTAGACAGGACAATGATCTTCCAGCAAATTTATTGTTTGCCAACGAATAACACGAATAAATTAATCAATATCCTTACTTACCCGTAGATCCTTTACAAAATAAACAAACAGTAAATTTTCACTCCAATAGGAGATAGCGGCTCATTGAATATTGAGAGAAATACTTGTATATTACATCGCATAAATCTCTCTGACTGAGATTGCACTGGGGCTGGATTCACGCTATGTATAACTGAGTATGCTAATTTTATATTGCAACTCTGCAGTTATTTCAGGAGGATAATGTTGGAGGTATATAAATGAGAAAACTAACCAAGTGCGTGTCAAACCAAGCACAATGAAGGATTGTCATCACTTGAGGACCATGTAGATTAGTGTCTGAAATAGTCTTTTGAAGAAAGAACCATACACATTTGAGTGGACCTATCCATCCAGTGCATGCATTTGTCAGTAACCATGAAGCTCAACTCAGAACTTAAGGAGCTCAATGTCTTGACGAACAAAACCAAAGAAAGGACATTTGGATAGGCTGCATAAAGTACTCATACTGCCAGATTATAATTAGAACAAAACTAGAAAAAGAAAAATTTTAAAATTTATGAACCACGTCATAGTCCTCACATATATGTCACGTAAATAAATAAAAATGTCAATATCAATTCTAAAACACATAGTTTGTTGCTTGAGGGTACATTGAAGTAGCTTAATTAATCCCAAGCCTTTTTGTCGTTCAAGTAGTCCTTAACTGTATAGAAACCTTTTTGACAGAGTTTCCGTTTAATAAATGATTTAAATTTATTGAGGCTCAGTTCTTTAACATGGCTTGGGAGTTTGTTGTAAAAACGTATACTCTGGCACTTAAATGAATTACAAAATTTTTTGAGCCTAGTCTTCGGCACAATAAGTAAGTCTTTGTTTCTAGTAGTTATGCTATGAAGGTCGCTGTGTTTAGAATATAGATTAATATTTTTTTTTACATAAATTAGGTTTTATATACATAATTATTGAGACGCGACTGTCATTATGTTTATTTCCTTAAATTTATCCCCCAGTCAATGTCTACAACTTAGGTTATAAATTGCTCGAATAGCTCGTTTCTGCAGCACAAATATTTCTTGAATATCAGCTGCATTTCCCCACAGCAAAATGCCATACGACATTACACTATGGAAATAACTAAAATATATTAAATCGAGCTGTTTCTACATCAGTCAAATGACGGATTTTATAGACCGCGTAGGCTGCAGAACTTAGCCGTTTCGATAATTTGGTTACATGTGGGCTTCACTGTAGCTTCGAATCCAAAGTAATACCTAAGAACACAGTGGTGTCCACAAGATCCAATTCCATCCCATTTACTAGTACATTGGTTTTGACCTGCTTAACGTGAGGTGTCAGAAATCTAATACATTTAGTCTTTTTGTCATTTAAAAGTAAATTATTAACGCTAAACCCAAACGTACTATTTGAGAGAGAGCATTATTTATATCGTCAGTAACTGTCTGCTGTCGTTTAAGCTTAAATAAAAGTGATGTGTCATCTGCAAATAATACTATTTCATGATTGTTCTTTAAAAGGCAAGGTAGGTCATTAATATATAGATACGAGAAATAAAAAAGGGTCAAGAATTGAGCCCTGTGGCTCCCATAGTGACAATAGAACCCGAGGAACGCTTGCCGTTAACGTTCACTCTTTGGATTCTATTATCCAAATAAGAAATAAGAACATCCAAGACAGTGTTTCGAACACCATAGTGATGCAATTTCCTGACCAATGTTTCATGAGAAATACAATCAAAAGCCTTAGATGAATCACAAAAAATACCTAGGGCATCATGTGACCTCTTCCAGGCCTCAAAAATATGTGCTAGAAGCTCAACCCCAGCGTCGGTGGTCGAGCGACCCCTTGTGAAACCGAATTGTTTACTGTTTAATATTTTATGTTTTTCAAAATGTCTTTGCAATTGATCCAGCATCAATTTTTCAAATACTTTACTAAAGGTGGGAAGCACAGAAATTGGTCTAAAGTTTGTGGAGTCTGATGTGCTGCCCGATTTAAACAAAGGAATTACACCAGAGTTATCCACCAGACATTTATTAAAAATAATTGCCAATTAAGGCGCTACAGTGTTGATTATGCATTTTGCAACCTCTACGGAATTTCCCCATAGATCAGCAGTTTTTTTTAACATTGAGTGTATTGAAAGTTTTAATAATATCTCGAGCACTATAGTCTAACTTAAAGTCATGGTTACAAATATCAACATTTTCTTTCAATATGGACTCGGCAACAGTGGGTGAAGAATTTAAAAATTTAATGGTAGAGACTGCAAATAAATGTTCAAAAGCTGTGGCAACTTCTAAATCCTTTTTAATAACTGTGTTGTTAATATTAAGACTGTATTCACTATTACGCTTTCTATCTCTTCCAGTCCTATTGTTTATAATTTCAGTTGATTTTATTTTATTTTGAATATTATTAACTTTTGTGCTTAAATATCGACACTTAGCTTCGCTAAAAACTTGTTGAAATAACTTGGAATAGTTTGTAACATATTGACAAAAATCTTTACATTTATTGTAATTTCTTTCTTCATACAGTTCAAAAACTTTGTTTCTACTAATAAATACGAGTATCCCTTTAGTTGCCCATTCACTGAAGTTTGCACAACCATTAACTGAGATCTGTTTGGGTATAAATGTAGAGTTCAATTCTGTACAATACATGTAAAAGAAGGAATTGTACAGTTCATTAGGATCATCACTTTATGGCAGGTAGGGTAATTTACTATGAAGTTTGTTTTTTAAAGCACTCCAAACGACCTGCAGTTTTTGGCACTACAGTGATATCCTTCTTAGCCACTTTTTTATCTTGCTTCCTAAATGTAGCTGCCGCCGATCGCCTCCGTGGGACACGGCGGTGCTCCGCCAAAGCCGGGCAGACCTCCACTGTATGCTCCACCGTGTCCTCCGGGCGATCCACACAGTGGTGACACCCGGGCGTTTCCTCCCGCTTTATCCTGAACAGGAACCTCCCGAAACAACAGTGTCCGGTGAGGACCTGCCTCAGGCGGAAGGTGAGCACGCCGTGGCGCCTCTCTAGCCACTCTTCAAAGAGGAGACTTATCGCCACAATTATGGCGTGCCCAGCGTTGGGTTGCGACAATCGCACTCTCCATGTCACCATGAGATCCCGCCGGAGTTCTGTGCGCTGAGCCGTGATTTCCATAAACAACTTCCACAGGTCTGATCGATTCGAAATTTGTAATACTGTCAGTGAGACAGGTTGTCAATGATATTACAAAAGTATAACCTGATGCGGAGGCATCACCAAGATCCTGCAGCATACCCAACCCACTAGAACTCTTCAACGGTGTACGGCATCTACCTTGTGTTTGGGCTCATACGATGCGTTTTGACGAGCACATGCTACTACAAGCTAAGCGGTTAGGGTCATAATAATCTACAGGCTACTCTAAATGTAAACATTTTGATTAAATATCAAAATTCAACAATCGATAAAATTAACCGCATTTTCGGTTGTCTACTAGTGGTACATATAAAGTTTAAAAACCAGGAAATAAAAGTTAAATTAAAAAACCCCCGACACAACCAAAAACCTCCAAAAATTAGGACAGTTTCACAATCGAGAGAAAATCAAGAATAAAAATTGTATGCCACTGTAGATATTAGTTTCACGATTTGTTATATGCTGTGGATAACGGTGTGAGTTTCACATTTATATAATATCTTTGTTTATATTATTTGCGTAGATATAATGTGTTACTGTTTGTTTGTCCCAAATAAATAAATAAATAAATGACTCTCATATGGAGATTAAGAAACTGCTGGTGTAAGCTTGTGTGCTGCGCTTTAAATATACTAGGCTTGCTAAAATAAAGATTTATACAATATTAGGGAACATATCTTATATTCATTTACGAAATACAAACTATAATGGAACATTTTAGCATGAATTGATGATGTTCTTCAGAATGGCCAGGTGCGTAGTACTCCCAACCGGCGTGTGTGTAGGTATGAACAGATGTATGAACGTTAACGAAGAAAAAGGTGTATGTAAGGACCGTAGCAGGGGGCCGATCGCGCTATTTCTCAACGTAATTACCATTCGAACGGAACGTTTTTGGTTTTGGTTTAGCTGATGTAAGAAACAGTATCGCGCTATTTTACTGAGCGACAAAATCGTTGACGTTACCCAATACTGAAAGTTCGATCGATCGTTCCTTCAACGTAACTTCCAAAGTAAAGCTAAATTGTTTGCGTTGAAATGATTAGCGCGATACGAAATGTGTCTAACGTAACGTTTTTGGTTGTGGTTTAGTTTTGGTATTAACATTCAAAATTAGCGCGATCGGCCCCCTGGTGGCGTTCTGTAGTTTCTGCCTACCCCCATTAGAGGTGAGAAAAGGGGTGAGTTTATGTATGTATGTTTAGCATGAAGAACGAGTAAAAGATTTTGTTTGTAAAACCAAGAAGCTAGTTTATTCGCCAAGTGAATTAAGGCTTTTTAACGTAAACTGAATATAATATGCTCGTTATTTAAGTTAGCGTGCTTTTAATGTATATGTATTTCAAACGTTGAAAAACTTAATGGGAATATAAGTAACACAGGCAATGTAATGCGTTTTCCGCAGAAACGGGTTTAAATAATTGCTGAAATTCTTACAATTATGAGTATTAGAGATGTTATTTCAGACATAAAATAGAAAAAGAAGAATTTCGTTTATTTCTAAAATAAAAAAATATTATTAACTTTACTGGAGTTTAAACCTGTAGGTTATTGTAAATATAGCTGTGTATTTTGCTTTTCTAGGTTCAGTTTGCGAGCTGAGCAAAGTAGGAATTACTTATCTGGACATAGTTTGAACACAATGCCATCTCCCCACCTCTAGCTCGTGCTAACTGTGCAGCAAAAGCCTACGCCACATGCATAGAATAGGTCAGCCGGAAAGGCTATTAATAAGACTGCAATCCCATGGCCGAAATTGCGTCAGAACAGAATGCTTTTTATTTCTCGCTAGGGACGTAATAAACTGATGCGTGAATATGCACTACCCCACAGTGAAGTTGTTTGTGATTTAAGAGGAGGCTCCCTATTTTAATGTTAATTTGCATATACAGGGTGGAATTTTGTAATGCCACCTGGAGGGAAAGTACTCTTAATACTGCAGATAGAAAATTTTACTCAAAGGAAACATTCCTTTATTTTTGAATAGAAAGCAAACTGCATTCAAAGATTTTCGAAAATTCTCTTCTCCCACACCCGGGAATCGAACCGGCTAAAATCTGAAAAAATTATACCCTATACTTTTATTGCATCGATCGTTAGGGTCAATTATAAGGATGAAATCTCTCTAACAAACATGATAAATTAAATGAAAGGAAAACCAGGAAATCTGAAGTTACAAATTCAATGAGTCAAGTTAAAGCTCTTTAACTAACATCCATCTTTTGTAATGCAGACTCCTTTGCGACATACTCGTAGCTGCGTGTATGAGATAATTTAGATATGGAATGTTAGATTAAAATTTGAAAATTAGATTGTCATAGTTGTTATTCACATTTGATTGTTTTTACAACTCATTTCACATTTTGTCTCACGGTGAAAATGGCTTATCAAGAACAGTTTGATTTAATGGAAGCTTATTTTTTAAATAACAAAAACGTGAATCTAGCTCTGCGGTGGTATGGAGAGAGATATCAAGACCGACAGGCACCAACTCGGTTCGTATTGAAAAGAATGGTAGAAAGTTTAAAGAATACGGGTGGTTTCAAGAAGAGACGGCAAACTATTCAGCAAAACTATTTCGATTTTGAACTAGATGTTTTAACATACTTTGAATCATTTCCAAAGGCTTCAAGTAGAGATGCTGCCGATGAATTAGGAACAACCCACACTCGCGTACTTAGAGTGCTGAAAAAGTATAAGTATAAATGCTATCGTGAAGGTCGGTTGGTGCAAAAATTGCATATTGGGGATCGTGACAGACGATTACAATTTTGTGAAAACATGCTTGGAGAAATTGACCGAAACCCAAATTTTTTGAGTAACATTGTATGGTCTGACGAAACCAACTTCAGCAATAATGGCATTTACCATCGCCGCAATAACCAATATTGGTCTCAAGTGAATCCTGTTCGTGTTCATGAAACTAACAATCAAGTAAGATTTTCTTTCAACGTTTGGTGCGGAATTATGAGAAATAATGTAGTGTTAGTCCACGTGTACGAAGGTCATTTAAACACTGTCAAGTATATTGAAATACTGAATCTCTTAAGAAACGAGTTAAATGGTTTCCCCGAGGAAGAGCGAAACCAAATAATTCTACAGCAAGATGGTGCTCCAGCACATAACAGCAGAATCACTACTGCCTACATTAATAACCATTTTAATACTTGGATTGGTACAAACGGCACAATCAGATGGCCTGCGAGATCGCCAGATCTCACCCCATTAGATTTTTTTTTGTGGGGATATGTAAAAAATCAAATTTACATGAAATCTTATGCGAATGACAACGAGTTGAGAGTTGAAGTTCAGAATACGATTTATAATATTCACCACAACACTTTATTAAAGGTTACTAGAAATGAATTCGTTAAAAGAATAAATTTGTGTATCCAAGAGAATGGAGCCCATTTCGAGCAACTAATTAGTTAGTTTACCATTTTTTGTAAATAATTAAATTAATTTAAGATTTCCTGGTTTTCCTTTCATTTAATTTATCATGTTTGTTAGAGAGATTTCATCCTTATAATTGACCCTAACGATCGATGCAATAAAAGTACAGGGTATAATTTTTTCAGATTTTAGCCGGTTCGATTCCCGGGTGTGGGAGAAGAGAATTTTCGAAAATCTTTGAATGCAGTTTGCTTTCTATTCAAAAATAAAGGAATGTTTCCTTTGAGTAAAACTTTCTATCTGCAGTATTAAGAGTACTACTTTCCCTCCAGGTGGCATTACAAAATTCCACCCTGTATATTCTGAAACAGTCACACATGCAAGCAAAATGAAACTTTAGTATATGATTTATTGGATCCTTTTCTTTCCATATTGAAGACAGTTACGTAATTGTAATAATTTCGATCGATACATTTTTTATTTGAAAATCATGTCATTTTTAAGGAATTATAAAAAACAAACAAGATTATGCTTTTATTTCTAAAATAAATATTCACAGCAAGGAAATATAGTTTATGATCCTGTCACTAGTTTTTTTTTCTCTAGATCAATTATTACTTTAGTTATAAACGAAATAAGAATTGAGACTTACGCTATTTAGTTTCGTGCTCGAACACGATCAAAGAGCGCACGCGATATTTAACTTTATTACTGATGTGTTAGCGTTTAGCACATAACGGAGCATGCGGCGGAGCTTGCGTGAAAATTTGATTTATACTGCCTGGTCTTAATGCCAAGCGATTATTCTCTCTATAGCGCAATGACTATTACACAAATCTCCCAAAATTTTATAGTCAGTGGCTCACGAACAAATCCTTAAATTATGGCGACACAAACGCAGCTAAATCGCCTGCATAGCACACACATAAATAATTTGCTAGCGGATTTCACAATTCCGAGTGTACGGCACATCCGTGCATCCGTACATCCGGGCATCCCTGCATACACATCCGTGTTCGGATTTCATTTGAATTATGTTATAATTAATATCAGTTCTTTGTTCTAAATACGAGTACGTTAAACATTAAACAGAGATGTATTTTTTCAACTTTTGCAGCTTATTAAAGCCTTTAACAGCTCTAAAGCCATATCTTTGTTAACAATTCTAGAGACGCAACATGCTTAAGGCTGTCCAAATAACCGTGCCCTGTATGACCAATTTGGTAAAAAATTAAGTATTATGAAATGTAAGTATTACCTACTTAAAATGTAAGTCATCATCATCATCAACCGAAAGACGTCCACAAAAAAAAAATGTAAGTACCTATTATATTATGAAATTATTGTATTTAACCGACTTCCAAAAAAGCAGGAGGTTCTCAATTCGGCGGTATGTTTTTTTTTTTTTTTTGTATGTTTGTTACGCGATTACTCTGTTAATTATGGACCGATTTTGACAATTCCTTTTTTGTTTAAAAGGGTATACTCCCGAGGTGGCCCCATTGCCACCAAATCAGAATCAGATGAGGGGAAATCCCATGGAAATCGAGGGAAACCCACAAATTTTATAGGCAAACCTATAGCGATTTGGGTATTTTTTATAGTAACTCGTGCATTTGCTCTCGGAAAGTACCATTTGGTGAAGTGGAACTGATGATGGAGACCACATATGGCCATCGGAACAATATAATAATGAGTAACCCTATTTAACGGGTTGCGATTAAGCAATTTATGCTCGTCACTATGCATATGGTGAGTGGCAGTTCTCCTTGTTCTCACCAGGAGAACTCCTCAACAATCAACGTCCCAGCATCGGGAAAAGCAATATTTTGTAAAAGTTGATGAGCAGTAGGCTATTTTAACTTAGATACATTCAAAACTGACCCACTAAAAAGTGAAAAATAAAAAACTTTTTACAAAAAAAAAAGAACCGACTACCAAAAATAACACTACAAAGTGAAAAATAACTTTAATTTCGGAAGTCGGTGGCAAAAAACTCAAATACAGATCCAAAGACACCGACTTAAAGTTATTTTTCACTTTGTAGTGTTATTTTTGGTGGTCGGTTGTTATTTTCTTATAAAAAGTTTTTTTTACAAAACACACAACAGAAACAACAGAACCTCAGAAACAGGTTTCACAGCGTTCAAAAATGTTAACGTACATAGCAGATATAAAAGAAAATCACATTCCATTAATCAAAATAGCGGGAGAATTTTCCTTTCATTTCCACGTCGACGCCACTCGATATTTCAACAAAAATGTATTATGAGTGCAAATGCAGAGTTTGCAGATAATAGTAAGCACCTGGTAGGATGCAGAAGAGAGTTCAGTCTTTCAATTACAGTTCAGTCAATCAACACTGCGTGCTATCTATTGCACAGGAGGAATTCACGCTGTGGAATAGTGATTACTAAAGCGGTAGAGCAAATTGTTTTTAACACTATTTTATTAGCTTAATTGAGCTTTACATGAGGTTATTTGAAACTGACATAATATTGTCACTGAATTCATTCCTTAGCAGATTACACTATAGTTAGCCAACAAAGCAATTTAAATACATAATTTAGAGAAACTTAGAAGTTCTTGTGACACGTAAATCAATCTTACCCCCAATTCTACGACGGGAAATTAATTAATTGCCATTAAGGCAATCGCGTCGAAACAAGTAAAAACTTTTAAGTACTAAAGTATCTGTTTCTGTGTTATTTCCGATATCTTACAATCAAACTTTTAAACAAAGCCTATCTAAAATGGTATCTCGGATTACAAATTGTTTAACTGCATTTTGTTCTCCTATGTTGACAAAGTAAAACAAGATATTCTAGTATTTGTTCAGCAAGTTTAGCCCCGTAATATCGAAATATTATGCATGATATGATCTATATTTCAATATAGAAGCCACCAGTAGAGTATTGCTTGCAAGGTTGGTTTGTAAGAGAAATCCTTTGAATTTGTATGGGATGTGTTTTAAGAAAGTTTGACAAGTTTTTAATAAATGAGCTTCCGTATTTTGCTCGAGCTTGACTTTATTTTCATGATCATCTACTGAATAAAGGTATATATAAGATATTCCTGCCAGATTGGGTGATAATTCCGATTATTGTTAAATGTTTATAGTTATATTACTATCTGTGCCCCACGGCTTCACCCGCATCGCATCGCCCGCTGAGCGTTTTTTCTAACGTTTTCTCTTTTTACTCGTCTCCTAAGGATTGCAGCGTGATGTTAAATAGCATTTAACCTTTCTCAAGGATTGGGTTATTAAGTGCAAAAATATTCTATATTATTAAATTATATGTTATTAAATCCAACTAGTTGTTCCAGAGATTAGCGCTTTCAAACAAACAAACTCTTTAGCTTTATTATTAATATAAATAGATTATTATTAGTAGTATGTATAAATAGATATATAATATATATAAATAGATTATTATTAGTGTAGATGAGGTAATGCAGTACTTAATAGTATTTTAATAGATAGCAGCAATAGGTATTGCTGCTATCCAATTTTATAAACTAAAGCAGGCGCTTTTTAATAACGTGGAACTTATGCAAACAATAATATTCAACGAGATAGCTGCTCGGATGCGGATGTAAAGAGTGCATGTTATTGCATTGAATATTGCGTTTCAGTTTGTTAGAAAACATAAATGGTAGATGAGAATAGAATAAAATTAATACAGAGAATAACAAAAATAGATTCAAAACAAATAATTGCAAATCAAATTCATCAAATAAAAGTGTTTCGTTTGAATTGATAGTCCAAAAGGCATTTAGAATGTTTAATTCTGCTGCTAAATTAATAGTCCAAAAGGCAGTTAGAATGTTTAATTCTGCTGCTAAATTAATAGTCCAAAAGGCAGTTAGAATGTTTAATTCTGCTGCTAAATTAATAGTCCAAAAGGCAGTTAGAATGTTTAATTACGCCACTAAATTAATAATCCAAAAGGCAGTTAGAATGTTTAATTACGCCACTAAATTAAAAATCCGAAAGGCAGTTAGAATGTTTAATTCCGCCGCTAAGTTCAGCAGTTTCAGTTGTCAATAGGTTGTGGTTATCACTGGGCGTTCCTCGAAGTTCGATATTGGGTCCATTCCTCGAAGTTCGATATTGGGTCCATTCCTCTTTTAGTTCACATTAAAATAGACAGACGATCACACATCTTGACGACGTGAATAACTCTATTCTTCAGGTCCAAGATTGGTTTACGGTAAATAATTTGGTACTAAATGAAAAAAAAACCAAGAGTATTAGATTTAAATTACCTAATGTTAGAAGTAGCGAATGTGTGTAAATATCATATTGAACGGAGAAAAACTGGAATTTATTAATCAAACGGTTTTCCTAGGAATCACTCTAGACGAGAAACTGCAATGGGGACCACATATAACCTCTCTTGCGGGGCGGCTAAGGTCCGGCTTATGCTGTTAGAAAGATAAGACAGCTAACAGATATAGATATATAGCTACTTCCACATCCTTATGTCGTATGTATTTTACTGTGGGGTCGAGCTGCTGACATTGAGTCCATCTTTATTTTGCAAAATAGAGCTGTCAGAGCAGTTTATAATCTACGTCGCAGCGGAACTGTTTCAAAAGATTAATATTGTGACGGTACCTTGCCAGTTCGTTTATGAAATATTATGTAAGGAATAATCTACATATTTTTAATATGATAAGTGTTAGACATAATTTTAATACTAGAATTATAGATAAAATAGATGGACTACCATTTTTCAGATTATCTAAAGTACATACATCTTTTATGGGGTACTGTGTTAAATGTTACAACAAAATACCTATATATATTAAATAAAATTTAAAACACATTAAAAGTACACTTTGTCACTGTTGCTGTTGTGTGTTGTTGTTCACTTTTTTATATCCAGGCTAGGAAAGCTTGGAAACATGTTGGCATCTAGAGTCTAGACAAAATCAAACTGGTTGCTATTTTAATTGTGTAATTTGTTATTTTTATGATATTGATTTTACATTCTGTGATTACTCACACACTGACTTATTATTTTATGTTTTTTTTAATATTTTGTAAATATGTGAGCACCATATATCTATCCCATAATTAAGTTATTTTTCATTGCTTAATTTTTAATTATTTTTACCTATTATGGTATAGTAATTTTATTCTAGGTGAATCATCTTCACATAATTATAATCATATAATTAATGTACTCAAACAAAATATTGTAAAACATTATTAAAAGAGGAACGGTGGATTTTCTTGCCCATTCTTCTCCATACGAAACTACCATTTGGAAGGGGCCACTGGAATCAATTCTACTTTTTTGTAAATTTTGACGTTCAAAAGTGCCTCTTAAGGGCCTATTTGAAATAAATAATTTGACTTTGACACTTTCCACATTGTTCGCCAACCCATATAGGAGTTGAGTAAGTAAGCCTGACGGTTTCCCCGAATCCATCGGCCCGAGGGCAGAAAATAAGTCAATCAGCATCCTAGTAAAGTAAGTCAATCAACATCCTAGTAAAATAAGTCAATCAGCATCCTAGTAAAATAAGTCAATCAGCATCCTAGTAAAATAAGTCAATCAGCATCCTAGTAAAATAAGTCAATCAGCATCCTAGTAAAATAAGTCAATCAGCATCCTAGTAAAATAAGTCAATCAGCATCCTAGTAAAATAAGTCAATCAGCATCCTAGTAAAATAAGTCAATCAGCATCCTAGTAAAATAAGTCAATCAGCATCCTAGTAAAATCCAGTTACTTTATTAAAGACTTCCATTTTTAGGGTTTGTAGTCAACAAGGAATCCATACAGTTTCGCACTGTTCGTCTATCTGCCTGTCTGTCTGTCCCCGGTTTAGCTCAGACACTCTCTTGGTACTAGAAAGCTGTAATTTTGGCATGGGTATACATTTATTTATCACGCCGAAAAAGTGGTAATATAAAATCTTGAAAAAAATTATTTGTTGGGTAGGTAGGTAGGTAGTTAGGTACCTCCTAAGCACATAAAGTGGGGAGATTTAGGGATAGGCCGTTCAAAAATATTGCGGTCTGTGGAAACCAGTTTTAGATTCAGGGATCCGTTTGCGTAATATTAAGGTTTTTTTCGTTAGTCTCGTGTGCCCCACTCCCTGCCGGCTAAATGTTTGTTTTTGGATATGAAAAAATTTCACAACTGTAGGAAATGTAATGAAGTTAAAAGCAAAACCATCACAGCTAAGTAGGCTTTACAAGTTAACGAGTAACAGTCGACAAGCTTATATTTGCAGTTGGAATTTATGGTAGAACATGTTTTTCAACTACAACGTTAAGTTTGTTTTTGGGATAAAGTCATCCCAACTACGGAAACATTCTTTGCGCGTGGTCCAACACGCACTTGGCCGGTTTTTATTATTTTTATTATCTTATTTTTTTCCATTATTTTCCTTTCTACGAGTATTATTTTCCAGACTATAATGGGGTCTATCGTGTTAGTAACAAAAAAGGTTAGCCGTACTTAATAACTAAAACAGATCGGGTGCGGTTTGCAAGCGCCCACACTAGCGGGCTGGCTGCCGGCGGCTAGCGGTTGCAAGCGCCCACACTAGCGGGCTGGCTGCCGGCGGCTAGCGGTTGCAAGCGCCCACACTAGCGGGCTGGCTGCCGGCGGCTAGCGGTTGCAGGATAGTGTTGGGACTACTACGCAGCTTAGGGAGTAGCGAGGCAGATTTCATACGCCACAGTGCATCAAAGCCGTCAGTGCGTGCGTCTGCAAACATTGCTGAGGCACTACAGAAGCGCGGCAATAGCAACAATACCCTGAATGCGTTATTGTATTGGATACGCAGAGCATTGTGAGCTTTTTGGGTATATGTCAACCACAGGGTTCCCGAGTATAGTGCTGTGCAGTATGCCTTAAAAAGGGTTATTTTAATTGCACACAAACATCAAGAAAATCTGCGGGCCAACATATTCACCCTAACTGACAATGCTCTGCGTTCCCTCTCTAGATCCATATCATCCTTCAGGTCATCAGTAACCAGATGGCCCAGGTATTTAAATTTATATACCCTGTTTATAGAGTGACCTTTCATTAGAAGAGGAGGGATAGTAGTGGGACACCTGGTGCCAGACCTGAAGACCATGAATTCAGTCTTACTGCTGTTATAAAATAGCCCATGAGTCGCAGCGTACGACTCGCACACATTGAGTAGCTACTTATTACTCTTATTACTCTACTTATTACTCTCGGATAAAATCTTCTTGATAACGTCATTTAATTACATTTTATTGGTCTCTAAGCGAATAGTTCTGCTCAATGCATTAAAAGAAATGCTCTGACCAAATAACATAAATTTTGCCTCAAAACAACAGTTATACGTATTGTTGAAATTCCGTGTGAATTAGTCGAAATACAGGACTACGGGGAAATGATGAGTTTTTCTCACATACTTTAGTTTGTCCTTTTTTATTATGCTTGACTATTGATATGTTAAAGCGATGCAAAAATTTACTTAACAATGCCATAATAAGTTTTTGCTGCAATTCTCGACTACAATAGTACATTAGTGCAGCGACCTGCAAAAGTGGCACTCATACGTGAGTCCATCAATGCCTGGTTGCGGCCAAGGCTGTGTTTAGTGCTTTTCTCAAATAATGCGCGGAAATTCAAACACAGTAAATTATTTATAAATTCCAGATTCAATGACAATCGACGATAATTTTTCACGCGCCAATGTGTTCATTTGTTTTTTTTTTTTCAATAAACAGCTTTCTATTTGCAAGCCAGTTCGAAATTTAAATAAAACTTTGATAAGATTACCTCCTTGGTTGCCATGTTTCAGAGTAAAAGATCGTTCCATTTTTATATTGCATGATATGAGTTTACTATGTAATTTATTTGGCCGCTAAACCACGACACATGGATTTTCATACAACTTTTGGCAGCCGCTGCTCGCATGTATTTGGTCAGTACAGCAATTTCAATTTATCTCGAAGGATGTTGTCAAAATAATGCTCGACTTTCCAAGCATGTTTGAGAAAACTATATTTACCATAATATGTAGGCCTCAGTTTTAACAGTCGGCATTGTAATGTGGTTTTTGGAAACACAGGAAATGAAATGGCATTTATATTACACAACAACAACACACACAGCACACAACAACACACACAACGCACATATTGTACAACAAACGTACATATAATATTATGTAATAAATTGCAGTTGCTTTAATATAAACTGTTTGTTTAGTAGATTTACGTCGCATGTTCGGTACGATTAGGTTTAAAAAATATGTAAATCGGTGTATTAGTGAACTTATCTGCTTGGATTCATGGCATACAAAGTAATGGTAATGCATAACGGAAATTAACTAAAGAAGAAGTTTAAATAAATTTGTTATTTCTCTTAAAGAATGGCTCAAAGTTATCAAAGTGTTATAGTTATTAAAGGAAAGAGGCATTAAAAAGTAAAAAATAACAAAAACGTGATACCGTGGGGTCCGTTTAACTACTCAAAGTTAAACGGACCCCACGGTATCACGTCATTACCGAATGCCTGAACGGCATCTCTAACATCGGTATAGATACATCAACCTGGGACCCGATCATTGTGCACATCATGACACAAAATCTGGACTCCAGTACTTTGAGTGATTACATGAAGGAAATCCAAGATCACAGAGAACTACAAAAACTGCACGACTCTCTGTATTTCCTCGAAACAGCTACAGCTCCAGAAAAATCGTCCAACTGGAAAATGTTCAACAACTATAGCGTAAATCAAAATAAAACAAACAACTATCACACTTTACATGGAAAATGCCCATTCAGCAACGGAAGTCACGTACTACGCCAATGTGACCAATTCCTTCAAATGGACTTCGGAAAACGAAATGACACAGTTTCGAAATTGCAACTTTGCAAAAACTGTTTGTTCAGTCACGGAAAAAAACGAGTGCAAATCAACGAAAACTTGCCAAGTCTAGACGGACCCGGACGGTCTTGACGGACTGCCCCATTGGTCTAGTGGTCGCAAGCGCGACTGCTGAACATGTGGTCCTGGGTTCGATTCCCAGGTCGGGCAAAGTGTTATTGGGATTTTCCATTAGGAATTCCTCAGTAGCAGCCTGGAGTCTGGATTTATGCCCGGATAACAAATTGTTTACCCAAAAACCTTAATATAAATATCCCTTTAGGCATTAATAAATGATGTAAATTACTAAAATTAATTAAACCTTAAACTACTCGGCTTAATTTCTTGGCCGCAAAATGGCCGCCGTAATGACGTCATTAAATAAAGGTACAACTGTAATTTGTCAGCATTAGCTGGCCAGCGGACCTACGATCTGCGGCGTTGTCTTGTAGAAGCCTGTTGAAAGTGACCCTTATTACCTACTTCTGACATTGAAAACAATTAATTTTAGAAGTTTACGAGGCGCTTATCTTAGCCTATTGGAGTGCACAGCTAACCTAAATAAAATCTATTAAACAATCAATAATAATTATTGACTGTTTATCATTGATATACTTAGCAATGCTGTTTATGCCAAAAATACCGGTTAGTACTTCAACATCTCCCTTATCTTGTACACACAATTTCATTAAGTGGTTACCCCCCCCCCCAAAATGAACGTTAAAACCCGTGATAGGCCCAAGTTGGTTTTTGTATTTTGGTAAACCATTTTATTTTAATTATTAATATAGTGGTTTAGTGAATAGATCAGTTTAATATAAAGTATTTCTCTATTTTGATAGTTCATGCATTATATAATTTTTAAGATAAAGTATTTGTCTATTTTGTTTTAGTAATATTTATAAAGAATTTAAAAATCGAGAAAAATATAATATTTTATTAATCATTTAATAATATTTATTATTATTTCCTTTATTACATTTGTATACACATTAATTACATTTTTAAAAATCATTTAAAAAAAAAACATTTAGAAATATAACAAATAGTGACCCATCGGCATCAGGAACAGGGTCCAAGCTGCCGGTGGTCAGGGCTCTAGAGAGAGGAACCTCCTCACTATACGTGCCGTGTCCAGGAGTACTGCTTTCTGAATCAAGCCCTTGATTCAGCCAGGTTCTCCGCTATTAGGCCATTTACCGTTACAATTATCGGTACAATGATTGCAGAGTCATATGTTCGCTTAAAACGATGAAGAGTAAACGATTACGATTTACGCATTATTATTTAAAATTTATTATTATTATTATTTAACTAATTTTGATCTTATTTTACTACAAAGATTTATATTTTACAATTTGATTTGATAATTTACAGTTATCATAATATACATATTTTGTTCTCTAGACAAGTGACATCCTATTAACGCAAACGATAAAATAAGATAAAATTAGAAATAATTTTAAATAATAATGCGTAAATCGTAATCGTTTACTCTTCATCGTTTTAAGTGATTATGACATCAAACGTTGTTTACTTGAGGGTATGGATTAATTTTATAACTAAAACGTAAATAAGTAAAATTAATCGATACCCTCAAATTATAACATCTATCGATTAGACAGAGACCTAAAGATAAATACAAGTGACTCGGACGATAGTACATAACAATTTCGTCGCACTTCAGATGGGCTCGCTGGTTTGTTAAACTGTAATGTGAGATGACGACGAGTATGACGACGTTCGGTGATGAGATGGTTCGAATCCAAGTCGATAACAATGAATTATTTTTGAAGTATTCTTTAGATTATTCGTAACGAATTCAATGTTGCAGCAGTGTAACATTTAGAAAGTTGAGGGGTTAGCACATGCTGACGCTGTGTGTACCTATTATTATTGCCTTGTTATGTGGACAGCGATTGGGCGATGCTCGTTTGATTTCTTTTGCAGAATCTGTACAAATGCATTTCAGCAATCAAATGATTTTTGTTGCTTATTATTTTGTTCGTTAGTTTCTCCTTGTATGATAAACAAATGAAGATGTGATGAAAATATTGATGCTTAATTGTAGGTATTGGTCAGTATGGGATTCAAGATCCGAATCAAGTGAAAAACGTATTTACCGAACCATGTATCCAACCAAGACTAGCAGTAACTCCAAAAAACCAAATTACACGCAGTTTTCATAATTCAAAACCGTCTCGGGAAATTAAATGCATATTATATTATGCTATTAAAATGTACCTACATTGTTCAAATACACGATACATTTTTTTATCAACTATAACTACAAACACCTAATGACTAACGAATGAGGTGAAATGTAATTAATGAGATTTGCAAAGTTTTATGTGTACGAATATTTGCATAATAAATCATAGTAAATTAAAATAAAGAATTATAAGGTTTGCCATCCAGATTTATTACTCGCAACCAATGACTCACAACATGATTTATTAAAAACTTTTAACCGTATTTTGAAAATACAAATTGTTAAAAGCTCAAATGGCTATGACACAACATCATTTAAAATCCTATTAGTAATATTTCTTCACGGAATAGATAAATAAGGTATTTCTTTTATAATGCAAAACTATTAAAAATAAGCCATGTTAGCAAAAAAACCGCATGGCTATTATAATTTGCAAACAAAGCTACACTAAGGAGTAATAAAAAAATTATCGGTCACTAACAACAGGTTTTATCCAAATCATAAGAAATCAAAAAGATTTCCCAGAAACGACTTGACATTTAGCAACTCGGGTTCGTTCTTGGACGAAATCGTGTCCTGTGCAAAAACTGAAAACTCACCCTTTCTCCGAAATTCAATAACAACCAGAAGCCTCTGTAAATCTATTATTGTTGGTCAAACGAAAATAGACCTTACGGAACAGAGATAAGGTTCAGGTAATTGGAGTACCACAAGGTCCGCCCTGTCTCTCGGTAATACAGAAATGGATCCGACAGGCGTCTGTATATGCACTCTGATACTGGACGGTACAAAAAATGCGTACATAGTGTTGTTATTCTGAGTGTTGGAACGGTGGACAGAATTTATAAAATGAAGATTTACTGTTATGGTTCTGCACTAGGTTTTCGGAAGTCGTTTTTAGATTTAAAATTCCAGGTTTTTTGTAATGTTTTTTATGCAGCTTTGTGAATAACGAGAGTTTGTAAATTCAGAAACACATGCGGGATTTTTGTTAAATGTAAAAACTAAATTAAACCTACGCCTGATAACAATAGAGAGTTAGGTACCCCCCAAATAAATATAACTAAATCCATTTCGTAATAAGGTAATCTGTCTCAATTACCTATGTAAAAAAGTCACATGAGCAATGTACAAACAATCTTATAGATTAAACAATCAACCTAAAATTTATGACTCTCAAAAAATTCTAAACATTTATCTTCATCAACTCGTAGGTTTTTCTAAAAATAACTCCATTCCCAATTCCCAAAACTTCGTCTACAGTGTGTTGTGTTTCTTCTCCGCCGATAATTGCATTGATATCGACACGTTTTCTAAAAACGACCAATTGACTCCAGTTAGGACAAAAGATGGCTCGTCCATCGCAAAACCTTTTATGGGCCAACGTTTGAAATTTCCGTTTCTATCAATGATGAAATGTGTGGATGTATCATTTCATGGCACGGTATCCGATGATAAAGGGTTATCGAGAATCGGATCCCATGTTTTACCTCTTAATGTAATTGAACATTTCATAATGTTATTACCTTGCCATTTATAAGGCTTGTTTAAAGTTGTGGCTTCATTACTCTAAATGCTGTCATGAGTCATATGGAGTCCAACTTCAATATAAAGTGCCTACAAGGTAGAAGGGACATCGTGACACAGAACAGAAATCAGCTATGTCATACAAAGGAGCAATACCTACACGGTTAAACTGTATGGAAAACAGTTTTTTTTTTTTAATAACCGACGAAAAACGTCAACTCTGAAGGGTCCAGAACCATGTGCTGAATTCACGGTTTTTTTTTCACGGGATTTGCGCTCGATGTCCCTTACACCGTGTTTTTAGGCTCTCTTGAAATCTATTTGTTTACAAAGCAAAATACTTTTAGCAATAGGCAGTAGGGTATAATAAATAATTCTTCTGATTGTTTCGCAATAGTAATAAAAACGTGACTCACCTTCAATAATGAAGCAATAAGCAAAAAAAAAAAAATATGTTTCTAAGTAACTTTCTCCTTTTTATCCTTCCTCGTGCCCACTGAAAGAAAAGACACTAACAATGTGATAAATCCTTTTTTAATAACACTATACTTTATACACTTTAACACTTAGTCTGTACTGTACAGCTCGGCAGTCCAAAATATAATGCCCCAGAAAACATTATTCGATTTACTTGACATCTCTGTGTCCACGTTACAAAGTGGGGGAAAGCGCGCGAACTTTAAGTCAATAGATAGACGTTAAACTTATATAAACTGGTAACTATTTATTATATTAATCATTAATGTTTTGTGTATGGATTCAAGTTAATTTCTACGTATTTAATCATAACATAATATTTAAACACGGTATCATCTTTTATGGAACCAAAAATTACAATTACTAGTCAAGTTGCATACTAATAACATCTTAAATTCACATTAAAATATCTAGATTTATTTTGTAGTTGCTTACATTCGTCCATACTGACCCATGAGTCGCGCCCTCGCGATATAAATGAAAAAAATACATATATACCAACAACTTTTAAAAGGAAATTTTTTATTTTTTATTTTTAAGTACACACAAAATACATCAAATTTTGGTTTAAATAATATCGTACATTACTTTCATTGCTATATGAGTAGTAAATAATAAACAAAAGATAAATTAAAAAAATAACAATACATTTTCCATTGATTTATAGTAATAGTTTTTTTAAGTAATATCCCTATCAACAACTTATTAATAATAAATATTATCATCAAAAATACATTTATAACCAGTCTGCTACATTAACAATGTTTTCTAAAAATAGAACCAAATTAAATCTTTACACTCATCCCAATACACTACTGGAACCATATTATCATATCACAATACTATTACCCTGCCATACTAATACTATCATGTCAGTCGAATCTCGCCAACAAGTGGTATTTCACCATACTACCATTCTACCATACTAGCTATAAAAGCAGATTCTAGCCTGTTATAAGCGTTATCCTCTACTACCATACTATCTGATTAACGAAGCTATACTATTTGCTACTACTAATAACAAAACTGGCCTTCTAGAAACTCAAAACTTAAATTCAAGTTTTCAACTTACAATACTTCCACAATTTAGTGGTCTGTATCCATATCCGAATTATTACTATCATAATATCGTCTTCATTACTCTCGTCCACCGACTGATACACAAGTCAAGGGTAAATTTTATCTACTGAATAAATTCCTACATATTTTTGTTTACCCTTTTTTTTGTAATAGGCGTATCCTCTACTTCGTACCTGTCATTCTGTAATACTTTGGTAATGCGATAAGGGCCTAGACATTTTGGAACTAATTTCTTACTTTTCCCTTTCTGACCTACTTCTCTTTCTACCCTAACCAGCTGTCCTACATCAAACTGACGCGGGGGAATTCTAGCATTATCAAAGATTCGCTTTTGCTTTTCCTGAGTACGTACTATTTTGTCTAGTGCTTCGTTTCTAATATCTTTTATGTTACTGATATTAGCATCTTCATTTTCCTGAACTGGTAAAGCCAGTCCACTCTCAGTCAATCCTTTTACTCGCAATCCAAATAACAATTGAGCTGGGGTTTTACCTACTGCTTTATTGGTGGTATTATTTAAACCCCATTGTACTTGTAACAAATACTCATCCCATAGTCTTTAGTCTTTTCCAAAGGTCATAGCCGTTAATGAATCTAATACTGTCCTATTATAACGCTCTACCTGACCGTTTGCGCGAGGAGTAGCGACCGCATTTAAAATATGGTTCACACTTTTTTCTGACAGAAACTCTCTAAACTTTGAGCTCGTGAAAGTAGTGCCTCTGTCTGTTATTATTCGAAAAGGTACACCAAACAAACTAAAATATTCTTTAAAAACTGAAATAATTGCGCGAGTTTTCGTATTTTTAACAGGTTTACGGATAATAAATTTTGTGAACGCGTCAATAATGGCTAATATGTACTTATTCTTTCTTTTGCTCTCATTGAAAGGACCTAGGTGGTCCGAATGTAAGGTGTGGAATGGTTCAGATACCATAAGTATTGGATGTAAAAACCCGGACCTCTTTCCAGCCGGTAGCTTCCCGTAAGCGCATTGAATACATGCTTGACAATACTTTTTAACAATTTTGTTTATTTTTGGGAACCAATAAGTTGTTCTAATTTTGTCTTAGGTCTTCTCATATGAAAAATGACCTATGTCATCATGACAAGCACGTAACACTTGCCACACGTTTTGGCACATACAATCTAAGTCCATCATCCGTTATTTTGTAATAACGCGTCTACATTTGTCATAGAAGTCCCTGGTTTGTAAATTATATTCAAATCAAATTCCTGGATCATGCTCCACCAGCGAGCAACACGCGGAACCATATCCCTTTTAGTAAAAGTGGCACGTAAAGAGTTACAATCAGTAACAATAGTGAATTCTAACCCTATTAAGTAACATCGAAATTTTGTCAAACTATTTACAACCGCTAGGGTTTCCAATTCGTATGATGAAAAGTGTTGCTCTTCTGGTGAAGTACGCCTAATAAAATATGCGACTGGTTTCATAACTTGATCATCTTGTTTCTGTAAAAGCATACCACCTACACCGTGTTTACTGGCATCCGTATGCAACTCGGTAGCAGCATTTGGGTTATATAGTGTTAAGATACTAATTTTGCTTTTAACTGAGTGAATGCGGTCTCTTCTTCTTTGCCCCAAGCCCAAGAAACATATTTTTTTTTTGTAATTGCGTCAATGGTCGAGCTATTATCGCAAAGTTTTTAATAAAGCGTCTAAAAAAACTGGCCAAACCTAAGAATTGCCTAACATTATGGACATCTTTAGGGGTAGGAAATTTATCAACCGCGTCTATTTTATACTTCCCCGGTTTTATACCATTCTCCGAGACTTCGAAACCAAGAAATTCGATTTTTGATTGGAAGAAGTAACATTTCGACAGTTTCAATGTAAGACCTGCATTTCTAATTTTATCAAGTACCGATTCTAGTTTTTTAAGACCATCCTCAAAGGAAACCGAAGGCACAAGAACGTCATCCATGTACACGACAACCGTGTCAAATCTTAAGTTATCAAGGACTTTATTTATAGTTCTTTGAAATACCGCTGGTGCATTAGTCAGACCGAAAGACATCCTATTAAATTCAAATTGCCCTTCTGGTGTGACAAAAGCCGTTTTTTGTTTGTCGCTTTCAGCTAATGCTCGTATATAGACTATACCCTGCTAACGTATCCATCTGATCCTCTATCCTAGGCAAAGGGTAGTGCTGTTTCACAGTTTTTCGATTTAAAGCCCTATAATCAAAGGCGCTTCTCACCGTTCTTTTTTTGTACTAAAATGATTGGACTTGCAAACGGCGAACAAGATTAACCTAACCTCTTGTTTTTCTTTATGAGACAACCTATATGGCCTATAAACTACAGGTTGGGGATCCATTAAATCAATGTTCATTGTTTCTACATTAGTACAGCCTAACTCGGTTAATCTAGTAGCAAAACATGTTTGGTAACGATTTACAACATCTAATAGTTGCAATTCCTAATCCCGGTTTAAGCTATCGTCCAGAGACAAATCATTTAAATGAAAAGGCTCTAAAGGGCTTGCAACATCAATCTTATTTATAGTAGGACAATTTATAATTTTTATCTGCAAAAATTGTCCTCTCGCTATCAGCTGGTCTTTATTAAAATTTATAACGTTTGAGGAAATATTATCGACGATTAGTACACCTTTGCCATTTTCAATTAAGTAAACACCCTCTTCTATATTATGTTCTAAATTAGGGATGGATCTATAACTACCGTACACTAATATGGAACTTGTAATGATCGAGTCCTCTACATAGGAACATCCGGGTAAAATTGAACAATACTCTTTTGAAAACAGTTTAACAACCCCAATAACCTCTGGAAATTCACGGGAGATTATTAGTTCATAATCAGTTTTTAAGATTTTAACCCCCAATGCTTCGGTAAAAGACTGTCCGACCAATAATGGGTACTTCAAAAAGGTTCACCCTTGTTTGATAGAACAACGTTTGATATAATATTACTAAATCGAACAACGTTTAAGAAAATCATCACTTTGTATAATATCGTTTGACAGAATTTTCAGTTCATCGAATATTTATTTGCTATAACAACATTTGCGCTAATGATCAAAAGATATAATGTTCATTTGATGTAATGTTCAGATGGTATAACCATGTATTTTATCGAATATTCAATTGGTGTAATGTAATGCAGAAAAGAAAACATTGTAAATGTTTTTCATTGTAAACATTGTAAAAATAAATGGTTAGGTTAGGTTAAAACTGTGACCTCCTTCCTACGCACGAGCCGAGCGAGCGAAGCGAGCGGTGCCGCGGCAGCGGCCGGCGAGTGCCAGAAACGACTAGATTATATAGATTTTTTTTTCTGCAGAAAAAAAAACATTGTAAATATTTGAAAAATTATTTATTTTGAACAAGAAAACAGTTTAACTAATCTTAAATTACTTGCAATTGCTTTTAGTAAATCCAGTTCTGTATACGTTTCAAAATTTCGCAGTATGGTCTCAATATTGTCATTTTTTTAGTGCAAATCTTCTTCTGCTTTGCACTAGGTTCTCCATTTAAAATACACTGTATTTTTCCTTCAACTATATTCATTTCGGCAAGCAGTATAGTAGACAGTTCATAAAATCCGGGGTTTCTTTTATCGACGATACTATTTAACCTGTGGTGCCACGCTTCCACATTATTTTGTGTGCGTGGCAATTTTAAATGGTTCAAATCATGACAACTCCATAAGCTAGGTGGAAACTGGGGGGGTTTGCCATTCTTTCCTACGACATAATTTTCTGCAAACCATTTGGCAATTAATGCACTTTTTTCTGAACAATTTTCTTCCCAAACTTTGAAGTACTGTGGTATTGTTGAATGTGGTAGGAAAGATAAAGCCATGAGACACTTAATTTCCAAGCTGAAGCTGTAATCCGTTCCGTACAGTTTTGCAAGGCCACTTGATTGAATCTTCCTATAAATAATTTGTCCAAAATGGAACGAACAGCATTTAACCATAATATTTTCCAAATTTTGTCGTGCACATTGAATTGCAGTAATTTCGAAGTCCATCATACAATATTTCACCTTTATAACAATATCGTTTTCACAAAAATACTCATTAATTAAGTCGAATATTTTATTGTACGTTGTTTTGTCCTTATTAGTGCACAACACAAATACTAACGGCACGGTGGACCTATGTTCATTCAAAATTCTAGAATGAATTGTATACAGTTGTAAAAATAATTCTGGTACAGACTTAAAGGTACCATCCATATACCACATCATGCTTTGTCCTAGTTGAGTCATCAATTTCTTTGTTGATAAAAGAATAACTCTCTTATTATCATTAAATATTTCATCCTTAATTACCAAGTTTCCTTTTTCTAATTTAAGATAATCATTGTTAATATAAAAATATATATCTTTTGGTTCAACAAACACAGGCTTATTTTTACGCTTTTCTCTGTAAATTATTTGCTTTAACGCACTGGTCGTTGGTAACTGTGATGCAATATCTGAATCTGTACTTTTTAAGACTGTTTGCAAAATCTGACACGGTTTTAAACGGTTGTTCTTAAGTGCTTCTTCTTTTAATTCACTTATTACACTTGAAGTTAGTAATTTACATGCACTGGGTTCGTGATTATGTTCGCCGTGGCTTAACACTGTATGTTGATCATTATCTGTGTCGCGTATAGTTATAGCACGCGACGAACACTTATCCTTGTTTCTTTGTTCACAGGACCAATAGTACTTATTCACCACTTCCTTATTTTTGTTGAACGAAAACCCATCTATACTTAGCTTCATTCCACCTCTCTTGCTAAGGAATATGCTGCACATTTCGAAACAATTTTAATTACCTATACTAAACAATTTAGCACAAAAAATAAATAATGTTTACTTAGTAATGACTTATGATGAGACACAAATCATTATAGTGCATGACAATGACAACCTGCATGATGCATTTTTCTTGGTACTACCTTCATATTTACGATTATAGTAAATCTCAATATTGTTCCACTTACATCAACTAGATGGCGTTAGAAGTACGGCGCGCGGCGTGGCATTAATTCGATAGGTGAAGAACAATGTTAGTTTATAGACGATGAAAGAAACGAATTATTAATGAACTAAATATTCGATACGATCTTTCGACTAAATCATTATTAGTGTAGTGAAACATTAGTTTAAATAAAATTAGTGCATTTGAAAATTCGGCGAAATGAAATTAGTTCAAATGAAATTAGTTCAAATAAATAATTACGCTAAATAAAAATTTACCAATGAATTATTCGGTCAAATGAATAATTCTTCGAAATGACTTTATTGCAACTAAAATTCGATTTAGTAATATTATATCAAACGTTGTTCTATCAAACAAGGGTGAACCCTTCAAAAAATTATCAGGTACAACAATAACAACTAATTCGACAACAACGCCTTGAATTTCCAAAACTGCTGGACACCGACCTATCGCATGAACAACCGCTCCACCAAAACCCGTCATTGCCACTGAGTAAGTTCTATCCCATTTACCAAAGACTTCTACAGCATCGGCGTTTCTAATGAGCGTACATTCGCTACCTGAATCTAAATAACCTACTTTTTTGTGACCGTTGATCAAATTAAATTAATTAATTTGTACATATTTATCATTAGTTTTAGGCTTGGTAATTGAAATTTCTAACACCGATTTTACGTCTTCCTTCTTACGATAACATTCATTAGAATCGTGGCCAATTATTGAACAATTTGTACACTTCTTTAATTGTTTAGTACACTTACTCATAATATGACCTTCTTCCTTGCAATTAAAGCACCTGATTGTATTAGATTTCGTATTACCAGGTGGTTTACCTTAAGTCGGATACTTCTTATGCGAAGATCTTTGAATATTATCATTTCTTTTGCCTATGCTTTTTGCATTTCGTAAATATGCCAAAAGTTTGTCAGGATTCTCAAATTGAGCTGCTTCCGCTCCTATCCTAATGGCCCTATAGTCTATGCCAAAGATCACGCATTCTACTGCTCTTTTGCCCTTAATTTCACACCTATTAAGTAATGCCATTTTATCGTAATAATAATCTTCTGAAGATTCCCCAAACTTCGCTCTTTTGTCTAACATATCCGTAAGCATTTGGCCATAATCTTCATCGGACGGAAAAACTGCTTTGAGCTTTTCTTGCCACTCAATCCAGCTATAATTGACGGTTGTGAGACCTTTGTACCACCGCTTTGCATTTCCAGTAAGTTTAGGTATCGTATTATGAATGATTTGTCGGTCTGTCCAACTATATATGCTTGCTATTTCATTTACTTTGTGGATCCAATTATTTGTGTTCTGATTTTTAGAAGAAGGGTCAAACTCGGGAACTACATTAAAATTACTTATTCTCTCACTCTACTCTCTACTCGAGAGTTTATCAAGAAAATCGGTAAATTTAGAGAACGCATCAGTTGTAGGAAATGATTCACGCGTACTGGTTCTTTTGCTTGGCGAACGGGAGTTACGCCGCTGACGTGGATCCCCGCTTCACTGGTGATTTCGTGTGTTGATCTTGCTGCGTCTTGACTGTGATCTGCAATCTAGGACGAGCCGCGTCCCCTGTGAACCAGGCACTAGCCTGGTTGGGCTGCGACTCCGATGTGTTGCAATCCTTCCCGGCGGCGGCGTCTCGAGCTGTCGAACGCTGTGGCTAGGGCTCCATACATGACTGCGATTGCGGCTATGCCTGTAGCTCTGCCTGCGGCTGTGGCTGCGTCTCTGCCTGCTGCACTGGCTGCGGCTCTACTTCCAGCTCCGCTTGTGGCTCGGCTCTCGGCTCCGCCTGCCCAACACTGGTGATGGGGATCACGGCGGTTGAACCAAACTTCCATCACGATCGTCATCCATTTGTAGACCTGATCAATAAAAATAATATACAGACACAGCTATTCTTTTAAACCATTGGGATGGCTATTTACATACTTTGAAACAAGATTACAGCAAAACAGGAATCAGATCATGAAGGTACTTCTATATTTTAGTGCTTTAATCACTGAAATTAAAATTGCTAATGGCATATTTGATGTAACGACGTTATGATTATATTTTAAACCAAATGACCGTTGGCCTCATAAAAGCACAAAAAATCGCAATGTGCTAGACCTATTTAGGTACAACGAATGATTGCGAAAGTATAAAATACCTAGTATGATTCCAACTTCTAGATTGGCAAGCAGTTTTTATTAGTGATCACTGTTGTTCCAATAACATTTTAGATTCGTATAAAAACGGTTTTTTAATATCAGGTTATGAAAACTAACATTCAAATATGCACAACATAAAGATGTGATTCACACTATGTTATTTCAAAAGTAACAGTTTTAAAAATGACAATAACACGTACGTGAAATATTCCACTTCTGAACTGAAAGAAAAGACACTAACAATATGATAAATCCTTTTTTAATAACACTATACTTTATACACTTTAACACTTAGTCTGTACTGTACAGCTCGGCAGTCCAAAATATAATGCCCCAGAAAACATTATTCGATTTACTTGACATCTCTGTGTCCACGTTACAAAGTGGGGAAAAGCGCGCGAACTTTAAGTCAATAGATAGACGTTAAACTTATATAAACTGGTAACTATTTATTATATTAATCATTAATGTTTTGTGTATGGATTCAAGTTAATTTCTACGTATTTAATCATAACATAATATTTAAACACAGTATCATCTTTTATGGAACCAAAAATTACAATTACTAGTCAAGTTGCGTACTAATAACATCTTAAATTCACATTAAAATATCTAGATTTATTTTGTAGTTGCTTACACCACGCATCAAATTTGAAAAACTGAAATTTTCAGTTTTTTTTGTGAATTGTTTGGACTACTCTTTTACGTGACGTTAAAAAGAAAGACAGATATGTTTATTAAAAAATACACAGTTTTAGGACATAATTATAACTCAACTTTATGTTCAGAGAAAATAAAAATAAATCGTTAAAATAACGTTAAAATATTTCATACTTTCAAACTTAGGCATTTGCTTTCGAGAACGAATTTTATTCTTTACCAAAGCTTCTCTTGCATTTTTGTGGGAAAGCTAAGACGTCTCTGTAATTGTCTTTACAGCTCGCTCGACAGCTTGGGTATAACATGGTAGTCGCAGAAAAAAAGACTTAATCATTACCTGATTCCACTAGAGAATGAAGAGTTTCATCCGAAACATTGCTAAATATAGGTGGCTGAGAATAAGTTTGCTGCCAGTCAATCAAATCTACGTATGACGAAGCGTACGTAAACGTAAGGCAAATCTTTGGCACTTCGAAAACCCGAAGCTGAGTTGAATAAGATCTCTTGCCTTTAAAATGCGCCTAGCAGCGAGTTCTCCCACTTGGTTCTGTTCATCAGATAGCATAGACAAAAACAAGTTCTCCGGGTGTCAAAAAAGGCATTTTGCTTAAAAACAGGATCAACGGCAGTCATCAATTCTTGTGGAAGATTTATCTATACATATAATAAAATCGTAGCGAAGTCATGATTCTATTGATTATAATTCTGTAAAGCCATATTTGTTACGGCCGCGAATCATATTTAGATCAACATACAACCTGATACTGACCTGCAAATTGCAAAAAACTAAAGAAAATTTGAATTTCGTAGGCTACCTTAGCGCATGCCCTTTAAGGTTCGATGCGCTATTAGGGAGGATTAGTTTAGTCCTTGAGCTTGCTAGAATACGGTTTAAGCGCTTCTCCCGAAAATAGTCTAGACTTCTAACGATAACTGCCACTGGCAGATTTGAAATCCTCGTTGGGTTGACTGCCTATTAGGCTGGGTCGTTCTTTTTTTAATTTTGATTTGTTATAGTGCGAAAAAGTAATGTTTTGGTCTATTCAGATAGGTTCGGAGCTGGTTTTGGATCATTGTTAAATAATTGGTCTTAACATACTATATTTAACTGTTGTTACCATTACCTGCATTTTAATGAGCTTGTTCATAAAATAAAAACCACACAAATGAATGAGCAGACTACTGTAGTTCTTTTAATTGGAAACAGTCTGAGCTTAAATAAAAAGGACATAGTTAATGGTGTCGACACCCTACTTAAATTAAAATTAGGTAAATTAATATTATGTGCATTACCATATTCAGATCATTTGCACAATGAAGAAAACGATTAAATTTATAGTTTAAATAACCTAATATATATTTTGACATGTTGTCATGGTGACCGTTTATTGTATTTTGATACTAACAATTTTGTTAGAGTTTTTCTTTTAAATCGGGGACATAATTATGTTTCTTCGCAAGAAAAGTCAACATTGTATTGGTTGGCTACTTTGTTAGCTTACAGTATACACGCAGTTATTGATAATTTAACCGAGACCAGGTTAAGTGATGAAACAGTATTATCTAGTATTTCCAATAATACTGTAACAGATTCTTTAAACTTTTGGACTCGACAAAAGAGAAGCTTAGTAAGAATATTTTATTATATCACCAAAATATAAACCGCTTCTCTGGCAAAATCCTAGACGTGGAATTGTTAATAGATAAATATCATAATATGTGGATATCTTATGTTTCTGTGAAACATGGTTAAGACCGGATAGAATGTTGTTTAATGTAAACAATTTTTCAGTTGCCAGTGCGTACAACAGGTCCTTAATAGGAGGTGGTACCTTGATATTATGTAATAGTTGTTTCAGACATAAGGAAAAGAAGAATATCACAGCTTGCTCTGCTGATCGCTTATGTGAGGTAGCATGTGCAGAGGTTGAAGGCCATACTGTCTTAAGTGTTTATAGACGCCAGCGTCTAACTCGTCATCATTTTTAATAGTTATGAAAGAAATACTTAGCAAAATTTTCAACGATAATAAAGTAGTTTTTTTTGTGGTGACCAAAATATTGATCTGTTAGTTAATTTACCATATAAATGTAAGCTTATATCATTGTTTAAATGATTCAATTTAAAATGTATATTTAAGAACGCGCTCACATACCTATTTTGGGCGTATAACCAAAATTACCTACTTTTTCAAGTACTGGATATTTGTTATTTAAAGATAATGGCATAAAATATTTTGACGAAGAGTCATAAATCCGACATTGTTTTAGTTTGTAGAGTGATTAGAATTTATATGTTAAATTTTTGAGAAATTGTAATGTTCCGACAGCCAATTTCGAACAAACGTAAAACATTAGTCTTTGCTCACATACGTCACCTAGAAATCCAACAAAGTAGGCAGTAGTAGTCTTACAGCTTTTACACAAAAAATGCACACAACTAGGCAATTATATCCCCCAATCATAAACTCAAACGTGTATGTTACACGACATCTCATTTAATTTAATTTCTTTTACACTATGTATTACATTACTCTATACACATAACAAAGTTACAGAAGCTTAATAACATCAACACCGTTCATTTGTTTTCAAATCATGTTTAGGTAATTATTTGGCAGACCACTGGCTCTTCCTTCTCTTTTAGACTACTAAAAGACAGGGCTATACTCGTATACACTTTGTGCAGATTTAGCAACTTTAAATTAATTTTAATCATTGTAAATGTGTTTCAGTATTTTTTGTGAATAAACCTTATATTATTTTATATTAGGTTTTTCCCTGTCTTTCGTATCAAACTGGCAGCACGGTAAAATCTAAAAAAATACATGTTTACTAGTCATATAGTCCTTAAGGTCGTAGATAGACTAGAATCGAGATAAAAATTTAATCAACGCAACAAAAAATTGATATTGGAAAGCAATACTGATGTAAAATGTATGCAGTGAAAATATTGTTTAACCATAGGGTAATGACAAAATGAATAAATTAAAGTTATGCATACTATAGAATGAGACTTTATATTCCCTATATATTTTTTATTTTTTTTACCATCACATTTTTTTACTAAATGAACGGCGAAATAAGGTATATTTTCGAGAGCGCGAAAGTAATGAAACTATTAACAGGTGCTGAGACTGTCACGAATGGTTTATCACCACGAAAACTGTACTTTTATAGTTACACAGACTTAATGTTTCAATTATTTCAAGCATTGTCACAATTAGATTACACTAATTACGTTGTTTATTTTAACATTTTTTTTATTTTTTATTTCTACATGCCTTGACATAAATTTCTTCATTAGTTGACACTAAATACCTATAATTTTAATTTAAAATATTTACTAGTGACTTGTGGACTGAATATTAATTCAGATTTGTTACATTTGTAATGGCAATCTTGTGATTTGGTTTAAATAGGTTTTTATTTTTATTATTTTAGTAATATTTTATATAGATTCATTTTTAATTTGTGAATGTGAGAACGTTGTAGGCTTACTAGACTGTAGCTTTGTAAACCATTTTCTATTTTGTTAAGTATTTGTTGACGGGCCTACACTGTCCTCCCATACCTATTAACACTGTAACTTAAAACATTGTATAAGCCCATAATTTTTAAAAGAGTAACCGTGGAGTTTCTTGCCGGCTCTTCTCCATAGGAAACGACCAATTGGAACCGTGCACCTAAGTTACTGACGTTTCATATGTGCCCATGTAGGTTTATGTGAAATAAAATATTTTGATTTTTGAATAAATGAACATTCTATTCTACTGACCTGCAAATTGCAAAAAATTAAAAAAAAATGTATTTCGCGGGCTACCCTATCGCTTTCGCCTTAACTAAATTGTAACAAAACTGTTATGTTTGTTTAACGGCTTACTCTCTTGCTGAACCACGTGGCTTTGCTTGCCAAATGAGTAAGTTAAACGTACTCGGAGCAAGTATACAAGGATATAATTTTTCATGGTCTTCTTCATTGCCCATTTTGAACAGCATTGTTGTGAGAAAATAATATTTTTAATAGCTACGATTACACTGTATTATAACAAAAGACGATCAGCTTTTAATGTTATCACAAAAATTGTAAAAACCAAAAAAGTTTCGGAAGAGGATATCTATAGGTATAAAAGCCAAAGTCAAAACATTCAATTCTCAATCTATTTTTATTATGAACCCTATGTTCCAAAAATATCCTCATATACATTCACCCTTCCATACCGTTTTATGTTAATGATAGTGATACCAGGAATATAGATGAACTGAGTTCATCTATATTCCTGGTATCACTATCATTATTGAGTATCAAGTTAAAATAAACATTGATATTTTCTGACTCTTCAATTGCTCAAATTAGAGCAAAATATGTGGAGCGTATATCTCATGATAATGATAAATATTAGATCTTTTTTTGATTGTGATCATAGCATACCTAATATCTTGCTATGTATTTAGGTATACACCTTAATGTTTACTAAATAGTATATGCCTAATTAAAAACTTTATTTTGTTTACCCATAATGAAACAAATTAAAATTATAAATCAAAAAGATACCCTGTTTTAACACCACAATTTCAATGTAAACTTATTTTCGCAATATTTCAATGCAGGATACCTGTATTTACTTCGACTAAGAATTTCTATATCAGGTTTTTTTTTAAAGCGTAGAAGAGGTACAGAAGGTGGGCGCCTGTATGTTTATTTCGTGGTTGGCTCCATACAAATGAGCGAAAATATAAGAACCCAGTCGAAAGTGTGCTTACCCTCGCTGTACGTCAAGCTTGTCTTGTCTACGTGTGCGTTCATTTTCGCTCTTTGTATGAGGCCGGGCTTCAGTACTTATCTATGTTATGGTTGAAGGCTGAAATGGCGTAATGAAAAGGATTCAAAGTGCTGCGTCACGAGACTCATCAATGAAAGCCGTTACTTTTTACAAGCCAGGATTTTTATCAGGTCGGCCTTTAAGTTAGGCATCCGTTTTAAGGAGAAAAGGCTGGTTTTATTTTGGCATGCTTGCTTAAGAATAAAGGTTTAAGTATTTTATAAATGGTATGTTACTTAGAATGGCTGGTAACATTTATCGGTTATCCTATTTTCTGAAGTATTTTATATATACAGTGTCCCTAAGTAGTACCGACGGGCTCCGCACATTAAATTATGTATGCCATGGATTTTTTGATGGCCGCATCTACGAACCCTTCAACAGTGATATATATATACAATAGTATTATTTCAAATTATAGTACGTTACTGTAGCGGCCTGCAAAAAGGGCATTGATGGACGAACGTGAAAATGTAGGCCGAGGCGAAGCCGATGCACACACACGTGAGACCATCAATGCCTGGTTGCGGCCAAGGCTTTTATAGTGCTTTTCTCAAATAATGCGCGGAAATTCAAACTAAGTAAATTATTTATAAATTCCAGATTCAATGACGAACAACGATAATTTTTCACGCGCCAATAATAATTATGTTAATTTGTTTCTTTTTACTTTGCAGCTTTATTTGCAAACCATTTCGAAATTTAAACAAAACCTTTGATAAGTTACCTCCTTGATTGCCATGTATGGAAGTAAAAAGTTCGTGCGATTTTTAAATTACACGAAAGTTACGAGTTATCATAGTAATTCATTCGGCCGCTAAACACAACAGTTATGGATTTTCAAATTAACATTGCCGGCCGCTGCTCGCATGTATTTGACCAGTACAGCATTTTATTAATTTGAAAATGCTCGAATTTCCAAGCATGTTTGAGAAAAAACTTATTTGGTGTAGTTTATTTCATTTTCATCTGTCTAACCTTTTGGGGATTACAGGCGTGATGTTATTTCATTTTATGGTAACTACATTCAGATCAAGCCCGAAAATCGCGTTTTGGGAGATTTAGTGTGAAACATTTGGATACCTCCTACGCAATTGGTCGTAACTTCTTTTTTAATGGAAAGTAAGAAATTCTTAGTTACCACCAGCCACCAGACCAGCGACATAGTCATAATAATATCATTTTATAAGGGTGATAATCAGAAAAATACTTTTACGAAGGAAAAGCTGATTCTCAATATCTTATCAGTAGAACCCAGCACTTACCTCGCACTTATTTTCGTCATGCTTAAAAATAATGTTCGTCCCTCAACAATATTAATTATAATAACAATATTCACAGAACATTAACCGCGATGTTTGTGTAATTGATAATCACTTTTTAAGCTTTGTATTTATTTGTGTGCCTTCAGCAAATATTGCAATACTTATGAGATTAAAATTATTAAAATGGTAAAAATATTAACTATTAAATTTTCAGTTAATTATGGTCATCAATCGATCCGAACGAGCTCTAAATTGCAGAAAAAATGCGAATAATTACGAAGGCGTCAAGATAATGCATCAGGAGTCAATAGTCTAATTATTTTAAATTAATCGATTAATGACACGGGCGTTCCCCGCAGTTCGGATGCCTATGGAATTCAAAAGTAAATAAACGATGTGGATTAGAAGAAGAAGGTTGTTCAATACTCCTAGTATTAGTTTAAAGTATTGAACCGCCCACGATTCCAAAAAGCAACCCTTTGTCACTCCAACATTCAGACTACCCACAAACCTTCCACATACATAGGATGTATGTAGCATTCCTTAACGACTAAGTAAAATTCAGTCATTCACTGTTGCAATGTTTTAAAAATAGTAATGTGTACAGTTTCAAACAGTACTCGTTTGAGCCAGAGCGACGCAATAATAGCATTACGTTGTTATCTCACACCTGCACTGCAATGTGTGAGTATTTTGAGAGTTATTACTTGAAGAGGAATTACTGTTCTCGTTGTGTTATTCGCTCAGTGAAGACTGAGAAAAATTAAAGTATAACTCAATCACTACACAGAATATTAATAAAATCGGCCGAATCGGTGTGGTAATCTCCTTGGCTAAATTAATTTAGTAACACGTATACCAATAAGGAAAAGGAAAAAAAAAGATTGCTGGAAATATCTAAATAGGTATATTGAAAAATCTCTGCATGGTCGCTAAACAGACTAGGTAGAGATCATGCGCAAAAAGGGGCTCCAAAAACCAATGTAGGCATAAAAAGTATTTCTACGCAAAAAAACAAACAGCTCGTTTTCCCTCTCCGCTCATCAAAAAGTTATCTAAATATAAATCATAAGAGTATTTTCATATCAATAGTATCGACTGCTTCGTTACATAAAAAAACATGTGAAAACTCATTTCGTCTCCAAATATCGCATAGGTATATCTTGCGGCTTCATTATTTGACGTTCACAAGGAAGTTTAGAAAAATACAATATATTTTATGTGTTGTACAAATTTTGTGTGAGGGTTTTAATATTGGTTAGGCTTGCGGTTGATTACTCTATCTCTTTTATAGTTTTGCAATTGTTTGCAGCCTACGATGTTTTAAATGTCACTAGCCTAATAAGTGAGATTAGAAGTGAAGTTTATAAAGAGCAATACTAGATGTTAAGTCATGATGCAGCGAAAAATGTTTACTAAGGAATACCTAAGATAGTCGCTTAATCCAAGTACCTACATTGAAGTAGACTGTAAGTGACAGCTACGGCGTTTATTAAATTTATTCATTAAATCCTGAAGCTACTGTAACTTCATTGGGCCGTCCGACACACTAAGTAAATAACCTTTAGAAGATCTTTCCTTGAAATTTTCGATCACGAAATATTCACGGTGTCTAGACTGCCGTATAAAAATGTATTTAAATCCTACGGAAATAAACTAATTATGAACAATCACGTAAAAATATCATCATGTAAGATTATCAAGAATAACACTCACCTTTTGTAAGGCATACCACACATTGCACTTATTATAAACACCAGTTTTAAAAGTTCTGTCGAACGGATCGCAGCTTACTTTGGGTTTCACCTTTCCAGAACGTGAAACTTAGGTAGTCATTTGCAAGGGATTCGTGAGATGAGTTAAATAATAATTTAGATCTTACCTTATTATTACGATATAACTCGTTCGCAACCAGTGCGTGGCGACCTTAACTACGTAACGAAACGAAGATAGGACTGCACGAGTATTTAAGAAGATCATGGAGTGGTTATATCTTTCATCGACATTAAATCCATCATATCAATCGCCCTCGCTAGAACATACGGTAACATGTTTAAAAATAGTAGATTATTATACAAGAGGCTAAAATGACCCATTATATACGAGGCAGTTTTACTCCCGAGCTTTAGTGAGGGGGTAAATAGAAACCGAGTTATAATGGGGTTTTAGCGCCGTGTGCTACACTATACTTTTCACTACGATTGCGAGAAAATAAAAAATCCAATACACCTTGACGGCAACAGATTGAAAATTATTTAATTTCCTTTCTTTTCCATCTGCAAATACGGGTCTCCATTCTCACTAGATGATGACATTATCACTGTTGTAAAATAAATTACGGTCACCAATTCAATTTGTAATTAGAGAAAAAAAATCAAAGATTTCGCGCCAATGCCTTTTTATATTTCTTCTGTAGCCGCAACCAAGGAACATTTATACTCACCTACGGTGAGGCCGCAACGCAATGCACGCATTCTACCGAAGAGATCGCCCGCCGCTTTTAGTTACATTTTCAAAAATAAGATGTTCTTCTTTTTTATGAGACAGTAATAAGTCGAGTCTTTATTCATGATTATTTTAGTTGACGTGAATCAGCAGCTGTAGCCGCAAAATTCAAATTTTCTTACGTTTTTTGCTACTTGCAGGTCAGTGTCGTTGTATCTTAATCACAATAATATGATTCGCGTCTATAACAGATATGTATTTACATAATTATAATTATTAAAATAATTAATACAGCTACAGCTACAGCTGCGGATTCACCTTAAGAATAATGATTTTTTCGTTTTTGTAGGCTCGTTGGTAACAGACAAAAATTAAAAAAAAAACTTTTTGGCCTAGAGGAAGACATACTATTTTAGTCCCGCTCTGGTACGCTAAAATGATGGACTTTTTGAGCAAGAGTAGAGTACTTGGAAACACTTGGGTAGTCGCTGTAGTAATAACAGCCGCACGGGTTGATCATCTGGTTAAATTACGCTTGCCGCGGTTGGTCCGTTGATGGGTGACCATCTTTACATACCTCTCCGTGCCTCGGAAAGTACGTTAAATCGTTGGTCCCGGTTATCATTCGTGGATCTCTGACAGTCATTACGGGTCAACAGAGGCCCAAAAGTCTGTCAACCAGTCCAAGGGGTATCGTATTACGCAGTAACTGGGTTGTGGAGGTCAGATAGGCAGTTGTTCCATGTAAAATACTGGTATCTAGTGGTTAGACTAGAAGCCGATCGCAATATAGTTGGGATAACGCTAGGCAGATGATGATCGCATGTTTCTCAAAGAAAAAAAGTAGGTAATAAATATAATAAAATAATCCGCATATATAATTCCTCATTGTAAAAATTGAGTAATAATTATTTAAAAAAATCTATGAATTTCTACTAATTGTTTGTTCTAATATCACATCAAAAGGCATACATAATTACCTTTTAAATTAATGAACATTTGACGGAATTCGCCGTCAATCGTTGGCGTCTCTAAATTGGCGCCACGTCAATCAAAGAATCCAATAATGTTTGATGTTAGGAAACGAGCAAATGAAAGGGAATAAGGTCTCGAGTACATACCTACTTACCTATTCTAACTGGAGTATTATGTGAGTTGACCAAAGTTGGGCGATTGTTGCTAATTTTTTTGAAAATAAATTATAGCCTATGTTATTCCGTAATAACGTAGCTATCTACTGGTGAAAGAATTGTTTAAATTGGTTCAGTAGTTTCGGAGCCTATTCGTTACAAAGATAAAAACAAACAAAAAAATAATTCCTCTTTATAATATTAGTGTAGATGTAGATTAAACTTTATAAATTATCGTGAATTCAAATTTGGAACAATGATGACACCAAAATGATCGAAAGTATAGCTTCAAATCTTTATAAAAACTTTATAATTGACTCCTCATTCTTTTTAATGTTTTAAGCCTCTCATAAACTCGGAGAAGAATATATACGAAAACATACATATAAACAGAATAAACTTGGTGAGAACTAATCATAGTTAGAGGAGAAAACGAATCCTGCAAATCAGCGCTGGGATAATTCTCCGAACGTCTTACGTATATGTTCGTGCCTTCACTTTGAAAAATAACCGAAATTTTACTACTCCCACGATTTAAAAACTACTGCCTACGCCAAGCGTCTTGAGTACTCAATTTAATTCACTAATTAAACGCTAAGCAGCTGTATATGGTTCTTATGACAATAGCCACGTTATTGTCGTATTAACCATATTTTACTCAAAAACAGTATACCCGTAAAAAATCCGTACGCAAAAAACGAGCTTTGACGTGGAGTTACGGACTCCAGCCGGATTACCTACGCATAAAAAAAAATATGCTTGCCAAACTCACTGATGTGTTCCATAAATACTAAAGCCATCTGTTCCACAACCAAAGTGTAATTCAATTTTGTCCAATTCCAACTGAACCCGGATGTTATCAAAACACAACAAATTAGAAATTTTGAATCAAGTTAAACTACAGTTTTGATAACAGAGATTGACCAGGTAATGACAACGCGACATCAATGTTCATGAATGGGTCAAAGAGATCGTTTCATGTGTCCTATTTTTAGAACTTTCGCGCATCCTTAATTTATAAATGCGAAAGTGAGTTTGTTTGTTAAGCGTTCACGCTAAAACAGCGGAACGGATTCGGATGTAATTTGGCACACGTGTATGCCATGACCTGCAGAAGGACATAGGCTACTTTTCATTCTAGATCGCAGATGAAGTCGCAGGAAAAAGCTAGTTAGACATAAATAAATAACGCTGGGAATGCCCTAGAAGGAGATATAGTGACCTTATTGGTGATGTTCTTCAGAACGATCATTTTCCTCCGCATAACATGTCCATACCATGAAAACTGATTTCCACACAGCTTTTCAGCCACCGGTGCCACTTTCAGACTTCCTCTTAAGTAATCATTTATTATTCTATTCATTCCTATAACACCACATATCCCTATTAGAATTCTCATCTCAGCTGCTTGTAGTTGCCTTACATTAATCCCTTTTAAATATGCTCAGTTACTTTTGTAATGGTAAATAGATAAGCCAGTTGATAAAGACGACAGCGGGGTTAAAAACCCTGGGCGTATGAGACTTTTATGGAATAACATGATTTGTTTTATACAAATCAATATTTATGTATCACTCAAAAGCTAAATTGTTAACTCAGTCCCTTATTTAGCACTTTTAACTATTTATTAAAATAAAAAGAAAACCAAAACTTGGACGATCAAGTTTTCATTTCTAATAGGGTTATAAATCTCGCCAAGTTCCAACCTATTTCCATTTAGATCCTTTAATATTACCCTCTAATCAGAAGGAAGAACTTTTGGAAATCAAGGCGTTAGTTTCAGGAGAAAACTTTAAATCTAATTGAAATACTTTATCTAAGGATTATATTTCGAGTAATTTTCGCTTTTGACGTAAAGATTTAGGCTTCGAAAATGGTGTTTTTAATGTACAACGTGAGAAAAGACCCATCACAAAGTCGTCATCTATGAATTCTGTACATCAAACAAAGTAACTGTGCAAATATATTTATTATAATTGCTGGGAAACGACTTTTATTTTAAGTGTGAAAATTCTCCATGTGGTAGTGCGCAATGTAACGGATGCCAAACATCGTGCTTATGGGTGTATGTAACACATGGTACAGGGATCGTGGGAGTATTTAAAGTGAAGTTATGGTTTAGTTACATTCAAAACTTATTTTTGTAAAAAAAATACATAAAAAATGTTCCCATGTATAGTCCAGAACAAAGAAACGATCACAATTACGGGAAGAACAAGTGAGTCTCGGCTTCGTTGAGCGGCTTGGCTCGGCTTTTAAACTAAATAAACTGTTTAACACAAGATTTTTGAAACTTTCGTTTTTCGTTCATTTACACTACATTAATCTGCCTAGCCTTTTCCCAACAATGTTGGGGTCGGCTTCTAGTCTAACCGGATGCAGCTGAATACCAGCATTTTACATGGAGCGACTGTCTTTATGAACTCCACAAGTTCCTGGGTAACACGATACTCCTTGGTAAGACTGGTTGTCAGACTTTTGGACTTCTGACTACTCGTAACGACTGTCAAATATCTACGAATGACAGCCGGGAGCAACGGTTTACTTGCTTTCCGAGGCATGGAGGGGTTTCTGATATGCAATGGATGGTCATCCACCCATTACCTATCTATAAACCGACCGTGGTAAGTATAACTTAACCTTCGATCCACCCGTGCGGCTGTTATTACTTAGCCACGAGCCCCTCTTCGTTCATATAATACTACATAAATAAATAAATAAAAGTAAAACCACGACAAAAAATCCATCAACATTTTAATAGTATTTCGGCATACCCACCGTAGCTTTTTTCGCAAAAGGAACCATAGACGAGCAGCTGTAACGTTCTGCACGGTCCATTTCAAACCCAAATTTCTATGTAAATGCGGAGAAAGGCTACACGAGTTTTCGCTTATCTAAACATAGTAAAAATATAATTTCAGTTTTAAATTAAGTACCTATCAGGAAAGACTAAAGTAGAAATTTCATGAAAAACTTAATTAATTGAGTCTCGTCTTTTTATTTTTTTTATGAAGTACAAGCTTGCTAATTTATCTTTAAGTAACTTGTTGAAGATAAGAAAATTGTTTAATTGGTAATAATAATTCTATGCAAGTTTCCTTCTCAGACGAGGCGTTTTGACGAAAAGTTTAAAAATAGAACGTTTAACTTTGTTTGCGGTGCGGAACTCCAATTTTTTTTAAAATCTTTATTAACAGACCACAGAGATCCAAAAAGTGTTAAGAAAACGTAAAAACTAATGTTAGTACTTATCATAATCCTATGCTAAATTCCGGAGTCGGACCTCACACTATCCACGCAGTATACAGGGTGGAATTTTGTAATGCCACCTGGAGGGAAAGTACTCTTAATAGTGCAGATAGAAAATTTTACTCAAAGGAAACATTCCTTTATTTTTGAATAGAAAGCAAACTGCATTCAAAGATTTTCGAAAATTCTCTTCTCCCACACCCGGGAATCTAACCGGCTAAAATCTGAAAAAATTATACCCTGTACTTTTATTGCATCGATCGTTAGGGTCAATTATAAGGATGAAATCTCTCTAACAAACATGATAAATTAAATGAAAAGAAAACCAGGAAATCTGAAGTTACAAATTCAATGAGTCAAGTTAAAGCTCTTTAACTAACATCCATCTTTTGTAATGCAGACTCCTTGTTATTCACATTTGATTGTTTTTACAACTCATTTCACATTTTGTCTCACGGTGAAAATGGCTTATCAAGAACAGTTTGATTTAATGGAAGCTTATTTTTTAAATAACTGAAACTAGCTCTGCGGTGGTATGGAGAGAGATATCAAGACCGACGGGCACCAACTCGGTTCGTATTGAAAAGAATGGTAGAAAATTTAAAGAATACGGGTGGTTTCAAGAAGAGACGGCAAACTATTCAGCAAAACTATTTCGATTTTGAACTAGATGTTTTAACATACTTTGAATCATTTCCAAAGGCTTCAAGTAGAGATGCTGCCGATGAATTAGGAACAACCCACACTCACGTACTTAAAGTGCTGAAAAAGTATAAGTATAAATGCTATCGTGAAGATCGGTTAGTGCAAAAATTGCATATTGGGGATCGTGACAGATGATTACAATTTTGTGAAAACATGCTTGGAGAAATTGACCGAAACCCTAATTAGCAGTAACATTGTATGGTCTGACGAAACCAACTTCAGCAATAATGGCATGTACAATCGCCGCAATAACCATTATTGGTCTCGAGTGAATCCTGTTCGTGTTCATGAAACTAACAATCAAGTAAGATTTTCTTTCAACGTTTGGTGCGGAATTATGAGAAATAATGTAGTGTTAGTCCACGTGTACGAAGGTCATTTAAACACTGTCAAGTATATTGAAATACTGGATCTCTTAAGAAACGAGTTAAATGGTTTCCCCGAGGAAGAGCGAAACCAAATAATTCTACAGCAAGATGGTGCTCCAGCACATAACAGCAGAATCACTACTGCCTACATTAATAACCATTTTAATACCTGGATTGGTACAAATGGCACAATCAGATGGCCTGCGAGATCGCCAGATCTCACCCCATTAGATTTTTTTTTGTGGGGATATGTAAAAAAACAAATTTACATGAAATCTTAAGCGAATGACAACGAGTTGAGAGTTGTAGTTCAGAATACGATTTATAATATTCACCACAACACTTTATTAAAGGTTACTAGAAATGAATTCGTTAAAAGAATAAATTTGTGTATCCAAGAGAATGGAGCCCATTTCGAGCAACTAATTAGTTAGTTTACCATTTTTTGTAAATAATTAAATTAATTTAAGATTTCCTGGGTTTCCTTTCATTTAATTTACCATGTTTGTTAGAGAGATTTCATCCTTATAATTGACCCTAACGATCGATGCAATAAAAGTACAGGGTATATTTTTTTCAGATTTTAGCCGGTTCGATTCCCGGGTGTGGTAGAAGAGAATTTTCGAAAATCTTTGAATGCAGTTTGCTTTCTATTCAAAAATAAAGGAATGTTTCCTTTGAGTGAAACTTTCTATTTGCAGTATTAAGAGTACTTTCCCTCCAGGTGGCATTACAAAATTCCACCCTGTATAGTACGTACTTGTAGACGTATGAAGTCCGATCCAGTGACGCAGCATCGGACAATCCCACTTACCGCATAACGTGCTCAGGATGCTGTGGGAGCTGGCACGCATTCTGCGAAGGATCGAGGCACACCGGTTTTGGGATGATGGCAATGAAATCCATCAATCCTCGCCTCAGCAAACATCCCCGAAGCGCTACAAAAACGCGGCAGTCCCGCCAGCATCCTGAACGCATCATTGTACTGTACACGCAGGGCGTTGTATGACCTTTGCGTACACCTAACCCACAGACTGCAAGTGTAGAATGACTGGCAGTAAGCTCTAAACAGCGTCATTTTTACCTGCTTGCTACAACGTGCAAATCTGCGGATCAGCATATTACATCGGACAGCCAATGTCCATGTCATCACTCAAGTCATCGGTGATCCAGTGACCCAGGTACTTAAACTGTGTGATTCTATTCAGAGGGGTATCACATATCGTGACTTGTGGCACATTGGAGCAACACTTTTTTTTTTTTTTTTGGGTGTGAAATTATCAAATAACTTCTCCCGCTCTGGGCGGAGCGGGAGGGCGTGTCAGACTTTTACTGACTAAAACCCACCCGTGTTCCTTCCGTTGCCTGTGTGCCAGGGCCACGATATCCCTTTCGGACAATCTCGCAACCCTGGCAGGCATTGGTCCTACCGGACCCCGTCAGTTGGTGCTGATATCTCTTTGAGGCGCGCGTGGAACACAACGCGCCGTCGACCCGGGCCTGGTCCTTATCGGACGGCGAGCTACCCATCGCTCACCGTCCGCAGGCCCGCGCCTACGGTGGCCGGAAATCGGCTTGCGACTCCCATTGGAGTAACACTTGCCACGTGCTTTAAACACAAGTAACTCGCACTTTTTAGCATTATACCTGAGCCCCTGAACCACCGCATAACTTTCACAAATATGCAGAAGGCGCCTGAGAGCACCGATCGAATTTTGAAATGATCGATTTATTTTTGTTTTCCTTCCATTTCGCAATTGTGTAATAATGGCGTATCAAGAACAATTCGATATAATAGAAGCTTACATTTTAAACAACAGGAATTGCAATTTAGCTCTACAGTGGTATTGTGAGAGGTCGCTCACAATGTCACAAGACAGGCAATACCATCTAGAAAAGTTTTGTCGCGAATGTCGAGAAATTTTGTGAATATAGTTTTAAAAAAACGCTTAAATCGCCCACTACAGCCAATTACAAGTCTGCACTTCTAAAAAGAGATTGGAAAGAAGGACTGTGAACAGCACAACACACATACCAACAAAAAAGAAGAGAAAAATAAAGACAGTATAACATTCAAGTTTAATTAAATTTACATTTCGTATTCAATACAAGAATATAAACCTGAACATACAAAATCTTAATTAAAAAGACAAGGCTCAGGCACTTCCTGGCCGAGGACACAGCTCTAGTGAAAGGATCAAAATCGTGCCGTTTACACAATTGCTATTAAAGTTGCTACTTGCACGCACTATAAATTAATTTTGCCTGTAATTCGTAGAAGTAAATGGAACTATGAATTATGATCATTTTGCAGAAGGCTTCACGAAGAGAATTAAAAAAAAAGACAAAACATGTGTATCCGTAATGAGGGGTCTCATATCGAACAACATAACAGTAAAATGATTGAAGTGTAACAAAATTGTAATTTTAAATAGTTCAAGTATTAAAGTCTTGCAGGGTCTTGCTAGGTAATAATTTTATTTCATGTTTACGTGTCCTTCATATTGATGATAAAATAAAATTTAGGTTACATGTCATGATCTTTTTTTATTTCTAAGACGAAATGTTATAAGAGAGATTTTATCCTGAACAATAATCCTATCGATCAGTAGGATAAAATAGTGAGTATTTTTTTTTTTTTTTTTTATCAAAAGATAAAAAAAAAAATACTCACTATTTTACCTGAAGGGAAATCGCTACTAGACTACAGAAAACGGTAGTCTAGTAGCGATTTCCCTTCAGGGCCTATTGATTATTTCTCCCACGTATATCCGCCTGTTGTAAATAATAATGACTGCCTCGTTGGCCTAGTGGTCCCAAGCATTACTGCTGGGCATGAGGACCTGGGTTCGATTCCCAGGTCGGGCAAAGTGTTATTGGGATTTTCCATTAAGAATTTCTCAGCAGCAACCCGGAGTCTGGATTTGTGGCCGGTTGATAGCAATAAGCTCGCCCCCTATTACATAGGACTTAAAACATAACTGGCGAAATGTGGGTGTACTATAGGTACACCTTTGCCTAACCCTTTTGGGAATTACAGGCGTGATGTTATGTTATGTTATAAATAATAATATTTTTAAACTTAAACGTAACTGGAGAAATGTGGCTGTACTATAGACGCACCTCTGCCTAGCCCTTTGAGGAATACAGGCGTGATGTAATGTTATTAATTGTATTCTTAAAACATTTTATCGTGTTTTCCAGAATTCCTTTCAACAATATTACTGAAACAATTACAGAAACGAATCTCGTAAACGTGTAGTACAAGTTTGTGTTTCATTCGACCCAGGGCTGCTACACGGTATTTTTCATTTTCAATTTTCAGACACAAACTTTACGCAGGCTTAAAGACGGACTCGACCTAACTTTTCTTTGTAAACAACCTTAATTTTTCATTTGGCAGTTATAACAAAAAATACAACAGATCCTGAAGATTTATCGTTTAAGACTTTAGGAGGATGAGTAATTTGTTACTGTTGAATCTTAGCAAATTAAAAAAAAAGGTTGTTAATTATAAAACTTTCTCTAGTCATGTAAATAAGTCTTATTTAAAATATTAAGTCATTAATAAATACTTTACATTTTATTTTTTTGAAAGCAAACTACAAAGTAGTTTATTTAATATTAATACAATGATTAGAAGTATTCAGTATTCACTTGAAATTTTACTGTAGAGAAAGAAAAAATATACTTCACGAGGTTACTGACCTATGGTCATTGAGATTATGCACTATTCACATAAATAAATTAGTTGCGTCATCAATATTATATCTCAATTTTCTAATGGATATAAGCCTCAGAAAACGAGATACATAAATGGGTTAATGAATAGGAGCTATCCTATAAACTAAGCCATGTTGCTGACTTTAGAGACAAAATTGAATAATCACATATCCTATACCACTACCACCTAAATTCTACATCTATATCCTCCAAACATCATACTTATATCTTTAATAATCACCTTTTATGACGTGTGATACCAATTTTACTTGTGGAACTTAATCAATAGAAAACAGTTTACAAATCTTCTATTCCATTTTTATTTATTCAAAATGAATATGATTATGTACTTAAATAACAACTTATACCTAATTAATAAATAAAAATAACAATAAAATATAATAACTTAACTAAAACTATGAAGAAACAAAAATAATTATGGCGTAGAAAAATTCATACACACGGTTGTCGAAAAATAAAGAAACCATGTTAAATAAAATGAATACCAAATTTATTAATATAAAGCACGCTCTACGCGTAGGTACCTCAATTGTCATACATAGATATTAATCCAAGTTAATGAACCTTTCCATGCGAACCATCTAAACAGCACGTTATGGCGACAGACGAGTGGGCGGAGACCAGACTCACGCAACAAATTTTAGCGTTGACATTTCATTATGGTAAAACGTGGCGTAAGTTATGAAAGTTTTCCGGGTCTGTAGATGATAGAACTTGCTGCTTGTTAAGTTTTTAGGAAGGTAGTCAGTAAAGGAAGACATACTTTCACCTATCTTGGGCCCTATCAGAACACCAGCACAGTGACACTTATTTTTTAAGTGTCGCAGCATCATGCTGAGATGCCTTTTGGCCTCGTACAGGACTTTCTCTTTTTATTTTCATTTTGCTTTTTTAATGTTTTAGTTTTTTATGTTTCTATGAGTGTATTTCAGTTTAATTTGTGCGAGTGCCCAATAAATACTTTTTCTTTCTTTCTTTATTATTTTTTATTTACTAATATTATAAATGCGAAACTGAGTTTGTTTGGGTTGCTACGAAATTTCATCCTAATGACAAACACATACACCCTAATGAGAGGATGAAATTTGGCATATGGGTAGACCATGTCGACCTGGAGAAGGACATAGGCTTCATTATCCTGGATCGCAGACGAAGTCCCGGGCAACAGCTGGTACCAAATAAAGAAAAGGTATAGAGTTCGTTTAGTCATATTTGGGCTCAAATTCTAATTTTTATGGATCGCTGTTTTAAATGAATGTGGTTTAAAAATGAGTACTACTATAGGTAATTTCTTTTGAATATGCTGACCAATTTCTTGTTTGCAACGGTAAATCTTTAACATTGGCATTATTTTGAGTCAGTTAACACTTTACTTCACGGAAATTCAATCTATTTTATCTTGTGCCTTGTAGCAGCCAAACTCCATTCCGTAGCGAGTAAATATGAGCTTACCATTTAAATGCTTTCAGACGCACTTTAAATAAATAATATATTTAATCTCATTTGATATTTGCGTTTTCGCTAAATTAAATATTAGTTCAATACCAATTACGATAATAGTAATGCAAATTGATAGCTCATTTATACGGTTTTGTACTTATGTATAGGTAAAAGCTTTGTTGCGTCTAATAATTACAGTATTAACAGGACCAATCGCTCATGCTTCTATATCAGGACCTGTATTCTTTGAAACGGTTCATATTTACATCCTATCCTAACTCTTTAATATTATAAATGCGAAAGTAAGTTAGTTTGTTACCTTTTCACGCCTCAACTACTGAACCGATCATTCTGAAATTTGGCAATGCGTTGGCAGGTGTATAGAAACGGACATACCGTATACATTTTAATTATTATTATTATGAAATATAATAAAGTATAGACGTAAGTAATGTGTAAGTTTCATCACACAGTACTTAACGGTAATAATTATTATTACCATCAGCAAGCAAAAGACAAATACACAACACATTAAATTGAACAATTTTAAATACCCTCAAGTTAATTTGAATTATTTTTTGCCTAAAAACCACTCGAGATTTATTTGACAGTATATTTAAACTGGAAGTCGTATACGCAAACATAATTATAAATGTGAGCATAATTTATATGATGATATAAATCCTTTTTAACCGACTTCATAAAAAGGAGGAGGTTCTCAAGTCGTCTGTATGTTTTTTATTTTTTTTTTATTTGTTAGGAAAGGTCATAGGTTGAATCGTTGAGCTCTTTAAGTTCTTAGTTGAGCTGCACGACTACTGACAAATGCGTGCACTGACTGGACAGGTCGCCTCAATCTGTGTGGTTCTTTCAACAAAAGATCATTTCAGGCACCAATCTACATGGTCTTCACATGATCTGACCAAGATTATTTCTGGACTTTAAAAGAGACTGTGACCTCTGAGTTTGTTTCGGCCTTTCTTCTTAGAGTAGTCGGATACGAAAAGCCGACCTCATCTAGTTTTTTTTCAATATGATTGACGTGTAAAAGTGTTTGTACGAACCTACTTAGAGAAATAAATCATTTATCATTTATAATAATGTAAGCGATTAATAACGGATAAAAAACGATACAACTAAGACGTTTATAATTAAAAATGTTTTTATGATTTTGATCTCAAACCAATTCGATATTTATACATAAATAAAACGTAGAACGCGACTAACAAACGGTATTTATAAAGCAGAGGTGAGTGGAAACGCCGGGAGGGGACGCCCTAGGAGGACATATAGTGACCAAATTGGTGATGTTCTTCAAAAAGGTCAGGTGCGTAGTACTCGCAATCGGCGTGCGTGTATGACCAGATGTATGAACGTAGGCGAAGCAAAAGGAGTATGTAAGGAGCGTAGCAGGTGGCGTTCTATAGTTTCTGCCTAACCCCATGGGAAGAAGGCGTGAGTTTATGTATGTATGTATGTGTAAATGCGAAAACTCTAAAAGTTAAAGTTAAGGTTTGACGTTGGTCAAACCTTAATTTTGACCATTAGTTTAAGTTTATCAACAAGCTGTCAATGTAGTCAAATTTTCATAAATATCCAAAGGGTTACGTCCAAAAGCAGAACTAAAAGAAAAAGGTCTTACGCCAGTTTTCACTAACACTTGACAACACCTAAATGAATAAAAGCGACCTGTAGCATTTTCACCTAGGTGTCGTGTACGAGTAGTGTTAGTGAACATAAGCATTACTAATACACGCAGCCTGACCTTTTTTTTTTAGGTGGATTATTATCAAATAACATCTCTCACACTGGGCGGAGTGAGAGGGCGTATCAGACTTTTACTGACTAGAACCCACCCGTTTTCTTTCAGATGCCTGTGTGCCAGGGCTTGATATTATCTTGATGATATCCCTTTCAGACAAACTCGCAATCCTGGCAGGCATTGGCCCTAACGTACCCCGTCAGTTCGTGCTGACATCTCATTGAGGCGTGCGTGGAACACAACGCGCCATTGATCTGGGCCTGGTTCTTATTGGACGGCGAGCTACCCATCGCTCACCATCCGCAAGCCCGCGCCTAAGGGTGGCCGGGAATCAGCCTGCGACTCCCAACGCCCGGGGCGTCTACCGCGGTGACTAGGGGCCTGAGGGCGCGAATTTTGCCTCTCCCTCACGCGTTCCGCCTCCTCCTTTGTGAGCATTACTGTTTCGGGTGATGGCCTCCCATGCACTCTTGCTCCGAATCATGACCTAAACCAGGGTCGGACGTGAGAGTTTGGCGCTGCCGATGACCGCGAGGACACGGTGGTGCTCCGCCTAAGGCGGGCAGACCTCCACCGTATGCTCCGTCGTGTCCTTTGGGCGATCCACACAGTATTAACACCCGGGCATTTCCTCCAGCTTTATCCTGAACAGGAACCTCCTGAAACAACCGTGTCTGGTGAGGACCTGCGTCAGGCAGAAGGTGAGGATGCCGTGGTACCTCTTTAGCCACTGCTCAAAGAGGGGTTATATCGCCACAGTTCTGGCGTGCCCAACGCAGTCTGACCTAAGCTTTCCTATCACAACAAACATACAACAGATTTTAATCAATTTCTACACACAAACACATAAAATACTCACTCAAAATAGATTTTAATCAAGCCCACGCTGACTGCAATTTTGTACATTGTCATTATACTCGCAGCATCAGTGGCCCAGTGGTAAAGACCGTGACTTACGAGTTATTAAGATTAGTTAATTACGGTCTTAGGTTCGAATCCAGACAGGCGATTTACTTTGTGTGAAGTATTTCATCACCACTGCTTCCAAAACGGTGAAGGAAAATGCATTTCCTAGAATAAAAAAATCGAAGAGATGTGACATCTACCAACCCACACTGGGCCCGCGTAGTGGATCCCCACTCCTTCTCACAGAGAGGAGGCCTGTGTCCCAGCAGTGGGAACAGTATAGGCTGATTATGCTTGTGCGTTATCTTATTGTTAATCGAATTAATTTTGGATAAATTTAATGGTATCGAACTGTCAACTCCATTTGATCGGTATATAATGAAACCAGAACTTTGGAGTGAGTCTAGTAATTCGATAGTGGGTACTTATTCGGAGTCGCAGGCAGGCATATTATATGTTGGGGGATTACATCGCTGATAAAAATGCTTGCCTTAATGCTGGTCCTGCTCCACAACCACAACTATATTTGATTAACATTTGAAAATACTGTTGGAGCTACTGAAGATTGTAAGACTATCTTTGCATTGTATAAACTCTATCTTCTTTGTATTATATAATTGCATAGCACAGGTGTGTATAGGTATTACGTACAATAGTGCTACCATTTACCGGGTAATTATGTCTTTCATTGACTTGAATGTGCCCTGGCGGCTGAGAGTATGTCATGCTCACTTAGACGTCTCGCTGATGGTGGCGCGTGTGTTGGATCTTTTAGCTCCCTACAAAATGGTTGAGCTGAATGGTGCTGATCCATGCGTCATGTTCGTGAACGGGCGCTGTCAGTTGGGACTAGTCATCTCTTAGCTGGCTTATTTTAATTATTTTAGTTTTGAATAGGTTTTTTTTTGTTTCTACACTATCGAAAAGTTTTTTTTATATATCGTCCTCACATTTAGTTATAAATTCAACACTAACGATGTAAAAACATTTTAGTAACATTATAATTTAAAAGAGTGTCAATGGAGTTTCTTGCCTGTTCTTCTTTCTATGTACCCTACGCTGCGGAATGGCCACCTTGCTTCATATTTCTAACTGAACGACTCCTTAACAATTCAAAAGTGCCTGTAAATCGTTTAATTGAAATAAATGAGTTTGAGTACTTTAATTGAAGCGTGTCGAATTTCCATTGTTGTGATATTCACTGTCAGTTATGTTTCTAACTTAATTTCTTTGACAGCGTCGCGATATATATATTAAAGGTTTGTTGTCTTTTGAAATCATCTACAATGCGTTGTGATTACTAGTTGGTACTCGATATTTTCAAATTATATCAGAATCACGGCCACAGCTGTCTTCTGAACATCACTATGAATATGTATTAAATACATTAAAATATATTACGAGTAAGTTGTTTATTTAATATACGATAAATATTGAATAGTTTGTACATAATAATTTCAGATGAGAATATTTTCATGCTTCACACTTTTTAGAGCATGATTTTTCAGTCGGGTTTTACTTTATGAACTTATTTTTTATTTAAATTATTTTGGGGTTATAATTTCGTGCTAAAGTATTTGCAAAGGCGCTTTAATTTTTTTTTTGGTTAGGTTCATTCGAGTGCACCTCATTCATTCATTCATTAGGTTTAATGTTTTATATGTACCTGTGTAATATACCAAACATATACCATAGGTTTATGTTTCGAAATTTGAAAAACCTTTCTACCGTTTATTTCAGGCGACACAAGCCCATAGAAAAATACCTTAACCTAAACATACATATTGTATTATAAACAAAACTTGTGTTAATAAAAAGGCTTTATACTATGTTAGTAGCACTTCACTTTGCACGATATTAAATTGTGCTGATCTGTGGAACTTGTCCGCGGAAGTGACGGAACACCACGTCCCGCGGCCAAAAGTCTTCTTCCATGACAAGGGGCAGATAACAGTTCAGTACACACACGACGAACGCCTTGAAGTTGACGTTCCGACGCGACTCCAGTAACAGCACCCTCGGCGTGTACCTCGTCTTTTGGCGCACGTACTCCATGATGACCTCCGCCTTAGTGGTGTAGTGCAGGCGGGAGATGTACACCGGTGTGTTCGGCTTTGCGGCACGCAGGCTCACTTCGGGCCCCATAGGAGCTTTGCCGCAGCGGTTCTTGTTAGTTCGCGATCGGCGCTTTCTTCTTTGCACCGTCACGAACCCTTCATCATTAGCAGCCCTATTCGGCGCCTTTTCTGGCATGGGCTTGATACTAGGAGCGCCAGGAGCACTCGCGGTGACGCTAGCGAAATCCCTTTGTAGGGGTTTCACCTGGGCTGCAGACACTGGCAGCGGGATGGTGCTCGGGGCTCGGGCGGCGTTGCGTGGAGAAGCCGCCGTGGCAAGCACGGAGCTGCAGGGAGCGCCGGCAGCAGCGGGGTGCTCTGCAAGCTCAGCAATCGACGGATGCGCTGGCGACGAAACTGCTGACGCGGAATTCGACGACGATATATCGAGGCCGGCTCCGCGACACGCGTTCACGTTTGACGCATCGACAGGTGACCTAATTACCGCCACACTGTTGCGCAACTCGCTAACTTCTTTGCGCAAATCAGCCTCGGTGTTTTGGGATGCATCTAATTTCGTTAGCACATCCGCGAGGCGGGCCTTCAAAAAGACAATGTCCTTCAGAAGGCTCGTTACATCGACGTGGTTGAAGGTGACGGGAGGAAGCTTGTGGAACTCCTTCGCCACAAACGTTGGCACGTCGTCAGGGTCGGTCTCCTTGAACAGCGTGATTATATCTTGCAGGCTCCTCCTAGTCCCGTCACGCTGGCGGGACACCATCTGGTCGCGCTTATTAAGCATACTGAACAACAACAGCTTGGCAGCAGCTATGTCATCCTCGCTGAAGTTCGTTGCGCAGATCTGGACAGCAGACACCTCGTCCATCACATCCAACTTCTGCTGCAGGAACGCCAGCAGCTCATTCGCCACTAGTTCATTACTCATGGCCGGTAATTTACGAGCGACAGCTTGCACCGCGCTAATCGAAATAAAGAATATGCGTCCACATCGGAACGCAGCACAAGCGAGACTGTTATGATCCAAGGAACAAATAAATAATCCGTCCAAGGATCCGAGTCTGCTGAGGGCAACATAGGCCTGTACCCTAGCGAATAGTGACGTCCCTAAATCAATTACCGCTTTATCTAGAGTGCACCCCTGCAACTTGTGCACAGTAAAAAAAATGTTTGTTGTTGCTTATGATTTTATACAAATTATACCTAATTATTGGGTGCATGCAAGCAAAGCCATGAGCAACAGCTGACAATATATATCTTTTTGTAATGTGCTAATCAAGGCCTTTCATTTGATACCCAACACGGCATGAATATATATTTTTTTTTGGGTTGTCTTTATTTCCGCTAGAGGGCGCCATATTGTATTTAATGTGACCTCACATAGCCTGTAACCAGCGGACAATCAAAACGCTTCCAACAATACCTGATTTATCAAATTATGACAAGCAGTTTAGAAGTAATGGGATAAGATGGAAGATGGAATAAAAGGGATCAGATGAACATACATACATACCGGTCAAAATCATAACCCTCCTATTTGCTTCGCCGTAGTCGGATAAAAATAATGAAATTATACTATTAAAATAGCAACCAGTTTGATTTTGTCTAGAATCAAAACTCCAGCTAAACTAAATGTTATTGCATTTAAATTTTCTTTCCTATTTGGAAGTCGTATGAACTGAAAATCGCATAATGAACGGCAAATAGTCTTGACTGAACCTCAACGACTTCGGAATCAAACAAGAACCGATGAAAAATGTTCCGCTCCGATAGAAAATGTAAATAATATTCCGTTTTAGTTACGGTTCTGTTATTTCGAGAATAAAAATATTGTTGGTGCATTTTGAATTGTAGAGAAAAGTTATGCCGTTTGATATTATGTGGAGATATTACAATGGAAATCAGAGAGTAAGGTATTTTTCTTTTTTAACTATTAATACCATTAAATTCAATTCTTGTAATTGACCGAGATACCCTTGTAATGAGTTTAAATTAATCAAATAAAAATATCACTAAGTAGGTTCTACGCATCTGCGTCTACTAAACATTTTCACACAGATTATTATTTTATAGCAGCTGTCATGTTTTAGGGGGCGAACCTATTAACCTTTGTTTTTTCTAGAAAATCCTCTCGGGTCTGTCAGACTCTTACTGACTAAAGACTGCCACTGCCACCTCAAGTCTGGGGGGGGGGGGGGGGTGTTTGACCCCCCTCGCGACGTCTGAAAGGGGCGCGCGTGGAACACTACATGCTGCCACCTCGGATCCAGAATGATAGGGGGCGGCGGACGTCTCCAAGTCTGCCGTCCCTGGACTCTTTTAGGGGGGCCGGAAGAAGGCATTATCTGCCGACGCCCAGTGCGCTTGCTGCGGGCCGGGTGAGTGGACAAGGTCTCCCGTTAACCTTGCTTAGTATTCTTACTATCTATCTATCTAACCGGGCACATATCCCAACTTTGAACTGTTACTGAGAATTCCCTAATGGAAAATCTTAATAGCATTTATCCCAAACTAGGAAATACTGGGGATTCAACCCAGGACCAAACTCTCTGCAATCATTAGATCAACAAAGCTGTTCTATTTTATTCATTCCCATTAAAGCTCTGTTCAAACTGAGGCGCATCCCGCACTATATTCTTTCACGCTGCTTGTGTCAACTACTTTACTTGTACCACATGAAGGTGTTCAAACTGACACGAACGTGACTTCATAATTGTTAAAACAATCGACGCGCTTAGTCGCGTCCCGCTTCCCGCGCGGGTTTCGCCTCAGTTTAAACAGTCCTTCAACATTCACATCATAAATAATTAAAATGAAATCTAATTTAAATTCAATATCATGCACATAAACAGTTCAGTTTAATTTCATGTAATTAGTTTAAACATACCAATGTTAGTGGTTCGAACATAGTCGCCCCACACGAATGGTATCTATTTAATGTTCATTGATCATGAGAATTTAACTATTATAGTTGGACAGTGAATTGATAGTAAATTTCTACGCTATAGGATACGTGAGTAATTATTTGCAAAGAAATTTGTAATGCCCGAGTTTACAAGTTTACAATTTTATTTCATACTGCTACACAATACCAAAACATACATTACGATGTATGTATTAATAAAAAGAGTACATTACTATGGAGATACTTTGGAGTTTATGATCTGTTGGTTCTTCTTCATACGAAACGACCAATTTGGAATCGTGCACCTAGTTTCTGACCAGTAGGCTTAGGGGCAAAAAAATATTTTTGATAGATGATGGATAGAATACTCTTTATTGTGTACACCATAAAAATTACAGATGTAATTTAATTTAGAATTAGATTCTAGGAAAGCTGCAGTTATAATAAACTGTAAAAAGAACGGCCACTTTTCCATTACCCATTGTTAGATAGGAAGTGTTCGACGCCTTTAGATATCGGCAACACCTATTCCTTAGACTACACAAGACTACTTTAATTGCTCATGTGCAACAACTGACCTAATCTTAAACTGTATCTCAGTAATTACGTCTGCTTGGGGACGCTATGTAGAGGGATGCTAGTATAATTTTAGTATTTCATCAGAATGCTTCCACAAGGAGCTTTACTAAGTCCTTTTTCATAAATTTCGAGAGAACCAGTAAATAGTTTATCGGTAATTTATAAACCAAATTCTGTGAAGCTGGTAAATCTCAGGTTTATTTGACTTGCATGCTTTCATGTGAGCACTACCGAATAAATAAGCAAATAATTCCGACAGAAACACATACCGTGCTCAATAATATATTCACATAAATTCTCCTCCTAATCCTCCTAATATTTATAATATAATTAAAGTCCTAATATTATAATTATGTAGATGCAATGGTATTTATGTTTGTGCATGTTGGAGTTATTGGGAAGCCGTTTTACATTTATCGATGATATAAATTGTTTTAGTTTAAAGTTTGTAATTTAATGTTTTGCGATTGAAATTTGAAACAGCATGGAACTAATATTAAGGTATGTTTGTATGATTACTCATAAAAAAAATGTCAAGCTTGATAAAAAAACTGAAAATTATTTAATAATATAATATCATTGTAATATATAATAATAATAAGAACATAATGACTGTCTTTTTTGCAAAAGGCAGAAAATAATCAATTTGTTTATTGGATCGGGGAATAAGTATCGTAGCTCGACTTTTTTAATTTGTAGAGCCATCGCTTAGGGACGTTTTATGATCCAGGTGTAAGATCAAGCTTGTGTGTGTCTGAGAGCCCATAATACAGTAAATTGAACGAGAAAAATGTTTTGCAACTTTTTGTATATTTATAATGCCAACATTATCCACCGTAACGGTTGCTACGAGTATAAGTCCGAAGTTGCAGTAAGTGTTTAGAAGACGAGAATTGACATAGCGAACCGAGCGAATTCGAATCCATTAAATGCTCTAAGAAGAAAACACAAAGAAGAATATGCATCGGCGGCGCGGTGCCCTAGGCCGCCAACGCGGCGTCGGTCCCGTCACAGCTCTCGTCGTTGTCATTTGTGTCACATAGACGTTTTAGTGTTTCTTTTTATTAATTTAGTTTGTTACTATTTTATTAAGGTTAATATTTAAGTAAAATCATTGTATATACATGCTTAGTGGCAGCAGCGTTGTGTTGGATGATGGTGGTAGGCCAGTCAACCTTCAACATCGCTGAGCATCCTGGAGAGATGTCCGCTGTGTACCCAGGCACGGTTTTTTAAAGGTAAGCGGGGTCTGAATGTGCATATTGGAAAGGTACACAGATCACGAAATGCACTCACTTCAGACCCTGTCTCAACAGCTATACCTACAACACCAGCTACATCCATTCCTGACCCGTTTTGGAAAACCCTTTCAAAATTCAAAAACTCTGTACCTGTTTTGAAGCGAGTTCCCCGCGGCGCTAGACCTTAAGTGGCACAACACCTAGCAGATTGGGTTCGTCTTGCCGCCAGGGAGAACTCGCAAAGTGCTTGGGAACAGCTGCTCATTTTCCCTTACAGAATTCTACATGTACAAAAAAATTTGGCAACCAAAAGACATTAACTGCACAAATTAAAGAAAACTGTAATATTTCGGCTCATAATTTGGATTCAAAATTACTGACACAAATATATAGCTCTTCAAGAGCTATATCCCATCTGGTAGAATCTAAGTTAGGGGAAGGTGACATTAGCGGTGCAGCCAGGATTCTTTTTAGTAGTGATGTGGTGGCACCGTGTTCCCCAGAAACGCTCGCAGCTCTGGAGAGCAAACATCCTGCTCCAGCGGATGGCCTTTCTTTTCCCGACCCCCCTGATCCGGATAATCACTCCCTCACCATTACAGGTCGACAGTTGGTCGCAGCCGTTTGTTCCTTCCGCAGCGGCTCCGCTGGCGGCCTCGACGGTCTGAGTCCTCAGCATCTTAAGGACCTTCTATGTTCAGGCGCCGGGGAAGCTGGTGAGTTGCTCTTGAAGGAGCTTATGGCTCTGATTAACCTCATGCTCTCCGGCAAGGTGAACGAAGCCGTCATCGACGTTCTATACGGGGCCAATCTATGCGCCCTGCGTAAGAGAGATGGCGGCATTCGTCCTATTGCCGTAGGAACTACTTATGGCTGCGTATGGCAGCCAAGATTTGTTGTAAATTTTATGGTGAGGTGGTTTCGAAAAATTTCAGCCCCTGCAGCTAGGTTACGGTTCCAAAGGGGGTTGTGAGGCTGCCGTACACGCTTTGTCGACCTACCTAAATTCTGGAAAAGGAGAGGTCATCTTGAAGGTTGACGTAAATAATGCCTTCAATTCAGTTAATAGGGACACCTTGCTGGCAGAAACTAAAAAAGAAATACCCCAAATTTATAGTTTCCCTTGGCAATGTTACAGACACCCATCTAAATTACTGTATCGGGACAACCTTTTGGAATCTGCTGTTGGCTGTCAACAAGGTGGCCCCCTCGGGCCGGTGATTTTTAGTTTAGCCATTCACCCAATTATTCGACAGCTAAATTCCAAATTTAATGTTTGGTATCTCGATGATGGAACATTGGGAGGCAATGTAGAAACTGTTTTAAATGACCTAAAATTCTTAAAAAATGAACTTCATTCCATTGGCCTTGATCTCAACCTTTCGAAATGTGAACTATACTTAGCGGACAGTACTGACAGACAACTGACACTTCCCAAATTTAACGCAATAGCTCCAGAACTCCAAATTGTTGAAAAAAGCTCTCTTCGTCTTCTTGGGTCTCCAATCTTTGAGGATTCCTTTCCCGTTTTTATTGATGAAAAAATTCAAAATTTCAATGACGTTTCGGAAAGATTGTTCCAAATTAATATGCATTCGGCCATCACCTTAATTCGTTAAGTTGCTGTTTCGGCCCCAAATTAACATATTTCCTTCGCGCTTCCCATTTATGGAAGCACACTCACCTTTTAGATAAAATTGACCAAATTATCCGACATACATTAAATTCGATTTTAAATGTGGCCATGGACGACCGAGCTTGGGCACAAGCTACTCTTCCCATTCGTATTGGAGGCCTCGGCGTCCGCAAAATTTCTAGTATTAGTTTACCGGCTTTCATATCCTCGGTCCACAGCACTGATAAATTAATCAGGAAAATCCTAGCCTCCACACTGATTAATTTTGATGTGCCGTGCTTCACCGAGGCTATCAATGCCTGGAGACTCGCTTGCCCGAACTCGGATCTACCCGATAATCCATATTCTCAGAGACGGTGGGATGAGCCGCTCTGCAGAGTAGTACAGAACAATTTACTTGACACGTCTGCTACTACTGCGGAGCGAGCGCGCCTGCTGGCTGTGGGTAAGTGGGAGTCGGGTTTGTGGCTTCATGCACTACCGTCGTCGAACATAGGCACTCTGTTCGACGACACTACTTTCCGCCTCGCTGCTTCCCTAAGACTAGGAGCTCCATGTTGTTCTCCTCATCGCTGTCACTGTGGCGAAGTTGTCAACAGCCTCGGACACCACGGCCTGTCTTGCAGCCGAAGTGCGGGTCGCTTAGCACGGCACGCGAACATCAACGACATCATCCGACGAGCTCTTGTCACCGTCGGCGTTCCAGCTGTATTAGAACCCAATGGCTTGGCACGCGACGATGGCAAGAGACCGGACGGAATGTCTTTATTTCCATGGAAGATGGGTAGGCCTTTAGTGTGGGATGCCACGTGTGTCGATACTCTTGCGCCATCCCATCTTCCTGGCTGGGCGTGCTGTGCTGGCGCTGCTGCTGCGGCTGCGGAGAACCTCAAGCGGCGTAAGTATGATACCCTTGTTGGCAATTATATTTTCGAGCCGTTTGGGGTTGACACCCTCGGGCCGTGGGGTCCGAGTGCTCATGGTCTGTTTAATGAAATCTCTAAACGGCTAATTGACACTTCCCGTGACGCAAGGGCTGGCTTTTACCTTGGCCAGAGGCTAAGCATTGCCATACAACGTGGCAATGCCGCCAGTCTCTTGGGTACATTACCAGTCGACAGTGATGTGGATGAATTTTTCGACGCCATATTTTAATTTGTGAATAGTTTTAGATAGGATATAATTTTATTATTTTTATTAACGAATTAAGTAGGTTATTTATGTACACATTATTTTATAAACTGGTGTAATATTATATAGATATAATTATGTAAATTATTTTTAATTTGTGAATGTGAGAATGTTGTAGGCTTAATAGACTCATTAAATGGAAATTACATTTTAAGTGAATAGAGGTTTCTGATTCTCTATTCTTCAGATCACCCATCTACTATGTTGACTAAGTATGTTCTGATAGCATGCACAAAAAAGGCACAGACACAAAAGGAATCGAACTCGTTACTAAAAGTCACACCGCCAAATACCCAGTCAAGCGTGATCAACATTATTATAGAAAAACCGGACAGGAGCGAATTGGACTCACGTGGAGGGTTGCGTACGATAAATATGTTATCAAACATGTTTTTTATCCCAAGAACAAACAACATTGTAGTTGAAAATCATGTTCTCCCATACAAATTCCAACTGCAAATATAAGTTTGTACGCACAATATTGAGACATTTGTCATTTTAAGACCATAGACTCCATATAGGTTTTCCTGTAATCTATATGTAAAGAACCATTCTCTGTGTTTAATTTTTCTACTTATCCCCAAAAACGTTCATGTTTGGGTCACAAAAAGTTATAATTATGTGTACCAAATTTCAACTTAATCGGTCCAGTAAATTCGGAGCAAATTGGCTGTGGCAAACGGACAAAAAGACACACGAGTGATCCTAAGGGCCCCAATTTTTCATTCGGACGTTCGAAACCCTAAAAATAATTTCATAATTGACAAGCCTCGTGATTACCCATCATTTCAGCCGAAAGACGTCCACTGCTGGACATATGCCTTTTGGGGGTAAAAGGTGGGAGGTTACCATAATCGCCACGCTTGGCAGGCGGGTTGGCGATCGTAGTATGGTGTTAAAATGCATAGAGAACGCTTCTGCCCATTCTCTAGTAAGTCCCTTAGTCCTTTTACGACACGCACGGGAAGAAATAGAATAGTGATCTTAGTAGCAGAGGTTTTATTACTTAATTGGGCTTTACTTTGTTCTTTAATTCTTTACCAACCGCCTTTTTCAGTAAATTTCTGTCTGCATCAACACAAAACAAAGCAGCGTTAAGGTTCCCGCATACAGGCGCGATGCGACGGCCGCGGTGCAACGCGATTCTGGTAGAACAATTTCCATGAAGTTTTCATAGAAATTGTTTTACTAAAATCGCATCGCGCTGCTGCGTCGCGCCTGTCTGCGGGAGCCTTCAGATCGATACATCACAAATAAAGCACGGTCAGTGTCAATGGGCAATAAATTTCTTACTAAGGTCGGCCGGCATAAATTTCTTACAAAGGTCGGCTCCGCCATACATCAAAGTGACTGATGGTAGCCGGGCCCTGAACTTTACTACAACTATTAGTATTGATAGTTCGGCGAATTAGTTTAATATTCAAAGATTTATTTGGGTGTGATATGCTGATTTTTAAATAAAAGGTGAATAAACTGTGTTTAATAAAGCAACCTTAGGCATACAAATCAGTCGAGTAGTATAAAAAAAAATTACAAACTCTTTTAACTTTACAAACATATTTAATTCTAATGGGGATCCTACTCTTTTGATATAGGTCGAAATCGATCAGGTATTTTTTATTTCGTAAAAATTGGGGCTTTAAAATATAATCGGATAGCAAAATCTAAGTCCCGAAATCCTTATTTTATATATAGCTACAAATATCACTACAAGAAAAAAACTAAACAGTAATAAACTTAATACCTACCTAATAAAATAGTAACAAAGTCAAAACTGTACATTGAATATTATTGAAAAAAGTCATTGCTACGAGGTGTGGGAATGAGTTTGATGCCGAATCTTAATAGTTTTAAGAATTGTTGTCCGTTTTCTGTTTGTATGTTCCGGATTGGCCCAAAAACGGCTGAACGGATTTGGATGAATCTTGGCATTCGAAGACATGTGACATATACCAACCCGCACTGGGCCCGCGTGGTGGATTACGGCCCACTCCCTCTCACAAAGAGGAGGCCTGTGTCCCAGCAGTGGGAACATTATAGGCTGATTAAGTTGGCATACAGATAGTTTATAGCCTTGATTAACACCACATCACATCATAATCATCATCGTTTCAGCCGAAAGAAGTCCACTGCTGGACATAGGCCTCCCCCAAGCGTCACCACATTGACCGGTCCTATACTTAAGCTGGCTCTGACCAATAGACAGATCTCTTGCAAAAACCTTGCAGTCTTTATTTAGCTCTATCGCGAAGCCGCGGGTGAAAGCTAGTTTATTTACTAATAAGTGTAATGTAGCTAAGAGGGTGTTTCCCACTTAACGTATGTGGAATATAATAGTTTATCTCAGTCGTGACTTACGGTAGTTGTAGCTTCGCGTGCGTGGGATCCATACCTTAAGCGTGGGAAATGGAAATGTGTGTGCAAACGTAAGGCTGGGTTTGTAATGTTAGCGGGTGATGATATCATTATAATAAATTGTATGTATGTTCGACGAACAAAACTCTCATACAAGATTATAATGTTAGTATGGATGGTATTATTGTTATGTTCGTGTCCACTAACATTAAGGAGACACCTAAATGAGGGCCTAAATCAAAGCGCGCTGTTGAATTTTCAACTTTCGGCGCTGAGCTAAGCATTGAAAATCCAACAGCTTGCTTCAATTAGAATATTTTAATAATCATAATATTATGTAACGGAAGAACCCTGAAACCTTATGTTTTCGTTATCACTAGTGTACAAAGTCAAATCATTTATTTCAAATGATTCGACTGTGACTAATAACCCAAAAGACATTTTCATCACGATGATTACCTTTACGGTCAGCCAATGGTATCTTAAATAAACTTTTAAATGCAAATAATATTGAAATACAATTATACAAGCTTTTAAGCATACCTATCACATCGTACTGTAAAATATTCTGGAAAATAAACACCATTTTTCCAGGAATTAATTATTTCCTCAATTATATTTTGTTTTATAACGCTGTCAGCTAGAAGTATGACCCTAACAGATGCATGGTTGAACTTACTTTGTCTTCGCGAAAAGTTTACGTCCGGCAATTATAAATAAATACTCAGATACATCGTTTTAATTAGTGCTTTTGATGTAAAAGGCACTTTTCTCTTTATTTAACACTTTTTCACCCTTATTTCCCTTTTCTTTTTTGAGTCCTCTTGCGAAATTGTCACAAATCGGGATCCCTATTTCATTTTATTTCAAACAGAACAGTATGTTGCCAATAAAATAGGTAAGTTATACAAAAATCTTGAACCCTTTATCATAACAATAATAATTTGACCAGCAATACCTACCGTATTCTGAATACATTACTTGTAATTCAGTCTCCTTCCAGAAATTTCTACAAATAATCTAAAGAACTAGATAAATATCATTTACCTACCTTCAAAGATAATATATCAACCACGGGAAGAGACTATAAAAATGATCATTTGTCGTGGTTATTAGCCACATTTTATCCTGAATTGCTGACTATACCAATTTCGTAGTAACTGGGAAATAATTGTAACATTATTCATGCGAAAGCATAAAATAAAAAAAATAGGTATTATGGAGGATGAAAATACTTCTTGGCATTAGTAGTAAACATTTGAAAAGGCGCCAAATGTATTTAATATTGTCGTAATACCTAATAAGTTCAATTACCAACTGTATTTTTTTTGTTAACCACAATGGAGAGGCTCTTGGCTTTCATCTCACCTGATGGTAAGTGATGTAAACGCTGAAGGTGGAAGCGAGCTTCACCCGGAAATCAGAGCAACTTGCTATCTTATCTCTAACTGCCAAAACACAAAAATGCTGTTAACATTGTTGTTATGGCGACAGACTTAAACAAGATGATGGTAGCTACCCAGGCGAACATAGAACAAGCCTACGACGAACCAAACCGAGCAGACAATTTTGCCCTCGCTGAGATTCGAACCTGAGATCTCTGGATCTGAGACATGTGGTCTTACCACTAGATCACAGACGCAGCTAATAATTGGCCCATTTCTCATATATAAACACATAATATAAAACAAGATCGCTTATCGGGTCTGTCTGTATGTCCGCTGAAATCTTCTAAACTACACAATGGATGTTGATGCAGTTTTCACAATCATTTAGACTGATTGATGTCGCACTGTATCCATGCAGAGCAGGGTCGGGTCGGTAGTTTTTCAAATAGAGAATAAACAAGTCTTGATCACTCGCTTGCTCATAATTATGTGATGAACAAAGACCATTTATTTCAAGTTTTCTCGGCCATCTTCAACTTAAAGTTACCCTTTGTTTTCAGAACAGATATTACCTGAAACAAATGACCCTATTTTGGGCAAAGTTGGGTAAAAATGTCAAATGAGCTTTAAAGTGGAGTACACAGTAGACAATTAAAAACAAAACAACGTTATTTAGACAGGAATATAAAATATACTTTAAAACTTGTAAATACTTACACTACGAGTACTACTCCGGAACGAGTTCCAAGCTTAGGATCCAGTTACCGCAAACTTATTACTATTTAAACTGTATTGCAAAGTTAAATTCAGTATGTTATTACTGCAGCGGTTGCAAGGTAACTTCTTAGAGGTAAGTTGTTTTATTCTTTTCTTATGCAACTTTTCTTATTAAAATTATATAGTTATCTAGTTGGTGCTTTTATTTAACATAGTATTTTATGGCGAAAATATCAGGGTATATTTTAGCCGCCAAAATATGTATAAATGATAAAAATATGTAAGTATTTACAGAATTATAATAATTAGAATTACAAATACAACTTCATAAGCTAGAATTAACCACAAATGTCATGATTTCATGACATAGTCATTCAATAATTTAAATTACTGTACACTCTAGGGGCAAATGACAATGTGAATACTTCGTGATTTTAAGTAAAAAGAACGCATAAAATTGTTTTTTTGAGATTTTCATTGAGGAAAAGTGATTGTTCCTGATGCATATCTGAAATGTATTCACATCCCTTGGGGCTACACAGTGACGGTGGTTAAATAAGAAATGAAAGCTGATTTATTTTTTATCGTTGATCTCAAAATTCAGGAACATAATATATAATCACTCCTGTATTCCCCAAAGCGTTGGGCAGAGGTGTATCTATAGTATACCCATAGTTCGCCAGAGGTACTCGTAAATAGGGAGCGAGCCTGTTGCCATCACCCGGGCACAAATCCAGACCCCGGGCTGCTACTGGGCTGAGTCAGCAACATCGTGATTTTATAATGTCAATACATAAGTGTAAACCAAAAAGTATTTAGTCATCAGTTCTAAAAATCATGTGTGCACTCCCAAAACAACGTTTACTGCCCTTTTTCAACCCTCTTATTACCGCTAGCTACCTAAAAACAAAATAATTACGAAATCTTCCTAAAAATGAATTCGACGGGAGTGCGTTTGCTTCTAAATTCTTTATTAAGTTGCATTTTAAGCTCAAAGATGAGGCAGAGGAACGAAGAAAAATCTGTGTAACTTTTTGTTATAAAAAGTGGGCAAAAGAACCACTTTGTGGGTAAAGTTTTTTTAAAGCTGAAATAAGGTTGAATGACTTCGTATTACCATAACATTCTGAGGTTCACAAAAAAGTGAAAAAGATTGTACAGTCAAACCTATGTCGGTGCTAAGAATTTGACATCGACAGCGCCTTTATGTCATAGCACTTTGAGTGGTATTTGTTATTCAAGTGTTATTCTCTGTTTCCCATAAACCGTGGGATGAGCCGCTCTGCAGGTTGGTATGGAATAAACTCATTAATAAGTCTTCCAATACTGCTGAGCGTGCCCGTCTGCTGGCTGTGGGTGAATGGGAGTCGGGCCTCTGGCTTCAGGCGCTGCCGTCACCGACACTATATTCCAGCTCGCTACATGTTTGCGTCTGGGCGCCCCTCTGCGGGGCTCTACATCGCTGTCATTGCGGTGAAGGAGTTGACTGCCTCGGACACCATGGCCTATCCTGCAGCAAGAGCGCTGGTCGCCAGTGTTAATGACATCATCCGGCGGGCTCTTGTCAGTGCCAGCTGTTTTAGAACCCAATGGCTTGGCACGCGACGATGGGAAGATGCCAGACGGAATGAACATAATTCCGTGGAAGTTGGGTAGGCTTTTGGTATGGGATGGAACCTGTGTCGACACCCTCGCGCCATCTTATCTTCCTAGCATGGTGGGATGTACAGGGGCGGCTGCTGCAGGAGCAGAAAACCTGTAACGGTGCAAATATAACAGCCTTATTGGGAGCTATTTTTGAGCCGTTTGGGGTTGAAACACTAGGGCCTTGGGGTCCGAGTACTCATCAAGTATTTCGGGACATAGCCAAGCGGTTGGACGACTCTTCACGTGAACAGAGGGCTGTTCTATTTTTAGCCCAAAGAATCAGTTTTGCCATCCAAGTGGCAATGCTGCCAGTCTTTTCGGCACTTTTCCCATTGACTGTCATCAAAAACATTTTTTGATGCCCAATGAGCACTTTTTTATTACTGTGTTATATATTGTGACGTTACCATTGGCCGGAGAGCCAGTTGCAGGTCACAAGTTAAATAACTAAAAGAATTACAAAAATATACAAAAAGGAATTAGGTCTTCAGTGGCTCGGACTCGGGAAACCAGGAACGGGTTCAGGAAAACAGGAACTGGACCAGGTACATAGGAACTGGGTCAGGTTCTTCAGCCGGCTTCAGGACAGGAACGGAACAGGGCTTCTTGAGCTGAATGGGCAGGAGGAGGCAATTTTGTTCTGATGTAAGATAATGACACAGGAAAACTAGGTGTTGTTCGAGAGTGAGCAGAGTAGAGGGTGTGTGATCTTGAGTCTTCGCCGTTTAAGGAGAGTGGAGACCCAGCCTCACACTCAGCAGGAAGAGTCACTTGACCTCCAGACTTGTGAGGGTGTAATCAACAGCCTGTAGTGATTTTAGACGCATGGTTAGTGTAATGCTGATTTATAAGAGGCCTCCCAGAGGCGCAGGCGAGAGGGCCAGCGGTAATGGAAGAGTAGTCTTCAATCAGAGGCCTCTCAGAGGCGCAGGCGAGAGAACCAGCGGTAATAGAGGAGTAGTCTTCAATCACACACAATTATAAATAGTTATTATTTATTTAATTTTCACAAATAGACTTCACTAAAGTTAATAGTACAAAACTAGACTCAAAACTGAAGTTTAACAGAAATCAGATCGTTGATTAAAGGCAGAAAAACTCAGGTAATCTCTCTTGAATGTATAGACACAACCGAGGGTAGACTAAAGCGGAGGCACACTAAACTGGTGTCAGCTTTGATGACCGCTTTTATAGATTCTAGCCTCGTTCTAGAAGCTTCGAAACGACCTGGCAATTTAAAAAACCTGCCAAGTGCGAGTCGGACTCGCGCACGAAGGGTTCCGTACCATTATCTATAAAAATGGCAAAAAAATCACGTTTGTTGTATGGGAGCCCCCTTAAATATTTGTTTTATTTTAATTTAATTATTTATTTTTAAAGTGCATATATAATTAAATATTCTGTGAATATCTCAAGCGTCTACCTGTTGCCGTTATCAATATCGAGGCAAAACAAGCAAAAAAAATCACGTTTGTTGTATGGGAGCCCCTTAAATATTAATTTTATTCTGTTTTTTAATATTTTTTGTTATAGCGGCAACAGAAATACATCATCTGTGAAAATTTCAACTGTCTAGCTATCACGGTTCATGAGATACAGCCTGGTGACAGATGGACAGACAGACAGACAGACTGACAGACAGACATACGGTGGAGCCTTAGTAATAGGGTTCCCGTTTTACCCTTTGGGTACGGAACCCTAAAAATTACTTCTTGTTTGATTGTCAGCCAGAATCAATAAAAACGGCTTACATGTGAACCCTGCATTACAACACTAGTTATATGTAGATGTGGCCTAATCAAGAAAGCTATAAAGTTTAGAAAATAAAAATATTTCAAAGTCACAAAAATTCTAAGATTTGTTTACATTGTGAGAATTAATATTATAAAATACAGTATTTGTATGCAAAAAGTGACTAAAGATTGTGTTTTTCAGCGTAAATAGTGTTCCAAAAATATGTGTAGAGTAATAGCTGAATGTTATAAAGTGATTTCATGTTTAAAAATAAAGAATAGGAATTGATGGACATAACAGCCCATTAAAAGGTAAATAGGTATAGCTATAAATATAATAAAGATGTGGCTTTGAATATCAAAATACCACAATACTTGTACATACTACACATACATTTTAGAGTTCGATTGTGTATTTAATTTAGTGTTAGCTGAATTAAAAATGTGAAATTGTAAAATTACTGACGTACACTTGACTGTACCCTAGAGGTACTTATTTTTTTAGGATTTAACATCAAGCAAGACTTGGTCTTACCTTGAAAGGGTTTTATTGAGAGCTTGTCTGGCGTTGAAAGGAATTTCTCAGTAAAAAGGCTTTCATACAGTTTTTGTAAGTGTATTATTTAAGGTTGAATCTTTATTCAGTGTTTTGTGTTAAAATTGATTGATGATGATAAAAATCCAGATTTAGGTGATTTTATAATCATCTTGATAAATTACCTGCCTTAGTGAAACCTTTTACAACTTTTGCAAATACCATTTTTTTTTTTCAAAATAGTGCTAGTTTGGGTGGGTCAGGTTATTGAAAAGGCTTACCTTGAGGGTTAAACTTTTTTTTTTCATAATTTTATAATTGACAACATGCCTATGTTGCGGGTGTCGGGGCGTCTTGGCAAGCTCCGATCATAATTATGTGTCAATCTGTCAGACCTTTTGACAGGCTTTTTTTCTTTTTTTGCGTGGGAAAGTTTTAAATAACTTCTCCCGCTCTGGGTGGAGGGGGACGGCTTGTCCGACTTTTACTGACTAAAACCTACCAGTGTTCCTTCAGTTGCCTGTGTACCAGGGCCACGATATCCCTTTTTGACAAACCCGCAACCCTGGCAGGACCTCTTGACAGGCTGCCACATTAATGACAGCCCGCCACAGAGGTCCGTTAGAACGTAAGAGTTCGTACACCTTTATAGGCTTTAGTTTTTTGGATGACATTAAAATGACACAGCCAGGTTCAAACCCAGGTGAACTGAGATGAATAGGCAAATCAAAATCTTAGGTGGAATCCACTAAAGTGGAATTATTACATTTTTATACGATAAATCGAGCATTCACCTGTGATCTGCAAAATATTTAATGATTACACGTTTTTAATAAAATTCAAATAATGATCTACTGTCAAACTTCATTCAACCCTTATGAATGATGTCGTTAATCTATGAAATACTTACTTTAATCAAATTCTTTTTAAGAGAACGTTATTACGAAAATGAATGTCATTTTTTATATCTCTCAAGCTTATGTAGACCCAGACGTTGTAATTTTATGAAATAATACTTTAAAAAGATAAAACTTCCCCTAGATTCCTGGTAGTATTTTGTACGATTATTTTTTAGTCCATAATGAACTTAACACTTTCATAACTAAGGAGTCTTAATAATATTCTTCCGGGTCTGGGATGAGCTATACCGTTACAGTTTGTAATATTGTGCTCCTACACCTACATAATGAGATATCTTCGGAATCGTGCTTCTCCTACAAACATTATTCATAATTATACAGAAAAACACATTACAGAAGCACCCAAACTAAATAGTAATAAGTAAATAATCATCATTTCAGCCGAAAGACGTTCACTGCTGGACATAGGCCTCCCTCAACGGGACATAATCAAATTTGTCATAATCGCCACGCTTGGCAGGCGGGTTGGCGATCGCAGTATGGTGTTAAAATGCATAGAGAAAGCTGCTGCCCATTCTCTAGTAAGTCCCTTAGTCGCCTTTTACGACACCCACGGAAAGAAATAGGATGGTGCTATTCTTTACGTCCGGCACCACACAGACTAGTAAATAATAATACCAGCCTAAGGCCTCTTTTCACACAGAGAAGGCATGACTTTAAATAATTAAGAAAAATATAATAATAACATGATAAAAAACAAATACAGTTCACAGTTGCCAGACACCTCTAAATTAGTCCTAAAAAGAATTGTAATTTACTTAAGCCTTTGTAAATGTTTTATATTTACTTTTGATGATTTTACATACCTACATTTTTTTAATTGCATACATTTTTAATTAGTAAGGCTTGTCTGCTTAAAAAACATACTCGTAAACACGTTGGTTAACTATAAATATGCAAGCATTTACACAAAAATGTTTTAATAACTAAAATAAAATGTGATGTATTTTGTTAATAAACGAGAAATAACACGGAGTACCTACTTTTATCAAAAGAGCATATTACTAGGTATTTCAAAATATGAGTATTCACACATTGAATTGATCTATGATACCTATATTTTGAAGATTTACGCTGGTAGCATAGCGCTGCCGTGAAACCCCAGCAGCAAAACCGCAATAGTTCATTTGTACTGGTTCGCGTCATGTTCCGCTACTCGAATTGGATGCGAATAGCGGAACATGACGCGAAACCAGTACAATTGAACTACTGCGGTTTTGCTGCTATGGTTTCGCGGCGGAGGTGTGCTATCAGCGTCATTGTAATCAAGAATATTTTCAAAAGATTCGACATAGATAAATTAAAAAGTCGGGTCAGATGAGAACTTCCTATTTTTTTTAATGCAATGCCCCTTACATACATAATGGTAACATACATGATGGTACTTCAGGTAGCCCTTGGATAGATGATTCTGAAATTCTCTTATGGACGTCGTTTCATGGGCCACACTGTATATAAAATAGATATTACAACACCAATATTTGACCAAACATTTCTAACTAATCCACTTTCCACTACAAAAAATACAACAACAGTTTTACCCGAAAAATGTCGCACAAAATTCAAAAATTACTACCCGTTACTAAATCCCAAATAGCCGTAACCTTCCTGAGTGATAATATGATATTAGGGTCGGTTCACACCGAGACGCAACTAAAACGCAAATAAATGACACCAATAGAATTTACAATAATGTTCAATATCTCCATAACCAGTTGGTTTCCAGGTACAATATGTAACTATTCGTTTGGTGATGGGTATTTTACACTAGTTGGAACTTTAAACAAATTTTAAATAAGAAAGCGAATGGTACGGATATACCTATTGTGTCGCAGTACACAGCATTATGCATGTCCGGTGATCACAAGTATTTCGTGAGTAGTACTTAGTAAAAGTGTATTTCCTTCACAACGCGCAAAATCACATCGCCACGCGCAGCGACAGTTTGCGTCGCGGTAAGTACTGACCCTAACAGTGTGCAGTGAGAAAAATATGTAAGAGGAGTTCTAAGAGCCGCCTTAGCGGCCCCCGACGAAATTGTTTGCCGTCAACAAGTATTTTCGCGAGGTTTTTTGCCTTTGATGGCAAAGTGAAAAATTATCACCTGAGGAAGGTTATTCTATTATGTTATAAGTGCCTGAATATTCGGAATGATTTATGTTGTTTTCTCGTTAGTTTTTAGGGCAAGTAGAGTAGGTGGGTATATTAGATGCGGTGATTCAATCTAGATGTTTGTGTTTATTTTGTATATTTCTGCTATCACTACTTTGTTTAAGCGTAGTTTTATGTTTACGCTTTAAAATTATGTTGGCTAATGTTGTATATAATGGGGCAATCTAAATAAATTTTTTTCAGCTCGTTTTTATTTATTGCAAATAACGCTAGAATGGTGGTTCCATATAATACAATGTTTATTTATATTTTAATAATTAATTAAATTTGCAATTAAGGTTGTACAATGCTTTTGTTAACTTTTCATAGTTATTGGCGTGTCGATTAGCTTTGTTGAAGTTATTGAAATAATGGTTTCCTGTTTAAAACTATTGCTACTACTACTAACGTGCTACGGAATACAAGTGCTACTCGTATATATAAATTGTTTTAAAAATCCTTAAACAGAACAGAAATTATATTTTTGTTTATGAACACACACTGTATGACTATGCATTGGAATGAGTCATAAACAGTAAGTTTTACATATAATTCAACGTAATTTACGGCATTTCTTACTTTGCAGCCTGAGTTTGTAGCAAGACGCTGAGAAATTACGTGGTTCATACAGATTGTTAAACATACTTTTGTTGAGGATTTGCACGAGAGTTATCATCTAATGTACTTACTGCTTTATAAAATACAGATTGATTTAACGGACAAAGTCAAGTGAATTTAATGAACACAAGATACGGTGTCCTGAAGGAGTGGTGGCCGCCACATAGTGGCCGCAATTGTCCGGCGAATGACGCCACTGATACGTTATTTATGAAAGTAAGTTGGAGTCCTAGAGAGACCGACACCCTAAAGTCAAACCCCGCTGCTATCATGCTCATGGCAGCCGTCACTGCGGCCGTTGGAAACCGTAGCATAACGGGATTGCAACTTAACTAACCTTCTGTGTCAGAAGTATAGAACCACCAAGTACCGTTAAAACCAGTCTTTATTACCCTCTTTATTGGCAACTTTATCATAAGAATCTCATTACCCCAAATTACCTATTTCTTATGTTGACGTCAATAAAATAAGGGCCCATCTATATGGATGCGATTTATAGCAATTTGCATAAATTTGGGAAAGAAATAGCCTACTTATTGCCTTCCAAGTACGCTCAGGAAATAAGGACTTACGCTTTTATGATAATGACAGGAACTAAAGAAGGGAAATCAGTTGTTTATTTTCCGCAACTCATAAAATTGGAAATGATCAATCGGCTATAAAAAAATGCTAGAATGTAAGGGAAAAGAGGATTGATAAATGTTGTGCAAAGTTCAGTATTGAATTTTTAGTCAGTAAACTTGTTAAAACAAACAACTTGCTTGGACAAAGTTCCACAGGCCCTTTCAAAACATCACGTTGTTACTTCAGTTAAATGGCTGCAGCTACTTTCTAAAACTATTTCAACTCAAATTCGTATTTAGTTTTAAAATAAATTCCGTGCATTTTCTTCTCTATTTTACTTTTATACCCACTAAAACAGCCGCTGTGCTGAAAAACCAAAAAGGTTTTCCACAAAAAGCATTTTATTATTCCCAGAGGCGCATGCAAAATTGCTCTTTTAAAACTAAAGCTGGGTAACCATAAAATGCTTTAGGGTGGTATGTATTTGAACAATGTTATTCATCTGGATTCCATGTTGTTAACTTATGGCTACTATGCTGAATTTGCGATGGGTTCTCGTTGGGTGCACACCAAAGTATGTGGAAAATTCTGGCGAAAATTAACAGAGGACCCAGGTGCTTTACATTGGTTTGTTTTCGTTGGTAGCAGGGCTTAATATGACAGTTAATGTTCAAAGATGGCAAAGATATATTATACACATCTGAGTTTTAAAAGTTCTTGTCGATTTGTAACTTTTCAGAAACTACTAACAATTGATATTTTATATTCAGATGTCTTACGACGTCAATACGTCGGCATTAGCTGTCGCTGAAAACCAGCGCTGGGGCTCTGCCTTGTATAGGGTCGCAGCATAATGCTGAGTGATAGCCGTTTTGCGTGGATGTGCCGCATGTTTCTCTCAACCTTTTCTTATTTTTGCATCATGTTTACCGCAAATAAACGTATTTTCTTTCTTTCTTGTTTGAAGAAGACTGAGTTCCAAGAAAAAGAAAAATAATTTGAAAGCACCCAGTTTCAGATATTACATATTTTCTGATTTGTTGTTTTCAACCAGTGCTTTAAAGTATAACATAAATATGTTATTAAATTTTTCCCAACTTCAAATATATATAAACAATACATAAACTCAACCTAGACTTGACCCAAAAAGTGTAAAATAAATTCTGTAACATAGAAATCGGAACAAAACAACGAGACATCATCGAAGAAGTTGTTCCATATTCAGTGATACAACCCTCTACTCCTTACTTCGTTACAGAAGTATATAAATACATACACAATATAGAAGCATAGATTGTGTATTGAGAGGGAATTTCCCGGTCACCGCCCTTTGGTATCCTTAGGGGTTGAGTTCGATGACGGCTGTTTTGCTGTGGATCGAAAATTTTTTTTTGTAGAAGTCCGTACTGATTGTTTAATAGTGTGTTTATGTGAAACCTGATAGGTATTTTTGAAAACAAAAGAATGTTTAGTTGGTCTAGTGCATGACAGCCCGACTGACTGCTGAGAGTGGGATCCAGTGTTCAATCCGGGTCGGGCTAATTATTGGTATTAGATTTTTATTTCAGAAAATATTCGTGTCAGTACTGTTACATGGGAGTTCGGGGTTAACTGTCGAAATGTGTGTGTGTGTGTGTGTGTGATACACTCTGCATATCCTGTCAGGCAACACAAGCGAGATGCTATAATACTTTTAGAACTTCTTACATCCTTACATTTTTAGTAACGCAATGGTGATGTGCCCAAGTCTTTACGTATCGTAATACAAAACAGACGCAAAGAATTGTATAGACAATGCTTGTCGATATCAATTACATACAGCTAGTTCGTTTTCCTGCCAAAATGAAAGCTTACAATTTGCGGTCGTGGCGATTGTAGGTAAACGACGGTATGAAGGAAACAAAGCTTGGTGTTTGTTCATTATTTTGAAGATTGTTCTAGTTTGAGTTTTAGGAATATGGTTTGTTTTTTGAAAAATAATGATTTTGATTATAAAGCTGTAAATGTTCGTTACCGAATCCCTTATCCCGTTTGTGCTGAACGCAACTGTACTGTAGTCAAATTAATAGTCTTTCCCGGAATCTTGCCATCATAAGAGACTTGTTATTAAATACAAAAATCTGTTTCTAAGAACAAAACCGTTTTTATTACGTAGTAATTGCTACAGGCTACGAAGCGTAGACCTACGCCGTAGCAAAAGTAAAATAATTGTTCTAAAAATCTGTCATGTCGTACGACATTCTACTTTTATAATGGTTGCTTTGCTTCAGGGTTTCTGCAATAACCAGCAATATACAGCAAACCATAATTTCATAAATCATTTTTTATTGCAACAGTACCAACCTTGACGATAAATAGCATAGCCGTTTGTTTTTTTTGTTTCTTTTTAAACCTTTTTACCCAAATCAGTATATAAATAAAAATGGGGAAAAAAGATAAAGTCACGTAACAAACTATAATTAGGGGTGGCAACTTACGGAATAAGGGAAAAAAGATAAAGTCACGTAACAAACTATAGTTAGGGGTGGCAACTTACGGAATAAGAGAAAAAAGTATACTATAGTACTAATCACACTAGTGATTTAAATATTTCAACCTTTTGGTTTTGATCCTTTCTGTTTTACAGCTTTCAATAAACAGCAGGGCGGCCTGACCTCCTCTCGCCTCTTCAGTCTGTACATAAACCGGTTGATTGTTGAGCTCAGCAACACAATATATCAGGGTTTTTATGTAGACGGAGTATGCGTCAACAATATTAATTATCCTGATGATATGGTGTTGCTGAGCCCTTCGATTAACGCAGTGATAAGCTTATGACATGTGAGAGGTACGCGGTAGCTCATGGGCTCAGATACAACTTTAAGAAAAGTAAGGTACTAGTCTTAAAGGCAGGCACCAAAACTTACCCGATTGAACCACAGTTGACACTTTGCGGAAGTTCCTTAAAGCACGTCATTTCTTTTAAGTATCTTGGCCACTGGGTTCCGGAAGACTTTATAGACAGTCTGGATATAGAGCGTGAGCGCAGAGCGTTGGCTGTCCACTGCAATATGTTGGCTCGCAGATTTGCAAAATGCGCGACGGAAGTAAACGCTACACTATTTACAGCGTACTTTGAGTCATTGTCAGGGTGTTGATGGAGTTACCGCGCTACTGCAGTGCTTCCGGCATGTTCGCAGAGGCGAGAATAGGTGGCTTTCACGCCATAATGTGCAAGCGTTGCGCTTCCATTATTCGCAGGGTACGCGTCAGCCCCGATACCATCCTGAAAACTATAGCTGATAGGTGGGACAGCCCCATACTGGGACATTGGATACGCCTACATGCCACTGTGGCGTACTAATTAATAGTTTGTGTTTTTTTTTCTGGTAGATGTAAGTAATATCACTAGTTTGTAAGTCGTGTGTATTAACCAAATGGACTATAGCCACCTATACCCATGGATCCGAAATAAAAGATTATTATTTTATTTTTATGTAGTTACACATGAATATACTTATGTATATATTTATATATAGGAAAAGATTGCGGCAGTATGACTGATATACGGACTTCAGCTATATAATACACGTAATTGAGATGAATATTATGTCTACAAAACCAAGAAAACCATATCACATAGTTGACCTTCAAAATCCGGATATTTGCCAACCCTATCTAACATAAACAATGTATTTCGTCATAAAACTCTGCCTCAATAACTAGCCTCAGAAAGAACAGCCAAATATCACCATCAGACATACGGACCGCGGTATTTTGTTTATTAAATAACACTGCAACGATATTTTTTCCGGGAGGTTTTTTATACCTCTCTTTTGAGGTCCCGTTTATATATTATTTTGGCGACGTATGAGGAAGTCTCTACAGTAGAAAGTGAGATATACTTTGTTCTTACATTCGGGATAAGGAATCGTAATTGTTTGATCCAAATGGAATCAACGTAATAGAAAATGGCCCAGATTCCCGAACTGACAGGTCAATCTGTTAGATCAAAGGAAAATTGTTGTGATCAAAATATAGAAGGTCACGAACTTTGTAGATTTTGTGATTGCGATAATTACTTTTCCTGTTAAGTATCTGTTCGCAAGACGAATTATTCTGAATTATAGTAAAATCAAATAGGGACGAATAAATTGTCCAGTATTTCAATTTAAACTAGTAAAAAGTAAAAATCGTTTAATTCAAAATTAAAATTACATTAGCGTCGTACCAAACAAGGCATAGACTAATATGTATATTGGACACCATTAAATAAAACATACAGAGGTCAATATTTAAACAAAAAGTAAAATTGGCGACAATTTTAATTTTCGAGACTGTAAAGATGAAAATAAAAACCTTTTATCCATTATACTGGGTGTAAAAAGACCCATCACATAGGAGTCTCGTTATAATCACTTACTGTCCTTTCGTATTAACGAAAAGACAGTATGTGAAGGGTAACTGGTTGGCAAAAGAAATGGTAAGAAATACCTCATAGGTAAGATATTTACCATGATCACTGAGGTTTTCATGTCAATTTACCACCATTACGTAAAAACGTCAAATTCTTTATAACAGCTGACAGCTGCACACACAGATTGCGTAACATGCGCGCGGCGCTTGAGTCGTTGCCGACGTTACTGAATGTTGCCATTCTAGATATTATATTTATATAAACGTGGATAACGAAGTATTGCATTTATTTTATTTTGTTTATTTTTATCTCATTATGCTGTACCGGTTGACGTTATCACGTGAACGCCGGCGGTCGCTGAAAACCAGCGCTGGGGCTCTGTCTAGCATAGGGTCGCAGCATTATGCTGAGCGATGGCCGTTTTGCGTGAATGTGACGCATATTTTCCCTCAACTTGTTCTTTCGTGTTTGTGTTTTTACGTCTTTGCGTTATGTTTGCCGCAAATAAACGTATTTTCTTTCTTCTTTTTTTTTCTTATTTCCCCGCTTCCGTGCCGTAACAAACAGTCACCGACAGTCCGCAACAGTTTCTGACGTTGACGTCGTAGAAATACGTCCATCGTGACATCGCATTCGTTGACGTAAAACAACGTCGACTGATAAAATAGCAACACGGTGTAGTAGAGATATATTTATGTCGCCGAGATTACCGGTACATACAAATATAATATTAACAGAATGGCGATTTGGTTATCAAATTAAATACTACAGCCGTTAACACAAGTTCATATGTGTCTGTTCAAATAATAATTGTGGAGGTCACATAGGCAGTCGCTTCATGTAAAATACTGGTATTCAGCTGCATCCGGTTAGAGTGGAAGATAACCTCAACATAGTTGGAAAAAGGCTAGGCAGATGATGATGGGTGAAAACCTCTATAATCCTACCATTTCATTTGGGTTCGGATAAATTTACTTATTTTCTTTTTGAACAAAATATTATTTGGTAAAACATGATATTTTAAATATAACAATCACTATAATAATTATGCATTCTTGTGATAGAAGTTAATATTAATGTTCACATAACTATTAACTTTCTGTTGAAATGCAGAAGTCTTTTGTCTTCGAGGACGTTGATACTAAGGAATATTTTTAAATGAGGTAGCTATATATAATAGTTCTTTGCAAAAATTCAAATTATACTGACCATTATCCCGAGTAGGGCAAGAGCATGTATACTATTGCATTAGTAAATAGAGGTTTACATACTTTACACACATCCTTAAGCATGATCACGAAACGATGACCTTCACGGCCAACCTAACTACAGACAGATTTTCCTTAGTCAAAATCAAAATATTTTTTATCACACTAGCTTTTGGCCGCGGTTTTGCCCGCGTGGATGTCGGAAAACATGTCACGAGAACGTACTACCGGAATTAAAAGTACGCTATGTGTTAATGCAGATTATAAACTATAAACTATGTTACCAGATTTCATCTAAATCCGTTCAGCCATTTTTGCGCCAATATGAAACATAAAATCATTCCCTTTAAAATTGACTACTTCCACCCCGTAGGGGTAGATTTTTTGACAACCCTGGTACACCTTTTACTTTATTTCCGATCTTAAATATAAATACCAAGTTTCAAGTTAATTGAACCGCGCGATATATCTTTCCACACAATTATTTTCCCCCACAAAATTCAACACACCCTTTAAAAGGTTGTTTTCGAAAATTTATGTTTATGGTCGTTTTATTTATTAAGAAAATATACGGGTCAATTTTCAAGTTTATTGATCAAAGGATACAAAATTTTGATGTAAACTGTTTTCACCCCAAAAAGGAGTTTATTTTTGAAAAATATTCAATCTTGTGTTATTCAATTATTTTGGAGTTTATCAAGACGCACGGTAAAATCCTTCCCTAAAACTTAAAAAGCCCCTTTTGCCCCATAAGGGTTACATTTGAATAAACCCAAAAACACGTAAGGCTTTATATTCTGTGAGCATTAGGTATATTATATATAAAATACCGAGTTTCGAGTAAATCGGACCGCGCGTTAAAATTCTTCCATACAAACTTACATCCCGCAATCGCCCTTAAAAAAAAAAAAAAAATTACTATCTTTATAATTTACTTGGGTTAGTATTCGTGCCAAGTTTCAGATTTATTATCACAAGGAATAAGATTTTTCATACAAACGAAATCACCTTTTTACCCCTTTAAAGGTACAATTCCCAAAAACCCCTTCATAGCAGATGCCTACGTCTTAATTTAGAGTTAATCAAGCCACGCAGTAAAATCCTCCCTTGTCAAATTTACTACCCCTTTTCACCCCAACAGGGGTCAGTTTTCGAAAAACTCTGATAAACGTTATTCTTAATTTTTGTAGCTAAGTATTAATACTACTTTTCAAGTTAATCAAGCCACGCATTAAAATCCTCCCTTGTAAAATTAACAACCCCTTTTCATCCCGTTAGGGAAAGATTTTAAAAAAAAAGCTGATACATTTTAGTCTTTATTTTTAGTTTTAAGTATAAATACTGAGTTTTGAGTTAATCGGACCGGGCGTTAAAATTCATCTATACAAACTTTGACATCCCCCTTTAGGTTTAAATAAAACAAAAATGTCAACTGTATAATTTACTTCGGTAAGTATTCGTGCCAAGTTTCAGGTTTATTAACTCAAGGAATTAGATTTTTCATACAAACAAAATCCCCCCTTTCACCCCCTTAAAGGTCGAATTTTCAAAAACCCCTTCTTAGCGGATGCCTACGTCATAATAAGTATCTATGTGCCAACTAACCTAACCTAACCTTTTCCCAACTATGTTGGGGTCGGTTTCCTGGCTAACTGAATGCCAACCCAATCCGTTCAGTGGTTTGAGCTGTGTGTTACCAGTCAGTTTACGTTGTATAAGCCAACCATAAGCCGAACTTTAATTAAAAACAAAATTTCATACCCCTTTTCACCACTTAAGGGTTGAAATTCTAACAACACCGTTGCGTAAGCTTCCGACCATGAGCCTAGATAATAAATTTAGTGATTTTTACATTCTAAAATGAAGGACTTTCCATACACAACTTCATCCGTCTTTTTCACCCTTCTGGGGTGGAATTATCAAAAACACTGAAACACGTATAAATTAATTTTTAATCGTCAGCCTAAACACACAATTTGAAGATCCTAACTTCAAAACTGACGGACTTTTATATAAACTTCCATCCCCTATTTTACCCCTTTAGGAGTGGAATTCCCAAAAATCCTTTCTTATTGCTTATCTACATTATAAAGAGAACCTCTGTACAAAGTTTCAGCTTTCTACGTCCAAGGGTTTGGGCTGGGCGTCGATGAGTCAGTCAGTCAGTCAGGACTTGTCTTTTTATTTATATAGATAGATAAACCTACATGGGCACTTATGAAACGTCCGAAGCTACCCTTTTAAAAATAATTGGCCTTTACAATATTTTCAAATTAGTGTTAATAGTTAAGGGAGGACAGTTCAGGCCTGTCAACAAGTAACAAAATAGAAAATGATCTAGAAATCTACAGTCTGTTAAGCCTACAACGTTCTCACATTCACAAAACATAAAAGAATCTATGTAAAATATTAATAAAATAGTATATAAATTATTATTATATGTAAATGTAATATATTGTATGTGTATTATTTTAATTATATGTATATTGACACTGTTGCTATCTGTCTGTGTAATCCCGCTGTCTGGTAGTAATGGAGCTCTTTGTAAAGGATCTCGTTCGGATCTGAAGAACGATTCCCGATTTTTTAAGTACGTTTGCATTCTAATCTCTGTCTCAATGTGCCAAAAAGTTTTTGGCATTGAATGCCACTGAGGTGAGATTGTGACTTGAATTTTAACGTTTTCAGGGTTCTGTACCCGAAGGGTCCAAACGGTGCCCTATTACTGTGTCACCCAACCGCCAACAGGTTTTACAGCTAACCGTTTGGAGCTACAGTCTTCAAATTTTCACAGTAAAAGCATCTTGTTGACCCAAAGCTATACAAATTGACAATTTTCTCCCATACAGCTAGAGAGGACTCTGAAAAACAAAAAAATACCTACCCCATCGAGTATTGTAAAAAACCTTAAAATACCCTTACAACCAGGTACGTGAAACACTTGTGAATCCTGTGTTATTTGCAAATGTCCAAGCGGTGATGATGTGGGCCTTGTAGACTCATAATTATAAATGCTTCGATTTGTTGACCATTTTCTATTTTAAGTTTTTGTTATGGTACATATTAACACAGTAATAGGAAAATATTTAAAAAGACAAATATTATTCTAAAAGGCTAACCGTGGAATTTCTTACCGGCTCCATATGAAACGAGCAATTTGAGCCGTGCAACTACCTTCTGACGTTTCATAAGTGCCCATTGTGTTTATGTGAAATACAATCATTTGAAATCGTATATTTTTTTACTAAATACCATCCAGTGGGCCATCCCACTATTTCATGAATTTCAAATTAAAAATAAAAAGTTGTACAGTAACAAATTTCTCTCGCAATATTCCCGTATTAAAGCGATAATAATATTAATCCTCAAAATTGATAATACCGTTTTATGCCATGAATGGGACCAGTAAACCTGATTAATGGAGCAGACGTGCTGACTTCATTGATATTTATTTGAAAGCAGTAATTTGCAGTTTTGTCTAAAAAGGAATTAATTGAACCTATTTTGTGCTTTACAGAAGAACCTTACCTTAAAACAATGTGCAATCTGTGTTTTCAACAATATTATCAATGAGTAACTTATAATGTTGCTAGAATATGACCCATTCATTACATTTTACGTCGTTGAGCATGTCCTCTACGTGCTCAACAACGTAAAACGTAATGAATGTTGACGCTGAAGCACACATTTTGTATTCGATAGTAGTTGCAATGGCGGCGAGCCTCAGTTGTCCTGTACCTTGTAATATGAATGTGCGCCTTTCGATCTTTATAAAGTACTTCAATTGTATTAGGTGTCGTGGGTAGTACTGAAAATAACGCCAACATTTTAATTATCTTTGTAAATATTCCTAAGAACATAATTATTACACGCATCCAAAAAAAGCACATAAGAAGCAATATATTGGCAATTTCCTTCAAAACCCTTCGGAATTGTGACTGATAGAGTGTTACGCAATTACCCCGCAGAAGCAATTTTGAACTTGTTTTAGTTTTCTACTAAAACGAAAGAACTTTACAGACTCAAACTAAATCTCAAAGCATTTATTTCAAATAAACCAAGTACAAGCACTTTTGAATTGTGAAAGGGTCAGTCAGTCAGAAAGATGAAGCAAGTTACCCATTCCCAAGCATAGCAGATACCTATGGAGAAGAACGGACAAGATACTGCACGGAAACTCTTTTAATTATCATAATTATGGTTACAAAATATTGGTTACATCATTTATGTTGAAAATATACATGTGAGAACGATGCAAAACGTCAAAAGCGTCGGTAATAAAAGAAAAAAAAACTGTTAAAAAATTAAATTAAATAAGACATGACCAGTCCCTACCGATGGCGCCCGTCCACGAACATGACGCATGGATTGGCACCATTCAGCTCAACCATTTTGAAGGGAGCTAAATGATCCAACACACGCGACACCATCAGCGAGACATTACAGTGAGCTTGACATATTCTCAGCCGCCAGGGCACATTCAAGTCAATGAAAGACGTACCCAGTGAATGGTAGCTTTATAGTAAGTACATAGTACTCACACAATGTGCTATGCAATTATATAATACTAAGAGATTGAATTAATACTATGCAAATATAGTTTTTTTTAATCTTCAGCAGCTCTGATAGTATAATTATTCAAATGCTAATCAATTAGTTTTTGCGCCCTCGTGGAGCAGGACCAGCGTTGAGCATCAGCGACTCACAAAAAATACTTTTCTAACAATTCTGGAGAAACATTTCTTTGTTTCAATATTCATAACCCGAATTCTAGGAACTCAGGTATCAATTTAGCAAACAATACCCGTCCCTCATATCATGGTGTTGATTAAAATAGTTCCCATCATCTATCATGAACTTACTTTTACAGGAACAGTAACGAACCCGGAAGGACAACAAAAGATTAATAATAAACTAATCCATTAGAGTTCCAATGCCAAGGTAACTGGGCGAACGTTGTTGTTGATTTTATATGGTTAGCTAAACCTACTATACCATACAGATTTTTTAGGGAGGAGCGTGTTAAGACTTTGCGGCCATGCAAATTACAAATGTAACGCACCAATGCACGACACATTCAATTTGTGTGATTACTAATTAGCTAATATTATGACATATGTAATCACTCAGCTTATTGCAGGTGACTTCCAAATTATTAATTTAATGCGCTCCCAAATAGTCAGATTTGGCGTTCTGCATTCAGTTTGCCTAGAAACGTATTTATGTAATATAGGTACTAGTTGGGTAATTGCCAAGCCGCATGAACTCATACATACATTAAGTCACGCCTTTTTCCCATGGGGGTTGGCAGAAACTATAGAACGCCACCTTTTTACGATCCTTAGTATTCCTTTTGCCTTGTTTACGTTCATACATCTGGTAATACACGCACGCCGGTTGCGAGTACTATGCACCTGACCTTTCCGAAGAACGTCACCAATAAGGTCACTTTATGTCGTCCCGGCGTTTCCACTCACATCTGCCTTTTGTTAGTCGCCTTTCAACATTACAATATCATCTAAGCATACTTTTTAAACTTTTGTCACTTAACTTGACTAATTTATTCCTCAGCCTATCATTCATTGAAATACCACACATGCTGCGCAAGGAACGCATTTCTACAGCATTCATACATTTAATTTATTCTAATTAGCGTAGACACTAGAACTCGTCTGCTTTTATACATTTCAGTGATGAATCTTATGCTTAACGCAGTTTATGCAAAAAGATTAGCCAGGTTTATAGAGTCACCCGTGGATGCTGTATTACAAGCTACTGTGTAATGCTGCTATAACAGCATTAATGCTGCCTTATGATCGATAAAATGAAGACGTGACAATGACCTAAGTAACCCAATACAAACCCAAAATTTCGAAGAGAAGAGGGCTTCTCTTAATAAAAGCAACAATTTTATGAAAAATAAACACGTCTTATATTTTGTTTCGAAATAAAACTTGTATCCAGCTTCATACTTCATTGAGGGCACGTTCTCGTCCTGCGACAGAAAACACATTTTTTACATAAGAATGCCTTTTCTATGTATTTTCTAGGCAAATGTTTATTAGGTTTCGTAATCATATTTTTGTATTGAATAAAATATTTGCAGAATAGAAAATATTGGATCTTGAAATTGTGATGAATAAGTAAATCCAATTATTTGAGTCTGTGCTAGAAACATCTAGATATTGTTAAATCGGTTTGTGAATTTTATATTTCACTAATGTTGGAATTTAACTAGGTATAACCTAGTTCAAGTATGTTCTATGAAATCTAAGCATCTCCGTAAACCGATATCAGACGCTACACTCGAGTGAAGGTTCGTTTCTGTTTCATTCCACGATCACGCGTCACTGACAAAATTATATAGGAATGAACGTTCATCCGCTCCTTTCATTTCATTTTTCAATCTTTCTGTATACGAGTGAAAGATGCCGAGTGCCGATCCATTAATATTGGATCGGTTCACTAATGAATTCATTTTACACTTTTGATTCATTTTGTGTTCAGATTTTCAGATTTTCTTTCACTCGAAGTGTTTACACTTTGAGGAAAAATAAAAGAAAAGATCAAATTAAAATTAAAGCTAATGAAATGCAAAAATTAACAAAAAAGTGAATTGTCTGGTATCGGCTTTATGAAAAAATATTGAGCAAAGATGGACCGGTTTAATTTCTGAAAGTGAATGTTGCCAAAGTGCCAAACTCAGCAGCCTCAAAGCGTTTATTTAAATTATACTAATTACAAGCACTTTTGAATTGTCAAGGGATCGGTCAATCAGAAAAATGAAGCTAGTTGCTCATTCCAAAGGGGGGGGTCCCTATGGAGAACAACGGGCAAGAAACTTCACAGACACTCTTTTGAATCAATTAATGTCTGAGCATAGTATAATCTTAACGGGTCTTATAATAACTATTATAATTATAATGCTTGTAATAAATATGCTTACAACGTGAATCTCAGTATACATTATTTCCATGTCGTACGAATTTATTCTTTATGTTTATTTTGAGTGGATTATTCGACTCTTTATATCTTACTTTAAATGAGTTATTGTTTATTGTAAAAGTACGACGGAGGTAGATTACTAAGGTTTGAAATTAGGAGGCCTTTATATCACACAGCGGAGAATTTTATAAGCTCTTAAAAATTGTACCTTTTACCAAAACAACTGAAAAAAACAAAAAAAAAACTTCACAAAGCAATGTTTGCCTCAAAGCAATGCGCTGGGACACTGGCCTATAACAAAAGATTTTCATACGAGGAATTCATTCGCTATAAAAACTTCATCGTCAACATTGCTGATTCACAAAGCTGTAGCTTTGAGTAACCCTTTCCAATTCTATCTTTACCAATTTAGTGATCACTGTTTAGTATTATAATTCTTACTATTGAACTTTTCCCAACAATGCTCCGCGTATGGCGAGCGTTTTCCCAATTATGTTTGGGTCGGCTTACAGTCTAACCAGATGCAGCTGAATACCAGTATTTTACATAGCGTGACTGCCTATCTGACCTCCACAATACAATTACTGGGTAACACGATACCCCTTGGTAAGACTGGTTGTCAGACTTTCTGGCTTCTGACTACCCGTATCGACTGTCAAAGCTCCACGGATGACAGCTGGGACCAGCGAGCGGCTGAAAATTGTAAGGTACTACTATGTATCGACTAAATATTTTACAGTCAAATATCACGAGAATTATTCATGAACGCATAATCGCAATCAGTAAAGACGTTAGCTAACAATTTAGTTTCGTAATATTCAGGGCCTAAGCGAAGGTGTTCTAATTGCTAAATTACGTGATTTCATTAGTACGTAGGCCTACCTACGTATTGTGGCTTATATTGCCGATATAATTGTTTTTGTATCTAAACCCACGACTGTTGAGGCAATTAAACTTTATACGTAGCTAAAATTGGCATGTTTTATTTGCTGTTTTAGATTACATTCGATGTTTTTATTGTAAGGTACCTATTTATAGTTCATTCAAATTAATCATGAGCGAGTACGCACAGTGCCCATATTTAAGGATCTATTTACATGGATGGATACTTCAATTCATAATTATATTTATTTATTGTGTTATTTAATGTATAGAAGTTGTTATAAAAACTTTTTTACAATAAAAACAACTGACTTCCATAAACAAAACACAAAAAAGTGAAAAATAATTGCGGAAGTCGGTGTCTGGTTCTGTATTTTCATTTTTTGCCACCGACTTCCGAAATTAAAGTAATTTTTCACATTTTTGTGGTTGTTTTTTCGAAGTCGGTTGTTTTATTTTTAGTAAAAAAGTTTTTTACTTTTTAGTTGTGGTACCTATCACTACTTGCTATGTAAACAACAGTGACAGGAAGTTGAATACCATCATCAATTTTGATGATGTTATTCAACTTCCTATTAAGCTTCAATAATACTTAAATACACTCGGTGTACATACACCGAGTTTGAAGCTGAATTGAATTGAAAATAGAAGCTAACTCAAAACTACCCAAGCAAAGTTAATAAAATTTATATGGGGCCACCTTGCAAGCTTCCTCTACAACTAAGTCTCAAATAAGTTTAGCCCAGACATAAATAATAAATCTATGTATAGACGAATTGAGAACATCCTCCTTTTTTGAAGTGGGTTAAAAACAGATTATAGCCAGGTATAACAATATTATGGAAGCTGTTAGGACACAGCAACGCGAGGTTAAAAATTTTACAATACAATTAAGGAGATGACTTTATTACTTGTTAATAAGAGAAACGTCGACTATTATAGAGGAAACATAACGACAATATTGGTAAGTATCCTGGTAATAAGATTGTGTTATATTATCACTAGATTAAAAATGATATTACCTATGGTATTATCAATTATTACTTGGCAACTACGAGTATTCGATAGTACCTAGGTGTACCGACGACTCTAGGACGGACTAGATGCGGAAGGCGGAGGACAGGGTGTTGTGATATTACAATCATCAGTTGTTTTGTCAGCATACAAGCTTCTTGTATACTTTATGCAAGTTACTGGCATATTGCGTATTCCTAGCTTAAAGTTAATTGGGTGGTCCCCTCCCCCCTAAACACACATAACATTATATCTTTAATTTAGGAACTGGTAGCTTTAACATAAATACTAACCTATTAGAAATGAGAAGTCTCGTTTGTTTGTGAGCTATGATGAACACATTGATAATTAATAGATGTGTAATTACTTAGTAAATGTAGGTCTGAATTTAGCCTATATTTATTCAGTAATTTGGAAGGTATCGTAATACATTTTCGACTACGTTAAATAAATATTGTTTTACTCATTAGAAATATAATTTATTGTACCTAAACAAAAGAAGCAAAATAACTGATTAAGACCCAGATAACTTAAGAGTCGATACTACCTCACCGCCACCTCACTCTTTATCTCGCTCGCACCAACTGCTGGTGGTCACGCGAGCAAGCGAGACAGGGTGGCAGCGAAAAGACCCCAAGGATATTTTAGTTTATTTATTTTTACGGTGAACATAATGGTAATGAAAAAAAAAATTGGTTAGGGAAGGTTATGGTGTTTAAAGGGGAAGAGGATGTATCGGTGTGTGATGTGAAAATAAATGATAAGAGTGTGGAGCAAGTAAGTGAGTTTATATATTTGGGGAGTCAGTTTACAAGGGATGGAAAGATTGATGAAGATGTGGAAAGGAGAGTAAATGCGGGGAATAAAGTGAATGGTGCTATACATGTGATTGTGGCCAATCAGTCGATGCCCAAAAAGCCTCGACTGGCTGTTCACAATGGTGTGCTGGTGCCTACGCTTATGTATGGAAGTGAATGTTGGGTGTGGCAAAAGAAGCATGAAAGTAGAATAAATGCAGTGGAAATGCGTTCCTTGCGAAGCATGTCTGGCGTGACTATGTATGATAGGCTGAAAAATAATGCAACGGTGCAGTTTAAAAGACGATGTAGTAACAAAAATTGAAAAGAGTATGCTTAGATGGTTTGGTCATGTTGAGAGGATGAGTGGAACGCGACTAACAAAAGGTATTTATAAAGCAGAGGTGAGTGGAAACGCCCTAGGAGGACATATAGTGACCAAATCGGTGATGTTCTTCAGAAAGGTCAGGTGCGTAGTACTCGCAATCGGCGTGCGTGTATGACCAGATGTATGAACGTAGGCGAAGCAAAAGGAGTATGTAAGGAGCGTAGCAGGTGGCATTCTATAGTTTCTGCCTACCCCCATGGGAAGAAAGCGTGAGTTTAAGTGTGTATGTAAAAAAAAATAACATAAGACCTGCTTTATAGTTAGTTCAGTTATTATTCAAAGTTTCATTATCTAATTTGAAGTATTTTTTTTATACAAGCGATTTATTGTTCGGTTTGGAGGTAATTTTGGATTTTTTTCTATAGAGAATTTTTATGGAATCGTGTTTTCGTCGAACATAGTACTTAACATTAATCCTCAACTTTACCATATATTTATTTCAAAATTAAGGCTGCAGTATTTTCGACATAACGGAGGATCATGCTAAGCCATTTGAGGTAGTAATAGTCCTCCAGACCGAATATCGGCCATGGCGACCAATCTCAGCGGAGACCAGCCTTCGGCGCGGGAGCTATTATAACGCACCAGTACGTGCGCAGACACAGGTGCACTCTCTCTCTTCCGTCACTCTCATAGTCCGATAGGACGGCAATCCGACACTACCAGAGAAAGATCAGGTACAGGACCAACGGCTTAACGTGCTTTAGTAAATTCAAGTATCTTATAACTAAGAGAAGATAATGCTGATTCCTTAATCCTTCGTATGAACGCAGATCTAGGCGAGACACAATGGCTTTTTAATTGTTTCTGTAATTAGACTCGAAGGGTTAAATCTCGTTTTTATTTCTAGGGTTCCGTACCTTAAAAGGAAAAAACGGAACCCCTAAAAGATCACTCGTGTGTCTGTCTGTCTGTCACAGTAAATTTTCTCCGAATCTACTGGACCGATTAAATTGAAACTTGGTACACATGAATTTCTGTGACCCAAACACGAACGTGTAAATAAATGAGTTTTGAATATGGGGTCATTTTTGGAGTGTAAATAAGAAAATTTAAATAAAAGATTTGCAAACGGTTCCTTGTGACGTAACTAATGAAAGGGCTTGTTGTTCAGATATTTTTTTTTATAATTAAAAAAAAATACTTTTAAAGGCTATTTAAGAAAAAAGATGTAAATTGACCATTTCCATCCTTATCTCCGAAACCATTGAACTTAAAAAAAAACCAGGATATATCTCTTTACTTATAGATTACAGGAAACCTACATGAAGTCTATAATGTCTTAAAATAACATGGTAAATCTCTTAATTTTGTGAGTAAATACTTACATTTGCAGTTGGAATGTATGAGGGAACATGTCTTTCAACTGCAATGTTAATTTTGTCCTTGGTATAAATTCATCCCAACTACGGAACCCTTCATTGCGCGTGGTCTGACACGCACTGGGCCGGGTTTTTAAATTGCTTTCCTTCTAAAAACCCAGTTTACCTACATAACATTTCGCCTGTATTCCGCGAAGGGTTAGGCAGAGTTGTACCTGTAGTACAGTCACGTTTCGCTAGTCCCATGTATTAGGGGACAAGGGTATTGCTATCAAACGGACACAAATCCAGACTCCGGGCTAGTACTGAGAAATTCCTGCTAGAAAAACCTAATGAGACTTTGCTCGACCTGGGAATCGAACCCAGGACCTCATGCTCAGCGATATCGATTGCGACACAAATACAAACAAGAGTAAAACCGCGAACAAAACATACACTTACACACACGTATAACGATAAAAGTAAGTACAAAACCTACATTAACTTCCCAGAGTTAACATTAACTGCGTAATATAATGTTTGTGTGATAAAGCTCATGAGAGGCAAATGGCGGCAATTTACATTTTACATACAAACTTAATTATATACATGAATAGAAGTGGATAAAATTATTAGTACTAAACTAACAGGACTACCGTATAAAACAGACCTTGTTATGTATGAAATGCCAGGAAGGAAAAGAGACTTGCTTGACTTATTCTTTGAGCACCTAAATGGGGAATGGAATAAGATTGTGTATTACCTACTAAATAGTATCATCAGTATATTTTCATTTCCATCGTGAGGAAACCGGCATGTCCTAGAACCAAAAATTCAAAGACATGTGACATCTACCAACCCGCAATGGGCCCGCGTGGTAGATTTACAGCCCACTCCCTCTCGAAGAGAGGAGGCCTGTGTCCCAGCAGTGGGAACATTATAGGCTGATTATGATTTTCATTTCCATCCACCGGCGTTCTCATATTTAACGTCTACAAAGAATACCTAACTTATCATGATTCTATTCTATGTTTCAACAAGCATCATTTTTTTCGTCCGTCCAAAATAATCATTGACAATGTCAACTTCCTTACAAGAAAACCTTCGTCAAATGACAAAGATAACTCCCAAGTTAAGTGGTTCTGAGTAGACGAAGTATCGTGATTCTACTATACACGCTCCTCTGCAATGTAACTACTATAAAACGCAGAGAACTACTACGCTCTGCACTCAAGCATGAGAGCGCGGCGTTTCCGCACTACGCTACCCACTATTTCAACCACGTTCAACACTCCATATCAAATGGTTAAATTGCGTGCCGATACCGAAGATTCGAAGTTCAAAAGACACACGACAGCGTAAACTGAGCCACTGCACAAAATAAGGTTATAAAAGTTTCAATGAGCTAGGGCGCTAGGGGTAGGTTTCTGGCTTCTACGCCAGTAGCTACCCAACCGCCTAACGGGATACACCTCTCGCCGAAGCCGACCGAAGGCTCGCGAACTACACATTCCATATTTGAAACTTTTCCGAGTTTCGGATTTGCGTTTCGTTTTTTGAATTTCGGTTTATCGAGTGCCAGAGTGGGCAGTGGGATTTGTTTTTTAATGTGTTTTTTTTTTGTCAATTTTGGTTTCTGATTGTTGATGATTATTCTTCTGATGGTGATCGTCATTTGAAAGGTATGGTACGTTTTTTTTTAATAGCATAATATAATATTGTGTATTTATAACTTTTCACGTTGTTGTAAAGTTTTTATTGGAACAAAAGTTATCGCGCTTTTAAAACTTCAAAGACACGCTTAATTACATTGTACGTTAAAACAAATGTTTTAACGTACAATGTAATTAAGCATGTCTTTGAAATTTTAAAAGTTGAAATCAACTTTTATAACTTCAAAGATACGATTAATTACATTAGGTAATAAAGATAAGAATTTATGAGAATAATTACCAGTCATTATCAACACCGTTAACAATTTAAATATTTATCTTATCTCTATGAAAAACGAATTTTACTATAGCAGCTATGTTACCAATTTATATTTAATAAAAAAAAGATTTGGTCTTACAAAACCATCACAGACATTTCAAGCGTAGTAAAACTGCTTCGAAGGTTTTTTTAATTACCCACTCCTAAATCCAACATAAAATGTCAATTAACTATTACAATTCTATTACATTTTCGTAACAGGAGTTTAAACAGCTACTTTAATCATCACTTCGTTGTCATAACCAAGTGTAATTTTTTAACAAATTTTCTCAATAATTTTCGGATCATTTTCTTAATTTAAACAAATCATCCAGTAGATTGTTTTGTGATCCCCGGTTGCCTCTGTGGTGAAATACTTTGGTGAATATGTACTGGAGCAAGTGAGACTGCCACACTTGGTTTGAAACAAAAAGAGAGGCAGAGTTTTTGCAGAAACCGAAAAGTATTGTCCTGGAATAAAAACAGATTTCAAATTGTTCCTACAAGTAACGGCTAAATGCAAAATTAGCCACAATCACCACATTTGGCAGATACATTGGTGATTTCAGTTTATGATATTTGCAGTTAAAAAGACATTGGTACTTAGTGTTTATCTTCTATACGTAATCCCTAAGTCATCTCTTACTAAATTCATTGGTGGGGAAAGATTGCCACTATTCACTGCTGGATATCACATTTGTCGAATAAATACAGTAACTTAGCACTCCATTATGTAATTAAGCAAAGGCTAGATCATGAGACGGAAGAAAGAAAGGTGGCTTTCAGGTAATTGCGTATCGCACTTACAATCCCAGTGCCATTCATTTCGACAGTTCGCCTCATTCATTGCGTTTTTTACGTTGTCAAACAGACGACATTCTCAAATAAATGAAGAAAGGAAGAAAAATCATATACTTGGCACAGACTAAAAGACACACAACATAGTGTATGTGTGTGTGAGCCTTAGTTACGAAGATGATGACAAGGTGGTCATAATATCTTTAGAATAACGCAATATTAGAACGTGCCGCAATTAGTTGAAACACGGTTTGGTAGAGTGCCCTAAAACGAATTAATTCCTTCTACTTATATTAGTAGATAGCTACGAATGTGTAAAGTATGATTGTATAGTTTAGTAATATAATTATGTTTTGATACACGTTACCGTTTTAAAACCATTGCGACTTTAAAAAAGTATCATTCACGTTAATTAGCTTAAAAGAAAATAATTTAGTTAATTTAAAATATCGGTCATTTTAACACAAATCATGTAGTTATAACAAAAGCATCACCTATTGCTGTTATTATGGAACGTAATAAAGAAAAAGTTATGTAAAAGATAATAAGTACCTATCTAGGGTAACTACTTAAAATATATATTTTAAATAATAGCAGTTCTTAGCTTGCCCAGAACTGACAAATACTTGATATTGCTACTTTAAAACAAACATCACAGTTTGAAAATAAATTAATAAAAAACATATAACTACAAGTATCTTAAATAAAAATGACAACTTTAAAATGATCGAGTATAAATAAATAGTAAAAGTCAAATTATTTATTTCAAATAGGCACATAAAAGGCACTTTTGAACGTCACAATTTACAAAAAAATAGAATTGATTCTAGTCGCCCTATAAAACTTAAAGACTCGTACAGACCGGTGCGATAACGCGGGCGCGACGCGAGACTAGTAGCACGATTTCTTTGTCGCTGCCTGTCGCACCCGCAATATCGCGCGAGTCTGTAGAAGCCTTTAATCAACATGTTACAGACACAGGACACATTTCCGTTGAGAAATTACGAGTTTTACCTACATACATTTTATTTTTGTAGATTCACTATCTATCTACCTATACACGTATCTGTGTTGCGCCTGTCTGTGGGAGCCTTTATTTAATAATAAAGGCTCTCGCAGACAGGCGCGACGTGACTGTAGTAGCACAATTTCTATGAAAACTTCATGGAAAGTGTCGCGCTACGCGTTGCGCTGCCTGTCGCGCCCGCGAAATCGCGCTAGTCTGCACAAGCCTTAAATCTGAAGAGTTTGTATGTTTATTTATTTGTTTGAATGCGTTAATCTCTGGAACTACCAGTCGGTAGCACAATTCTTGAGGAAGGTTATAAGCTATTTAACATCACGCTACGACCGTTAGGAGCCGAACAAAACAAAAAAAATCAGAAGGAGCGCTAAGCAAAAACGAAGTAATAGCGTGGGCGATACGATGCGATGCGGTGGGACGCACAAGAAACTTAACGTGGACGAAGTCGTGGGCAGAATCTAGAGTGAAACAAAATATTTTGAATTTGAATTGGAACCCAAATTCAGCCTCCTTAGGAAAGGCTCTTAGCTGATTAATGGCCATAACTAGTATAGGCACAGTGATCGCTGCATCTTTAACCTACTGCCCTACACCACAAGTTTATTTTCATGTCATATTTTTATGAATTTGTCAGCCATACCTCGACTTTTATTATAAATATTCTTATAAGTTCATAAAACCTTCATTACTTACCAATACCTCCTCAATGACCTCATATCTGACGTGAATTATTTTTTCCAATCATCTAAGCTCGGGAAACGAATTTATCGATCGCAATATATTCTTACTGCCACATACTCGTAGGAGAATGCTCTTCTCGCGACATAATCCTGTAACCCATTCCCGCACGATACCCGCGATACACGCGAAGAAAAGAAATATAAAGTGTGTGCTGTGTTGAAACTTACGTAAATACGACAATGAAAGGGTCTATCCTATTCAAAAACCACGTCGCTAAGAACAAAGCTGAGTATTCTAGAACGATGCTTAGTTATGAATCTAGAATTTAAATTGATACATTTGAGACCTAGGTACTTGACATAAATCTAGTTTTAAATCGATATACATTAGATACTCTTGCGAGTATAAATACACATACTAACATAATCTCACGTCTTTTTCCTAGGGGTAGGCAGAAACTACAGAACACCACCTGCTGCGATCCTTACATATTCCTTTTGCTTCGTTTACGTTCACACATGCACGCTCGCCGCGCCATGCTGGTGTACTATTTTTACGTTCATAAATGCACGCACGCCGCGCCACGCCGGGGTGTACTACTTTTACGTTCATACATGTACGCACTCCGCGCCACGCCGGTGTACTACGTTTAAGTTCATACATACACGCACGCCGCGCCACGCCGGTGTACTACGCACCAGACCTTTCTGAAGAACATCGCTAATAAGCAGGTATCTTTCTGAATTACAAGGCACGGTATTTGTAAACACGGAATGGTTTTACAAAGTCTTAACACCTATAACTTGTATACTAATATCTTTTAAAAAAATATATCTTCTTATTTCAATTTATGATTTCGTTCGAAGAATACCTGACACACTGGATTACAGGACTTCAGTCACTAAATTGAAAAAGCCATAATTTCAACTTATTGCTTTCACACAAAGCGCGGATGCGGGGCAGCGGCGGCGTGGCGCGGCGCGGTGTTGGCGGGTCGTGTGCACGGACGTACCTTGCCAGGCGGCAGCGGTTGTAATGTGATTAAAAATATGGGGTGATTCAGACATGGACGAAGAATTATTATTACTACTTATTTTGAAAAGAAGAGCACGGGGTTTCATGAAGTTGATAAAAAAGACTTGAATATGGAGAATATCATCGCCTGGGTAGAGAATTAGAAACGTACGAGGAACGCTTTTGCAATCTACTTCCATATGCTTTCCTTCAAAATAACATTTTTGTAGCTTTTGTCACTAAGGTCGTATAAACAGGTATGTTTATAATCACATTCAATAATTTTTTCGTTGAGATCCAACGCCAAATAGATTTTTTTTTTGTAAATATTCACAAAACAAATTACGACACGCGCTGCGCACGACCCGCGCACGCGTCAGTGTGATTGCCTATCGGAGAATATATTATAGTGTACGGCGAATGTAACGACGCTACACCCACTCCCGACCCGCTTACCCAGCGCGCTGTCTATGGTGGCGGGCCACGAGCGCGGCTCCCACTCCCGACCCGCTGCTCGTCCGACCCGCGCACGCTTTTCGTTTGGTAACATCCATATAAATACAAGGTGAAATCCATTATATCCAGGACAGGAATGCTTGGAAACATGCTGGTCCAGCTCCATAGGACAATCTAGAGTCTAGACAAAATCAAACTGGTTGCTATTTTTATGGTAAAATCTGTTATTTTTATGATATTGATTTTACATTCTGTGATAACCTATACTCACACACTGACTTATTTTTTTATTTTTTTAGAAAAACATACTTTTAAGATGTTTGTAAATTTGTGAACACCATATCTTATAATTAAGTTATTTTTCATTGCTTAGTTTTTAATTCGTTTTACCTATTATGGTATAGTAATTTTATTCTAGGTGCATCGTCAATCGTAATCAAACAAAATATCGTAAAACATTTTTAAAAGAGTACCGGTGGAGTTTCTTGCCCATTCTTCTCCATACGAAACTACCTTTTGGAAGGGGCAACTAGAATCAATTCTATTTTTTTTGTAAATTTTGACGTTCAAAAGTGCCTCTTATGTGCCTATTTGAAATAAATGGTTTGACTTTGACTTTGACTTTGACAAGGAATCCGTACCGCCGTCCCGACCCGCACCCGTTGTAGGTACGTGTGTGTTGAGCTTTAAATAATGACCATTAATAAAATACAAGTTTTACCTCTCAATGTTAGGTACTTAATGATAAAATAATAATGCTTACTATCATACAATTTAAGAAGAAAGCCGCTATCTGTCAATTTACTTGAGTTGAAGTTAAGTATAATGAAGCTTTTGATATTAAAATCTCTCTATTAATAATAGATTTCGATGTCAAATAAACAAATGGAGCGGCTATGTACAGCAGAAGACTGCTGCAGGCTGATGATGATGATGATAAAATAAGTACTGACATTTAAAACCAGTCAAAACTACATTTGCTTCAAGACAATACACAAAGCAATCTTCTCGCTTATACAATTCTCTCAACAAAATTCTCACCATATACCACCGTATGAAATTCCGCGATTGCAAAAAGACACTCACTGAATGGTTGAAGAGCAAAAGTTACGAAGAAATCGAGGCTATGCTCCATACAGCCAATAACTTCCCAAAATACATCAATAAAATCTATAGATGCAATTTGTCACTGAGTAAAACAAAAAGACCTACAGAAATCACACCTTCCACACCAACATTCACACCCCTATACCAAGCGCACCGCCACCTCACACATACTCACCCCCCACACACGCACATAACACTGCGCGTGCGAGCATTTTACACAAAATTAGAAGACAGTAAGAACATTTATGAGATTGACACTCAACGCTTACAGTCTGATATTCAGATACTAGAGGCATCATTACATTCACTCTATACTAAGTATGTGACGTCTGAAAAACAAATTCAGGAGCACATACTCGCTGCAAATGAGTTAATGGCTATGTGCAACTGTAATGCAGACCAAGTGGACCCGCTGACTCTTAGCAGCTCTCAATCTTCATTGCATAGGAATTTCAGTCTTGGCACTCTCCAACCTGAGGCAATGGAGGATTCGTACCAGTTGGGAAGTGCTCAGGTCTCTATTCCCAATCAGGATACACCAGATAATGTACAAGTTCCATTGCAAATAGTTCAGATGGAAGCTAGTCCATTATGTAGCTCCATTATGTTTTCTGATAGTTTTGGAAAAGGGTTAGGAAAATTACTTAGCAACAACCTGAGTCATTCTTCTCTAAACTATTGCATGCCTCAACCTTCCTACAAACAAATAATGTATTCAATAACTAGGAATGAATATGATCCTAACGCCATTATTACTGTACTAATAGGTAATAGTTTTAATGTTAAAAAAGATGATATCACTGATAGTGTGACCAAACTTTTGAAGGTAAATTGTAAGAAAATAATTTTGTGTGCTTTTCCGTACTTTGAGCACTTGTCAAACAGGCAAAACTGCTACATTCATATGTTAAATAATTACATGCATTTCTTAGTTAGTCACCATAGTGACAAGTTTATATTTTTTGACACCAACATTTTTGTTGATAAGCTAAGGTCGACTAGGGATACTGTGTATCTGCCTATTAGTTTTAGACGTCAAATAGCTAGGCTATTAGCTTTTAATATTAACCCAGACATAACTAATATGTCGAAGTCTTTATTTAGCACCACAATTAGTAATAGTACTAATGTTAAGGTGGTTAGTTCAAATAATTTAAACTAGTTTGTAAGACAACAGAAGGTACCACTAACAGTTTAGTTACACTTAATAACAAAATGGTATTTTCTAGCAAAAACATTGTTAACTGTAGAAAAGGGGCTAAGCAGAAATCCTTGAAATTATTTCATCAAAATATTCAAGGTTTTTCTTCCAAACAATTGGAAATCGAATTGTTTTTAGAAAAAACAATGTTTGACATTATTTGTTTAACTGAGCATTGGTTAAAAGATTATGAAATGTTAATTAATTATGAGAATTATAGTGTGGCCAGTTGTTTTAACCGGAAATCAATGCTGCGTGGTGGTTCACTGATCTTAATTAGAAGTTGTATTAAATCTAAAACTCGTAAAGACATAGTTGCTTTGTCGGTTGGACATAGCATTGAACTGTCTTGTGTTGAGCTAGATAGGCATGTTATAGTGTGCGTTTACAGACGCCCAAACTATCAAAACTACTCTATATTTGAGTCTGTTATGGAAGATGTTTTGGCAAAACTTGTAACTGGGAATAAATCAGTAATTATCTGTGGTGACTTTAACATTAATATTTTAGAAAATAATTCAAATACCAGTAGATTGTTAAATTTGTTTGAATCATTTAATTTGTCAAATGTGTTTGTACTACCAACCCGAATAACTACGACTACTGCTACATGTATTGATAATGTTTTTTGTTGCTGCGACTATTTAGATAAAGCTATAATTAATTATCTCCCTTCTGATCACAGCGGTCAAACCGTAACTTTTGAGTCCAACATACCAATACAGAAGGTGCAGATACAATTCAGACCAATAACATCTGTTAATTTAAATAAATTTAACAGCACTTTAATTTGTAAGTTAAGTGCTATGAACCTTACAATGAACAATGTTGACATTTTGTATAAAGAATTCTTTTCGGTAGTCCAAAGCGAGTTCAATATTTATTTTAAGAAGAACACTAAAACCATCAGCCCTAGGTTTTTATTTAGTGACTGGGCAACTAAAGGACTCAGGAAAAGTAGGGAAAGACTTTTCGAGCTGTATGGCCTTAAGCCTTATATAAACACGGAAACTTTTAATAACTTTGTTGCTACTTACTCTAGAACTTTTAAAAACACTTGCAAGGCCGCTAAAGCCTTATACATTAGCAACAAGGTTAAATCAGCAGACAATAAAATAAAGACGGTTTGGAAAATTATCAATAATGAAACGAATAGGAACAAAAAGCATGATTCTGATTACGCACTGGAGACGTCATGTGGACTCATTTGCGATAGCAAACAAGTTGCTCAAGAGTTTGTAAATTTCTTTACCAGTATCCCACTTAAAACTACTGAAACCTTAAATTCCTCGCCCTTGCTCGCTTTTGACTCTGTAAGGGCGAACGTTGCAGCCTGCCCGATTGAATTTAACTTTAAGCATATTAACCCCATAATAGTATTAAAAGCTTTTAAGCAAATCAAGATCAAATTGTCCGAAGATCTTTGGGGAATGTCCATTAAAGTCTGTACCTCAATAATTGAGACTATAGCGCCTTACTTAGCCTTAATATTTAATTTGTGTGTGGATCAAGGAGTCTTCCCGGATTTAATGAAATACAGTAAGGTAATACCACTTTTCAAATCCGGAGACAGTAAAGACACAAATAATTATAGACCCGTATCCGTTTTGCCGGTTTTCAGCAAGGTGTTTGAAAAGGTAATGCTTAATCAAATGCTCAATCATTTCAACGCGAATAAAATCCTTCACGATCAACAGTATGGTTTCACCAAAGGACGTTGTACGACCGACGCCGGTGTAACCTTATTAAGACACATTTTTAACGCGTGGGAAGAGGCCCAAGACGCCATAGGAATCTTTTGTGACCTTTCCAAGGCATTTGATTGCGTCGATCACGAAACCTTACTCTTGAAGCTTGAGCATTACGGACTTGGAAAACTTGCGCTTAGTTTAGTAAAATCTTATTTAAACGATAGACAACAGCTAGTTCAAATAAATGGTATCAATTCACTCGGTTTAAAAGTAAAAATGGGTGTTCCTCAAGGCTCGATATTGGGTCCTTTCCTCTTTTTAGTGTATATTAATGATCTTCTCCATTTATTAAAAAATCAACCACAAATGGTGTTATTTGCTGACGATACTTCCTTGATTTTTAAGGTAGATAGACGTGCTACAAATTTTGACGACGTAAATAACGCCCTACTGCAGGTCCAAAATTGGTTCACTGCCAATAATTTAGTATTAAATGGAAAGAAAACTAAGTGCATACGATTTTCTTTACCAAATGTAAAAAGTAGTGATTATGAGATAGTATTGAATCAAGAGAAACTAGAATTCGTCGATAAAACTGTTTTCCTGGGGATCACGCTCGACTCTAGGCTTCAATGGGGTCCTCATTTAACATCTCTTGCAGGACGGCTAAGTTCAGCAGCATATGCTGTCAGAAAAATCCGTCAATTTACTGATGTAGATACCGCAAGGCTAGTCTATTTTAGTTACTTTCATAGTATCATGTCTTACGGTATTTTACTTTGGGGACGGGCTGCAGACATCGAGTCTATTTTTATTCTGCAGAAAAGAGCCATCAGAGCCATATATAATCTCCGCAGGCGCGATTCTCTTAGGGAACTGTTTAAGAATATTAACATCATGACGGTGTCTTGTCAATATATCTATGAAAACATCATGTACGTAAGAAAAAATTTACATCTTTTTAGTAAAAGAGGCGAAAGACATAATTATAGTACTAGAAGTAGGGATCTATTAGCTCAACCAGGTTTCAGACTGGCTAAAGTAGACTCATCTTTCATGGGGTACTGTTTAAAATGTTATAATAAAATTCCTCCCCACATACTTCAACTGAATGAGACGAAATTCAAATCTTTTATAAAACGCACACTATGCAAGCAGGCATATTATAGGCTGGGGGATTACATCGCTGATAGAAATGCTTGGCTGAATGCTGGTCCTGCTCCACAACGTCAACTAATTGATTAACATTTGAAAATACTGTTGGAGCTGCTGAAGATTGTAAGACTATCTTTTCATTGTATAAACTCAATCACCTTTGTATTATATAATTGCATAACACAGGTGTGAGTACTATGTACAATAGAGCTACCATGTACCGGGTAATATGTCTTTCATTGACTTGAATATGTCCTGGTAGCTGAGAGTATGTCATGCTCACTCAGATGTCTCGCTGATGGTGGCGTGTGTGTTGGATCATTTAGCTCCCTTCAAAATGGTTGAGCTGAATGGTGCTGATCCATGCGTCATGTTCGTGAACGGGCGCTGTCAGTTGGGACTGGTCATCTCTTAGCTGCCACGGCTTATTTTTAATTATTTTAGTTTTGAATTGTTTTTTTTTTATCACGGACGCTTCTGACGTTTTGCATCGTTCTCACATGTATATTTTCAATAAGAATGATGTACCTAACCAATACTTTGTATCAAATATTTTATTTTAAAAGAGTGTCTGTGGAGTTTCTTGCCCGTTCTTCTCCATAGGAACCTACTATTTGGAATGGGCAACTAGCTTCATATTTGTAACTGACCGACTTGTTGACAATTCAAAAGTGCCTGTAAATGGTTTAATTGAAATAAATGCTTTGAGTTTTGAGTTGAGTTTGAGTTCATTCCTTATTTAATTAATATGTGGTGTTTTTTTTTTTGTATTGTTAAAAACCTTTGGCATGCTTTCAAAATTATCTTTTGTTTATTCTCTTACTCATGCATGTGTATCAATATATGAGTAATCAATGTAAACTGGAAGAGCGGAACCACCTAATTAATACAAGCAAATCTTTGCTTAAAAGGTGACTCCAAACATAACAATGTATATACATAACTTGATGAAATAAATATTCTTTTTTATTTATTTAAGAAACAAATTAAACCTACATCATTATTTTACTTTGTAATTTTGTAATACACTCGCAATATATTTATTTATTTTTAAAGAAAGAAATAAAACTATTTTATTTGGGACTCACACAGGAAATACAACTTTAAAAAATATACATCGTCATAACTCATCAGCTATTTAACATCCACGTTACAAGTTTACCCACGTTAACCGAGATGTAAAATATTAAACAGTCGTATAATGAGTACCGTGTCCTGTGATGGTACATGGTACAGGTAACGTCCGTGACTTACGAGTTGTAGGTCGTAGGGTCGAACCCAGGCAGGCGCTTTACTTTGTGTAAGTTATTTCATCATCACTGCTCTCAAAACGTTGAAGTAAAACATCGTGAGGAAACCGGAATGTCCTAGAACCAAAAATTTTCAGATGTGTGAAATTTACCGACCCGCACTGGGCCCACGTGGTGTATTACGGCCCACTCCCTCTCACAGAGAGGAGGCCTGTGTCCCAGCAGTGGGAACTTTATAGCGGAGGAATGAGGAACATGTGACGAAAGTGTTGAGTGTGAATGCAAATAACTTTTAACATCACGCCTGTAATCCCCAAAAAGTAAGGCAGAGGTGAACCCTAATATACCCGCATTTCATCAACTATGTTAAGTCCCATGTAGTAGAGGGCGAGCCTATTGCCATTAACTCCAGTAAGTGTATGGAAAAACCAAAGAAACAATGTATGGATTTTGGTAAGGCTAGAAAGGGATGATGGCTGACAGTAACGTATAAAGTTAAAAGATGGTCCTGGCATCTGTGATCAAAAGACTATGGTTCACCAATTACATTTTCAAAATTAGTAGAACACTCAGTTGAACATGCTTTCCAAAGTCAACTCAATTTTCAACCACTCAAATCGATCAGCCGCCAAACCACGTAGGCAAGCCACTTCAACTGTTAAACACTCACGTTCCATTCAATTTCCATAACCGATGGTACCAAGGAAGCTATAAGAAGAATAAATATTACAATATATGGCAAGCTTATATACGAGCAGTATATTGCACAGTATAATGTTATTATAACACAGGTGGAGGTGCCAATTTTATAGAAATAATAACTTTCTCCCAGCTGGCTTTCGTAAGGAGAAAACGTACGGTGGGTAGTTATATAAATCTTGTTCTCAGAGTATTACCAATAAGTATGGTATTTTATTTGTAGATATAATTCTGTAGAAGTTGACCTGCGACAGCATTCTTGGCTATCAATGCCGTCGTAGATTATGCATTACTAAGTTCTGTCTTCATGGCTACCAAAATGAGCGAAGAGTTATCGAATATTCGTTTTTTTTTACTAATAAATAAAAATAACAACCCATTTAAAACAACCAGCCAAGTGCATGTCGGATCACGCACAATTAAGGGTCCCGTAGTTGGGATGAATTTATCCCGAGAACAAACTTAACATTGTAGTTGGAAAACATGTTTCCCTGTTCACATTCCAACTGCAAATGTGAGTTTGTACGCATAATATTAAGTGATTTACCGTGTTATTTTAAAATCATAGTCTTCTTCATCTATAAGTATAAAACTATTCTTTATATTTTTTCAACATTTTTGGCTCAACAGTTTCGGAGATAAGGGGGGGGGTCAATTTGCATCTATTTGCTACAATTACTTTAAAACTAAACAGACAGACAAATACACGAGTGATCCTATAAGGGTTCCGTTTTTTCCTTTTGAAGTACGGAACCTTATAAAACCTAAAAACACAACTACTTTTATTGTCAGCAATCAATCACAATTTATCAATACACTAAAAATAAAAAATAAACCAAAGACTTCCGAAAAATATTTTTTTCAGTTTGTTGTAAGTAGGTGTTACGCGAATGGATAGAATAAGAAATGAGTACACAAGAGGAAGTCTGAAATTGGTACCGGTGACTGAAAAGTTGTGCGGACATCGGATGTCATAGTATGGGCATGTGATGAGGCGGAATTAGGAAAATTTCGTGAGAAAAGTTTTCCTTCCGCGCCTTATATCATCAGTCACTTTAAGGAGAGCTGAAATGGTACTGTGCCCGGTCCTAAAACCAGATTGAAAGAGATTGATGAGGGAGTTGTGGTGAATAGTGAGAGAATTGTTTATGAACACTGACTCCAGAACTGTAGACAGAAAGAGAAGGATGGAAATTGGGTGAAAGTGATTAGGAAGAGAGGGGTTGGGTATCTTAGGCAGGGGTCTAACAAGAGAAGTTTATGATGTGGACGATTGCAGGAAAGAGTGTTCAGGAGCAGTTACAACCATATGGCGGCTGATATTATCGCAGCTTTGGATTTAATGCAAAACATAATCTTTCTGATCTCTTCGGGATCGACTGGGGTGAAAACAAAGTGATTAATATTGGACGCGTCAGACCAGCAAGGTAGTCAAGGGTCTGACATTTGGTTAGACTATCTAGAGTGGGAACAGTGCAGAAATTGTGATTTAGATCTTCTAAGCCAATTGTGTTAGGAAGATCTGAATGTCGCGATTTGCCGATGTCTAAAGTTCTGAGGAACTTCCAAATATCGGCAAAAGAAAAAGTAATAATTAATTGTCCTCCAAGCAATTCTTTTTAAATTTTCGAAACGCGCGGTTTCTCCGTCGCTTTGTCATCCAAACTTCCCTGTTCATCGAAGGCGCAGGCGGACGCTTCAACTTTATTTTCTTTGTAGGAGCATGGGTGTCATACAGCTTGACCATAACATTGTTGAAGAAACTAACTATTTCGTCAACTGAAACAGCTGCTCCTAGGGGTGATCAGTCAATATTAGATGCATCTGGTTGTCTTAATGAATGTTGTTTGACTTAGGAAATTTAATAGCACTTTCAGATGCAGTAACATTAACAAACTTAGTTAACTTAAATACTCGGTAACGAAAATAGTTTGCACCTAAAAATATTAATGTTGTATATAATATAATTTTGTGTGTAAAATTAAAATGTTGCTCCATAAATTAAAATGTTGCTCCATAAGACAATGATATTCTTTATTGACACTTATTTCTTGTATTATTGTATACAAAATTGCGACTAAATGTTTACGTGCCGTTTTAATTGATTGACATTATTATTATTAACTATTTATTACTGTTTGGCATGAAATTGTGACATCTATCTATATACGAGTACAGGGTGGAATTTTGTAATGCCACCTGGAGGGAAAGTACTCTTAATACTGCAGATAGAAAAATTTACTCAAAGGAAACATTCCTTTATTTTTGAATAGAAAGCAAACTGCATTCAAAGATTTTCGAAAATTCTCTTCTCCCACACCCGGGAACCGAACCGGCTAAAATCTGAAAAAATTATACCCTGTACTTTTATTGCATCGATCGTTAGGGTCAATTATAAGGATGAAATCTCTCTAACAAACATGATAAATTAAATGAAAGGAAAACCAGGAAATCTGAAGTTACAAATTCAATGGGTCAAGTTAAAGACTCTTTAACTAACATCCATATTTTGTAATGCAGACTCCTTTGCGACATACTCGTAGCTGCGTGTATGAGGTAATTTAAATATGGAATGTTAGCTTAAAATTTGAAAATTAGATTGTCATAGTTGTTATTCACATTTAATTGTTTTTACAACTCATTTCACATTTTGTCTCACGGTGAAAATGGCTTATCAAGAACCGTTTGATTTAATGGAAGCTTATTTTTTAAGTAACAAAAACGTGAATCTAGCTCTGCGGTGGTATGGAGAGAGATATCAAGACCGACAGGCACCAACTCGGTTCGTATTGAAAAGAATGGTAGAAAATTTAAATAATACGGGTGGTTTCAAGAAGAGACGGCAAACTATTCAGCAAAATTACTTAGATTTTGAACTAGATGTTTTAACATACTTTGAATCATTTCCAAAGGCTTCAAGTAGAGATGCTGCCGATGAATTAGGAACAACCCACACTCACGTACTTAAAGTGCTGAAAAAGTATAAGTATAAATGCTATCGTGAAGGTCGGTTGGTGCAAAAATTGCATATTGGGGATCGTGACAGACGATTACAATTTTGTGAAAACATGCTTGGAGAAATTGACCGAAACCCTAATTTTTTGAGTAACATTGTATGGTCTGACGAAACCAACTTCAGCAATAATGGCATGTACAATCGCCGCAATAACCATTATTGGTCTCGAGTGAATCCTGTTCGTGTTCATGAAACTAACAATCAAGTAAGATTTTCTTTCAACGTTTGGTGCGGAATTATGAGAAATAATGTAGTGTTAGTCCACGTGTACGAAGGTCATTTAAACACTGTCAAGTATATTGAAATACTGGATCTCTTAAGAAACGAGTTAAATGGTTTCCCCGAGGAAGAGCGAAACCAAATAATTCTACAGCAAGATGGTGCTCCAGCACATAACAGCAGAATCACTACTGCCTACATTAATAACCATTTTAATACCTGGATTGGTACAAATGGCACAATCAGATGGCCTGCGAGATCGCCAGATCTCACCCCATTAGATTTTTTTTTGTGGGGATATGTAAAAAATCAAATTTACATGAAATCTTATGCGAATGACAACGAGTTGAGAGTTGAAGTTCAGAATACGATTTATAATATTCACCACAACACTACAGAGTACAGTAAAGGTACTTTATTACTAGAAATGAATTCGTTAAAAGAATAAATTTGTGTATCCAAGAGAATGGAGCCCATTTCGAGCAACTAATTAGTTAGTTTACCATTTTTTGTAAATAATTAAATTAATTTAAGATTTCCTGGTTTTCCTTTCATTTAATTTATCATGTTTGTTAGAGAGATTTCATCCTTATAATTGACCCTAACGATCGATGCAATAAAAGTACAGGGTATAATTTTTTCAGATTTTAGCCGGTTCGATTCCCGGGAGAAGAGAATTTTCGAAAATCTTTGAATGCAGTTTGCTTTCTATTCAAAAATAAAGGAATGTTTCCTTTGAGTAAAACTTTCTATCTATTCTTACTCTTACTATATATTAAAATGGGCATTAAGGCATTACAAAATTCCACCCTGTATATATTGTTTTTGTTTCTATTCAGTTAATGTGACATTTGATTACCTAAGCTATTTTGTATGTCTTCTGGCGGGAAATAGTATGGATAAACATATTTTTTATATAAAACACCCGTACAATTTAATGTTCAGATATTGAATAAATTAATTTGAATTTGATTTTCAAATAATTAGTTTAAATAATAACTGCATAGACAAATTTTAAATTCTGAAATAAAAAATATGCTTTGGCGGTAAATATTGGAAATGGCTGGGATTAGGTACCTACTGCATAAATAAAATAACTTCACAGATAAAACTAGAGCACTTGTTAAATGAAATTAAATTATAGCAACAATCTCAATTTGTACCGTTATTTTTCTTTTTTGTTCTCCTCTTCTGGTTTCTTACACTTCCAACTTTTTATCCAAAGAAAAAGCGAGGAAGTTAAAATTACTTGAAGTTTATTTTACGTGGGAACCACCTAACTTATTTTGTATCTATCTATTTTTAACTGATCTTACGTAAGTTGGAAGTGCTATAACATCATTGTTTTTTTTTTATTCTTTATTAAAAAAACCAAGTTCTTAATAATTAATTACAATCTAGCCTATAAGACTAATAAGTTATTTGAATCTAACTTAATTTACTACGTGATAATTGTTTTAAAACTTAGAATAGTGTTGATTGTACTTTACACAAGTCTGTTCCACTTTCTTAGAGTCTGGTATAATAATATAAACACTGTGTTCATGTGTTATATGTGTGTCATTGTCACTATTATGTCTGCACTTTTTACACTACACTAACTCAAAAATAAAATAAATATAAAGGATGTTTCTTTGTAAGATTGGTTGGACATAAAGGCTTGTTCACTGACTAAATGGACAAAGGAGTATTTAAGGATCGTAGCAGGTGGCTTATGTAGTGTCTGCCGAATGAGTTTATGTACGTGCGTGAGAAAGGGCACACAAACGGGCACAAAAACCAATACGTTTTATTCATCATTATTTACAGATTTTATTTGTCCCACTGCATAATGGTGGCACCATTGTATGAATAGAGGGACGAACTTTACCCCCTACTAAAAGAACTGGCTCGCAATGGCAGTGGGCAGACTTATGAAGAAACGGGAACGGAAGGCTTCTGCCCAGCAGTGGAATATTACAGGCTAAATCGATAAAGAAAGAAAGAAAATAAAGAAAATACATTTATTTAGCACAGACTAAAATACACACAACACAAAGATGATGTCACACAATATGGATAGATAAGCCACCGTTGTACCTCCTTTCCCCTACCTAAAGATCTGATAAACCTCAAAAATCTGAAAATTGAGTAAAAAGTTTAATTTAATTAAAATCCTGAACAAAACAATATTCTGTAAAATATCTGAAAGCTAAACTCAGCGGAATCAAATTCAAATTATAATAATAATCTAATTAGTCTAATTATGTAAGACACACAGCTACATTTATTTGCATGAAAACAGCTGCTACCGAATCCAGTGAGCTCTGCAGATCGGTGCGGCCGCCATCGTTATTATTATATCGTGATTCGTGACGATCGGGAGTTGGGACTGTAACGTAACGACCCTAGAATTGATGTTACTACAGATTGGTTCTCAAATCGGTTTTCCGTTGTGGTCGCGGGATCCAATTTAATTAATAGTGGGAGTTTTCGCTGAGTTGGTTTGTAATGATTATTTCCTTTAAAAATCCTATAAACCATCAGTTACAGTATCAAACGTTTGCTTAAAATCATAATTATCGTAAGTAACTATCTGCTACCTCAAATAATCAAATTCAACCTAACTATGCTGTAATGTTTCTCCTAATGGCTAAACAGCATTTCGACAATCAAGGTTTCGAGGTGTGATTCCGATTTCAATCCCGAATTTTTCAAAACGGGAATAATGATTTGACTTAACGTTTCGACTCATTATAATCTCGGTTATATCATAATAACATCAGAGAAACTCCAGTAGCTGTATAAAAAAGTACATTAACCCCAAACGACTGCTCTAATCATCCATTATCACAATCAGCTATTAAACTCAATATCTTTACCTACTGTAACCTTTCTGATACTTTTGCAACAGTATTCACTTATATTGCGATATTGAGAAGAGGAAATCCTTCAGCTAAGACGCTAAATATTAATGGTAGTACATGGTTTATAGATTGCACTTTCATAAGGAGGATGAGATCGTTACCTTAGCGAGAGCCACGCAAAAATATCTTTCTATTTCTCAAAAAGGCCAGTTTATTGGAACGAAATCCTTTAACGCGGCTTGCGGTAGGAGTAAACGGCCAGAAATCGTCACGCGAAAAAGCGTTCATACTTGCCACTTCTTCTAATTCACACTTTTTCTCTCTCCCGATAGAGAGAGAAGTGTTGGAGAAGTCAATTAACACTAAGACTGTAACTTTACTGGCATCCATTCCTCACCTTATATCGTCAATCATTTAAGAAGAGCTGAAATGGTATCGTGCCCGGGCCTGAAACCGGATTGAAAAGGACTGATGAGGGAGTTGTTGTTTAACTCCAGAACTGTAAACAGAAAGGGAAAGATGAAAATTGGGCAAAAGCGACTAGGAAGGGAGGGGTGGGGTATCTTAGGCAGGGGCCTAACAAGAGCTTTACGCCACAGGGGAGGGGAAAACACTGGTGTAAATGGACAAATTTATGATGTGGAAGATTGCAGGAAGGAGTTGTTCAAGAGCAGTTACGATCATATGACGGCTGATACTCGCAGCCCACGGCTTTGGATTTAATGGAAAGGATAATCTTTCTGATCTCTGCGGGATCGACTGGGGTGAAAACAAAGGGATTAATATTGGACGCGTCAGACCAGCAAGGTAGTCAAGGGTTTGACATTTGGTTAGATTAGACTATCTAGAGTGGGAACAGTGGAGAAATTTGCAACAGTGGCGATTTAGATCGTCTAAGCTAATTGTGTTAGGAAGGTCTGAATGTCACGATTTGCCGATGCCTAATATTCCAAAGAACTTCCAAATATTGGCAGAAGAAGAAGAAGTAATATGATTTAGGATGTGGCGGCATTTAGCGTTGCGTATCACCTACCTACACCAATTCCTAGTAGCCTTAAAGAAGATCAAATTGTCCTCCGAGTGATTCTTTTTAAATTTCCAAACGCGCGGTTTCTCCATCGCATTGCCATCCAAACTCCCCTGTTCATCCATGGCGCAGGCGGACGCTTCAACTTTATTTTCCTGATAGGAGCATAGGTGTCATGCAGCTTGACCATAACATTGTTGAAGAACTTTTTCGTTAACTGAACCTGCTGCTTCTAGGGGTGACCAGTCAATATTGGATGCATCTTGTTGTCGTAGACTTAAAGAATTTAATTGCACTGCCCGATGCAGTAATATTAATAAACGTAGTTAACTAAAATAATCTGTAACTAAAATGTTTTGCACCTAAAATACTACTATAGCTAAAAGTATATCCGTTAGCTAAAATTCAAAGCCCAGTAAAAAAATATTTACATTAAAACTTGATAATTACGAAATCACTCAGCTATAAAGTTGACCTATTTACGGCAAAAAGTCTACATGAAAACTTTCTAATAGCTACATAAGTACAGCTGATATACCTTTGTGTTTACACCCGTTACACACTAGGCCACTAAAAACCAGATCAAACGCTCTTCAGCCACAATTCGCCACAATGGCTTCAAAACGGCGCTTTTTATTAGTGTTCAAATTAACTAAACATTTGCTCGTACTGTATTTAAATGAAATGGATAGATTGTGCGATGCTGCCCACACAGTTGTCCTAAAAATATAGCTCTGGCCAAACTGAGATAAATCCTGCGCGGGATGCGGGATAGAAATTGGTCTCACCGATTATGTCCACTAACTTGTATATATGTGTTTTAACTAGCGCAAATAGTCACGTGACTTCCTAATAATTTTAACAATCAACTCGCGCATTCGCGTCTTGCGTTTTGCCATAGAGTGGCCAAAGTTTAATGCAAATAGTGATCAACCCTTTTAAGCATTTTATTTCCGACAAAACAGGGACCGGTGACACTGCTACTTGGCAACAGACTTAGGTTGTGGCTGGGAAGTGACCAAATATGTGTAAAAAAATAACACAGCAGCTTGTGGCGGTCACTATCAACTATGTCGTAATAGCCAACAGTTGCTTAGTATGCGACAGAGCTTATGAAACCTGTTCAGAAGTTGGTGGCCGCAGAAATGTAGGCGCCCGAGGGAAACAACTTTTGTTACAAATGTACCACATTTTATTTTTACACATTTTAATTACGCTATATTCGTGTAGGTAGGCGTGTAATGTATCTTCACACCTAAGTATATGTAACTATAACGTAGAAGGAAATATCGTAGATGCTCGGAGTTTTTGGAAGCCATTATTTAGGTATCTATGCACTATAAACCGCATCTTAGTGTTAAAAAAACCGGCCAAGTGCGAGTCGGACTGGCGCAGGAAGGGTTCCGTACCATTATCTATAAAAATGGCAAAAAATCACGTTTGGTGTATGGGAACCCCCCTTAAATATTTGTTTTATTTTAATTTAATTATTTATTTTAAAGTGAATATATAACTAAATATTCTGTGAATATTGTGTCTACGTGTTACCGTTATCAATATCGAGCAAAAACGAGCAATAAAATCATGTTTGTTGTATGGGGGGAGCCCCTTAAATATTTATTTTATTCTGTTTTTTTAGTATTTGTTGTTATAGCGGCAACAGAAATACATCATCTGTGAAAATTTCAACTGTCTAGCTATCACGGTTCATGAGATACAGCCTGGTGACAGACGGACAGACAGACAGACAGACAGAGACAGACAGACGGCGGAGCCTTAGTAATAGGGTTTCCGTTTTACCCTTTGGGTACGGAACCCTAAAAAACCAGTATGTATAAGTTTTTTTTTTGTTTTTGTTTTCGGGGATCTTCAAAAGTCACCTGGACTTTGGGGAAAAAAGAACCAGGGAGAGTAGGATTCTTATCTCACTAAATCCACCCCGGTTATCACCATCAGCACATGGAGAGGATCCCATATCTCGTTACCTCTTAATAGACCAATCCGGAAGCCCCTCAGTGCAACGCCTGTTAGGGCACGTCTCTTGGGAGACTATAAAGAGATCTCCCCTGAACTTCACTATGTACGGCAGCACGTGATCATAGTGCTACCCTGAAATCGCTCGGTGGGCAATCATTGTCTACATTGTGATCGCCCGCGATTCCAAAGTCATCATGTGCCTAGCCTTTTCCCAACTATGTTGGGGTCGGCTTCCAGTCTAACCGGATGCAGCTGAATTCCAGTATTTTACATGGAGTGACTGCCTATCTGACCTCCAAAATCCAGTTACTGGGTAACACGATATCCCTTGGAAAGACTGGTTGTCAGACTTTTGAGCTTCTGACGACCCGTAACAATTGTCAAAGATCTACAAATGACAGTCGTGACCAACGGCTTACTGTGCTTTCCGAGGCATGGAGGAATCTTGGTATGAACAGATGGTCACCCATCCACGGGCCAACCGTGGTAAGCGTAGCTTAACCTGATCGATCGACCCGTGCGGCAGTTATTATTTAGCCACAAGCTAATACAAAGTACCGCCTGCATTTAATGGTGCAGGTGGGGTTTCAGCGTGTTCGAGCGGGATCGGCTCTCTCACGATCCCACTCGGCAGCCTCCTTCTGGACGATCACGGTCTCACAGAAAGAGGCAACTTCCCTCTAGTTTTCTGTCTCCGTCAGCATAGCCCTTACTACTGCTGGCAGAGACAGGTCTCGCCCGATCCTGGCGACCAAAAGCTGCCACTCAGAGGCTCACGCAGGACACTCCTCGACCGTGTGCTGTGGAGAGTCTAGGTCGCTTCCACAATGGTGGCAATTTGCCGTAGCCTCACGCCCAATACTGTTCAGGTACTCACCGAAGCAACCGTGCCCGATCAGCACCAGTGTGAGCCTATAGGAGATGCGCTCCCCTCTTTTGAGCAAGGCTTCGAAGTGCGCCAGGATGGCTTCGACATAGCGCTTGCGCAAAAACTACGGCTGCTGTAGCCGCTCGCGCCACTGCTCGAACGCGTGTCGCCGTTCCAGCTGCCTTGAGCCTTACAATAGCTATTCCTGGCACGATATCGCCGCTTAGGCGCATGTTGCGAATCCGGTTATAAGCGCTCGCGTCCATATCCGCCAAGATGTCCAGCGGCGGAAAGCATGCCAGGAGTGTTGCCGCCTCAAAAGATACCGTTCGATATCTACGTGCGATACGAATAGCCATATTCCGCTGCAGGCTGTTGATTTTATTTCTGCAGCGTCGGACGACGCCTGACAGTCTGTTTGACCAAACAGGCGCCCCGTAAAGGACCATTGATCGTACGGCGCTTACGTAGAGGCGGCGAACTTCTTCCCTTGGTCCCTCTTTTTTCTTTTTTTTTTTGGGTGGGAAATCATCAAATAACTTCTCCCGCTCTGGGCGGAGCGGGAGGGCGTGTCAGACTTTTACTGACTAAAACCCACCCGTGTTCCTTCCGTTGCCTGTGTGCCAGGGCCACGATATCCCTTTCGGACATCCCTTGGTCCCCCGAGATTATTATTACATTATTTGACATTACTATATTATGCCAGCTCAAAGTTCCCCGATTACTCGAAGACGGCTAGTCCGATTTGAAAAATTCTTAATTTGTTTGAAAGGGTATACTTTACAGTTGGTCCCATTGCCATCACGTCAAAATCTGATGAAGGGATCCCATGGCAATCGAGGGAAATCTTCAAATTTTATGGGCGTACCTATAGCGATTTCAGTATTTTTTATAGTAACTCGTGCATTTGCTCTCGGAAAGCATCATTTGGTGAAGTAAAACTTATGACGAAGACTACTGATGGCCACCGAAACTACTTAATAATAAGTATTTCACCGTTTCGATTCGATTAGGCACTAATTCCTCCTTTTTGGAAGTCGGTTAATAAAGTAACTTTTCGACAAAAAATTTAAAACTTCCGAGCACAAATATGGTTGAGAAGAAATTTATGCTCGTCAAAATGCATATGGTAAAGTCACCATCTGTTCTCCTGGTGCTTACCAGGAGAACTCCTCAACAATTAACGCCCCTGCATCGGGAATACTAGTATTTTGTAAAAGGTGATGAGCATTTAACATTAGGCTGTTGTGAATTAGGTAAATAGACCCATGAAAAAGTGAAAAATAAAAAACTTTTTACAAAGAAAAACAACCGACTTCCAAAAAAACACTACAAAGTGAAAAATAACTTTAATTTCGGAAGTCGGTGTCTTTGGATCTGTATTTTAGTTTTTTACCACCGAATTCCGTAGTGTATTTTTGGAAGTCGGTTGTTTTTTTTTGTATAATAAAGAATCAAAAATCAAAATCAAAAGTCATTTATTCAAACTAGGCTGAGAATCTGCACTTTTCGAACGTCAAAAATTACATAAGACAGTCCCCCAAAAACGCCCACCCTTCACCACTTCCTAGTGCTTTAGCTGGGAAGAAGAAGTGGCGCAACAAACTCCCCAGCAGCACAGCTGTCTGTTCAGATATAAAACTTGAATCTATACAATAAAATGTAAAAGAATTTGCATTACGCAACACAACATTAAATTAAATTATTTGCCTTATGTTAGCTAGCACACGCCACTATACCAAAAAAAAACATAAAAATCGTCGAAAACTATACTCAAGCAGAAATAACGTAAACAGAACGTACCTAAATAAAAGCCTCCAGGCATAATGGGCGTGCCCGCCCACACAAAGCTATAGCTGTAACTCGAAGTCAAAAATGATAAACTAGCACCATCGTAGTAAAATAAAAAACAGTTAATCATTAATAACAATAATAAAACCATGGTCAGCAAGACGACCATTCACCACAAGCAGCACCCGTTCACGAGCATAACGCAAAGATCAGCCATCACCCCCCTCGCCATATTTGAGGGAAGGAGGCAACCCGACCCCTGACGCTACCGCAAGCAGTGACATCTAAGGGAGCATGACGAACTTGCTTCCGGTTGCTCAGGCAAAAGATTGGATTTAACTTTAACTTTAAACGCATTAAAAGGCAAATCTAACAAAGAAGAGGGTAGCTTGTTATAAAAAGTTATACCAAGTCCAACAAATGAGTTATGAACCTTATGAAGCCGGTGAAATGGAGCACGTAATTTATCCTTATTCCTGGTGTTAATATTGTGAATATCACTGTTTTTAGTGTATAAGTGTATATTTTGCCTAACATATAAGATGTTGGCGAAGATGAATTGTGATGCCGCCGTGAGTATACCAATATCTTTAAAAAAATCTCTTAGAGAAACTCAGGCACCCAGCTGGTAAATTGCTCGAACAGCTCGTTTTTGAAGTTCAAATATATTTTGAATGTCAGCTGCTTTACCCCACAACAGAATACAGTAGTACATAATGCTATGAAAATAACTAAAATAGACTAATCGGGCTGTATCAACGTCAGTGTATTGTCTTACTTTCCTGACGGCGTATGCGGCCGAACTGAGCCTTCCCGCTAGGCTTGATATATGAGGTCCCCACTGAAGTTTGGCATCTACTGTTATACCCAGAAACACTGCCGAGTCTACAGTTTCAAGCACCTCTTCTGTGCCTCAAGGCAAACTTTATACATTTCGTTTTCTTGGCATTTGAGAACTAAATTATTTGTCGTAAACCAATCCGTAACCTTTGAGAGTGCCTCTTGTCTATTTCGGTCTACTTTAAAAATAAGAGAGGTATCATCTGCAAACAGTACAACGTCACAGACACCCTTTATATAGAATGGTAAATCGTTAATATACACTAAGAATAAGAAGAGGGTCAGAACCAGAAAGAATAAGAAGAGGGGAAGAGAAGGGTCAGAACAAAAGCTGAAATAAAACATAATGTAAAGAACGCAGTAAAAGGCAGACTCTCATTTATTTAGCTCATGCTTATCTAACGGCACACTTATCTTCAACTTCAACAAGAGGAGCGCATGAAATAAAACTGGTACAGTCAGCATCAAAATAAAGTGTATGTGTGATTTTTTGAAGTATACACGTGTTTCCGTAGAAAAAAAATGAAAGATTTTGTATTGGAAAATGTGGTTCGTTAGCGAGTAGGAACGTCACATGAGTAAGAAATTACATAATTATGTGCCTGTATTCCCCGTAGGGGTTTGTAGAGTATCTATAGAACACCCATTTGCCGGTTATGTTTAAGTGTTATTATATTTTTCCATCCGGAATTATAAATTGGTTGATGGCAATAGGCTTGCCCCTATTAGGTACAGTGGCAAACTATGGGAGTAAAAATTGCCTTGTTAAAAAACCTGGACGGTACAATTTATTTTGATGTAAAATTTCAACAACTAATTACGGTTATTTGATTTTGGTGAACGAATCACAACACGTAAGACTTACTAATCAGAGCGCTGATCAGCTGTTAAATATGTAGGTGCCTTTTTTTTTCGTGGTGATATCCTCATGGATACCCTCCGTCTGGGAAGAAAGGAGTGGTATGTTGGACTCCTACCTACTAAAACCTCACTGTTCCTTCTAGCACTATGAGTCGGGGGCCCGAGGATACTGCCCGCCATGCTTAGCCGGCCCCATTACCGAGTGCGGCCAATCGGAACCGACCGTTAAGAATTTTACCTATCAGAATTGAGTAAGACTACTACCACAAAATAGATAACAATATTTCACCACTGCTCTACTCATAAAGGAAAACATCATGTGTGTTTTTCCTTAATGAGGGAAAGCTTTTTTTCCTGCAATAGAACAATAGAAAATACAGCCTGATATTATGTTGCTGACTGTACAACACTTTAATTATCCTGCCCCATATATCTTTGATCACAAACATGATAATCTCACGCTGTAATTTCAGAGAAAATACATTTTTTTCTTTTAAGAAAATGTTCAGAGGTAAAACGATAAAAGCCATTATGTAGGCCTTCTTTAAATACCTCTCGGATTTCTTCGAAGTTGGAAAATAGTAGCGAATAAAAGGCCCTTTGAAAAAACACGCAAGCTACTTACAACCACTTGAAATGCGTAAAAGTCTGTTTGACTGTCTGACTGTTATCTTTTCACGCCTAAACCACTGAACCGATCGTTATGAAATGTAATAGTTAGGTAGCCTGTAGGCTACTTTTCATCCTGGATATTTGTGCAAAAAAAACTGACCAAGTGCGTGTCGAACTACGCACAATGAAGAGTTCCGTAGTAGGGATGAATTCATCACAAGAACAAACTTGAAATTTGTTGATAAACCTGTTCTCCTATACTTGCCAACTGCAAATGAGAGTTTGTACGCACAATATTGAGAGATTTACTATGTAATTTTAAGGACGTTATCACATTTTTCCACAAATATCGGTGCTTTTCAGGTACCATATTAATGAATAAGGAGTCCCAACTGCAAGGATATCATATCTCAAATCAAAGATAGATAATATATTCATCTCCAGATTGGGCCCATAAAAATTGTATAGCCCCATACAAAATTTTCACACAAATACGTTTTAACCATCACAATAATCCCATTTTTTTTTTAATGGGTTCTGAATAGGAACCAATATAGCTAAATCCACTGCATAGTTAAACTTAAAAATAATAAGAAATTGTTGCCTATTAGTCCTCTATACGGCTAGCTAAATATTTTGTAGGTAAATAAATAACTTTTTTATCTATGAGAAAAATACGCTCTCAAATTTCTCCATACATTTTCTACTCGCGGACACTCGCGGTTTGTCATTCCGTGCTCAGGCGCGCTCGTGGAAGCACCGGTGTTTCGATTTTCCGCAAAAAATATTAACGTACAGAAGTGAGTGCTATAATGTCTACTGTGGGTTGTACGAAGTTGATAATTTTTTTGACCGAAATAAAAGTAATTACGATTATTGTTTTTTTTTAAAATAAATAAATACATGGTTGTAATTTTTTGTATAAATAATGGTTGTAGATTACGGATAAACATTGTGTAATCAAATTGAAATGGAGGAAATATTTTTTTTAGCTATTCGATACAATAGTAAATTTTGGATTTTTACGGTTTCGTACCCAAAGAGTAAAAACGGGACCATATTACTAAAACTCCGTTGTCCGTCCGTCTGTCCGTCTGTCACCAGGCTGTATCTCATAAACCGTGATAGTTAGACAGTTGAAATTTTCACAGATGTTGTATTTCTGTTGCCGCTCTAACAACAAATACTAAAAAACAGAATAAAATTAATATTTAAGGGGGCTCCCATACAACAAACGTGATTTTTTTGCTCGATATTGATAACGGGAACAGGTAGACGCTTGAAATATTCTCAGAATAATTAATTATATATCACTTTAAAAATAAATAATTAAATTAAAATAAAACAAATATTTAAGGCTCCCATACAACCAATGTGATTTTTTGCCATTTTTTATAGATAATGGTTCGGAACCCTTCGTGCGCGAGTCCGATTCGCACTTGGCCGGTTTTTTTTAAAAACGTTGCCCCACTAGAAATTTCTCCTGTATCGTGGGTGCGTTTACAAACATTTAAACTCACATACACAAACAGCCAGACCAATAATAATAATAATTAACTGTATAAATATTTTGCTTCGATGGTGCTAGTTTATCATTTGTGACTTCGAGTTACAGCTACAGCTTTATGTAGGCGGCACGCCTATTATGCCTGGAGCCTTTTATTTTGGTACGTTCTGTTTACGTTATTTCTGCTTAAGTATAGTTTTAGACGATTATTATTATATTTTTTTTGTATAGTGGCGTGTGCTAGCTAACTTAAGGCAAATAATTTAATTTAATGTTTTGTGTTGCGTAATGCAAATTATTGCGTAGAATCAAGTTTTCTAACTGAACAGACAGCTGTGCTGCTGGGGGAGTCTAGTATGTAATTTTTGACGAAAAGTGCTGATTCTCAGCCTAGTTAGAATAAATGACTTTTGATTTTAATTTAGATTTTCGCGGGCCGTAGCTAGGTAAGAACTAACTGAGATGACCTAATCGTCTGCTCAGTAGCAATCTTTGACCATTTATTGGAAAACCATGTTCGATTGGACTTTCGGACAATAATTTCCCGTTAGAGCGGTTATTGGTTCAGCTGTGGACACTTGCGAGAAAAATGCTTTTCCTTCTAGCTATTTAATAAAGCTCTCAGAAACTTATGTAAAATGACATCGATTTTAAAACAACATTGTTCGGGGTTGGGGTGAGTTTAAGATAAACTAAGGTTAAAGATTATAAAGTTAGCTATATTTCAGTAATATGGGATTACGATTAAAACTAATGAGGTGAGTGAGATGAGGTTGAGTCGCGCCCGATATGCTATCCGAAAACGTACTGACTATATTACTTGGTAATACATCAAATATTCAAGGCATAGAGCGCGGTGTCGCAATTACGCTGACATGTTTATTATTGTTCGGTGATTGACCTGAACATGCTCCCGAGGGAGAAAAAGATGAGGTTAGTAAGTGGGTACAGTTAAACGGGTAAAGAAACTAATATTAACAATGTGAATACAATGTTCAAATAATACTAAAATAGTTTTGTAGGGTTAGTTATGTTAAAAGATGAGATAAAACTAACATTACAAATTAAACATAACCGCGACAGTGTAAATCAGGAAGAGAAAACACGCGAAAGATCGGTGAAGAACCTCTATCTTCCTTTTTTTTTAAGCACTCACTAGATAGAGCTAGTCGCAAAGGATCACTTTTCACTGATTTACTACTAGATGGTCCATTTTCCCTAATTTCACTACACTCAATCAAAACACTTTCTGTAACGGTATGTGGAGATGGCAACGCAGTCGCCGGCGAGGCTGTCGACCGCTCTGCTGTAGAAGTGGAACGATCTCCTTTACGTTGCCTTTGCCGCCAACGTTTAAAACAGTAAGCTGCCAACAATAACAAGATTCCCAATATGATGAGATACGTAGAGGTATAAAGATGGATGTCGTGGTAGGAGATATTGGTGCTCAAAGGTTCACTCTGCTTCATGATCTCAAGACTTCTCTTAATAGCTTCAAATTGTCTGAGGTTGTCTGAGTTATTTGGATTAAACTCATATGAGATTTCTGGCATAGTGATATTTATTATGTGATTGATTGGTGATATTTCTGGCGAGATAATCTTTGTCGTCGTGCTAATTTCACTAGACAATCTTTTGTTTGAATATAGGAAAACTACCATAAAATCTTCTGTTTTTACTAAACAGCCTTCCCCAACACGCAACAGACCAGCACCTGATAACCTAACTGCCATAACTTGATTTGCACACAGAAGTTTGACGTTACATTAATTGCAGCATAAATAATAATATATGTTAACTCTCTCCAGTCATTCTTACACGAGCTAGTTTTAGTTTTACAAGTTCTTGTGCCAGGGATTGTCTCACAAAGGCTATGATCACCTTTCATGTGGTGAATAGGCCATCTGATATGACACAGAATAGTCATAGGGTTTTGTAATACGCATGACTGCAGATCCGTGTCTGTGATAGTTAAATACGAATCCTTTCTCATGTTGATGGCCGCTAATTCAGAGATAGTTTCGACCTTCATCATCATGTTATCTTTCACAATGCGCGGAACCGGGGTAAGTTTGAATACCTCGTAAAGATCCCTTTGAATCAGGAGTATTCTTATTTCTATAATTAGGTATTTCACAGAGTATTTGGCTCTTACTTTGAGCAAGCTGTAAAGATTTTTAAGATTAAAGTTGTCGACAGGAATTCTTAAATCTCCAGATATTTGTGCTGATATTATGCTTAGCTCTGATCCGAGTTGCTTCGGAGATATCAAATGAAAATCTAATTTTCCATTATAAATATGAGTTACTGTATCTAAAATTGAGTCCTGGATTCGTCGAAGAGTAAACAACAAGTTGTTGGCAGTGAAAGCTGAGGTTATGAAATCTGTGATAATAGTTATATTTTGCACTTGCTGAGAGAGATTTTTATAGGAATTTTGGAGATAATTTAGCTTTTGATTTATTATTTTGTGATGTTTGTTTATAGTATTCAGCTTCTACGACCGACGTTTGGTTTTACCAGAGGTTATATAAATGGTACTCATTATTTTTCAGCCGCGATATATCTTCGTAAATATTCGTTTTGGACATGCTTAATTTACATTTCTCTTGCTGTCCTTATATTTTGCAGAGTAAGAAAACATGTGCGTTTTTTCTTGTAAACAACAATGTCGATGTACTTGTTGATGTAAGCTAATACTCGAATAACTTTCCTTAAAGTGCTATATTTTGGTAATAGTTGACTAATTAGGAAATTTTCGGGCTTAACAATGACCCTATTTACTTGTTCTTTTTTTCTGAGTTCTTCGCTAGTAATACTCGTATAAATAGGCATCTTACGAGATTCTTTAGGCTTTTATTGTGGTAACCAGTCGGGCCTTTGCCACCACAGCGAGTGATTGGCTAATTGAACAGCAGGTAAACTGCGGCTTGCCCAATCTGCGGGGTTTTCTTTGGATTTTACGTAGCACCAGTTATCTTTAGGGATTTTTGTTTTTTTTTATAAAACGTTACCCCACACTAGGAATTTCTCCTGTATCGTGGGTGCGTTTACAAACATTTAAACTCACATACACAAACAGCCAGACCCGGAACAACTACTTGTAGGTCATACAAATATTTGTTCCGTGCGGGAATCGAACCCGCGACACAGCAGCAGTCAATCGCTTAACGACTGCGCCAACCGTGCTGTCAAGGATTATTTCAGTAATAATCTTCGCTGGATTCGCAACAAAAGGTTTCCATTTGTCTGGTTCGCCATTTAACCAACTCAAAACAGCTGTTGAATTAGTCCAACCATAAACATGTAACTTGTAGCTCGATAGGGATAAGATGGTTTTTCCCATAAGTTTTGACAACAAGAGAGCGCCGCAAAGTTCCAAACGCGGGATCGATTGTGTTTTTTTCAGCGGTATTACTTTTGATTTTCCTGCAATAAGGGCCACGTGGGTTTCATTTTCTCTCTGTATTTTGCAATACACGACTCAAGCGTATGCTTTTGTGCAAGCGTCGCAAAAGCCATGGAGTTCGATGATATCTTTCTCCTGGGTTTGAATTCAACGTGGTATTTTAAATCGACATTATATGAGATAGATCGGCTTTAATAGTATTCCACTCTAACACGATTTATTGAGGGACAGGGTGTTCCCAACCCAGGTCTAATTTCCATAATTCTTGGAACAAGATCTTAAGTTTTATTGTGACTGGTACAAGCCAGCCAAAAGGGTCAAACATTTTAGATATTTGAGATAAGAATTGTCTTTTTGTAAGGATGTCTTGTGAGATAAATTCTATAGGATAAAAGATAAATTGATCAATTTTTGGTTCCCACCGAAGACCTAAAGTTTTGGTGGACTCCGGTTGCTTAAAGTCAAAGTCTTCCTTTTGAAGTGCATCAGAAATATCTATTATTTCTGCCAAGTTTGATCGCCATTTTCTGAGATTAAACCCGCCAGATTTTAGGAGGTTGATCATCTCCGCTTTGAGCTGTTTAGCTGCTCTCGCTGAATGTTCACCATGCATGAGATCATCCATGTAAAACGAGTGTTCTAAGATATCAGGAGGGCAACTTTGTGGATAGTTTGGCCTTTCATCTATGGCCAGTTGCTTCAGGGTCATTATGGCCAAAAAAAGTGCGGCTTTTGTGCCATATGTAACTGTCACTAACTGGTATTCTTTTAAAGGTTGAGATTGATGGTTCCGTCAGATAATTTTCTGATATTTCTGATCATTGGGATGTAGCCAGATTTTGCGAAACATTTTTTCTATATCTGCTGTAAAAGCGTATCTAAATTGTCTCCATTTTAAGATAAGGCTTGAAGGTGTTCTTGTAAATTGGGCCCTCGGCGCATAAGATCATTGAGGCTGTATCCACTCGAGGTTTTTTCCGAGGCATTAAAGACAACTCGCAATTTAGTATTTGCTAACTCAGATCGTTGGACGCAATGGTGCAATAGGTAGCAGTCCGGCTGTACGTGTGGCGCAATGGGTATCATATGTCCGAGCTCTAGGTATTAAGAAATAAACGTTTTATAGTCACGTGCCAGTGCTGGTTGCTTACTTAATTTCCGCTCTATTTAAAAAAAATTGAGCAATCCATTTTCTTTTCGTCTTGGCTATATTTTTCTCAAAATTTTCTTTAAATGGTATCTTAACTAGGTTCTCTACGGTCTAGAGGTCGAAGATTGGTAAAACTCAATACATTTTTGATCTTCTTCTGATATGGCTGTGTCCTCTACTTCCTAAAATTGCTGAATCTCTTCGATATTATTTAGGATCACATTGCAATGGTACGTTTTGTAGTTGCCGCTTAAGATCCATCCCAACTGGGTTTGTTGGGCAATGGGCAATATGCCTTCTGATCGACAGATTCCATCCATAAGGATAGTGGAATAGATATCTGCCCCAAATAAGATATCAATAGGCCTACTTTCATGCACAAGTACGGCTACATTGACAAACATAATATATTATGTAATGAGCAAAAAGGATTTCGTGAAAATAAAACTATAGGTATGGCAATCTACGACTTTCTATACTCGGTATTGACAAAGATGGACAAAAGAACACCTGTATGTACTATCTTTTGCGACATGACACAAGCGTTTGACTACGTAAATCATGATATTCTAATTAAAAAACAGGACGCTTATGGAATAAGAGGTAATGCTAAAATAAAAATACTTAATTTAATCAAATCTTATTTAGACAATATAAAGCAAATGACAGAAATAACTAGAATAAATATAGCTACTAAAAAAGAAGAGACATATGTTTCAGATGAACGTCACGTTACCTTTGGTGTTCCACAAGGTAGTGTATTGGGACCTCTTCTCTTTACTTTATACATCAATGACTTGCCAAAATCAACTTCACATCCCATGACTCTATTTGCAGATGATAGTACAGTGACAATTGCTAATAATAATAATGACATGACCCAATATAAACTTGACATTCATAGCTCTTTGACATCTATAATACAATGGTTAGACTGTAATAATTTGAAGATCAATTTAAATAAAACTAAGATCATGCATTTTAGCCAGCGTTTGACAAGAAATAATTTGGACATAAATATTGATAATAAAACCATTGAAAGCGTTAATACAACTAAATTCCTCGGATTAATCAGAGACTGGACTGGAAATTACATATAGAGAATCTCTGCAAAAAAATTAGTAGTTCTGCTTTTGCTTTACATTCCCTAGCTGCAGTCGTGAATGTAGATACCTTAATTGCGGCCAACCACGGCATAGCTGCGTCTCATTTAAGATACGGCATCATCTTTTGGGGAAATTCTACTGATTTCAACATCGCATTCAAGGCCCAAAAGAGATGCATTAGGTCAATGTTTAGGCTAAAGACTGTTGATACTTGTAAACCGTATTTTATAATACAAGATATTAACTTTACCTTGTCTGTATATTCTTGAAACTGTGATGTTTTTTAAAGGGAATCCCAAATTATTTCCACGCTTACAGGACGCTGTCCCACGTAATAGACGGGATATCAGCATAATTCGCGTATATCCTGCTAAAACTGCACTCATGCGCAAAAGTATCATCTTCATGGCTCCAGCTATATTTAACAAGCTACCCAAACGTTGGAAGGAGCTAAATATCAATGCGTTCAAACGTCAGTTGATGGTGTTTTTAACGCAAAAAGCGTATTACAGTGTGTCTGAATTTTTAGTTGAAAAAAATTTCTGACATTAATTTTATTATATTATAGATGTAGGTTTGACAGTAGTTTAATTAATCTAATTTTATACATATTTAATGTGACTAAAATATTTGTACGCCAATATATTATGGCTAAACATGATTGGACTTTATTGTAGTTTATTATCATCTTGCATGCTCTTGTGTGTATATACCATGTTTATACAAATAAAGGAATCTTATCTTATCTTATCTTATCTTTGTAAAATTCGGGATCTGCTAGAGTTATTTGGTTAAGAGTAGGCCAGTTTGGCTTAGATAAAGTACAGCTGGGTAAGTTATTTATGAGTCTATTCATTATAAAAACGTCCGTTTCAAAGGTGAAGTCGCTAACCAACAACGAGCATTTGATGGTAATCATGCCTTTACAGTTGTTTTACTTATTTCCTATTCCAGAGATATAACCGTTACATTTCCGTCGCGGTAGTCTTAACAACTGAGCTGCGCTTTTCCTAATAATGGATGTCTGTGATCCTTGATCTAAAATAACTCTCATTTTTTGGTAAGATCTGTCCGCTGCTTGTACGTTAATTATTGCTGTGGCAAGCAATATTTCTGAGGGTTCTTTAAGAACGCGATGTAACTGTGTTACATTCTTGCTGCTGAGAAGGCGATTTCGTAATCGTGGCTGCATTTGACCTAGATCTATGTGACGTAAAAGATTCATGCAAAATGGTATTATGTTCGTTATTGCATTCATTGCATCTTATTTCTGAAAGGCATTTTTTGCCTTCGTGATAATGTATACAATTAATACAAAGGTTCAAGTTAGCAATAGCATTTTTACGTTCATTAAGTTGCAATTCCAATATTTTTTTACACGCATGAATTCGATGATCACTGGCGTTGCAAAAAGGCATTGCTTGCTATTGTTAATTTTGCGTTTGGACTTTGACGATTGCAAAACTTCGTTTGTCGAGAAATCCGTTTTAGGATTGTTATAATTTCGTTTATAATTAGGACCCTTTGAAAATGATGGTTTGTCATTGTTGTTGGATTGAGATGGGTATGATTTCTGCGTGGAATTTTCAAGCTTCTTACGGGAAGTTTTCAGCATCATAAACTTAGTTTCCAAGAAATTAAGGAAATCTTCCAAGACGGGCAACTCTCGCGGGGATTTTAAGGCTTGAAGATAATCCTCGTATGTATCTGAGTCCAATTTTTGAGACAATATACATACCAGGAAAGAGTCCCAGGAAGACACATCGACTCCCAGATTCTTGATAGCATTCACGCTCTCGTACGTAGTGTCGTGAATGCGTTTTATATGATTTGATGATTGTTGCTGGTTTGCAGGGATATTCATGAGATTGTTAAAGTAAGAACTGAAGATCAGTCGTTTATTATTATAACGATGATTTAGGATATTCCAGCATACAGGATAATTATTGTCGGAGCTTATTTGGAGATATTGGATCAGTTTTTCGGGCTCTTCTCACTCGATAATTAAAATATTTAAATCTCTCTTTGTCTAATGGGTACTACATAAAAGCCTCAATTAAATTGACCTAAAACTGTTCTTGGAGCTTGCGATAAGGAAAGATAACAAAGTGATTTTTTTTTAGTAAAATGTTGTACCTTCAGGGACAATACTCGTTTACCTCATAATAACTTCATAAATGTACTTATCTTAATAAGTACATGCTAGAAAAGTTCTATGATAAAATAAAATTTATTTTGTAAATTGGTAAAAAGTAAAACTGTTACACGTCAATTTGTTTTATTAAAAAACTAGTGACTGCCCGCGGCTTCGCCCGCGTTGCTTTTTGAAAAAGTAGCCTAAGTTATTACCAGTGAAAGTCCAGCCGTTTCGGAGATTAGCCGGAACAAATAGAAACAAAGACAAAATGTTTTTTTTTTTATAAGTAGGTACCGTAGTTTATTTTGACATTAGAAACAGACACTTTAATTTTATTTATTTGAATGATAGATAAGGACGATGTCAGTGTTTCCTGACCGACTACTCTGAGAAGTAACACTGAAACAAACTCAAAGGTCAAAATCTCTTTCCCCGCGTCCTATTTAAAACCGATCGCCCCACGCCAATACGCGATCGTCGCGTGCATAAGTCACTTTTTGTCCGGCAAACTGGAAAACGCCCTCAGTCAGCGCGACCACGCGTTCAGCTTCACCGAACAAAAAGTGTCATTGAGCGCGACGATCGCGTTTTCACGCGACGATCGCTTTTAGATAGAAGTCTTAGTGCATAAAATTGTCCAGCTGTTGGGTACTTGGCTTTGGCTATTTTGTGAGTATTTTTTTGTAATGTGCGTTTTGTTTGTGCAGAATAAACATTTTTCTTTCTTTCGTTTTCTTCCTATTTTCATTTCCACATCACTCGGATCAATGTCCATTTTACACCTCCTAATGTTTCTTGCTATTATAAATAAAAAAATGGTCCATTCTATTTCTTACCGTGGGTGTCGTAAAAGGCGACTAAAGGGCTTACTAGACAAAGACAATGGGCAGCAGCGTTCTCTATGCACTTTAACACCATACTGTGATCGCAAATCTGCCTGCCAAGCGTGGTGATTATGGCAACTCCCCCCCCCCCCCCCCTTTGGTGGTGGCCTATGTCCAGCAGTACACGTCTTTCGGCTTAAATTATGACTATAAATAAGAAACCTTTGTTAATTTTCTGTAATTATGTAGTAGACAAAGACCATGACAGCCAGAGGCCTATTTAATAAAACCGAAAGGCGACAGGCGACAATCTGACATTCGGCCATTTTACAAGTATTTTCACAGTTTTAATACAATTTCGTAATTTTTTGCCAAATATGTCGCATTTTCAGTTAGATTAAACAGGCCCCTGGACCTTATTTTTCCGAATTCGTTCAAGTTATTCAAGCTTCACTTCACAGGAAATTGCTTTTCACAAAAAAATACCTTCAATAAATATATCTACGCAAATGGTACCACTACCTTTGCGTTCTGATTCCTCTAAAAGGAAAAAGGTCTGACCGGTTGACGAGTCATTTAAACTTTTCATGAGCCTCGATTATGTCTATGGTTGATGGTAGAACGGTGGTCTGTGGTCAATGTGGTAAATGTTTTGTAACGAGAGGCCTTCGTAGAAGGAACTGTAGTTATGTAAGTTTATTCAGGCTTTTGTGTATATCAAAAATGTGTTCATGTTTATTTTCCATCATAACATCTAGCCGGTTTTCCTCGGATTGTTAGGCAAAGTTGTTTGCATGTTTTTTTTTGTGATTGAGTTCATTGGCTGAAGACTCGGGAATCCGCTCGGGGATCCGGCAGCGAATAGCGCAGGACCGGTCGTTGTGGTGATCCTTGGATGAGGTCTTTGTTCAGCAGAGTCGATTTTTCGTAATTTAATGTTCAAACGCCTAGAGAACAGCATTGTCTTTCTTAAACCTTGTCTACTATAGGTGACATTATAATATGTCGCTTTGTAGCTAAAATTAATCTGTTATTTCGCAAATCAAATAACATTGTAAGTGTGACACATCTCTTGTCTCAAGAACAGCAATAGTCGCAACTCATGTCTCCTAGACACATGTTTCACCCAGCATGAGGCGCCTCGTTTACTACGGGATCAGTACCGAAAAACAGCGACACAATTACGATACATTTGTGCCCCATTGGGAACGTACCTGTACTAGTGATTTGTGTAATGGCGTCCCGGATTGAGAATATAAATGTCTGCTATAAATGTAAAGTGCTTATTTACACGATTTTGGCTTTTGCCAAATTAAACGTTATTATACATACGTTACGTACGAACGTAAATGTAGCAAAAGGACCTTATGGTAAGGAACGTAGCAGGTGGCATACTATAGTTTCTGCCTACCCCCATGGGAAGAAGGCGTGAGTACGTATGTAGTAGTATGTATATATGTATACATACATCAACTCACGCTTTCTTCCCATGGGGGTAGGCAGAAACTACAGAACGCCACCTGCTAAGATTTTTACATACTCGTTTTGCTTCATACACACACCCCGGTTGCGAGTACTACGACCTTTCTGAAGAACATGAGGTAACTACTATGTCCTTCTAGGGTGTCCTCTCGGCGTCATCCGTTATGTCAAAATGACAGAACGGATGACAAAGAATTTTTTGCATTAAAAGTACGGTTTCAAAATGGGTTTTGAACAAGTATAAAAAAATATTTATAGACCTAGGAACAAAACTAAAAAACTGTATGTCGCTTTATTTTTGTTGACTGAATTTGCATTGGATTGGCTTATAGAGGCATTTTGACCGCTAAAACTCGCGGAAAATACACGTGTTGCTTTGAATTATTTGGAAATATACATGCTTTTCGTTTGACATTACGCTAGACTGGTCGTACTCTTATTAGTTTCTTTTTACAGTCTACGATAGACATGTTATAGACAAAATAAACAATTGCAATCAAGAATGTTTTTTCTTGAATAGAAAAAAATAGAACTAAACTTTTTAGTAAACTTTGTTACGAGTAAAAGCTTGTTTCTTGTTAGTTTTGGGTGTAAATAAATAAAGTTTTAAGTAATGTGCTTTAGTAAATTTGTTTAGATTCATGTGTATATTAATTTAGTTTATCAATAAATCACGTGAAACTTTTGCTACAATTTCAATTAAATTTACATTACTTACTTACCTAAAGTATTACATAAACTAATATAGGCATCGCTCCACAGCAGCCTACGGCTAAGCTACGCACATTTACTATAGTTATCTTCGCTTTTTATGTAAATGTAGGTAGGATCATCCATTGCCACCTTCGCGGATACGCAACGCACGAATGCGTGGCTGGCAAACAAATGAACCGCGCAGCTTACGTAGCAAAACTCTTCGAGCAAATCTATGGATTCTTTGTTCCGAAATAAAAATCATTATTATTATTATATCCTACGTAGCAGTAGATAGTCGACTTACCCCGAGGCCACGAGCTACACGCTCAAGCAATGTGTATTTTGCGAAAATGGCGGCGGGAAAAACAAATTTTGTTGTTTGAGCATGATACGAGTACGCAACGAGAAACGCAAGTTCGAGAAACGCAAGCCGCGTCGCTAGTTACATCGATCGAGGCCGCGAATGGGGCCTTAAAATACTTTTCAACCCGAAAACTTAAGACCTACTGACATAATCCTTCCCAGCCATTTCCGTCACCCCAATCTCAAATATTTGACACCCACATTGAGTGCGCCATCTTCCCCCAAACTTATTTCGCTTATTTGTCTGCTCACCAACAGAATACCAATGCGGTGTAGTGAGGGTTGCCGCGGTTGCGAAGTGTTGCGTTGAATAGTAATGAAGGAATATCGGTCAAGTGTGTACCCTAATGCTGTGGGCCTATAAAGGTATATTGGACTCGTATGATGTATTTCTGCGGAACGTTTTTTTTTTTTTTTTAATCTTTGCCCCACACTAGGAATTTCTCCTATATCGAGGGTGCGTTTACAAAAATTTAAACTCACATACACCAACAGCCAGTCCCGGAACAACTACTTATAGGTCATACAAATATTTGTTCCGTGCGGGTATCAAACCCGCGACACGCAGCGCAGCAGTCAATCGCATAACCACTGCGCCAACCGTGCCGTCAAAATTGATTGACAGCTATTTTTAAGGTTAAGCTTAGGGATCAGCAGAATTGGGTTTGTTATTTTTACTTTAAGGTCAAATAGTTATATTATTAGTTTTGTAGGAATTACTTTCAGCATCTTAATTTAAATCAGAAGTGGCGATTCTTCTGTAACTTTTTTGGTAAAAAAAAGAACTCCTTCATATAAATATCTTTGTTTTTCAGAAGCCCATAGGTAGGGAAGTGATTTATTCTTACCCAAGATGATATGAGATAAATCATTTACCATTGTAATTTTTAAATCGATAAAAAGGCTCCGGCGCTATTAAAATTCTTGGCATAAAATACGCACAAAACATTTTTTACTCTACGCTCACTTAGAAAAGACCGGGATCAAATTACAGGCACCAAACAACTAGAGAGCTACATGAAAATTTGAAACTTTCTTTGTTTAAGTATGCACCTTTTTGTTAAAATAAAAATATTGACATCTGGACCTTATACTCAAAAACTTAACCAAACAGATCCAATCCAAATAATAATTCTAGCAGAATAATTCTACTACGTATATACGACCAATAGTTAAGACTTCCATTTTCAATGCGTATCGTTTCCAGCAATACCATTTTCTGCATCCGACCCTTGACCCGACCGTCTAACGGAAACTTGTGCTTTTGAAAGTTGACCTTTACAATATTGTCGTAACGACTACCGATACCAGACATCTGTTGCAATTCTATAATATTATGGAATCGACATAATCATATTATGCCCATATAATAAAGATAATGTCGATTTCATTATTATTACTGACCATGATATTATTTCTACGATAGCTGTGCAATGTCAGAATATTTTTTTAGGATAGATTTACATTCTATGAAAAACAAACATTACACAGACGACTGTGTAATTATTATTACTATTATTATTAAATCTTTATTAACAGACCACAGAGATCCATAAAGTGTTAGTAAAGAAAACCTTTTTTTTTTTGGTGGGTAATTATCAAATAACTTCTCCCGCTCTGGGCGGAGCGGGAGGGTGTGTCAGACTTTTACTGACTAAAACCCACCCGTGTTCCTTCCGTAGCCTGTGTGCCAGGGCCACGATTTCCCTTTCGGACAAACTCGCAACCCTGGCAGGCATTGGTCCTAACGGACCCCGTCAGTTGGTGCTGACATCTCTTTGAGGCGCGCGTGGAACACAACGCGCCGTCGACCCAGGCCAGGTCTGGTATCGGACGGCGAGCTACCCATCGCTTGCCGTCCACAGGCCCGCGGCTACGGTGGCCGGAAATCGACTTGCGACTCCCGACGCCCGGGGCGTCTCCTGCGGCGACTAAGGGCACGAGGGCGCGAACCTTGCCTCACCCTCACACGTTCCGCCTCCTCCTTCGCTAGTATTACTGCTTTGCAGGAGGAGGTGACGGCCTCCCATGCACTCTCGCTCCGAACCATGGCCTGAATCAGGGCCGGACGCGAGAGGTCGCCGCCGCCGATCGCCTCCGTGAGGACACGGTGGTGCTCCGCCCAAGCCGGGCAGACCTCCACCGTATGCTCCACCGTGTCCTCCATGCGATCCACATAGTGGTGACACCCGGGCGTTTCCTCCCGCTTTATCCTGAACAGGAACCTCCCGAAACAACCGTATCCGGTGAGGACCAGCGTCAGGCGGAAGGTGAGGACGCCGTGGCGCCTCTCTAGCCACTCCTTAAAGAGCTCTTATCGCCACAATTGTGGCGTGCCCAGTAAAGAAAACCTAAAATCTAATGTTAGTATCATAATCCTATGCTAAAGTCCGGAGTCGGACCTCACACTATCCACGCAGTATATAGTACGTACTTGTAGACGTATGAAGTCCGATCCAGTGACGCAGCATCGGACAAACCCACCTACCGCATAACTTGCTCAGGATGCTGTGGGAGCTGGCACGCATGCTGCGAAGGATCGAGGCACACTGGTTTCAGATGATGGCATAAAATCCGTCAATCCTCGCCTCAGCAAACATCCCCGAAGCTTAAAAAGCGAAGCGTAATGTTTGTTTTACAAAAATTATTAAATAAAATATATGTATTCCCATATTTTGTTCAGTCGATTGATAATGTTACTAGACAAAAAATCCTTCTATTTATTTTAATCTATACTCAAAGTTATTGACATTGTGTGACACGGATTCGAAAAATCGTTTAAATCTATTAAACAAGTAGGTAAATCTACATAACAACCACGATATTACAAGTACATTTAGGAAAACAATGTTCTTTATTCCACTTATTATTCATGTTTGATAATCCCTTTCATATTATTCCTATTTGATAATAAACCAACTCCAGAAAACACGATCCAATTCTTAAGACCCTAAAACAATGAAATATTTCCTCCAAATCTTCCATATTTACTCTTGACTGACGCGATATTAAACAGACTGCAATATTAGCGCACGTCACTGTGGGGATTATGACGAAAGCGCTGACATCTCATTTGTCAAGAGTTTCTTTAAATTGTAATGCCCCAATTTTTCCTTTTCTTCGACCGAAATGAACTTCTTACAAATTGTTTTTTCGGAGTATCAGTTGTTATGGGATGAAGCCGTTTGATTGATAAATGTTTTATTTTCATTTGACTTTTCAATTTAAATTATCGTATTAGAATTTATCTTACTGTTATTATCTAAACATATTTATGTTTGTATGAATAAACATGTTTTATAATAATAATCTACATTATTATTATAAAACCGTCGCCCTTTAGACTTATTTCTGTTTCGCAATTTCATGTTTATTCATAGAAATCAGATTGTTGTTCTTTAGTTACCTTTCTTATTACAATTCATCGCTATGTGCGTTTTAAAAGTGCAGAATTAAAAAAAAAACTTTCTTTGTTTTCTTCCTATTTTACTGCCTCCGTACTCTCATAGTGCTGATAGCAGAACTCTTACTAGTTACTTTTGCGCACATTCTTTCTCAGTCACCGCATAATAAATAAATATGGCCATGACTACAGCTGCCAACAGAATAATAAATGAAAGTAGCCAATTTATCCAGTATTATTCCAAATACATTCGACGTTTATATAATATTTCGTATTATCTAGCTAAATATCATATTATTATATATTTTTAGCAACAGGGAAATACTGTTGCATGATGTTTTATTCGGTATATTAATGTTTGTATCCGTAAACAATAACCTAGGCATCCAGATAGCATTACTACAGACTGGCCAAGAATGAAATAACAATGAGAATGAGCTCATAAAAAAAAACAAAGTATTATTTTGTTGTCGCACAGCAATACAACAACAAAGCTTTAACTTACCATTCTAATAAATGAAAAGTCATTATAAAAACTATAATGTAAACCACTAGCATGCACACAAAGACAATGTACCTTAAAAAGCTACCGACAGAAATAACATAAGAAGCGTTTAGACAAGTTCCAAGTCTATTCACGTCGCTATTCCCGCGGTCTGAACGAAACCTATTATTGGGCTCGCAATACTCCGCGCCATTTGCATGAACGCTGCAATTTCTGAACATTTGCTTCTACGTGAACATTTTGTAAGAGAGTTCGATTTAAAAGAGTATTCTATGTTGGTTTACATGAAACTGTAATGATTTCAATGGATGCAAATCCTGCTTTGATAAGCAATTGAATATTGATAGACCAGCAAAACTTTTAAAATGGTTTTGCATACTTTAGAGCTTTCAAATGCAGCTTTAAGTTTGCAACAACATAATCCATTTTTTTTTTTTTAACTCTGTGCTGAAGAAGCAGTAAGAAAAAGGTTTTCTCAGTTATAAGAGAAAACTCACTTTCACTTTTACTATAACTTTAGGAGTTACCTAGCTTACTACCATCCTTCATTATTTCTAACTAATGATAAATAATGTTCCTAATATTAATAGTATGAGGAAATACACCGCGAAGGTTACATGGGGACTGGCTAAATTAGAATAAATGAGTTGCGTAGACATAGTTTAGCTTCATCATTAATTATTATGACAAAGATAAAGAATGGAAATAATTGTTGATGTAAATGCTTAAATTAAGTAATATTAATAAGACTAATCCAATTCATGTAAGTTGTAACCTATAATGAAACTCAACTATAATATAAAAATCCAACCTTGAAATAATTAACAAAAAACAAGAGCATAAAAACTGGGAAGCAATGCTTATAGGGAGTTACCTTTTAACACCTCTGTGACAATAAATCAAAATAAAAACATAAAAAATTCAGACACTCCAAAAAAATCAAAAACACTGACAGACACAATTATTGAAGAGCATAATGATGTCACTCATAAAGAGACACACAAAGCTAAACACGCTACGAAAGCTTATACAGTAACAGTTTTTGACATGCATTTAGCCAATGTTGGAGAAATACTGAAATAGGTTGAGTGTAATGGTTCGTGTGAGTGTGCGAGATTAGCGAGAATGGCGTCGCAAATAATAATATGACGAGATCTGTCGAGCGCCATAAGTGATATTAACGGTTAGAAACATACGGGTTCCCAATATAATGTGACTTTTATAGAAGGTTCTTTCCTGTTTTTTCTTGGATTGCTGCCAAGATTGGCTGCTGTTATGGATGTGGTGGCATTTCTATCGGTATCCGTATGAGTATGGTTTCTTCATCTATGATATTTGTATTTTAAACTTTCTTACGTACGTACGTACTTGCTGCTTTATACTTGTACTTAGTTCAGTAAAAATCTAGATTTTTAGCTGCTGTATAAAATATATATAAGTTAATGCATGAATCAAAAAATCTCGTATCGTACACAATTTGTTCGAGACACGATGTGTAATAATCACTGCCATTATTGTAAATGTAATATTTAGGAAACACTTTCAGCATTATTGAAATTTATTTCTGCAGCATTCATTTTATTGCATCGACAAAATGAGTTCGCAACAACTGGTGGCTCTTGATAAAAACTTTGCGACATTCATTTCGGAAATGCAAAATGTGAATGTTGTGTTCCATTGTAGACGTCGAATCAAATAAATAAAGTAGGGACGTTTAAGCGATGGAATGTTGTTGACAGATCATTCGATTTGCACTCCATTTCTGATAACCGATATAATTTTAATTGATTGTCAATTCGTAGTTATCGGAAAATTTGTTTGGCCTGCTGCCGTCAGGATTTTCTTTATTTTATGTGAAACATGATTTGTGAATAATTTTGAACCACAATAATCGATGAACCTAAGCTCCTGGCAAATAGGTCATACGTTAAAATACAGTTAACTTGAATTAAAAGTACCTACATAATACTTCTTAAACCTTTTCTAAATAAAGCATCATCAATATTCAAATGGATGTTGCAGATTTTTAATCCAATGACAACACCCATTCATTAAAAGGTTGTATATTAGAAAATCAAAACTTTCTCGGGCTTTCAAAAGAATAATAAACGAAATAACAAAATTTAAATGACCAAATGTTTTATTTAGGAAAATTTTAAAATCCCAATGTATGTGACATCAAATGAACGACTGATCAAAAGTTGCTAGATGTAATTTTAAAATATCAAATCATTATTAATCAAATTCAAATTCAAAATCAAACCGAACTAGTTAGACGAGGTTAATTATAAAAAAATAAATGGTTAGGTTAGGTTAAAACTGTGACCTCCTACGCACGAGCCGAGCGAGCGCCAGAAGCGACTAGATAATATAGTAATCCATTTGATAATTAATAATTTATCCAGTAATCCATTTTGACCTTTAAACGATTTGGTCAATAGTGTAATAAATAATTTAAACATTGATATTCCAGACTTTGGTCAGCTGAACTTTTGATCAAATGACCATCGTTATTTTAAACTTTGTTGATTTGTACGTTGTTCTTTTGAAATTTGCTCAGGAAATTTTAGATTTTCTAATATGTAATCCATTAAAACAGGACGACGTCTACAATTATTAACTTATTGAACAAAGACCCACTGTTAGTTTGGAGCTATGATTATAAAGTTGGTTAAAACAAACAAAATAAACGCGATAGAAGAAAATAAACAACAAAAGTTAATTTCTTACAAACTGCAACGCTTACCGCCTTATCAGTAACATCAGCAAATTAATTTCAGAAGAATTTAATCCCTATAAGTTGGGACTATTTCTATCAGACGTTTCTATATCGAGCTACTGAACCGAGGGTCAATGGATTATGTGTACTTAATTGTTTATTGATCTAGGCTCGGGCTTTCACCAGTTTCCAATATTATTAGTACCTACTTATAACTTGGTCTGACACATTGAGTTACAATTCAAATTTTGTTAGTATGGATAACTAATATTTTCTTTAGTTTGATATTTAAAAAAAACTTGGAATGTTAAAATGCTTCCTGCAATAGATTGAATATTGCAGCTTGCTTACCTGGATGACATAGCAGCATAGAAATTTCTATGCACAGCAGAGTGGATTTTAGCCTATGATGGTGACAGAGTTTAGAAACTAATATTATAATAAAGAGAAAAGATTTGATTTTTTGTATGTTTGTTTGTTATGCTTTCACGCTAAAACGGCTAAACAGTTTTGGGTGAAATTTGGCACATGGGTAGACCACAGGAGCTCGAGGCTTATTAATAACAGCCGCATGGGTCGATCCATCAGGTTAATGTACGCTTGCTGGGGTTGTTACATTGATGGGTGACCATCTTTACATACCGAGACTCCTCCGTGCCTCGGAAAGCAAGTTAAGCCGTTGGTCCAGGCTGTCATTCGTGGATCTTTGACAGTCGTTAGCCCAAAAGTCTGACAACCAGTCTTAACAAGGGGTATCGTATTACCCAGTTACTATAATGTGGAGGTCAGATAGGCAGTCGTTCCATGTAAAATACTGGTATTCAGCTGCATCCGGTTTGACTGGAACCCGACCCCAACATTGTTGGAAAAGGCTAGGTAGATTGATTTTTTTTTTGGTAGACCATGACCTGCGTTACGACATAGGATACTTTTTATCCCAATATTCCCACGGAATCGAGACTTATGCGGGTAAAAGCGCGGGGCGCACGCAGCTAGTATTAAATAAATTAATTACAATGGTACATGGTGTTACATGATAATTTTATCATAACGCTCGAAATATGGGAGTCTCTAACCTTTTTGGCATTACAAGCGTGATGTTATAAAGTATGACTATAGTCATTACATAAATAGTACGTCCATAGAAATTTAAACCCAGAATTTAAAACTAATACCTAATACATTTCACTCCAACAGTCAGCAAGTTTCTATTCCTTACAAACTGCTTATTAGACATCTACATACCTCTGACTTGCCAAGGGAAACTAACCTCTATTCACGTCGATCTGACCTGAATTTCGGTCATCTTAAAGCAAACATTCAGGGAGCATAATATAAGGCTGGCTCAGTGCCTAGCTAGGTGATGTCGCATGCATGGCCTAGAAAGCACAGGCAGTAGTCGCTTATGAATGGTTCGTGTAGAAGAGAGAGATTGCGAATTGCACAATAGATTCTGTAATTTATTGCGGTCGGATCTTATAGTCAGTGTTTTAAGGATCAGAATGTGTATAATGCAGGGTATAATATATAGTCCTTAGTGGTGATAGATTTCGTGGTAAGATACTGTTGTACTTTCCATTGTTGTATTTAGTTCAAGTTTTTATTTTCATTTTGACCATTATTTCTTGTCACATTTACAATAAAAAACATTCTTGATTTTTTTCTTGTAAAAGTTAACTTTAGATTTGTATTAGGTTTGTCTATTAATCTGAATTGTCCGATTTGAATTATTTGGCGTAACATTAACTCACATGTTTCTTGTATGTGCATGCATAACACGAACACGTTTCTTTTTGTTTACAATTTATAGAATAAAGTAAGCTGTTTTATTCTCAACTAACCGTACAAATTAACAAAAATGTCAGCTTCCAAATACGAGGTTAACGAACTAGTCGAACATTTACTAATGAGCACTCACTGTATCATTTATAAATCTGATACTAAACGATAATGAACTCGGAGAACCTAAGATAAAAGGAATAATATACATAAGGACGGTATTTAGAAGTATTGTAACGTTACGATTGGCCGGAGGGCCAGTCGTAGGTCACAAGTTAAAAAACTAAGAGAATTACAAAAATATACAAAAACGAATTAGGTAAGTCTTCAGTGGCTCGGGCTTGAGGAAACAGGAACGGGTTCAGGAAAACTTGAACTGGTCCAGTTACAAAGGAATTGGGGTCAGGTTCTTCAGCCGGCTTCAGGACAGGAACGGGACGGGGCTGCAGCGTCTTGAGTTGAATGGGCAGGAGGAGGCAACTCTGTTCAGGAGTGGAAAAGTTCTGATGTAAGATAATGACAAAGGAAAACTAGGTGTTGGTCAAGAGTGAGCAGAGTAGAGGGTGCGTGATCTTGAGTCTTCGCCGTTTCAGGAGAGTGGAGACACTGCCTCACACTCAGCAGGAGGAGTGACTTGACCTCCCGACGTGTAAGGGTGTAATCAACAGCCTGTAGTGAGCAGCTGCTGTGATTTTCGATACACAGTTAGTGTGCTGCTCATATAAGAGGACTCCCAAAAGTGCAGGCGAGAGGGCCAGCGGTAATGAAACTGTAGTCTTCAATCAGAGGCCTCTCAGAGGCGCAAGCCAGAGAGCCAGAGGTAATGGAGGAGAAGTCTTCAATCACACACAATTATAAATAGTTATTATTTATTAAATTTTCACAATTAGACTTGATTTTTCATCTTTTTTTTCTTTTGATTTTTTAAAGTAAATTGCACATAATTAGACTCAAAACTGAAGTTAAACAGAAATCAGATCGTTGATTAAAGGCAGAAAAACTCAGGTAATCTCTATTGAAGGTAGACAGAACCGAAGGTAGACTAAAGTGGAGGTAGACTAAACTGACTGACTAAAACTTTGTCAGGTCTGATGACCGCTTTTATAGACTCTGGCCCGTCGTTCTAGAAGGTACCAAACGACCCGGCAATTTAAAAATTAGTTCGTGTGATTGTCAGCCAGTATCAATAAAAACGCCTTACGTGTGAACCCTGCATTACAACACTAGGTATGTGTCTAATATTTCATGCGTGTAAAAGTTTACCTGACGCTTCCCTAGATGGCGTTGGGATCGAAATAGATCGCGCTATGGTTACGTTACCGAGCAAACCATGTATAGCTTAAGATAATATTTTTTGCGGTCGATTCCGTGTGAATTAAATTGTCCTGATTGAAACAGTTTGTGAGTTTCATTGGGTGTTCTCGCCTTCGGACCTTGAAAACCTGTTCATGGTCCTTCGAAGCCGGGTTGGCGTGAAGGTGTTTTTGTGTTAGTCATCGGTGGTGGTGGTGATTATCACCCCGCAACGTCAGTACTGGGCAGTGGATTGCTGTCCAGAGCACCCCTACAGCGAGGCGTCAGCGGTGACGTCTTCGAAGCGGGATCCGGCTGGGTGCCGGAGGAGTGACGTTGCGTGGAGGAGCCAGGCAGAGGAGTTCACGGAGCGGCCGCCAGAGGGCGCCACAAGTGAGACGTCGGCGTCGAGTATCAGTGTCAGTGAGTGTATAGTGGAGAAATCGTGAGTACATTTTCGACCTTATTAATAGGAAGAATTTAACTTCGACAATTCAAGAAAGTGCATTGAAATTTGAACTTTATATTCATTAGATAATTAACTTAGTCGTTGGTAATATTAGTTTGGAATTGTACTAATTTTAACCAAAAAGTGGTTTAGACGGGGAATCTATGCCCGATTTTACTCAGATATACTAAAACACTTGTAAAATTTTAAACGTTAACTGGGACTTATAAAAATATCGAAGAGAAGAAACTTAGAAGATTTTGTGTTGTTTACTGGACAATAAGTTTATTTATAGTTATAAAGTTGCAAAATTGTGTATTTTATATTTGGGACATTTCCTACTTGTGTTTTAATTAAGAATGGAGTCGCTTAACGACATTCAGGAAGACATTAAAGCTAAAATGCTCAAGTCAAAATCTAACTTTAAAAAAAGTCCTAAAGAGCGTCTAACTGTTTGTTATATAGAGACTAGGATTGAAAACTTAGAACAGCAATGGCAATTATTCTACAAAACACATGTAAAAATAATTAGTGAGGTAAAAAAGTCTGATTTATTTAGTTCAAACTACCATAAGAATGACTTATATGAGGAGGTCGAAGAGTTTTATATACAGTTTAAAGGCGAGCTGAAAGAAATATTAAATAATATGAAAATGTCTAGTGAAGCGTGTAATGTTAGTTCAGAAGCTAGCTGTAGTACAGGATTTAGAAACTTTAAGTTACCTGAGGTTAAGATACCGGTGTTCTCTGGAAATTATAGTGAGTGGCAGACGTTTAGGGATTTATTTGGAGGGTTAATACACAATAATAAAACTCTAGACGATGCGCAAAAATTATATTACCTTAAAGGGTACTTAACTGGAGATGCAGAGCACCTATTAAGAAACATTAATGTAACATCGGAAAATTATGCGGCTAGTTGGGGAAAATTAGAGGCAATGTATAACAATAAAAGATTTTTAGCGAATGGAATTTTAAAACGTTTGTTTAATCAAAAGGGTTTAACAGTAGAATCAGCCACTGAAATAAAAAGATTACTTAGCACCACATCCGATTGTTTAGGTTCAATCAAAAATTTAGGGATAGATGTTACTTCTTGGGACATCCTAATAATACACATTGTTAGTGCCAAATTGGATAAGGACACCAGGAAAGCCTGGGAATTAAAGGTAGCTTCGGAGGCAACGGATGATTTGCCTACTTTTACTCAATTTACTGATTTTTTAACTGGCCGTTTTCGAGGTTTAGAAAATTTTGAAAATAAAACTCCTGTTCAAAAGAGTTCGCAATCGTTCCATTTAGTAGGGAAAGGAAAAGCGGAGTTATCTTGCGCATTTTGTTCTGCCGCTCATAAGGTAACTGCTTGTAAAGGTTTTGCTAAAGAAAATAACGATACTCGACGTGATTTCGTACAGAAAAATGGGCTATGTTTCATTTGTTTGGGTAGTAACCACTCTGCCAGATTTTGTAGAAACACCGTCAAATGCCATTTATGTAAAAGACGCCACCATACTTTACTCCACCCTAGCGGTGGTTCTGGGTCTGTTGGTGAGGACACGGGCGTTGTTCAGAAGGAAGCAGCGTCAGCTACTACTAGGAATAGTACCTCAATGGAGGAAACTCAAAAGGCCGCTGTACAAGCGGAGGGATCTACTAAGCCAATAGTTTCATGCCTTTCGACAGGAAATTGTAAGGATACGGTTTTAATACCTACGGCTTTAGTAAAAGCCAAGTCAAATGATGGAACATATCGGATGGTTCGCGCATTAGTAGATCAAGGGTCACAGGGATCTTTTATCACTGAGTCAATGGCTCAATATTTAGGGTTAAAGAAAACTTTAACAAAACACCGTGTTACAGGTGTAGGTGGTAACAAAACAGTTATGTCTAATTCCTCAGTAATTGTTGATATACGTTCTCGAGTGAATCCAGATTACAGCGTGCAAGTAAATGCATTCGTATTGAAGTCCATCACATCCCTTCTCCCAGTTGTAACAGCAACCAGGGTAGAATGGGTAAAGTTGACTGAAGACGATTTGGCAGATCCTGAGTATCACAGGCCTAATAAAATTGACGTTTTATTGGGTGCTGAGATATACAGCCAAGTTATCCAAGATGGAATCAAAAAGAGTACCAGCGGATCGCTCGTAGCACAACAAACAGAATTTGGATGGATTCTTTCGGGTGTTGTCGGTACAGAAAATTCGTCCGACATTAGTTCGTATCCTTGTATCACTGTCATGCATTCCAATGTTCAGGTTGATGACTTCTTACGTAAATTCTGGGAGCTAGAAGCGGAGCCATCAGGAACTGAAAAAAAAATACTTAGTAAAGAGGAAGCGGAATGTGAGAATATATTTACAAATACCACAAAGCGAGACGAAACCGGACGTTACATTGTAAGGTTGCCGTTCCGGAATAGTAACCAAAGTTGTAAGGATGGTGAATCTAGATTCATATCTGAAAAAAGATTAAAGAGTTTAGAATTTAAACTTTCAAAGAATCACAAATTAAAAACGGATTACACTGCGGTGATGCAGGAGTATATAGAACTTAACCATATGGTAAAAGTATCTCCAGAAGAAAATAATAAAGGGTTGTACTTACCTCATCACGCAATACTCCGGGAAGATAAGCAGACAACTAAGGTGCGCGTGGTATTTGACGCTTCCTGCAAGGGAATAAATGGGGTATCATTAAATGATGACTTGATGGTTGGCCCGACATTGCAAGCAGAATTACGACATACGGTTATGCGTTGGAGAACACATCCAATTTGTATAGGTGCTGATATAATTAAAATGTATAGACAAGTTCTTGTCAATAGAGACGATACAATGTTTCAGAGGGTTCTTTGGAGGGATAGTCCTGAAAAAGAAATTGACGAATTTGAGTTAGTGACTGTGACATTTGGTACTTCATCGGCGCCATTTCTAGCTGTGCGTTCTTTACATCAGGTTGCGTATGATGAAGGGAAGGATCATCCAATAGCAGCAAAAATCATTCTTAATGATTTTTACATGGATGATTTAATGACAGGGGCAGAAAGTGTAGAGGAAGGATATAAAATTCATACAGAAATAAACAATATTCTAGCTAAAGGGGGATTTCCATTGCAAAAATGGATAAGTAACAGCGAAGAGTTACTACATAAGATAAGAGAAAGCAAAAGAGATAAGGCTGAGGAAGTAAAAATAAAAATAGATAATATTACAAAAATACTCGGACTTACCTGGGATCCTCGCGCTGATGTTTTCCAGTACTCTGTAGAACTGCCTCTCCCGACGGAACCTGTAAGTAAAAGGAATATTCTGTCGGATATTTCTAGGCTTTTCGACCCGTTAGGTTGGTTGTCACCTAGTATAATTTTAGCTAAAATTTTGATACAAAAGCTATGGTTAGCAGGTATAGGTTGGGACGAAGAATTGCCCAGTAGTTTATTAAAAGAATGGATTACTTACCGTAAGGACTTATCTTCATTAGAGAATGTTAAAATCCCACGTTGGCTTAACATTAAATCCAGTAATGTAAAGACGGAGCTACACGGTTTTTCGGATGCCTCAAAAATGGCCTACGCTGCAGTGGTATACATCAGAGTTATAGATGCAGAGGGTAACATAAAGGTTGCGTTAGTTACCTCGAAAACCAAGGTGTCTCCCATCAAACAGGTGTCAATACCTAGGTTGGAACTATGTGGAGCCGTTCTATTAGCCAAGTTGATAGTGGACGTTGCTAAAACTCTGGATGTAAATGTATTAGATGTGCACGCTTGGACGGATTCCGAAGTTGTTCTCGCATGGCTTAATAGTCATCCAAGTCGTTGGAAAACGTTTGTGGCCAATCGCGTTGCAGAAATCTTAAACGCATTGGATACACAATATTGGTCATACGTTCCATCCAAACAAAATCCAGCGGATTGTGCCTCTCGCGGCGTGGCTCCAGGGGAACTCGGCAACACTGCGATATGGTTCAATGGACCAGAGTTCTTAAGGCAATCAATGATAGAATATAAAAAGCCTAAACACTTGATTACTAAATTGGAGGAAGTTAAGGTCCATTCGGGTATCCTTGACATTTCCGTATGGGACAGATTTTCATCGCTTTCAAAGATGATCAGGGTAGTAGCCTACTGTAGGAAGTTCTTGCATTTAAGAATCAGTTGTGCTGACAAGGAGAGACATAAACAGTTGTCTACAACAGAACTAGAGGAAGCGATGGAAGTATGTATTAGAACGGGTCAAGAAGAAGAGTTACAAGATGAAATACAAGAACTGAAAAGGACGGGATCTTTAGGTAAAGGGGGAAGAAAGTATAAATCGTTAAACTTATTTTTGGACTCAAAGGGAGTAATTAGAGTGGGAGGTAGATTAGAGATGACTCAGTTGAGTTATGATCGCAAACATCCAATTCTTATACCTAGAGATTCCTTCCTCACGAAGCTTCTCATAAGCGAGGCGCATCAAAAAACGATGCATGGGGGGCCTCAAGCTATGATCGCTTACTTGAGATCTCGGTATTGGGTTGTAGGAGTTAAACCTTTAGTAAAGGCCTATTTTAGAAAATGCGTTATTTGTATTAGGTATACAAATAAAGCCAGAACCCAACTAATGGGACAGCTACCAGCTCCTCGTGTTACACCAAATAAAGTTTTTCTGTACAGTGGCGTCGATTACGCTGGCCCAATAAACGTCAGAGTGTCTAAAGGACGTGGGAATAAGTCGTACAAGGGGTACATCGCGCTTTTCATCTGTCTGTCTACGCGGGCGATTCACATCGAAGTCGTTAGTGACATGACGTCCAAGGGTTTCTTGGCCGCTTTCAAGAGGTTCGTGGCGAGGCGTGGACATTGTGCAGAACTACACAGTGACAACGGCACAAATTTTGTTGGCGCTGCACGAGAGCTGCAGGAGTTATTTAATGAAGAAAAATCAAAATTCATTCCCGAATTGGTTGAGGGCTTGGCAAATAATGGTACAAAGTGGAACTTTATTCCTCCTCACGCTCCAAACTTTGGCGGTCTATGGGAGGCAGGAATAAAGTCCACTAAATACCATCTCAGACGGGTTATAGGGAACTCCACATTAACGTTCGAGGAACTAACGACGGTTTTGGCACAAATTGAGGCGTGCCTCAACTCGAGACCACTTTCCTGTGTGGATCAAAATGAGGTAACGGTGTTAACTCCGGGCCATTTTCTGGTTGGGGAACCACTCGTCCTAGTACCTGATTCGAACTTCGAAAAGGCTAACATTTCTAGTCTCAGACGGTGGCAACTTACCCAAAGAATGCTACAGGATTATTGGCGGTTGTGGTCACAAGATTACTTAAATCAATTTTTACAACGCCATAAGTGGGCTCACCAAAATCCAGAACCAGCCATAGGTGGGATAGTTCTGATAAAAGAGGATGATTTACCTCCTGGCAAGTGGTTGCTGGGGAAGATAGAGTTAAAACATCCTGGCCCCGACGGAATCACTCGAGTCGTTACTGTTAGAACTAAAAATTCCCTGATAAAGAGACCTATTAACAAATTAGCTATTCTTCCTGTAGCAACTTAAACTTTGTGTTTGTAAGGTATAATTTAAGAATATGTATTGTTCATAATTGGATGCATCTAGTTTAAGAATTACGAAATTGTTTGGTTTTTTTTTGTCATTTATATACTTTCACCCATGTTATTATTATATCAACCTTTGTATCTGGGCACACCATAATACTAGACATGTTGCATGGTGGGCGGTTTAGACTAAGAGAAGGACATTCTGCAATATGTCCTTGGTGGGCGGTATGTCTAATATTTCATGCGTGTAAAAGTTTACCTGACGCTTCCCTAGATGGCGTTGGGATCGAAATAGATCGCGCTATGGTTACGTTACCGAGCAAACCATGTATAGCTTAAGATAATATTTTTTGCGGTCGATTCCGTGTGAATTAAATTGTCCTGATTGAAACAGTTTGTGAGTTTCATTGGGTGTTCTCGCCTTCGGACCTTGAAAACCTGTTCAGTATGCGTAGATCTGGCCTAAGCAAGAAAGCTATATATTTTAAGATTGTTTACATTATAAGAATTAATACTACAGGGTCAAATTAGTCCTTGCGCACATCTGGGACTGGCGCGAGGAAGCGAAACGCCGGGGTGAAAATCTGCTGCTGCGAGAAATCACGGCACTGCGGACAGAGCTCCGGCGGGATCTCATCCCAGCGCTGGGCACGCCACTATTGTGGCGATAAGAGTGGCTAGAGAGGCGCCACGGCGTCCTCACCGGACACGGATGTTTCGGGAGCTCCGGCGGGATCTCATCCCAGCGCTGGGCACGCCACTATTGTGGCGATAAGAGTGGCTAGAGAGGCGCCACGGCGTCCTCACCGGACACGGATGTTTCGGGAGGTTCGTGCTCAGGATAAAGCGGGAAGAAACGCCCGGGAGTCACCGCTGTGTGGATCGCCCGGAGGACACGGTGGATCATACGGTGGAGGTCTGCCCGGCTTGGGCGGAGCACCGCCGTGTCCTCACGGAGGAGATCGGTGGCGGCGATCTCTCGCATCCGGCCCTGGTACGGAGTGAGAGTGCATGGGAGGCCATCACCTCCTTCTGCAAAGCAGTAATGCTCGCGAAGGAGGAGGCTGAACGCGTGAGGGAGAGGCAGGGTTCGCGCCCTCACAACCCTAGTCACCGCAGGAGACGCCCTGGTTGTCGGGAGTCGCATGCTGATGTCCGGCCACCGTAGGCCTCCTGCGGACGGTGAGCGATGGGTAGTTCGCCGTCCGATAAGGACAAGGCCCGAGTCGACGGTGCGTTGTGTTCCACGAACGCCTTAAAGAGATATTAGCATGAATTGATTGTCCATTAGGGCCAATGCCTACCAGGGTTGCAAGTTTGTCCGAAAAGGATATTGGGGCCCTGGCACACAGGCAAATGAAGGAACACGGGTGGGTATTAGTCAGTAAAAGTCTGACACGCCCTCCCGCTCCGCCCAGAGCGGGAGAAGTTATTTGATAATTTCCCACCCAAAAAAAAAAAAAACCCCCCAAAAGACATGTGCGTTCAAATCCGAGAAAGGCCCAAGTAGGTTTTTGTATTTTGCAAAATCATTTTATTATAATTAATGTATTGTTTTAGTGAATAAATAAGTTTACGTTAGTATTTTTTTTAATTCTGTTTTTATTATCATTTTTTTTCAATAAAACGCTTAATACACACCGGTTGGGTAAACTTTTATAATGCGTCTTGAGTCCAAATAGACCGGAGGTTTCAAGACCGCTTGCCGAGCATAAGATTGGAGGTTCAAATGCTAGGCACGAAATGTGCTTTTTTTCATGCATTATATTTTTTATTAATACGAGTATAAAGTATTTTTCTATTATGTTTTATTTAGTAATATTTATAAAGAATCTAAAAATCTAAAACAATAAAATATGTTAATAATCATTTAATAATATTTATTATTGCTATTATTTAACAAAACTTTGATCTTATTTTACTAAAAAGATTTATATTTTACAATTTGATTTGTTAATTTACAGTTATACATATTAGGTTGGGGAAAAAGTCTTTTCGCATTATAGTATGTACGAACTTGTAATTAAATCTCTTTGGCTATACTATTTGTATCTGGCTGGTTTTGGTATCATTGAAAGTTTAAATTTTAAAGAACATAATTCCAAATTCAAATTAGGAAAATGTGTGATTTTCATTTGTTTTTCGTACTGTCAAGATGAGTGAATCTAATGAAGAATTTCGATACACTTTAAAATTTTACTACAAAAAAGGTACAAATGAGACGCAAGCCGCGAAAAAAAATTACGATGTTTATGGACCTAGTGCAGTGTCTGTGAGAGTAGCACAAATTTGGTTTAAGCGTTTTCAATCCGGAAATTTTGATGTCAAAGATGCACGTCGCTCTGGTCGCCCCATTACGGATAAAATGGATGCCATTTTTGAAAAAGTGGAGGAAGATCGGCATATCAGAAGTTACAACGTAGCTGAAGAACTGGGAATAGACCACAAAACAGTTTTGGCATATTTGAAAAAAACTGGGTACAGAAAAAAGCTCGATATTTGGGTACCTCACGAGCTCACTGAAAGAAGCCTAATGAACCGTGTACTCATTTGTGATTCTTTATTACGACGTAATGAAACCGAACCATTTTTGAAGAAGCTGATAACTGGTGATGAAAAGTGGATCACGTACGACAAGAACGTGCGAAAAAGGTCGTGGTCAAAGGCTGGTCAGGCTTCACAGACTGTGGCGAAACCTGGGTTAACTCGCAACAAGGTGATGCTGTGTGTGTGGTGGGATTGGAAGGGCATTATTCGTTATGAGCTGTTACCACCAGGCAGGACCATCGAATCTGAACTCTACTGCGAACAACTGATGAGATTAAAGTAAGAAGTTGAGAGAAAGCGGCCGGAATTAATCAACAGAAGGGGTGTGGTTTTTCATCATGATAACGCTAGACCTCACACATCTTTAGCCACTCAGCAAAAATTAAGAGAGTTTGGCTGGGGGGTGTTAATGTATCCGCCGTATAGTCCTGACCTTGCACCTTCAGATTTCCACCTGTTTCGGTCTCTTCAGAATTCTGTCTGCCTACAGAATTCTGAAGAGACCAAAACAGGTTCAGGTTAGGTTAACATCACGAGAGGACTGCCAAAATCACTTGTCGCGGTATTTTGATCAGAAGTCCCAAAATTTCTATAGCAATGGGATCGTGTCCCTACCTACAAGATGGCAAAAAGTTATCGAACAAAATGGTGCCTACATACTTTAGTTAAATGTAAATAAACTATATTAAACAATGTTTTGAATTTTCTTAAAAAATGCGAAGAAACTTTTTCCCCAACCTATTATTTTGCCAACTGACACAAACGGATCCCTAGACAAGTAATATCCTATTAACGCAAACGTTTAAAAAAATAGGAAGCGCTAGAAATATTTTAGATAGACTTATGCTAACGAAATGTCACGTGATCTGTGATGTCGTCTCTGCATACAAATTTGACATTTGATAGTCTGACAAGCGACATCGAAAGAGACAAGTTTTGATGCGTTTGCGACCTATAAGTTAGTTTGGCAGGATTACAATCATGAGATTAATATTAATAAGTGAATAAACATGTTATCAATAGATAATCAATTAACATCTCTTAATAACTCATGATATATCTACTAAATATATTTCGCTATACCAAATAAAACAGTGGGATCAAATGAGTGTAATTTCTGCGTTCTTCTCATACTTAATTAACAGAACCGCATAAAACTGTAACTATATTTAGTTAACAAAATGTTTTCACTGCAGATACAATTTCCTGTTCTATTATATCTAATAATATTTAACCGGGATTGCGAAGTGTGAAGTGATGAAATATATTAAATTTAGTAGCGAGAGGACGACCTGCGCTTTCTATTATTGTTGGAGTCTGCTTCTCATTTGAGTAACCATCGTCCAACCTGCATTACTACCTGGCATCAAAGTTAATCTTGGAGTTCACTTCGCATCAATCCCAGTTTAAAACCATTTGACCCCACATATTTTCTATTGGATTTAAATCCGGACTTTTCGATGTACAGGATATGACACGCTGGCTAGTTCGTTAAACTGCCACCGGTATGAGTATGACGACGTTCGGTGATGCGATGGTTCAAATCCAAGTCGAAACAATGAATTCTTTTTGCAGTATTCTTTAGATTATTCGTAACGAATTCAATGTTGTAGCAGTGTAATATTTTCCCAGTACATCCACGGCACCGAAACAAAATGCACCTGCCAAGTGCCCGAGCACAATTTGTGCGCCCGACTACCCCGGTTGCCGTAGAGGAAGGGAGTGCAAAGTTCTTGAAGAAGAAGCGCTCCAAGCCAGGGGAAGGCCAGGGGTCGTCCTCTGATGGTGGGCTGAACTCGGGCCGGAGGAAAATTGGCCGGCGGGGTGGGGTCCAAGGACAGGGTGGGGGCAGAGGGCTCACCACCCAGGAGGCCAGCGAGCCCAGCCCAGTTAGCCCAGCCGACCCGGCCCAGGGAGCCGAGAGGCTCCCAATGGAGGGGCTCTCTGATACCTCAGGTGGTGAGACAAGGTCGTACCCGCTACTACGGCCTCCATTATGGCGGCAGCGAGGGCCCTTCAGGTCGGGCCTACGTCAGACGAAATGTCAGAGATGCGGGCGGAGGTCGGCCGCTTGACGGAGCTTCTCTGAAAGGAGAACGAGGTGCTCCGAGCGGACCTGGCCCGGCTCCGAGGAGCTGGCCCTCAGGAGGTACCACAGGGGGCAGAGCAGCAAAGGCAAGGTATTCCCGTGCCTGCGGAAGACCGGGTTATGACCCTGGTGCGGCAAGAGCTGGCTGCCTCCCATAATCGGTTTTCTGTTCTGGAGGGCATTGTCCTGCGCCCTCCGCTAGCGGCGAGCAAGCCAGCCACCTTTGCCGCCACCATGGCTGCCACGGCCTGGCCCACGGCCAAGCACGCGGCGAAGCCCGCGGCCAAACCCGCGGCGGCAAAATTGGTGCCACCCAAGGCCAAGAAAGGCGGGACAGCTGTGCGCAGGTGGCTGTGCAAAAGGCGAGGGCCCCAGCCATGGCGGCGGGAAGGCTGCCCCCACCCCCGCCTTCTAATTCTTCTCGGGCGGATACCGAATGGCAGGTAGCCGGAGAGAACAGGAAGGCGGGTAAGACCAAAAGGGCAGCCAATAGAAAGGAGAGGTGGCAACGGCGCAAGAAGCGAAGCGCCGTGGCTAGGCTCCGCGCCCCGAAGTCCGCAGCTGTAGTAATTACACTACAGCCGGAAGCGGAGAAGAAGGGCGTGACCTACCATAAGGTGCTCGCTAAGGCGTGGGTGGCAGTGAACCTGGAGGAGATCGGCGCCGCCGATGGCTTCCGGATGAAGGTCACTGCGATGGGGGCCCGGATGCTGGAGATCCCCGGGGCGGCCAGCAGCCCTACCGCTGACGCCCTTGCCGAAAGGCTCAGGGCGTCCTTAAATGTGGAAGAGGCCCGGGTGTCCAGGCCTACCAAGTGAGCTGACATGCGCATTTTGGGCCTGGATGACTGAGTGACGGCAGAAGAAGTTGTGGCCGCCGTGGCTAGGACTGGAGGGTGCTCTGCCGAGCAGGTGAGGGTGGGCACCATCCGTCCTGATAACACGGGGATGCAAACCGTTACGGTGAGCTGCCCCGTGTCGGCGGCCCAAAAAATAGCCGAGGAGGGCCGAAGGCTCCGGGTGGGCTGGGTAGCGCAGGTGAAACTGCTGGAACCCAGAACTCTGAGGTGCTTCCGCTGCCGGGTGGGTAACCACGTGGGAGCATGTTGCACCTCGGAGGTGGACCGCAGCGATCACTGCTTCCGCTGTGGTCAGCCCGGTCACAAGGCTAGCTCTTGCAATGACACGCCGCACTGTTTTGCATGTGCGGTCGCTGGCAAGCCGGCCGATCACCGGGCTGGGGGCAAGTCCTGCGCTCCCCCCTCAGACCCAGGGGCAGAGGCAAGCCCTCCGCCACCGCCTTCACCGCCGCAGCCACCACTATTGCCGCCGCCGTTGCCGCCACCACCGTCGTCGCTGCCGCCGCTAACACCATGGCAGGGCCTTCACAAGGGGCCCAGGAGGGGGCTGAAATGGAGTGCCAATAAATGGCGCCTCCTCCAGGCGAACATCAACCACTGCGCCGCCGCTCAGGATCTCTTGCTCCAGAGCATGGCGCAGTGGTCGATTAACATCACCGTGGTCGCTGAGCCGTACTTTGTCCCACACAGGGATGACTGGGTGGAGGACCTGGGCGGCTCAGTGACCATTATTTCGTCGGCCGCCGCCGGTAACCCGTCCCTTGAGGCCGTCAAGAGGGGAGGAAGTTGCGTGGCAGCACGAGTCGGGGAGATTGTCGTGTTGGGAGTATACTTCTCCCCGAACCGAACTCTCGCCGAGTTCCACAACTCCCTTGGGGAGATGAGAGTCATCGTCGTCGGGTACCATCCCCTCCCAGTGATCGTCCTCGGGGACTTCAATGCCAAGAACGTGGCTTGGAGTTCCCGGTATACGGACACACGGGGCAGGATGGTGGAAGACTGGGCTCTGGAGACAGGCCTGGTCGTCCTAAACCAGGGTTCTGTCCCCACGTGTGTGCGGATGCGGGGTGAATCAGTGGTGGACATCTCGTTCGCCAGCCCCGCTCTGTCACCGCGTGTCATCTACTGGCGCGTCATGGAGGGGGTGAAGACCTATTCGGATCACCGGTACATCCGGTTTGACGTCTCCGCCCAGACCTCGGGCGCGCTGGTCCGACAGACCCCGAGTAGCCCGCGGTGGGCGCTGAAGCAGCTGGACCAGGAGCTCCTCCTGGAAGCCACGATCATGCCCTGGGTGTCATCACCGGACAGGCCTGCCGACATCAATGATGAGGCGGAGTGGTTCCGGGAGGCCATGTCCGAAATATGTGACGTAGCAATGCCCCGGGTCCAGCCCGGACGTGCCCGGCGCTAGGTGTGCCGGTGGTCGCGTGAGCTGACCGCTTTACGCGAGGCGTCCGTTGCTGCGCGCCACTGGTACTCCAGGCATCGCAGGCACCGTGTCCGCCCTCCAGATACGGAAGCCATTCAGGCGGAGTTATACGAGGGGTACAGAGCAGCAAAGACTGCCCTCCGAGCAGAGATCCAGCGGGCCAGAGGACTGGCCCGCGAGGAGACGCTGGAGACTCTCAACAGAGACCCGTGGGGACGCCCCTACAAATGGGTGCGAGATAAACTCCGCCCATGGGCTCCCCCGCTGACGCACGAGTCTCCGGCCCCAGCTCGTGAATGACGTGGTGAGCGCTCTGTTCCCTTCGCGAGGGGAACATACTCCCCCACCCATGGCTCCGCCTCCTGTGGTGCCAGATGCGGACCACACCGACGACGACGATGCTCCAGAGGTGACCGAGGTAGATCTGAGAGTGGCGGTACCTAGGCTGAATGCCAAAAATACCGCCCCAGGACCCGACGGCTGGCCTGGAAAAGCCTGGGATCTGGCCTTGGAGGCTCTCAGGTCTCGACTAAGAGGGCTCCTAAGCGCATGCTTGGAGAGGGGCCAGTGCGGGTGGGGCCGGATTTCGCGAAGAGCCAGTTTGGTTTCCGTGGCACTCTACGGTGGATGCCATCATGCGCGTTCGAGCCCTCACGACGGGGGATGCTGTTGCCCGGGGTAGGGTCGTCTTGGCGGTGTCTCTTGACATCGCCAATGCCTTCAATACCTTGCCCTGGAGTTGCATTAGGGAGTCACTTCGATATGACCGGATGCCGACCTACCTCTGTCGTGTGGTCGAGGCCTATTTGACGGACAGGGCCGTCATCTACCCCGGTCACCATGGGGAGTGGAACCGGCGAGTGATGTCGTGCGGTGTCCCACAGGGATCAGTCCTGGGGCCGCATCTGTGGGACATCGGGTACGACTGGGTGCTGCGTGCCGACCTCCCTAGCGGTGTCAGCGTTGTCTGCTACGCTGACGACACGCTGGTCCTGGCGCAGGGGAGGTCGCATCAGGCGGTGGCTGAACTGGCGGCACGCGGGGTTGCGACAATCGTCGATAGAATCCGGCAATTGGGACTCGAGATTGCATTACACAAATCCGAGGCCATGTGTTTTTATAGTCCTCGGAACGCGCCACTGTCGGGTTCCCAGATAAGACGATGAAGTACCTGGGACTCGTCCTCGACAGCCGGTGGAACTTCGTGGAGCATTTTCGACATTTGGCTCCCAGACTGGAGCGGGCCGGGGCTGCCTTGAAGCGGCTCCTGCCCAACCTAGGGGGTCCAAATGCCTCCTTCCGGAGGCTTTATGCGGGGAGCGTGCGGTCCATGGCCCTTTACGGGGCACCGGTGTGGGCGCGTTCCTTAAGGCTGCGACCAGCCCACCGGTTGAACGCGTCACAGATGGTCATGGCCATCAGGCTGGTACGGGGTTACCGCACCGTCTCCCGTTTTGTTTTTTTCTCTTTTGTCCTAGGATTCATCAATAGAATGAACCCTAATCTTATTACAATCTAGCCCTTTAGATAGACTAATAAGAAATTAAATTATAACCTAAACTACTAAATTGTCTTAACTAATACATCATGACACATGTGTCAGAATCAGAATTTTTATTTGTTAAACATAGGTTTTTACATAAAGGTGTTAGGTTAACATAATTGAACGCTATGTTTTGCCGCGCAGGCATACAAATTTTAAATAGAATGTAATTAAAAAACTAAAATACTTAAAAAACTAAATAAAAATAAAACAATAAAGACAAATCGAAGCATAAACTAAAAAAATAATAATATTAAAAATTATCATTTATAAAATCTGGAACAGTATAATAACATATTTCTATTAATAGAGAGGAAAGAGCTTTTTTAAATTTTGATAGGGGCCATGTTCTTATACTATCGGGTACTTTGTTATAAATTTTTGAAGCCATTCCAAAAAAACTCTTTTTCATCAAAGCGGTTCTGCATTTTATGTCGCACAATTGATTTACGTATTGAGACCGCATTGGATTTTTTTTTTACATCAGAAATTTTCGTAAAAAGGTGTAAATTAGTTTTAACAAACAAAGCAGTCTCGTAGATGTACATAGCTGGCATAGTAAGTAATTTTAAAGATTTCAAATGGGGTGAACAAGTTTCGGTAATTTTTAAGCCACACATGGATCGAATACATCGTTTTTGCGCTTTAAAAACAGTTTCTCTTTCAGTAGATTGCCCCCAAAAAATAACACCAAACCTTAGAACGGATGCAACTAATCCGTGATACACTATTAAAAGTGTTTGTGAATGAACTTTTTTTGAAAGCTGAAATAGTGCATATGCAGATTTATTTAATTTTAGACAAATTTCTTCGATATGTGGTTTCCATGTCAGCTTACTATCAATCTTTATACCTAAAAATCTAGCCTCGTTTGTCTCTTCTATTTTGTACTTATCATATTCAACGCGAACATGAGGTTTTTCACACCTTTGATGAAAGTTCATTAATTTTGTTTTGTTTAAATTAATGACTAGGTTATTGGTTATTGCCAGTTAATAATTTTACTTAGACAATCATTAATATCACTCTCGTAATAGACAGGATTAGTACACTTTACAACAGCTGTACTGTCATCGGCAAACAGTACCATATTCTGAGATATGACTTTTGGGAGATCATTAATATATATTAAAAAGAGTAGCGGCCCCAGCACGCTACCTTGAGGTACCCCGTATTTTATAGCTCTTGCTTCAGATGTGTAAATGGTTAATAAATTACTTTTTGGACAGAGTTGTGATATTTCTGTGCACTGGATTCTATTATCCAGATACGACTCCACAAGTTTCAAAATATCCAATAATTCCTCGTATTCCATAGCCATACAGTTTTTTTGGCAAAATTTTATGACTCACATCGTCAAATGCTTTCGTCATGTCGGTGTATAGAGCACATACCGGAGCTCTTTCGTCGACAGACGTCATACCATGAGAAAGGAGGTCGAACAGTGCCATATTGATATTAATATTTTTGCGAAATCCGTTTTGTTCGTTGCAAAATAACTTATATTTTTCAAAATAATTATAAATTTAATTGTAAATTACTTTTTCGTTTTTTTTTTTTTAATTTGAATTTTTGCTATGGGTCTATAATTTTTAACATCTGATTTATCATCTTTTTTAAATAAGGGCTTAATAATTACTTTTTTAAGACTATTAGGAAAAACACCGTTTGTTATGCATAAATTAATAATGTGCGTTAGTGGTCGAGCTATAACTTCTTCAGTATATTTAACAACTTGTGTGCGCATTCCATCATAGCCTTCAGTATTTGTGTTTTTATGATTAGTAATTATTTTGATTAGGTCAACAGGTAAAACTGGTTGCATAAATAATGATTGTGAAATAAAGTTGTTAAAAATATTTTTACTAGCTGGAATAACGTTACTTTGTATATTACTTTCAATCACATCTACAAAAAAGTTATTAAATTCATTTGCCATCTCCTTGGGATGTGTGATTGTGAAATTACCTTTTTTTAAGGACGGTATTAGTTGTTGTGGTAGGCGATATTTGGACTTGTTTATTACTTGCCATGCAGCTTTTGATTTATTTTGAGAAGTGTTTATGAAGTGATTATTTTGAGTTTTCTGTGTTAGTTGTATTATTTTTTTGTAAATCTTAGTATAATTCTTAAAATCAAGTTTATTTTTACTGTCAGGTTTAAATCTATACGTCCAAAGTAATTTTCTTTGCTTCCTACTGCAGATCTTTATACCACGAGATATCCATTTGGTTCTAGTATTCGTTTTTATTGAGACAGTTTTTGTTGGAAAGCATAATTTATATAACATCAAAAAATCTTCTGCAACTCATTCACATCATTTGTGTTATACACTTGCGTAAAGGACAAACTGCTCAAATATTTTTTAAACTTCTTTAAATTTTCGGCTGTTATGTCTTGCTTTTGAGTTTAAAAAAAATTCAGTTTACATGATTTATGAATGGGTACACTTAGTATTTGAGATGTATGATCTGACAGAATTAGGTTTATTATTTGTGCTTTACAGTCTTTTCTTTAGGTGTGTGCAAAGTTATCCAAACAGGAGTTGCTGCTTAATCTAGTAGGCTTGGAAAGGGCTAAGTTAAGGTTAAATTGACTTAGAAATTGTTCAAATTCAAATGTGAATTTATTTCTTTTTAAAATCAAATGTCAATGTTAAAGTCGCCAGTTAAGATTACTTTTTTATTAGAAAGTGAACAAAACTTTCTTAATATATTTTCTCATTTTTCATAAAATATATTGTAATTGTGTTTAGACATTCGATATATACAAATAATAATAATCTTATGATGTATTAATTCTATGGCACATGATTCGAAATCACCCGACACCGACTGTTTTGCTTCGTCTGGTATTTCTCTAAATTGAAGTCCCGCTCTAACAAGAATGCACGTACCCCCGTGCTTGGCCTTTCTAGAAAAAAAAGCTGCTGGTACAAAATTAGGTATATGCAACAAATGTTCATAACCTGTCTCGATAAAATGTTCTGATATACATATTACATCAATATTATTTCCTGTGTTATAAAGCTCTTCTATTTTGACTGTTAGTGTATCTGATTTGTGCATCAGTCCCGCTATGTTTTGATGAAGTATATTTAAGTACTTATAGAAAAAACTGAGAATTTGTTTGTGACTCTATAACTGTTGTTTCTTTTTGTGTATTTTGGGAACAATCGACTGCTGAGCTATTAGAAGTAGTGGCTGTCATAGTGCTATAGTATAAGATCATGTTTATTAAATCCAATATAATAATGCGTAAACCTTTGTTATTAAGTGTTCCGTAATTTTTGCTGTATGTAAGTGTATGGTAAATTAAGGTTAGAATCTAATACATACGCATAATTACATGTTTCGACGTCCATATATAATAGATTATTGAAAGTCTCCACTAGGGTGTTGAACATAATATTAACATTATTCATATATTTAAAAAGTGGTAGGCATATTATAAAAGTAGTATGATTCAGGGGTAATATTTTTTTACGAATGAGTACAACAAGTTCAATGTAGTTTTGTGTTCTTTTGAAATCTTCTTCAGCTATATAGTTTATACAGAAATCTGATTTAGTAAAATCTTGGACTTTTCTATCTATGTTGTCTAGTATTTGTTCTAAATCACAATTCGGCTTACGATAGTAACAGATTTCATGACTGTTTAATAAACTAGTGCTATTCATTATTTTACATATTCTACTGCTATTTTCACTACTGATAATGCATATTTTATGCTGAAAACGCGCCTGTTGTAGATCAAGTTTAACAAGTTTGCTCGGTTCTGCATTATTAGGAGGGGAAGTACGAGGGACATCTCTGCTTTGAGTTTTGCTGTCTTGATGAATATAAGTATTATCAATATTCACATCAGTTTGTGTTTCTCTGGTTTGTCTTGACTGAGTTTTTTTGGGTGTTGTTGGCTTATGTTTGACTGGAGAAATAGCAATTCTTTTATAGAAAGTGTTTTTCCTGGATAATTCTTCATTACTTAGTTTCAAACTGCTATTTTCTAAAGTTAATATCTCAATTTCCTTATGTGCACTATTTATTTGAGACGTCAACTCATCAATCTTATCTTGCAACTTTTTTATTTGATGGTTATCTTCATCTTCTGACATTTCAGGCATACTATTTGTGGTTGTACGAGCTACGCTGTACATTGACTTTTGTGGTAGTTTGTACGTCACACTCATTAATGCACATCAATATTGTTTAGATGTGCATTTCTCCAACATAGCATTTAAGTGTAATAATAATTGTGTAATTATATTTAGTAGCAATAAATCCATCAAGGGAATTGTTCGTCTACTCATTTACATAACATAACAACTACATAACATTTTCACTGTTGGGCATTACAACCCCAACATTTGGTCCTTCGAGCAATTTAGTGTTGTGTGTTTTATATCTTTTACGGTCGCGAATCGGTTGGAATGGTCTCTCACAAGCGAGTCGCCCCGGTAACCAATTGAGAAGTCGCATATCGTAGAAGAGGAAACTTGCACAATACCAAGAACCGGAAGTGTGGAGCAACAGCCTACTTCTCAAAACAAAGTTCGTCAATTCGTCGGAAAGTTTGGCAACATGACGCCATCAGCAAATACTTGCGAGAGTCAGAGCGAACTTTATGAAAACATCAAAAAAGTCGGCATCAACATCAAGAAGGATGGCTGGGACAGGAAGAACGTGGACTACTTCAAACGGCGTATGCAAATGCTAGAAAATTTATGGAGTGAATTCCAGTTCAACCATGATCGTCTGTCTACAGAAGTAAGTGCAAGTCATCCTTACTTTACAAGTGATTTATATAATACAGCATTGAGGTGTTATAAGGAAGTCAAGGAGTTGATTCTCCAACAAAATCAGCAACTGTTGATGCACAAACGGTCCATAGAGAGCCCGGTGGTGCAACCAACAACGTTCGAAAGTACCTCTGAACAAGATAAAGCAGGTACATCGGGCAAGAAATTACAAGAACAAAACAGCGAGGAGGAAGAAGAAACCAGTAACACAAATGAGAGCAACAACAGGGATCAATCGCCTCCTCTGCAACAACAAGTCCCACACAAGAGGGACACGGGGTCCAACAGTAAACTGGACGACCTCTTACGCAAACAATCGGCGAACTTCAAGGCCTTCATGAGAGCTGTCGCCAACATTCAAGTAGAGTTTATCACAGAAAAATGGGAATTCCAGGATGCGTTGCAAACGTTACAAGCACGTTGGTCTGCTATTGACAGCCTCCATTGGGAAATCAAGTGCGAACTTAACGGGGACAAGAACGCAGTTTATGAAGAGCGCTATACTAGATTCGAGAATCAATATATCGATCTCAAGAAGGCATTAAATACCAAGATGTGGTGCGGAGCTTATCGAGAAAAAACAACACCAAAGTTAGATATACCAGTATTCCACGGAGAGTTTAACCAGTGGATACCGTTCAAAGACCTGTTCACGGAAGCCATCCATAACAATACATCCTTGTCAAATGCACAGAAGATGCAATTTTTGAAAAGCAAGGTCCAAGGAGAAGCTGAAAGGTTGATACAACACTTACAAATAAGCTCGGATAACTATCTTGTGTGTTGGGACATTCTCAACAATTGATACAACAACAAAAAACTTATATTTACATCGCATATCAACATGCTCTTCAACCTGCCTACTATGCAACAACAGTCATTAGCACCGATCAAGAAAATACATGACGTCACAATAGAATGTTTGCACGCCATCAAGAATTTAGAAGTGGATATCAGAACCTGGGATCCGCTACTAGTGCACATTTTGGCACAAAAACTGGACGCTGAGACATACTCAGATTACATTGAATCACTGAAGAACTCGCGAGAATTACCTGTATTAAAGGATTTCTTAGACTACCTAGAGGCGAAGTTCACTTCAATGGAATCATCGCAGCGTAAACAAGACAACTATCAGAAGACAAGTTCTGCAACAAATCAGAATCAAGAAGCATCCCATAACAAAAAACACAGCTATCACACCAACAAGAATCAAGCGGCTAGTAACAACAAGGTTACGAAATCGTTCCATGCGTCAACGTTTACTTGTCCACTCTGCAACGACGAGCATGGCCTCTATTTTTGTGCAAAGTTTTTAGAAATGTCAAATGACGAAAAACTTAACACAATAAACAAATTGCAAGTCTGCATTAATTGCCTGTACAGCCATAAGGGCACAAAATGTACGTCTAACAACCGATGTCGCAAGTGCAAAGCTAAGCACAGTACGTTATTGCACGAGGCTGCATCAAAAAACAAAGAACAAAATCAAACAAATTCATCATCTCATGTCTCTCAAAATGATGAAGGAACTTCGGAGATACTATTAGCGACCGCCATAGTAAAGGTAGAGGGAGCTGATGGAACTCAGTACAACATGCGAGCTCTTGTGGATCAAGGGTCTCAGATATCACTGATAACAGAACGCGCAGCTCAACTTCTCGGGATCAAGCGCCACAAATGTAAGGGAGTTTTCTTTGGAGTTGGAGAAAAGGAGAGCAATTGCAAGGGCATGATAACTATTTCATGCAGCTCAGTCTTCAGCGACTACACTTTCAGAAAATCAGTATACATAATGAAAAATTTAATCAAAAATTTACCTAACAATACTTTTACAAAACCATCATGGCCACAAATACAAGATATCAACTTGGCGGATCCGGAATACAACAGCAGCCGACCAGTAGATCTGCTATTTGGAGCAGACATTTACTCCCAGATCATGCTAGGAGGAATGATTAAAGGCGATGACGTCACACGGCCCATCGCACAACAAACATACTTAGGCTGGCTATTATGCGGACACGTCAAAACTACAAAATTACAATGCAACGTCATGTTGAACAATCTCGAGGATATGATTCAGTTTTGGGATTCTGAAGATATCAAGGACAGAGCCGATTTCTCAGTGGAAGATCAGAAATGCGTTGAGTACTACACCAACACCACACAACGGTTAGAAAATGGACGATACGAAGTGAGACTTCCAATGATAAACGACTGGGAATGCAAGCTAGGCTTCTCCAAACAGATGGCCATTGCCCAATTCAAAACATTAGAATGAAGATTGGGAAAACAATATCATTTAGCAAAAGCCTATAAAGAATTTATAGCAGAGTACATTGACTTAGGTCACATGCAACAATCAACATGTAACAAGACACTCGACTGCTATTTGCCGCATCATGGCGTCGAACGCGCCGAGTCAACAACAACCAAGTACAGGGTTGTGTTTAATGCATCCGCAAAAACGACTACCGGTTGGAGCTTAAACGATCTCATGTACAAGGGCCCAAACCTACAACAAGATTTACAAACAACATTAATACAGTGGAGGCAATACAAGTATGCTTACACAGCTGATATAGAAAAGATGTACAGGCAAATTTTAGTGGCCCACTGTGACCAAAGCCTACAACAGATTGGCTGGCGAGAATCACCGGAACAACCTCTACTTTCATATCAACTTGCTACAGTAACTTATGGCACCAAAGCAGCGCCGTTCCTGGCCATAATGACACTACGAAGATTGGCGGAGGACGAGCGTCAAAATTTTCCGGAAGCTTCAAAGGTAGTGGAGGAGTCATTTTACGTCGATGATCTCGTTCACGGATCACATACTATTGCACAAGGACAGAAGCTAATTTCGGACCTAAAACAATTACTCAAGAGTGGAGGGTTCAACCTTAGAAAATGGTCATCGAATGAACCCCGACTCTTGGAAAATGCAACAGCTCAACATAACAACGAAAACACTGTCTTCAACTTCAAAACGGATCAAACATCAAAAACATTGGGCCTATGCTGGAATTCGATGGAAGACAAATTTACATTCCAATGTTCGATTTCAAGCGTCAACAAGAAACATACAAAACGCAGCTTATTAGCTGAAATATCAAAATTGTTTGACCCACTTGGCTGGCTAGCTCCCTTATCAACAAAATTAAAATTGTTATTCCAAAAGGTCTGGGAGGTCAAATTACAATGGGACGACGATGTTCCCGACAACATACACAAAGAATGGTGCAAAATACAAACGGACATAAAGGCGATCAACTTGTGTGAAGTACCAAGATGTGCATTAATGAGTGTGACGTACAAACTACCACAAAGGTCAATGTACAGCGTAGCTCGTACATATTGCCCACTCACAAAAGGTAATTGTACAATAAAAATGAAAAGTTATGTTAATAATGAAATGTTAAGTACTACTATACAAATAAATCACAACGCCCAATAGGCGACGTTGCTTTGTTGAGTGTACGTGCACTCGATAAGTGCAATACGCCGTTGTCGTCTGTGACGTCAAATACAGCTGCGTTGTCCACGATGCTTGCAGTCGACCTCCTTCGGGGCGCTGGATTGGGAACAGGTGGTGCTTCAGGTTTCTCTTGACTCGTGCAATGTTTACGAAGTCGGTGGTAAGCATATATTGCGCCTGCTGTTGCTGCTACTGTTGCCAATACGTATATGACGACATATTGGTGAACATCGTGGTATGTTGCCCGATCAGATATGATGTCTTCTGCGGCCGCGGCTTTCATCTGTTCTATCTGTTTTCCCAAATCTTGCAGTAATGAGCACTGCTCCATTACCGTCTCATTCTCGGGTTCATGTTTCAAAACCGGTACCGATAGATTGATGATCCGATTGATTGGTGGGATTTCCAGCGTGATTTCTTCAACCTGGGTATGCATTGTGTCCATGAGTTGGCTTCGGGAATGTACAGTGAACGTCTCACTATTGATAGTGCAGTCGCTACCGAGTGTCATTACCCCTGCGTTGCTAAGTACTTCAGTAGAAACTTGATTCCCGCATATGACGCGTATTTTGCAAGCGTCACAGCAAAAGTACATGTAGCTATTTATGTTGCTAAGTTCCAGCCACGTGTTTTGACAGCTCTCATGTTTGATTTTGCAGCCCGACGAGTCTTGTCTCTTCTTGCAGAGGCTCTCGTCAGACTTCATGTGGTATATTGGTGACCTCGTGGGGCACAACAGAGTCGTACTGTCGTAGTGCATGCATTGATGTAGGTCAGTTCTAGTCATCGGTAGGTATGAATCTTTCTGTATGTTGATTGATAATAGTTCCGCTATAGGAAGTAGGGTGACCATGTCGACGCCATTCTTTTTTGGGACAGGTATGACATGGTAAACTTCGTAGTTTTCTCTGCTAATTAGCGGCACCCGTATCTCAATGATTAGATATCTCTCTGTCATTTTTGCCTTCACTTGTAGAAGGTGGTATAGGCGGGAGAAATCATCTTGAATGTTGGTGATAGGAAGTGCCACATCCTTTGATAGCTGACCGGATATGACGTTCAGTTCGTCCCGTAGCTGTTCTGGCGCAATGAGGTGTAAGTTCATCTTGCCATTGTAAATATTGGTTACGGTATCCAAAAGAATCTCTTGAACGTTTCTTAGATGCTCTATATAGCTGTTTGCAGAGATAGCAGACATCACAAACTCGATTGATAGTTCTTGAGACTCAATTTCTTGCTGAAGGTTGCTTGTGAGCTTGTCTAGGCTTAGCAGATGTTGATTAAATAATTTGTGTTGTTTTGCAATTGTTTCTTTCGATCTTCTTAGTACGTTGTATTCGGCTTCTATTATTGATGTCTGATTTTTAGACAATAGAGCCAGATGTTTCTCATTTTCCTTGATGAGTTCTATATCCCGTTGATATTGTTCGGCGAATTGGTCATCCAATACTCCGAACAAGGAACGTGCGATTGACCCGACACCGTTGATAAGGCCGCGTTTGCTTCTCATGTTCACCCGACCTTGCGGATTCAGCAAAATGCGGTTGTAGTGTTCAAGTTCAGCGAACGCGTGATGTAATTGTAATATAATAACGTTGCATTGAGTCTTCTGTTTTAGTTTTGAACATATGATTTCGAGATGATCGTTGAATATGGTGAACACTGCTGTACCATGCCAGTAGGGTTTGACGTCGTAGTAGACAACTATCTTCCACTCGTCGCGAATCAATTTCATGTTGGCAATTTCTTTATCAAAATATAGGCCTTGTTGCAATTCGATAAAGTTTGTTGTGTTTAAAAAAAAAAAAAAAAAGCCGCGGCCGCAGAAGACATCATATCTGATCGGGCAACATACCACGATGTTCACCAATATGTCGTCATATACGTATTGGCAACAGTAGCAGCAACAGCAGGCGCAATATATGCTTACCACCGACTTCGTAAACATTGCACGAGTCAAGAGAAACCTGAAGCACCACCTGTTCCCAATCCAGCGCCCCGAAGGAGGTCGACTGCAAGCATCGTGGACAACGCAGCTGTATTTGACGTCACAGACGACAACGGCGTATTGCACTTATCGAGTGCACGTACACTCAACAAAGCAACGTCGCCTATTGGGCGTTGTGATTTATTTGTATAGTAGTACTTAACATTTCATTATTAACATAACTTTTCATTTTTATTGTACAATTACCTTTTGTGAGTGGGCAATATGTACGAGCTACGCTGTACATTGACCTTTGTGGTAGTTTGTACGTCACACTCATTAATGCACATCAATATTGTTTAGATGTGCATTTCTCCAACATAGCATTTAAGTGTAATAATTGTGTAATTATATTTAGTAGCAATAAATCCATCAAGGGAATTGTTCGTCTACTCATTTACATAACATAACAACTACATAACATTTTCACTGTTGGGCATTACAACCCCAACAGTGGTACAATTCAGAGTTTGAGACGTGTTGTTGCTGTCATCGTGGTTAGATTCCGATCTTCTGCTGCGGTTACGACGGAATTTTATATTATCCAAGAAGTTCATGTAAGTGGATTCTTCTTTCAATGTTGACGGAAGTTGTAGAAAGTGTTTTTCCTGGATAATTCTTCATTACTTAGTTTCAAACTGCTATTTTCTAAAGTTAATATCTCAATTTCCTTATGTGCACTATTTATTTGAGACGTCAACTCATCAATCTTATCTTGCAACTTTTTTATTTGATGGTTATCTTCATCTTCTGACATTTCAGGCATACTATTTGTGGTACAATTCAGAGTTTGAGACGTGTTGTTGCTGTCATCGTGGTTAGATTCCGATCTTCTGCTGCGGTTACGACGGAATTTTATATTATCCAAGAAGTTCATATAAGTGGATTCTTCTTTCAATGTTGACAAGAAAAATATTTTTAATTTATTTAATTAAAAAATTAAAACTACTACTTCTTAGTATATTTTTTTGAACTGTCAACACTAAAATGGGTTTGGTAACACTGTATGACAGTTGAAATGGTTATTATATAGTTATAGTACTAACTAATAAATGTTGCTGTCCTCAATATTTATTTGTAAAATGTAATATTGATGTCTTGCAACACTATGATTAGTCTTGTAACACTGATTATTCTAATTTTGCTATTCAATACTAGATGGTGCTGTTTCCAATATAATTACATCGTTTGAATAAAAAACGGAATTCGTAGTGTTTTTTCTTGAATAGTTTTAACTAACAATGTGTTTGGAAACGTTTTAAGTGTCACTATATTTGTTACCAGATCAAGAAACGATAATAACAGTTCAAAGTTCACTTGTTTTTCTTCATTGCACGAATAAAGTCACTGTTTTGAAAGTTCTTAAATCACAGCTAATTTGTTAATTATTCAACAAAAATACGCAATAACACTGTTATCGCTCATTTGTAAGTTCAGTTTCACTTTTACGCACAGTACATTATCCAATTTTAAGAAGAAAACTAATATTTGATTAATTTAACACGGAGCACGACACAGTGCGCACACACTCCCGTGATCGATCTTGGTTCTAACTGTGTCCAATAGCACTTTTCTTATTGTCTCTATTAAGGCGAATACACTTCATTCTTGTGTTGGTTTGGCACTTTTGTACTTTACACTATTCATTAACACTAAACACTAACTCGAACGGTTTTGTTCTTTTTAGTCTTCTTACTATGTTTGTGTGATCGAGAAGCTGGATTGCCTCGACGTCCACATTGTGATGAAGCCTCTTTTCGTGAGCTTCTGCAAATTTCTGGATCACTTTATCGATGAACTCAACTTTTAGATCCCGATAGAGGTCATCATTTCGTATGTACCAAGGTGCATTAACAATTTCCCTTAGCACTTTGTTCTGGAATCGTTGTATTATTAATATATTGGTCAGTTTGGTGCAGCCCCATCCAGCTGGATACCATAAGTCCAAACTGGCATCAGGACTGGTCTGTATAGCAATAATTTGTTTTGAACGGACAGCATGGAGTTTCTTCCAAGCAGCCAATACATTCTTTTGAATCGGTGGTCGAGTTCATGTTTTTTCTTCTTGACGTGGGCTTTCCAGCGTAACTTTGCGTCACGGGTCATACCGAGATAATTGGCTGTATTCTCGTATGGGACTTGTTTATTGTTTATGTAAACTGGAGAATACTGATTTTTTATGTTGGAAAAGGCTATGTGAACAGATTTGGATTCATTAAGTTTAATCTTCCATTTTTTGGTCCAGTTATAAACTTGATTTACAGCCATTTGGACCTTTTCTACTGCTTCTTCGTGACTGTTTCCTACAGCCATTATGGCTGTATCATCAGCAAAGGTCCCAATCGTGTTTTGCTCTAATTCAGGAATATCGCAAGTGTATAGGTACAGGATCGGACCTAACACACTTCCTTGCGGTATGCCAGCATTAATTTGTTTCAGTTCTGAGTAGGCGTCATCTTGTCTTATTCTAATGGCTCTGTTCAGAATGTAGGATTCTAATATATCTGCAAACTGCTTTTGTAACAGGCTTTTCAATTTGTGTATAAGGCCTTCATTCCATACTTTGTGAAGCGCTTGCGCCACGTCTAAGAATACGGTTAGCACATACTTTCTTGTCTTCAAGGGCGTTTCCTATTACGTTTGTGATCATATGCACTTGATCGATGGTAGAGTGTTTTTCTCGAAAACCAAATTGGTGCTCTGGTATGATGTTTTTATTATATATTATTGGATTAAGCCGTTTGATAACAGCTTTTCAAATAACTTGGACATGATTGGTAGTAAGGAAATGGGCCTATATGATGATGTTTCGTGAACCGGTTTTCCTGGCTTGGCTATCATTATTACTTCAGCCACCTTCCATAAGTCTGGTACATATTTTAGCCTTAGTGCAGCATTAATGGTTCGGAGCATTAATAAGGGTGGTTAACTTAACCAGACCCTTTCTTGGTAGGTTATGTAGTATTTCTCCGGTTATTAAATCGTAACCTGGTGATTTACGTGTACTTATATTACGTTTTATTTCTCGTGCAACTTCTCTCGGTGTTACTAGTTTTATTGTTACTTCATTTTCAGATGTCACCATAATAGCCGAAGCCACGGTCTCCCGTGAGGCGGCGAGCCTCCTTGCCAGACTGCCGCCATGGGATCTAGAGGCAAAAGTCCTCGCGCACATCTGGGAGTGGCGCGAGGAGGCGAAACGCCGGGGTGAAACTCCGCTGCCGTGAGAAATCACGGCACAGCGGACAGAGCTCCGGCGGGATCTCATGGCGACATGGAGAGTGCGATTGTCGCAACCCAGCGCTGGGCACTCCACAATTGTGGCGATCAATCCCCTCTTTGAGGAGTGGCTAGAGAGGCGTCACGGCGTCCTCACCTTCCGCCTGACGCAGGTCCTCACCGGACACGGTTGTTTCGGGAGATTCCTGTTCAGGATAAAGCGGGAGGAAACGCCCGGGTGTCACCACTGTGTGAATCGCCCGGAGAACACGGTGGAGCATACGGTGGAGGTCTGCCCAGCTTGGGCGGAGCACCGCCGTGTCCTCTCGGAGGCGATCGGTGGCGGTGATCTCTGGTTCAGGCCATGGTTCGGAGCAAGAGTGCATGGGAGGCCGTCACCTCCTCCTGCGAAGCAGTAATGCTAGCGAAGGAGGAGACGGAACGCGTGAGGGTGAGACAAGGTTCGCGCCCTCGCGCCCTTAGTCGCCGCAGGAGACGCCCCGGGCGTCGGGAGCCGCAATCCGATTTCCGGCCACCGTAGGCGCGGGCCTGCGGGCGGTGAGCGCTGGGTAGCTCGCCATCCGATAAGGACCAGGCCCGGGTCGATGGCGCGTTGTGTTCCACGCGCGCCTCATAGAGATGCCAGCACAAACTGACGGGGTCCGTTAGGACCAATGCCTGCCAGGGTTGCGAGTTTGTCCGAAAGGGATATCGTGGCCCTGGCACACAGGCAACGGAAGGAACACGGGCGGGTTTTAGTCAGTAAAAGTCTGACACGCCCTCCCGCTCCGCCCATAGCGGGAGAAGTTATTTGATAATTTCCCACCCAAAAAAAAAAAAGCATTGTTATATTTTAAAACTTGAGGGGTTAGCACATACTAACGCAGACTGTACCTGTCTATCGATTCTATTGCTGGCTCATGATTAGCAGATGACTTAAGAAGCATTAGTATTATTTTAGCTACATAAATGTCTAAATCACACACCTCAGTACCAAACCTTCCACAGCATTCACAATGACTTATGCTGCGTTGCCTCACTAAATAACCTGCAAGAACAAGTTCCCAACACAGCCTCGTATATTCCGCCATTGACTGCTGATTAACGACACCCATTCATATTTTGCCGAGCCCACACGCTTGACGCCATTGCTGCGTTAATTACTTTAGTTAATGTTCACTTTTCCTTGATGTTGTTAGCTAATAAGGATTTCTGCTGGTATTTCTTACAAGTTGCTGTTTTTGTTGAATCTTCATGGCTCCTTTGGAAACATCACTGGTAATATATTTTACACTAGCTATTGCCCTCGTTTTTGTCCGCGTGGAGGTTGGAAATAATCCCACGGAATTGCATTACCGGTATCAAAAAGTATTATGTCCTATCCCAGGTCCAGGTCAGGCGGTCTACCAGCCTGTGTGCCAAATTTCATCTAAATCCATTCAGCCGTTAAGACGTGTAAAGATAACAGACAAATAGACAAAGTTACTATCGTATTTATTACCTATATGGATTGAATTACCAGCAATATTAACAAAGAGAGATAGAATCAGCTGTTTATGCTCTGGTGCATAGCTAGTTGTAACGGTAACTGTATAAAGTAACTGCGTTCAATATTACTTGGATGCCTTGTCATCCATGAGGCATAAATATCAGATCAACAGTTATGAAATGTATTCCGTAGTTCTCATCTACGGAATACTAACTTAACAGGAATGTAATTAATCCACAGTCATGCTGATTTTCACGACTTAGCAACGATGAAAACCCGAGACAATCTACGTTTTGTTTTTATTATTACCCGACTGCCAAGGAAGGGTTGCCAAGGTTTTTCGCGTGTATCTTGTATGTATATATTTTGTATGTAAATTTCTTTATTAACTCGTATCTTCCAAACGGCTGGGTGGATTTCAACAGTTAAGGTATCGTTATAGTCGCCTTAAAAATTTAAATTTAAAATTATTAATATTTTAATTTATTTATTATTTTAATATTATCTTATTAAAAAAAAAAATCTAAAATAAAATAAATAATAAAAAAAACCGACTGCAAAAAAGACAATTTAAAAGTAATGCACTAAAAAGACCGAAACAATTTTAAGAACCGACTCGCTGACTAAACAGATAAATAAAATTGTGACACTTTTGTGTGGGACACTTTTTAATGTAAGAGGTCCCCCGACAGCAATGATATGTTATTACTTCATAATCTGATGCTGAACAAAATGGAAATCTATACAGAACCAAGTTTTGAATCGTGAATAATTTCATTACTGAAACTTTAACTGAATTTACTGAATACTGGAAACTTTTTCTATCAAAAAGTGATTTTTATGTGTCCAGTACAAAGCAAATTGTGCTATCAGCAAAAACCAAAATGTAGTGCGGAATACAAATTGAAAAACGTGTGTATAAATAAAAGTTCGCGCCAAAAAATTGGGAATTCCGTTCTGAATCCATCCACAATTTTCGACCAATATTTTATCAGCATTCCAACAATAGGATAGTATACTAATTGTTGATAATTGGCAGGTAAAGTCTGTATTTCTGTTCTATACGATTTTTTGAAGGATGCAACGTATTTCAACGTCAACGTATTTCCACGTCGACCTATTTCCAAGTCAACGTATTTCCACGTCGACATATTTCCACGTCAACGTAGTCGTTTTGAGGTGGCTTAGCGACCATGCTCTGCAATTAGTTGCGGTCTCTAATGTCGATGCGTTCATACCTAAATACCTACAATACGTGACTAATTTTGTAACCACAAGTAACAGATTTGAGTGTCGTACGTTTGTGTCAATCAATCAATCAACTCAGCCTATCGCAGTCCACTGCTGGACATAGGCCTCTCCCAGGCTGCGCCACAACACCCTGTCCTCCGCCTTTCGCATCCAGGCGGTTTTGTTTATATACATTTATAGATTACAGATACAAGTAAATGTACAGATTTAACACAGAATGACAACAAGCGATCTTAAAAATACAACGAGTAGTCTAGGAGTTATGCGGAACAGATGAAAATAATAGTCTGTTAAAATCACAACCCACCTTTTGGCTTTGCCGTACTCGAGTAAAAATGAAGATACATTTTATTTTCCTTCCTCCTTTGGCAAAACTAACTCTTTCAGATGTAGATTTCAGTGCATGTGTTGAGACTGAAGAAAATGCTAAAACTCGGATCGTAGACAAAGGAAATCAGGAATAGTGAAATGCGAGCTATTTGACGTGTTTTTTTGTTCTCATTCGCTGTGATTTAGGAGAAATAGTTCCTACTTCTATTTGGTATGAATTCTTTGTTAGAGGATTAGAGTTTACCTACTTTGTACTTTGAGGAGAGTATTTAAGTGGCATTTGTTTTTTTGTTTTTAAGTTAGTTGAATTGTGAAGTTTGAAGTTATTTACTGAAATTATGTTCATTTCTGTAAGAAGATCTTGTAGGCCACTTTTATACGGCAGGTTTTCTGTCAATGCTCGTATGACTGACTGATCCCTGAGAGGAAATGCTGAAACTAACGACACAACTCGACAGTTCATGATCTCAAGTCCAAACATCACTATAATAAAAAGCCTCGTTGTTTTTACTGCCAGTCGAATTATATCCGACTACAAATACATCAATGCCCGTCGGCTTTTCCTTATTGTAATTAAGACATTCCCGAAATGAGGAAACATTCTTCTTTAGCTCTGCTTTTATATAAGTATTTTATTATTTTCTTATATTATTTTATTTATATTATATTATGTCTTATATATTGTTCTACATAAACTTCAAGTATTGCGCATATCACGTTAATATTGAAAAAAAAAAGAAATTAAACGTATAAAAGTAGAGCAAAAAAGAGATTAAAACTAGTGGTATTATTACGATTATTATTATACCAAAGATCCAGTTATCGCATCCTACCGGTACCTATGAGGATTTCAGTTTATACGACACATAAAACATAGGTAATAGCTAAAAGACTCAAAGTATTACGCCACGAGCGACGTCGTAGCACGCACTGTGCTACGGCGTAGCTAACACCGTGCTACGGCGTAGCTAACACCGTGCTACGGCGTAGCTAACACCGTGCTACGGCGTAGCTAACACTGGTTCGGAATGTTTGAGGAAAACTTATCGGACTTATTTAGTTCAGTTCCATCAAGAAGTCTTTAAATCGAAATAATAACATTTATTTTCAGCGGATTTTTTGTCACATTGCCCCAATATATCGTGCTCTTAAATTGTTATGGCTATGATAAATCCCGTATATTTTCAACTACTTGAATTAAACCGCAAAAAGAAATATTATGTACAACTTTTATGTCATACGTAACACCATAAAACTGATATTACGTCACAAGTCACTTGTCAAACATCTTGGACGAAACAATATTGACGCAGTAATTATAGATACAGAACTATTATTCCATACAGACGTCAAAATGGACATCGAGTACAACATACAAAAAAAAAAACCTGGAGATGAGGTCTAAAGCCAAAGTAAAGTATTGCTATAACTAACTTTCTATAGTCTAGTGTCCTACAAGAGTAACTGAGGAGTTTTTGCTGATTCTTCTCTACAGGAAACGACCACTTGGGACCATGCGCCTAGCTTCTGACGTTTCATAAGTGCCCATGTAGGTTTATTTTAAATAATTATAATATATTATTGAATTATACCTATGTTAAAGGTTTTTTTAACAATTTGCTACCGCAGTCATGATTCCACAATCTGTCAGTCAACATACTGTAACGATTCATACTCGTACACACACAAGTGATTTCTTATCGTTCTATTTATTATTATTATTAATTACATACTCGAGGGTAAAAGGATTTTCTGCATCAACTTTATGCGGGCGAGTTATATCGAACCAAACGATTCTCTCGAGGGCCAATAAACCGGCGATAAAGGTATTTTTTATGTTAAACTTGATTTATAGCCCCTATTTTATGGTGATTTTATATAAGAAGCCATAGGGAAGCGTAGTTTTAGTGTAGAGGGGGAAGGGGGGCTAGTATATTGCTTACGGGAGAATAAGATTGGAAATAGATTACACAAAACACTAGAATTACTAATATTAATGTTTTTATTTAGTTAAAGATCATAACATAACATTACGCCTGTATTCCTCAAAGGTTTAGGCAGAGGGGTAACTTAGTACACCCACATGTTGCTAGTTATTTTGAAGTCCTATGTAATAATGGGCGAGCCTATTGCCATTAACCGGGCACACATGTAGACTCCGAGCTTCTGCAAAGAAACTCTGGTGGAAAAACTCAATAATACTTTACCTGGCCTGGGAATCGAACCCAGGACCTCATGCTCAGCAATAGCGCTTCCGACCATTTGACCATCGAGACAGACTTAAAAAACATTTATAACAAAACGAAATAAACAAACAAAAAGTATTGTAAAACGAATAAAACAAGAACAGAATGCACATAAAGTTTTGTTAAAAGAACGTTCTTTCTGGAGCAGTCGTGTAACAAAATCAAAGGGGTAACTAGGAAAAAAATTAAAAAAAAAAAACAGCTAGGGTAATTAAATAAAATCTGCTCAGTCTAAATTACCTACTGAGAAACATACATTTTAAACCGCTCATGCAAATTGCCTATAAAAGCAATACACGCACTTTTGGCGGCCTCAATGTTATTACATACAAGAAATATTTCTTGTGAATATAAAATATTATTTTTTTCGCATTTTTATCGTTTCCTACATAATCGAATGTTTTGTATAATTATGGTCTAGTACCTAATGTGCATTATAATTCTAAAACAATTTTTGTGAATCGTTAGACTTAAGCTATGGTATCAAATGCCTAACCTATATGTGCCGTGTGGTGCCGGACGTAAAGAATATCCCGTGGGTGTCGTAAAAGGCTACTAAGGAACTTACTAGAGGGCAGCAGCGTTCTCTATGCATTTTAACACCATACAACGATCGCCAACCCGCCTGCCAAGCGTGGCGATTATGGCAAACCCTCCCCCTTTGGGCAAGGCCTAAGTCCAACAGTAGATGTCTTTTGGCTGAAGTGATGATGATGATGATCGAATGCCTACATAATTTGATTAAGACTACTAGCTATTTAAATTTATGGCATTCTCGTCAACTATTGCAACAATTAATTATTAATTTGAGACTAATAACAATTAATTATTAATTTGAGACTAAAAACCTAGGTTACATAGGTAACCTCAAATTATATTTTTTTTTTAATTTATTATTAATAATTTGAGGTTAAAACCCTATATAACCTCTGTGATGGTTATAATTATAAGGTTGTTTTATAGGGTGTTGGAATTAAGAGGAGGCTCCGTATTTTATGTTCATTTTCATGAATATTCTGAAACAGTCACTCATACAAGTAAAATGAAACTTTATTATGATGTGTTGGATCTTTTTCTTTCTATGTTGAAGACAGTTACGTAATTGTAATATTTTCGCTGAATACATTTTTTATTCGACAATCATGTCTTTTTAAGGATAATTATACAAAAACAAACAAGGTTGTTTGGCTTTCGTGTCTAAAATAAGAATTCACAGCAAGAAAATATAGTTTATTATTTAGCCACCAGATATTTTTTTTCTAGATCAATTAATAATAGTTATAAACGAAATAAGAATTGAGACTTACGCTATTTAGTTTCGTGCTCGAACACGATCAAAGAGCGCACGCGATATTCAACTTTATTACTGATGTATTAGCGTTTGGCACATAACGTAGTGGCGGGGAGCAAGGGGCGGAGCTTACGTGGAAATTTGATTGGGACTGCCTGGTCTTAAGTTTAGTTGATCTTGGCAAAACCGGGTAAACATAATAATATTATTTGATAACATTATAATATTACATGATAATCATGTTTGTAACTAAACTTATGTTATAAAAACATTTAGAATGCCTTTACAATATTATGCCAAAATTAAAGCCAACACTATCGGAACGGTTTTGCTCAGTTCAATACCTATGTAAACATTACACTTACAAGAGTTTCTAAGAAAAAATGTATGAAACAGGTACAAAAGATTCATTCCATTCGGAATCAGAGGAGGACAGCAGAAATATTTTGATAATTCTACTACTACTAACCAAATAGTTGACAAAATCAAACTGGTTGCTATTTTAATTGTATAGTTTATTATTTTTATGACATATATTTTGCATTCTGTGTTTACCGTAACGTTCCATGTGGTGCCGGACGTAAAGAATAGCACCATCCTATATTTTCTTCTCGGAGGTGTCGTAAAAGGCAACTAAGGGACTTACTAGAGAATGGGCAGCAGCGTTCTCTATGCATTTTAACACCATACTGCGATCTTCACATGTTTTTATAACTGAACAGAAAGCTGTGCTGCTGGGAGGTTTGTTGCGCCGCTTCTTCTTCACAGCTAAGGCACTAGGAAGTAGTGAAGGGTGGGCGTTTTTGGGGGACTATCTTATGTAATTTTTGACGTTCGAAGAGTGCTGAATCTCAGCCTAGTTTGAATAAATGACTTTTGATTTGATTTGATCGCCAACCCGCCTGCCAACCGTGGACGTTATGGCAAATATTTGTCTTTTCTTGAGCGCCTGTGCAAGTGCGACATCCCTGTTGTACCTGTCGTATAAAGTTGTCCTTCTGTCACTCCACCCGTATATTGTCCATATAGGAGTGAGTGATAAATATTTACAAGGGAGTAAGCACACAGCAATGGGAACTTTTCCATTAATATGTATGGAACATGGCAACAATACCGACGCCATAATGGAAGGTGTTGAGAGCAAGGCAATATGGTAAACATACTTAGGCCGCTTTTGTTCAACGCTTGCAAAAGTACGTTTGAATAACATTTGTGAGCATGGTTTTGTGCCTGTTTTATTATTAATGTACCATTAACAAAATCCTTGTTCTTCCTAAGGTGTCTTACCGGTGTAAGGAGTTGTGAAGGGTGAATTAACAAGGGTATTTACCTGTAAATCGATTAACCTATTCAAGCCGTAGGGCGCTTGGGGTCGCTTGAAAGTTGTTGAAGCGGCAATAAGCGGTAATTTATTTAGTGACTAGCCTGGAGGCTTTGTCCAAGTGTTAAATACTTTTTCCTTCTTACATTTTTCTTATCCAATTAGAAAGTGTTTTTTTTTTTTGCTACTTTTTAACTCCTACAAGTATCAAGTGGAAATTTATATCAAAATAATACGTAAGTTTACGGCCCCTTGGAGCTCTAAAAAAATCAAGCTTCTAAGGCAACGCAATATAAAAAAACGGCGATTTATGCGAAATATTTTGATACTCGCATATAAAGAAAAACCTATATGGTACTTTCCGTTTACCAAGAACCATGAAATTTGACAAGAAGCAATGTCTCACAGCACAAGTAAAGGAAAAAGTCCGAAAATCGTTAATTTTTAGTTTGTTTGTTATATCACTTTTATTTCGTTTACCAACTTTCATTTGCAGTTGGAGAATTGACCTTGACGTATATCGATGTATGGGAGAACATGTTTTTCAACTACAATGTTTGTTTTAGGGATAAATACGTCCCAACTACGGAACCCTTCATTGAGCTTAGTCCGACATGCACTTGACCGGTTTTTTTCTACTTCTCTTTAATTCCAAATTCAGACTAATTAGCTAAATTGATCAAAGTTTAATTTGCTGGTCAATCACACTTAATTCTGTTTTGTACCCTGCAAAACATTAAGGGCCAATTAAGAAACAGGTTACTTACCTTTTCGAGGATTCTATTTTCTCATTGGTTTGGGGAATTCCGAAGATTGACGGAATTTTCCGACTTTTACCGAATTAGGTAGAGAAAATTACGAGGAGAAAAGTAGAAATAATGTCAGGCTATCTAGGAGATGAGCTCAATGTAGATGCTTTTAAAAGAAGGGTTGGATGGAAATGAATTTTAATAATAAGTGAATTTCTGTAAAAAACCTGGAAAAAATCTTGAGGGTTACCCTAAAGACACTACTATGAATGTTGGTAAAGATCAAATCTTGACACACGATCTTTATTTTTTTTTGTCGTTCATACTCCAACAATAAAACCAACATTCAACATTTATGTCAGTAATCTTTATGGTGTACATAATAAAGAGTATTATATTCTATTCTATCAACCATTTTCTTCAAATCTTACAAACGATGCTTTGTATCCTCTTGTAACCTTCAGGAGCTGAGGGACGCTACTGAAAGTGCCAAGTTCGGAGCCAAATTCTGGGCTGACTCTTTAAAGATGCCATCAACACGCTAAGAAGAACAATGCTTCGAGCACAACGATGATTCTTCACAACAGATTCAGTAGCCTAAATTCGTAACACAGTTTCAATTACAATCAGAGAGTTTTGAAGGATATTTCTAATCCATTGCTTCATAGGGTTAATAAATTCGTCTGCTCGGTAATGTAAATAACGCAATGAACGTGGCTAAACTTTCGAAATGAAAGAAAATGAGATCAATTGTATGTGTGTTATGCAATTACCCGCAGCGCAGGTATGATATTTCCTAGATAGGTAAAGATTCGCGCGCTACAAAACTTTGTCCCCACATTATCGAAGCGAAACAAGACATGACTGTATAAAAATGTCACATCCCAGAACTCTTTATCAGTCTGGGGTTAGCAGGAGCTTTATAAAAGGTAGGGAAAGATTAACTGTAGTCAGCAAGGTCGCGGTCCTAAATGCCCAGGTTTCGCCGCACGCAACTACTCAAGTTTCTCCACAAAATATATACTAGTGCTCATTATTATTCCACACGTTCTTCTGCCGACACGTGTCCTAAATCTCGATGCTTCAGACTGTTCTCTGTTTACGTAAAGTTAAAATAAACAGAATCTGATATTAAAACAAACGAGAGTTCCTCTCTGATAAATAGTTTCAACAAACGTTTGGAAGATCAAGGAAATCGTTTTTTGAAATCTTTTTCGTGATTGTATAAAAAGTATTGGCATTAGTTTTTATGAAATAGAAATTAGAAATGCCTACTTATATTTAGATTGAGAAAGACGTGCTTGTTTGCTTTTGGATCATAGAACCTTAAGGAAAATAAAATGTTTTATTAAGTTAGTTTTGTTAATAAGAATAAATCAAAAATATAAAATAAATCTTTATTGGCATAAAAAAATGTGTACAAACAAAGTGAAACCCTGACTCCTGCACTAGGTAAAAACACCTTTGTTACAGGAGCCGTTAAGTCTGATTTACCCTATAAATACTTATTTTTATTATTATCTAATCGCACAATCGCCACGTCTACTTAAAGTAATCTTACAAGATGTGTTTCCCAATTCTCCTTAAGCTGAATTAAAGAAAACTCTTGGAAAACTCGTACAATAGTAAAGTTTTGGCCCAATAAACACCGGTCTACGCGACATTTAAGTAGGTACATTCTATTGCAATGTTACTGTTATTAGACCTAATGGCAATTGCAGGATAACTCGCAACGTAATGTTGTCTTCAATCTCTGCTAGTGTAACACACCTGGGTATTATTCGACTACGATACGCGCAAACTTCGTAGAAAGTGTAAAAAAAAACAATAAAAGCCAACGACCAAAAATGGTGCAGTTTAAAATTTCCCGCGGCCATCTATCAATCATTATTAATTAGACTGATGCAGAATAATAAGATAAACAAAATTAAAATGCGGTAACTAAAAACCTAACATCAGTCTGAACCCAGTTATAATTATAATACTAGCTGCGCCCCGCGGTTTCACCCGCGTAAGTCTCGATCCCGTGGGAATATCGGGATAAAAAGTAGCCAATGTCTTAATCCAGGGTGTCAGCTACCTCCATACAAAATTTTATTAAGAATTGGTCCAGTTTTTTGAGCGTGAAGAAGTAACAAACACACACACACTCACAAACTTTTGCCTTTATAATATTATTGTGAAGTGTGATTATAAATATTTTTTTTTTGTATCATCTACCAACCACCAACAGCCACCACAACACCACCCCACCACCCCCCCCCCCCCCCCACCTCCTCCACCTCTCTCTTTTTAAGTCTGACAACCAGTCTTATCAAGGGGTATCGTGCTACCCAGTAACTGGGTTGTGGAGGTCAGATAGGCAGTAGCTCCATGTAAAATACTGGTATTCAGCTGCACCCGGTTAGACCGAAAACCGGCCCCAACATAGTTTGAAAAAGGCCAGGCAATTGATGACTTATTGTAAAGAGCTGATTTTTTATATAAAAATTCAAGTTCAAATATATCTTGGACTGCATTTGTAGAATAATCGATTATTTATCAATTCCTTTTTGTGATAGGTTTTTCCAATACCGACTAAGGTTTTAACGATGGCCGCGGTATAAAACCAAATGCACCACTTCCCATATTGATTTAGTCATTATTCTTAAACTATAGGTCTTTTTAGGATTCAATAAATAGGCATATCATCAAACTAGCTGCACCCCACGGTTTCACCGTTGACTGAATTGATCGCGCGCGTACGTCATACTCATATAAACGAACGCGAGTTAGGTTAGGACCCGGCCTGAAGGTGGTAAGGTAACAAACCTGTAGCATAAAAAAGTAAATTAAAAAACCCGACTGCGTAAAAACTGAACTCAAAAAAACAACACAACTTACACAATTATTACTATACATATACAATAACGACCTATTGTCTCCGACTGCATGAGATTGTTTATAGTATTCATTTATATAAATCTTGTTTCCATCTTTTTTGAGTTCAGTTTTTACGCCGTCGGGTTTTTTGATTTTTATAATTAACTTTTCTTTTTTTTTACACTTTTTAGTTAGGATTATAAGACGGTAAATTAGGTTATTTACTCACTTATAATCTCTTACTCGCTCACTCCAAAAGTTCGGGATAGTTTTTTTTTTATAATTTCTCATTTAAATTAAATTTATACTGTATATAATTTGTGTATAGTTTTGTAATCACCTTTTGAAACCCTTCATTTTGATACCCCAATTGATAGGCTTGGGAAATATCCTATCAATTGTTGCAAGAAAATACCGAATAACTTTTAAAGATGGGCTAAAACTTGGCTATAAACTTGGCTCCAGTTATGGCAATCTTTCCTCACCTTAATGTAAAAGCTACACGTAAGGGTTCTTCTATGTATGTAATTCTCAGTAACTTATTGATGTACAAGTTGTCTCTCTGCCTTGTTATGAACTAGGGACACTTTGTAACTTCTACATAGTTACGAGTTTCGTATCGAAGTAAAAGTAATGGCGTCGAAAGTTTAATTCGAGGTCGTTTATCAAGTGTGTGTCACACACTGACGCAAGGTGATCTCGATTTAAGAAGATTATGTACTTCAGCGTGTTTTATCCTTACAAAGAATCAACAGCACAACTCTCTTCGTTAGAATTGGCCTCATTTGTCACGATTTCATTCAATGAGGTGATTTGAATTTAGAGAGTCGTTTTGATTATTTAATTATTATTTTGTAATTACATAATATTTGTTACGGTCGCGATTCTCATATTTTGATTAACAAACAATCTACTACGTACCAACTTTTGTCCACATTCTCACGTAAGATAGAGACGGAAGCAGTGTCTACATTTGATCAGAAATCAAAAGTGTTAGCTAATTTTATTTAAAAATCGAATGTAAGTATGTCTCACACGTTCCAACCACAGCTCGTGTCCTGAAGGCGCCGGTTATAGGTACAGCTATACAAAAGAAATATCTTGCGTTGACGTGGCAAGAACGTGATGCGGGCGTGGCGTACGTTTCCCTCATTATAAAACGTAGTGACGGCGTTATGTTACCCTCTGGAAGTATAATACTCAAGGAATATCTATTTCATTTTATAATATGGAATCTTCATTTACACATAAGGCAAATAATTTAATTTAATGTTGTGTTGCGTAATGCAAATTATTTTACATTTTATTGTATAGATTCAAGTTTTATATCTGAACAGACAGCTGTGCTGCTGGGGAGTTTGTTGCGCCACTTCTTCTTCCCAGCTAAAGCACTAGGAAGTGGTGAAGGGTGGGCGTTTTTGGGGGACTGTCTTATGTAATTTTTGACGTTCGAAAAGTGCTGATTCTCAACCTAGTTTGAATCAATAACTTATGATTATTTTGATTTTGATTTCAATCCCGCAGCGAGTGATGTCGATCTGATGTAGTATTTATTACCTTAAACTAACTTCACACTGAGAGTTAGTGCAGCACAGGCGTTGCAATATTTCACGTCGATCATTGATGGAAAATTAGCAAACGTCTTCATGTATACCTTTAATAAACTATCCTGCCTATTCCCTTGGGAGTGGGCTTATGATGATCTTTAAAATCCTCTTGGTTCGTCAACAGTTGCAAGGTAGGTACCACGCACCCGACCTGTTCTAAAGAACGTCGTCAATAACATATTTTTTAAAGTATTTGCTTCCAAGTCTGGACGCGGTTGAATATAGTTTACTATTCCATCTATTGTTAGATTTGGCCCATAATTGGCCCGGTTGTCAAACTAAACGCTGTTGAATGTTGATTGATGTCAGTTTGCCCGACAGTAGGAGCTAAACGTGCTGTTGTTTGAACTAGGTATGAATTGATTTAGATATGTCAACACTGAACACTGACCTAATAAGACTAGAATACGGTACCTTGTGAAGGCCGCAGGAATCTGCTGGATGCGAGAAGCACAGAACTGGTCGAAATTTCGATTCTCGAGTGAGGCCCATGGCCTATGTCCTAAACGTCTTTCGGCTAACGATTCTTCGGGGAGGCCTATGGCCTATGTCCTAGACGTTTTTCGGCTAAAATAATGATGATAATATGATGACAGAGTACCTTTGATTTACTTTGAGCCTTTAATCTATTGATACTAAAAATAAACCAAAGAAAGCGAGTCACTCTGTCGGGATTAATACAGTTTTTCGACGAAAATACCTACTAGGTATGTCCCAAAAATATCAACAAAATTCAATATTGCTTGATCTTAACAGAAATAATAACAATCTATTGATTGATTTTTATTTTTTAAAGGTCTTTATTAACAGAAAGGTTAACAAAAAGATCTTATTCTAAATGTAAACTAACATAATCCGAGCAATGTTACATCAGCTACTCTTAAATCACCTCTTGTACTCGTAACATACAATATGCTTGATTTGTCAGTGTGACTACTAATACAATAGACACTTGTAAGACTACTGTTATGTAGGGTTTGCAGACCCACATTTTTTAATTTAAGTTAGGTACCCATTTTCAATTATGTTGAAATTATCAAATTGTATGATTATTATTAAGTATTGTAGAATAATTGTTAAAACAAAGGAAAAACATATGTTTAGGAATGTGTACAAAATTGTTATGTACAAATTAGTGAGTTAGGTGACAGCAATCACGCTGGACAGGTGGTAAGTGAGCTAAAGGTAATTCACCAGGAAATGGTGATGACGTAAATGATAAATGATAAATGATTTATTTCTGTAAGTAGGTTTGTACAAACACTTTTACACGTCAATCATATTAAAAAAAACTAGATGAGGTCGGCGTTTCGTATCCGACTACTCTTAGAAGAAAGGCCGAAACAAACTCAGAGGTCACAGTCTCTTTTTAAAGTCCAGACATAATCTTGGTCAGATCATGTGAAGACCATGTAGATTGGTGCCTGAAATGATCTTTTGACGAAAGAACCACACAGGTTGAGGGGACCTGTCCAGTCAGTGCACGCATTTGTCAGTAGTCGTGCAGCTCAACTAAGAACTTAAGGAGCTCAACGATTCAACGAACAATACCAAAGAAAGGACATTTGGGTAGGCCGCATAAAATCACTCAAACTGCCAGACTATGATAAAAACTAAATGAGAAAAAAAAGGAAAATGAACAATAACCCACATAGTCTTCACATTTACAATACTTAAAACAATATAATACTTAACAAAGTAAATATTCATGTCATTGTATATATAAAATTAATCACTGTCAATGTGTATATAAAATACGGATATAATCTTGGTCAGATCATTTGAGAACCATGTAGATTGGTGTCTGACATGGTCTTTTGACGAAAGAACCACACAGATTTGAGTGGACCTGTCCAGTCAGTGCACGCATTTGTCAGTTATCGTGCAGCTCAACTCAAAACTTAAGGAGCTCAGCGATTCGACGAACAATACCAAAGAAAGGACAATTGGTTAGGCCGCATAAAGTACTCAAACTGCCAGACCTGCATTAAAAAATTTTTGATTGAGAATAAAAATAAAAAAACAATGCACTTCAAAAAAAAAAAACACTACATGCGTAGTTCGTACTTGTTATAAGTCCTGTCATAAGGTAATCGGGATAACTACTCGTATCAATGTGTGAGACCAGAGTATTACGATGACGTGGATTATTGAAGAGGTACAATTTTCTGGATAGTTTCAGAATTAAATCCTTTACAGTTGGAAACTTGATGTCATTATGTAGTTTTGTAAGGTTTGTGTAGAGAGGTGTGTCGTATGCTAGTTTGAGTGCTTAGTTCTGAATGACCTGTACTTTTTTGTAGTTAGTGTCACTAATACTACTCCAGACAGGGGGATGCGTATGTCATACAAGGACGAACTAGTGTGGAATAAATGCGTAATTTGGTTTGAGGACTCAAATTAGATTTACGATTAAGGATTGGTTTTAAGCTGTTAAGGGACTTGACTCCTTTTAAACAAAGTTCTTCCATATTTTTTAACCAGCTAACTTTATCGTCCAAAATGGTTTCAAAATACTTAACTGATTTCTTCTACTGAACGTCATAGCCTTCAGTTTTAACAAAGCGGGTGGAAAGTGATCTCTTTCTTGAGAACAATCTATTACTTATAATGAATATGCGGAATGACATAAATACATTGGGTATTAGTTAATTGTTTCTGTTTTATTATTGTAGTTAATTAATTAGTAGGCACAAGTTTCGTTTTATTAACTGCGGGAATTTTTCATCCTAATTCATGCAAGTTTTTTTTTATCTTCAGATTCTGAACATTGTACGTAGCAAATACCAAAAGCGCCTTGTAGAAAATTAAGTAATTTTGACGCCAGCAAATTTTAAAACCACAAGCCTTTGCCCAACTAACAAATTAATATGAAGCTAGAATAGAACATATTTCCTTCCCAAAATTTGTAATAAAAGGTTCAGTCAAACCGCTATTTAGGCTACCTCCTTTATCAAAATTCTCTGTAAACTCGCCCCGAAGTCAAATTTTCACATCTGTATAAAGTTAACACTATGTGTAGGGTTTGCCATATGCCTCGCCGGTTTTTTGAAATATGAAAGTTGTAAAGACTGGTTCGCTGATGTATTGTAGGTATTAAACGGATTCAAATTTAATTATAGATTATACGTTTTGGAGTTTCGCACAGATTTGCTATGACTGTATGAAAGATGATATTATTCAATTCAGAATGCAGTGAAAACTGGCTTAGAATACACAGATTGCTGGGGTAGTGACCCTAAAAAAATTGGGATAATAACTGGAGGATAATGACATGCGTTTTAAATGAAAATCTTTCACAATTAATAAAAAAAAAAACTACAATATTATGTTATTCAAAGTAGGTACTTAACGAAATTACATAGCAATGGCAAAATGAATTCGAATGATAATATTATATGCTTTTGAGTAAATTAATGTTGTCCCGGAAAACTATGATATTTTCACAGGAGCGGAACGGTAAACACAGATCGTTAATCATTTTATTTACTTCATTATAATTATATTATATTCCTGATAATATTATTATTTCGTGGCGACGTATTTCCTTCACAAACATCTAATATCAATATTTACAGAATATGTCCGCACACAAAAAATGTTATTAACATATTCAAGGTTTAATAAAAGGAACCCTTACGTAATACATACGTGTAGGTAGGTAGCTAAATAAGCCTTTCGCTTATTTATGAAAACATGTAAAAGCGAAACGTAAGCTTAACTTCCGCGCTGGTGAAGAAAATAAGAAAAGAAAATCCAAACGGTAATGAGCCATTTCATGACATTTAGGTACTACGTGCCGTTAATGAAAATGCTACATTTTCCATGCACAGCAAACATTTCTGGAATGGCAAGCACTATTTCAGATGTAAACAAGTGGACGAAGATGTCCATTTCCCCCAGAAGAAATCACGCTTTAAACACTTACCCTCTCGCCTCTAATCCCCAAAGGCCAATGGATGCAGAGGTGTTTCTAGTACACCCACATTTCGCCACTTATGTTTAAGTCCCAAGAAATATGGAGTGAGCCTATTGCCATCAAATGTTCTAGAAACAAAACGTCTCCCACTCCCTCTCACACAGAAGAGGCCTGTATACAGGCAATGAGAACGTTATAGGCTGATTATGCGTATGCATTTCTTAGTTAAAAAAATTAGGTTGTACATCCATACTCCATATTAATATTATAAATTCAAAAGTAAGTCTGTCTGTCTGTCTGTCTGCCTGTATGTTACCTTTTCACTAATAAACCACTGAACGGATTTTGATAATATTTGGAACGGAGATAGAGGCATCCTGGGGAAGGACATGAATCAAGAAGAAGTCAAAGGGGGTGATATAGGGGATGAAATTTTGCATGGGAAACCCAGCATTTCTTAAGTTAAGGATATGAAAATTTAAATTTATGCTTTTGGTAAGAAATAAAGAATCATGTCTTTCAATGTTTTTGTAAAATCATCCCCCAAGGGGGTAAAAAAGGGGATGATTTTAAATTTCACATGTAATACTGATTTTTTTGTGTACATCTTTTCAATGGAATTAAAAGATTGGAAACATAGTCATAGTCCGTATTATGAACCAACATTTAGTTAAAATTTCTTGATTTTATTCAAATCCGCTTACTCAGTCAAAAGTTATTAGAATGTCAAAGTTATAAAATAACCTTTCAAACATTTGTAGTTATTACGTGGTCAATGGCGGCTTGTAGAGTAGATATTACAAATGAATGGCGGTTAAAATTAATATTTTAAGTAAGACGTTTATAATCCTGCAACCGTTTTTTTTACCAGCCAAGTGTGAGTAGGACTCGCGCCGTGAGGGTTCCGTCTCAGAGCTTTGCTCACTCGGCTGTCCGAAACTTTTCAGTCGACAAATAACTTTGAATAGAGTGGAGAGGACCGATTTGAATGAAATACAGACTAAATGTTACTTCATGACACGGTCTATGAATTTCCGATCCCAGATTGAAGAACAAACTTAACTTTGCAGTTGATATATTATAACTGTAAATTAAAAAAATCTAAAAACCCGACTGCGAATTAACTTTTTTTATTTTACACTTTTTTGTTGGGATGATAAGACGGTAAATTAAGTTATTTACTCACTTATAATCGGGTGATAACGGCCTCTTACTCACTTACTCGAAAAGTTCGGGATAGTTTTTTTATCATTTCTCATTCCTAATTACATTTAAACATAAAACATAGTTTATATATTTTTGTAATCTCCTTTTAAAACCCTTCATTTTGGTATCCCACTCGATAGGTTTGGGAGATATTTTTTTTTTAAGACACATTTTCCTCCAAATATCCGCCATTTTGATTTTTGACAGACGGGCAGACAGACAGTCAGACAGACCGACACACGAGTGATCCTATAAGGTTTCCGTTTTTTCCTTTTAGGTACGGAACCCTAAAAAAAACATAGGTGAAAAAGAACATAAATCTTATATTTGAAATTAATAAAATATAATCCACTAGCTTTTGCCCGCGGCTTGCCCGCGTAAAGATCGAAAATTATCTATATATTAAATTATAGTTTACAGAGCATTTTCCACAAAGTAAAGTGCCTGGTCGGGTTGAACCCACGACATACAGTAAGTTGAAGCCGTTAACACTGGGCCACGGGCCACCACTGCTCAGTTTTCCACCGATCTACATAATTACTCCACAATTCCAATTTACGTTATTAGAAAAATTCAATTCCTTTTCAATATCGAAATGCTTCAGTGAACTCAAAAGAAGTTATTAATATAGGAAATATGAAAGTTAATTAACTCAAGGTAATTAATTTTGTGAATTAATTTCTACCGATCGCGGCATAAATCTTTCTGCGGTAGAAGAGTCGATAATATCAGGAATAAAGGCTCTTACAAACACACGCGATATCGCAGGCGCGACATGCACCGACAAAGGAATTGTCTTTGTCGGTGCCTGCCGCGCTCGCGATATCGCGTGAGTTTGTAAGAGCCTTAAGGTAAGGATTTCGGCTGTGCTGTAAAAGAGAGGCTTGAAGCTCAATTGAACGTAAGTAGATTGATTATTATATAGGGCTGGTATGGTACCAAAATGAGCTTTGTAATCTATGGGACCAAAAAAATGGATCTTCTGTGCTGGCATAGCATGAGAGAATAACATAATTACACGAGATTACAAAATTGCTGTATTTTCTATTTAGTGAAATATATAGGACGTGTAAAATTACGAGAATGAGGGTACGTTTAATTTTTAGAGAAGAAACTTGAGTATAATCCAGATCATTATTTCTTAAATGAACGCAAAATGCACAAACAATCGTAACCAGATTATTATTTAGACTCTGGCCAAGTTACCGACAAGTGCTGCCAGATACTTCTCCGTATAAGACATTAATTGCTTTTCAACACATTTGCTCAAAAAATGCATTTACGAAGCCTGTATACATTGTTCGAAAGTTAAAAATTACGCACCATACAACGGAACGGGCGGTAAAATAGGTACTCTCACCTAAGTACATGTTTTACCGCCCCCTTCCTTGTATAGCGCCGTGCGTATCCTTTACGGTTTTTTTTAATATTTTACATAAAAAATATATAAGAACTCCACCAAGAAGTTTCAAATTATGAGAATAAATAAGCTGAATGATCAAACCTCTTTGGAAGCGCTTTTGCTCAATACGTTTATCTCACTTTATTATTAAAGAGAAAATGAGACGAAATATGTAGTACTATTTTTCACCATGTGCACGTGGCGCCATTTGCAAATTCGCGCCATTTTCTTATTAGAAATGTCAAAGATTGTTGCGACTTTCCGACTGTTAAAAACAAAATAATAATATGAGTTCAAGCGAGGAATCCAATATTAATATGGAATCTACGGCACCTGATATCTTGAATGAGCCACCAAAATCGTGAGTGCTATTTAATGATTTACAATAATTTTATATCATGGAAGACTCGAAGAAATACTCAATCATTCTCTTAAAATGTTTTGATGGCTTATTTTATTACTTATTGTACCGTTTTATCGCAAATGTGAAAAACGTTATATGACACACGCGCGGAAATTGGTATTTACAAACTTGTGACTATGGTAAGCCGTTACATTCGTCTACTCGTTCGTAAAAACCAACTTACCACCCTAATATCATAAATAACTATGTATTACAGTGCAATATCAGGTTGATATTATTACAGAGAACCGAGAGACAGTATAGCCAGTTTTGTTAATACATAATTACATCCAAAACGTAACTATCTACCTAATTTTCTTCACCTGAGGCCGGAAACTAGGCCATGATTGATGGCCTAGCAATGACGTCACCGTTATGACGTCGCATCAGAAACAGCCATTATGTGGATATTACAGCAGTCATCAATTTGACGCGATAACGTTTTGGAGTTTCTTGCGAGAACCTTTAGTTATTTATCGGAAACAGTTTTTTTTAGGAAATGGTAGTTTATGGAAAAGGGATGCTTAGATAGGTGAATGGAGTTTATTTTAAGAATTTATTTATCTTATCTTTTTGGGGGTTTAGTTTATCTACAAGATAAACTAAACGTACGAAAATACACGCTTTAACGTGGAGTGGCGGACACCAGCCCGTATTACCTATCAGAAGGACAATTCCCGTATTTAAAAATCTAGTCGCATTCTCATCTTAGCTTGTATTAAATCTTGTTTAGTCTTATTTGTCAAAAAATTTAGTAAATATCAGGTATTTTTGACAGATTGAGACTGAAATTAGAATGTAAACAATTAAAAATAGTTTTTGCAACCGAATTCCGAAATTCAAGTTATTTTCACTTTTTAGTGTTTTTTTTTTTTACTGGAAGACGGTTGTTTTTTTTTGTAGTTTTTAGTGGGTCAGTTTGTAATTTATCTAAGTTACATTATATCCTAATGTCAACTGCTCATCACTTTTTACAAAATATTGCTTTTCCCGATGCAGGGACGTTAATTGTTGAGGAGTTCTCCTAGTAAGAACCATTAGCTCCACTTCACCATATTTATTTATTTATTAAAACTTTATGCACAAGTAAAAAACTACACTGTACAAAGGCGGACTTAACGCCTGAGGTATTTTCCACCAGTCAACCTTAGGGTGATGCAGAGACAAAACATGGCAGGTGCAACGGGATAGATAGCTCGGAAATAACTATAAAACGCAAGCAAGAATACTAATAGATTGATAGAATACATACATACATAATATACCAAAATAAACTTTGTCAGGAGAAATAACGACCGATAGCGAAGAAAACGACTCCAACAAATCACCGCTGAGATGTTTCGGCCAACTTCTGACGAATATGTTCACGTCCCTTCACTTTAAATGATAACCGGCTGGTTGCCGTGCTGATGTTCAGAGGGAGCGCATTCCAAAGAAAGAAGAATGAATGAAGCCAAAACGGTGCGAAGGACATCGTAGAAGACGATTGTTGGTGGAACGAAGATTTTAACGATGGGCAGAGCATAAGTATTTATTTTTTTAAATTCAATCTATATATGTATTGGAAACTGCATTATTTGTTAAAGAGAATCAACAATCATTTCAAAAAATTTTAGCAGTTAAGAGAAGATAATTTACAAAATTATCTTATCTTATCTTACACAATGACATTTATAAACTTATTGATACCAAAAAAACAAGTTCAAAATAAATCTACAGAACCAATATCCTGTATTCCTCCCTAGATCCTCACAACAAGAACCCAACAAAAATTTATTTGCGCTATTTTCTCGAGGCTCAAAATATTTGTCACAAAGAAACGCTGGCTCCGAGTAAAATTTTTCCAATATATGCCTTTGCTATGATTGCTCTAAGCGATGTGGATGTTGCAAATTGGAACAAAGGAGTACTTGTAACACCAGGTGCGCCGTAAATTGGCCCTCCTTAACTATTGCAGACAGAAATATATAGCCTTGTTTTAGGAGTGTTGATGAAATGGGTTGATGTTTTGTCGTGGATATCTTAAGAAGGATAGGTACATGGAATATTTGCTTTTATTTTTATATATTGGGGTAGGAGTGAAATAAATGTTTTTTGTTTGTGTACATTGCGTGTAAACGCTTTTATGTTATTCCATTCAATATGGAAAGACGTGAAGATCAATTTACTGTCGTAAATTGTTCGACCATTAGGTACAATGAAAACGAAATGTCGTTTTCATTGTATGGATATGGCGTCACATGGAAATCGTTTAAACTTCAAATTTAATCATTCACTGGCTGACCCGGCAGACCTTGTCCTGTCCAAATTTCAATGATTACGAAAAAGTACGTTCAGTTTTTCCCAAATTTGAAGATTAGGAAACTTTTAATTTTTTTCTTTCCGTAAGAACCTGATTCGGACTATTACAAACCTTTTAAAAATAGCCAAATCGGACCAGCGGTTCTCAAGAGATGCGCTCATCAAAGAACATAATTTAATAATTGTTAATTAGAATATAGATACATACATTCACCCACGTGAGGCATTCCACTATGAGCACTGATTTCAACAACACTTGACGGAACGGCACCTGAACACTTCCACTAACGGCACTGAAACAAAATTTTGATGAGTGCGGTTCGGTGGAACAGTTTTCTAATATTACTTTAAGTCTCCGAACGGCACCTGCATACAGTTTGTAGTGATGGGACGTACATTATATTCTGTGTTCAGGACATTACCAACTACAACATAACGAGTAGTAAGTGCGATCGAACCACGTACAGTAAATGGCTCCGATATCGTACGTAATGAATGCGGGAAAATTTTTACGTATGCAATTTGTTTAACGTTGGATTCAAATCATTAAACTATTTCAACATAGCATAATAGCAGAGATGCTGCAAAAGTTAGACCAGATGCTGCATAACTTAAATGGAGCCTCTCGACGGGTTGGCCTCGGTATCAATTTGGACAAGACGAAAGTCATGTACACACGTCTTGCCGAGACCAATCTACATCAAAAGGTCGCTTTTTAAAGTTGTGAAGGAGTATGTCTACCTAGAGGAAGTCATCCAGCTCGGTAGACACAACTTTGAGAATGAAGCGGACAGAAGGATTCAGTTGGGTTGGGCAGTGTTTGGAAAACGTCGTCAAGTACGACCTTCGACGACCTTAAAAAGGTAGCTGAGATAGACTGGATGCGGAAGGCGGAGGACAGGGTGTTGTGGCGCAGTCTGGGAGAGGCCTATTACCAGCACTGGTCAGCGCAAGGCTGAGTTGATAGATCACGTTGACGATATAATAGTTACATATTATGAGGAGTTGATTGCATTCACACATACCTAGATACATACATAGTCATTAAAAAAAAATCTAAACTAAAATCAATTTTGAAAGCAATCGTTTAAGTTACTACATAACACACATACATAATCAGCCTATAATGTTCCCACTGCTGGGACACAGGCCTCCACTCTTCGAGAAATAAAAAAGTAGTAAGTTTAAGTTACTAAAAAGTCAAAAATGGCGGAAAATAATAATAATTAATATGCCTGACCTAGTTTTCGAAAATTACCATGTCACGTTGTACTGGGATCGGTCTATCATTACTGACCGGACTATTGTCGCCAATTTGCCTGATATAGTGGTGATAGATCGATTAGCGTGCCACGCAATGATTTTAGATGTTGCCATTCCACATGACGAGAACCTCGTGAAAGCTGAGAAAGAGAAACATAATGTCTCGACACGAGCTTGTTGACATGTGGAATGTGAGCTTGGCTGCCACTGTGCCGATTGTCGTTACGGCCAAAAGCCTGATGCCTGAAAGCCTCGATCAACATCTCTCGAGGCTCTCGTTAGGCGGTTGGATCAGGGGCGTGATTCAAAAGGCAGTATTCCTTGATACGGCTCGCATTGTGAGGAAGTTCCTATCTCCTGCAGCCCTAACAACTGGTAGCTCGAACCCTGCTCCCAACACACTCATTTTTTATATATTTTTAAATGTTTTGTTTTTTATTTTTGATTGTAGGAAATATTTAAAAATGTATTCTGGTAAGAAAACAAAAAACAAACGACATAATTATTATTATAAATTAGACATCCTACCTACATGATAACACGCAATTACTAAACTTGCCTCGATGTGACAGCCCCGACTCACTGCATACCGAAACATACTTAGATTTCATGTAGCGGTCTATATGTGTGAGTGTGTTCATTCGACCATTTTGTTCCTAGTTGAACTACTGTATGATTTGAACCTCAGAAAATTTTTGAACAAACGAAATCGCTAAGAAAAGTGACAAAGTCTCTCATTTTTTGTTTACTGACAGCGACACAAATAAAACATTACTCTTTGCTCCAGGTGAACAAGGTGGAATTATCCGGAAGACTTAACTTCTGCTGATTTGTATCGATATGTTTTGTTTGCTTATGTCTTGAACAAAAAAATACACCCCATCACTAAAAAAATATTTTACATAGGTGCCGTTCGGGCACTGAAAATAATATTAATAAACTGTTCCACCGAACCGCACTCATCAAAATTTTGTTTCAGTGCCGTTAGTGGAAGTGCTCAGGTGCTGTTCAGTCAAGTGCTGTTGAAATCAGTGCTCTTAGTGGAATGCCTCCTTTTTTCCCATGGGGTAAGCAACAACTACAGCACATCACTTGCAAAGATTCTTTCATACTTCTTTTGCTTCGTCCATGGTCATACAGCAGTACCTACACGCACACCGGTTGCGAGAACTACTTACACACTTGACCGTTCTGATGAACATCACCAATAAGGTCACTATTTATGTCCTTCTACGGACTTAGGTAAGTAGGCGAATTTTATTAATATTCTGCAAAAATTAGAAAAAAATAACAAACAACCGAATACAACCACAGAAGATAATAAACTTCCATAAACCTAAAACTAATCCATAAAAGCGATCGTCCCATTTCAATAGTGGTGAATGGATGTCTCCCTAAGGATCCAGGTCATTCGTTCGTGCTCGTCGTGCCAGGTAAGCACTCACCGCCTCTCTTATCTGATTACGCACGTTACATTTTATTGCGACCGAATGCGTTTACTCATGGTATTTTTCTATGCTATTTGGCTTTTCAATGTGATGTTTGGTTAAATAATGTTGAAAATTAGGATTCGAAACAGTCTCTGTCGCGGTTGGTTAAAGTAAGGTTTTCTTGATAAAAAGTTCTGAAAATTGGGAGTCAACTGTGGTAACAATTTGCCATTAACAGTGCCTTTATATCGTAGCAATAAGGGTTATTTTTTGACTATTTGAAGACTATGCACTAATATAATGAGCGTCGACTTTTCAGTAGGTAAATAGACTAGTTACACGATAAGTCAAAGCAAAAAAGTGAAATATTTTTTCAAGGATGGTTAAAACATTCGCAGGGCAACTACTACATTTTCAGTTAGATAATAGAACACAGAACGTCCCAAGGCTGCCCTATGTAACATACTACAATTTCATCTCAAAATGAACAAAGGTTTAGAAATAATTTATGAAGCAAGAGCTTAAAGCAGAAATAAAAGCAAATCCCTACAGTCCTCATTTTGAAAGTCATCCAGAAAGAGGCCATAACATTTTTATATGTATGTGAGCACTTATGAACCAGAGAGAGCCATAAAGATGGGCATTAAGCTAATAGGCTAACCGGTATAAAGTGAGTTGTGACCCGAGCAATTAAATTGAATGAGTATAATATCGGTACTGAGTAAATTTCTATTGAGGCAAAACATGGATCGACAAATTGGTACGATTTAAATAAATTCGCAATTTGATTTGAAAAATGAGGAGGAATCAAATCAAACCACTCTAGCTAAAGGTCTAGATTAAATCACCAACAATCTACGTTAATAAAAAGAATATTCAAGTGTTCCAATCTAATCAGACTCTGCTCAATATTCTGTGAACAAAATAAAACATGTAAGTAATGAAATAAACGCCAAACTTCCCGATATTAAACTCCTTAATTTTTGGATATTTTTAATGATCCCTGTTACGGCTTTACCCTAATCTTTATTGATACTTAAAGTTAAGTAGTACTTCCTTTCGAAACCTTCTTAAGAGGAAAAAGGCCGTATATTACAACCTACGTACAAAATATATTGGGAAGACGAATTTGAAAAATATTTTTCGCGCTTCCTCAAAAACATTGTCAGCTGCAGCTTATTTTTCCATTATCAAACTGATCCGCTTGAAATCTTCCGAAATCATATCGGAAGCAATTTTGCGATAGCTCCCTTTGTAATTCAGCGTTGCTTTTTATAGAAAATGAAACAAAAACAACGCCAGGGTAATAACATAATCGTTTTGCAACTTCTGGATTTTGCGCCCAAAATTCACATCGGATTTTGATTGACTTTAACTTTTAATCCGTTGTTAGGTTGTAGTGGAAATTTTGGCTTATGGTGGTCGCGTGCCGAATCCCTAGTAAAATCCTGTGAAATGGTGTAATATGTTATAAGAAAGCCTTACGGAGCGACTTAGTCTTGTTGACCAAGCTCCTTAAATAAATATTTAAAAAAAAATCCTGTGCAGAATCCCTTCACACTATCTACGTTGGGAATCCCAGGGGTTTTGAGTTTGGGCGGGCAGTGTTTGTTTTTGTGCAAAAATATTTTTTCTTTGTTTTGGATAGGTATTGGGTGACTTTGATGCGCTCCCGAAGTAGATGGAGTTTTTATTGTCTTTGACAATAGATTTTGAATAGAAAACACCTAAATTCGTACTGAATTACCTAAGTTAAACCAATCTTTGCCATAAATATGATTATTAGAAACTATTAATCAATTCTTTAATGATATTTGAGTATTGTGTGTGTTAAATAATTACATAATTAACTGCCTCGTTGGTCTAGTGGCTACAAGCAGTACATCTGAGCATGAGGACTTGGGTTCGATTCCCAGGTCAGGCAAAGTGTTATCGGGTTTTTCTATCTGGAATTTCTCAGTAGCAGCCCGGAGTCTGGAGTTGTGGCGGTTGATGGCAATAGACTCACCCCTATTACATGGGACCTAAACATGTTTGGCGAATTGTGGGTGTACCTACTATAGGTACACCTCTGCCTAACCTTTCGGGGAATACAGGCGTGATGTTACGTTATAACATAATTTTTCACTTATCACCAATGATCGGAACTCATGAAATATGCTAAATCCAATACCAAACCTACAAATCAGAATGTGAGCATCTACTTAACACATAGAACGCGAGATAAACATAATTTATGTTCATTCAGCGAACGAATGAACACATTAATCACTGCGACATGTGCGAATGAATGATTGAACGACGCCAATTGATTCACGAGTGCGAATATTAGCGTTTACCCTTTGAGTAAGCAAATGGCTAAGCCTTGTTGACGGGACGCTATCGGTTCAAACAGACTGTTGGGTAGGAACTAAAATTCGGGTGAGTAGCCTTTTTAAAAAGTCGAGTTATTTAGGCTATTTGCTGGTACCTACTTTGTTACTTATATTATCTATCCTATTTAGGACGATTTTCACCTATTAAACTGAACGCGATCAACACATTTAAACTGCCTTCAAGAGCTGTCAGTGTTTTCATTGCTCTGGAATATTAGACACTGACAGATCTTGATCGCGGTTCAGATGTACTGATCACGAAAATAATTACGGCACCACTTTAAAAAATTCTATTATTAAGGGTTTGGCCAAGGCATGATTTTACATACCTCATAAAAAAACAAATATTTGAAAACAGTCAGAAATACCATTAAATACTTAGCCATCACTTGAGCGACAAAAAAATATTCTGAATCATTAATTTCGTCTAAATCGGCCACAAGATGATTGGGCATTTCTTTGAAACGCTCATGATTAACGGTCTTCAATAATTTGGGGATTAAAATCAGTGTTGCCAAGCTTAGCTTGATAATTAATTGTAGGTTTCGGTACGAGGACTGTAGCAGAAAATGTACTTGAGTTAGGTTAGGTTTATTTAATACTAGCTTTGGCCTGCGACTACGCCCGCGTGGATGTTGACAGTACGGGAACGTACTACCGGGATTAAAAGTACACTATGTGTTTATGCAGGTTATAGAGTTCGTTCACATTTTAGCTCTATTTTTAAACGACTCGCACGCCACATATTGTAAAATCCTGTAACTGAGGGTGAAATTACTTACATTGTTGTACTACATTAGAGATTCTGCTCTCAGATGCTAATGCAACCAGGCTGCTAGATGAGCACACTCTCGAACAGGCCACGTAAAACTGGCCGTGCGAGAAGCAGTCTAAATACCAGTTTTCATGGTCTAAACAAAAAAAAAATTTGATTTTCCATACAAACTTTCATCCCCTATCCCTTAGGGGTAGAATTTCGAAAAATCCTTCGTTATTCCTTGTCTACATCTACTTTATAAAGGCCACCTCTGTGCACAGATTTTTAGGTCCTTGGGTTTGGGCTGGGCGTTGATGAGGTTGTCAGACAGTCAGGACTTTTCTTTTTATTTATATAGATAGATAGAGTGTATTTACATAATATTATAGTATTGTAATGTAAAGAATATTTATTAAAAAAAAAATGAAAACAAACTATTTCTTTGTTTCAGGACATCTAGAACTTTGATTTGCTGAGACTAATATTGGAACAGCAGACATGAAGCCGACTTTGGACTACTAACACATCTTATGTCCCGGATACGACAACCAGGTATTTTACTCTTCGTTTTTAATTAGAAACTAAGCTATAACTTGATGGAATTAAATTAAAGTCTTGGAGAAGTTTTAATAGGTGTCACTTTTGTCGGGGTCGGCTTCCAGTGTAACTGGATGCAGCTGATTACCAGTATTTTACACAAATTACGAAATTATTCCTCATTTTTATACATAAAACATTTTCAAACTGAAGTAGGTAAGTACATATAGACCTTTTTATAACTATGTGCTGTTCTTTCTAGATAATGAATTGAATGTTGCCGTGACGGTAAGATTAGAATTACCGAGTTTATCCATTACCGGTACTGAGCACCCAGGTTTCGTTGTTTATTACTCTACTAAGCTGATTATAATATCATTTATTTAATTCTCGCCAAAGCAACGCCGGAATATTAATTAATTTTCCAAATCAGCAGATGTGTCCATACAATACTAATTTAATTTCGCATCTCGGTAAACACTCAGGCACCGCCAACCTGTTTATACACACATTTATATTCAAATAAAGACGAAGTAGGTACCCTCCAAAAAACGTTTACTTTATAAATAATCTTCGTCGGTAATCCGTAGAGATATTCCACTTAAAACCTTGAGGTTATCTCAAAATATTTGACCGAGAATACCTTCAGATGGTTTGAGGGAAATGGTGTTAAGATTCAGGTTTATGATAGTGAATTAAAATGAGTAAATATAGCGGTGCTTAAAATTAATTGGGGTGTTTATTTGTTTATTTATAAAAACTTTATAGTACGCCAGACAATAAAGCTCAACACACACAGACAGCGGGTGCGGGTCGGCTGCGAGTCGGGCGCAGGTCGGGACGGCAGTACGCCACCGGGCTTATTTCTATGTATTTATGTTACGGCTAATACCCGAAGTGCGGCTACACCTAGTTTTAGCCGGTAAGAACTAGGTGTAGCCACTTACTCTTGGTTAAACCTAGTACGAGCCGATTGTTTTCGACCAACAATAGAGGGGATCTGGCGCTCGGCGGCCGCTGCCGCGGCACGTTCGCTTCGCTCGCTCGCCTTCGCTTGTTAATGGTTACTGTTCTAACCTAACCTAACCCAAATGATTCAATAACAGTAGATGACTTTGCAGCGAACACCTAGTTCTAACCGGCTAAAACTAGGTGTAGCCGCACTTCGGGTATTAGCCGTAACATTTATATGAATGACACCACACGAAACACGTGCGCGGGTCGGGAGCGGGTGTAGCGTACATTCGTCGTACCTAATACACGTATTCTCCGATAGGCAATCACACTGATTTGTGCGCGGGTCGTGCGCAGCGCGTGTCGTAATTTGTTTTGTGAATATTTCAAAAAAAAATAGCTATGGATTTCAAAGAAAAAATTATTGAATGTGTTCGTAAACATTCCTGTTTGTACGAGCTACAAAACTGCTGTGTTGAAAGAAAGAAAATGGCAGCATGAGAGTATTTTACTTTAAGTATTTAATTAATTAATTATTATTAAAAAAGATGACATTTTTTTCTGTAATTTGAAATGATCCATTTGTTGAGCAATTTTTTTTATAAATTACATGAGCTTTTCCTTTTTCGTACTCTTCTTTTTAAAATAAGTAGAAATAATAACTCTTCGTCCGTGTCCGAATCACCCGACATTTTTAATCACACTGCAACCGCTTCCGCCTGGCAAGGTACGTCCCCGCGCATGACCCGCTGCCACCCGCGCCTGCGCTTTGTCTGAAAGCAATGAACAGCGCGTCTCACGCGAAGAAAACGTCTCGACCCGCACCCGTCTTCTGTGTGTGTTGAATTTAAGACATTAAATACACCGTGGTATTTTAGTCGTCTTACAACGGCAGCCCACTTCATGTATCCAATGACTACTAATCATTCATGAAAGTATTTTTTTTTTATTAACATTTGAATAATTTAAAAATATATATATATTATTATTATGACGCATGATTTAGTTTAAATAAATTAAATATTCAAATGTTAATAAAAAAAAAATACTTTCATGAATGATTAGTAGTCATTGGATACATGAAGTGGGCTGCCGTTGTAAGGCGGTTAAAATTCCACGGTGTATAGTTATTGTTATTATGACGACAATATGATGAAGTTAGTAAAATAATAACTAGTCTGAACACAGTAATGACTTCTAGACAATCATTGGACGGAGTCCAAGATTGAAATAAACAATGGGCAATCTGGGTGTACCATCACATGTTTAGATACTCGTAATATATTATCATCTTCATTATTTTACAAGTGATTTTAATTAGTGTTGCAATGAATAGTATATTGAGCCTCAGACCGAATATTGAATATTCGGCCAGTTGCGTAGCCGAATATTTAGCCAAACTATTCGGCCTGTTTAATTGTTTAATTAAATTGCCTGCTAAGTACTTATCAGCTCCTGCAACCAGTGTGTATTCGGAGAGACTTTTCAGTGAAACAGGAAATATTTACGTTAATGTTATGATGAATAATAAAACAAACAAAAAAAGTAGGTAATTCAATTGTAAAGTCTATTATTTCAATTTAAGATTTGTTCCAAAATATATTTTTTTGTTTGCAAATAATTAGTAAGTATTTAATTAGTAGATTTTGTACGCGTTTATTTAGTCATGACTAAACTACATAATAAAAGTTGTTAGTTCTAATTCAATTAGTTACCTGTTTTTGATCTCTTAGAAAAATTATTTACTAAGTTACTTTCCATTGATCTTTTAGATACATATAGTGATAAATTACGCTTTCTCAAACTAGCAATGTATATTCACTTTTCAACCATAAAAGTTACATGGTTAATTCCAAAAAATCATAAAAGTTACACGATTAGTTTATTATATTTTTTTAAATTTGTAGCTTCTGTGTTTAGTCATTCAGTGTTAAGGTATTCGGCCGAATAGTGACTCAATATGCGATATTCGGCCAAAGATCTACAATTGGCCGAATTCGCCGACTACCGAATACTAACCGAATATTCGTTGCAACTCTATTTTAATCTAACCATCACTAAAATAAAAACCTGTAAAATTGAACCATTGTCAGAAAACAAATAAAATTCTGCCTAAAGCTAGGTCATACAGGACTATATTATCAACACCAAAAACCAGAGTTTATCAAAGATATGTAAAAAAGGTAGACCGCAAAATAAGAAAATTTGAATGTAAACAAGATTCTCAAGAGCATACTCTTAAATATTCATGCAATTTCATATTATGCATATAGACATCTACTTAGATTCCCTTCAGGAACTTGCATCTGCATACGAATTTTGTTTAAGAGACCCAAAGGACCTCTAGAGCAAGATGGCACGGCCGTTTGTCACTGAAGGTATGGAGGGCCCTCTACTCTTTAAGGAGGTAAAATCCTCCTACATTTTGGTCTGGAACGCTGAATTGGATGGATGGTCAATGTAAAAGGACGTTTGAGCATATTTGAAGAAATGTGTTGTTTAATTTGAATGAAGTTGTTAGTAAGTTCTAGTATTTATGATACTGAGTTCGGGAAGTGCTGTGATAAGTCATTTTGAAAGATAAAGGTTTTGTATCGATAGTAGAACAGTAGAAACTATCTACGGCACCGTATGACCCATCCACGACATAATACATTTTTCATTTGCCTAAAAATACCTACCCAAAAACCTATAAAACTATTGTAATTTAACAAGTTTTGATTCTATTATTTATTTATTTAAACCACCTTTAATTTGTTCCTCTACCGTAAACAAAGAGGCTTTGAATTTACTATTATGTGACTTTACAATTCAATCAACCGACTCAATATTTGAAAACTTCTTTAAACTGCGGTTTAAAACGATCTTGAGAATTTGCTTCACATAGTGTGGTGGAATAATAAATTAAACTTATTTAACCATTTACATTTATTTAACCTTCTTGGTTGTGCAGTGGTTAGGGCCTCGCCTCTCATGGACGAAATTGTGGGTTCCAATCCAGGCAAGTACTACCGTGACTTTAACAATTTATTTGTGCTTTCTAAGTTTATCTTAGACATCACTGACATCGCTGAAGGAAAACATCGCGAGGGATCCTGTACTTAAAACTAACTAGCTGCGCCCCGTGGATTCATCCGCATTAGTCTCGATCCCGTGGGAATATCGGGAAACATAAACTATCTATCAGCTTAACGACCTCCAAACACAGTCTTCACCTTCTCTTCTACACAGTCACATTTATATCCTAGGACACTAAACCTTTCCGGAAGGGTTTTACGTCACATTTTTTTTTTCAAGTAACGTGATTTGTCGTGTTATTCTGTGACGTCTAGACGGGGTGCTGAGATTATTGCAATGGTTTATGAGATTATAATTTGTGTGTTTTATGAGAAACTAGCTTTTGCCCGCGGCTTCGCCCGCATGGAGGTTGGAAATCATCCCATGGAACAATCCTATGTCCTAACCCAAGTCATGGTATGGTATCACGTGCAAAATTAAATCCAAATCCGTTCTGCCGTTTTAGCGTGAAAACGTAACAAACAAATAAACTCACTGTCGCATTTATAATATTCATCATCATCATCATTTCAGCCGAAAGACGTCCACTGCTGGACATAGGCCTCCCCCAAAGGGGGAGGGGGGAGGTTTACCATAATCACCACGCTTGGTAGGCGGGTTGGCGATCGCAATATGGTGTTAAAATGCATAGAGAGCGCTGCTGCCCATTCTGTAGTAAGTCCCTTAGTCGCCTTTTAAGACACCCACGGGACGGGAAGAATAGGATGGTGCTATTCTTTACGTCCGGCACCACACGGAATATAATATTAGTTAAGATATAAGTCTGAAATCGCCAATCCGCCTTGAGCAAGCATGGTGATCAATGCTCATGCCTTCTCTGGTATGAATAGAGGCCTTAGCCTTGCAGTTGGACAGTTGAACCTGGTACAGGAGCCTGGGACAAGCTGGTATTATTGTTATTATTATATTATGTAAATTTAACCTATTGTAATCGATAACATATTCATTTCAGTTAATGTATTTTTTTTAATGTTAAATTAATAGTTATAATTAATTAACTGAACAACAGTTAATGTTTTAACTTTGTAACATTCCCGTTTCTTTTAATTTAATTATAAATACAGAAAATAACGATTTTAACAATATAGTATAAGGTTCTTTGAAGCATTATAATTGTTTACTTTTTTTAAACCAACGTACCGTAGACCCCTTTCACTTTTTTTATGTGATTATATTTTTTTATGTTGTCAAGTTACATGGTCTTATTTATCTGGTCCCACCACGAAAACGTGACGAAAAGGGTTTTAAGTAAACAATTATAATGCTTAAAAGAATCTTACTACTAATGTTCAAATCGTTAATTCTGTATTTATAATTAAATTAAAAGAAACGGGAACGTTACAACGTTACAATACCCCCTCGCTAGGTTAGGGTTTTTACCTGGGTAAAAATCCTTTATTAAATTACAGATACACTTGCTACCATTTGAAATACGACCCTTTTATTCATCTTCATTTATCCATTATTTTCATTATATTCATTCACAATCGTGTTAACCCAGCAGACCACCTAAAAATGAGGTGCATCCGCATCCTTACAAGTATGTAAGAGTATTTTGTCCGTAGTTGACTAAATACTCGCGCAAATCAGACTAAGCTAGTAGCTACTTACTAAAAGAACCAAGTATATAAATAAAAGTTACAACAAGAAATACATAAAATATTGCATTGGATGAAGGCTTATTTAAGGAGTAACCAAGGGCTTATTTTATGAGTTGCAAGCCGCTCAAATATAAATAAATAAAATCAAGAAATAAGCTCTTTCTAGTTTTGGCTTTACTTAAGGAGTAACTATACCACCCCCTGCAATGGCTTATTTATTGAGTTACAGACCGAAAACCCTTTCCATCACAATGTATTATATATACAAGTACGCCATTAAGGTAAAACATTACTGTAATCCTTTCTGCAATGTAATTAACGTCTTGCATGCTTTGTGCGTGCATACTCGTGTTTCGGACAAATAAATGATCTATCTATCTACCCATTTTTCATTCGAGATAATACAACAATACAGTCTAGGTCGTGGTGAAGGATATACGTGATGGAACCGTTATTAAATTTCTTTTTAACGCATGAAAACTCAAACAATAGTTTTATTTTTCCTTATCGGGTACAAAAGCCTTTCAAGAATGAAATTCATTATGATAATTTTTTTCCTAATTGTGAAAATAAAAGTTATTTTTAGAATCTTCAAGTTCCGGTTTCATAAAATCTTTTTATTAGGACCCCTCGGGAGGTTTATAAGTCTTCGGACGTCCTAAAAGTCGTCATCGTCTCAAAGTTAATTTTATAAGATTTCTTAGTAAGTTATATCGTTGTATAGCAAAAATGTCTTACAGACCAAGTTGTGACCAACTTTCAAAGCAATTAGAAGAATCAAACTTGTCTTTATACTTATGTTTTCATTGAACATTATTTTTATCAAAGTAAACGGTTCTTAATAATTTTGGAATAATATCACTGTTTTCATTTCGAAGTAAGAACAAATACAAAGTAACCAAAAACGTCAATAAAATCTTTATTGCCGTTTTTGGTTACTTTGTATTTGTGTGAATATTTTATGCTAATTTTATATTGTATCCTTTTTGTTTTGCATTATTTTCTCCTTTCTTTATTTTTAAAAATCTTTGTCCCGTCCAGTCCTTCCAGTCCTTTCCAGTCTTGGTCCCTTTTGATTCATATTATATATCCACAAGAAACTGCCATTAAGAACTGTAATGTAAGTGCAAAACGATATGTTGACATCCGCGGCAGCTTCATTACATTCATTTGAACTTCGATGACCAAACTTAGATGACCCGATCATCCAAGTTTAGCCATCGAACTTCGAGTTTCGGGACTAAGAACATCGAAGGAAGATGTTGATAGATTGCATGTGGTAAAACTTCGGATTCCATGTTTACAGTTTGGAACAAACACGTGGTAGCAATGCTAATGTTTGTTCGGTGCGTTGAACTTGCGGTGTACACAGTTTGAAGTTGAACTACATCCAAAGTTATTCAAAATGAATGTATATCACTCTATTTTATACACTTACAATGAGGGGTGCTTTGAACAGTATCGACAACGAAAAGCGGGACCTCATTTCAACAAGAAATTACGTTAATATTCCGTTAGCGGCAACTTAAACGAAAATCAAAAATTCCTAAATAATCATCAGCCGAAAATTGTCTTACAGAAAAAGCCTTAACTCTTATACAAAAAACGAAAAGATTTATTTACTGCGTGTTGGTAATTTCATTGCCATCGGCAACTACTGAATCTAAAGTTAATAGGCCAGAACTGTCAAGTCCAGACTTCTTACAGACAATTTATTTTAATAAAATTTCGTGAAGTCAAAGATAAACTTAAAAGACGTCTCTTCTCTCGGCCTCCAGCACATTTTTTGTTTATTTTCTGTCATTTTTCTAACGGCGACTTCCACCAATGAACGTGATCAGCACATCTAAACTGCGTTCAAGAGTTGTCAGTGTCATCATTGTTGTAATGTATTGAGACTGACGCCCTCACAGCTCTTGAACGCGGTTTATACATGCAGATCACGTTGTTTCATTGGTGAAATTCACTCATAAGCACTTAAAACTTTATCTATCGCTCATGAAGCATAGTTAAACACAACCAAAACTATAATGTTTTATTAATGACAGGACGGTCACCGTACATAATGGATGTATCATTTCGGCTGATAAGAGGTCACTTGTCCTGTAATAAAACCTTCACATGAGAATGATGTAGAATAGAAGGCCCTATGAAAGTGTTTGTCGAGGAAAGGACTGTAAAGGACCACTGGACCTATTGTTGTGGTTAGGCGTAAGTAATATTACCCTTTTACGGCTCAAAGGGCTGGCAAACATGAAACATGAAACTTTTCAACACTAAAGTAGGCAAGGGTCATTCAAATGGAAAACGACATCAAAACTACATACCTACGTACTACATCAAAATACCTTATTTTTATAATCTTTAGAACACACACATCACCATTCTCTTGCAATTACCATCCAAAAGTGAAAATGACGACAACATGCCATACATACCTACTCCATTTAAAGATTATACTATTATTTAAGAAGAATATGGGAACTACTGGAACTATCGGGAGCACAATAAAACATAGACTTCACTGATAGACGTATATTCGGTGACTGGCGCTCGGCTCGCAACGGACTGACTAATGACTAATTCTACATACCCACTATTACAATTATATCACAGTTTATAATCATTAGAATACAGATATCATCATTCTTCGTCCATATCCCAATTTATTTATTTTCTCACACATGCTTGGTTTGAGCATTATTTTGACAACCTTCTTCGAGATAAATCAAAATTGCTGTACTGGCCAAATACATGCGAGCAGCGGCCGCCAAAAGTTGTATGAAAATCCATATCTGTCGTGGTTTAGCGGCCAAATAAATTATATAGTAAAATCATATCTATCGTGTAATTTAAAAATGGAACAATCTTTTACTCAGAGACATAGCAACCAAGGAGGTAACTTATCAAAGGTTTTATTTAAATTTCGAACTGGCTTGCAAATAGAAAGCAGTTTATTAAAAGAAAAAACAAATGACTATTGGCGTGTGAGAAATGATCTTTGTTAGTCATTGAATCTGGAATATAAAAATAATTTACTTAGTGGACTTCTTGGCGGGAAAGTGAAGCGTCATGTTAGCATTTTGTTATATTTTCTAAAATTTGTGTTAAGTCGAATATTAATGTGTAATAGTGGTGGATTATTAACCATTAAGTGTTCGTGAACCTGCATTAGTGTAGGCAAATGAAACAAAACAGTGCAACATTACTTCAAGTTCTCTCAAGAAGTCCGCGCGAGGTTTCAGTAAAGTGCCACGTCTTTACTGAAACTCAAGGGGAGCCGGGCGGGATATCATCTATCATCTTTATCATGCATTGAATGAAGTTCAGTTCATAATAATTTAAACAACTTTGTACTTGATACCTAATTTTACATGACACTGGCTAAATGTGCAAACCGCACGAAGCCACAAATTAAAAAAAAATACTTAGTTTGAATTTCCGCCCATTATTTGAGAAAAGCACTATACAAGCCTTAGCCGCAACCGTATTGATGGACAAACGTGTAAATGTGGGCCGAAGCGAAGCCGAGGCACACATACGTGAGTCCATCACTGCCTCTTTTGCTGGCCGCTGCAGTAATGTACTATTATTTAATACTTTATGCGCACAGATGTACCGAGGCGAACTTAATGTCATGCTTGATTATAATTGGGGTCGGGGCAGCATGTTTCATCTATCGTTCTCTATTAGTCGTCATCTCAACTAGTCAGTAGTAGTCACTCCTTTCCTAGCCATATCATCTTTCACACAGTCCATCCATCGTACTTTAATTTCGGACTATTCAAACAAACCTGACTTTGAAGGGCCCACCCCTTCAAAGTCGGTGAGATTATTACTAATTATTGAACCCCTGAGGTGTGAAATAATTAAATTCCCAATAGATCAGTCGATGTATAAAGCAGTGACTCCTCTATACATCGCCAGACATATTGGGTACTTCCTGAAGGGTATTCATTACCCTTTGATTCTCAAAGCGATTGAAAACGTAATTGCTATTCCACCGTATAATATCCACTGATTGTTTTGCAATTAACCGTGAGATTTACCGTGGTGTTTACGTGGTTACGTAAACAACGTAAATGCCACGCGTACCGCGCGTATATACCGATGTGACCAACAAAGGAAATCGATCATTTGTGCTTAGAATAAAAGATAATGAACTGTTCTAAGAATAGTAAATATCTTCTGTTATTAAGTTTACGCAGAAATATAAATATTTTCCATTTGAAGATCTCTATTCAAGAAAAGACATGGAATTAAGTACTTACATAAATATTAAAATCATAATAATGTGGGTAAATTTAATAAGGATAAGCAGTGTAGTATTTTCTAATAACAAACATCAAGTTTATTGCCAATTAATTTGCAAAAAAATACTCAAGCAGTACTGTAGCTGAGCACTCGTTATCTAGACTCATAATCTACCCTAGCCTTTTCCCAATTATGTTGTGGTTGGCTTCCAGTCTAACAGAATGCAGCTAAATACCATTGCAGCTGAATGCAGTATTTTACATAGAGCGACTGCCTATCTGGCCTCCACAACCCAGTTACTTTTACAGTTTTCTAGATTTTATTTTACCACTTTCGTCGGCATGATTAATATGTATACCCATGCCAAATTACAGCTTTCTAGTACTAAGAGTCTCTGAGCTAAGCCGTGGACAGAACGACGGACATGGTGAAAGTATAAGGGTTCCTTGTTGACTACGGAACCCTAATTTTACAGTTTTCTAGATTTTATTTTACCATTTTCGTCGGCATGATTGATTTGTATACCCATGCCAAATTACAGCTTTCTAGTACTAAGAGTCTCTGAGCTAAGCCGTGGACAGACAGACGGACATGGTGGAAGTATAAGGGTTCCTTGTTGACTACGGAACCCTAAATAAGCTTTGAAGCTTTTTGACAGTCAAAGTTTACTATATAATATAGCGTAACAGAATTATTAAGTAAAAGAAAAATTAAAACTTAGGCTGTTTATAATGTTTAAAACAACTGACTTCCAAAAAAAACACTACAAAGTGAAAAATTACTTTAATTTCGGAAGTCGGTGTCTTTGGATCTGTATTTTAGTTTTATGCCACCGACTTTCGAAATTAAAGTAATTTTTCACTTTGTAGTGTTTTTTTTGGAAGTCGGTTGTTTTTTTTTGTAAAAAGTTTTTTATTTTACACTTTTTAGTGGGTCAGTTTGTAATTTATCCAATTTACAATAGCCTAATGTCAAATGCTCATCACCTTTTACAAAATATTGCTTTTCCCGATGCAGGGGCGTTAATTGTTGAGGAGTTCTCCTGGTAAGAACCAGGAAAACTGATGGTGACTTCACCATATGCATTTTGACGAGCATAAATTGCATATTAAAGTGCCTAATCGAATCGCAACGGTGAAATACTTATTATTAAGTAGTTCCGGTGGCCATCTGTGGTCTTCATCATCAGTTCCACTTCACAAAATGGTGCTTTTCGAGTGCAAATGCACGAGTTACTATAAAAATTACTCAAATCGCTAAAGGTATGCCTATAAAATTTGAGGATTTCCCTCGATTTCCATGGGATCCCCTCATCGGATTCTGATTTGGTGGCAATGGGACCACCTCGGGAGCATACCCTTCCAAACAAATAAGAGTTTTTAAAATCCGTCCATAATTGACGAAGTAATCGGTGAACTTACATAAAAAAAAAAACAAACATACAGCCGAACATATAACCTCCTCCTTTTTGGAAGTCGGTTAAAAATAAGAATTATGTTTGGGTTTGTGTTGTATTTTTGTTGTGTTTGTTAAAGTTTAGTAGATTATTTTATTGGATTAGTTTATAATTTTGTAACTTTTGCATGCCTGCTGGCAAAATATAGCTGAACCTATTCCCAATATCACCATGTACTGAACCCATATTTGTGTGTGTGTTTCATAAGTATTTATTATTTTTATCTTTTTTTTAACCTTTTTGTACCTGCCGAAAATGTCCCCAATAAACATTTTAGGCCCATTCGGGGTTCTGCCCCATCTACCTTTTTCATCATGGACATTAGTCCATCCATTTACCGTTTCAATTACGTACCTAATTCCTGTAAGTACTTATATACCACTCTATGGGACCTTCCAGTAATAAATAGGGGCAAACTAATCAGAAGCTCGACAAATTAATTTCTACTTCACAAGTTCTTAACTATAATAAGTAATCCTTAGTACTTCGAGCATGTAATGTGATTTACTTAGGTAGGTATCTCAAATTATCTCAAATTGTTAATGTAAGAAGCAACAAGAATTCCAGAAGGTTTTCTTGAAAGAAGTCGTTTCTGAACTTAGACAATATTTGACAAAAATTGTAAGGCAGATGTTATCTTATCGGTTTACTGCCTCATTGGGCTGGGCTACTGTCAGCGGAATGCTGAACGCGAGTCTCTGGGTTTGGAACGCGTATTGAGCATTTGTTTGAGCAGGGATTTGAATTTTTACATAAGGAAATTATCAGTAGAAGCCTGGAGTCTAGACTTACGCACTGTTAATGGCGGCTCGGCACCTATCACTTGGACTCATAGGTGGCGAAATTTGAGTGTACTTAGTCAAAACCTTCTAGAAAACAATGATAGATCAAGATTCCCTCATAGCTGTGCCCTTAGGGCACGACCATGGAATGACCATCTATGACCCATTTTGCTATTTTAAATAGCAAAATGGGTCTTCAGCGCCGCGGCAAACCGCGGATGCGATAGGGAACCGAACTGGTCAGATTTCATAGCCCATGTAGTTAGGAAATAAAGGCAAAGTTCATTGTCCTACAGCCAGATACTACAGGTTTTGTTATTCCCAAACTAATGAAGCAGTTTAAGTATAAATACTTTTTCCAATATTGCGCTTACCATTACTAACATAACTTTAAGTTACGTGTATAATTAAGGTATAGTTTCATATACAACTGCGAATATTGTTACGTACCGTTATATTATATTTAAGGTAGGTATTACCTCCTGCATTTAATCTTAGGAAATTTTACGATAGTTTTTCTAGTATTTAAGCTTTTATGTGTAATTAAAGGGGTGTCGATTTGATGAAGTTGTCGGCTTCCTCATTGCCTATTCGCTGAAAAGTAAACATATTTGTATAGTAGCTGTGCACTGCAAGACAACAAGAAAATACAATTTTCCCATCCGCTTTAAAATTCCAAACATACATCAAATCGACAGCAAAACATTTTTCATATTCTAATGCCCCACTATATCAAAGATTTACTGAAAATATTCGCTTAGAGTCAGTATTGTAAAGAGTGGCAGATAAGAACGGCACTCGATACATTATTGTGTTCAATACATCGTTTTCAGCGACTATTTATTCTTCTATAAATGATTTCGGACTTCATTCAGTACTTTTTTTTATACATATTTGGTCTAAAATTGATTCAAGGTTTATTTCTACGGTTCCGTACCTCAAAAGGAAAACACGGAACCCATATAGGATCACACATGTATCGGTCTGTCTGTCTGTCACAGCCGTTTTGCTCCGAATCTACTGGGCGAAATTTCTGTAACCCAAATACGTGTAACGTAAATAAATGAATTTTGAATATGAGGTTCACTTCTGGGTATTAGAAAAGTTTTGCAAACTACCGTGTGACACATGAAATGAAAGGTCTTGTTGTGAAGGCCTCAAACATATTTTTTTTTAATAATTTTAAAGGAAATAGTTTTCTATTTCATCATCATTCTCCTGCTCTTATCCAAATTTATTTGGGGTCGGCGCAACATGTCCCCTTTTTCCATACTTCTCTTCTAGTCGTCATCTCGGTAGTCATTCCCTTTCTAGCCATATCATCTTTCTTTCACACATTCCATCCATCGTTTCTTTGGTCGTCCCCTAATTTTATAGCCATTGACATCCATACTCATAACTTTCCTCACGACATTTTCCTCATTCCTCCGCATCACATGCCCATACCATTACAACTGATTTCCGCACAACTTTTCAGTCACCGGTGCCACTTTCAGACTTCCTCTTATGTACTCTATGTTCTATGTTAGAGGGTATGGTTTCCGCACTTAGTCCTTCATGTGGACCATTGTGCGTGGGCCATGGCTGCCGTCAGTGGTTTATTCCAACCAGCCCACCTCCCTCCAGAAGCTGATTAGGTCTTCTGGTCTGCATAGGATATCTGTGAAGGATCTGGGTGACCCGAGGGTTTCTGTTCTGATTTGGGTGACGCCTGTGCAGTCAAAGAGCACATGCGCAACGGTTTCTTCAGCCTCCATGCACGCCCAGCACAGAGGGCTGTCCGTTATGCCTATTGTGTGTAAGTGTTTGTTTAGTGAACAGTGGGTTAAGGTCACCGTCACCAGGCGCAGGCCGTTGCTGTCCAGGCGTGGCAAACGCCTGGTTAGTCTACCATCTAAGGATGGCATGGCTTCCCTAGATTGCCTGCAGCCCGGTGTCGAGGTCCACCAGTTCTCCGCTTGTGTGTGGGTGAACTCCTGTAGCCACCTACGTAGTTGGTTAAAGGGGATGGGTACGATGGGTTCGGGTCCACAGACTGACGCGCCGGATGCTCTCCTAGCTAGTTCGTCAGCTGCGTCGTTACCTAGTGATCCGCTGTGTCCTTTAATCCATTGCAGTGTCACTGTGTTACGGTTGCACACCGTCACTCGCTGCAGTGCATTGTGACATTCTAGTGTTAATCTGGAGGTAATATACTTTTTCTCTAGGGATTGCAGAACTGAGGCACTGTCGGACAGTATACGTATGCGGGTGTCCGTAACTTCCCTGGCTTCTATGGCGTAAGCCGCTTGTATAATGCCCACACATTCCGCCTGGTAGACGTGTTGAACATTCCCAACGGGCTGGATATATTTATGTTAAAATCGTGTGAGAAGACTCTTCTGGTCTTTGATCCGTCGGTGTAAACTCTCATCTCTCTCGGGCCTGAGTAGTCATACCGTTCCTCTGTGAGTATTACGTTGTAGAGGTTCTGAAAGAAGTGAAGTTTCGGGGCCTTGTCGCAGGGTGATGCCACCATCGGTCTCTTATGTACTCATGTCTTATTCTTTCCATTCGTGTCACACCACACATTCCTCTTAGCATTCTCATCTCAGCTACATGCAATTGCCTTTCATTCATCCCTTTTGTAGCCCAACATTCTGCTTCATACAATGCAGCAGGTCTAACCATTGTTCTATATATCTTCCCCTTAAGTTTAAGGGGAATGCGGGAGTCGCATATTGTTCCCGTAACCTCATCAATCCAGTGTTAATTCTGTGCTTAACCGTCCGATATACTTCTCCATCGCTCTGCACGAGTAAACCGAGATAGCGAAAGTCGGATAGTAAGTTTTCTAGTTGTTTAAGAAAATTGATGAAAATTTACCCCTTCTCTCCGAAACTACCGAGAGTAAAATTTTGAAAAAATTAAGAAAATAATTGTTTACCTACAGATTACAGAAAAACCTATAAAAAGTCTGTGGTCCTAAAATAACATGGTAAATCACTCAATATTGTGCGTACTAACTTAAATTTGAAGTTGCAATGTGTAGGGGAACGTGTTGTTCAACTACAATGTTAAGTTTGTTCTTGAGATAAAGTCATTCCAACTGCGGAACCCTTCAATGTGCGTGGGCCGACATGCACTTGTTTACAACTGCTGTAAGTTATATGTTTTCTATGTATGACTGAAAATATATTTCTTTATTATTATTAAAACTGGTAGTATTCGTTCGTACTTACGAAGTAATTATCCACCAAAGCAAATTAATAACGGAAGAGTAATATTATTCAACACGCTGGATTTTCAAATATTATTATATACAGTCAGTATGTACTATTTGCACAAAGAATAATGAAAATATTAAAATACAATTTATCAAAATCCCTTTTAAATCGTCAATAAATGAACGCCTCTGGTTTGCGTATGTTGCTCATAATCACCATATTTTTTATACACTAACGTATAGAACGGCAAGAAGCGCAGAAGTAAAACTTTAATTAGGTACTCAATCACGGATGAAACTTTCAAACCACGTTTTGCGGTTAAGTTTAAAAAACCTGCCAAGTGCGTGTCGGACCACGCACAATGAGGGGTTTCGTAGTTGGGATGAGTTTACCCCAATAACCAACTTAACATTGTAGTTGTAAATCATGTTCTCCTATACATTCTTTATAATGATAAATGACTTATTTCTGTAAGTAGGTTTGTAGAAACACTTTTACACGTCAATCATATTAAAAAACAAAACTAGATGAGGTCGGCGTTTCGTATCCGACTACTCTGAGAAAAAAGGCCGAAACAAACTCAGAGGTCACAGTCTCTTTTAAAGTCATTTTCACATTCATTAATTATTAATAATTTAATTGTACGTACTTAATTGTAAAGCGCACATCACATTAGTTTTATAAGTTGTTTTTATAATATGTGGAAAATTGCATGGGTTAGGTATACATTTACTCACTCTACAGCTGCTCAAATATTATGTAATATGCGATTGCGATATATATGTGTATTGCGATTGTGTATATGTGTAACTCTTTATTTTTCCTAAATAAATAAAATAAAACATTCCAATCGCGTATGTAAGTTTGTATGCACAAATTTGAGAGATTTACCATGGTATTTTAACACCATTGTCTTCTTATAGATTTTCATTTTCTTCTTTTTTTTCTTTTAGATATTATAGATCTTTAAGTAAAAAACTATTTCCAGTATTTTGTTTTTCAAAATTTTAGGCTTTCGTAGATAAGGGGAAATGGTCAATTTTCATCTAATTTCTTAAATAACTTCAAAAGTATTTATTTTAAAATGATTACAAAAATATATCTCAAATTCTTATATCAAGTCCTTTCATTTGATATGTCCCACGGTACCGTTTGCAAAACTTTTTATTTTTATTTTCTAATTTGCCCCTCAAAAGTGACCCCCCATATTCTTTTCATTCTTAAGTTTCAACTTAATCGGTCCAGTAGATTCAGAGCAAATTGGCTGTGACAGACGGACAGACAGACAGACACGAGTGATCCTATTAAGGGTTTCGTTTTTTCCGTTTGAGGTACGGAACCCTAAAAAGCAACAGATACTCATTTATTCTCCAGCAGCCAGTACGAGATCATATTATTGAAAACTCTAGAACTTCTTTCAAAATTCTTCACAAACTTTACCTCACGCTCACGTAACGGTTATTCCAAGTTATTCAAAGTGTATAACAGGCAAAACGATTGGAATAGAATTTATGCGAGCAATAAAAGTATTGGAATCGAACGGGAGTGTTGCAAAGTTATTGGCGGCAAAATTAGGCTTTACGTCTTCTTTGAAAGATATTAACTTTATGATTCTCAGGCGAGTATATTTGTAATTTATTTTAGTTCAAAGGTCAGACATAGCTTAGACCTTTAAATTATTTTGAATTTCTTGTTTACAATAAGACAGTTCAAAAGATGTCGAAAACATCCTCATCATCTTTGATTGAGGTTTCAGTCTTAATCAAATTCAAATGGGTTTTAAACTAATAAATAATCGGTTTTCTGGAATCATTATCTCTACGTTAAAACAAAGCCACTTGTTTTAAGAGTTACTAATGATGCCTACATAAATCTTCTTTTTTTTCACGAACTGTAATCAACGAACAGAACTAGCTAATTAGGAATGTATGACGTGCAAAAAAGTGTTTCCGATATCCTATTTACAGAAAAAACGATTTCATTTCATTTGATTTCAATGAGGGCTTAGACATTGACATGAAACAGGGTCTTGCCAAAGACGAAAAATCAAATGGTATGGCCATTTGATTTTCCGCCATTTATAATCAGGAAACGTGACCACAAAATTGCCTGCCACCATAGTCAACCCGTGTTCTTTGCTTGTACCAAAAAGTGTTAGTGATTGGGCACTGCTATTAGGCGTGTCCTAATATAACGGCACGTGCCAAAACAGGACGCTTGTCCGGTCATATCACGGTTTTGAGAATCTTGTTACAGGTATTTATTTAAAGAGCTTTGTTGAGATCACGAAGCCGGAACCGCTTTGAAAGTCTTTGAGAGCAAAATATTTGAACTCAGATAGATATAAATTGCTATTGGCTTGGTAGTGTTGGAGAACTTATCTTATTGTAACATTGATTAGTGTGAAATTTTGGTTTGATAAGTTACAGGACAAAAATTGTATGCCAATATCATTATTTCTAAACAATTATTAAGCACAGTTCCAGTTAAAGATTATTTATTTATCCAAAAGAACAATGTTCACTTTCAATTCAATATAAGGTGAAAAAAGTTACTCTGTACGTCCTATAGTTATGAATAAAAAATTGTGTAGACAATGTGCCTAGCAGGAAAAACGAAGGTTTCTATATTTTATCTGGGCAGTAGTCGCCTCATAATACACTAGGCAAACATAATATAAGTGACCTTTTCATAGTTTGGACTCAGACGACGGACGATCACTTACATAATTTATACCCAGAAAGTAAAAAAAAAGTTACGAGAGCGACACATCAAAACTGAACAAGTTATATTTCCAAAATCCTCTTGTGACAGTCTTTCATAAATTTTTACTTAGATTTATGTCTCACGTACGGTTTGTTTTATAAAATGTTCCCAAAAAGGAACAGGTCTCACGAGGTTTTTAAATAATGAAGGAACTCTGAAATCAGTGTGTTTAGAATTCATGTCAGTTTGTCTGGAAAAATGTGGTACGCGAGGGAGTCTGTATGGGAGATGTATTTACGAGGTTTTAGGAGTATTCTAGGATTTTTATGTTCGTTTGACCTTTGGGATTGGAAAAGCGACCCCAGGTGAAGTAGCCCTAGGTATGATTTATAAAGATCTTAGAAATAGTTTTCTGTGTTTAGTATTGAGTCTGTTTCTTGGACTTTGAATGTTTGTGGCTTTGATATAACTCATTAGCAGTGGTGTTACACGGGTATTTAACTTGACCATTGTCTTATCCATGTTCATTTAAGCCACACTCTTTCGGAAGCTCTACTGAGGTCATCGAGCATCGTACTAAGGTCCTCTATAGTCTCAGTCAAGGTGAGTTATGAACTCGCCATTGATTTTGATTCCTTTCCAGTCCAGAACCTTGAAGACATCCTCCAGTGCAGCGGTGAACAGTTCAGAAGAGATAACGTCTCGCTATGTCACACCTCGCTGCAGGATAGGTTTCGAGGTCTGAACCTGGAGTTGGACTGACATAGTGGCGTTTTTGTGTATATACTTTAGCACCTCGATGTACCGATAATCCATCTGGCACCGTTAAAGAGACTGCAGTACAGCCCATGTCTCGATCGAATCGAAAGCTTTCTCGTAGTCCAAAAACGCTAAGCAGAGAGGCAGGTTATACTATTCGGTCTTCTGTATAACCTGCCGCAGCGTATTTATGTGGTCTACGGTGCTAAAGCTTTTACGGAATCCGGCTTGTTTGCGAGGTTGAAAGTCGTCAACCAGCGCGCGAGACGGTTCGTAATAACTCTTGAAAACAGCTTGTAGGCATGGCCCAGGAGTGTGATGGGCCTACAATTCATAAGGAGGGTATTGTCACCCTTCTTAAAGAAAGGTATCACCACACCTCTGTTCCATGCCTGTGGCGTTTTGCCCTCGAGTATGACGAATCCAACAGCTTCTGGAAGGCCTTGTGAACGAGTTATCCCCCACCCTCTAGTAGTTCGGCCGTAATTCCGTTTTTGAGTTGCTTTAGAGCCTATCCTAATCTCGTACAAGCTGACATTAGGGATATCTTCAGTGTAGTGTCGGGTCAGTCTCTTGGGTCGTTTGCCAGATTCTTATCGATGTTACCTGGGTTACCACATACAGTGAACGATATTAATTTCGTAAAGTGAAAGTTATTCCAAATAAAAATGATTCAATATTCTTTCACTTATTAAATATGGTTCCCGTACAAAACTTTACAATACCGGATAATAACAAAGCGCCCCCCACAAGTTAACCTCATTCCAAACTCTTAACTGTTTCAAAGAAAAGTGATTTCTCATATTTTCTTTATCATGAAAAATTACAGCAGTCGTTTATTTTCTTCATTTATTATATAGTACGTATTTCATGCCGAAAAAAATCTTACAATGGTGGAACACAGTTCGGGCAATTTGATCAAGTCGATTCTGGCCCTTTTAAGGGCGCCTACTCAATTATAGGGCATTACTTGACGAAAACTTAGTTTTTGTTGGTGTGCCAGCACCAGGCTATGGCTGTTATATGCTGTAAATGGAATTAATTTAAAAGTTGGCAAATTAGAAGCGGTTGTAGTGTGTAAGGGTTTTAACTGTGGCGGTGATTATTTCAATCGTTTCAAATTACTTAGTATGTGATCCCTTTTTGCACAACTTTATTTATGAGGACTTAACGGTTTTTTTTTTTGTAACGGAAGTTTCCCGTCTCAGGAGTCATGAAATTCAATCTTCTAGACATAAGGTTTCGCATTTATTTAAAAACTCTTTTTAGGCGTAAACAAACATTAATATAATATGTAATATTTTTCTGCGTCACTAAAATACGAAGAAAACAATCATTTCAAAATTTTCTTCTAACAAAACCAATTGATAAAAAAAAACTATAAACTCACTACATAAACACCCAATCCTAAGTTTAACCCTATAACTCAGTTTAAGTCTAGTACTTTACGCATAGTTGTCGACTTCAAAGTCACACTTCATTCAGTAGTTTCAAGGTCGTATGCTAAACACGCCCCTTGACCGGTGACCTTCACTTTGAGTGGGTCACAGTAGCTCAGTGTAGTGGTGTGTTCGTCTTTACGATTCTTTTGTGGTCAGCAGATATCTTTGAGGTTGAGTTGAGTGGAAACACATGTTAGTGATTTTAGCGGATTTGTTGTAGTTTAGTATTCTGTAGAAAGCGCATCTACTGGGTTTGTCTAGCGTTATTTACTGACCTTGAAAATTCATTGCCTATAAAAAGGGTAAGGCAACCGCTATTTAATCCTTTCCAAATTAATATATAACATACGAACACAAACATAATTCTTAATAATGGGATACAGTACAATACAGATGGAACGTTTGAAATCGAATCAAATAATTCTACAAAAGAGAACCAATTCACGCCTGTTTTCCTCAAAAAGATAATTACGTCATAAGCCCCGTATGATACCTAAGATTGAACGCATACTACTCACCAAGTTTCCATGTTTCCCATAAAACACATATATTAAAATCTCATGCCGTTGCAATAATCTCAGCACCCCGTCTAGACATCACAGAATATCACGACTAATCCCGTTCCTTGGAAATAAAAAAACAATTTTCAGCTTCCCGAAGGAAGAGATAAATAAGCTAATGTGACGTAAAACCCTTCCGGAAAGGTTTTGGGTCCTAGAATGAATGTGATTGTGTAGAGGACATGATGGATCCTGGATCTTGTTCACTGTTTGTGTATAGTCTTAGTTAGGAAATGTTGGTGGTCGTTAAATTGATAGTTAGTTCGTAAATCGTGTCGTGATTGTGATGACAGTTGGGTTTTAGACTATGTATCACGGGATTGTCTTTCTTCTGCCTGGGTAAAGGTTTTATAGATGTTGCTATAAATTTAAGTTGTGGCCTTGAACTTTAAAAGCTGTCTGAACACTTTGATTATATGCTGAAGGATAATAGTTACGTAGGTACATATTAATATAATTATAATTTAATTAATATTGTTTAATTAATTATTTGTCTAAATTAGTGTGATGAAATTTGAATTTTGTACTATGATCCTAAATGGATTGAAATAAATGATTTTTGTTTGATTTGATTATTTAATTTTTAACCGATATTAAAAAGGAGGAGTTTCTATGTTCGTCTGAATATTTTAATATATCTTCGTCAATTGTGGACCGATTTTGGATATTATATTTTTCATAATAATATTTTTTTTCAATTTGGTAGAAGAAGCTTGGGTCTCATATAAATTTTATTAACTTTGCTGGGGTAGTTTTTGAGTTAGCTTCAATAATACGCATTTTCCCATCCCATCCCCATTTTCTATGTGGATGATGTTATAATAACTTCTTGTCAGTGTGTATATAGCAGGCAGTATCCGATTTTGTGTGGGGTAGGTATCACAACTACAAACTGAAAAATAACTTCGACGTAACGTTTCAGATTATCTAAAGTACATACATCTTTTATGGGGTACTGTGTTAAATGTTACAACAAAATACCTTGTGATATATTGAAATGAAATATGAGAAAATTTAAAACACATATTAAAAGTACACTTTGTAAGCAAGCATATTACAAGTTAGAGGGTTATATCCAGGACAGGAATGCTTGGAAACATGCTGGTCCAGCTCCATAGGACAATCTAGAGTCTAGACAAAATCAAACTGATTGCTATTTTTATGGTAAAATCTGTTATTTTTATGATATTGATTTTACATTCTGTGATAACCTATACTCACACACTGACTTATTTTTTTACTTTTTTTAGAAAAACATACTTTTATGATGTTTGTAAATATGTGAACACCATGTATCTATCTAATAATTAAGTTATTTTTCAATGCTTAGTTTTTAATTCGTTTTACCTATTATGGTATAGTAATTTTATTCTAGGTGCATCGTCTTCGCATATAATCATATAATTAATGTAATCAAACAAAATATTGTAAAACATTTTTAAAAGAGTACCGGTGGAGTTTCTTGCCCATTCTTCTCCATACGAAACTACCTTTTGGAAGGGGCAACTAGAATCAATTCTATTTTTTTTTGTAAATTTTGACGTTCAAAAATGCCTCTTATGTGCCTATTTGAAATAAATGGTTTGACTTTGACTTTGACTTTAATTTCGGAAGTTGATGGCAAAAAACTAAAATAGAAAAACAAAGTTAATGTTATTTTTACCCGACTGCCTCAGAAGGAGGGTTATGCTTTTCGAATGTATGTATGTATGTTTCACTTTGTAGTGTTTTTGAAGGCAATTGTGTTTTTTAATTATTTTTAAGGCACTTAGATCATTGTGACAACCTATGAAAGTAAACATGGTAAACGAACCTTTTTTTAATCATAGTCTTAAACGAACCTAATAACATAGTCTTAAATTGCTTTTATCATGGCTTTTTAAATTCATAAGTACAATTAAACTTTCCAAATACAGGAAAGTATTGATATTCGTGCAGCGCCACATGTCATGTAGATGATGTTTAATTTGATAGCACAACTGATCCCTCATTTCAATAGCTATTCCGGTATTGCCTACCGAAAATCCAATTAGGAGTTAATGACTTTAACTGGTCGAGCAATCGTTGTAAAGGTCATCGGAAGTCAACCCCTTTTCAGCTGTTTTAAACTCACTTTGCTTGCAGAGGGTTTCCGTTTTTTAAACCAGAGACAGCGATAGTATTTTTTACCCAACTCTAAAGAAGGGTTATGTTTTAACATAGAAAGGAAACTGACTTTATTCTAATGGGTATGCCTTTAAACCATTACGCCCCAGTGAGAAAATAAACAGGATGAGTAGGTTTTATAGGTAGCTAGACTAAGATTATCAGCTTCGAAACGTTTATCGCAATCTAACGTTCAGAACCGTCTCTGCAACTAATAGCATCAAGTCCTCTTTATGGCGACCATTCATACTAATTGTAAAACTGCAAAAGTAACTTCTGGCTGTCTGTCTGTTATCGTTTTACCATCGCTTAACGGCTTAACGGATTGCAATGACATTTGGCATACCGGTAGACCATGACCTGGATTGGAACATAGGATACTTTTATCCTGGTTGTACATTCCCTGAGGATAATTTCCGACCTCCACGCGGGCAAAGTCGTCGGCAACGCTATAGTAACTCAATAAATAACCAATTACTCACCTATCTTCACCGGAAAGCAAAACATAAACCTATTGGAGTGGAACCTATATTATTTTCTATTACTTACACTGTTTCTGGGCTACCTACATAAATCGTACCGCTCATTTGGAAAGATATATGCTACCACGCCATCGGTTTAAGGACAATTGCCGAATTAATGGCCCTCATTCCTACTGTCGGATCCATTTAGCCACCATTACGGGTTTCTCGCTGATCTAGCGAAGGGAGCACATTATAGGTAATTACAGGTGACTGTAATGGCGCAGATGAAAGCGCATGCGCTGGTGCGTGTGGTGGCGTAGCGTTGGAAGGCCTCCTAAAAGGTGGACCGATGACCTTGTGAAGGCCGCAGGTAACCGCTGGATGCGGGAAGCATAGAACCGGTCGAAGTGGCGGTGCTTGGGGGAACCCTATGTCCAGCAGTGGACGTCTTTCGGCTGAAATGATGATGACAGGTGACTGTGATGTCATTATTTTTAAGGGTCAGGATAGAGAAAGAATGACATAACAAGGATTTTAATTTATTTGGATTGATTGTAGTTAAATGATTATCATGAGTACCATTTCAAGCTGTAACAATCTACTGCTAAAGTTAATTACTAATAATAATTTACTAATAATAATACTTCTTATCTAAGCAGTGGTAACCCAGTGGTAACAGTCGCAACTTACGAGTTGTGGGTTGTTAATTCGAACCTAGCCAGGCGCTTTCAGGCAGGCAAAAGTCCTCGCGCACATTTGGGAGTGGCGCGAGGAGGCGAAATGTCGGGGTGAAACTCCGCTGCCGCGACAAATCACGGCACAGTGGACAGAGCTCCGGCGGGATCTCATGGCGACATGAAGAGTGCGATTGTCGCAACCCAGCGCTGGGCACGCCACAATTGTGGCGATAAGTCCCCTCTTTGAGGAGTGGCTAGAGAGGCGCCACGGCGTCCTCACCTTCCGCCTGACGCAGGTCCTCACCGGACACGGTTGTTTCGGGAGGTTCCTGTTCAGGATAAAGCGGGACGAAACGCCCGGGTGTCATCGCCCGGAGGACACGGTGGAGCATACGGTGGAGGTCTGCCCAGCTTGGGCGGAGCACCGCCGTGTCCTCACGGAGGCGATCAGCGGCGGCGATCTCTCGCGTCCGGCCCTGGTTCAGGCCATGGTTCGGAGCGAGAGTGCATGGGAGGCCGTCACCTCCTTCTGCGAAGCAGTAATGCTCGCGAAGGAGGAGGCGGAACGCGTGAGGGTGAGGCAAGGCTCGCGCCCTCGCGCCCTTAGTCGCCGCAGGAGATGCCCTGGGCGTCGGGAGTTGCAAGCCGATTTCCAGCCGCCGTAGGCGCGGGCCTGTGGACTGGAGTTCCCGCATTTAGTCCTTCAAGTGGACCATTTCACCCTTATGAAATCCTTAAAATCTGCCTAGTGACAGCAAAACCGCAAAAACATTTTATCTTTATTTTTACATCCGAACATTTTTGAACGTGATTGGCACTGACACGGTAAAGCCGAGCACGATAAAAATAGCGGCCAACCGATAAAAATTCGTTGAATAGATTAGTAATCGTTGGGCCCAGATACTTTAGCTTTGCATAGCAAAAAATAGATCCTTATGGTTAATTTTATAGGATTTATTTTTAAACCACCCATAACGAAGCCTTTATTTATTTTTTTGTAGTAATGGTTCAGGGTCATTCTATTCTATAGCCAAAAAACTGTGCGTTAAAAAAATAATAATTACTTTAAGGTCGCGTTTTTAGCCCTATCGATGTAAATCGACCTTAAATTTAATCGACTATAACCAATCAAACAGAATAAATAAAATAAAAATAAAACCTAGTTTAAATGGCAATCGTCACGTTCTGTTATCTGTATATTTCGTAAAATGTTGTCTTTAGACATCGTTAAAAGATTAATTAGATAACGAAAAACATTTTTCTTTTTTTTAATAACTTTCAAATATAATTTTATTTTTCTTATTTAAAGTAAATTAAATGCAGTGGAGTTCAATAGTCATTGCACTTGATTCTAAAAAAATTAAGATTACTTTTAGTCGGTCAAATTTTATAATGTTGCAACACCCACCCACTGTCATTCACATGCCGCGATAGCTTCAAAATGTAAGTTTGTATTTTTTTTATGATACAAGTAAACTGTTTCTCTGCAATGTTTATGCAAACATGTAGGTACCTACTTCATGTAATATATATTACGTGTCTCATGTAAACATAATAAAACTATACGACGGAAGCCCTAAATTCCTCACCCGATGTGTCAATTGATTTATTAAGAGCGAGCGTTCCAAGCTCCCCGGTTGTATTTGAATTTAAACATATAAACCCTGTGATAGTTATTAAAGCTTTTCGGCAAATAAAAATCAAATTTACCGAAGATCTATGGGGATTGTCAATCAAAGTTTGCACATCCATAATCGAGACTGTAGCACCATACTTAGCTTTAATATTTAATTTGTGTGTAGATCAAGGAGTCTTCCCAGATTTAATGAAATACAGTAAAGTTATACCACTTTTTAAATCTGGGGACAGTAAAGACACCAACAATTATAGACCAGTATCCGTGTTGCCGGTATTCAGCAAGGTGTTCGAAAAGGTAATGCTGAATCAGATGCTTAATCATTTTAACACCAACCAAATGTTACACGATCAGCAATATGGCTTCACCAAAGGACGTTGTACGACTGACGCTGGTGTCACATTATTAAAACACATATTTACAGCATGGGAGGAGGCCCAAGATGCCATAGGAATCTTTTGTGACCTCTCCAAGGCATTTGACTGCGTAAATCACGAACCCTTACTCTTGAAACTTGAGCATTACGGACTAGGTAAGCTTGCGCTAAGTTTAGTAAAATCTTATTTAATTGATAGACAACAGCAAGTTCAAATAAATGGTGTCAATTCACTCGGTTTAAAAGTAAAAATGGGTGTTCCACAAGGCTCAATATTAGGCCCTTTCTCCTTTTTAGTATATATTAATGATCTACCCCATTTATTAAAAAAACAACCACAAATGGTGTTATTTGCTGACGACACTTCTTTAATCTTTAAGATAAATAGACGGGCATCAAATCTTGACGACGTAAATAACGCCCTACTGCAGGTCCAAAATTGGTTCACTGCTAATAATTTAGTATTAAATGGGAAAAAACTAAATGCATAAGATTTGCTTTACCGAATGTAAAAAGTAGTGATTGTGACATAGTATTGAATAGGGAGAAACTTGAATTCGTCGATAAAACTGTTTTCCTTGGGATAACGCTAGAATCAAGGCTGCTATGGGGTCCCCATTTAACAGCATTATTAGTATTATTCAGCAGCATATGCTGTGAGAAAAATCCGTCAATTCACTAATGTAGATACCGCGAAGCTAGTATATTTCAGCTACTTTCATAGTATCATGTCTTACGGTATTTTATTATGGGGACGGGCTGCAGATATCGAGTCTATTTTTATTCTGCAGAAAAGAGCCATCAGAGCAATATATAGTCTCCGCAGGCGCGATTCTCTAAGGGAACTGTTTAAAGATATTAACATCATGACGGTACCTTGTCAATATATCTATGAAAACATCATGTACGTAAGAAAAAATCTAAATCTTTTCAGTAAAAGAGGTGAAAGATACATTTATGGGACTAGAAATAGGGACCAATTAGTTCAACCAGGTTTCAGACTGGCTAAAGTAGACTCATCCTTCATGGGGTACTGTTTAAAATGTTACAATAAAATACCTTCCCACATCGTGCAACTAAATGAAACGAAATTTAAATGTTGTATAAAACGCACACTATGTAGCCACGCATATTATAAGTTGGGGGATTACATCGCTGACAAAAATGCATGGCTTAACGCTGGTCCTGCTCCACAAGGGCGCATACACTAATTGATTAGCATTCAAAAATATTGTTGGAGCTGCTGAAGATTGTAAATACTATCTTTATATTGTATAAATTAAATCTCTTAGTATTGTATAATTTCATAGCAATTTCATGTGTGAGCACTATGTACCTAATATTTACTAAGTACGTCTTTCATTGACTTGAATGTGCCCTGGCGGCTGAGTGTGGCATGCTCACTTAAATGTCTCGCTGATGGTGGTGGTGTGTTGGATCATTAAGTTCCCTTCAAAATGGTTGAGCTAAATGGTGCTGATCCATGCGTCATGTTCCTGAACGGGCGCCGTCTGGTCATTTCTTGGCAGCCACGGCTTGTTTTAACTTATTTTAATTGTTTTTTTTCATGGTTTTATCTTTTTTATTGCGGACGCTTTTAACGTACACGTCTTTCTACATTGTCCTCACATGTATAATTTCAACATGAATGATGTAACCAATACTTTGTCACAATATTTTGATTAAAAAGAGTGTCCGTGGAGTTTCTTGCCCGTTCTTCTCCATAGGAACCTACTACGCTTTGGAATGGGCAACTAGCTTCATCTCTCTGACTGACCGACCCCTTGACAATTCAAAAGTGCCTGTAATTGTTTTATTTGAAATAAATTCTTTGAGTTTGAGTTTGAATTTATAAAGAATATGAAACCCGTTATTGTATTTTTTTTCGCTATACGTATTATGTTGAAAAACCCTTCAACGTGTTTACCAAGAATAAACGGACTGACATTTGTAATCACATTAAGTGCTACCGCAAACTGTACGTCTGTACGTCTTGCCGCTACACCTAGTCGCTTCAACGCAAAGTTGTCGTTTGCAACGGCGGCTTGTCCCTGCGACTAGACGCAGAGCTGTAGTTTGTGTCCGCGACTAGTGTTACGACGGACGTCGCACGTCGTGCAGAAAGTGATTATTTTGGGTGCGCCAAAGTTCACCTAAATTTTCAACTCCAATAATTGGAAATCCGAAAATGTTCTTCCTAACATTTTTCATCCTAACAATCACAATTCCTAACTACTCTGTCTCTAATGTTCATAATTCCGAAGCATTCAACTTCATAATGTCAGTAGCAATAAACATCTATTATACTTTTATTTGTTTCCCTATATTTTCTCAACATAACCATCTTTTATACTATTATTCAAAGTCATATCTTTTTTGTTTAGATTTCTTTTTATTCATAATAATCAGTATTATATACATTAATTTTGCGAATTTTATTTTCACATAACATATATAACGTTTAACAATAATAGTACCATGGTACAAGTAGTTAAATACATGTTGTCTTAAACTCATTTCAATTAAATTAGTTTAATATTAGCGGCTATAGCTTTCAAATAATCACTTTTATTGGTGTATTTTGCTTTAAAATTCAATATATATTTAATTCTATTATATTTGTCATTGTATTTTCTTTTCTTGGCGGCAGGGGGAGCCCCGTTAAGATGTTTTTGGATTTCTGCAGCCTGATGTTGTAATTCTAGAATAATTTTCTTAGATAACAAATAAAATCCTGCGTGGTGCTGATCTACGAACTGTTGAAAACGAGTATGCCATGATTCAGCACTATTTTGAGTACGTGGTACGTTTTCCTCGTTTAAAACATACGTGCTCCATAAGCATGGTTCATATTTAGGTGGTGAATAACTGGTACCCCATATATAATTTTCACCAAACCATTCTGCTATCACTTTTGCTTCGGGAGAGATATTTTGCTGCCATTCGTCAAAATATGTGGGAATTTCTTCTGCTGGTAGGTATGCAAGTGCTAAAATGCATTTGATTTCTGATGAAAACGATTCGCTTGATCCATATAGTTTTTGGAAACCTCGACTTTGCACTTGTCTATATAAAATTTGGCCCAAGTGAAAATAACAACCCTTTAACACTGCGTTTTCAAAATTATACTTGGCACTTAACTGTGACGCCTTTTCGAAATCCATTAATATGTATTTTGGCGATAAAATCAAATTTAATGATTGACAATACTCGATCAAAGATGAGATCAATTTGTCGTATGTGCTTTTGTCTTTATTTGTACACAATGCTATAACTAAAGGAAACGTTTTCGTGTTTATACAGCCGTGTATTGTGTAAACTTGCTGAAATAATTTTGGGGCGACTTTAAATGTTCCGTCCATTAAGAATAAGTGGAAGCACATAAAAAAGTAAGAAATTGTTTAGTTGTATATAATACTATTCTCTTTGTTTCATGCCATTTTTCATCAATTAAGATCATATCGTTGTCCAATTGTAGAATATTATGATTTATTTCAAAGTTAATAGTATCAGGTTCTGTAATTTTTTCTTTTTTGTTTCTTTGACGATATATTACTTGTCTCAAGTTCAAGTTTGTTGGCATATTAGCACGTACACTTGAGGAAGTGCTTGCTTCGCACTCACTAATTATATGAATTGGTTTCTTGTTTTTATTAATTAAAGCGTCTTCTTTAATTTTGTTTATAGCGGTGTGTACCTGCAAAGATATCCATAGGTTAGGTTAGGTTAGAACTGTGACCAAATACGCGCGAGCCGAGCGAGCGAAGCGAACGGTGCCGCGGCAGCGGCCGGCGAGCGCTACATCGAAATTGGTCGCGAAATTTTTCTAAGTATTTTTTTCATAGTGCCCCCAAGAAACGAATCGTTGCAAAATCGACTCCACGTAGTCTTGTTTGCCCTACCCCTAGAGTGTCATTTAAAATCGCGAAGGCGCGGACGGGCGAGGCGGCCCGCGAGCTGAGGAGCAGGTGGTTTTTTTTTTTTTTTTTTTTTTTCAGCAGCTCGCGTGGGATCACCGGAGCCCCACAGCGCCGGAGCCGTGACAGAAACCATGCCTGCTGCATGTTGCATGCTGCATGCTTGCTTGCATGCTTGCATGCTGCATGCCTGCTGCATGCATGGTCATGATCATTATGCGTAAACAAATTTATGCTTTAGAATTTGATTAATTTATGCGTACATATAATTAGGATAAACAAAATTATGCCATGTTATATTATGTCTAAAGTTTTTATGCAAATGGATAGGGAACCGTTTTGTAATCACAAGAAATAGTTTAAAAACAAACCTTTTCCTTTAAAGCATCTGGTTCATGATCATGTTCTTGGTGCGGACCTTCCAGCAATTTATACTTATTGACTTCCTTATCGAAAGTAGTGATTAATCTCGCCTTACACTTATACTTTTTGTTGCTTCTTAATTCACACGCCCAATATTGTTTATCCACTGTTATTCGGTTTTTTTCATATATAAATCCATGTACGTCTAATTTTAATCCTCCGCGACTGGTTTTAAATGATTTTAAATAATTCTCCTCCATATTAATAAAGCATTAACACAAACATGCACGTAATAATGATAATACACCGACATGAACTTAGCAATAGACACAACACAGTACGTTATGTAAAGCATACCCCCAAATAATAAATAATCAAACCCTCAAATTAAAACTATAAATATCATCTTCTACCCACATATATTTTTAATAACACTTGGTAAATGTTTCTTTCTGAGTATGAGTGAAAATATTATGGTAATTATGTTTAGGGATAAAAGCGTTATGATAAAAAACAGTAGGAGTTTAAATATATTTACATTAATGATATTATTAATTACAATTTTCGGAAACATGAGTGTTATGAACATCGCCGGTAGCACTACAAATAGTATGAATGAAAACTTTAGGATGAAAAATTTTAGGAAGAGTGATCATTCGGATTACAAATCGTTAGGAAGAACAATTTCGGGTAAAGAACTTTAGTTGAGCCAATATGGACCCGATTATTTTCTTTGAGAATTTGACGCGCTTTGACCTCCAATTTTAAAACACGAATGTATTCATGTTGAGATTCGCAGTACAAACGCATGTGCTCACCGCTCATAGCAACACTGACCCTGATCTGGACAGCATGCAACTGTCTTTTAAAACAATTAATACAAATACACACACAATTTTACAATTTTAATACAAATTATTAAAACAATCCTTTTTGAAAGTATCCCTTCTTCAATATAACCATAAGCATAGTCAACCTTTATGCAATGTTCCCACTGCTTCCTCCCATAGGCTTCCTATCTGTGAGAGGGAGTAGGCCATAATTCACTACGCGGGCCCAGTGCGGTGTTGGAACTCACAATATCTTCGAAGTTTTTTCCTCTAGATTATGCCGGTTTCGTCACGATAATTTCCTTCATCGTTTTCAGATTAGTGGTAATGAAATACACAATTGCCAGATTTTGCGAGCCTACGACCTGCAACTCGGAAGTCTGATCAACACTGGGCGACCACTGTTCTCTGTCTTCATCGCAGCAAATACCTCTAACTAGATAGCATGAGAGGTTGACAATATCCTTACAAAACCTGCCTCGGAGTGTTTCGTTGTGATTTGCCCGAGGCTGAGGGTATTTGTTACCCCTCAAATCTTTACACCGTACCCCGCCTGGGGTCGACAACAGCGCACCTACATTAATTAATGAGATTGGTATCGGATTTACATTATTAAGGTGGGTAACAAGATCATCAATTTGCATAAACTTGGCTTGAGTTTTACTGGTTTATCTCTCTTGGTTTCTATTTGCGGGGCAACAAAAGTAAGAAATTAAACAGCACGATAGTATTAAGTGGATCTCACCTTATAAGAGCAGCTTAATAAAACGTTTCTTAAAGTTAAGACAAGTTTACCGTAAACAAAATTACTAATGAGCAGACGTTAATGGTTACTTAACTATTCTTTAGAAATCCACATTATTAAAAAAAAAAATCTTTTTTCTATTTCTCTGGGAAAAGATTGTGCTGAGAAAAGATTGATGAACCCCCAATTAAACACGACTAACTTCAAACCGCTACTTTTTAACACTGGTCTACTTTTCTGCCACACAAAAACCCACCTTAATACAAAGTTGCAACATCCAAATTCCGACTTCAAAAGAAATTACAACAACAAGGACAAAAAATAATTATTTCAGCAAAGAATCTGGCCCGAAATGTCCTCAGGGATTCAAATAAAATGGACTGATTAATAAACTTTTTTCTTTCTGTCAGTCGATAAGAACCAAGCGAGTCCCTGTGCTCAAGTTTTTTATTAAATTAAAAGAAAGGAAAGATGGTCTTTATCTAATTTCTGGTAAAACACCTGGTTTCCTCTATTTACGACATTATTACTTGCTGACAAGGTTGATAATTCCTCGCCGTGCTTCGAAATTCGTGTGAAAGTAAAGTAAGTTTATAGGTCTGTTGTTATAAGAAATGACAATCTGGTTATTTATTTAGAGATAATACTGTCTCGAAATAATTTCTACTTAATTTAACTTGAGACTTCGGTGTCAAAAATATCTACTGAGTGAATTTGAATACAATTTGTTTTAAAATGTTTTTAGTTCCAAAATATTTGAGGATAAACAAAGCTATTGTTATACCTAACTTTATGTTCCTTTTGATACGGAGACAATAGAATTGGATCCAATTTCGTATTTGGCACTGATTCTAAATAGTTTTCAATTACAAAACAATCACAACAAACAACATAACTTCTAGGTACTGTAATCGTTTCAGCAACGAAAGAACTACCTTGAACTTTATACAAATTATTGTAAACTAGCTTCCGCCCGCGGCTTCGTTCGCGTGGAAGTTGTAAGACACCATAATAAATCAAATCAAATCAAAATATTTTATTTCACATAAACCTACATGGGCACTTATGAAACGTCAGAAGTTAGGTGCACGGTTCCAATTGGTCGTTTCCTATTGAGAAGAGCCGGCAAGAAACTCCACGGTTACTCTTTTAAAAATAATGGGTTTTTACAATGTTTTCAAGTTACGGTGGGGAGGACAGTGTAGGCCCATCAACTGGTACAAAAGTACCAGTTAGTCAGGCAAAGTGTTATTGGGTTTTTCACCTCAAATTTCTCAGTAACAGTCCACAGTCTGGATTTGTGCCCGGTTAATGGCAATAGGCTCGCCCCATATTACATGGGACCTAAACATAACTGGCGCAATTTGGGTGTACTATAGGTACACCTCTGTCTAACCCTTTGTGTTAATTTAATAAAACTTCCCTACATACTACGTTTGTAGTTTTAGTCTCAGCTGCTAAAATATACAGAGTCTCAGGACTGGTAACAACTTCCCATTGCTTGCGAAGTTTTTAGTTTTTTGTGAATTAATGAACACCTACGTACCTGCATGTACTACGTGATGTCACAACACTGATACACTGACTGTTGCATTCTTACAGATTATTCCTGAGGAATGGCTATAACTAAAGAAAAGGCCATTATTTTTAAAATTAGGACCTCAAATAATTTTAGACGTTTAGATTCGTATGGGTTATGTGTTATGACTTGTATTGACTTGAATAATTTGTTCATAGAATTTTCAACGTTCAAACTCGAATTAAATACCACTTTTTTTTATAACATACACCATGTACATATATAAACTCACACCTTCTTCCCATGGGGGTAGGCAGAAACTATAGAACGCCACCTGCTACGCTCCTTACTTACTTTTGCTTCTTTTACGTTCATACATCTGGTCATACACGCACGCTGGTTGCGAGTACTACGCACCTGACCTTTCTGAAGAAAATCACCAATTAGGTCACTATATGTTCTCTTGGGGCATCCCCTCCCGGTGTTTCACTCACATCTGCCTTGTAAATACCTTTTGTTGGTCGCCTTTCATTCATCATCTCAACATGACCAAACCATATAAGCTTACTCTTTTCAACTTTAGTCCCTACGTCTTCTTTTAAACCACACCGTTGCCTTATCACATCACATAATTTTTCAACCTATCATTTCATGCTTCGTAAGGAACGTACTTCCATTCATTACCACGAATGCGATTAGGAACGCTTTGCCCTGTTCCATTGACTAATATCCATTAAATGCCATTCATTAGTGCATGGCGGAATGTGTCTTTGCACTGAATTTTATATATAACAATATTCAAATCGTTTATTTGCATAAAATGCGATGGGCTTGTGTACCCATCGCATTTTATGCAAATAAACGATTTGATTTCTGACTCTTCTAGTACTCAAATCTCAGTTGCTTCTCGTAAGAAACAGGATCTGTTCACATCATTTTTTTTTTAATTACCCATTTTCTTGCTGACTGTATTTTTTTTTCCAACTTGTCTAAGCAGATCAAAATATCTCAAATAGTTAAGGACATTCGCCTAACACCAAGTTCCTGTAGCTACGACGGTTAAGGTACCCTTACTGCCCCATCTCAAAAATCTAACCTAGGTATATAATATGTCATGATGATTGACTGCAAAGTCCCATAAAGATAAAGCACTATGAAAAAAAAATTAAGGTTATTTCTGTAACTATCTGCAATTTCCTAACTGTTTGGCTCGTTTTTTTACATTTTGCTGTAAACTATAGAGGAATACAAACATAATTCAATATTGCTCATCACGCTATTTGCTATGGGGTCATAGCAAATAGCGTGATAATGTACAGACATACCAGACTGATTAAATACGGAATATCTTTGCAAAATTTCAACTTATTCTATCCAGTAGAATTTACATGATTCCGGAACATACATTCAGACCAACAGACACAAATTCCTAAAACTACAGTTCGATCTCTGACCTCGTAGCAATTACTTTTTTTTAATGTACAATGTACAGTTTTGATTTTATTATATTATGTATAGATTGAACCGTATACATAACAACTGAAAAGTTTAAAGTAACTGACGAGATATGTGTACCCACCTATAATTCAAAATCAGAAGCGATTTCCATAATATAAATACACGTAGTAAACATGAAATTGTGATACCCAAATTTAGATTAACTTAAACAAGCAAGTCATTTCTTATAAACAGTATCCGCTTCTATAACAAGTTGCCAAAGTCGGTTATAGAACTTAGCGATGGAAAGTTCAAAACGCACATCAAACGTGTCCTAATCAAAAAAGCGTACTATAAGACTAAGGACTACGTTGAAGACAAGGAAGTTTGGCAATAATTCCTTCTGCACATGTGGCTTCCCTGGTACCTCATTAACGGCATAACTATGTAAACGTCTATTAACTGCTCCTAAATTACGATTTTTATTTCTTTTTTTTACATACTTTGACATAACCTACAATTTTAATTTAAAATATTTATTAGTGACTTGTGGACAGAATATTTATTCAGTTTTTTTTTTTTACAGTTGTAATGACAATGTTGTCATTTGGTTTAAATATGTAGGTTTTTATTTTTATTATTTTAGTAATATTTTATATAGATTCTTTTTTAATTTGTGAGTGTGAGAACGTTGTAGGCTTAATAGACTGTAGCTTTGTAAACTATCTTTTATTTTGTTAAGTACTTGGTACTTGTTGACGGGCCTACACTATCCTCCCATACCTATTAACAATGTAACTTATAACATTGTTAAAGCCCACTTTTTTTAAAAGAGTAACCGTGGAGTTTCTTGCCGGCTCTTCTCCATAGGAAACGACCAATTGGAACCGTGCACCTAGCTTCTGACGTTTCATAAGTGCCCATGTAGGTTTATGTGAAATATTTTTTTTTGATTTTTTTTTTGGGTGGTAAATTATCAAATAACTTCTCCCGCTATGAGCGGAGCGGGGAGGGCGTGTCAGACTTTTACTGACTAAAATTCACCCGTGTTCCTTCCGTTGCCTGTGTGCCAGGGCCACGATATCCCTTTCGGACAAACTCGCAACCTTGGCAGGCATTGGTCCTACTGGACCCCGTCAGTTGGTGCTGACATCTCTTTGAGGCGCGCGTGGAACACAACGCGCCGTCGACCCGGGCCTGGCGCCTACGGTGGCCGGAAATCGGCTAGCGACTCCCGACGCCCGGGGCGTCTCCTGCGGCGACTAAGGGCGCGAGGGCGCGAATCTCCCTCACGCGTTCCGCCTCCTCCTTCGCGAGCATTACTGCTTCGCAGAAGGAGGTGACGGCCTCCCATGCACTCTCGCTCTGAACCATGGCCTGAACCAGGCCCGGACGCGAGAGATCGCCGCCGCCGATCGCCTCCGTGAGGACACGGCGGTGCTCCGCCCAAGCCGGGCAGACCTCCACCGTATGCTCCACTGTGTCCTCCGGGCGCTCCACACAGTGGTAATACCCGGGCGTTTCCTCTCGCTTTATCCTGAACAGGAACCTCCCGAAACAACCGTGTCCAGTGAGGACCTGTGTCAGGCGGAAGGTGAGGACGCCGTGGCGCCTCTCTAACCACTCCTCAAAGAGGGGACTTATCGCCACAATTGTGGCGTGCCCAGCGCTGGGTTGCGACAATCGCACTCTCCATGTCGCCATGAGATCCCGCCGGAGCTCTGTCCGCTGTGCCATGATTTCTCGCGGCAGCGGAGTTTCACCCCGGCATTCGTTTCGCCTCCTCGCGCCACTCCCAGATGTGCGCGAGAGCTTTACCACCCTAAGGTTGAAAACGTTACTTGCACGACATAAAACAATAAGGTCAATTTGTCTATGTCACAGTGACATAGTTTAAATGAAGCCTTAGGCACCTGTCCCACCGCCGACGAAGAAGCGACCAACTATCAACGATTTTGTCGCTTAAGAAACCTATTACTTATAGATTGTAGGTCTCGTGCAAGTAAAAGAGATACATAAATTAATAGTTTATCGCAGACTGTTTACACCAACGCGGCAACGGTGAGAACTCTTTTGTCACAGCGACAAGCGAGCGTCGCTAAGCGAGTACTTTCTTTAATAGCTATCAAAGAAAGTACTCACTCAGCGACGCTCACTTTTTTTTTTTTTCGGTGAGAAATTATCGAATAATTTCTCCCGCTCTGGGTGGAGCGGGAGGGCGTGTCAGACTTTTACTGACTAAAACCCACCCGTGTTCATTCATTTGCCTGTGTGCCAGGGCCACGATATCCCTTTCGGACAAACTCGCAACCCTGGCAGGCATTGGCCCTAATGGACCCCGTCAATTGGTGCTGACGTCTCTTTGAGGCGCGCGTGGAACACAACGCGTCGTCGATCCGGGCTTGGTCCTTATCGGACGGCGAGCTACCCATCGCTCACCGTCCGCAAGCCCGCCCTTACGGTGGCCGGGAATCGGCCTGCGATTCCCGAAGCGACGCTCAGTTGGCGGGCAGAACACTCGCTGAGAGACTTAGTCTTGGTACATACGCATACCAGCGACTCAACAAGTTATCGTTCGTCGCCTTAGCGCACTTGCTGCTCGTTGTTGGCCACCTCGTTTTTAGTGTTCCGTACCCAAAGGGTAAAACGGGAACCCTATTACTAAGGCTCCGCCGTCTTTCTGTCTATCTGTCTGTCCGTCTGTCACCAGGCTGTATCTCATGAACCGTTATAGTTAGACTGTTGAAATTTTCACAGATGGTGTAATTCTGTTGCCGCTATAGCAACAAATACTAAAAACCAGAATAACATAAATATCTAAGGGGGCTCCCATACAACGAACGTGTTTTTTTTTGCCATTTTTATAGATAATGGTACGGAACCCTTCGTGCGCGAGTCGGACTCGCACTTGGCCGGTTTTTTTTGTTGCTATCCCTACTCGCTTCTTGTTAATCACCGGCAATGGGACAGCGTCGCTGTCATTCCAAGAAGTCATGTAAAAACAGACCGTTTCAGGAAACACAAAAACTACTTAAATAGCTTAAAAATAATTATATATACTCGTATATGTGAAAAGGTATATTTTTATTGTGTCTATCCAAGTGTAATATCCCTGTAAACAAAATGAAGCAAGAACATAGATATTTGTAATAATAAGTCCTTTTGTCATTTTTAGGGTTCCGTACCCAAAGGGTAAAACGGGAACCCTATTACTAAGGCTCCGCCGTCTGTCTGTCTGTCTGTCCGTCTGTCACCAGGCTGTATCTCATGATCCGTGATAGCTAGACAGTTGAAATTTCTTACAGATGATGTATTTCTGTTGCCGCTATAGCAAAAAATACTAAAAACCAGAATAACATAAATATTTAAGGGGGCTCCCATACAACAAACGTGATTTTTTTGCTCGTTTTTGCTCGAGATTGATAACGGTAACAGGTAGACACTTGAAATATTCACAGAGTATTTAGTTATATATTCACTTTAAAAATCAATAGTTAAACTAAAATAAAACAAATATTTAAGGGGGGCTCCCATACAACAACCGAGATTTTTTTGCCGTTTTTATAGATAATGGTACGGAACCCTTCGTGCGTGAGTCCGACTCGCACTTGGCCGTTTTTTTTTAATAACATTTAAATTAACGACTTTTTGAAATGACAGCGACGACAGGTTACTTAAGTTTCAATTTACTAGGAATTGTTGTTAAAAGTGATAAAGCTATGATCAACATCGCCACGTGCGAACTACATATCACACTGTCGTCATGCAGAATCCTGCATCGCGCGAACGAAGTTTACAACGCGACTTGCTTAATTCTATACAACGTCCCGACATCAATCATCGGGCAGTAGCCGACCAGACACAACACCCATCTGGCGGAGGATCCTACCTTTTCTATGGGGGTTTAGTGAACTTTACACCCCGTTCCTCATACATATGAAGCAATTATAAAAACGACTATATGAGGTCAAGAGCAAAATACCGTACAAAGCAAAGACAAGGCACATAAAATACGACCTCCCAATAATACCAAAGGGGATATGAATAACTGATCAAACACAATCTGCCCCGCCCTTAACTAGCATCGTGGCTAAACACCGCCACACCCTATCCGCCCTAAATTACCCCTCGTAACCCCATGGCATAAAGACAAGATACACTTCTTGGATTCTTGATACAGGGATTATGAAGCATTACGCCCCGGCAACAAGAAAAGAATGTCGCGCCTCTAGATTATGTCACATGGTTGACCCGTGCTAGCATTTGAAACAAATTGTAAGACATGACATAATTTATCATGTCTTGTCAGAAACGTCTTGGGTACGCCCGTGCTAGCCCCGCTGGTATTCAGCTGCATCCTATTGGACTGGAAGCCGAGCCCAATACATTTGGGAAAAGATTAGGCAGATGATGAAGTATACTAATTTTAGAAACCCTTGTGTACCATACTATCTTTACTTGATTAAGTTAGATTCATAATCAGCTAGATGGACCGACGACCTTAAAAAGGTGGCTGGGACAGACTGAATGCGGAAAGCGGTGGACAGGGTGTTGTGATGGGAGAGGCTTATGTCCAGCAGTGGACTGCTATAGGCTGAGTTGATTGATTGATTGAGATTCATAATATTATGCAATCATCCCGTTCAAAATGGTCGCTATTGTACTGTATTTTGAAACTACAATAAAAGTAAGTAACTTTATTACATAATATAGGCTAATCAGTGGCGGAACAAATGAAATCGAACTACATACATCTTCTTGTGTCATAAAGTCAATTCACTTTATTCCGTATAAACAATGAGATATATTATCCCATGTAGCAACCATAAGTTAGCTAGCTAGCTAGCAGTTAGAAAAAATATCATTCTTTATATTTGTTTCTAATCGCATCTCCCCTTCATCATTTATCATCATCCACAGCCACTGCTGAACATAGGCACATCTTCACTTGTACAAATCTCCATGCTCCTTGCCCCCCCCCCCCCCCCTTACCTATACAAAAATGTGGACTTCTACGAAGAAAAGTTTATAGAGAACGTAACTTGCAATCTTGTAGCTTCGTTTGTACGTCTACATACATTCATCAAACCATTCACATTTTGTGCCGGACGGGCGTGATCGCTGGACGCGGTATGTGTGCGGGGAGTGTGTATGCCTATCCAGGGTTTTATTCCCGGTGTATGTGTAGGTCTCCCAGTCCATGCGGCACTGACGTCCTGCACCTATAGTTCCAGGTATCTCCGGGCAGCCTGCGATCTTCAACTTCTGTGTACCAGTTAGACGGGAAGAGTTTTGAATGACCCCTGACGAAGGATTACGTTTTGACGTTCCTAGCTATAGCGTTTTTGACTATTCAGTGATAACGTTTTTAATGACTCAGCCAAAGGAGTATACTACCTGATTAAAACACAAATCTTGAAGAACACCCAGGAAGTAATTTCGGGACTCGTGGGAACACTATGAAACTACATTGAAGCTATTTAAAAGTGCAAAAAATACCTTGCCGATGACTACAAATTTCAATTTTCTTATGTTTGCTTAAGTACAAGCCTACTTTACCGTAACGAGAGCCGCTAATTACTTCCTGGTTTAAAGTTTATTTTAATGAAGTTTTCACTAATTAACAAGTATAATGTTGCATAACAGCACATGAAACATACACATACCTATGGCATGTGACATATCGTTGGAATCTTCATGAAATTCCCTATGACCTGAGGTATGCATATCAACTATACCTGTTTCCACTGAAAGAACTTTTCAGTGGAAACAGTAAAAATAATATTATTTTTAATTATATTTGTTTTCCAATGGCTTTTCTCGGAAACTATTGGACCGATTTTCATTCTGATTGTGGATACCTCAAGCCTATATATAGACCTACAACAATCTAATATTTTAAACTATACAAGTCTATTTTTCAGGGCGTGACGCGCCCTGAAAAGTTAACTGTTAAACTGAAAATTAAACAATTTATAAAATTACCGAAACACGGCCTTCAAGGTCAATCAAATGGGTCTGTTTATCTGACTAGAAACTCAAAAGCTATGTCCAGGGGTAGGTCTTGACCTAGGCTACCTGGGCGTGCTAAAAAACTATAAATATATAACTATATAGCCCACTTAATTGAGGTTGAAAGGGTCGTATTTATCGTTCTACATACAAAACATTTTACATGTTATTTCTATACGTTAACTATAAGTATTTTAACTGGAATTTAAGTTAATATTTAAAAAAACATTATAATACTACATATGTGTCGCATTGTCGCGAACACATTTATTATTTCATTCATCGCTGTGTTTCATTTGGAACCAAAAGGAATGGTGACATCCGGTCCTACTCGGTTGCACTGCTTCATGTACAGCATGAACTGGCGATATTAGTTATATTAGTAGCAGAGATTTATGACTTTTGTTATAATAATAAATACGGAAATGAACGTAGAGAACTTTAGGAACTGGATATGTATTTACTGTTTTGTTGTAGTAAGCAATACAATCTAATTAGCTGCACGTCAGATGAAATATTTAATTAGTTTGAGCAAGAAAATTAATTAATTAAAAAAATAAACTATACGGACAAAGCTAAACTTTGTTTTAATGTTACAAGACAACAATATTGTTTTATTATTAAGAACCTGGTTATTTTTAATGAAAGATAAACAAATGGTGCAAGACCGCAAAATATCAAACGTTAAAAAGCGAGCATCTACGTACAAAGTAAATAAAGTTATTCGCTTTCGGAGAAAATCTTACTACACTAGCATAAAAACATTTCTGCCATCCCCTAGATTATTCACATACACTATACACATATAACTCTATAAATAATCAAAACACAATCAACAAATTAACGAACAAGAAAGTTTCCCAATGCAAAACTTTACTGTAGAATACTTAATTTAAGTTGCGGGTATACCTACTTAATTTCACTCCGCGCATAACACTTTGTCACAACACTAATTTTATCTCGTCTGCTCAACGTCCGTATGTCACTGCCGATCAGGGATCCAGCAGAATATCAGCGTCAGGTATATTTGCCTGACACATGCTGAGCTGGACTCCCATTCGGTGCAACCTTGAGACGCACACCGCACCTAATACTATCGATTAATTTGAAATAAGCCAGTGTCACTATTTCTAGTATGTTCTTCTTTTTTTGCCTATTGTTTTTTATATAAATTCTTATAAGTTGATATCTATTATTTTATTGTGCGTTGTGCTATGTCTTTTGTGTGCACTGAATAAATGTTTTATCTATCTCCCTACACATCATGCCTGACATATTTCATCCATTATCAATCACAAAGGTCGCTTGAAACAATAAAACGTCCCCTCACAGAGGGCAGGGCGGGACTTATGTCAGAGTTTATTGTTAGTCTGTACGAGTTTCTGCGACTTTCAATGTAACTCCCTCGACAATTCTGCCACGAGGCTAACGTGAACGATAGAATATCGAAAGCTGTTTTATTGAGAACAGTCTAACTGTCAGGGTATTATTTGGAATTCTTCTTGACCCTTTTGAAAACTACTTCAATGAGAAGTCTCGCAATGCAAATATTTTGAAAGTCTTTGTAGAACTATAAAACGTTTTACAAGTGGTGTGCACTTGTCTAAGCTAATTTAAAGACTGAAATGAATCATCACCAAGTTTGGATAATAAGTAGGGATTTGTATGACCTGAGCACAGACAAGACAAAGTCACAGAATTAATGCTTGATGAAAATAATTTATCTGCTCATCTCATAAGAAAAATACATTAAAACTGAACTTCCTAACATGGGTAAATGCCATCCCAAGGAAGAAGCGTGAATCTCTTTAATACCCGATAACTTTTGTCAGGCATTAATTGTACTGCGGTGCTCAACGTAATTTAAATGCGTCAGGAGGAATCGAACGCATTTATATTCTTTATCTGATTCGCTCGTAAACCCTCCAAGAGGTATAACTTATAGGGGTAATTTTATAGTTGGTACAGCTGGATATAGCGGAAGATGTAAATCCGGTTCATGTCAAAAATTTATGTATAGTTTTTAAGCATGATTCTGAAAATTAGAATAATTTGGTTATAATTTTGTTGTACTTTGACGTTTCACATAGCTTGGTCATAAGTTACGTAACATATTTTTGGTCCTTTCATTATTTACTGGTAAAATAATTCACTGTTGTCATGATAATTGTCAGAAATTATCAGCCCAAAAGTGTCACTGAAAACTTCCGAAAAACGCTTGCTCCCGATATTTTCTTTTGCCGAAGAAACTGACTTAAATATTTACTTCTCTGAACAATGTGTCCAAGAGAAATAAAGTACATAATGGCTTTAAAAACGAAAATTTGATTGAATGAATCTTTGAACCAGGAAACTCTTCTGTTCTCTTTTCATCTATCTTCTCTTTTTCTTCTTCATCATCTGTTCTTATTACTTCAGAAGCAGGTAAATAAACAACTAGGACTCTCTTATGGCCAATAATAAACAATGTAAGGGGGAGACCCTTACATTGTTTATTATTGGCCATAAAACCTTCAGGTGTCAATGAACACAAGTGTACATACAATACAATATGTCTTTTAGTACACAATAGTAAAACACGCTACAGCACGTATAAATATCAGTTGTCTCACTTTATCCAATAAACGTTTATTGCTCTGATTTTATTATGTTCTGTTATCTTCATGCTTCGTTGGATTTATCGGGAAAACAGACGAGTTAGTAGTAGGTAATCTGCTGTTAAATCTCATATTGAAAACTTAAGTCTGAGACCATAATAAATAAAACTCATAAAAATATTTGCCCCTAAAATACATCTTGAATACATTAAGTGAAATACAAAAGCAAGTTAACACAAATCTTTTACTTTTTAACCGACTTCCAAAAAAGAGGAGGTTATAATATGTTCGTCTGTATGTTCGTTTTTTAATTTTTTTTAGGGTTTCGTAGGTACCTCTAAAGGAAAAAAACAGAACCCTTATATGATCACTTCGTTGTCCGTCTGGCTATCTATCTGTCTGTCTGTCAGTCTGTCAAGACCCTTTTTATCAGGAACGCGCGGAGGTATCAAGTTGAAATTAATAAATATTACGTGGGTTTACTAAACCTTGGAGCTTTAAAAAAATCAAGCTTCTACAACAACGCATTAAAAAATTACGATGATTTATGCCACATATTTTGATACTCGCAAATAAATCAAAACCTATAGGGTATTTTTCGTTTACCTAGAATCATAAAATTTGGCAAGAAGCAGGGTCTCACAAGTAAAGGAAAAGTCCGAAAATTGTAATTTGTAGTTTTATCGCATAAAAAAAATTTAGATTACAAACTTACATTTTCAGTTGGAATATAATTGACCGTGGCGTATATCGATGTATGGGAGAACATGTTTTTCAACCACAAAGTTAAGTTTTTTGTGGGGATAAATTCTTCCCAACTAAGGATAAATGATAAATGATTTATTTCTGTAAGTAGGTTTGTACAAACACTTTTACACGTCAATCATATTTAAAAAAACTAGATGAGGTCGGCATTTCGTATCCGACTACTCTGAGAAGAAATGCCGAAACAAACTCAGAGGTCACAGTCTCTTTTTAAAGTCCAGACATAATCTTGGTCAGATCATGTGAAGACCATGTAGATTGGTGCCTGAAATGATCTTTTGACGAAAGAACCACACAGGTTGAGGGGACCTGTCCAGTCAGTGCACGCATTTGTCAGTAGTCGTGCAGCTCAACTAAGAACTTAAGGAGCTCAACGATTCAACGAACAATACCAAAGGGTAGGCCGCATAAAATCACTCAAACTGCCAGACTATGACAAAAACTAACTGAGAAAAAAAAGAAAAATGAACAATAACCCACATAGTCTTCACATTTACCCCTTTAGGAACCCTTCATTATGCGTGGTCCGACACGCACTTGGCCGGTTTTTTTATGTATGTTCACCGATTTCTCCGTCAATTGTTGAGCGATTTTTAAAATTAGTTTTTTGTTTGAAAGGGTATGGTCTCGTGTTCCATTGTCACCAAGTCAAAATCTGATGAGAGAATCCCATGGAAATCGAGGGAAATGCTCAAATTGTATAGGCACAACTTTGGCGATTTAGATATTTTCTATAGTAACTCGTGCATTTGCTTTCGGAAAGCACCATTTTGTGAATTGGAACTGATGATGAAGACCATAAACGGCCACCGGAATTACTTAATAGGTAATAAGTATTTCACGGGTTGCGATTCTACTAGGTTCTATTCTATTTATTTATTATGGTTGCTAAGAAATTTATGCTCGTCACAATGCATTATGGTGAAGTGGAGCTCCAGAGAACTTCTCATCAATTTTAACGTCACTTCATCGGGAAAAGCAATATTTTGTAAAAGGTGATGAGCAATTGAAATTAGGCTATTGTAACTTAGATAAATTAAAAACTGACCTACTAAAAAGTGAATTTTAAAAATAAATTACCTACAAGACAAAACAACCGACTTCCAAAATAACACTTCAAAGTATAAATATACTTTAATTTCGATATCGCGCCAATCTGCAAAAGCCTATAAGCGATGAAATAAAATTCAACATGTCGCTTTCAATACTACGTATTTGATGTTTTTCCTAGAACTGCTTTCATATTTTTCCTTTACATAATTCGTGAAATATTAATCTTTTTCAATTCCTTCGTCTTGCCTTGGGCTGATAGATGAGCCCTCCCTCGGTTGTCATAATTTGATATTTTTGTTACCACATTATGTCAGAAATAGATTCTGAAGTGACATAAGATATTGGAAGCCATTTCTTCTTATGAGCGGTACCAAACGGTTATAATCTGGGCTATGAAGCTTGGCTGAATATTTTTTTTTGTTTATATTTATTTATTTAATTAGGTACTCAACACGGATGAAACTTTCAAACCATGTTTTGCGGTTAACTTTAAAAAACCGGTCAAATACGTGTCGGACCACGCACAAAGAAGGGTTCCGTAGTTGGAATGTATTTATCCCAAAAACTAACCTAACATTGTAGTGCAAAAACATGTTCTCCCATTCATCGATATGTGTATCGATCGACTCTCCAACTACAAATGTAAGTTGGTTGACTATTACTCGTTGACTTGTAAAGCCTTAGCTGTGATAGTTTTCCTTTTAATTTTGTAGTACATACAGCCATGAATTTTATCACATAGGTATCCAAAAACAACAATTTTACTGGCAGGGGGGGTGGGGGGCACCACTTGAATAACAAAAATTAGCACTTTAATGCTTATTATTAGGCAAACGGATTCCTGAATCGAAAAATGGTCTTTACATTCGCTCAATATTTTTAATAGAAATAGAAATGATATAAACGTCATATCCAATGATGCCCTACATCATGGGATAAACGAGAAAAAAAATTATTGTCACCACGTTACGTGTAAGGCGGGTAGGTACCCTAAATTTTCAAGATTTTGCTTTACCCCTTTGTCAGCGTAATTTTAATATGTATAGGTACGCATGCCGAATTACAGCTCCAGTACTAATAGTCTCTGAGCTAAGCCGGGGGACAGACAGACTGACATGGCGAAACTATAAGGGTTCCTTGTTGACTACGGAACCCTAAAAAACTAACTTATTTTTGGGAAAATATAGAATCGGCACGTACAGAAATAGGCATTTATCGGTATACCTATAGGATTATTCCATGCAATTACTTAAAATTTATTAGGCTGTCAGCAGATAAATAAGTTGTATTCATTCGTAACCTTTATTAGCTACGTAATGCATACTGCTGCTTTGTCCAAACCTTTAGGGAAACAAGGCGTGATGTTACGCGTTATGTTTTTAGAGATTTTCTAGACTTTCCAACCCTCAATGCTTTGAAGCTACGACCATACCTGCTAACTCAGATCTAACCGCATTACTACCCGAGTTCACAGTAATATCATTACTACACACTTACGGCAGCGGCCAAACCACACACAATCGCTTTAGCTCAAGTAAATTGGCGTGTAACCTCATTAGACGCACCAATGAGTTATGCCACGTCATAGTTACAGGAAACAAAAGGCCTATTAGTGGGAAGAGTGTTAAAGTGTGTAAATGTAATACAGCGTATATCAGAAATGCGTGGTCATATTATTTAAGAGTGTGGTACCGACCATCAAATTGGACAACTTTCTCCATGGGACTAACATCGAAAAAATATAATTAAAATCAGCTGTCATTTAAGGTTATTGTGGAGAGGCCAGACTGCCCTTTTCTGATGCACTGGTCCCGTAAACATAGCTGCGGGCCTGGTGCTGAAGAAAGATATTTGAATTGATATTTGTTTATAGAAGTTAAGTTTGGTCATGTTTTAGACAATATTAATTTAATTTTGACATAATTTTGATTTAATTTGATTTTGATTTATACTTTATTTAATTGTTATTTGATTTTCTTTTGATTATAATTAAATTAAATTTTTGTTTTAGTTCTAATGTGATATTGTTTTTAATTTTGATTTGGATTTTGATTTTAATTTTTTAATAATTTTGGAATTTTGTTTGGATTGAATTAATAATTGTTTTTTTTTTTTTTCAATGCTAGTAACATATTTTTCTAAGTTCTGATACTAATACAATATGGATGTTTTCCGAAATAAAAATTTGAATTTGAATTTGAATATACATTTCAGCCCAGGGGCCTTACTCCCGAAAACGATTCGAGTCTGATTTTGTTTTCGATTCGAACTCGTTTCTGATCTAAACTCGATTTAAAACCTTACTCCCGAAACAAATCGAATCGTAAACCAAGATCGACATAGGTTCGAGTATTATCAGCGTCGTTATGCCTGTCCTGTCGGCGGATTACGTCATTGTCAAGTGTCTTATGTCTGTGGTTAGAATCTTTTATGTGGTTGAATTTATTTACTTCTCTATCACTTTCCCACGTAAAAAACGATACCCTAGTGCTTTATTTTAACTTAACACATAAAACCCTATGAAAAAACATCAACCAATCTGCCTATTCTTTTCCCAACTATGTTGTGCTCGGCTTCTAGTCTAACCGGATGCAGCTGAATACCAGTATTTTACAAGGAGCGACTGCCTATTTGAGAGCAGTGGTGGCCCAGTGGTAAAGACAGCGACTTACGAGTTGTAGGTCGTAGGTTCGAACCCTGACAGGGGCTTTACTTTGTATAAATTATTTCATCACCACTGCTCTCAAAACGGCGAAGGAAAACATCGTGAGGACACCGGTGGCATGTCCTAGAACCAAAAATTCGAAGACATGTCAAAACTACCAACCCGCACTGGGCCCGCGTGGTGGATTACGTTCTACTCCCTCTCACACAGAGGAGGCCTGTGCCCCAGCAGTGAGAACATTATAGGCTGATTATGTTGACTGCCTATCTGACCTCCACAACCCAGTAACTGGGTAATACGATACCCCTTGGTAAGACTGTTTGTCAGACTTTCGGGCTTCTCGCCTTACATATAATGGAAATGTCACTTCGTCTGGTTAATTTCTTCATGTATGGTGTTAAATCTTCTACCAACACATTAAACAACTCCTTCGAGAAACTATAACTTCTTCGAAATTCTTCCGAATCCATTTCTATAGCCCCGGGTATTATATCGATTCATATTTTTTTTCGCACGATGTTTTCTCAAGAACATTGAAAAACAAAGTAAGGCGAGCCATAATAATAAAGCAGTAAAGAACACAAATAAATCTCACTCGATCTTCATAAAGTAGCTTCTTTGCTATCGAGTAATTTGACGTTTAGTTTTGATTCAACTACTCGATACATAACTGTCAGATGGCGTGTGGAGTACGAACTTTTCGATTCTAACGAATCTTTCGATCGAAATTAGTGTCGTTTTGAACCACCGCACGATCGTGCGCTAATGTCGGTTTCAAGAGTATGGATCGTCATTTATTTCGAATCTCGTCGTCATTGAATTCGATTGATTCAGTACTCGATGCTGTCGGGAGTAAGGCCCCAGTAGGTATTCAAGTTTTGTATGGGACAGCTGTTTATTTTTTCGCGATCACGATGTTGGTCCCAGGGAGAAAGTTGCTCGGTTTGATTCCTAGTTTATCATTCGTGTTACAGATAGATGAACATAATCCAGCATTGCATATGTAAGCGAGCACGCCTGTTACGACTGGAGACTTTTATAGTAGGTTTTTTTAACATTTTTTTTTATGCTTGAGTATAGTTTTTATTGTATTTGTTGGTATAGTGGCGTGTGCTAGCTGACATGTGGCAAATAATTTAGTGTAATGTTCTTTGTCTGGTAATGTTAACTACTTTGCATACCTACTATTGTGTAGAATCAAGTTTTCTAACTGAACAGACAACTGTGCTGCTGGGGAGTTTGTTGCGCCACTTCTACTGCTCAGCTAAAGCAGTAGGAATTAGTGAAGGGCGGGCGTTTTGCTGGATTGTCTTATGATAAATGATTTTTATTTCTGAAAGTAGGTTTGTACAAACACTTACACGTCAATGATATTTTAAAAACTGTTTGAGGTCGGCGTTTCCTATCTGACTACTCTGACAAGAAAGGCTGAAACAAACTCAGAGGTCAGTCTCTTTTAAAGTCCAGACATAATCTTGGTCAGATCATGTGAAGACCATGTAGATTGGTGTCTGAAATTGTATTTTGAGGAAAGAACCAAACAGATTGAGTGGACCTGACCAGTCAGTGCACTCATTTGTCAGTAATCATGCAACTCTACTCAGAACTTAAGGAGCTCAACGATGCAACGATCAATACCAAATAAAGGACATTTGGGTAGGCCGCATAAATGAGTCAAACTGCCAGACCATGAATAAAACTAACTGAGAATTAAAAAAGGGAAAAAAGGGCTATAACCCACATATTCACAATAATTAAAATAATATAATACTTTACAAGTAAATATTCATGTCTATATAAAATAATAAATATTAGCAAAAAAACAATAAAAAAAAGGATCGCAGCTCAATCTCAAGCCTTTTTGTACTCAATATAATCATTAACGGTATAAAAAGCTTTCTGGCACAACTTACGTTTAATGAATGACTTGAATTTATTAAAGGCTTAGATCTTGAACGTGGCTTGAGAGTTTAATCTCCTTAAGTTTCACTCTGAGATAGTGTCTTGGACTTCATCTATAAATTGATCGAACAGCTCTTTTGTGCAAAACAAAGATAGTCTGAGTGTCCGGCGGTGGGTCTCCCTTTTTTGACCGAAAGGAATTTGACAAATTTTCAGTTCCCAAAATATTTTTCGCATTATTTCATTTGCCAAATTATTACTTAGCAAAAAATCTATTCACAAAAAATTGTAACGAAAACCTAATGTTTGGCAAATAAACGTTTAAACTATAACTTGTTTACCAACTAGTACTTTTAACATTTCTTATTGGCATGTATTTAACACGGCGACAAATTAATCTGAATTTGGGATTAAAAAATAATTAAAGCCGGTAGCAAAAATAATAGGTTGGCAGCAAAAATAATAGGTTGGCAGCTACAGCGAAGTATTATTTTAAGTAGAAAGTAGCAGCTCAATAATCAGTTTTTAGCTTTATTTTAATTTAAACTGGCATCGAATTTTTGTTTTGGTAACTGAATTTACCAACAATAGAGGGGATCTGGCGCTCGGCGGCCGCTACCGCGGCACGCTCGCTTCGCTCGCTCGCCTTCGCTCGCTCGCCTTCGCTTGTTAATGGTTACTGTTCTAACCTAACCTAACCCAAATGATTCAATAACAGTAGATGACTTTGCAGTGATTAAGAAATAATATTTAATCGCTGCCAAGTTATTATTTTAGTAGCAAATAGTTAGTCGCCTTTAAGTTATTAGTCGCCAAGTTATTATTTTAGTAGCAAATAGTTAGTCGCCCTTTAAGTTATTAGTCACCTGGAAAATTATTATCCTTTCTTATTTAGACAAATATATATTTTTTTTAAATAAGTAATTAACCTAATCTAAATCGCTCAGTTCCGGGTAACCTACTAAAAAAAATCTATTTTTTCTATTAATGCAAGTCGTTTCTGGCACTCGCCGGCCGCAAGCGCGGCACCGCTCGCTTCGCTCGCTCGGCTCGTGCGTAGGAGGTCACACTTTAACCTAACCTAACCTACCCATAAATCATTTGATTAAAGACCAAATGCCACAATGACATAATACTTGGTAATATTTTGAGAAGTAAAAATTTGACCTAATGAAAATATGCGTACTAAAATCATTCGAAATATTGCAATGGTATAAAAAAAGGTTGCTAAACTTTGTTTGGGTAGTGAAATTTTGTCAAAATCTTTTCGGCAAAACGGCAGGCAGCCGTTGGCGGCATTTCCCCACATCTGAATACCGTACGACATTACACTATGAAAATAGCTAAAGTACACTAAACGGGCTGTCTCTAAGTCAGTTAAATTACGAATTATTCTTTCTTTATTTTCGAAATTATTGTTAATAGCATGTTGCGGAGCTAAGCTTTTTTAACAGTTTATCTATATGTGTGCCCCACTGAAGCTTCGCATCTTTAAATTTAGATGCGAAGCTTAAGAATACTGTGCTGTGAATCTTCAGGATTCAATTCTTCGCCCTTTATCAACACATTAGTTTTCACCTGCCTAACGTGAGGTAGCGTAAACTTAATGCATTTGTTTTTTTTTCATTCAGAAGTAAATTATTAAAGTTGAACCAGTGAACTACTTTTGAGAGCAAGCTATTTACATCGCCAGTAACCAGCTGCTGACGTTTAAGTTTAAACAAAAGTGAAGTGTAATTTGCAATCAACCCTATACTCGTATCATGATCATCCCATTTATATGAGGTAAGGCAAGTCATTAATATAAATAAGAAACAAGAAAGGACCAAGAATTGAGCCCTGTGTAAATTCCCATTGTTACTAATAGATCCGGGAGATCTTTTCCCATTGACGTCAATGCTCTGAGTCGTATTACTCAAGTATGAAGTACAAGTACAGTAACACTGCTCTCGATCTACTATCGAGAGCAGTGTTCCGGATCCCGTAGTGGCGGAGTTTCCTGATTAACGTTTCATGAAAAACCCAATCGAACTCCTTGGACAAATCACAAAAAATGCCCAAGGCATCGCATTTATCTTCGCATGCATTATAAATATCAGTAGTCGAACGGCCCTTTGTAAAACCGAACTGTTTGTTATGTAGTAATTTACGTTTATTAAAAAATCTTTGCAACTGGTCTAAAATTAATTTCTCAATTTTTCTATAAAAATACTGCAATAGGTCTTTAATTTGTGAGGTCTGGTGTACTACTATCTCTACGGGTAATATGTTCAAAATGAAATTCCGAATCGCAAACATTAACATTTTCCTTAAGCAAAGACACAGCAACAGAAGGTGATGAGTTTAGGGATTTAGGTAGTAGTTGAAACGGGAATAGCTGAAAATAAATTCTAAAAGGCTACGGCGACTTGGGAGTCTGATTTTATTATGTTGACATTACTTGACAGGCTATAGTCAGTATTTCGGTTACTAGAAATTTCCGTTGCACTATCCTAACTTCCCAACTAATATTATAATGCGAAAGTAAGTTTGTTTGTAACCTTTTCACGCCTAAACCACTAAACCGATCATCTTGAAATTTTGCATATACGTTGTCAGGTGTACAGAAACGGACGTATGGTACCTTTCATCCCGAAAAAAAGTACTGTTCCCGAGGAAAACAACAATGACGTTCTTATGATAATAGATGGCGCCACGTGTCTTTCGAATCATGATTGAATTATGAATGTGTATTTAATAGCACTTTAAATTACAACCTGAAATGATTGTCAAATTCTAAATTAACGCGAGCGAAGCCGCGGGCAAGAGCTAGTTAATAATATTCCAAGTCGTTTTAATTACATTACTACGGTTTTTAATCTTCGAACTCAAATAACGCGGCTTGGCCATACAACAAACTTTTTAAAATAATTTTTAATAATTTCTAACATATAAATTAAATTCATCAGTATTCACATAACTCCAATACTCAATACTCAAATCTTTATTGCATTCCACAATGTATATGCTTAGGTGGTAAACATTTGATTAGAGAACAATCGTGGACCCGGTCGGGCACAGCAAAAGAAAGCTGGCCGGTGGAGACGAGGACTCACAGTTTATCTTAAAATCGAACTTATTCTAAAACATAATATTTAGGTTTTGTGTATTTTACATGTTTTTTAGGGATAAATCATTTAAATATTCGGTTACACTGTAATAACATTTACTTAATAATAGTTTTTTCAGTTCACGAATAAATGGAGTTTTTTTTCATTTCTTATTGTTTCGGGTAACTTATTATATAATTTTATTGACATTACCAGAGGGCCTGTGGAATGTATTTTTAAGCGTGATGTTGGTAAATTTAGTCGTGTTTTGTGTCGTAGTGTGTATCTTGTTTGTATGTCTTCACGTTTAGTGTATAGGTCTTGGTGTTTGTGAGCGAATTTGCATATTTCAAGTATGTATATACAAGGCAGAGTTAAAATATTAAGTTTTATAAAATGGGGTTTGCAGCTATCTATCTGTTGAATGTTTACCAAGATACAGACCAATTTCTTTTGTACTGTAAACAGTGCTGGCTCATCAGTACTGTTTCCCCACATTATTATTCCGTAACTAAGCCATGCATAAGCATAGGCGTAGTATGTTACCAGGGCCGTCTGTAAATTTGTGTTTTTTTTAACTTCACGAAAAGCATAGGAGAATTTTGAAAGTTTAGATTTTATTTTCTGTACGTGTGATTTCCAATTTATATTTTTGTCCAAGTACCACTCCTTTCATTGTACAGCTCAAAAGGCCGTGTTCTACTTTTATGAATACCAATGGTAGCCCAATCACTGAAAGATGCGTTACTATTAACCGAGGTAGTCTTGGGAATAAACTGAATCGCTAAATGTTTTTCACAGACCCGCAATATTTTTGAGCGGCCTATCCAACGATACCCCACACCATGGGATAGACATTCTCGTCGTTTAATTTTTCTAAATTAAAAAAAATATCATTACCACCTTCCGTGCAAGCGAGGTACACACATCGTCAGTATGTGCTGACCCCTCAAGTTTTAAAATGTTACACTACTACAACATTGAATTCGTTACAAATAATCTAACTAAAGCAGCCATACTCAAAGTGTGTTCCGCGGAACCCTAGGGTTCCGCAAAGCCTCTGTGGGGGTTCCGCAAAAAGACTGGTCAGAATAAAAAAATAATACTAAAGGAGTGTCTACCTACTATATTTTATTTTACTCTGGTACCTGAGTAACATAATATCAATCTAAATATTTCAGCAAACGTAAAAAAATATGTAAATTTTAATGTCAAGTAATATGATTATTAATGAAGAATACACATAAAACCATTTTTGATTACTTTAGGGCTCCGTCAAATATTTCGTTTTCGAAAAGGGTTCCGTCTCCAAAAAAGTTTGAGAGCCACTGAACTAAAGAATACTACAAAAAGAGTTCATTGTTTCGAGTTGGATTCGTACCATCGCATCACCGAACTTTCTCATACTCATACATCATAGTTTGACGAACTAGCCAGCGATCCCACATGAAGTACGACGAAATTGTTATCTACTATCATCCGAGTCACTTTATCTTTCGGTCTCTGTCTAATCGATAGATGTTATAATTTGAGGGTATCCATTAATTTTACTTAGTTACGTCTTCTTTATATAATTAATCCATACCCTCAAGTTATATCTACTACGTTTGATGTATACGTTCACTAAAAACGACGAAGAGTAAACGATTACGATTTACGCATTATTATTTAAAATTATTTAAAGTTTTATCCTATTTTATCGTTTGCGTTAATAGGATGTCACTTGTCTAGGGACCCGTTTGTGTCAGTTGGCAAAATATGTATATGTATGTATATATATGTACATATGTGTAACTGTAAATTATCAAATCAAATTGTAAAATATAAATATTGGTAGTAAAATAAGATCAAAGTTTAGTTAAATAATAGCAGCAATAAATATTATTAAATGATTATTCAATTCAATTCAAATTGTTTATTTGCAAGAAAATACAAGGTTTACAAGGGAAGATCTTACAGCCTTAAAGTCATAGTATTCTGCCTGCGAGCAAGCGTGCAAATTATTCATAACTTTAAGTCACAATTTATTTATTTATTTAAACTTCTCGCACACAATTAGGTACAAAGGCGGACTTAATGCCACAATTATTATACAGATTCTATTAATACCTAGTACATTATTATTAAATTATTATTACATTATTATTAAATTATTATTACATTATTATCACATTATTATCACGCAATAATTATTATTCCATACAAATGTCCTTTAAACTAAAACAAATTCACTAACTAATTACTCTAACAGATATTTTTATGTTCTAAAAATTATTTTATGCTGTAAAAACACTTTTTATGTAACCACTCTGACAATTTTGTTTTAAAATCACTACCTTGTAGCAATTTAAATTCGTCTGGTAGTATTATAAATTAATATACACATATTGAACACGTTTTTCTTATAAATATCTTTATGACTAGCCGGATGATATAAAAGGTTACGAAACTTAGCCCTTTGCTGTCTTGGTTTAACCTCGGTATGTAGCTTAAAAAATAATACATGTATTAAAAACCTTTCCATTATTTGACATTATAATACCTGTAATTTTAATTTAAACTATTTATTAGTGGCTTTTGTGGGCTGGATATTCAGATTTGTTACAACAATTGGTCCTTAATTAAAATATACAAGCTAACTCTAAAATATGTATGGTATGTACAAGTATACATATAATAAAATAATAAAAAAGGGGGGAAGTGCTCATTGGGCAAAAATATTATTATTAAAATATTATATTTTTCTTGATATTTAAATTCGTTATAAATATTACTCAAACAAAATAGAAAAATACTTTCTATTCAAAAAAATATAATGAATGACTAAAAGCACATTACGTGGCGTGTTGACACAAACGGATCCCTAGACAAGTGACATCCTATTAACGCAAGCTGTACTATATCTGTCATGTATTTTTTTTAGTTTTAAAACACCCTCATAGACAGAAGTCATAAAACCACTGTGTTTACAAGTATTTATTTACACCATAAAAATAAGGTTGAGTACGGAGTTTCATATACCATTGAAACAAGTATCAGATGATACTATAATGACACTTAGAGCTGTAATAAGTAAGGGATCACATACAAAATACAGCCTATATACAGCTTTAACGATAAAACTATTTAGATTCAAGTGTCACAAAATACTTAAAGTTGTATAGTAGAGTTTTAATATTCTGTTTCAGCACCATAGGCTTACGCGGATTGAAAGATTTTATACTGTTTGAGCTTTATAATAACTCATAAAACACTTTAACAAAGACAAGACAATAGTAGACTGTTGCACCGAGCGCAAAGTGAGGAGTGTGCGCATGCACTCGGGCACTAAATTAGCACGAGTATATTAATTATGTAATTGAATACCAGTATTTTACACGGAACGCCTGCACTGCCTATCTGACCTCCACAACTCAGTTACTGGGTAATACGATACCCCTTAACAGCCGCCATTAACGAGTCGTAAGGTCGTAGGTTCGAAACCAGACAGGCGCTTTACTTTGTGTAAATTATATTATTTAATCTCCACTGCTCTCAAAACGGTGAAGGAAAATATCGTGAGAAAACCGGTATTCTCACGATGTTTTCCTTCACCCGATGTCCTAAAACCTGTCCTGAACCAAAAATTCGAAGACATGTGACATTTACTAACTCGCACTAGGCACGCGTGGTGGATTACGGCCCAGTCCCACTCGCCTAAAGGAGGCCTGTATTCCAGCAGACGGAACATGATTATGCTACGATATACCTTGATAAGACTGGTTGTCAGACTCAGCAAAATGACTTTGTGTTGGTCATATTTAATTTGAGTTTTTATTATTTTCAGCGTCTGTATGCACAAGAGTTTAATTTCGAAGGGTGTGCCTTCTGTAGTATGTATGTTTCGTAGTTGTGACGTCACCGAGACATTTTTTCAATTATACTTCAATGTTGCATCCTCGAGATTTAACTCACATGGTAGTATCGTATCCGAATGTACTACACTGCACACTGTGTTGCTAGACTAAAAAAAAAAAATAGTCTGTGTCACCTGTCAACTGTCACCCAAACCTCATTCGTTCTTCGTGTGTTGCACTGTTACGCTGTGTATTCAATAATTCAACCTACATCCTTAAAAATCTTTTTATTTTCATTGCGAAAAGTATTAATAAAGTGAAAATTAGTCATGGGAAACGAAAAATGAACGTGACGAAGAATATTTTAGGCGTTTATTTTCATTAAGACTCTCGTTATCTTAATGAGATAACACGTGATGATATCCTGATAACAAAATGGTATTTCTTAGCGAGGTAACACGCGATGTTACCCAGAAGTACAATAACTACTTTCTCGATGAGGTAGTACGTGATACTATCCTGAAAGTAACTTTCTTTTTGTTTCGGCCTTCAGAAAGCCCATCGTTGCGATCTTTAAGTTCATCGCCTTATGACGCATATCTCAGTTCTGTTGAAAACAACAGAAATATCGATGAACCACAAGACAATGATGAAATCCCAGTAGTCAAATCGGTCGTTAATACCGCGTCTCAAGAAAATTTTCTTGTCCTTGCTACAAGGAAAGTGGTTAGTGAAATTTCTACTGTGGATATTTCCACAGAAATTCTTGAGTTGCTTGGCGAAGCTTGACCGCACTCGGAAGAAAAATACCCATTGAAGTCTCTGAATGTTGGGGAAAAATACTGCTCGATGGATCAGATAAAGAACACAAGGAATCATTTAAAAAATGCTTGTTCCTAAAAATTTCACATTAGTGCGTGCACCAAAATCATTTGGAATCAGCGAAAAATCGGCTTGGTTCAGATGGATCGCTGGCCTCGTCAACCTAACGAAGGACCTCATACAGGCCCAATCTGTAAACAACTTGATATTCTGAAACGAATATCATAAATCAGTCAATTGCTTCTTGATCTACACCCCGACTCCCGCGAATACTACAGGCAACCGGAGAACCAGTTTTCAGGCGGGAAATGTGCGGGGTCCTCTTCGACGAGCAAACAATATGACTGCAGAACCATCCACAAGTCGACACCAACCAAAACCATCGACATCTTCGGCGAAGAGGACCAACTACTCAACCCAACGCAGTCGGCAGACAAAAGCCATCAAGATGAACGACGAGAAGAACCGCCGTTAAAGGTACCTCACGCCGGTATAATTTGATATATTATAAAACTCTGGATGTTGTTAACCGATGATCCCATCATACTAAATTATGTTAATGGTTGTAAATACCGTTTATTGGGGAAGTGGTTCAAAACACTGAACCAAAAAACCCACCATCTCATGGAGAAATGGAATCTTCAATATTCAAACTTATTGATTTAGGGGTAATTTCTAAAATGTTCTGATCTACCACAACAGTTTATTTCAACGGTATTCTTTACGCCTAAGAGTATAGGCGGTTATAGATTTATCTTAAATCTGAACACCCTTAATAAGTTCTTACCAGCCCAATACTTTAAAATGGATGATATACGTACCGTATCAAAATTAATAATAAATAATGCATTCATGGCAACAATAGACCTAAAAGAATCTTACTTTTAATGCTTAAACATATCTCACATATAAAATATTTGAGACTAGCTGCGCCCCGCGGGTTCACCCGCGTAAGTCTCGATCCTGTGGGTATATCGGGATAAAAAGTAGCAAGTAACCTATATGTTAATCCAGGGTGTCAGCCGGATCAACGGCGCGTTGTGTTCCACTCGCGCCTCAAACAGACGTCCCCGTCACGAATTGACGAGGGCCGGTAGGACCAATGCCTGCTAGGGTTGCGAGTTTGTCCGAAAGGGATATCGTGGCCCTGGCACACAGGCAACGGAAGGAACACGGGTGGGTTTTAGTCAGTAAAAGTCTGGCACGCCCTCCCGTTGCGCCCAGAGCGGGAGAAGTTATTTAATAATTTCCCACCCAAAAAAAAAAACGGTGTCAGCTACCTCCATATAAAATTTTATAAAAAATGGTCCAGCCGTTTGAGCGTGAAGAAGTAACAAACACACACACACACTCACAAACTTTCACCTTTATAGGTAATATTAGTGTGATGTGATTCCGTTATTCAATTGCCGACCTCAGCCTGGTGCCATTATTATAATACAAAATTACTCAAACCCGTTTTGTCTTGTTTGAGGTACAATTGCTATACAGTAGCATCTTATTTGGATCACATTATTTGTATAGGAAATACTTACGACTCATGTCTCAGGACTTTAAATTCAGTAATACAAACATTTGATAAATTATGTTTAGTTATCAACTTAGAAAAAAGTTGATAACTAAACTCTCATACCAAATCAGATTTGCAAATTCATAGGAATTCTCATCAACTCACACTCCATATGTTTACAGCTACCCCAAGAAAAATTCAAAGAATAAAGGAGCTAATCCATAAATACCGTCGCCGCATAGATACTGTAGTTATAAGAGATTTTGCAAAACTAATCGGTACGTTATCGGCTAGGTATATACCAAACGGCTAGAACGGGAGATTTTTTTTGCATTTTTGCAAATGGAGAAATGCTTTGAAGTCAAATGACAACTATGATACAAAATAGCTGTTTGTACTCTCTCACAAGAAGACTTGGTGGAGTCAAATGTCGCAAAGAAATATGAACAAACTTCGTGATTGCTCCTTTCAATGGGAAATATTCACAAGACTCCTCACTCACAGGATGGGGGACAGCCTGTGAGTAAGGAGGCAAGTGAAATTATTAGAGGTGTTTGGTCAATGAAAGAAAGAAAACACCACATTAACTTCCTCGAGTTACTGGCAGCATCGATGGGCCTAAAAGCCTTTTGCAAACACAAAACAAATGCAAGTGTTCTTCTTAAGATAATACTATTGTCATTGCTTATGCCAACAAAATGGGTGGCACGCAATTCGCTCATTTAAATGGCAGTGGTGCAATAAAACAATAAAATATATTTATTTACTCATCGTAAATCCAGAAAGAACACTGACGCGGACCTAGATTCTAGGTACTAATGTTGATACCGAACGGGAGTTAGATTCACAATTATTTAAATCTATTACGAAAACATTCGGTAAACCTGTTATTGATTTTTTTGCATCGCGCCTTAACAAAAATGCACAAAATATTTATCCTGGAAACGTCACCCAGACGCCTATGATATAGATGCATTTACAATGCCTTGGAACAATTACTTCTACTATGTCTTCCCACAATTTTCTCCTTTAATAAGTTGCTTAAAGTAAATTCTGAACAACAAAGCAACTTACATAGTTATCGTCCCGTATTGGCCTAGCCAACCATGTTTCCTCTTGTTCAGTAACCTAATTGATTCTGAAATAACGCTTTTCAAACTTAATGAGAATAATTTTTTAACCCCCTTCCAGGGAACCCTATCCCGTGTAGAGCAAGCTTACGCGTGCGCAATATTGTCAGAAAATCGTACAAAAGGCAAAAAAATTAAATTGAATAAATATAAATTATGGTTAAATCTTTATCTAATAATACCACGAGCCAGTATAATTTTACTCTTAAACGCTGGTATTTCTTTTGTATAACTAATAATATTTACTATTTTGATAGCTCAATAATATACCTATACCTTAAAATTCTTAACTGAGGAATTTAACAAAAAATGTAAAAGTTATGGGACGTTAAATCCTCCTAAATCGCTCTGCATGAAATAAATTTAACCAAAAAGACAAACAGAAAATAATTATGTTCATTGATTTTTTAAAGGTGTTTTTTAAAAATCTAGCCTACCTTTCCTAAATATTGTATTAATTAGATTTTTTTTTTTTTTAACTTGTAACTTTGCTTGCATTGTCCACAGGACAACGGATGCAAACCTTATCTTTGATCAAAGTTAATGGTATCCATGTAACTGAAACAGGAATAATAATCACCGTTAACAAAATGATTAAAAAATTTAAAACTTCAACACCAAACAGAAAAAAATCCCCGCTTGATACTACCTTTCTATAGTAACAAGCAATCTTATGTCCAGCAAAAAACCCGAACCTCCTATATAGAAAAATTTTGCCCACTTTGAAACACTTATAATTGCGATAATTTAATCCAAACTTATAATAAACACTTTACCCTCCTTTGCGTCATGCAGTCGGGTAAAAAACCAATACACAATAATTGTACCTCCCAGTCCATCAGCCGCTGAATCAAAGAAACGCTTAGTGATAGCGGCGTGGATGTAAATATGTTCACTGCCTACAGTACTAGCCATGCATCCACGTCAGCGGCTTAGATCGGACGTCTTAATGGAAATAATAAAAAAGACTGCTGGCTGGACTAGTAACACAATTTATGCTTTGCCAAATTTTACAACCAACCTGTTATTGAATCTGTAAAAGACAGGGCGTTTGCTGATGGCATATTCAATTCATAAAACCTGTAAAAATAATCTTCTGTTCTTAATCTGATTCGTTATTTGGTTGTTACCAAGTGCCATTTGATTGCTACCAAGTGTTAACCTTTTGATGGTTACCTTATAACATAAAAACTGATTGTGATCACTGGCCGGATTTGTTTTTGTGTTATTTCAAAAACAAATTCCAAAATACTCACACATAAATATGAACATACAGGTTTTCCATTCCATAATAAAACATACTCTAAACATCTACCATGTGAGTTAAATCTCGAGGATGCAACATTGAAGTATAATTTATGGTTAATTGAACTTACCTTAAGTGAACTTTAACCAAAATTATACGAGAAGTTACATCCAAAGAGATTTAACACCCTACCCACAGTACCCACCCATGTACATAACACCCCATATTATTATGGAATGGAGTAAACAATGAGCTCTAAAACGAATGAGGTTTGGGTGACAGTTGACAGATGACACAGACTATTATTTATTTATTTTTTAGTCTAGCAACACAGCGTGCAGTGTAGTACATTCGGATACGATACTACCATGTGAGTTAAATCTCTTCGGATGCAACATCTCGTATAATTTTGGTTGAAGTTCACTTAAGGTAAGTTCAATTAACCATAAATTATTACGTCGTCGTCGGTACCATGCCGTTGTGAGGACTGACTACAAGAAACATGATGTATTCCAGCTTTTTTATCAGATCTAGTATAGCACACACTTGTATTATAAGAAAATTTGTACATTTTTTTGGCTAAAATAATGAAATATGGCTAATAATAGTTAGCTTGGCATGTACTTACGCAAAAAAAAAAAAACAATTTCTAATCACAAACAGTTTGAATTTGAATTAAAGTTCCGTACTGTTTCATTTGTTAATATAATTCTTTTATATTTTCATAAGCCGGCCAATGACAATGCCCTAGTGCGGACAAGGACTAATATTCCCAGTCCATATTCGTTAAAATTTTATTCCCTACGTCATCGAGTCGCCTACAATAGTTTCCACGTCGCAACATTATGATTTCAGCTACTCAAATTCACATACATCGTTATCACGGCCAAGCTTTGTGGCCGGTCATACACGTAGCTCATATTCAACAACGGATGCATAATATAAAGCCTGATTTTATGCCTGTGGCATTAGGTCAAGAGTGAATAAGTTAAATCTGTAGTGTATCAAACATCAAATAATCATTCTGCTTTCACAATCGAAAACATCGTGATCAGGTTATAGTTACGAACCTTGATTTATCTTCACCCAAACTGTTTTCTTGATAATCATTCTAATGAATTGTTATTTTTCTTTAATTACAGGTAAGTCTTACGGTGCTATCAACCACATAAACCCTTTGAAAGTGTTCCAAGTAAGTTTCTTATGAAGTACGCAATACATCTGAGTTCTTTGAGTTCTTGTACCTACAACTATACAACGCTATACAAAAGTTTAAATAGGAACTTCAGAGTCGTTTCATAGGTACTAATAGGTAAGTAGGTACAGCCAGGGAAATTAATTGTTTAGCAAATTGACACTCTTCGTCATTTTGTCATGTTATAGCCAATTCATACAACTGTCAAAGAATTACAGTTGTTATTTTAATATACGGACAATTTAAGCTGCTTAACAGTTAAGTTCCCTGATTTTACATACTCTGTTGATTTAAATTTTAGTAAATTAAACTTCAATTTGTTTCAGTTACAAAAATAAATTTTGATATCTTTAGCACCAGACCTTTTTCCCAAAATAACCCTTTTTATTTTCGTAATATTAAAACAACTTAATTGAATATCAAATTGTTTAAAAAATAAATATTTGCGTTGTAAAATATTGCAGACGTATCGGGTATAAACTCAGTATTCGTGCAATATAAACCTTTACATGTTATAAAATAAAGCCTAGTGTTAATAACCATCGTATTTTTTAAGTTCTTTCATAAAAATATAAATCGTCTATTGTCGTCGTCGTTGTCCTCTCGTCTTGTTTACAACCTAGATTAAATTCAAGGGTTCTGAATACAAGTCTGGATTTTAAATTAGAGTACTAACATTTTGATTTCATTTGTAATTCAGAATAGAATAGAATACTCTTTAATATGTACACCATAAAAAATACAGATATAAATGTTGAAACTTTCAGAAGCAGAATAAATTAGATTATCTGAGGAGCTCGTGGCTAAGTAATAACAGCCGCACGGGTCGACCCACCAGGTTACGCTTGCCGGGGTTGGTTCATGGATGGGTGACCATCTTTACATACTGAGATTCCGAGAATGTAATGCGTTGTGAGTTTACGGCAATGCCTTGTCATGACGATTGTTATGAAACCATGCCACCTAATATTGATTACGTACTTTTATAAGTTTTACTCTAAGACTGCTAATGAGTTTCACATTGTGTGTGGCGTATATGTTCCACCTAATCAAACGCTAACAACCTACTAATCGCTATTTAATTTGCTTGAGAATGAAATTTCGTCTCCTATGATTTGTAACACGTATATTTTTGGTGACTTTAACTTACCACAGATTGAATGGCTAGTACAAGACACATCTGCGCTTATGCCGCGCGCACGCAATGAGAGTACCACATTGGAAATCTTGCTACTTAATTTCTTAACAACTATAAACTGTAAGCAATATAATTGCATAAAAAACCACATGGGCCGCAATCTGGATCTATTGATCTCTAATGACTTATGTGTGTGTGTGCCGGCACCCATTCCCCTTATACCTATAGATACTTTTCATCCACCTTTTTTGACTGCTATCTCTTTTGAATTAATGCATAGGCCTATGGCATGGTGCTCCTCGCCTAGATATCGTTTTGTAGAAGCCGATTACTCTGCCATTAATAAAGACATTGATTTAGTCGACTGGATCTCCGTCCTAGACAATAATATCTCACTGGATACTGCTACTCAAAGTTTTTATGAAATCATTTATGAAATTATCACGACTCGCGTACCAATGCGTCCAGTTAAATCCAACGAATACCCGATTTGGATCTCACGTCCACTTATCCATATTTTCAGAAATAAAGAAAAGGCCTGGATTAGATGGAAAAAATATAAAAACTGTGTGGATTATGAGCAGTTCTCCTTATTTAAGAGATTTAAGTTACTCTCTGCTGAATGATTTAATGGGTTTATGCGTTCAATAGAAAGCGGCATGCGTAAAGATTTAAAACGTTTTTGGTCGTTCATAAAAAGTCCATACCCAACACTATGTTACTTAACAATGATGTATGTAACGGGCCTGTGAATGTATGTAAAGTATTCTCAAAGTTTTTTAGTTCCGTGTATGAGCCGACAGATAACAATGTTAGCAACGTTAATAAATTCTCAGCGCCTTCATTAAACAATGAAGTAAGTATATCCAATTTGTCTTTATCTAAGGACACCATAGCTAAATCCCTTAAATACCTGCACATAACCAAAGACTCTGGACCTGACTGTGTTCCTCCATTATTTTTAAAATACACAGCTGAGTCAATGAGTGTGCCTTTATTTTATCTATTTAACCGTAGTCTGAGGGAGGGTATTGTGCCGCAATCGTGGAAAACTGCCAATATTACGCCAGTATACAAAGGCGGCGCAAAGAATGATTTTACCAACTATCGTCCAATATCATTGTTGTCTACCATGTTAAAAGTCTTGGAGCGATTAGTTCATAATGCAATCTACCCCATATTACACAATAATATTATACCTGAACAGCACGGTTTTGTTCAAAATCGCTCCACAATTAGTAACCTGGTTTTGTATTCTAACTTTTTGTTTGAAAATATGGATAACCAACTTCAAGTTGACGCAATCTATACGGATTTCTGCAAGGCTTTTGACAAGGTAGACCATACCATGCTTTTACAAAAAATTTAATTTAATGGTATCCATGGGAGTTTGCTTCGTTGGTTTACGTCTTATGTAAGAAATAGAACTCAGAAGGTTGTGGTCAATGGATTCTCTTCAGACGTGATCAGCGTGACATCTGGTGTTCCGCAGGGGTCGATACTGGGTTCACTACTTTTTATCCTATTCATAAATGATATAAACACTTGTTTTAAAAATTGTGGTTTCCTTCTATACGCTGACGATCTTAAAGTATTTCGTAAAATAAGAACTGTTGACGACTGTGTTAAATTGCAACAGGACCTTGATCGATTTTCTGCCTATTGTCTGACCAATAAACTACATCTAAGTTTATCCAAATGTAAGTATATTTCTTTTACCAAAAAAAATAATACCGTTCAATTTACATACTCTCTCTGTAACATTCCTCTGGAAAAGGTTTCCCTAATTAAAGATTTGGGTGTACTCTTTGATTCAAAGTTACACTTTGATACACACGTTGATCACGTCACAGCCAAGGGTTTTCAACTCTATGGCTTTGTAAGGCGGACCTGCAATACATTTAAGAAACCATCTACATTCTTGCTACTGTACAAAGCACTTATTAGATCTCAACTGGAATATGCCACTTGTGTTTGGAACCCCATCTACAATAAATACAGTGACCAATTGGAATCAGTGCAAGGTAAATATCTTAGGTTTCTTAACCGTAAATTATTTAAGAGGTGGTCATCATATCACACTCTTCTAGATAAATTTTCCCTGTCAACTCTTAAAGCAAGGAGACTGTATCATGATCAATCGTTTCTATATAAGATTTGTCACAATAAATTTGATTGTAATAACCTGATAAACCAAATATACCTTCGCATACCTAGTCGTTCCCAACGTATTCGTGATGCTTATACTCACAGTCTATTCGCGCCGAAACGGTGCAGAACCAACGCAGGAGAACGAGCGCCTTTACGTCGACTAATGAAAAGTTACAACGATAATTTTGCCGATATTGACTTAATTGCATTGTCACTCGCACAGTTTAAAACCAGTATTTTCAAAAAAACCCTTTTAGATTACATATAGCTTCAGTTCTTATATTCACATGTTTGTTCACAAGACACACTAATTAATATTATAATAATATACAATAAATTGTTTGCTAACTTTGCTTGGACCTCGCTGAAACTATTTTCACTGTTGTATTAATTTGTGGATATCGATGCTGGTTGCGTGATTACTTATGTGTTTATAAAATATCTGTGCCTAAATACTAAGCAGTATTGCGCAATTGTTTGTTATCCTGAAGAAATAAAATAAAAATAAAATTCCATGAGACGTTAAGCCCTTGGTCCCGGCAGTCATTCGTGGATCTTTGACAGTCGTTACTTGTCGTCAGAAACCCCAAAATCTGACAACCAGTCTTACCGAGGGGTATCGTATTACCCAGTAACTGGGTTGTGGAGGTCAGATAGGCAGTCGCTCCATGTCGTCATCATTTCAGGCGAAAGACGTTCACTGCTGGACATAGGCCTCCCCCAAAAGGTGGGGGGGTTGCCATAATCGCCAGGCTTGGCAGGCGGGTTGGCGATCGCATTAAAATGCATAGAGAACGCTGCTGCCCATTTTCTAGTAAGTCCCTTAGTCACCTTTTACGACACCCACGGGAAGAAATGGCATGTCGCTCCATGTAGAATACTGGTATTCAGCTGCATCGGGTCAGACTTGAAGCCGACCCCAACGTTGGGAAAAGGCTAGGCAGATTGAATACATTGGAGTATATAAGTTTTCAAGAAGGTAGCCACTTCAGCCTATACTTATATATATTATTATAAATTGAAATTGCTTTTCGTGTCTGCCTGGGACGTATAGATTTCATTAATATTAAACTTACATATTATAATAAACAAATCTTGATGTTTTGTCAAGTGGTAAAAACCGAGCGAAGCGGGGTCTAGTTCAGATAATCTCGTTTCTTTGTGACGCATTACGTCGGTGGACAAACGCCCACAATAGTAGAATGTTATACAAGCGGGTAAAATTACCCATTATACGAGGTAGTTTTACTCCCAATCTTTAGCAAGCGAGTAAATAGAAACCGAGTTATAATGGGTTTTTAGCGCCGTGTGTTACACTCTACTTTTCACTACGATTGCGAGAAAATAAAATAATCCAATACACCGTGACGGCAACAGATAGAAAATTATTTATTTTCCATTCTCTTCCATCTGCAAATTAGGGTCTCCATTCTCACGAGATGATGACATTTTCACTGTTGTAAAATAAATTACGGTCACCAATAAAATTAGTAATTAGAGAAAAGTTCAAAAGATTTCGCGCCAATGACTTTATTTAATTCTTCTGTAGCCGCAACGAAGGAACATTTATACTCATTACTCACCTACGCAACGCATTTTACCGAAGAGATCGCCGCTTTTAGTTCTATTTTGAAAAATAAAATGTTTGTCTTTTTATATGAAACAATAATAAGTCGAGTCCATGTCGAGTCTTTATTCATGATCATTCTACTTAAGGTGAATCCGCAGCCCTCCAGTTATGTAAATATAAATATTCGTCAGTACTAAAATCATCTCTTATTTATTTTTCTCATAGAATAGGATGAAAAGCGGCGTGTAGGTATCACACGGTACCAAAATTATTGAAGACCGAGCGACGTCCTTTGAATCCCTCGCTACACTTAGGATACTACTCTAGCATCCTTCGCTTCGCTCTGGATTCAAACAATCGCTCTCACCCTCAATACATTATTTTAGGCCCTTATGGCACAATCTACTATTTAATCTTATCTATTCGAAAAGAGCCGAAGGTTTCCTCCAAGTACGAGCAAAATGGGTCATTCCGGCGCATTTAATAACAAAGACGAAATAACTTTTGAATTTGGAACACTATAATATTAATTAAAAAGTTTGAACGCAATTCGCTTCGATAAAGTCCTGGCAGGTAATAAAAAAATCGCACCTGCCGACGCGGTATTGGATAACCAAATAAAAAAAAACGAATACCCAAATGGTAAATAAGTCAACGACATTTTCTGTTCCTAACGAAACAGTTACAATAAACTTCCAAAATTGCGAAAACGTATCTAATATTAATTTGTAATTTGGTTATGTAAATATAAATATTCGTCACTACTAAAAGCATCTCTTACTTATTTTTCTCATAGAGGGGGATGAAAAGCAGAGTGTGCCACACGGCACCAAAATTATTTAACCTCGAGCGACTTCCTTCAATTCCTCCCTACGCTTAGGATTCTACTAAAAACTCTCGCCCTTAATACATTATTTTGGTCGCTTATGACACAATCTACTATTAGAGCAGGGTTTGTTTTAAAAAAAAAAATCCTGAGTTCGACCAATGGAATCTTCGATAGTATTTTGTTTTGACTGTTGATAGGTAAATTTGTATGTAGTTCCACGCGCGCCTCAAAGAGATGTCAGCACGAACTGACGGGGTCCGAAAGGGCCAATGCCTGCCAGGGTTGCGAGTTTGTCCGAAAGGGATATCGTGGCCCTGGCACATAGGCAACGGAAGGAACACGGGTGGGTTTTAGTCAGTAAAAGTCTGACACGCCCTCCCGCTCCGCCCAGAGCGGGAGAAGTTATATGATAACTTCCCACCCAAAAAAAAAAAAAAAAAAATTCTATATTAAAGTTTTAAATTCTAAAAGGTTTGATTCCTAGATTCAGAACAGTTATTTGTATGGCCTCTAGATATTTGTAAAAAATTTGGCAGGCAAAGATGAAAAATATTAACATCGTTATCTAGTAAACCCTTTTTTTACTTACTCAGTCTAACGAAAAGACTCTAAAAACGATTCCTTTTCATTCGGACTCAACATTTTCAGTCTGCAGTGTCATCGTTCCCTAAAAATTCGAACTAAGCCTTACAGTAGGTCCCTGGGTAAACGGCCAAAAACTGGCGCAGTCAACATTAAAGGAGTTAGGGAATCCTTTCTATTGCTCACTGAACGATCACTGGATCTTAAGGAAAGTTAAATTGTCATCGTTGAAGTAACTGGGGAGCTTATACGAAAAGGAATCTCTTCGAATTGGGAGGCTTTGTTAAATAAGTTTATTATTAGTAAGAGTTTCTGAAAGTAATATTTAGAGGATACATGAAACTGATCGGGCCACATTGATTGGCAAAAACTTGTCGGTATTTAACGATGGCTTCATTTTAATATACATACATATGCATAAACTGACGCCTTTTTCCCATTGGGGTAAGCAGAAACTAGAACGCCACCTGCTACGTTCCTTACATACTCCTTTTACTTCGCCTACGTTCATACATCTGGTCATACACCACGCCGGCTGCAAGTACTACGCACCTGACCTTTCTAAAGAACATCACCAATTCGGTCACTAATATGTCCTCCTAGGGTTTCCACTCACCTCTGCTTTGTAAATACCTTTTGTCAGTCGCCTTTCATTCATCCTCTCAACATTCTTTTTTCATTTTAATAATTCATTACAAATAAAAGATAATTCATTTTCAGTTAGTCTTTCGTAGAAATGTGTTATCCTAGACTACATTTTAATGAGTGCCTAAATATTTAAGACATTTTAAAAATTGCTCCCGAATTGCTCTCTTTTACTAATTGAGTTCTATTTGTAAACGTATTTTGTACGAGTATCAATTAAATAGAATATAAACAAATCTACTCAAATAACTGAATTATAGAAAGCTCCTAAGCCCCAATTACGATCCGTCAATCAAAAAACATGCATATAACCTTCTGAATTCAGTCTATTTTCCAACGAAGCTCTACCTAACCTAAACCTAGTTTTGCTGTCGAGAGGTCCTTAGGGAAATCCCAACTAAGTTGTTGATTTTGTTTTTATGTCAGTGCACAGAGTACTTATATGAATACGATTATGTTTACATGAAAGCTGATGACTTTCAAATTAATACATACATGCATAAACCTACCCTTTAATCGCATGGGGATAGGCACACAACAGAACGCTACGAGTCCGCGCGTCCGTGGTAGGCCCACTGATCGTAACCAGGGGGCCGATCGCGCTATTTCTCAACGTAATTACCGTTCGAACGCAACGTTTTTGGTGTTGGTCTAGTTGTGGTTTAGCTGATGTAAGAAACGGTATCGCGAAAGACTTTGTCCATTATATATATTTGATCGCCGACAGGCTGGACTGCCCTTATGTCCGACATGGCTGTGGCAGGCATGTTGCTGTTGCTATGCCGGTTAGAAAATTTTAATTATTGTGTTTTGTTTTCATTTTTTTATGACCAGTGATATGTGATTTGATATTGCTTGTATTTGTATTGAAATTGTGATTGAAAATGGCTAATAATTAGTATGAGTCTATTGTTACTTGATGATGAATAAATAATAAAATAATAATTAACTGTGATACTTATTGGGCTTGTCGCAATTTAAACCAAAAAGCTAAAAGATAGTTGTACCTTCGATTCTTTTTTAGGGTTCCGTACCTCAAACGAAAAAAAAAAGAATTCTTATGGGATCACTAGTGTGTCTGTCTGTCAGTCCGTCTGTCACAGCCAATTTGCTCCGAATCTACTGCACCAATTACGTAGAAATTTTGTACACATATGAATTTCTGTGACCCAAGTCGGACGTAAATAAATTCATTTTGATTTTTTTTTCACTGTTGAGGGCACACGAGATAAAAAAAATAGATGAACATTGACCATTCCTCCGATATTACTAAGCTTATTATTTGAAATAAATACAAAAAGTAGTTCTAGTACAGATTACAGAAAAACTTATAAGAAGTCTATACTCTTAATATCGTGCGTACAAACTTACATTTGCAGTTGGAATGTATGAGGGAACATGTTTTTCAACTACAATGTTTGTTCAAGAACAAACATGCTAAAGCCATGCATGCCATTTATCCCAAGGGATAAATTCATCCCAACTACGGAACCCTTCATTGTGCGTTGTCCGACACGCACTTGGCTGGTTTAATTTTTTGTTAACTTATCCTTTGTATCGCAGGTTTGTGTTAGGGCTCTGTACACTTCTTTTAAATAAACGTTTTTGCTTTATTTCTTAGAAACTGGATCCGTGTTTGAATCTAGGCAGCCTGTAAATGCCATTTGCTAAATACTGATCCAGCAATAACAAATTTTAATAAAAGGACTGGCACATGGCACGCTTTACAGTGACACACACGTTGTTCACAGGTACGCTGTTGTAATAGTCTAGATATAATCCCTTGAAGAAGTAATACACATTTTATTATAAACATTTTCCATACTGTCTTGTCTCCCTCCACTCCTTCCATTTTTTTTACAATTGGATTGTTACTGGAAAATACGGAATATAATAAAAACAATATTTTACAAGCAGACGGATTAATAACAAACGCTCCTAAAAACTGACAGCTATTGATATCACTTAAAGTTGAGTACCATCTCCGAGCATAATATTGCTTTTCGTGACTCGAATACAATATTCAGGATTTATGTCCGCAAAGACCTTACAAAAATAAAAAAGGTACTTACAATTTTACATATTATTGAGTAACCATTTAAAGTAAACCAAAATGATCCAATTTACAAGGAACGAGCTTGTTTTAAATATTTTTCGTCTTCCAATCACTAATCCTTTCATTTAAAGCGATCGGTTTCGACGAGGGTGAGAATCGGAGGTTTATGACTGTGAACTTGGACATAGGCGGTAGCGGGACGATGTCATTTGACAAACGGCGTTCTCCAATAGGTAGGTACTCAGAGCGTAACACCAGTGCAGAGTAGTCTTCTTAAATTCTTCTCTAAAACTACACGAGAATTGCATTGGCCCTATCGGACCCCGTCAGTTGGTGCTGACATCTCTTTGATGCACGTGTGGAACACAATGCGCCGCTGATCCGGATGGTGAGCTACCCATCGCTCACCGTCCACAAACCCGCGCCTGCGGTGGCAGGGAATCGGCCTGCGACTCCAGACGCAGGTCTCCCGCGGCGACTAGGGGCGTGGGGGCGCGAATTTCGCCTCCCCCTCACGCGTTCCGCCTCCTCCTTCGCGAGCATTGCTGCTTCGCAGAAGAAGATGCTACTAAACTACCTGGATGGAGGACAAAAATCCACAGATGTAAGTCTAACCGAGTCTGTCTCTAGTCTAGTCTGTATTTCAACATTTATATCTATAATTTTTATGGTGTACATAATAAAGAGTATTCTATTCTATTCTATTGTAACGAGCCCACCGGTGAACGTGAGCCTCCACGTGCCCGTGTAACGAGATTGAAATGGTTGATCACCTAAAATACCTCGGAGCGACATTAGATCAGCATCTCTCTTTCAAACAACACATTACGGTTATGGCAAAACGAGTTCGGAGGTTGATCCATAATTATGTGTGTGTATGTGTCCACTTGTGCGTGAAAGTACTTCTACCCAAACGCAAATTAGTGTACCTTGCCCTCTGTCCGTCTCTACTCCAGTACTGTATAACAGTTTGGGGCTGGATCGCCAACACTCATATGTTAGACCTGGAGAGGGCTCAACGTGCTGTTTGAAAAGTCATGCTATTCGAACCTTACCGGTATTCAACTGTCAGACTATAAAGAGGTAGCACTCGGGGGACGGAAACTGTACCTTTCTACAGTTATTGATGTGAAATATCTAATAGGCGCACGTAAAACCGATTGTTAGCGGGACCACGCTGACGCATGCCGCGTGGCTATTCACCGATCACTCATTTGTACAAGCAATTGTGGTCTTTATTTCTAGGCCTAAGGATCAATTTTATATGCAATTATTTTCGTTACCTACAATTGTTTGTCTATTTTTAACCAACTATATATATAGTATACTTGCATAGAACATTGATCCCGTAACTGCCTATAAATAAAGACCACAATGGCTTGTACAAAACAAATGCTATATAATATTGGGAAGTTTTATGGTGTACATAATAAAGAGTATTCTATTCTATTCTATACAATTAGTTAAGTACAAACTAGCAATGTATTGGTTTTTATCACGTATTTAGAAACTTAAGAATTTTTCAGACAGCAAGGAAACTTACTTTTACTTGTAGCTTCTATTTTACAACTCGGAATTCCAATTATTATAAAATATATCATTCGAAAGTACGTAAAATCTCCAACAAAATGGTATAAAATCTCACATAAAATAACAATTACTCACCAGTAATATTTCGAGGGCTTTCCGTCAGTACAAGTAGGATAGCTGTAGCTGCATTAAAAAAAAACAAATAAATCAAACAGAGAGCGCTGTTTTCAAGTCCCAATGTTGTTGTACAATCGAGGCTTTTCGTTCCGGTTCCACATTCGGCGTTGATCGAGGGTGTAAATATTTTTTATTTTTTTATGTGAAACATCTATAGGCGCACGGAAAACCGATTGCTGGCGGGGCAACGCTTGCCGCGTGGCGATTCACCGCTCACTCCGCGCGCGAGGTCCCCCCGCTACGTAAGTGTGTATCAAAGAGATTAAAATGGCCCTACAAGAAAGAGAAAATTCAGAATCCCGAACCCAGCTATAAACACTACGTATGCCCAACGACTTCCATCATTCCAATATACTCACACCTACAATAATAAACTCGGTACTCAAAATCCACAAGTCCTCTTACACCCAAGTGAAACACACAGTTAAATGATGGCTCTTGGTACAATTTTACATCACTACTGAAACAATCCATAGTATCACCAAATAAAATCAACTCACACACTGTACGGGCACAAACATCTTTACACAAACACACACGCACACATACTCCCCCCCCCCCCCCCCCCCACACTCAGTCGCATAATACATAACAGAAGCTTATATGGAAATAATACCAAGTTTTATCTCATACTTAGATCTACGTGAATTGATTAAAGTTTTCCTCCCTTAATTCGTTCTTTTTTTGGATTTTCAGTTCTGCAGTCTCAAAGAAGCTAACTAGTTGTTTTAAGCTCTTATCTAAAAATAACCAAATGTTTTATATAATGGTGCCCAAGATACAGACTGACTGACAGACTGTGCCGAGTTTGGGACCAACGCTATCTCCATAATGTAATTTTTTATGTTGAAATAAACGATTTTTACTTTTTACCTTACTTTTGCGACCAGCATTGCCTAAGTATCACCGTCCTCGCTCCCGCCACGTCGCGCACACACCACAGTCTAAAGGACTCACAGTTTGAGAGAGATCTAGAGTACTGGGAAGCAATTACTCAGCTTCGTCTCGGTATAATAATGTCTTGATTGTCGACAATAAGCGAAACTGAGCTGATGGTGAGGAATGTTTTGATTATGCAGTTTAACTTAGCATCGAAAAATAACAGTACTGTTTAGAATTGGCATTTCACCAGTCGAGCCTGTTATAAAATAATTGATCATGGCAATAATTCTTCGTGATTTTTACCTATATATAGCAATGAAGTAAAAAGTATTGCGTTACTATTAAATGTACATACATAAAAACCTATTCCTACTTTCTAACTTTTAAAATTTTAATAATAATATTATTATAATAATTATGTTGACTTTGTACAATTTACAAAATAAAAAAATAAATCACTCGCTGCCCCCGGTCTACTCTTTGATATGCAATGGTCTCTGTAGTCCCATGAAACATGAGGCTCCAGGGGCTAGTGTGACGCCATGGGATCTGGAGGCGAAAGTCCTCGCGCACATTTGGGTGTGGCGCGAAGAGGCGAAACTCCGGGGCATAACTCCGCTGCCGCAAGAATTCGCGGCACAGCGGACGGAGCTCCGGAGGGATCTCATGGCGACATGGAGAGTGCGATTGTCGCAACCCAGCGCTGGGCACGCCACAATTGTGGCGATAAGTCCCCTCTTTGAGGAGTGGCTAGAGAGGCGCCACGGCGACCTCACCTTCCGCCTGACGCAGGTCCTCACCGAAATGGATGTTTCGGGAGTTTCCTGTTTAGGATTAAGCGGGAGGAAACGTCCGGGTGTCACCACTGTGTGGATCGCCCGGAGGACACGGTGGAGCATACGGTGGAGGTCTGCCCAGCTTGGGCGGAGAAAAGAAAGAAAGAAAAAGCATTTATTGGGACTCGCACAGATCACAAATCACACCGCCGCCACCTCACGGAGGCGATCGGCGGTGGCGATCACTCGCGTCCGGCCCTGGTTCAGGCCATGGTTCGGAGCGAGAGTGCATGGGAGGCCGTCACCTCCTTCTGCGAAGCAGTTATGCTACCGAAGGAGGAGGCGGAACGCGTGAGGGCGAGACAATTCATTATTTAATTCATTGCATTTTATTTATCTCCTTTTAATTAGGTATCTTGTTTAGGGAAGAGTGTGTGTGAGCCAGTTTTAAACCCTAGTTAAAAAACTAATTTTAGGCTGATTACTTTCCAAAACCTAGCTTATTTACACACATTCTCCACACTTCTATTTTAATTTAGTTGTTCATTGTTCTTTTATTTGAAGCAGATGTCCCTTTGCTTATAATACTTCTTTACGCTAACCTAATTCCCAATTTTATCATGACCCGTCATTTACAAAGGCTATCAGCATACTCCAGCCCACTGGAAAACACGTGAGATAAAGAAAGATTATTATATTTTCTACCGTAGCACTCGCTTCACTGCTCTTGGGGGACTATCCTTGAATTTGGGCGAAAGCCTTTTATATGGCTACTTGGGTTTTTTCTAGCGAGAAATCTCGGTTTTTCCCGAGTAAGCTTCCTGGGTTGCTCGATAAAGAGGATGGCCTTACTGTATCACGCAGGTTTGTTTGTATTCCCTTTTTAGGGTTCTGTACTTAAAAGGCTACGAATAAAATACGCTAAAAATATTATGAATATTTGGGACAGTGTGTGAGTAATTTAATAAACTGATTCCATAATCAAAATCGTTTTCTCGGAAAAAATACTTAATTCCACTTGACCTCATTCAGAAAGAGAAGCTGTCAGAAACGTCCTAAATTCGAAATGATTATTAAGGGGTCCTTCATAATGCGACATTATTAACTTTCCTGCTTTTTAAGGCGGAAATTTCTTGAAAATTGTTAAAAAGGTGGTTTTTTAAAGCAGTGTATCTCATAAACCGTAAATATTATTTCCAAATCAAAAACAGTATGATATTTTCAAGTATTTTATGCATACGGTGATGGAACTCAAAACATCCACAAACTACTCAATACTTAAATAAAATCTTCAAAGACAACTCTTAATTACTTTTAAAAGCAGTGTACTCCTTCGTTTATTTGTCGTTCATATTTTCCCTCAACTTGTTCTTTCGTGTTTGTGTTTTTATTTCTTTGCGTTATGTTTACCGCAAATAAACGTATTTTCTTTCTTCTTTTCTTATATTATAATTAAAAGTATACTTATGGTATACTTTTAATTATAATATAAGAAAAGAAGAAAGAAAATACGTAATTGCAAATGCCAAGCTGCATCCGGTGATGGATTATTTTTTATTAATTAGTTAATATCTAATTTTATACGATTTTATTTGCCTTTTTACGCCATACGTTGTGTCATCACGCATCTCTTTTTTTTGTATGCAATCTGACAGTGACAGCGGTTTACCTGTTGTGAACCTCTTAAATTGTCAGCAAAACTATTTATAGCCTTTGAAAAGTACTAGCGAGCCGCCTTTGCGTCGCAGAATTTTTACTTGACGAAGACATTTTCAATCACTTTGTACAACCACAAAGACAACATTTTGTATCAAAAAAAAAGTGATAGCATCAATTTAAAGTCTCCGTTAAACTAATGTTGATTTTCTGCAACTCACCCACAATGACATAACAAGAAACTACTTTAGTCGTTGCCCGTGACGCGAGTGGTTTCCGAATCAAATCGTTTCGGCTTTAGTACTTTCGATCATTTGAATCTGGCGACACGACGCGCGATGCCTTGAAATTTCCATCGGCTTCAAAATGCTTTTTTTTGCGAAGTTACTAAAACTAAGTTGTAATAATAGGAAAAAATAATCAGATAAGGAAGTAAAGATTTGAGATATAAGTTGTATGACCACATTTTGACCTCCTGAGTCAAAATCTGGTCAAAATACTACACAATTTCCTATACCTAACTAAATGACAAGATTTTATTTATACCAAATAGTTGAACTTTACATCCATAGTAGTACATTTTACTGCAGCGGCCAGCAAAAGAGGTATTGATGGACGACGTGAGTCCATCAATGCCTAGTTGCGGCCATGGCTTGTATAGTGCTTCTCTCAAATAATGCGCGGAAATCCAATATAAGTAAATTATTTATAAATTCCAGATTCAATGACGAACAACCATAATTTTTCAATTTTAATAAAACCTTTGTTAAGTTACCTCCTTGGTTGCCATGTTACGGAGTAAAAGATCATTCCATATTTATGTAATTTATTTGGCCGCTAAACCGATACCGATATGGATTTCCATACAACTTTCGGCGGCCGCTGCTCGCATGTATTTGGCCAGTACAGCAATTTCGATTTATCTCGAAGAAGGTTGTCAAAATAATGCTCAATTTCCAAGCATGTTTTCGAAAAATCTATTTTATCTGCACCGATTTAGGCTACCATAAATGTAAAAGCCCCAATTAAATTATTAACATAACTACAAACAATAAATAATTTAATAACACTTTTAAACTTCATTCAACTTAAAATTGTGAACTAAGCACCCAATTTCAGAAGTTAAAAACATACCTAAGTAACTCGATAAAAACCCTTATTCTTGAACGTTCAGGGGTCAAATTATTTTCTCTCGGGTCTACCAAAGGGCGATTCTGTTAGTTACCTGGGCATTTGGTCCGAAAACTTTGGAAGCAATCGTATATCGATAAAAATTGGATATTTTTTGAGTAAGATGGCAGTAAAGAGTGGCTAAAATTGGGTCACGTGGGGGAAAGTGTCGTGTGAGGATATATATACGTATGTAGGTGTGAGCTGAGCATATATCTACTACGGTGTTCATTTTATGGGAAATTGACGAGTTACTACGAAAGGTACAGTCGAGCACAAATAGGTACCTTAAAGTTACGCTTACGCAAGATTCAAAAGCGGTTTTGTCCTAAAGTATTGATATTTATGGTGATTTATGGTGTGACGAAAATAGTACTGTAGACGAACACTGACGCATACATTTTATATTCATGGATTGCATGCGTGGCGAGTCTCAGTTGCCTTTAGGGTATATGATTATGTTCTGTGCTCTTGTTGTCCCGTAGCCCGCAATACAGTCGCGCGCGTTTCTCTAAGGTGCAATTATTATTTTACGAGAATATCGCTATTGAATTTTACGTAACTGTTAGATATTTATGCTTGTGACTGTACTGTTTTGAAAGTTGAGTATACACACCGAAATTTTAATGGTTGTTTTCCCGCAGCAGATAAATTTGCCCTCAGCAGTACTATCGATTCATAGAGTTGAAACTTACAAAATAAAAAAGTTTTTGTTTTCAAATAATTAAAAATTATGCATCAACTCGAAAGCGTGAGAAGCAATAGTAATACACATAGCGTAGGTATTACTCGAAGTCTCGAACGCGCGGCGGCACGTTCATGCGGTTCGAGACTTCGACAAAGTGAAGACCGATTCTTAAATGTTCAGAGCAAAATAAGCTGTCGTGCGTAGTGATACGGCAAAACCTAGCCCGCACACGGCGAGCGCCTCACTACGCACCCCCCCGGCACTGCATCCGGTTAGACTGGAAGCCGACCCCAACATAGTTGGGAAAAGGCTAGGCAGATGATGATGAAGTATTGTATGTATTTCGTTAACTGAGGAGTATGTAGTTATCAGCTGTAGCGCGAGGGTGAACGACCGCGTGTCGCACGCGCCCGCCGCCGCCGCCGCCCGCCGCCGCGTGCTCTCAGCCTTTGGCGCTGGATTACTATTGGTATGAGGTCGCTTTCGAGTTTCACAAATTCTAAATCTGCCATTTATTAATATTTTTTTTTTTTATATACAACGTGGCGATTAGGTTATCACATTAATTCAAACCACGTATTCTACATTACGTATTTTAAGCATACATAAATAAAATAATTAATAAAAGTTAACATTCCACCCGTGACACCTTTTTTTCCCTTTTAGTATCTAACAACATCATGTATTATAACGCCCCGCGCGTGAGCGCAAGTACCTACCCTCCGCTAGTCTCACTGTCGTTTGGCGTGTGCGCCGCCCGCCGCAATAGTATCAAGGGTGGATTATTTATTGCCAATTTTTACGCTATTTAGTTTGTTAGAAAAATTCAGTTTTCTATTTTTAGGTCTATTTTTATTTTTATTATTTTAACAGACTGATAACAACTTGTAATAACCGCTGTACTATTTAATGTGATAACCTAATCGCCACGTTGTATAGGTAACGATTGCACACACTGTTTCCAGCATCGGCTGACCTCTCATTGTACGGAAATCTTATACAATGCGAGATCAGCTTATACTGGAAATGTATAGTTTGATGTGTAGCCGTGTGTACTACCAAGACAAAATCATTTTGCTGCGGGAAAACAACCATTAAAATTTCAGCGTTTAGGTATATTATACCTAATGGTTCAGTAATAATATACGGTAGTTTAAAATAATTCAAATATAATTATATACATTATTTCGGAGATAGCTGTTAAACAAATGTGGTGCTGGTAACATAATGCACCTACATTAGTTACAAATGAATGTAAAATGTAGGTAGGTTACGTTTTCGCGTCGTTATCTTTAAACTTCATACATTTATCATTTAATACTCAAATAAACATTGACATTATTTACAAATATTTACATAAATTAAAATAAAATTTTATAATTTCAGTTATGAACTATTTCCAAAAAGATGAACTCTTTACCACCTTAATGCTTTTTTTTAAAATCTTTATTTATTTATTTAAGGGATTTTTGTACACTTACACGACACACCGACACGTCGTCGTACACTTATGCGACGATGCCAATCCCATCGTGCTTTTACAAATAACAACTTACTCCTAAACTAAATTAACTAATCTCAGTCACACAAAACTTACCTTACTCTAATTTCTTATCTAATAAAAAAAGCATATAATATTTTTGCCGCATCAGAAGTAGGCTTAGTTAAAATACCATGGAAAATTCCAACATCCATTACCGACAATTTCAACGAATAGAGAAGTGCGTTTCTTTTGTTAGTATACCGAACACATTCCACCAACACATGATGTGCATCCTGTATTTTACCACACACCTCATGTTTATGTATGAGTATGTTGCTTACCTCATGCGAAAATCAGACCTTAAATCTTGATATAATTTTTCGCGTAGGCAAATGATAGAAATATCACTATTATGGAAAAGAAAAGATCTATAGGCCAAAAATTATAGGTTTATTTCCTATTCATTTCACAAAAAAGAATACAATAGCTCCATATAAAAGTAACAAATCGGTTTACGGCTCAAACCGAGAAAAAAAGATTACAATGCGTATTCTGGGATCATTAGACGGTAATGTGAAATTGATGGGAGCGCGTTCAGAACGTTTGATGACAGTCAATGTTCTTTGTACTTTTAATGGAAAGTGACACAAGCAACCGATTTGTAAGCGATTTTAACTAAACACTGCCATGTTTGTTTAGTGGTCGCAATCGCTACTGCTGAGCATGAGAACCTGGGTTCGATTCCCAGATCAGGCAAAGTTATTGGGTTTATCCATCTGGAATTTCTCAGTAGCAGCCCGGAGTCTGGGTTTGTGCCTGGTTGATAGCAATAGGCTTACCCCCTACGTATTACGTGGGACTTAAACATAACTGGCGAAATGTGGGTGTTCCTACTATAGGTGGGTACTCCTCTGCCTCTGCCTGCGGGGAAAAAATCTTAGTATTACTGTTACTGTTATGTGGTTTGTTCGTGAGTTGTTGTGTCTGGTTAAATCATTGAAGAAAAACTTAGTAAAACATGGATTTCTGATTATTATTAGATACTTTGTATCATCTTATTTCGACTGCCGAACTCGAATGTTCATATATATTATTATAAGAAAATCTGTGGCCCGACTGTCAAACTGACGGTCCAACATTTTTTTTGCTCCGTACTATTTTTCTAGTATTTTTTTCATATTAAATAATTCTGCAACAATGCATTGATAAATAAATTGTTTTAACATCTTAGATGATCCCAAAAGTGGCATCAAAACATTACACCTACTAGTATGCATAAACAAAATACGAAGATGACAGATGACACGGAGTATAGAATACTTTAACAAGAAATGCTGACTCGAAGCCGGGCAAGATTGAAACCAAATACACACCCACCATCTCCGGACTCGTCGCTCAGCTCCGCCTCACAGCCACCGGTACGCGCCTCGATCGTCAGTGCCGTGTCACCGGTCGCTGCAGTTGCGTCGAGCTCGAGCGACGAGTTTTTCTCCCCACCGTCGTCACCAACACCACCACTACGGCGAGGAAGAGGACGGCCACCAGCGGGCTTGGGACCTTGAGGCCAACCGGCCCCGAACAGGGTCCCCGCTGCCGGTGGAAATGTGTCGCGCATGCGATGGACTCAGTCCATAAATGAAAGTGTGATGCGCGCATATTATGGGGCTACAGAGGGAGGAATTAACCTTACGGCGTACCGAAGTCGGATGCTCTCTCTGTTTCAGGTGCTTGAACCTGCCGTCAACGTCTCGGCCCAACGATTGTCGGATCAGGTGCGCGTCATTCAACACAATCATAGGTTGGATGATGCTACACTTGATCGGCTGCGCTCGGAAATGCAAGGTAGCCCTGCTAACGACCTTCCCCCACCCCAGAATGTCGTACATGCGCCTGCCGAAGTTGCACTGCGGGCAAACCAGCATGCTGTGGAGGAGGACACCAGGGCTATTTCTACAGATAACCTATGCAATGTGGAATTAAGGAGCGTACTAGAGGATGTGATCCGTGAGTATCGGTTCACATTACCTGACCTTAGACCACGGCTACCACGTTTGCCCATGAATAAAAAAAACAGAGCACTGGTGTGTGCCCTGGATGCGCTGTTACCAAATTTTATTGAAAGCAGCGCAGACCTTTGCGATACACACTCAATCTTGTATTGTACGGCTGTTGCGGCATGTCGTATAGCTCGTGTCAAATTTCCAAACACTGACCGAGCTGTACGACTGCAAACCGCCGCCCCAGCCTGGCAGTGCAGGATTGAGCGTCGTATTAATGAGGCCAGAGTACTCATCGGGAAGCTTATCTGCTTCAGGGAGGGCAATACACGCCCAAGGGTGATGCGCTTTGTGAGGCGGGCATTCTCGGGAACTAGTATTAGTCCTCTAGAATATGTATCCCGTGTCACAGAGCGCATCGACTTCCTGAAGCAGAAAGTTTATGCATGGGCAAATCGTATCCGTCGGTATAAGCGAAGAGTGAATCGGTACACTCAGAACCGCATGTTCCAGAGCGATGAAAGGTGGGTATACAGAGCATGGGAGCGACCTATTCCCACTCAAGGTGTGACTGACGGGCGTCCACCGGATAATGATGCCATGAGTGCTTTTTGGCGAAGCATTTGGTCGGTGCCCGTCAGTCACACTGAAGGTGATGGGATGCGTGTTGTTGAGCAGGCGTGTGATTCAATACCAGACATGGAGCCTATTACTATTAGTCCTCTGGATGTGGCCCATGCAGTCCGTCCGTTGCCTAACTGGAAATCTCCGGGGCCGGACGGACTACACAATTTCTGGATTAAATGGCTACAAAGGTCACACGCCTGCTTAGCCTCGCAATTCCAGTCGTCTTTAGAGACTGGGTCGCTACCACTGTTCTTTACAACAGGAGTTACCCACCTGCTCCATAAATCAGGTAGTACTACGGAACCTAAAAACTATAGACCAATTACATGTTTACCGACGGTCTATAAAGTTCTTACATCCATTCTTAGAGCAAAGATTTCACACCATATTGACAAAAATTCAATTATGTCTATGTCTCAGAATGGATGTAAGAATGGGTCCCGCGGCACTAAGGAGCTGCTCCTTATAGACATGACCATAAGCCAACAAGTTCGTAGATCCAGGAAGGATTTGTCTACATGTTGGATAGATTATATGAAGGCCTATGATTCGGTGCCACATACATGGCTCATGAGGGTGCTGGAGTTGTACAAAATAGATGCAACTCTGCGCACCTTCCTGATGTCGTGTATGGGGCAATCGAGCGGGGAATATTTCAGGGCGATAGTTTGAGTCCGCTTTGGTTTTGCTTAGCCTTGAATTCTCTAAGCACACTGCTGGAGGATTCAGGTGTAGGCTATCGGTTGAGAAGAGGTGGTCAGGTGATATCTCACCTCCTTTACATGGATGACTTGAAACTCTTTGCCCCCCAACAATTTGCGACTGATGGAGTTACTGAAGGTAACAGAAACGTTCAGTAACGCCATCAGGATGGAATTTGGTATGGACAAATGTGCAGTCATGCATGTAAAGCGAGGGGAGATTATGGAATCCGTGGGAACCAAACTCTCGGATTCCATACACTTTAGATCCCTTTCCTCAACCGAAACCTACAAGTATTTGGGTATGTCGGAAGCATTAGGCATCAATGTTGCCGACATGAAACAGTCGTTGGGGGAGCGCTTCTTTGGCCGCCTGAATAAAGTAGTAAATAGTTTTCTATCAGGCGGAAACAAGGTACGTGCCTTCAACGGTTGGGTCATGCCGGTTTTGATGTATTCTTTCGGCATACTCAAATGGACTCAGACAGAACTTGATGCCCTGGATAGGAAGGTCCGTACATTGCTGACGGCATATCGAATGCATCACCCACGATCATCAGTGATGAGACTGTACATCCCGCGGAAGTGTGGGGGCCGAGGTTTCTTAAATGCTAAAACCCTCCACAACCGCGAGATTTGCAGTCTCAGGGAATATTTCCTACAAATTGACGTGGGGATGCACCGAGATGTGGTTGCAGTGGACAAGGGCCTCACTCCGCTCTCCTTGGCGAAAGAGAACTGGCGCAAACCTACAGTTCTTGATACTAACGATCGTAAGGAAGTATGGCAAGGCAAAGAGCTTCATGGACGCTTTTTCCGGGCCCTCCATGGGCCTGATGTAGATTTTCTGGCGTCCGTATCCTGGCTGCGTTTCGGCGACCTCTTCGGGGAAACCGAAGGTTTTGTCTGTGTGATTATGGATGAAGTTATTATGACGAATAATTATCGGAAATACATTGTCAAGGACGGTACGGTTGACATCTGTCGGGCATGCCACCGTCCCGGTGAATCAATCCGACATATTATTTCTGGTTGTTCTCGTCTTGCTAACTGCGAGTACTTGCACAGACACAATCTAGGGGCTAGGATTATCCACCAGCAACTTGCCTTGCAGTACAACCTTGTGGAGTCTGAAGTACCATACTACAGGTATGTGCCCGACCCAGTTCTCGAGAATGGTCACGCCACATTGTACTGGGATCGATCTATCATCACTGACAAGACTATTGTAGCCAATAAGCCTGATATTGTGGTGATAGATCGACGAGAGCGCCGTGCAATGATTGTTGATATCGCTGTCCCTCATGACGAGAATCTCGTGAAAGCTGAGAAAGATAAAAAAATCAAATATCTTGACCTAGCACACGAGATTGTCGACATGTGGGACGTGGACTCTGCAATCATTGTACCGATAATTGTAACAGTAAATGGCCTAATAGCGGAGAACCTTGACCAACACCTCAGGAGGCTCTCATTGCGCGGCTGGACCAAGGGCTTGATTCAGAAAGCAGTACTCCTGGACACGGCACGTATAGTGAGGAGGTTCCTCTCTCTAGAGCCCTAACCACCGGCAGCTTGGACCCTGTTCCTGATGCCGATGGGTCACTATTTTTTATATTTTTAAATGTTTTTTTTTTATGATTTTATAAAAATATTTAAAAATGTAATTAATGTGTATACAAATGTAATAAAGGAAATAATAATTATAAGAAATATTACGTCATACTTACGAAGTTAGTCCATAGAAAAACTAGGGCTCTCGGCGGACAAACTTTAGTACCACAGATAGTTCATGAACTAGTAATAAACTTCATTTTGTAATAACGTTTTATTTAGTCATAGTTTAAACCTAGTAATAATCCCAGTACAAAATTTAGATCGTGTTTTGGAATAGGATAAGTGTCTGTCCTGAATATTAAAAAACTTTAATTTTTGGTTTTATATGGAGGGTCCACATGAAAGCTCGTACATACTGGTGCAAAATCGCGGACGCTACTCGACACTAGTAGCACAATTTCTTTGTTGGTGCCTTTCGCGCCAGCTATTTCGCGTGAGTCTGTACGAGCCTTAAAACCAAAAAGATGTCCAATTTAAAATGAACACACAAATTTGTAAATTCTGCAAGTTTTTTCTCAGTGAAGCGACGAACCACTTCACACAAACGATTTTTTTGACACTTTTTTAGCTTAAAGGATACCGGAGAAGAAAGGTATAAAACTCAAAAGTCATGTATTCAAACTAGGCTGAATATCAGCACTTTTGCACGTCAAAATTACATAGGACAGTCCCTTAAAACGCCCGCCCTTCACCGCTTCCTAGAGATTCGATTTAGCTGGGAAGAAGAGGTAGCGCAACAAATTCCCTAGCAGCACAGCTGCCTTTTCAGTTAGAAGAACTTGATTGTATACAATAGTATGGAAAGTAATTAACATTACGAAACAAAAAATTATCAATTAATTAGTTTGCCATGAATATGTCACTAGCACACGCCAAAATACCATCAAAAACTTTTAAAACAAACTATACTCAAGCATTGAGCCTACGTCGCAAGACAGCCTACAAATAACCTATATTACTTAATGTGCTAATATAGGGTTATCAAGCAGAAATTATAATAAAAATAAATGTTATTAGTATATAAGAACTAGTTTATGTACAAAGGGTCAGAGGAAATAAAGGCTATTTTTATTTTACACTCAAGAAGAAATAAAAAACGTAAACAGAACTAAATAAAAGTCTCAAGACATAACGGGAGTGCCCGCTTACATGTGCAATGCTGGATTATGTCCCTGTAGCTGTAACTCGAAGTCACAAGTGATAAACTAGGAACATCTTCGTAAAATCAATAAACAGTTAATTACTAATAACAAAAACATGGTCAGCAAGACGTCCAGTCACCACAAGGAGCACCTGTTCACGAGCATAACGCAAATATCAGTCGCCAACCCCGTCGCCATATTTAAGGGAAGATGACAACCTGATCCCCGACGCTACCGCAAGCAGTGACATTTACGGGAGGATGACGAATTTTCAGCTGGTTGCTCGGGCAAGAATAATAATGATCAATGGTCGAGGTTGCCAGCTAACCACTTATTGCAATACTGTACAACTCATTAAAAAAAACACTGTAATGAGAAGATTGTGTAAATCTTAAATTAAAATAAATTGACCTATACAGTAAAATAAAATAAACAATTATATGAACTCACATAAAGTGTCTGAGAGATATGACAGAGATACCATCAAAGATTATTTCACCATTTATGAAATAACATTTATTTGAAGAGATTGCCTTGTAAAAATATTGAAATACCTATAATCACCGGAACAACAATATTGCGTCGTCTCGAAGCGAGCAAATAAACTTTAATATTAATATTATGACACGCAAAATCTTGGGAATTCAATAACAGAATATTTCCGTGAAGGCATCTAATCGTAGGTATATGAGATAGATACACTGGCATTAAAATAAAATCGGTGAATTGATTGATTAAAAGCTCGTACAGACTGGCGCGACTCTTGCTCATTTCCCTCTGTTTGGAAACAGGCTCACATAATACCTTTACCTAAAACTAACAATCCTACTTTATTAACACACTTTAGACCTATTTCTATTCTCCCATTTCTCTCTAAAGTTTTTGAGCACATAGTTCATAGACAATTATCATTATTCTTGGCGTCAAACTCGATAATTTCCCCCTTTCAATCCGGTTTTCGCTTGGGTCACAGTACTGTGACCGCACTTTTAAAAGTGACTGACGACATCCGCTGGGCAATGGAGAATAAGTCCCTCACTGTTTTAGTATTGCTTGACTTTAGTAGCGCCTTCAACTCAGTGGATTTCGATATTTTACTTGGTATCCTCAAATCTATAAATTTCTCTTCTTCCGCTTTAGCTTGGTTCGGTACTTATCTACGGGAGCGCTCTCAGTGTGTTCGCCTGGAGGAATCCTTCTCCGATTGGTGTAGCCTCACGGAGGGTGTTCCCCAGGGTAGCGTCCTCTCTCCTCTTCTTTTTTCTATTTTTATAAACTTTGTTACCAGAGTAATCTCCTCTAGTTTTCATCTCTATGCAGATGACTTGCAGCTTTACCGACATTTTAATGTAGCTGACGCGGTTTCTGCAATTGCTGCTATGAATCATGATCTGGCTAGCATCAGCGTTTGGGCTAAGTCTTTTGGTTTGCAAATTAACCTAACTAAATCCCAGGCCATGATCATAGGTAGCAGATTCGCTCGCAATGTGGCTGCTGTTACATCTCTGATGCCTTTATATCTCGATGGTGTTCGCATTGACTATACCGAAACCGCCAAAGATCTGGGTGTCATTATTGACTCCAATCTTTCATGGCGTAATCAGGTCAACGAGGTCAGTCGAAAGGTACATTTCTCCTTTCATTCGCTGAAAAACCTTCAAGGTCTCCTGCCCTTGAAGACTAAAATTCATTTGGCACAAACGCTTATTCAGCCGATTATAGATTATGCCGACGCCTGCTATCTGGATGCTACTGAGGAGCTACTGAACAAGCTTGAGCGCATGCAAAACTTGTGCATTCGCTTTGTTTTTGGTCTTCGAAAGTATGACCATGTTTCTCACCTTCGCAAGGAACTCAAGTGGCTCCCAATCCGCCTTCGCAGGAACACTCGGATTTTATGTCTCCTCTTCAACATCTTACACAACCCGTCTTATCCTTCTTACCTTCGGGAGCGTTTTTCTTACGCTCGTCCTAGCGACGCTCCATGTAGATCGCACCTTAGATCCCTCCTTAAATCTCATCCTCATAAAACTAGCTACTATTCTTATTCCTTCTCGGTGCATGCTGTAAGATTGTGAAACTCACTTCCGCCTAGCATTCGTGATTTAAAAACAATTTCCTCATTCAAATATCAATTAAAAGAGCACTACCTTTCCTCTCAACTGTGAACATTTTTATATATATGTTTGTATATATATGCTTTATGTATTTGTTTAGGTACATGTAAGTTTTTTGCACGTGTGTACGTGTACGTATTCGTGTGTAAATTTTATATGTATATGGTATAGTATAGGTATATTTATCATTTTAGTTTAAGACTTCGCATATTCATATTTTTCTCTTCTTGTTCTCACACACTATTGTCTACATTTCTTTTTCATTTCTCTTTTCGCAGGTCTGCTGGAAGAAATTTCTTAAGAAATAAGCAGTACCTTTGTACTAGTATTATAATTACGAGTATGTCGTATCTCTCTGTATTTTACTGTGTGTACATAAATAATAAAATAAATAAAAAATAAATAATAACCTTTTAGGGTTCCGTACCTCAAAATGAAAAAACGGAACCCTTATAGGATCACTGGTGTGTTTATCTGTCTGGCTGGCTGTCTGTGTCCGTCTGTCTATCTGTCCATCTGTCACAGCCGATTTGCTCCGAATCTACTGGACCGATTAAGTTGAAACTTGGTACCTTTTTTTTTTGAGAAATTATAAAATAATTTCTCCCGCTCTGAGCGGAGCGGGAGGGCGTGTTAGACTTTTACTGGCTAAAACCCACCCATGTTCCTTCCGTTGCCTATGTGCCAGGGCCACGATATCCTTTTCGGACAAACTCGCAACACTGGCAGGCATTGGCCCTATCGGACCCCGTCAGTTGGTGCTGACATCTGTTTGAGGCGCACTTGGTACCTACACACCTATGAATTTCTATGACCCAAACACAGACGTGTAACGTAAATACATGAATTTTGAATATTACTTTTGGGGCAAATTAGAAAAATAAAAAAGTTTTATAAATGAAAGGGTTTGGTGTAAGGATTTCAGATATTTATTTTAAAATAATAATATAATTAAAAATACTAAAACATACTTTTAACACTAAAAAATACTTTTAAATTTATTTAAGAAAATCGATGAAAATTAACCATTCCTCACCCTTATCTCCGAAACTACTGAGCTCCGAAACTACTAATTAAAAAAAAAAATCAGTTAATATTCTTGACTCCTTTATTTATAAACGCTGCTTAAAGTGAAGTAATGATTAGCGACTGTTTAACCTACATTTTTGACGTTTAGACGTCTCTTAACTTTAATCGTCGTTTATAAATAAACCCTATAGAGTACAGGAACACCTATAAGAAGTCTATGATCTTAAAATAACATGGTAAATTATTCAATATTGTGCGTATAAACTTACACGCATTTGGAATGTGTGAGCCCACATGTCTTTAAACTACAATGTTAAGTTTGTTCTTGGGATAAATTCATCCCAACTACGGAATCCTTTATTGTGCGTGGTCCGACACGCATTAGGCCAGTTTTTTTAATACCGTGTGCTGTCCACTGTCCCACTGCTAGCAAATTTAAGTTACCAGACAAAATAACACGTTTATGGCTACCTCATCATTCTCTTGCGCTTATCGTACCTATGTGTAAAAATATCTTAAATCGATGTTTCCTTCGGCTGGCGTTTAATAAAAATTCCCCAAGCTCGTAAATGTTTATTGATTTCGTACGGAAATAAAGTGAAACCTATATGAATTGCTATTTACGTATCTACCTTCGTATACTTAGAATGCATTTTACATAATCATCTGGAACGAAAAAGGAAACGTAGAGTAACGTAATGCTCGTGACATCATAAGTTTTTTGCGGTTCCTGGTTAATAATAAACCATTTCAGATACAAAAATGAGAAAATCTGACTTTCTTTCCCTCTCCGTCGCTAAAATGTCGTAAACATATCGAATTCGTGAATTAATGTTATATTGCTGGGCTTTAACACGTTAAGTGCGAAGCGAGGCCTAAATCACCCCTGATGCAACTTCTCTATGGTGCGGCAAGCAAAAAAGTGAATTTCTCTGTCGTGCGAATGGCATAGCTTTGGTTTGGTCCAGTGTAGGAAAGAGATAAATATATATTTGAGATCACTAATGGTTCCGGACTCGGTGGTGTACCTACCTTGGTACCGGATGTCTTAGGCCTCGTGCCGCACTGAATTAATATAATTTTAATGCAGTGCGGAACGAGGCTAAAACGTCCCATATCCCCCCTGACCTCGTACCGCACTCAACGCAAGCTTCCCGCGACCAGTGTTGTGCATCACGTCGATTGGAGAGCACGTCCTTTTACAGCGCCGAACATGTCTAAACGATGTCGGAAGAAGTTAATTTTAAAAAACCCAGAAACAGAGCCAAAAAAGGTAAGTTTTTAATGAAAAAATCTTCAGTAAGTACCTAGTTTTTTCTTATCTTGGTAGCTATGTACCTAAAGTAAGTGTAAGATATTATTACTTAAGTATATTATACCTAAAGATATAAGCTACCTTACCTACCTACTCTTTCAACATTTTAAGTATAAAACAAACACATTCATTTGATGCAGTTATACCTACATTATCATTGTTATTCTCATCTACGATCTAACCTAAGTAACAATGTCAGTTTTATTACGTTATCTTTACATTTTTGTTATTTTTCAGCACCTGAAAGCGCACGCCATTGCCTCGAAAAGGGTGAAAAAAGGAGAAGATGTGTTGGTTGTTACCAAAAACTACGCACATTTTTACCATCTCGTGAAGCTGATAAAAAATCCAAAAAGATTTTGACTCAGTGCACTCAGTGCAAAAAATCTTATTGTCTACCCTGTTTCAATGAAAAACATTCATAAATAAGTACAACATATATATTGAGATTTTTATAAAAAAAGTATATTGATACTGATTTTTTAATGTTAATTCAAGTTCTAATAATTGTATTTTTAAAGCCCGAGGCAGAATAAATAGGACAGTTTCTTTTCTACTTCTGGTTGCCTTTTTTTTCTATTCTGTGAACCGCATTAAGATTTTCATATACAAATAGAAAGATAAACCTTATGCATAAACCGTAATCCATTATTTTCCAATAATAAGTCTGTAATAGGTGCCTCTTAATGGTATAGAATGGAACGCTTCGTGCGCGAGTCCGACTCGCACTTGGCCGGTTTTTTTTCTTTATGGCGCCTTCAAGCACAATTTAGATTATTTAAAAAAAAATGTATCCTTTGATAGCTTTGTGTTGTTTTGCCAGGTTTTGCCCTTAGAACGATCTAATGAGATATAATTGATCAAAATCGGTCAAGTCGTTGCGTAGTTAAGACAGTTTAAAAACGTCGATATTATTTTTCCCATCACTAATCGCAGCGAAAATTTGCCCTATTTCAGTGCGTTACGAGGTGTATAAGATCCCATATTTTGTTTTGCTAATAATTCCTAAACTAGCCATCAGATCCCGGGGCGACGGTGGATTAGGGTTCATCAATTCACTGTCTATATCAATAAGGACCAAAATTCTCATTTATCTTTGATTTCGCGCCAGAAAATGGATTTTAGTCTGTAAAAGGAGGTGGGGTCTAATAGACCGCGTGTCGCCCTAACGTCTGGTCACGGTACGGGCCGATTATACCTCGTGCCGCAGGAACGGAAAGTATGCAAAAATTGGTGCCGCAGCTAACGTGTTAAACCAAAACCTAGCCCAAACTTTTGTTATGGACCTCGGCCAACTTTTTTACGAATAAAAGCAAACCCTTTGGGAAATCAGATTTCCAGAATCGGATCAATCGAATAACTTTTTCATAAAAATGGAACTTTCAACAAACAAACTCAATTTACCCTTAATAATATGACAATCTAAGTTGACAATATAATTCTGGCCGCCATCGCCAGTGTATTTTCTTGCCACTGTCACCGATGACGGCCGCGTGCGCCGCCGCCTCTTCAATTGTGACCCATTTCTATGGTAATGCGGATTTTCTTTCAATGCCTATCGATATCGATATTTCCATATAATAGGGATGGTACATCTCTTTATCGGATATTTTTTGGTATACTCGTTTTCAAATTACCTTAGCCTTTATTTTCAGGCAAAACTTTTAATTATTACCTAATCTTATTGTGCAATCTTTCTATGTATTAACAACATTATTACAGCCTAAGTTGTTAAGTTAAGCACTAGGAAAAATGAAACAAAACATAATTATAGCAGTTTATAAACTTTAGCGCTTTTTATTTTAAAATCCCACAATTTTACTTCAATTCGTGTTCAACCTTGTAAATAAATACCGCGTTAATTATTAACCTTTTAATACTTCGCTTTCACGCGACGGACATTGCAAAATGTAAGCTGAGTAAAGTGAAAATAGAATTTAAAACTACGAAATGAGATTATAATTGTTTCAACCTTAATAGTAGGGTTCATAATTTATTCTGAAGTATGATTAAATTAGTAACACATAATTATGTTTCCCTAATTATGAAAAATAGAGGTAAAGGCGTAGGCCACCGCTATCCAAAAACTACTTAATACAAAATATACAGTATCAACGCAATATTACGCACGACACTTTACTGGAGCCAATCTAATGATTAACCTTTTCCGATTACTAAAAATATTTGTTTCGCGATGCATATTTCAATAGGCACAACTTCTTCAAGTCTTCTCGTCGCCTATCTCGCAGTGTTTGAAGACTCAGGTGTTCAACCAGTGCGTCCTGCCCGTCATGTCTTTCAGTGCCGAAACGTAGACACTGACAGTCAGGCTGGTCCACAAATTCAAGATCGCTCAGGGCCCTATGGAGCGGGCTATATGCTCGGAATCTCTTTGAAGGATAAAATCAGAAATTAAATTATCCGGAAAAGAACCGGAGTTACCGACATAGCTTGCAGAGTAAGCAAACTGAAGTGGCAGTAGGCTGGCCATGTTTGTCGAAGGACTAATGGCCGGTGGAGCAGACCCATCCTGGAGTGGAAACCGCGTATTGGCAAATGTAGTGTAGGACGCCCTCCCAGCTAGATAGACCGACGACCTTAATACAATTTCTGGAGTGGCTGGAATAGACTGGATACGGAAGATGGAGGACAAGATGTTGTGGCGCAGCATGGGAGAGGCCTATGTCCAGCAGTGGACTCCGTCAGGCTGTCTATTTGAGACATATCAGTTTAGACTTACACGAAGGCAAGGTAAGGGTACGGGCATAAATACAAACAAGGATAACATACAAGATTACACAGTAAAGCCTTTCACGAAAAATTCGGATATCAAATGTCAATTTTGTTACGAAAATGATAACTTTACTCAATATTGCTACATGATAGAATAATATTTCCTTTGAAGTCATATATAAGCCACCTATGTTCCTAAATTATGATTACAGATACGGTTACAAAGGTTTCGGATATTATATTATTATCGATTCGGATAACGTTCGGATACGGCTTCCCATCCCTACGTATTATATTATTTGGGTTTAGCATTTGATTATGGTAATCGTTTGTGAACATGTATGTCAGTGTACGAGCATTGTAATGATATTAGTAGTTTCTTTCGTATTTTTCTAAGCTTTCTATTCAGAGATGGATTGGAAATGAAGAATACGTTACGTAGGTAATTTTCTTAGCTAGCAAAATACGGAGGCGTTGTTTCTTTCAGATATTATAAGTAGAATAAGACTCTTTCTCAAAAATATGATGATAGCAGTTGTCAGGTTCAGGTTGAGGTTTCCATTTCTGATAAAAAGTAACACAACTTTGCCTGTCTCTTTGCTACTTTTTCACGCTTAAACCACTGAATCGATCGTTCTGACCTCGAGAAGGACATAGGCTACTTTCCATCCTGTATATTTGTATAAAATTCACGAAGTCACGAGGTACAGCCAGTACAAATTAAAATCTACAATATATTAATACATTACCGTAATAATTTAGCTCGAATGTATCACTCCTATCCTACCTAACCACAGTCCAAAGCACAAACTAAGTTATTCACTAACAGGATATAACTAATATCATTCGCCGCCGGTCTGTCAGTGACCAGCGACCTGTTTGAGTTACGATGTTATATTCGGAATGGTGGCCACTTCATTCTGGCCGGTCGTGTTTGACTTTGAATAGAAAATGGGCAGTGACTGTTTTGAATTATAGATACTACAGTTATGTAACTTTACACGACTGTTGAATTTATAGGATATATTTTAATATGACGAGGAATATTAAACTGACGATGAAATTACCCTTGAGTCTTACCAACTTTTTACCCGACTACAGCGAAGCAAAAACGAGGGTTGTGATTTTGACCAATATGTATGTTCATCTGTTCCCTCATAACTTCGAAGCGTCTGGATCGGTTCTCTATTGTGTGCCCTAACTTATTTGTCCATAATCTAAAGAGCCATAATTGTTTTTGTCCTAATCATCATTTGTCCGAATCATAATTTGCCCGAACTTAATGTCACATAATATCACATGCCATAAAATTGAAATCCCTAAATACCATAAGCCCTAAATTTGTTAGTTATAAATATTACCATCAATAATATACAAAAGACTTAAAACCGTTTTCAATTAAAGTTATAAATCCTAAATCATATTTTAGTATTAAATAATTAATTATAATTTGAACTTCCTTTAGAATGACGAGGCAATAAGCCTGGTCATTATAAATATTACCGTGTGTTCTTTGGGCAATCGATAATACACAGGTATTTTGCACGGGGTGCAGTTCTAGATTTTTCATATTTACAACCTCATCTAACCCAAATGATTCACCAAGAAGAAAGGGAATCTGGCGCTCGGCGGTGCACACGGTGCGGAACACAGGATAAACTTCACTATCCATAATGTTCAAAAATTCGAAATTTTGAACATTATGGATAGTGAAGTTTATAGCTAACGTGTTATAGATAATGATTTTCGGACAAACAACTTTAGGAAAAGAAAGGGAGTACCGTCTGGATCATCCGCTACTTATAAGCTATGTGACGTGACATTAAATTTTTGCCTAAAAGCTTATAGTCGCTTACTAGTGTTAGAATCATAGAATGTATTGTTTTGTTAGGATAAGTGGCTTACGACAATTAAAATATATTACGTGTAAGTATTTTATTAAATAGACGATAAATATTGAATAGTTTGTACATAATAATTTCAGATGAGAATATTTTATTGATTCATACTTTTTAGAGCGTGATTGTTCAGTAGTCGGTTTTTAGTTTTTGATCTTACTTAGTTTATTTTTATTTTTAACGAACTGATTCTATGATGACTCGACGAATTAATTACCATATTATTAATAACATTAGGCTATGCATATGTGCGAAGGTCCCGTCATAATTTAAAATAAACAAATAAATAAGATCATCAGTAAGGATACCTATTAGGATGAGTTATTAATTTTCTACGTGTACGGTTTCCGTGCAATGAATTGTCCTTAAAATAACTTCTCTCTTCTCTCTCAACTTCCCAGGAATGAACTTCAACAATTACCGAAATTAATTTAAGCAGCTACAAACTACTACTGTTTTTGTACAATAGTGTTGAGAGGCATAAATATTTTTTCAGGGCCGTCTGAGAACTTTTCAAATCTATCATTTGTTTGAAACGTCTATACCTACCATAATGAATGTGTTTGACCTAGTTTGTAGATTCTGGGAAAAATACTCGTCGTGAGCGTCAAAAATTACTGAAGTTGTTACTATTTATTTATTGGTTTTATTTCTAGATCAAAAAGTAGGAAGCTTCTCGAATTAGTTATCGAATGTCGAGTTTTCAAATTAACACTGTTGTTGTAACTACACTGTTTGTGCCAGTTTAGTGAAATGAATTAATAAAGAAACTAATGATAAAATACAGGCGTTGTGGCGTAGCTCAGGAGAGGCCTATGTCCAGCTGTGGCTGAGGTAATTGATTTAAGTGTCCTTGATAAGAAGGGTAAAACATTTCTATGTCTGAAAATCCTCTAACGTAATGAACTCTTGAAATCTTGTCAGCTTAATGAAATCTTCAACGCAATGAACCACTTCTCTTTTTATCCGACTGCGTGACAGCAAAGGCAGTATTATGTTTTTCATACGTACCGATATATCTTTTCTATCATCCTATTCGAACGTTATCTTATCAAACTTTCATTCACATCTCCTGTAAATTATATTACAAGCCTTCAATGAAATTATGGCACATTGTTCCACATAGCCTGCGTGAGAAAATTAATAATCCTACACCCAAACCTTGCGTCTACGACAGGTAATAAATGTAGTCCTTCATAATGAATCCGTGGGTGTCCGCCATCTTGTCTCGAAATAACGGATTTCCGACGAAATTTCACTTTTATGTCACGTCTCGTGGTTTACTTGTGTGTGATTAACACGACCCCTAGAAAATGGAGTTTGGACCGGTATTCTAATTTAAGTAATTTACATTTTATAAGGGTCGGTAGGTACGATTGGACAGCTCCCAAGACCAAGCAACTAACTAGTCTAACCAAGAAATACCGTGTTACCCAGTAAATGGGTTGTAGAGGTCTGATAGGCAGACGATCAATGTAAAATACTGGTATTCAGCTGCATCCGGTTAGACTGGAATTGGGGTAGCTAAAATAGTTGGTAAAAGAATGGCAGATGATGTGAATAAGGTACTATTGGGAAGCTGATTTTTTTTTTATTCTGTTCAATAAACCAACTGTAAATCTATGAAGTAATAGGAACTGGCGATGTGGGTGTTTAGGAACTTTTAGAGCCTTGGGGCAATACAGGAGTGATCTTATGTTATGTTTAGGTAATAAGGGACTATTTTTTTGGAACTGGGCTAAGCTGGATGATGGAAGATGAATTAAGTTATTCTGTGGACACTATAGAGATAAGAACGGTTGTTGTCAGAGAGCATCATAATAAAATGTTCGGAAAACAATGTCCAGTTTCAGTTCGCAGCAAAAGGATAGTACTGACTCAACATGAGAAAAGTAGTACAAAGAGAGAAAGCATTAAATGACATTTTTGAGAAGCAAGCGCGTCTTGTGCTCTTTTCAAAAAAATCGGCTTATAGAGGTATAAGAAACAGGGTGTAAAGTTCACTTACACCCACCACTTCCTAGAGGGTTTCAGGGCTCGTCTTGTGGATAGGCTAAAAGTGCAATGTGCTGTGCCAAGGTCACTGATGACGCTGAGGGTGATGACCAGGTATGCGCGTTCGCTGCATACTGCTGGTCAGAATACCCGTTGAAACCGTGGGTGATGGCTGGCTGTATGACTCACCGCTCGAAAGCTTGAGGAAGTGATGATGATGATGATGATGTCATGCTGAAGTATTTGCATGAAGGCTGCGCTGACGTTCATGTCCGGAGTCACAGGCATAAGGAACAGGGTGTAAAGTTCACTCTTCCTCCATAGAAAAAGGAGGATCCTCCAACCAGGCGGGTGTTGTGTCTGGTGGGTAACTGCCCGACGGTTGATGTCGGGATGTTGTATATGTATATGCTAGTCACGCAGTAAACTCTGCTTGCGCGATGTAGGATTTGTGAGATGTCGGATCTTTGATGCGTAGTTCGCATGTGAGGTTGTAGATGCTGTACAGGCTGTATCAGGGAAGCAGCCACAGTGAAGTACGTGAAACGTCTTTGCATGCTAGAGATTGTGTAATAAGCACCAGTGCTTGTACTCTACAGTACAAGCCCTGCTATAGATAATCAAAGAAATACATTGTGTATTATGTAGTAGTAACATTTATTTACGTATTTTATTCAAACATAAGCTTACGTCATTCTTTACTTAAACGAGGTTGTGGCCGCTTAATATTAACATTTATCGCACAGTCGTCGTCTAACTGACGGGTTAGGGTTTGCATCATGTTGTTTACGTCAACTGGAATATTAATTACTTGTCCCACAACGCCGTATTGTCCTGCATGTTGCAGCCGTCGTAGTGTTGGGTAACTCAGCACATGTGCTAGCACAGTTGTAGCTACTCATTTGGATAAAAAGAGTCACTCACTCTTTTTACAATTGCCGATTTCAAATGTTTATTGAACCACAGCCGGTTACACACATCAAACTTGTGTCCAAACTCATTCTCAAGAAACACGGACTTGAACCGAGCTTTAGCCAAATTCCAGCGCCTACGGTAATCAGGCGCACGCATAATCTGCTCTAACTGCCTTGTACTGTTACTGTCGCGTGTAGCCTGGCTCCTTCTGGTGGACGTCGATGAGCTGGTCTCGTTCTCTGCGTCCATTGCAGCCACAGTTATATCAAATATCGGTGCTAGAGACTGTCTTACGTCGCTTGAACCCGCCGCACTCGTAGATAGCTGTGGTTCCTGCGCTTGGCTCAATCTAACGCGTTCCCTGGAGAGAAACATGTTCCGCCGAGGTCAAAGAAGTTATTCGAGGGCCGGAATTTCTCATTCTTGCTACCCGAGCTCTTGTCCGCTAGTTTATACGATACGTATCGCACGCGATGGCGCCATAGTAGAACAGTCGCCAAATTGCTTCAAAAAACCACACCTGTTTTAAACTCTACAACTTCTAACGGTCACAAGTATGAGTTTTATGTATCACACCTACTCGGATCGGATGTATCAATGTACTGCTGAGTAATCACCGAATAAACACAGCGCGCGATGGTAAATTTAGTTCCGAATGCGTCGTGCTGAGCGCGATTACAGCATCATTTACGCCAGCGACATATGCACTACCGAGTAAAGGAGTATATCCTCTAAATCATGGTAATAAAATAATGCCGATAGGTGCTATACTTCCAAAGTAATAAGCAATCTTGCCATAAAATATTTTGTCACATTATGGTTTTTGCAAGAAAGAAAATACGTATATTTGCGGTGTTATGAGTAGGTCACGTCACTAATGTGACGGGACATCACTAGTCGACAAGCTGCCAAGATGGCGTCCTAATCATGGCTAACTCTCTTACATTTAATACTTGTTATATAACGTAATAAAACCAAGTTTGCTTAAATCCAGTATTATCATTTATGTAATACACCAACCCAAACATGGTGTCAGAAGTTGGTTCGTGATCTATGTGTCGTTTATTCATTGTGAAATTCTCGTGTGAAAAGTCGGCGTCATGTCTGATGAAAATCAAAAGCCCAAGAAATTTTCTGGAATGTCTAGTCCGCAGCCCATGGTCATGAATGGTAACTTGGCTCAACAATGGAAAAAATGGGTGCAGTCATTTAAGTTTTATTTACGTGCGTCTGGCTTGGATGAAGAGAGTGATGGCAGAAAAGTTGCTTTATTTCTACATGTCATTGGTGAAAAAGGCGTAGATGTATTTAATACATTTGGAAAAGACGAGGATAATATTACATACGACCAGGTTATAGAGTTATTTCAGAAACACTTTGCCCCAAAAGCTAACCTCACATATGAATGTCATAATTTTTTCACGTACAAACAAGGTGAAAATGAAACTTTAGACGATTTTGCTTGCTCATTAAAATTAAGGTCGCAAAACTGTGAGCTAGGACAGCTGCAAGAACGCCTAATCAAAATAATGTTTGTATGTAACATGCATCAAAAATACAACTTCATCAGAGAAAAATTATTGCTTGAAGATAAGCTAGATCTTGATAAGGCCTTAGAGATGGCAAAGGCCATGCTTGCTTCCAGACATCAAACAGATGTATTGACAGCAGAACAAAGTTCAGTTTTGTATAATACGAGTCAGTCACGCTCAAGATCAAAGCCTAACTCAAGAAACGATAATCAGCAGTCAAGACAGGAAGTTTGTACAAGGTGTGGTCAGGTGCATCGTTATAAGTGTCCAGCATTAAGTGCAAAGTGCAAAAAATGTGAAAAAATCGGTCATTTTGCAGTCTGTTGTCGGTCATTTCAGTCAAAGTCAATAAGATATGTACAGTCAGATAGTAATATGCAACAGGTACAGTCAGAACAAGATGAATTGTTTATAGGTCATATTCAGTCATCCAAGTCATTGTCAAGTGAATGGACAATTAATTTACACATAAATAATTCACAAATACATTGTATTATTGATAAGGGCAGTGATGTCAATATTATGTCAAAAAGTGTTTATGAATCACTTAATACTAAAAACGAATTGTCTAAAACTGATGTAAAAATTAAGTCATACACTGGTAATAGTTTAGAGGTACTAGGTCAACAAAACTTAGAGTGTAAATTTCAATTTAATGACCTCTATATGATAAAACAAATTAATTTTATAATTGCAAATGTGAATTCTCCAACTGTATTAGGTAAACTTACTTGCTCAGAAATGGGACTAATTAAAAGAGTTTTCTGTGTAGACACTACAAGCATGCAAACATTAGAAAGTGATAAAAGTCAATTGTTTTCTGAAATAAGCCAAAATGAGTCAAATTCAAGTCAAGTAATATGTCCTAAAGTCACAAAAAGTCAATCACAGTCATTTACATTACAGTCAAGTCAGTCACAAAATATAAATTTGAATAAACTTGTTGAATGTAATAATTGTGTTTTTACCGGTCTTGGTTGTCTTCCTGGTGAGTGTCACATTAGTACAAATCCAGAGGTCCAGCCAAAAGTTGATGCTCCGAGGAAGGTACCATTTGCATTAAATCATAGACTTCAACAAGAACTTGAGAAGATGGAAAAAATGGATGTCATTACCAAAGTGACAGAGCCTACTGAATGGGTGAGTTCTTTAATCTTAATAGAAAAGAAAAATGGTCAATTAAGGGTATGTCTAGACCCCCGTAATTTAAATCAGGCAATAAAGAGGACTCATTATCCTATTCCATCAGTAGATGTTGTCCGTGCCAAGGTGGCTGGTGCAAGATTTTTCTCCACCTTGGATGCAAGCAGTGGATTTTGGATGTGTAAATTGAGTGAGAAGAGTTCTTACCTCACAACTTTTAATACACCTTTTGGCCGATACCGCTTCAAACGTCTTCCATATGGAATCAGCTGTGCTCCTGAATATTTTCACAGAATTATGACTGAAATGTTTGGTGACATACCAGGGGTGGCAGTATACAGCGATGATATTTTAGTAAGCGGACAAACACTACAAGAGCATACTGAGCATCTTAATATAGTATTTAAGAGAGCAAAGGACTATAATGTCAAGTTTAATAAAGAAAAATGTTCATTCACCAAGGAGAGTATTAAATATCTGGGTCATATTTTTTCAGCGGATGGAATCACAGTTGATTCGGACAAAGTCAGAGCAATCAAAGAGATGCCCTCTCCTACATGTCTAAAGGATTTACAAAGATTTCTAGGCATACTTAATTATTTAAGTCCTTTTATTAAAAATATGGCAAGCGAGACAGAAATTCTGCGCCAACTATTAAAAAAATCGACTGATTGGCAGTGGACTGCCAATCATGAAACAACATTTTGTCGTCTAAAGCAATTAATATGTCAAGTTCCAGTGTTGTCACATTTTAATGTTCATGAGCCTATTGTCCTTCAAAGTGATGCTAGTAAGAGTGCTGTTGGAGCGGTGTTGTTACAAAATCAACATCCAGTATATTATGCTTCAAAAACTTTAACAGAAACACAACAGAAAATGGCTCAGATAGAGAAAGAACTCTATTCAATAGTTTTTGCCTGCATCAAGTTTCATCAATTTATATATGGACAAACTGTAACTGTAGAGACAGACCATGCTCCTTTAATAACATTGTTTAAAAAGCCTTTAGTTGAGGTTCCAACACGTCTCCAAAGAATGATGTTGAAAATACAACCCTATAGTCTAAATGTAGTTTACAAGAAAGGTAGTCACATGTACATTGCTGATGCCTTGTCAAGAGCAGCACTATCTGAAACAAGTTCAGATGAATTAGATGATGATGTCATTGTTCATGTAAATTTACTGATTAAGTCATTACCAGTCTCATCAGAACGTCTACAGTGGTTAATCACAGGCACTAATGAAGATGAAAGTCTGCAGATTTTGAAAAAATACTGTAAAAAAGGATGGCCGTCAAGTAAAACCCAAATTCACAAAGATCTGCATGAGTATTGGCAGTATAGATTTGATTTACATACAGAAAATGATTTAATCTTCAGAAGTAACAGTATAGTCATACCTAAAAAATTAAGGCCAGAGATTTTGAAAATAATACACAGTGGTCATCTGGGAATTGAAAGGTCAAAAGCGTTTGCTAGAGGACATGTATTCTGGCCATTTATGTCAACTGATATTAAAAACATTGTTCAGTCGTGTCATATTTGCTTATCTCATAGAAGCTCAAATGCTCCAGAACCACTTCTTCCACATGATGTTACATTACTTCCGTGGGAAAAAGTTGGTGTTGATTTTATGGATTATAAATCTAAAAAATACATAGTAGTACAAGATTATTACTCAAACTATATTGAATTAATGACAGTGGCAAGTACTAACGCCAAAACAGTAATTACTTGTCTTAAAAGTATCTTCAGCAGACATGGTATTCCAGTTGAGTTATTCTCTGACAATGGGCCACCATTTAATTCGGCAGAGTTTAAGAATTTTATTTGGGAATGGGGAATACATCATAATACATCAAGTCCCTACATACCAAGGTCAAATGGGTTGGTAGAGTCGGCAGTAAAGATATGTAAACGTTTTCTTACTAAGTCAGAGGAGTCAGGCACAGATCCATATCTGGCGTTGCTTCAGTTCAGGAATACACCTAGAGGAAATCTACCATCTCCAGCACAATTATTAATGTCACGTTCACTTAGAACACAATTACCAACAGTCACAAAAAACTTAATACCAAGAACAATAAATTTACAAGAATATGTAAAAACTAAGGAAGAAAATAAAAATAAAATGAAGGATTACTATGACAAAAATACTAAATCATTACCAGAACTACAAGAAGGAGATGAAATCTATTTTAAGAAAATGCCAGATACTCCATGGATTACAGGCACAGTAAAGTCCAAATGTGATCAGCCTAGGTCTTATACTGTTGAAGGGTCAGATGGATTTATAGGAAGGAGAAACAGACAGCATATTTTGAAGCCTCCGCAGTCACCTCAAACGGTATCTCAAGATATGTTACGAAAAAGTCCAAATGTCAAGATATCTCCTAATTCTCATACAGTAGCACCGTCTATTGAAGAGCGTACAACTTCAGTTGAAATGCGCACTAGGTGTGGAAGAGCCATAAGACCACCAAGACGGTTAGATTTGTAAGAGTTAATATTTTGGTAACTGAGCAAACATTTTAGAAGTGACTGTGAAGAACTGATTGATTTAGTTAAGTCTAGAATATGTATAGATAGAGATTTAGTTTAACAAACTGTCTTATTTTGAGTTAAGTACTTAAACAGTTTTAATTGTAAAAAGTAATTGTTAAGAATTTAGTTAATTGTTGTAAACTGTCTCAAGCTGTAAAATTATAATAATTTAACTTTCCTAATAAGGAGGATGTTATGAGTAGGTCACGTCACTAATGTGACGGGACATCACTAGTCGACAAGCTGCCAAGATGGCGTCCTAATCATGGCTAACTCTCTTACATTTAATACTTGTTATATAACGTAATAAAACCAAGTTTGCTTAAATCCAGTATTATCATTTATGTAATACACCAACCCAAACATGCGGTAAACAATATACAAATAAAGAACAAACACACAAAAAATAACAAGTTATAGTAACGATAAACCCAGTGTTTTTAGCGAAGGTAATAGGCCGATTTTATAGCAAGTTTCAAGACTACCTACATTATCACCTCCACCAAATTTATAGTAATGTAAAAACAACATCGAATGTGGCAGTTGGGACTATCGCCATTCTCAAAGCAATAAACACGTTCGATTTTATTATCCGCGTCTCCTTACGACCATTTTAAATGGTATATTATGGCTCGTATCAAAATGGCGTAAATTCTTCCAATGCCAAACGTTCAGAGAAGCCATAAATAGACGATATCAGCCTGTAGTTACTAGAAATGTACTTTGAACTGGGATCTGTCCTTACGCCTCTGGCTGTTAATAGAAATCTATCTTGCAAGCGTTAGAATTTTGGCTATCTATTTGGCTTTTTATTGTAATCCATGTTTAATAGTGGATTCTTAAATACTGACAGATTATGATCATATTATAGTAAAATATGATATTGATTTGGAAAATACGTTGAAAATGTTCGCAGAAAATTCTATTCGAAAATATGGTAAAACTGACATGCGATCGCCTGGTAGTAAAAGCGCACTCGTAGCACGAAATTGACATGAATAAATTTCCAAGTGAATTCTTTTACATTAATGAACCAACTATCAAAATTAAAAGTCATTTTATTTAAATTAGCCTGAGAATCAGAACTTTTCGAACGTCAAAATTACTGCACAAGTTCCTAGTACTGGGAAGAAGTGGCGCAACAAACTCCCCAGTAGCACAGCTGTTTGTTCAATTAGAAAACTTGATTCTATACAATAGTATCTATGCAAAGTAATTAACATTGCGAGATAAAGAACTTAAATTAAATTACTTGCCATGTCAGCTAGCACACGCCAATATACCAACAAATACAATGAAACTATAGTCAAGCAAACAACTAAAACTAAGAACGTAAACTAAACTGAATATCTAAATAAAAGCCATCCAGTCTGTCCCAGCCTCCTTTTTAAGGTCATCGGCCCATAATATGGTAATCTAAAAGCTGCTGTCCCTTCGAAATTAAACATTGTTCAAGTTTGAAACGTCGCTTCGGTTGTTGAGCTCCAAACTAATAGATGGCCAATAAAAATAACGTGAAACAAGACGGGCGGATTGCAAGCGGATTCATTCTGGGCCCCGTACGATTCCGTTTTAGGGTTCCGTAGCCAAATGGCAAAAACGGGACAATAACTTCGTCAAGTCCGGATGTGACACAGCAATTTTAGCGAGATACTATTAGCACTATATCAATGAAAATTGGAAAGAAGGTGTATTCTGTGCACCGCTATACAATGGGAAGTAAAATTAAGAAAATAGTAATTAGGGTGGCACTCTCTGTAAAGGTAACCGAGGGATGAAAAAAAACTGATACTCATAGGCGTGTAGGGTATTGTTCGATCCCATAATTAAAAAGATTTTGATGTTTCAAAGCGACTTTGTTATTTATATCAATAGTTTTTGAGTTAAGGGATATTTTGTTAATAACCGCAGAAATTACTGTAATTGTTTTTTAAGTTTTTTTTGCAAAAATTCTATGAAAATTAAACTCATTTTTGTGCGGCCAGTAAAACCAAGAGTGCGAAATATTCATCGTCGGGATGAATAGTTCGCACAAATTACGGAACCGTTCACTGTTTGTGATCCAACGCACACTTGGTGGGTTTTTTGTTTGTCAATAGAAATGGGAGGGTGGAAGTTGATTCAGTGGATCTGGGATTGGCAGCCCATTCATTTTTCAATTTCTACCTGTCTGTGGTTTGATCTCTATGATCAGGCCTTTTGTTGAAGGAGCGCTCGTGATTGCATTTTTGGGGCGGTTTTGCATACTGATTTTGGTATTGGTGGATTTCAAAACATTATGGAGGTTCGAAATCCATTAATACCGATATTATTTATACATGGTTTTGTTTTTAGAAAAAGCACAAAGTCTAAATATAGACTTTCCTACGACCGCTTTGAACAATATTAGAGATCAAAGTACGATTTCTTCTCTTCAAATTCATGAATCCCGGGCAAAAGCTAGTGTTTAATAATATAATTGTACTTTAATTACGGATAAGTCAACAAGCCTAGCGTTGAAACACTAGTCTCCTCCGACGTGCGTTCTGTTCAACAAGCCTAGCGTTGAAACACTAGTCTCCTCCGACGTGCGTTCTGTTCAACAAGCCTAGCGTTGAAACACTAGTCTCCTCCGACGTGCGTTCTGTTCAACAAGCCTAGCGTTGAAACACTAGTCTCCTCCGACGTGCGTTCTGTTCAACAAGCCTAGCGTTGAAACACTAGTCTCCTCCGACGTGCGTTCTGTTCAACAAGCCTAGCGTTGAAACACTAGTCTCCTCCGACGTGCGTTCTGTTCAACAAGCCTAGCGTTGAAACACTAGTCTCCTCCGACGTGCGTTCTGTTCAACAAGCCTAGCGTTGAAACACTAGTCTCCTCCGACGTGCGTTCTGTTCAACAAGCCTAGCGTTGAAACACTAGTCTCCTCCGACGTGCGTTCTGTTCAACAAGCCTAGCGTTGAAACACTAGTCTCCTCCGACGTGCGTTCTGTTCAACAAGCCTAGCGTTGAAACACTAGTCTCCTCCGACGTGCGTTCTGTTCAACAAGCCTAGCGTTGAAACACTAGTCTCCTCCGACGTGCGTTCTGTTCAACAAGCCTAGCGTTGAAACACTAGTCTCCTCCGACGTGCGTTCTGTTCCAATTTTTTTAAAAAATCCACATTTGAATATCAAGCGTTATTTCATTTTGTAATCCTATGTAATTTGCTCTGAAACTTGATGGACGCCTTTATGCTTAAGACGACTCAATCAACTAAGACGTATTTAGTTGCTGTAATCACTTCTAAGTATTGATGAGAAAAGAAATCAAAGATGGATTTAGCTATGTTTTTGTTAGTAATTCCTTGGTGTTAATAGCGCTAGTCTGGTTGTGCTGACTTTTAAGGATGCTAAGTACTGAGTTTCCATTAAACAATCACAAGGGAAATTGCTACCATTACTTAAAAAGAGCCGATCCCAACATATTTTTGAAGTTGGGCAAAGGCTAGACCAATGTCGATGAAGGCTGACTGAAGAAATATAATGGCACATTTTGTGTTTTGTTAGGAGGGTCTTGTGACTCAGTAATAACAGCCGCACGGATCAATTAATCAGGTTAAGCTACGCGTGTCGCAGTTGGTCCGTAGATGGGTGACCATTTGTACATACCAAGACCCCTCCGCATCTCGGAAAGCACGTAAAGCCGTTGGTCCTGGCTGTCATTTGTAGATCTTTGACAGTGGTTCCGTGTCGTCAGAAACCCGAAAGTCTGACAACCAGTCTTACCAAGGAGTATCGTATTACCCAGTAATTGGGTTGTGGAGGTCAGATAGGTAGTCGCTCAATGTAAAATACTGGTATTCAGCTGCATTCGGTTAGACTGGCAGCCAACCCCAACATAGTTGGGAAAAAAGCTAGGTAGATGATGATTTTGTTTTATGTTAACTTATTCCTCCAAAACAAACGTTGTCCTTGTTATAAAATATGAGAGTCCCCTAAATCTTCGAAGCTGTCCCCAAATAAGTACTAACCGTCAGGGCGACGTTGACACCTAATTAAATCAGATGAGTACTGAATGTCCCGGACTGTAGCCCCATTTGAGACACTTTATTCTGCACGCTTGATTAAACCCCCATTACATTACGTTGGTATTTTACCGAATCAAAGAATCTCTTTTTGTATTGGGCCCTTGTTCCCAAATGTAATGGATTGTTATTGTTTTTTTTTTTTTTTAAATTGCGAAAAAGCGTGGTGTGCTTCCTTGGGCAATATTATTAAATCTAGATTTAGTAGTGCATGATTTTGAAACGTGTTCTAATTCTGTATATGAAAAAGAAGTAATATTAACAAATACTAATATAAATAATAAACTACTTTTAATATTGTTAGCTTTCACACTGTTAATGGGCAGTGAAATGAAATAAAAAAACTAACTTAAAGTAAGTGACTGTAGAATGAAATGCACATCGCAAAATTTAATTGAAAGTTTTCAGAGACACTATGAAAATGTGAAATTTTCATAACCTTCTACTGCATAACGATACACAGAACTAGCAATATTACAATTGCTTCTTGGAAACTAACTTTGTAAGTAAAACAGTCTGTTCTAAAGAAATTCAAAATTTCTTTTTAGAACTCTTGGAATGAAAGTATACAATGTGTAACTGAATGAATGCACCTCATGAAAGTAGTTTGTTCAGAATATTTCTGTCATTTTTACGTAATTTTTTATCCCAAAAATAATTTACGTTTTGTGGTACGGTGGTACATTCACTACGCACAGTTTTTATGGGTAAAATGATGGAAAGAAAAGATTTTATTGAGCGTCTTTAATACAACCGATTTGTAGTTTTTAAAAACTAAGAAACAATTAGGTATGTAGGTACTTACTCACGAACCTGTGACGGAGCTATGTACGGCAGGCCGCACGTCAGTAGTGACAAAATCAGTGTATGCTGACTTTTTATTCAATTGAAACTCCGTAGTACGCTAGGCCAGCTCAAGGTGAAACTGTTACCTCTGACGTGCGACCTGTACATGTCCCTCACATAGTAATAGCTGTAGGAAAAAAATGGCTACCCTAATTTTATTGTTAACGTCTACATTGTTTTATTAGCTAGTGGAACGATTTAAGCCCGTAATCTGAAAGGATACTCAAACTTGAATCTTTTTGAGAATAAAAATAACTCCAGTTTTAAGTCTAGCAGAGCATTGTTCTACAATACAGACCTATAAAAGCTGCATTACTTATCAAAAGGAGCGCTTGAAATACTTATTAAACCCGAAACAATTCTTAACAAGACAAATATTAAACAAAAGATACAGTCCCAAAAATCATTGCACACCAACTGCCTTTTATTCAACCTCATTAACATCTTGAATGCCTCACTCATTAAAATCCAGACCCACCTTCAAAACTTCACGACAAAATTAAATTATGAAACGCCGATGTCAAAATACTTGACAATTTTATTTGATGCTCATTGAAATGAACACGTCAATAGTGCTTGTCAAGTTAGAATGACGGCCTAAGTTATCTTAGGAGACACCTCTCAAGATTTTAAATGTACGCCTTTGAAAGTTGAATATTTATGATGTCAGCTATAATAATTCTTTGAAATTTGCCTAAATTTGCTGCAAAAGACAGACGTCAAAAATTACTCCGCAAAAAAATGTTCGTATCATTATAAAATAAAAGTAAGTAAATAAAATAAAATAAAAAAGCAATTCAATACGTGTGCACTGGATTTCTATTCACCTAAGCGAGAACAAAAAATGAGAATTGGCTATGTTTTTGAAGACATACCTACATGTTTGTTTTTTATTTATTTATTTATGTACACACATATATATATAAACATACAAGAAGAAAGGAACAGAAAAATACGTACAAAGGTGATTGTAGGCGAAGCACCATGATTTGATAATACAACAACATGAGTTGTAACTATGTTTTATTTACTTATAGCATGCCATAGTCAGATATGCTGTAACAGATTGTGTTACGTATCACTTTACATGATAACAACATTGTAACATAACATGTATTTTGATAACATCATCATTTGGATAATGATCGTAATAATGCAAGGTAAAAACTCGGGTTGAAACATGCATGATCAATCTTACGCAATAATATTGTCAATTGCGTAAGATTAATCAAGTTGCAACACGATTCTGAGGTGGCGACCTAACTCAAGGCCAAACCCAGCCACGCTTTGGTAACCCGTAGCATTGTATGGAAGAAAAGTTAAAACCCTTCAGGGCCCACACGCTACTTGAGCTAATGACCAAAGCCATATATACAGAAGAAATTCAAATTAAATTAAGTTCTAAACGCTTAAAAGTTCTTATTGTGTCAGCAAGTGCAGTCTTCGACAAGTCTCCGGTGAAGTAACAGCTCCTCATAACTGTTAGCTTTACAAGTCGCGAATTTTCTATAAATAGCTCAGGGCAGTCAAGTTATCATAGCTTAGGATTATTTTACTTCTCTATTATTGTGTATTTCCGTGTACTCTTTAATGATCCTTTATGCTTATTTGACTGTATTTCCGTGTTGTGTACAATTAACTAACCTTACGTATGTGATTTAAATTCGTGTTAAACTATTGTGTGTGTAAATAGCAAATATAACGTTTTAAAAAGTGCTGAAAGTGGTTTCAATTAAATTCCCTCGTCAAGGGAACATCATCACCCCCGCCTACATCACCTGACTCCCGCGTTAATAACATTTTGGTCCTGTCGAGCCGGATCAGGTTCAACTAGAGGGAATTAATAAATAATAATAAATAATAAATTAATTAAAAAACCACATAATAATGAGTTTAAGGAGCGAAATAACCACACGCAGTAAACTACGTAAGCTAACGGAGGAAATGAGTGTTCGTAGACATCAAGAGATGGTCTCTGACTCAGGTGTGACCACCGAAAGGGCACCAGAGTCACCGTCTGTTGCACCAACGATGGCATCCACGTCTGCCCTCAATATCCCACTGACGGGTGGTCGAGTAGTCGACTTCAGTAGGAGTACGCCAGAGGGACCACAGGGAGGACAGACAGCCACTAAAGACCGACATAGATCGCCGCGAAGCAAAGGCTCGTCTAAACATAGCCGAGTCGATTACTTAAGGAAAAGAGTCGAATACGAAGCTGAGCGCGAGTTGGTGCAAATGAAGGAGAACTTAGTCAAAAAGAGACTAGAAGCTGACATCGCCGAAATAGAGGCGGCTGCTGACAGCGATGACTCTCACTCAGATGTGAGTACGACACAGCGCGTGGAAGAGTGGGTGAATACAACGCCCCAGGTGCCGCAATTGAACGAAGTATTGCGCACACCGGCTGTGTCAGGCGCGACCACTGAAATGGCTGCGCCCCGTGAACCATCTGAAACTGTAAGTAGAGTGAATCGCGTACCGAATACATACCGTGCGTCGTCAGTGCCTAATGAAAATGTGTCGCGTATAACAAGGGCATCTGAGCCAGTACCGTTACGTAACATAACGGTACCGAGTACGCCATCATACGTGCCAGTGTCAACAGAAGGTGTGAGATTTCGTCTACCCGAATATTATCCCGTCTTTACCACTCCGGTCGCAAGTGTACCTCAAGTATCAACACTTGAGTCGGATACACGGCGGCAGACGCAGTACGGAGCGGGTGAAAGAGAGAGACGGCGAGAATCGTCGGGAGACAGAGACAGCAAAATCGACAGACTGGCAGAGGCAATCTCAAGCATGGCACGACCACGGCCGGTACCAAGACAAGCTTACGAATTGCCATATTTTAATGGGGACCCATCCGACTGGATATCTTATAGAAATATGTATTGGGATACGACCCGGCAATACGAATTTAAAGCGCATGAAAACTTAGCACGGTTAAAAACCTCATTACAAGGCGAGGCAAAGATATCAGTGGAGGATTTATTAAGGACGTCGACGGATCCCACTGATATAATGCGTGCGTTAGAGGACGAGTTTGGTCACCCGACCTTAGTGCTACAGTGCGTACTGAAGAAAGTACGAGATTTACCTAGAGTGACGGAGAGTTGCCGGGAGCTAGGTAAATTCTCTTCTACAGTAAGAAATTGTGTATCATTATTAAAAAACATACACGCAGAGGGCTACATAAATAACCCACAATTAGTGAGTGACCTGCTGAGCAAGTTAACACCGGTACAACGTACGCAGTACGGTGACTTTGCGATGGGCCTAGATAACGCGCAGGGGGTGGATTTAAGAGTGTCACCGAACTTAGAAATGTTCTCGGAATTCCTGACACACCTAACACGCTCGGCATCATACTACGCGCAAGCTAACATGTTCGAGTCGAGTCCACCCAAACAACTTGCGAAGCAACAAAAGCATGGCGCCGGTCAAACCCGACCAGTGACCAATGCACGCCCCGCTGCCAGCAGGCCACCGTGGGTTCAAAAGGTGAACACGCAAAGTGACGAATCCCTCGCACCGAAAGAGTGCATAATATGCCAGAAGAAACACACCATTGAAGAGTGTGAACAGTTTAAAAAGCTGACAGTGCAACAGCGTTGGGACACAATCAAAGATAAAAACACGTGTTTCAAGTGCCTGGTGAGAAAACACCCTAAGAGGTTTTGCCGCGCAAGTAGATGCGAAAAGTGCGGCTACGGGCATCACCTGTTGTTGCACGCGGACAAGCAGCCGAAGGAGGATAAACAGCCGAAAACTGAGAAAACAGAAAGCATCACGAACATAGGAGAGTGGCGAGCAACCGCGTTATTAAAAATAGTGCCGGTATCAATCAGCGACAATAAACAATGTTACGCATTATTAGACGATGGTGCGACGGTATCGTTGATAGACAGTTCTCTCGCTACCGACCTAGAGGGTCCGTGTGTACCTCTTTCGCTGAAGACCGCGGGCGGCCACGGAGTGACGGACCTAACCTCGCGAATGGTACAAGTGCGCGTGAAAGGACCCAATGGTCAGTGTCACAACATTAAGTGTCGCACAATGGTAGACATAAACCTACCAACGCAGACAGTGTCCGCCTCAGTGATAGGCGACAATGCCCATCTCAGCGACTTGGGTTGCGTGGAGATGAGGGGCGCGAAGCCGCTGCTGCTCCTCGGGCAGGACAACTGGGAGCTACTCGTCAGCCAGGACATCCGCCAGGGACGATCCGGTAAGCCAGTTGCCTCACTTACTAGATTAGGTTGGGTCATACATGGACCATTCAATAATTCTAGTTCTGATGAAATAGTCAATTGCATGACAGTCTCCCTCCCTGACTTACATAACTTAGTTAAGTCACAGTTTGAGCTAGAATCAATAGGCATTTCAGAAAATAAGCGCAAACATAGGGATGTCGAAAAGGCGTTAGAAGTGTTGGACAGCACTAGCCATCGCACCATAGATAAGTCGCAATGGGAAGTAGGTCTATTGTGGAAGCATAATAACGTACAATTGCCCAACAACTACAATCAGGCCCGGCAGAGGTTGTACGGTATAGAGAAACGAATGCGCAAAGACGCTAGTTTCGCAGAGGCATATGCGAAGCAAATAAATCGATTAGTGGACGAGGGTTACGCGCGCAAAGTAGAAGGCGAAGTAGCCAGTACACCGGTTTGGTATTTGCCACATTTTGCAGTGGTAAATCCCAACAAACCAGGGAAACTTCGCCTAGTGTTCGACGCGGCCGCCACGTCACATGGAACGTGTCTAAATGACAACCTACTGACCGGACCTGACTTATTAAATTCATTGTTAGGAATTTTAATAAAATTTAGAATAGGCCCTGTAGCCTTTTCAGGCGACATCGCTGACATGTTCCTAAGAGTACGAATCAGGGCAGAGGATCAAGGCGCCCAGTTATTTTTGTGGCGAGACGCGGACCAACATAGGGAACCAGATACATATGCGATGAATTCCATGATATTTGGCGCAGCCTCATCACCTACCACGGCGATATATATATTAAACAAAAATGCCAGTGAGTTTGGAACGACATATCCCGAGGCTGTTGAGGCAATAAAGACCAGGCATTACATGGACGATTATCTAGACAGTGCCTGGTCCGCAGACGAAGCCAATAGGCTGGTTGAGGAGGTGACCAGTATACACGCCTCTGGCGGGTTCATAATCCGGGGGTGGGTCACCAACTCACCAGAGCTTAGGGATAGGTTGGCAATAGATATGCCTGATAGGGTAGCCCTTGAGAAAGGAGCGGGCACTGTGGAGAGGACCCTAGGTCTGATATGGTCACCAAAGAAAGACGATTTAGGCTTTGATCTCTCATTTAAAAGGCTGCCGGCCGAAATATTGAACGGTAACCTGGTGCCCACGAAACGTCAGTTCTTGAGCATGATTATGTCAATTTATGATCCACTGGGTTTCCTTTATCCATGCGTTATTCAGTCGCGCATACTGATGCAGAGGATATGGAAATCGGGGATCCAGTGGGACGAACCCTTACTAGACAAAGACGCCAAGGTGTGGTTCATTTGGTTAAGTAATCTGAAACGTCTAGAAGACGTAAAAATACCACGGTGGTATGGTTTAAACCTAGAAAACCTAGAGTTGCATGCCTTCGGAGATGCTAGCGAACTAGCATACGCCGCGGTCATTTACCTAGTGGGTTATAACTCCGAAGGTAGCAGGGAGATTGTCATGCTGCTAGGGAAGGCTAGAGTGGCTCCACAAAAAGTAGTATCTATTCCCAGATTAGAGCTGCAAGCTGCGGTATTGGCCTGCCGGTTGGCAGACACCGCTGAGAAAGAGTTAGGTTTGCAAATTAAAAAGAAATTCTATTGGACCGACAGTAAAACTGTCTTAAAGTGGATCAATTCTGATGCCCAAGAGTTCCAACGGTTCGTTTCTCACAGACTAGCCGAGATAGATAGGTTATCAGACAGAGGCAACTGGCACTGGGTACCCTCGGAGGACAACCCAGCTGATAAAGCGACCAGGTTGTGTTGGCCTGATAACCATGCAGAGTGGCTCTCGGGCCCCTCTTTCTTACGTAACCCACAGGAGCAGTGGCCGGCATGTCGCGAGCCTGAGGAAACCGAGGCGGACCTCGAGCGCATCCAGCGGGTCCACGCGACCACAACGCCCGCGGCTCCACTTCTACAGTACGAGCGCTACTCTTCATGGGCACGCATACAGCGCGTCACAGCGCGCGTACTAATTTTTGTCGCCCGGTGTCGTAAACGCCGGGTCACTACCGAGCTAAGCCCACGTGACTTAGAGGAAGCACACGACTTCCTAATAAAGTTGTGTCAGGAAGATAGCTTCCATGACGAGCGGGCCGCAATCCTAAAAGGCCTGCCCGTCCCTATCAGCAGCAACGTCAAGGCGCTCGACCCGATGATCGCCGACGGAGGGCTGCTAAGAGTGAGGGGACGTCTAAGTGCCTGTGAGGCGCTCACATTCGGCGAGAAGCACCCAATAATTTTGGAGGGTCGTCACCCTCTGACTAGAAAGCTAATCGCACACTACCATGCGTTGGCTCTACATGCTAACCACGAAACAGTCGTTAACAACCTACGAGAGAAATACTGGGTCACAAAGGTAAGGACCTCAGTAAAAGCAGTAATCGCAAGTTGTCAGCTTTGTCGTATTTGCAGAGCTAAACCAGCCCCACCAAAGATGGGTGACCTCCCACTCGCCAGGATAGAGGTGAACCGAAGAGCCTTCGTTCGAGTGGGAGTCGACTACTTCGGCCCGATGGAGGTCGCTATCGGGCGACGGCGCGAAAAGAGGTGGGGAGCCCTATTCACCTGCCTCACTACGCGCGCCGTCCACCTGGAGTTGGCCGCCTCATTGAGCGCCGACTCCGCCATACTAGCCTTGCGGCGCCTCATAGCGCGCCGCGGGCAGCCAGCGCATCTGTACTCTGACCAGGGTACCAATTTCATCGGGGCAAATACCGAGCTCCGAGCGGCCCTGAAAGACCTCAACCATGGTCGAGTAAGGGACGAGGCCATCAATCGAGGAATCGAGTGGCATTTCAATCCCCCGGCGGCCCCACACATGGGCGGCTGCTGGGAGCGCCTGGTGAGATCCGTAAAGAACGCGCTGCGGAGCACGCTTAAAGAGCGGGCCCCCCGTGAGGAGGTTCTGTATACCCTCCTCACAGAGGCCGAACTGATCATCAACAGCCGACCATTGAGCTACGTGTACGACGACCACCACCAGCCCGTGGTCCTGACTCCGAACCATTTGCTCCTGGGCACGGCGTCCGGGAGTACTCCGATGGCACCAGCCGACGTCGACGACGTCGACTCGCGCCGGCAATGGCGGCGTGTAAACGCGCTCGCTGACATGTTCTGGCGGCGCTGGCTGCGGGAATATCTCCCAACGCTGCAACGTCGCGAAAAGTGGGCAGATAATGTGCCAAATGTGCGTGTCGGCGACGTTGTGATAATAGCCGACAATAACAAACAACGTAGTGCGTGGACTAAAGGAGTTATAAAAACAGTGTACCACGGGAGTGACGGCATCATCCGTGTAGTAGACATTAAAACTACAAACGGGGTCCTGCGTCGGCCTGTAGCTAAGATCATCGTGCTTCCCACAGACCAAGAAATGTAATACGGTTGAACCCTGTTACAGGGGGTGGAATGTAGGCGAAGCACCATGATTTGATAATACAACAACATGAGTTGTAACTATGTTTTATTTACTTATAGCATGCCATAGTCAGATATGCTGTAACAGATTGTGTTACGTATCACTTTACATGATAACAACATTGTAACATAACATGTATTTTGATAACATCATCATTTGGATAATGATCGTAATAATGCAAGGTAAAAACTCGGGTTGAAACATGCATGATCAATCTTACGCAATAATATTGTCAATTGCGTAAGATTAATCAAGTTGCAACACGATTCTGAGGTGGCGACCTAACTCAAGGCCAAACCCAGCCACGCTTTGGTAACCCGTAGCATTGTATGGAAGAAAAGTTAAAACCCTTCAGGGCCCACACGCTACTTGAGCTAATGACCAAAGCCATATATACAGAAGAAATTCAAATTAAATTAAGTTCTAAACGCTTAAAAGTTCTTATTGTGTCAGCAAGTGCAGTCTTCGACAAGTCTCCGGTGAAGTAACAGCTCCTCATAACTGTTAGCTTTACAAGTCGCGAATTTTCTATAAATAGCTCAGGGCAGTCAAGTTATCATAGCTTAGGATTATTTTACTTCTCTATTATTGTGTATTTCCGTGTACTCTTTAATGATCCTTTATGCTTATTTGACTGTATTTCCGTGTTGTGTACAATTAACTAACCTTACGTATGTGATTTAAATTCGTGTTAAACTATTGTGTGTGTAAATAGCAAATATAACGTTTTAAAAAGTGCTGAAAGTGGTTTCAATTAAATTCCCTCGTCAAGGGAACATCATCACCCCCGCCTACATCACCTGACTCCCGCGTTAATAACAGTGATGCTTATTTCTAAAGAAATCTCTTCCAGCATACCTGCGATAGGAAAGTCGACAAAGAGATGTAGACACCGTGTGTAAGAGAGAGTATTGTTTAAATTGTATGAATTATGGGTCATCATTTGAGCCGAAAGACGTCCACTGCTGGACATAGGCCTCCGCCATGCATCGCCACTTCGACCGGTTCTGTGCTTCCCGTATCCAGCTAATACCTGCAGCAAAATATGGGTATTTTGCCTGAAATAAAGCACCATTTATTTTATTTTATTTAATACAAAATAATGTGATACTAATATCAAATATCGTTCAAAACATTACACACATAAATGTCTCTAGCATCCCTTCGCACTTATGCTCGCCTGGTACCTACATTAAAGTACTTGGCACCATTCCCGTCCGTGAAAAATAAAATGAAACGTGTTCAAAGTTACTCTCTCTGTCTAAAAATGCAGCTGTCGAAAGTAAACGTTTGCATCGATGAAATCGCGTGTAATGTTGCAGTAAAGCCGCCACAACTATATGAACCTGGTGTTGTCGAATTGATGAGTTGCCAGATCTTTAAAGGCTTCTACAGACTGCTGCGATATCACGGACGCGACAAGGGTCGCGCTGCCTATCGCGCACGCGATATCGCACCAGTCTGTAGGAGCCTTAAAGCCGGGTGGACCCGGCTATGCGCCATGTTTTCATGTTATAAAAACACCAAACATCGTTATCTAATCGATTTGGCGAATTGGCGCCCCCAGATTGGTTAGGTAACGATGTTAGGAGTTTTTATAGGCTTAACGATTACTAAAATGCACTATCCTAATGCAAAAAACAACCGATTTGAATGTCTTGTTTTAGATAAGTTTTCATAAAAATACATAATATTTTGTCAAATTTAATTGAGCCTTATCCAAAATGGACTTCGGTTCTAGTTTGGGAATCCTAATGTTGTTTTGACTTTCAAAAGTGCTTATCACTTTTTTTTAATGAAATTACAATAGACAGCCTCCTTAAAGCTTCACAGCTACCTATTGTTAAAGTTGTTGTTTTAACTCTAAGCCCGTTCGTCCACGACGCTTTTCAAAAATAAACGCTCCGTAAATGACGCAATAAATCACAAACTAGTTAATAAGTCGCGTCATGAAATACTAGTGCTGTAACATTCTGGCTACTCGTTAGTGAGTTGAGTTTGTAACGCATTACTTTTGAATACCTTCGTCTACAATGGGTGGTACAAGGAACGGGTCCGCGCCCACTGGACCCGCTTAGACTAGACCCGAAGAATAATACTAGATGTTTTACTACCAATTCAGTGCCATTTGTACAGTCAGGCAAAGTGATATTAACTTACTATAAATATAATATTTAATATTTTAATACGATACATAATTTATAAAGAGATAGTTGCGTGTGAAATATGATTGTGTACTATGTTCATATTGACGCGCTTATTTTTCTTTTTGTACAAAAAGAATAAGTGAGTATTTCAAAGAAAATATTTGTACAGTGACTAACCACAGTCGTACCTACAGAAATAAGGCCTCAGGAGCCTACAAAAGAAATCCTCAAAGGTCTAAATAACAATACCCCTGAGGCCTTACGAATCAATTTTAATAAGAATCGTCTCGAATTGTCTAGATCGTCTTATTAATATTTATAATTGAACTACCTATACTATACTTTGAATCCTTTCATTACAAAACTATCCAATATTAAATTTCGAATCAATATAGACATAGGTTCTGTTTTTACTAAATAACTAAGAATAGTCTTTATAATGACAAAAAAGATCCCACTAAGTACACGAAAAAAGTTTTTTTTACGATTAATTATTCATTTAGATTTTTAGCCCACAGTGTTGGCAAGCTAGAGATAAGCTAAATGATGTTCCCAAGCCATGTCAGGGCTCAGTTAAGTAGACTAATTCATAAAACGGATTAGTATTTCCCTCTAAATTATTCTCCACGTTTTTTGAGAGAAAAATTAGCCTATTCTGTTCACGACTGCTTGCAAAAAATAAAATAAAGTGTCCTAGAGATTAAAGCGTACAAATTGCGGTAAATAAATCTGTTATATTTTGGGAGTTTTAGTGCAAACTATCTTTTAGCTTCAGAAAGAGTTTTTGTTACTCTAATTTTGTCTGCAAAAACTAAGCAAAATAAAATTGATGCCTAAATAAATCTCGAAAAGAGTTTTAATATATATCTCGGAGACCAAACACGCCGAAAAACAATTACAGGAGCTTTGGAACAGCAAAAACTGAATTAGGACTGACTAAAACCTTCGGTATCCAAATTCGTAAAGAAACTACTTACTCAAATACCTAGTTCGTCCAGCAGCTTTGAGAATATAAATACCAAGTGAACTAAAATATGTCCAAAGTGTCCCGAACTTAATTAGGTTTCAGGTAATTAGTGGATTCACAAGTTACTTTAACTCTGCTGTTTACTAACTAGTTGCTAACTGTTTTACTAACAACATGTTTATGTTGAAACAATTTCACAATTCAGAGGTGACTGAAAGTGTATTTAGGACCAAAAACGTTACAAAAACATGTCATATAGGTTCCAATTTGGCTCATGTTTGGTTTCTGTGTAACAATTTTTGGAGGAAAATTCACTGTTTTCACACCAATCAATTCGGCACTGTTTTCACAACCTGTACTTCAAAGCTAACGAAATGTATAACGAAAAGAAGATTTTTTGTCAAAAATTGAGACTATGTTGAAAAGTGTGAAGGCAAAATGAGTTGAATAGTGGTTTTTTGAAAGTTGTCTAGTTAATTAGTGCCTTATTTCGTAAAATTCGTGGTTGCTTGCATTTTTAATTAAAAACTACCTTAGTGCAAGGATTTTTAAAATGAAGAAGAATTTTCGTATAATGTTTCTAAAATATTAATTAGCTAAGTTCCTACATGTTATGTGAGCTTACATTAATGTTATGTGTGCTTACATTAATGTTATGTGTGCTTACATTAATCTTTTAAATTGTTTTTTCCGTAAATTGCTTGCTGTCGGCAAGAACCTACGCACATACAGAAACTAACCTTTTCTCTTTAGTTAAGTAGGTATAAGCTTTATAGCTCAAGAGGTAAATCCAGGATAATTAAGCGAACCGTTAAATCAAAGCAGACAATAGGCCAGACTAACAAACGGCTTTCCGTAGCTATTAACAGAAGCAATCTCTGCTGCCTTACATCATTCTGTATTATTTCAAACGTGATACTAATGAAGTTGATTTTCAGCTGTAGCCTGATAAATGAAGATATTTTGAGAAACGAAATAATTTTACAATATAATTATCAAAGCGAATATTTCATCGCTTAGGACTGTGCAAGAAAAGTCGCTCCATGTACAAATAGGCATAGCGGCATCTAGGACTGGAAGCCGAACCCAATATAGTTGGAAAAGGTAGGCAGATAGATGATGATGAGGGATGTGCATGATAAAAATTAAATTATTTATTTTTTAAACCCCCAACGCAAAAAGTAAATAGCTAAAATACGGTGATTGCAAACTCACTTAACAATTTAACACCCAAAGTAATTAGATTTGCAATAAAAAATTGATCGTAACGAAGCAAGTCGGTTGGAAATGCTAGTAAATTAATATGTAGATAGTCAAATGAAGGCTCTGACTTACTTAAGCGGTACCCCGCCGCGACATTATAGCGCCATTTTTGGAAGAATTGCAAAGAATAAGAAATCAAAACGAAATTTAATAATACAGAAATGCGTTGATATTACAACAGATTTTTAAGTTTCTCTACACATAACATTAACGTATCCTGATGCCACCAACGTACTGTAAATAGAACTAAAAATACTAATAAAAAAAACGAATCCAAACACTACATATCAGTTTTTTTTTTCAAGAGTTTACTATTGTGTTGGATATCCTGGCTGCAGCATCAGACCAAGAATTCCATAATCTTGCATAGTTATATAGCATACATGAGTGTTTAAAATTTTAGGTCACACAAAATGACAATTATGCGTCTAAGATCCCTACCGCAGCTAACAAAAGAGCGGATGACCGTGAAGAGTGGATGAAACGGCTGAACCAATATTGATAAAACATGTCTAAGAACCACTTCTAGAAAACATGCTTTCAAATAAAAAAAAACCACATCCAAATCGGTTCATCCGTTTAACAGCTACGGTGCCACAAACAGAGCGGTTAAACTTATAACACCCCTCTTTTTGTTTCGGGGGTTAAAAAAAGAATAACAATGAGCCAAAAACTTTCGGGTTTCTTTTTGTTTATTTTTGGCTTGGATCGTATATAATATGTCAGGCCAAAAAAGTTATGAGGCCTTAAAATTACCATCAACATATTTAAAAAGCACGAGTAATTTTCAACAAAAGAACGAATCACAGTCTGATACATACATCTGCATAATAAAATTATAGACATTATATATAACATTACAAACATTACACAGAACATGACGTACTATGTAGTATTAAACATACACATCGATCGTTTTCACTGCATCACCAACTGTTCATCATCGTCTTACGACTTTCTTCATCTTTGATGACAATCATACCCTCAGCTATGACGGTCGTTGGCAAACTTGCAAAGTATTTCAGCTCTCACATTACTACCACATGTTCCCTTTTGATATGAGTCTGTATCATTATCTTCAGAATCTTCTCCTTGAAAGGTTTCCATCTTATTACGTTACTTAATTTGGGAGCAATCTGTTTCGTCTTTTATTATATCTGTGCTTATTAAATGTGAATGGGACTATTTCAGGATTACATTTAAAAATATATTAATATGAAATACGCCTATAATAGGTCCCTTAGGGCAATGATCTCCAGAGTAGGAGCAAGCACTCGTGGTAATGCTTGCTCTATCTGCTAGGTTCCTTTAGGTGGGTCTAACAGCGTACCTTGTCAAGAAATACAGGCGTAATATTAAGTAATAAAAAATTATTAAAAAAAAAAAAAAAAACCCGACTGCAAAAATATGAACTGAAAGGATGGAAACAAGATGAAAAGTAAACCAGTATCCTTTAAGTACCAAATATAAATAAATGCAGTCGGAGGCAACTAGGATGTTACGAACGCCTTAAAGTTTGCCTAGGATAATAAGGATACTACTGGTTTACTTTTCATCTTGTTTCCATCCTTTCAGTTCATATTTTTGCAGTCGGGTTTTTTGTTTTTTTAATAATTTGTTTTATTTTAAGATTTTTAGTGTTCTCAATGAACAAATTGTTTATTTGAGTATCGGTATGTTAATAAGCTATACAACATAGTAAGGTTAGCACGATAGGATAGGACAATTGGATCCTTTCTTTCATAGAATTCTTAACGTTAAAACTCCAATTTAATACCTATTTCTTTTACGAGTTTGTATATAATTGTATGTTATGGTTTAACTGACTAACTTCCATTCAATATTGGCATGCCATCAGTGCATGGCGGAATATATATTTACACAGAATCTTTTGTACCCACCACATTTATGCAAATAAACGATTTTGATGGGAAAAACTTTTACTATTTCTGACTTTTGTAATGGCCAGTCTGTTCATTATAACAAAAACTGGTCAATTGCGTGTCAGAAAACGCAAAATGAAGGGTTACGTAGTATACCAAATATGTCGCATGAATGGCGGTATTTTTTAATTGCGTAGATTTGATGCTAGATTTTTTTTAGAGCTCTAAGGGACCGTAGACCTTCGTATTTGATATTAATTTCAACTTAATACTTCTACGCGTTCCTGAAAAAAAGGGTCTTGACAGACAGACAGGCGGACGGACGGACAGACAACGAAATGATCCTTAAAGAGTTCCGTTTTTTATTTGGCACCATCTTGCGTTTTGATTTTGACTCCATTATCGTCGTCAGCGCCCTCTATAACCATGAAAACGACACCCATGATAAATAATTTGCAAATTTTCGGTAACGCCATTTCAAATTTTGATTTTGTCTCCATTATTGTTACCAGAGACCTCGAAAATGATAACAACGACACCCATGACGAAAAATCATCACAAAATCACGACAACCATCTTTTCACGCAGGTGGGTTCGCGCAAGTGTCTTTAGCAGAAATGTCATTCGCGCAAGTAAACCAGATCCGATGCATCAAATCTCAGTTGGTCTAAGTCTGTCATATGAAACAGCTAGGATCTATTGGCATAAAAAAGTGAAAGTTGCTCATTTTCTTGCTGGCTTTTTTTTTTTTTTTTTTTTTAATCTGTGAATGCAGATCAAAATGTCTCAAATTTTTAGGACATTCTTCTAAGACTGAATTTGTGTAGCTACAACGGTTAAGATATCCTTACTTCCCATCTTAAAAATCCACCCTGCATATGACATGTTAATTGACTGCTTAGCTCCATAAAGATATAGCGTGATGGTAATCATTTAAAAGGTTAAGTTAGGTAAGGGTAAGGTTCGGGTCGATGGACTGGACGACTCGGCGACCCCGGCTGAGGTCGTGGCGGCCGTAGCCAAAGCCGGCGGATGTCCGCCGGAGGACGTGCGGACGGGTGACATCCGCGCCGACGCTTCCGGGCTTGGCACGATTTGGGTGCGGTGCCCGGTGGCGGCGGCGAGCAAGGTCGCCAACGGTGGGCGTCTGTTGGTGGGATGGGTTGCAGCAAGAGTCAAGCTGCTGCAACCCAGGGCATTGCGGTGTTACCGACGCCTGGACATGGGGCATGTCCGGGCACGATGCACCGCTGCAATAGACCGCAGCGAGCAGTGCTATCGCTGCGGTCAGCCCGGCCACAAGGCAGCCCAGTGCTGCGCGGCACCAAACTGCAGCCTCTGTACAGCTGCAGGGAGGTCCGCGGGGCACAGGGCTGGCGGAAAGGCCTGTCGCGCGCCAGCAGCGAAGAAGAAGAGGGGAGTCATGGCTGCCGGGGGCTCTTTACCCCCCCCTCAGCCTGACTGCCCTACGGCCGACTCCCGGCCTGTGAATGGTGCGGAGGGGATGGACTGCGTCTAATGGCGCTGTACCATTTCCTCCAGGGCAATATCAACCACGCTGCCAGAGCTCAGGATCTCTTGCTCCAGAGCATGGCAGAGTGGTCGATCGACGTGGCTGTGGTCGCCGAGCCGTACTTTGTCCCCCCCAGGGATAACTGGGTGGGAGACCTGGACGGCTTAGTGGCCATCATTGGCGGGGCTCTCGTCAACCCGTCCCGAGGACACGGCTGGGTAGCCGCCCTCGCGGACGGCATTGGCACGGTTGGGGCGTATTTCTCGCCCAACAAGAGTCTCGCCGACTTCGAGAACTTCCTTGTCGAGTTGGGTGCCGTCGTGGGCCGACTCCACCCTCACCCGGTGCTGTTGCTCGGGGATCTCAACGCCAAGTCTGCGGCGTGGGGATCTCCGGTGACCGATGCTAGGGGTGAGGCGCTAGAGGAGTGGGCGGTCACGACTGGCCTGGTCGTCCTGAATCGGGGCTCGGTCCACACGTGCGTGCGGCAGCGGGGCGGGTCTGTAGTGGACGTCTCGTTCGCTAGCCCTGCTGTCGCGAGCCGTGTCCACGACTGGCGTGTCGCCGTGGAGGTGGAGACGTTGTCGGATCACCGATACATCCGATTCGACGTCTCCACCCAGACCACCGGCGGCCGTAGTCCATCGGCCCCGCGAAGGGACGGTCCGCGCTGGGCGCGTAAACGCATCGACAGGGAGCTTCTCGAGGAGGCCGCTATTGTGCAGGCCTGGATCCGGGAGTCGGCAACGAACGGACCCGTCGACGTCGAAGAGGAGGCGCTGTGGTTCCGCGGGGCGATGACGCAAATCTGCAACGCGTCCATGCCCCGCGTCCGCTCATATCTAGCGAGGCGCCAGGTGTACTGGTGGTCTACCGAGATCGCACAATTACGTGTCGAGTGCGTAGCGGTCAGACGCCAGTACACCCGATACCGGAGGAGACGTCGTCGGGTCCCTGACGAGGCCCTGTGGCTGGCCATCGGCGAAGCGAGGACGCGAGCCAGGGAGGAGATGTTGGAGACTCTAGACGGAGATCCGTGGGGGCGCCCCTATCGTGCGGTTCGAGGGAAACTTCGAGCCGCGGCGCCTCCACTCACGGAGAGTCTCCAACCTGAGCTGCTGGAGGAAGTGGTCGCAGCCCTCTTCCCGGCAAGAGCGGAACATACTCCGCCGCCGATGGCTTTGCCCACAGCCGCAGAGTCTGCATATGAAGAGAACGCCATCAGCGTCCCAGAGGTGACACAAGCAGAGATGGGGGCAGCCGTGACGCGGCTCCGGGCCAAGAACGTGGCTCCGGGGCCCGACGGGATCCACGGCCAAGCGCTAGCCCTCGCTCTGAAGGAGCTAGAGCCCCACTTGAGAGGACTCTACACTGCGTGCCTTGAGCAGGGCCAGTTTCCCACTTTGTGGAAATCTGGTCGTCTGGTCCTGCTCAGGAAGGCGGGGCGCCCTGCGGACTCACCGTCCGGGTACAGGCCCATAGTGTTGCTAGACGAGGTGGGTAAGATGTTTGAGCGGATAATCGCTGCCCGCCTCGTCGGCCACTTGTGCGGAGAGGGGCCTGACCTGGCCGAGAGCCAGTTCGGCTTTCGGCACGGGCGCTCCACCATCCACGCGATATCGCGGGTGAGAGTCCTGGCGGAGGAAGCGGTATCCCGGGGCGGGGTGATGTTGGCGGTGTCCTTGGACATCTCCAACGCCTTCAACACCCTGCCCTGGAGCTGTATTCGGGAGGCACTATCTTACCATCGGGTACCTTCCTACCTCCGCCGCATCGTCGGGGCTTATTTGGCGGAGAGGTGTGTCACCTATACGGGACGTGATGGCGGAAACCAGCACCGCATGTCGTGCGGTGTTCCACAGGGCTCGGTCGTGGGACCGCTCCTGTGGAACATCGGGTACGACTGGGTGCTGCGGGGCGAGCTCCAGCCGGGCGTGGACCTGACGTGTTATGCGGACGACACACTGGTCACGGCCCGGGGGAGCTCGTACAGGGAGGCAGCGTTGCTGGCGACGGCTGCGGTCTCACAGGTGGTGAGCCGCATACGTCGCCTAGGGCTGGAGGTTGCCCTCAACAAGTCGGAGGCCTTGATCTTTCATGGCCCCCGGCGGGCGCCGCCGCCGGGATCACACATCGTGGTCGGGGGGGCTCAAATCGCTGTCGAGTCCACCATGAAGTACCTAGGATTGGTGCTCGACAGCCGGTGGGATTTTGGCCCCCACTTCCGGCGGCTGGCGCCCAAGTTGTTGGGCGCGGCTGGGGCGTTGTCAACGCTGCTTCCCAATCTGGGGGGCCCGAGCGCCGCCTGTAGGCGGCTCTACGTGGGGATCGTGCGATCGATGGCCCTTTATGGGGCCCCGATCTGGGCGGCTGACCTGACGGCCGGAAGCATCGCAGTCCTGCGGAAGCCGCAGAGAGCGATGGCCGTCAGAGTCATAAGGGGATATCGCACGATCTCCTACGAGGCGGCTTGCGTACTGGCCGGATCCCCGCCCTGGGACCTCGAGGCGAAAGTACTTGCGTCACTGTATCGGTGGCGCGAGGAAGCGAGGGCGCGGGGCGAGTGGCTGATGCAGCGACATGTGGAGTTGCGTCGGTCACAGCTTCGCGCAGCCCTGGTGGCGGAATGGCGGGACAGGCTTTCACGCCCTACCGCCGGCCTCGCCACCATCGAGGCGGTCCGGCCGGTACTCGAGCCCTGGCTCGGGAGGAGGCACGGCTCCCTGTCGTTTCGGGTGACGCAGGTGCTCTCGGGGCATGGTTGCTTCGGGAAGTACCTGTGTCGCATAAACAGGGAGCCGGACGCGGTGTCACCACTGCGTTGACTGCCGGGAGGACACGGCGCGGCATACGCTGGCAGAGTGTGCCGCTTGGGAGGAGCCTCACCGTGCCCTCATCTCAGGAGTAGGCAGTGACCTGTCGCTGCCGGCTGTGGTCGAGTCGATGGCCGGCAGCGAGGAGTCCTGGGACGCGGTGCTGTCCTTCTGCGAAACGGCAGAGGGCAGATAATGCCCTCTTCCAGCCCCCCTAAATGGGTCCAGGGACGACGGACTCAGGGACGTCCGCCGCCCCCCATCACACTGGACCCGAGGTGGCGGCGCGTAGTGTTCCACGCGCGCCCCTTTGAGACGTCGCGGGGGGGTGAGGTGATAGACCCCCCCGCAGACTTGAGGTGGCCCGCAGAGGCGGGCCGGCACTAGCCGGGGATCACGGAAGTAATACTAGCTCCCAAGATCCCCGGTGCAAGTGTGGGAAGGGAACACCGGGGTGGTTTTTAGTCAGTAAGAGTCTGACAGGCCCCTCCGCCCACCCCAGGGCGGAGGACATCCATGAGGATTTTCCACCGCGGCAAAAAAAAAAAAGGGTCTGTAACTGTTTTGGCCAACTACTTGGAGGACCGGGTGGTCCTCCTCGCGGACAAGACGGCCAGAGTGAGGCAGTATGGTGCAGAGTCCGGTGTTCCACAGGGGTCGGTCCTAGGACCACCGCTGTGGAATATTGGATTCGACTGGCTCCTGCGGGGGACCCTCCTCCAGGGCACGAGCATCATCTGTTACGCAGATGATACCCTCCTCATTGCCCGGGGGAGGAACTTCAGGGAGGCGGCCATTCTGGCCTCTGCTGGCGGATCCTTAGTGGCTGGTAGGATCCGCCGCCTAGGGCTGAAGGTGGCGCTGCACAAGACCAAGGCCGTGTATTTGCACGGGCCTCGGCAGCGCATCCCACCCGACGGACACATTGTCGTGGAGGGCGTCAGGATCGGGGTCAAGGCCCAGATGAAGTACTTGGGCCTTGTACTCGACAGCAGGTGGCGCTTCGGCCCACACTTCAGCGGGCTGTCGACCCGCCTACTGAAGGCTGCGAATGCTCTTTCCTGGCTCCTCCCGAACCTGGGGGGTCCGAAGGCGCGATGCCGGCTTCTGTATGCCGGCATCCTTAGAAGCATGGCCCTTTACGGGGCCCCAATTTGGGCGGACTCCCTCAACAGGAGGGAGAACGCCACTGCCATTCGCAGGCCCCAAAGGGCCATTGCACTGCGGGTGGCGAGGGCCTACCGATCGGTGGGCTTCTCGGTGGCGTGCGCTCTGGCCGGCACCCCTCCTTGGGAGATCGAGGCATGGGTGCTGACCAGAGTGTACGAATGGACGGCGCGGCGTAAGGCACTCGGGGAGCCCCCCGCCGCAGAAGAGCGGGAGGCCGTGCGGCAAGAGGCGAGGGACGCAATCGTCCATCACTGGACGGAGGACCTCGCCACTGCCGTTTTCGGCCGCCGAACCCTGGACGCGCTCGGGCCAGTTCTGAAGGATTGGCTCGAGCGGTCCCACGGTTTCCTCTCTTTCCGTCTGGTGCAGGTGTTGTCCGGACATGGGTGTTTCGGAACGCACCTGCACCGGATCCAAAGGGAGGAGACCCCGTCGTGCCACGACTGTGGCGCGGCGGAGGACACGGCACAGCACACCCTCGAGGTGTGCCCGGCCTGGTCCGAGCTGCGCCGCGGTCTGAGCGCAGCGGTCGGGCAGGACCTCTCGCTTCCCAGCGTCGTCAACTCGATGCTGGAAAGCGAGGGGGCCTGGACAGCGGTCGCCTCCTTCTGCGAGGACGTAATGTCGCAGAAGGAGGACGCGGAGCGCGCGCGGGAGGATGACCCTCACGCAGCGCCGCTCCGCAGGCGAAGACGGGGCATGGGAAGGCGATTGTACGATCGTCGTCTTATGCCCCCTGGTGGTGAACAGCGGGAGACGGGTGCGGGGGCGCCTTCTCCTGCATTGCACAGTTCACCATCCACGTCGGGCGGGAATGACAGAGCGCTCGTGGTCATTCCTGGGCCCCTCCCCGATGGGGGGGGCGTGTCGGGCCCGCCTGCAAGGCGGGCGGTCGTCAGCGGGGGACTGGATGTTATGGCTCTGCCGGATTCCCAGTCCTCCTCCTTGCAGACGAGGTAGGAGCGCCGCTGGGTCGTTTAGTGGGTATACCGGATCTTCCGGGGAGTCCCACATACCCTTCCCATCCCCCGATGGGTGGGTATGCGTAATTCATTTTTCCCAGGGTCAAAAAAAAAAAAAAAGGGTCTGTAACTGTTTGGCTCGTCTTTTTACAATTTTCTGTAAACCTTAGAGGCATACAAACATAATGCATATCCGAATAGAATTTGCGTGATGCTAGAACATACATTCAGAAAAACAGACAAAAATTCTAAAAACTATATTTTCGGCATTAGAACGATCTCAGACCTCAAACCAATTATTTTTTTCAAAAATGTTCAATGTACAATTTTAACTTCGCTTCGATTTTGTTATTAAAGAAAATGTACTTTTTTGTAGTTTGTGTCAAAATAGTAGGTTAAAAGTGTTATTAAATATGTATATTTGGAATTGGCTATTTACTACCTTTTATTTGATACCCATATTAATATAATCACGAAATATTATTTTTTATTCCCCCTCTCGTTTTTGATTCGCAGGTACTACATTCAATTTCTATAGCCTATGTCACTTCCACATTTAAAACGAATCTAAGGATACCTCATAATGTTAAAATCCATCAAGGCGTTTAGCCTACAGAGCGTGCCAAAGAAATAGACATACATACATACACTCGAAAAACATAACCCTCCTTCTGGAGCTGTCGGGTAATAAAGAGTATAATAGGTTTCCTTCAACTAAATTCTGAGATGTTTAGCCTTTGAACCAAAACGAACTCGATAATTGACACTCACTAACATCTCTCAAATCCTTATTTTTGCCTTTCCTTGGCAAAACGTAAAAGCAATAAGTGAAAAGACAATGAACAAAAAAAAAAGGACATCCTTTTAATACTAACTCATAACGTATAAATTACTGCAATAAAAGAATTGTTGAAAGCGTTCCTTCTCACGGAAGAGAGAGATAACTTTTAAAATGGTCGTTGAAGGTTCTCTTGGGAAATCTTATAGCTGCGATACTTGGACTCCAATATAAATATTTCAAGCTGAGATGTGGATTTCGTGTACCTGTCACGTCAAAATATGGTATCTGCGAGACAATGTCGAAGTCAAAAGTTACAAACAGTTAAACTTTTAAAAATGACAGTCAAAGTTAACATGATTCTATTTTTGTGTTTTTAAGAACTGTCACAATTCACATTCTTGATTTAAGTTTATTAAAAAATACAGTTATTATTTCCTATGACCACACTCGCTTTATTATATACCTATAATGGACACATTTTCTTTTTATAAGTTATTCAACAAAGTCTATTATGCGAGCATGTATCATAGTTTTTCTCTAGACCCTCCCCGACCGTCATAAGCGATCTATCACAGCGCTTTCTATTTTCTTCCAAACATAAAAGCTAGATAAGTACCATTTTGTTGTAAACCCTCTCATTATTTTTCGTAAAAAAAGATATATTCTATCAATTTCCTTTACGCAGCTATATTTTCAAGGCTATGAGGCAATATGTGTCATATATTTTTTGTAATAAGGAAAAGATTTTTTTGGGAATATTGTCCACGTACCGGTTTTATATGAGAGTATTTTGTTTTGTTTCAGGTATATTTGATTTTTATCTTCGTTTATACCGACAATGGGCTGGCAGTATCATTTACTAAAAGGTATTGTATTATTTAAACGTACTCGTGTTTCGTTTTCGTTGAAATTTTATTCACTGGTCGAACTTCAGTGTCGAACGTCTTTTAAACTTATTTTATAAATTAGTTTTATTTTAGATTCTTTAATTTCCATTACGCTCAACTAATCACTCGACATAAGTAAGTCTATAAATAGTAATTGTCATCTTAAAACATTTCCTACAAAACCGATCACAATGTCGAAGCTCTCTGTGCTCATGAAAATTTACGATAGAGTCCAAAGAGATTAAGATTGACAGATAAAGTCCTTTCCAGCGACCGATCGATTAATGTTATCAACTGTATTTTAAAACGAAGACACAGGCTGAGATTTGGGTAAACTTTATAGAAAAAATAAAGGCAAAACGATGATTTATTTATTTATTTTTCATCTATTTTTGATACTGGGGAAAATTTATCGTTGTCAATCTAATTTTCAATCTAAATTTCTAAAATTCAAAGTAAATACTAACACGAGACTCTCGATGTGTCTAAGTTTCATTGATAACTTGGTACTTATCAATGAAACTTTGATACACACATTATGAAAATGATTTACTCCTGTAAATCATCATGTTTTACATAAATAATCGTGACATTGTCGAATTGTTTTGTATGAAAAATTAAAACGAACAAAAAAAAATATTGAAAAATTATTCATATGCCAGTTGATTCTTTGACATGGTCTCATTAATACCTTAGAGGTATGGGATATCAAAAGGAACACGTTATATTATGAGTAATTATCATAGGCAGGTTTTTGTAAGGTCCTATCCCAAATATCCGCTTGGTCGGGTTTCTCTTTTAAGCACCTAAGTAATTCCCAGAATCAGACCTAAATTAATTGGTTTCTATTGTGGTTCTGTGAGGGTACTACAGTGTAAAGTATATCTTCAATGGATTCATTTTAAAACCATTGTTATTTTAGAAGTGTTCCGACAGTTATTAAATTGACTTGATTTTTTTGTTGAACAAAAACAATATTAAACGTAACTAACAAAAACGTTATGTTTTTACTTTATCTTGTCAGTTATTTTAAAAGCTTGTCGTAGTCAATGAGCTGGCAAAAAATATAGGGATATTTTTTTCTTATATACCTAAACACTTTTTCCTCTTCGAAGGAATGACCCAAACTTATCTTCGTTTAACGGATGTACGGTTACAGAACTTTTATCCAAAGTAAAGCGACGCACACACATATGTCAGTAAGTCGGTCAACCCTTACAATGTTGCCGTAACAGTATTTATTATCACCTATCGCTAAAAATATACACAGGGTCATTTACGATACGAACCCATATAAAAAACCGGTCAAGTGGATGTCGGACCACGAACAATGAATGGTTCCGTAGTTGGGATGAAGGTTATCCCAAGAACAAACTTAACATTGTAGTTGAAAAACATGTTCCCCATTACATTACAACTGCAAATGTAAGTTTGTACGCACAATATTGAATGATTCACCATGTTATGTTAAAACCATAGACTTCTTGTAGGTTTTACTGTAATCTATAAGTGTAGAACTATTCGCTGTATTTTAAAACATTTGGCTCACCAGTTTTGGTAAATTAGTATCCATTTTCTTCGTTAACTTTGAAACGAATTATTTTGAAATTATAACACATACATACATAAACTCACGCCTTCTTCCCATGGGGGTAGGCAGAAACTATAGAACGCCACCTGCTACGCTCCTTACATACTCCTTTTGCTTCGCCTACGTTCATACATGTGGTCACACATGCACGCCGATTGCGAGTACTTATATGGTCACTATATGTCCTCCTAGGGCGTTCCTTTGAAATGATAAAAAAAAACATATTTACTTTCATTTGATATGTCACACGGTAAAACTTTTTTATTTCTAAATTTCCCCCAAAAGTGACCCCATATTCAAAATTCATTTATTTACGTTACACGTCCGTGTTTGGGTCACAAAATTCATGTGTACCAAATTTCAACTTAATCGATCCAGTAGATTTGGAGCAAATTGGCTGTGACAGGCGGACATACGAGTGATCCTATAAGGGTTCAGTTTTTTCCTTTTAATATACGGAACCCTAAGAAGACAGCCTTCCAAATCGCTAAACATCACAAAAAAGCCCTAGAAAAATGTTCAAGAAGGTTCAACTCAATCACATGGGGCACGGGGGTCTCTCAATCGGGCCTCGGTTGTGCCCCACAACTAAACTTGAACCTCTCACAACCAACAATAACTCACTGAGGCGGGGCGAGCATAACATGTCAAAACATTGCTTTACAACTCCCTCACCTTTACAAACGTTGTTATTAAGCTTTTCGGTCACGTTCAGATCCCATTTTTGTGAAATAATGTTTATGTTGTATTTATGGGATATGAATTATGGGAAGGTATCGAATAAAGATGGTATTATTGGAAGTTTCTACGCGAGCTACGAAGTCGTAGCTGTCGTAGCAGATTTGCTACGCTTTTGTAGCAGCAGCGCTACGAAAGGACCAATTTATTAATGGAACTAGCTTTTCCCGAGAAAATTTCATGGGAACGTACTACCGAGATTAAAAGTACCCTATGTGTTAAATCCAGGTAATAAACTATATGTGAGCCAAATTTCATCCAAATCCGTTCAACCGTTTTTGCGCCAAACCAGAACATACTCTATTCTCGAAAATCACTTAAACTCGTTTAACTTTTTTATTGGTCAAATGTATGAGCACCAAGTTTCGAGTTAATCGGACCCCACGTTAAGATTCTTCCATAGAAATTTTAATACAAACTTTGTTATTTATTGAACAACGTATTTTCGCCATGTTTTAAATTTATTAACTACAGAAATAAGATTTTTGCTGTCAAAAGTATTAATTTCGAGTTAATCAAATTGCGCATTCAATTTCTTCCATACAAACTTTATCACGCCTCAATCCCCCTTTAGGGGATTGTTTAGCAAAACGTTAAAGTACAAACTTTATCAGAATTAGAATTATTTATTTGTAAAACATAAGTTAAAGGTATTATAATAATTATTATTATATGTTCAAATTCAAATTCAAATTCAAATTCTTTTATTAAACTTACACATAGTTCACAAATATACAATTATGCATGAAATTTTACCAACAGAAAAATTATATATTATTTAACAGCAGGTCCCAAACTAGGCACAGCCTGTATCTTGGTGACCCAAGATGAAAATGATGTTGCGCTATGTTTTATCATTAATAATATACTAATAACAGTGAAAATTATATAAAGACATACAAAATTCACCTTATAAAACAAACAAATAATATCAAACAAAAGAAAATACATGCATGCAATCATTGGATTATTAATAGGTACAGTAGTTACAGTGCTATATCATTAGTAATCATCTAGGGCATAGGTAACATTTCTCAACTAATAATTCACTTACTTAGATAAGTATATTCATGCCAAGTTTCAAGTTTATTAACTCAAGGAATAACATTTTTCATACTAACGAAATCCCCCCCTTTTACCCCCGTAAAGGTCGAAGTTCCAAAAACACACTTAGTAACTATCTGTGTGCCAAATTTCAGCCGAATCCGTTCAGTGGTTTGAGTTATGTGTTGATAGGTCAGTCACTCACGGTTTCCATAGATAAAAGATAGATAAATAATCAACAACCATAACACACGATCTATGGCTGCTGGCAAATTCAATGTACCCAGAGTTACTAATTACTATGGTGACAGAACCCTAAAAAAACGAATACCATATTTATTGAACAGTCTGCCAGCTGTCATAAGGAGTGAAATGAATAAAAATTGTTTTAAGAATAAATTAAAAATACATTATTTAGAATTATGTTAAAGTGCTACATACCAATAAATAATAATTAGTTTTAAGTAAAAAGTTTATTGAGTGTATGGATAGAGGCTCACCGACCCCACCCACAGTCAAACCTCTACTACGTTTTTGTGGGGCTTAGTTTATAAGTTGTACAAAAAAAAACCGGCTTGCACACCAATGATAACAGAGAAGTGGTGGCCCAGTGATATCAGTCGTGACTTACGAGTCGTAGGTCGTAGGCTCGAATTCAGACTGGCGCTTTACTTTGTGTAAATTAGTTCATCACCACTGCTCTCAAACGGGTGAAGGAAAACATCGTGAGTGAAAAGTCCTAGAACCAAAAAAAACCGAAGACAAGTGACATCTATCAACCTCCACTGGGCCCGCGTGGTACATTATGGCTCACTCCTTCTCACAGAGGAGGCCTGTGTCCCAGCAGAGGGCACATTATAGGCTGATTATGCAATTAATTTCAGAAAAACCAATTAGTCTGAAATAAATTATCAGTTATGCTGGAAAATATATCACCGACACAATCATGTAAATATGAACACAATACATTCAACATTAAACTATTACACGCTAACAACTTATAATTGCTTATCTGTCTCATCAAAGCTAACAAGCCGAATTATCGCACCAAAAGCCGACAAATAGAAATAAATAAAACTATCTCTGAGTGGAATACCTCCATTTATTTACCGACATGAAAGATCAAAACAAAAGCTGATTGTTGTTATATATTAGACAATACATGTGGATAATGGCCTCATGTATCGGTACTGACCTCTGTCCGTTTTGTATCAATGAATGTTGATTGAGATGTATCACCGGTTTTTTGTGAAACCGGGTTTTTTGTGGAGCGGGGTTTTTGTATTCCAAATTGTAAGCTGATTCAGATAGAATGTTGAACTGGAATTGTCGGATTATGTGATTGACAATTGGGTTTACAAAGTGAAGTATTTATAAATAATTTGTAACTTTTGAGCATTTCTGGTGAAAATCAAATGTACCTATAACATTTTATGTTGCCCTAGACAGTTTGGTTTAGACTAATAAACATTTGCCACCGCAGCATTACAGAGTTTAATTTGATGGTAAATATGTTAAAATTTATTTTACATATGTATGTTTCATTTTACGATTCGAAGGTGCTTAACACTTTCTGCTACTGCAAATTATTTTTTTACAATCTAGACTAAAATATTCTGCGGTAAATTTAAATTCATTAAGAGTAATTTCAGGTTCTACAATAACCAAAATTATACAAAATGTTAGTAAGATCTTTATACTGATACCAAATGTAAACAAGAGCATACAGCACACATTTAGCTGCGGTATCATTAGTATAATAGCCACAACCGCTAGTTTCATAACGAGAATTGAATACTAAAAGGTAATTAACCCAAAATTGTAACTTTGCCTCGTACGTAAAGGAAAAATTTGGGCGTTCGGCCCCCAAGGTACACTAATGTTTTAATGAGTAAATCCTCATTTGTGTGCGAAATTAAATGGCGGTGTTGGGATTTTGAGGAGAGTTTTTGTTATATAAACAAGGAAAAGGTTGGACATTGTGTGTTGAAGGGTTGAAAGAAAAATATCGAGTTTCGTAGATATTTTAATGTATATATTTATGTGTTCGTATATTGTTTGCTTTTGGTAGATTGGGTTTGGCGAAAAAGTGTGTGAAAGGTGGCTGAGCAAACTATCATTTAATAAATTGAATTCATCCCAATAGGTAAAACTGGATTCATTCACCGAGCAGACCCACGCAGTTTGCATGAATTTTGTATGAATTTCAAGATAAACTTTATAAAGAATTCATGCGAACTTATTATTTTCCACTCTCAATATAATTTTTATTGGAATGTTTTTCTATGTAAACTCATGGAAATTAATTAAGCCGACAGACTATCGACTTAAATTGTCCGTATATACAAATCATAGCTGTCATTCTTGGACAGTTGTATGAAGTGGCTAAAACTCGACCAATTTACGTAGGTGGTCAATGTGCTTAACAATTAATTTCCCTAGCTGTACATACAACTAGTAGAAAATTGTCTATTCAAAAATCGTTAGATTTAACGTTACGTTTACTTTGCGCGTATCTGACAGGACCAAAGGAAGAATGGCAGGACTCCATGTAATCTGCGTGTCGCATTTAGACTTCGCGTAAATTCGTAAGAATACTCTCAAAAGATAGATCTCCGTGAAGTTAAGATAAAAGAGCGGTTTACAGAAAACAGCTGTTGTTTTGCAGAAAAGAGCTGTTCGATCAATTTATAAATTAAGTCCAAGACACTCTCTCAGAGAGAAATTTAAGGAGATTAATGTAATGACTGTGCCTTTTCAGTATATTTTAGAAAATCTTATACATAAAAATATAAAATAATAAATATAAAATTGTTTGAAAAATACAGTGATATTCTTAATATAAATACTAGAAACAAACATAAATTTGTTGTACCTACAATAAGGCTCAAGAAAATAGATGGCTCGTTCCGATGTCAATGTATACGCTTTTATAATAAACTTCCAAGCCACGTTCAAGATCTAAGCCGTAATAAATTCTAATCATACAACGTTGAATACAAAAAAGAATTCAAAACGTAAGTTGTGCCAGAAAGCCTTTCATACCGTTAAAGATTATATTGAGGACAAAAAGGCTTGGGATTGAACTGCTCCATTTTTTTCATGCTGAAGTGGTTTATTGTTATTGTTTGATGTTTTTTTTTTGGTAACTTTTATTATTTTAACAGTAACATTTAATGATTATTTTAAACACAATGACATGAATATTTAAAGTATTATATTATTTAATTATTGTGAATGTGAAGACTATGTGGGTTATTGCTTTTTTTATTCTTTGTTAGTTTTAATCATGGTCTGGCGGTTTGAGTAATTATGCGTCCTACCCAAATGTCCTTTCTTTAGTATTGATCGTCGCATCGTTGAGCTCCTTAATTGCTGCACTGACTGGTCAGGTCCACTCAATTTGTGTGGTTCTTTCTTCAAAAGACCATTTCAGACACCAATCTACATGGCCTTCACATGATCTGACCAAGATTATGTCTGGACTTTAAAAGAGACTGAGACCTCTGAGTTTGTTTCGGCCTTTCTTCTCAGAGTAGTTAGATAGGAAACGCCGACCACATTTAGTTTTTTAAATATGATTGACGTGTAAAAGTGTTTGCACAAACCTACTTACATAAATAAAAATCATTTATCTTATAAATATAATATGTTTATATTTATAAGATAAATGATTTTTATATAATTGCATAAAATTAAAAAACCGGATTAGTGTGTGCTGGACCACGCAGAATGAAGGGTTCCGTAGTTGGGATGAATTTATCCCAAAAACAAACTTAACATTGTAGTTGAAAAACATGTTCTCCGATACATCGATACACGCCACGGTCAATTTTCCAACTGCAAATGTAAGTTTGTAATAGCAAACAAATATTTTTTTACGTGATAAAACTACAAATTGGACCGTAGACGTATTTGATATTATAGAAACAGAAATGCCATATTCTCGTGAATATGTTCTGCGTTTAGGTATTGCAAATAAAGATATTGAGTTTAAAAAAAATATTTGAATCCTATTTTTTTTTAATTTGGCTTCATATAAAAAAACGCTAATGCATACAAAGTAAAACTACCCCCCCCCCCCCCCCCAGAATTATATCATATAATTCGTACATACAATGATTAATTCATGATTTTTTTCTTAAATTCGCTTCTGGAATTAAGCGTCACCAGAACTGCCATTTTTCTTTATTCTTAATACCAAAAGCCTTTCCGTGCTTTATTGCTGTCATCTTTTAAAAACACGATATGAAATTTAATTTCTCTACCGCCACAGAAAACATCAGGATTTTGACTATTTTGGTATTTCCTAAAACATTCACAACTATGCATAGTAAGACTTAATGAAGTAACTTCCTTTTACACCCAGACAAAATATATAAATGTTATTTTCCATAGAAGACGGAGGCTTTTTCATATTTATCACTACTTTACAACCCTTCCTTGTACCCACTAATTATCTTAACTTTCAGCCCGAGGGCTATAAAACACTGGGAATGTCATCTACCTTTAAAGGGTTCATAAATGGGTTATTGTGGAGAAATAACTTTTGAAACTGTCTCGACCTTAGAGTACTTGGGTCTAGTGGTGGCCACGGCCAGCTCAGTTTCGTATCATGAGATCTTAGATTTGATTCTAGGAGGGCGTGTCAGACGTTTACTGACAAAAACCCACCCGTATTTCTTCCGTTGCCTGTATGCAGGGCCACGATATCCCTTTCGGACAAAATTGCAACCCTGGCAGGCATTGGCCCTACCGGAAACCGTCAGTTAGTGCTGACATCACTTTGAGGCACGCGTGGGACACAACGCAGGCCTGGTCCTTATCGGACGGCGAGCTACCCATCGCTCACCGTCTGCAAGCCCGCGCCTACGGTGGCCAGGGAATCGGTCTGCGACTCCCGACGCCCGGGGCGTCTCCTGCGGCGACTACGGGCGCGAGGGCGCGAACCTTGCCTCTGCCTCATGCGTTCCGCCTCTTCCTTCGCGAGCATAGTATGCTTCGCAGAAGAAGGTGACGGCCTACCCTGCACCCTCGCTCCGAACCATGGCCTGAACCAGCGCCGGACCAAAAACATGCACAATTCGTGATATTGGCAATAATATTGTGTAGAGAATGGAATACAGTGCCCAATAAATTGCAGAGAACTTTAACTAACTTTAATAAGTTAGTGATTAAGTTTAGTATATTTTTGTGATAATTATCATAACATATAATAGTTATCTAAATTGCTATCGGAATGAATAAAAAGTTTTCAAAAAGTAGTGATAAGCTGAAAAGAAAAAATTTACGAACCTCGTCGTAGAAGTTAACGAAAAGTTACCTAATTTAACGAAGGTCTTGACAAAGGTAACATAAAAATAATGAACCAGAAGAACCAAGGGTATTAGTAAAACTGACGAAACTTTCAACTCTAAGCACCATCTTTCGAAGCCTCCAGAGTTTTTACTCGAAAATTAAGTCCTAGGTCAGAAAGTTTTTAATGAAAATTTTGTATTAATTAATGTAACCTGGCATGTTAATTTTGAAGCTGAAATTGTAGTTGTATCAAGATTGAGCCATTGAGCGAAGTAAAAATAAAGCTGAATGTTAATGTTCAAGTAGGATAAGAAGTAACAGTTAACGATAATGTTTGAGGAGCTTGTGGCTAAATAGTAACTGTCGCACGGGTCGATCGATCAGGTTAAGCTACGTTTGCCGCGGTTGGTTCGCGGATGGGTGACCATCTGTTCATACCAAGATTCCTCCGTGCCTCGGAAAGCACGTTAAGCCGTTGGTCCCGGCTGTCATTTGTAGATCTTTGACAGTTGTTACGGGTCGTCAGAAGCCCAAAAGTCTGACAACCAGTCTTACCAAGGGATATCGTGTTACCCAGTAACTGAGTCGTGGAGATCAGATAGGCAATCGCTCCATGTAAAGTACTGGTATTCAGCTGCATCCGGTTAGACTGGAAGCCGACCCCAACATAGTTGGGAAAAGGCTAGGCAGATGATGAGTTAACGATAATGTTTATGATTATAATAAAACTGCAATGAACAAACTAGGATAAAAAAAAACTTTTTTTCAGACAGTTAGGTTTCAGATAGGTTGTTTAGAATAAGAATAAGAATAATTTATTTGCTGAAAATATAGGTATTACCAGTTAGAGGTTGGTGGTTTAGGTTCAGTCCATATTTTGCCTGTTTAGGGCATGCAAATTAACTTTACATTATTACCTAATAGGTACTTATTTTATTAAGATATTACACGGAATATACGATAAAATATCTATTAGGATTTTTAAATAATGATAAATTTTAAGTTAAAATAAAATATACACACATAACAAAACAAAAATTCTTAAAATAATATTTTTCTTTAGGTAACAAATACAATTTATGTTAAATGTGTGTTTAATTATTAGACATAACAAAACTAAAATTCTTAAAATAATATTTTTCTTTGAGTAACAAAAGAAAATATGTTAAATTATTAAACCACAGCACATCATATTGGAAAGTAAACTATAGGAAACTTAAAATATTTTTTTTTCTTTATGTTGCAGAAATTCTTGTAAACTATAAAAACAATTCTCACTGTCTGTTGAATTGCCCCAGATTATTAGTCCGTATCTTAATATTGATTCAACATACCCACTATATGCTATACGGGCTGTTTTTTCGTCAGACACAATACGAAGTTTTCTTAATGCATACACAAATCTATTTAGTTTGCTGCATAAGTTGTTAATGTGTTGTTTCCAATTACAAAATTTGTCTAGAGTTATACCTAAGAATTTAATACTTTCTGTTTCTTCTACTATTTTTTATTTGTCTTTAATTTTAATGTTAATACTATTGGAGAGTTTGCTTTTGTACGTTCGAAATTTAATGAATTTTGTTTTAGATATATTTACACATAGGTTATTAGATTCAAGCCATTTTATTACAGACTGTACAGCTTCGTGTATTTTATTTTCATGAGTTGAACTTTAGTGATGGGTTAGTAACAGAAAGTACTTATAGTCTATATTAGTATTGTTAGTAAGGACTCAAACACAGCTTAATGACCTAAGCCCGCCCTCGAGGCTCAGTGTGCCCCATAGGTGACTCCACTACATGTACCTATACCTATTTCCACCCAGTGCTGTTGTACAGGACAGTCATTTTCAGGATGCCGTTCCGAGTGTTACGCAAACGAAAAACGGATGGAACTGAAAATGGATGGAACTTATAATCACTTACCAAACTATATTATTTAAAAATAAAACAATTTATAACTTACGAAGGTCACAATATTCATCCATAAAAATTATTAACAAAATGAATGCAAATAAATACTTTTACTATATCCATGTGGTAGAAACAATGTAGCCGCAATGCTACGCCGCGCTATTACTATGACGTAGCGTACAACGTAGCACATTGGCTACGGTAGCTACAAATCCGTGTTTTATAATCATTTTATTAGAAATAGCAACTAGTTTATTGTCCTGGTAATACAGTAAGCAGGTTTACAGGTTATCACCAAGTTGAGACGACATGAGTAGCTTAAAACTTTACCTACAGCTAGGTTACGAAATATTATTTACCAGTGAGCCCCAAACTAGACAGTAAGTCTGTATTTTGGGGCTCGGGTTACGAATTCAAGAGTGGAGACTATGGAGATGATTTCAGGTGTTGTATTGTATATCTGGAATGTTTAGGTATGTGTGGTGTGTGTGTGGTGTGTGAATATGTGCGTATCTTTTCCCATTGTGCGTCGTTTGGGAATTTTGTCATTAACATATAATGTAAAAACAGCCCTAAGAATACCTTTAAACACCTTAGATTCGCGTTCCTATTTCTTCCAGTTTAATACGTTAGTCGTATTTTGTTAGGTAAAACCAAGATACGGCAATTTTTTTTCGTAGTCTTAATATAAGTACCCTTTTTCTTTCGAACGCTTAATTTGTCATAGACGTATAAGGTCGTGCCGTATCAATGACGCGAGACGTTGACCTGTAAATAAATAATATGTTGGAATAAGCTTCCTAAAATAGATCTAGAATATTACTCTTTTTTCTAACCTGCCTTTGTTTGACGTTACGTGCTTGGGCTAGAAATGATAGTACCTCACGAATGTCAAAAGGTATATTCATTTCAGCCGAAAGACGTCCACTGCTGGACATAGGCCTCCCCCAAAGGGGGGGGGGGAGGGGGTTGCCATAATCGCCACGTTTGGCAGGCGGGTTGGGGATCGCAGTATGGTGTTAAAATGCATAGAGAACGCTCCACCCATGGGAAGAAATAGGATGATTGTTTACGTCCGGCATCACACGGTACAAACGCCTTTGTTTGACGTTACGTGTTTGGGCTAGAAATCATAGCAATACCTTACGAATGTCACTTTAGCTAGACCTGGGGCAGTAATGTAACTCTTGTGGTCTTCAGAGAAATTGGCATTTTGTCGTCAAACTACACAATGCATAAAACATCATCGTGTGATTATTGCTAGAGTGGAAAAATTTTGTTTCAGTGCGGTGAGTGGCAGTGTTCAGGTGCGGTTCGGTCAAGTGCTGTTGAAATCAGTGCTCTTAGTGGAATACCTCGAATTTTCTGTTCAAAAATTTGAAGTGAATCACTTTAGGTAACCTTATTTTTTTCTTAAGTTCTTCTGCGATCAGTCCCTGGACTACTCGTATGAGCAGATTTATTGCTGGATTTGATATTGCAGAGTGGTACCTTTAGCGAGATTTCCCTGTATATATTTCATGGCAGCATGTTCTAGTTAGCATTGGCAAGGTCAATTACAGCTAACCTTTTCAGCCGCCTTTTATGATCCGGCTTTGTAAGGGCTTTTGCCAAAGGATTTGAAAGATTTTGTAGGCGTGCTCTATAAGCGTTTTACCCAGATTTTCGCTTCCTGATGCACTGTGTTATGGTTAAGATATTCATGAACCTCGTTGTTTTTTTGTAAACCATGGTGTATTTGTGATGTTTTTAAGGATGACATTTTGAAATCTTTGGTTCATGTTAACGTTAGGGATACTAGTCGATCCCCATAGTTGGATGCCATTGCACAGTGGTTCCGCGCCCTAAGAGAGGCGGTCATAGGGTTTCGCGAAGGTAATGACTGTCGTTATCAATACTAAATATTATCATTATGCTTTTTTGTAATACTTCATGTTATAATAAAATGAAAAAACCGAATTTATGTTAAAAAACTTATTTTATTAGAATAAATAATGCATTTATTGTACTTGACGAAATACTTACTAAAATACAATAAAGGAATTGGAACTTAATAACTAATAAACTTAAATATATACATTTTTATAATAAAAATAAAGTAAATACCTAATTATTACCTAACTACAAATACAGAAATGGACAAAAAATATATTATTTACATGTTAATAGTTACATAATAGGAGCTGTATCTAAAATAATGTAAATCTAGTGTTTATTATATAACTATATACATTTTATTCTATACCGACAACAAATTCCACACCTCTTTAGATAGAATAGACTTCTTCTTCCGTGGTAACCTTCTCAAACCAGAAATATAAGGATCCGAATTAAGAAGAAGTCTATGTATCAAGTCGGTGTTTGTGACAACCCGGGACATTTTCCTCGTGTTGTCACGCCTAAATGTTTAACTAACTTATTGCAAGATTCGGCGGCCTCTTCCGAAAGCTCACCTATTGACAATAATGCGTGGTCAATTACTTCCGAACCATGAATGAGGACCTTATGTACAGACGAGGGCAGGTTGTACCATGGATAGGTAGCAACAAGCTTACGTGCTGTGTCTAGAGCATACTCTTTAAAAGCCACGTTATTAATTTTGTATCCCGACGAAAGACACTGCAGCAGATTATGACATCTGTCAATAAGGTCTTTGTCTAATCCAGTAATTTCCGCTGAAATAGCTGAATTAGAAACAAAACCTTCTGGCAGTGTTTCCATCGTTGGATGTGCCACTTCCTCCACTTCGCGGTTTGTCGACTATTAGACCAAGTCGTTGCCTAAGCTGTTGCTGGACATGTTGTTTTTTCTGTGCAAGAAGAGCTTTATCGTCTGAAGAACGCGCCTGCCATTTTTTGAAATCTAATTATAGGTAACGTGAATAAAATATTCTATGAATCGGATATGCGAGTGAAGAGGAGATAGTCCAAATTGATATTTACTACTGTCTATAGTTTTGCTACATGATTTATCTATATCATTCATGTCTTTTGGAGTTAAACCACAAATATAGCACCTACTACAAGATGTATCACTCAGAGCACTGCACACTTTACCATCAACCATGGTTAATTGTAAAGAATGCCGCACATTTATTTCACATTCATTGTGAGTGAAAGATGATGGCTGTAAACTGTCAATTTTAGTCTTGAAATAAGCTTCTTCTTGCACGGAAAGGTCTTTCGATTCTTTGGCAAATTGGAATCGAATAGGCCTACAATACCTGGTGCAGGAAGGGCGCGGGTTTTTCCAAACTATTTGGTCTGGGTCGGAAGTATTTGACTTACAAACTAATTGGAGAGGACAATATGAAGTAAGAAACATACTGCCATCATCCTCGATACCAGAATCACCAAAACACTGTTTATATTCGCTGTGCCCCGTACTCCCATCGAAACCCCATTTTCCAATTAAAACAAATTCTTTATTAAGGTCAATATTATTTAAAACGTGTTTTTGGGATTCTAGTATCCGGCAAGCAGTATGGTCTAACAATGATTGTAATTCTACTTCAGCCGATGATTCCGTGATAAACTCTTGCGATGGATAACACCGCTTCTTAGCTTCCAACACTTTTGGATAAGATTGTAATGCATTCGGTGATTTTGCATTAATGAACTCTTTCATCATAAGATACTGATGTTTAGTCAGTTTAGTCTCAGTTATGAGAGACAAGATTTCATCAGTGTTGAAATTTAAAGACGCGTAAGCGGCGTCAGATCGACTTGAATCATCCAACAAATAATTGATCGCGGAACTGTCTACTTTACTTAACTCTGCAAGCCTGCGGCGTTTTGATCTCTTGCTACACTCTTCGAAGTCCTTCCTGTGCTGATGCTGTTGAGTGCTCGTCGAAGCCTCTGCTGCTGGCCGTTGAGTGTCGTGGCTCCCTGCTGCTGCACAATTTGACAGAACGCAAACTTCAATTTCGGTCAGCCAGTCTCCGTACTTAGATACCATGCGAGATTGATTGCGAGAGACTTGCTTCCAAATAGCAACAAATCTAGTACAAAGATTAGCAACTCTTTTTTCTAAGTCATCAGCAACCAAATTCTCAACATCAGGCAGTACCTGTATCAGGGCTTGAAAAACTCGACGCCACCGTTGCAGTTCGGAATTGCTGTCCTTCATAGACAGCCAAGTATCTAGTACAAGCATTCTTTTAAAATAACACTCAATACTAGTACCTAAAACAAAACAACAAACAGTTAAATGCGGATCAAAAACAATACATATCTCGTAGCAAGTGCTACGCGCCCAGCCGCTCGGCGTAGACCCTGGCTGCACCTTACAGATGCAGCATGCCGCAAGTACTTTTTTAAATTCTAGTAGTAGAGATTTTAAGCGACATTTTTATACCTAATTCAATGGCACAAGTAGATACAAACATAAGTAAAAGCTTCAATATAAAAAAAATACAGAAATAAATACGCAAGAAATGCTGCGGCGTAGCACTCTATTTAAAAAAAAATGGTGTATTAAAAATGCAAAATAGTAAAGTAAATTAATAATACATACCTGTAACTTGAATGTCCATTGCAAAATAACAGGTCACAAACAAGTTCGATCTTGAAAACACGCGTCGCGTCTTAGGGTAATTAGCGCTTGGTGATAACACGGTTGATGACTAATTACATGTGTTTACTTCCGATGCCAAAAAAGGAATGTTGCGAACAATAGATTGCAAAACCTTTTATACCCTCAGGTAGTATGACAACTAGTGGGTAACTGAACCAGATATAATGGCTTAGCTCAGTCATTGCCATTGGAAGCCTATGACCTACTAACGGGACCACTGTGCATTGGTCCAATTTGGCTTCAAGATGGCGTTGCACACCAGTCGTACGTATAGTGTCTATCGGCAGGACAGAATTTCTTCCAAGGAGCCAGTAGGTATAGGTTCCTGTGTTAAATATTGAGCTGATTTCTCTTGGCTTTAATATGTGTGTCCGCCATGTAAACCTACGGTCAAGGTGTATGCCCAGGCACTTCACCGAGTCATTATGCGGAAGAACGCTTGGTCACACAGGTGGACTTATACCCTGTCTCAGACTGAAGGTAACCTGGGCTGGATAAGATACACTTGCTTTTATTCGCCACCTCCTCTTTAGCTATTTGTTTATGTTGTCTAGACTACTCTTAAGTATTTTGGATGAAAATTCAGGGTCTTTGTGGCTGGATTCTCCATAAATTAATTCTTATTCAAAATAATCACTGCTGGACAAAAACCTTTCTAACTGAATTCTACAACTAAATCAATACCAGATAGCATTCTATGTTTCCACAGAGCACGTAGACGCCTGGCGGCCGCTGCTACAGGCGGCATTGTCAACACTTTCATACCAAGCGTGTCGCCGTTTACTCGCACTACGACACAAATACGTACAGTAACTGACGGTTTTGAATGACGACGGTGACAGATGTTGTGCGCTCAACGCAACATTGGCGCCACGAATTTTATTATGACCTACTTAACTGCTGTCATTAACTTGTTGTGTAGATTTTCCAATCAGTACTATCCATACTTTATATCATATTTCTATTTTTATTTTATTGTAAATGCGGAAGTCCTCTGTCGGTCTGTGTGTTACATACTCACGCCTTAACGGCTGAACGGATTTCGATGAAATTTAGCACACCGTGATCTAGGTTAGGACATACCATATTTATCCTGCTAGTATGCTCTCTTATGACAATTTCCGACCTCCTCGCGGGTAAAGCTGCAGGCAAAAGCAAACAAGAAATTTATATTGAACGTCGATCATACATAATCATACAACTGGCTACATTATAATTAGCTGCCACCCGTCATTCACCACATGCATCATTTTATCCATTACTAGCTTCTACCCGTGATTTCGTTCACGTGGAAGTTGTAACACACCACGATATACAAATAACCGCCACATTTTTATAAAAAACAGCCTCGTTGGTCTAGTGGTTGCAAGCATTACTGTTGAGTATAAGGTCCTGGGTTCAATTCCCGGTCAAGCAAACTGTTACTGCGTTTTCCAACAGTCCGAAGTCTGGATTTGTACCCGGATAATGGCAATAGGGTCGCGCCCTATTAAATGGGACCTAAACATAACTGGAGAAATGTGGTTATGCTATAGGTACACCTCTGCTATTGATATGATGATTATTGAGTGATATTATGTTATTTTTATAAAAAAATTCTAGTTTTGGTGTCTGCAGCCAAAATATGCAGAGACTCGGGACTGGTGACGCCGGAGCAAGCGTCGTACAGTTGTCCGTGTGGGAAGCAGGACCTAAGGTCTACTCCGCAGTCTTCAGTAGCAATTTACCATTGCTAGCGAGCGAAGTTTTTCGTACTACCTAATGTTACAACACTGATACACCGACTGATGCACTCACAGATTATTTCTGACGAACGGCTATCACTGACTAACCAGTTCTCATTAACAGTAAACTTACATTTTTATAGACCGGCCGCGGCAATGAAGACTGGTTGAAAATTGGCAAAAAAAAATCGAATAAATACGCGTTATAATTTTATTTACTTTGAGAACCGAATTTAGATAGTATGTTCCTTGTGATTTCTGAAATTTTGAGGAAAAAATTAAGACCTACAGTCAGGGACAGTACAACCCCGGTTAAGGGTTAAGCCTTTCGAAGGGGTAACCCATTCAATGGGTTACCTTTATCATGATATAACCCATTGAATTGGTTTTATACTAGAAACCCAATGAAAGGGTTACATGATAACCCATTGAATGGGTTTTATACTTGAAACCTAGTGAAAGGGTTACATGATAACCCATTCAATGGGTTCTTTACCTACTTGAAACCCAGTGACATGAAAAAATCATAATATGTTATGTTATTTCGATATCCGCCCAGAACGCGTAACATGATCAATTCTATTCTACCCAGGGACCATTTTGGTTACCATTTTAGAAAAACCCATACGGAGTGGGTAATTTTGAATGGCTTAAAGTAAGCCGTTTCACAGGGTTACCCTTACCGTATGGGTTTTTATGAAAAACCCTTTCAACGGGTAACCAAAATTTAATTTAAGCCGTCCAAAACCCTTATCGTATGGGTTTTTGTTTAACCGCTTAGAAAAACCCTATCGAAAACCCTTTCAATGGGTAACTAAAATGGTCCCTGCCTACAGTACATTACTGCAGCGGCCAGCAAAAGAGTCATTGATGAAGAACGTGTAAATGTGGGCTGAGGGGCAGCCGAGGCACGCATACGTGAGTCCATAAATGCCTGGTTGCGGCCAAGGCTTTATATATTGCTTTTCTCAAATAATGCGTGGAAATTCAAACTAAGTAAATTATTTATAAATTCCAGATTCAATGACGAACAACGATCATTTTTCACGCGCCAATATGTTTATTTGTTTTTTTTCAATAAACAGCTTTCTATTTACAAGCCAGTTCGAAATTTAAATAAAATCTTTGATAAGTTACCTCCTTGGTTGCCATGTTTCGGAGTAAAAGATCCATCCATTTTTAAATTACACGATAGATATGAGTTTTCTATAATTTAATTGACCGCTAAACCACGACAGATATGGATTTTCATACAACTTTCGGTGGCCGCTGCTCGCATGTATTTGGCCAGTACAGCAATTTCGATTTATCTCGTAGAAGACTGTCAAAATAATGCTCTTTCCAAGCATGTTTGAGAAAAAAAATTAGATCGTTTAGACTTGTAGGGATATATTGCTATGACTTGTGTTTTCTTTCGTTCATAGAATTATTACCGCCACTTAACTTGCCGCGGAAATCTAATTATAACCTTTTTTATGTACCGGGATCCAAAACAAACTTCGGACACTTTGCCGTTTTGCCAAGGCTCTGTAGGCAATATAACGAAGTATCAAGGCATAATGAATTGGATATTACAAGCTAATTATCAAAGTTCAAAAAATACATAATAAAAATCATAGTATCCAATTCGTAATATTTTGTTATTTTTGTCTGTTGTCTTATATGGTTATTCTCTTTTCTTATTCGTTTGCATTTTTTTTATTATTCATTAGATGTATAATTCACTTGTTTTTTTTTCCTTTGTGTGTTTTTCGTGTTATGTAAGTATCTTGGTTTATTTTAATGTTTTTTTTTTCTTGTCACAGTTATTGTACCTAGTTTTTATGTAAATGATGTGGTCTCCTATTATTGGAAGCACACACTTGTATTCGTCCCTCCGATGTATAGTTGCATGTAATTGTGTTGCCTCTGTTGGAGATCCAATAAATAAATAAATTATGGTTAAAACTAGAATTTCATACCTTTTTATTAATTTGTATGTTACTGTTTAATTGACTAACATCCATTCAATATTTGCATATCATCAGTGCATAGCAGAATGTGTTTTTGCACTGAAATATTATATAAATGTACCCACCATATTTTACGCAAATAATCGATTTTGATTTTGATGTGAAAAGCCCCATAAAGATTTAGAATAGAATACTCTTTATTATGTACACCATAAAACAGCGTATATAGCGTGATGATAACCATTTAAAAGGTTAAATCTGGGACTATCTGCAATGTTCTAACCGTTTGGCTCGTCTTTTTACAATTTGAAATACACTGAATACAAACATAATGCAATATTGCTCACCTCCATAACAAATTGCATTATAATATAAAAGCCTACAGACTGACCAATAGGAACATGTATGCAAAAATTTAACAGAATCTATTCGGTAGAATTTGCGTGATGCTGGAACATAGATTCAGACAAACAGACAACAATTCTAAAAACTATATTTTCGGCATTAGAATAGATCCCAGACCTCGTAGCATTTTTTTTTCAATAATATTCTTTGTTCAGTTTTGAATTCGCTACGATTTTATAATATTGTGGCGGTATGTACGTCGCCACAGGCAAACTACGCATCACACTGATGTTACGCAAAATGCTACATCGCGCAATCAGTTACATTATGTAAAGAAAAAGTATAGTCAACCGCACATCAGTGCCGTACAACAATTGCACTATCGTCAATGTCAAATTGTTACCACTGAAGTGCGGTTGACTATACTCTATCTGTACTTTATATAACCCTAATAATGTACTAACGAATAAGCACAAAGAGTTTTTTACTCAAATAACCAGTAACTTTACTATGTTAAACTCGCGGTCAAAAGGCACGGTTTAGTAAACAAAATAGCCGTTTAAAAGTTTCACCGGGGGCCCCGGGTCCCCGGTTTCCTGGATCCCTAAGTATCTGTCGACTCACCCGCAGGACCCGCATCGTTTTGTCCATACTTTTATTGTTGATATACTTCTCTAACAAAAAGATGCTTTTAGTTGCATGATACAGAATATTTCAGGTTTTTGAAAACTGGTTCAAACAGAGGGAATATTTTGTCTTTGGCTGTTGAAAGGTATGATAACCTTTGTGTTGCAGTTTATTTTCTGTATTGTGTTGGTACATTACCAGTCGACAGCGATGCGGAGGAATTTTTCGACGCCATATTTTAATTTGTTAATAGTTTTAGGACGACAATATATTTTGTTTTTTTTTAATACTAAATATATTCGACTAAGTATAAAGTCTAGTACTTAATAAATGTATAAAGTAGCGTTTATGCAAATAGTTATAAGTCCTGTAACATAAAACTAATAAAATATGTTTTAATCCTCAATTTATTTTGGATAGTAAACATTTTCATATTTTTTAACACCTTAAGTCACGTCATTAACGCGGTGCCGTCAAATAAACGTTAGCGCTCCTAAAAAGTTTGGTTTGTTTTTTAGAGCCTCAGGAAAGCTTTTGGATAAAACTAAAAACAGCGACGGGATATAATGCCTGTTTCATTTTTGCAGACAGAATTTTAGAATAGGTATCTGAACTTGTGAGCTAGCATTGCCAAATTTAGTAGTATCATAATTACCCGACTGCGGCGAAGCCAAAAAAGGAGGGTTATGTGTTTGACCAGTATGTATGTATGTCCGCCCCATGTTCCCTCGTAACTACTAAATGGCTGAACCGATTTTGATGAATGACATGTCGTTAGATTCGTCTAAATGGCGGATTTTGGGCGTCTAAAGGAGTGTTTATAAAAAATCTCCCAAGCTGAGTGGGGTACCAAAACAAAGGGTTTTAAAAGATGATCATAAAAATATATACAAATTATAATTATGTTTAAATGTTATTTGGAATGAGAAAGGATAAATAAACTCTCCCGAGCTTTTGGAATGAGTGAGTAAGAGGCCGTTATCACCCGATTATAAATGGGTGAATAACAAATAGTGTACATTAAAAAAATCAAAAACTTCGACTGCATAAAAAGTGAACTTTAAAAAAGATGGAAACAAGCCTATTGCCTCCAACTGCATGAGACTGTTTTTAGTATTAAGTTATACACAAAAAGAAATGATCTAAATACCAACATCAATAAAAACAAAACCAAAGTCACCGACTTCTGAAACTAAAAGAATTTATAACTTTTTAGTCGCTTTTTTCACGTTCCAAAGCACAAGGCTTACCTCGATATTAGGTATCTTCCCAAACCCAGTGTAATCCTATTTCTTGCAAGCAATTTATCGCTATGTACCCTTATACTTTACGCCTTACGACCTAAGTCACAACTTTTAATCTCTTCAAGTTTTCAGTTCTTCAAGTGTCGAGAAACCGCAATTATTCTTCACGGCTTACATATCTTACTCTGCAAAAGTTTGTGGAGCTTAGATGAGCCCTAATCCAGTTGAGGACTATTTTTTGTTGTTTTAGGAGGCGGCGTTTCGAAGAAGTGACAAGATCAGGAGATTAAGTTGTCTGTTTGGCTTTTAAGAGAATGTCACAGTGTGCTTGCTTTTCAAAATCAAAATCATTTTTTTTTTATTTCACATAAACCATGGGCACTTATGAAACGTCAGAAGCTAGGTGCACGGTTCCAATGGGTCGTTTCCTATGGAGAAGAGCCGGCAAGACGGTTACTCTTTTAAAAAAAGTGGGCTTTAACAATGTTATAAATTACAGTGTTAATAGGTATGGGAGGACAGTGTAGGCCCGTCAACAAGTACCAAGTACTTAACAAAATAAAAGATAGTTTACAAAGCTATAGTCTACAACGTTCTCATATTCACAAATTAAAAAAGAATCTATATAAAATATTACTAAAATAATAAAAATAAAAACCTACATATTTAAACCAAATGACAACATTGTCATTACAACTGTAAAAAAAAAAACTGAATAAATATTCTGTCCACAAGTCACTAATAAATATTTTAAATTAAAATTGTAGGTTATGTCAAAGTATGTAAAAAAAAGAAACAAAAATCGTAATTTAGGAGCAGTTAATAGACGTTCACATAGTTATGCCGTTAATGAGGTACCAGGGAAGCCACATGTGCAGAAAGAATTGTTGCCAAACTTTTTTGTCTTCAACGTAGTCCTTAATCTTATAGTATGCTTTTTTGATTAGGCCACGTTTGATGTGGGTTTTGAACTTTCCATCGCTAAGTTCTATAACCGACTTTGGCAACTTGTTATAGAAGCGGATACTGTTTATAAGAAATGACTTGCTTGTTTTAGTTAATCTAAATTTGGGTATCACAATTTCATGTTTACTACGTGTATTTATATTATGGAAATCGCTTCTTATTTTGAAAAGTCCAAAGTTTTTGCGAACATATAAAATACTTTCTAAGATATAAAGGGAAGGCAGAGTTAGTACATCAATTTCTTTGAATTTGTTTCTAAGGGACTCACGAGGACCCATTCCATAGATCGCGCGGATTGCCCTCTTTTGTAAAATGAAAATTGAATCTACGTCAGCAGCCGATCCCCACAGCAGAATGCCATATGACATATTACTGTGGAAATAAGCAAAGTATACTAACCTAGCTGTGGCTATGAAATGAGAAAGCTCTAATGTGGGCACCAGGTTTCGTTTAGGAGAAGAATTATAAAAAAACTGACTCGACTATTACAGGCAGATTCGTTGGTCCAGTGGTCGAAAGTGCTACTGCTCAGCGTGAGGTCCTGGGTGCGATTCCCAGGTCGGTAAAAGAGTTATTGGGTTTCCTTATGGAAAGGAATTTCTCAGAAGCAGCCCGGAGTCTGGATTTGTGACATATTGATGGCAATTGGCTCGCCCCCTATTATTACATGGGACTTAAACATAACTGGAAGAATGTGAGTGTACACTAAAGGTACACCTCTGCCTAACCCTTCGATTGTAAGAACACTTTGTCACGTCAACAGAAATAATAATATTTTAAAACTAGATGAGGTCGGATATTTAATAAATATACATATCGGCTATTAACCCGTATAAAAAATTACCGTTTTATTACTCTCTGACAAACAGGCTATACAAAAACACACCATATGCGATCAACTGGTTTTCATAAACAATTTGTAAATGCATGAATGCACGTTATGAAAGAAGTTTGTTCAGAATTAATGTCTGTCATTTCGAATATAAGAAATTTTTATCACAAAAATAATGAAAATTACGTAAATTATAGTCACACTTCCGTTGTACAGTCAAAACAAACCAAAATGGATGAAGCAGGTACCTTTTACTCTATACGTGTGCGGCTGTGTGCGTGCGTACATTTTTAATTTAATCACAGTATTCTCCCACAATCAGTATAACTAATTTAACATAATAATGTTAAAATAAAATTCCTCCCCACATACTTCAACTGAATGAGACGAAATTCAAATCTTGTATAAAACGCACACTATGCAAGCAGCCGGGATTACTGTTTATTTATTTTTTTGGTTTTTTTTTCAATATTTTTATCACGGACGCTTCTGACGTTTTGCATCGTTCTCACATGTATAATTTCAACATGAATGATGTCACCAATACTTTGTATCAAAATTTTAATTTAAAAGAGTGTCCGTGGAGTTTCTTGCCCGTTCTTCTCCATAGGAACCTACTACTCTTCGGAATGGGCAACTAGCTTCATGTTTAACTGACCGACTCCTTGACAATTCAAAAGTGCTATAAATAAACAATGTTTTATACATAATAGGAATAGTTTTTTTATTTTTTATTATTATGGATAGGTACAGTCCAGTCTTAATATATGTTCATGTTTGTTTTGTACCATTAAACCAGAAATGGTTTGTATTGGTCCTCATATTCGCTATTTTAACATCAGTCTTTAATCACATAATTAACAAAATCAAATAATGTAGGTACATGAATATTATTTTGCACGTAAGTATTTAAGCCGGAAACAAACATCTATCCGTAAGTGCGTGATTCATGTAATGTTTCAAATCTGAGCTGCTCGCTACTGAGCCGCTCATTAGAAGACCGGTTCTAGTCAACGTAAGAAAAAATAAATCTAGGTAATAAAAATAAATAAAAGAGACGCATCTTTTATTTATTTTTATTAGTGTTTTAAATTTGAAAATTATTTTATTAAACTAAGTTATTTAAGTAGTTGTAAGAGTATTTTTTGTATTTTTGCGTATAGTTTTTTGAATTTATTTCGTTGTAGTTTTGTGTATATATGTTTTGCTTGTAGTTTTGTGTTTTTATTGTGATTATAACATAATATTCTAATTAAACAAACACCCCGTTTGGTGGTTAATTCTTTCGTTAATTCCGGGACATGTTGTAGAACCAGTTAACAGATAGATGACCACACAAACATTTTACGCTTAAGACTAGGATACTGTTAGCAACTTTTCTGTATAAAAGCCTTAAAACGTTAACTTAAAAACGTTCGAATAGGTCATCATTCATTATAACCGCACCGCTTCAGCGTAGTAACGGCCCGGCATCGCCTCGAAAAAATCCACTCACTTGTCACCAACGCACCGCCAGCAAGACGATCGCTCGCTGCTGGAACACCATCCGTGAGGTGACAGCTTGTTGTTCACGCGCCGCATACTAGTAGGTAACTCACCGTTCACGTGTCAACGGCTTGTTTTCAGCTTGCAGACCGGTTTGCGAACATTAGTGAGTGATCTCGCTTGAGAAGCACGCGTTTCTACGTTATGTCTCAGTTTACTTTACGCGAACTGGCAATCATAGCTATTGCACTCGACGAAGAAGAGAATAATTGGCTAAAGAAAAAGGAGATATTGGGTGCATATCATCAAGATCAAAGGCCCACGCGTTGGCGATGAGAGGCCCACGCGTTGGCGATGATAGGCCCACGCGTTGGCGATGAGGGGTCCCCGCGCGGACAGCGAGCCGCCGGCATGCATAGTTGCATACTGCTTGCAGGCGTGTCTTCGCCGGGGAGCGTGCTGCTCGCTTGAAGCGCATGATCACGTTACGTGTGACCGCTCACAGGCAGCGAGCTGCCCGCGAGCTGTCCACTATTTCGAATTGTAATCATAAAATATACTTTAATGGATTTCATTTAAAATCCTAAATTGAATGACAAGCTATTTTCTGTGTCGGAGCGGTGCTGTTATAATAAGTAATGACCTTAAGTGTCCTTCTCCATTCAAGAACAAGAAGAACATAAAATTAAATAAAGTTAAGCCCTAAAGTTTCGCACTTGATTACCAGTTACAGAACTCAGTATACTTTTGTAAATTCATTAGCAATTTTCACACAGATTAAAATACCATTGAAACTTGAATATTACTTAGAAGTTGTTCTGTTCTCGAGATGAACGTGAATTAACTTTGTTATTGTATAAAAGATCTTTTAGTTTCTTTTCCATTTCAGCTCACAAATAACAAGATATTTTAACAAAACTGTAAAATATAACTATCAACAATTCTCAATAACTAAATTTCTATAACTCTGATAGTTTTAGACATAAATAGTCGAATTATTCTATTTCTATTTTTGTGGTATGGCAAGCAAAGCCGGTGTCGACTATTCTGCCAATGTCTAAAGTGAGTTGAGAATACAAGTGTGCATGAATATAAAATAATAATAAAACAATTAGATGAAGAAAAAATTAAAAACTAATAAAACTCTTCGATTGATTGATACTCGTACAGTTGAACACAATGTAGAGGACTGAAACAAACAAAAAATTAATAAATAAATATTATAAATGTTAAAACATAAAATATACGCATACCACACCTACATAAACGTAATAGTTCATAACTTTATGTTATTGTGACGGATGAAGGTCATCAGCGCCACAAGCAGATCTTGAGAGGAATATGTTAGTAAGGAGGAAAAATTAGTCAGAAGAGGGATCTTAAATTTAGGGAGGCGACTATATAAATATAAAGGTGGAATGTTGTTCAAGCACTCAAAGAAGATGTGATCCAGAGTGCCCTCTTCCAATCCGCACTCGCAGAGAGAGGAGTCCCAAACACGGATTTTGCGCAAAAAAAACGGGAGTACCTACAACTAAAACCAAAACGAATTCGACAAAGAATGGATATAACAGTTTTGGAGACTTTTTAATTCACTGGAGTAACCTGATATGTGCTAGCTATCACTTTGTGTAGTAAAATGGTGAATATTATGACTTTTACCCTTATTATTATTATATATTTTACACTTATATAAATCGATTAAACTAAACGATCACCATTGCAATAAATATGACCATTTATTACACAAAATGGCAGGTAGCACGTCATGTCAGATTACTCCAGTGAATGAATAATTCAACTTTGGCAATTTGATCTGTTGTCAAATCTTAAGCTAATTGGTTGTTTATTTGATTAGTAATTATCAATGGGTAAACCATGATGGTACGACAAGAAATGAAAACAATGGAAATACTTTGAAACGATCAAACATCTAATAGTAGTAGTGTGGGACGCCCAGCTAGATGGACCGACGACCTTAAGAAGGTGGCTGGGACAGACTGGATGCGGAAGGCGGAGGGCAGGGTGTTGTGGCGCAGCCTGGGAGAGGCCTATGTCCAGCAGTGGACTGCGATAGGCTGAGTTGATTGATTCATTGAAACACCTAATCCAAACATTGAAATTTTAAAATTATCTGTTCAGACCATTGATGTAAAAAACTTATTTTAATAAATAAACCAATGGTTTAAACTATCTAAATAATAGTAATGGGCCAACCATGGGTTTTGCCAATCAGTAGAAATTACTAGTGAATAATTGGCCAATTAATATGTATTTTATTAAATTATTGTTTGTAGACTGGGAACGATATTAGGTCGATAAACGAAGCTTAATTTACTGCCATATTAACGTCCCACCCTTTATAGCTAAGATTTCATTTTGACAGCGGAGACTTGATTAGGTTTTCAAAAACCTCTAAAAACCACACAAACATTCAGAAACATAAACGTGAGTGGTATAACATCTCCAGTAAGTAGCTCCAGGTAGTCACCAGATGCGGCTGCATATTAATATTCTTGATTGCAAGCACAGTTTCTCATAATCTGTGCTAGAAATCAAGTTTCTCCAGTTAAATCTTGGAATAACTGACATCTCGTGGATAGTAGCGCAAATCTGGAATCAACTTATCTTATCATCACGTCTGTTTTCCGCAAAGGATTAGATTGGAGGAGTACCTAAAAAAACTAGACTTTAATTGTAAATTAACCTAAACTAATTTGTACCTAGTTAACTTTTGGGTGCAAAACATAACACCTAAACGTTAACTAGGTACAAATTAGTTTAACCGTCGTGTGAACTTTGCACGAAAAATACCCTTCTTCTGTACGAACCTCACTACACAAAGTTACGATAACCCACTGCCCTACTTCACACTTGCCTTCCTAATCTATAGCCACCATACATCATGGGCACAAGGAACCCCTATTAAAATTAACATAACAAAAAATTTCACTGTCCATTACTCGGTCGCCGATACCATCACTCACAGGCGTCGTTATCGTGCCGGCCGCGTCACGCACCCGTCACGCTGCCGACACGCCGCCGTCACGCCCCCGCGCCGTTGAACGCTACGTGAAATGTGAATTTTGTTAGTGCCATCCGTCATATCGGAGTGACGTTTTTATTTTGTAAAATAAAATGTTTCCAATGTAAGGACGTGGGTAATTTATTGGATACAATTGTTGGATGGCGTGACATAAAAAAATGCTGTTCATATTAATTTGCTTTGGTCACTCTCTGGCGCAAAGTTTTGCAAACTTCTAAACACTAACCCTCTATAAATGTTGCGTAAATTAAGAGACGCTTAAACTTCAAAATGTATGTTTTAAGCAGATGCTTATTATTACTTATATTTAAGCAACGTTTAAAAATAAAAGGGTAGATTGCCAGTTAAAAACCAAGTTATTATCTCAGAGTATTATTATAATTTTAAGTAAAATGGTAGACAAACTTGCGATGAACAATAGTGAAACTATTTCGAACAGTTGTTTATAAACACCATTTATTATTTCCAACTTTAAATTAAAATGAGAAAAGACAGATAACCTACTATAACTCAACTAGGAGACTAAACTAGCCAAATTTATCAAGCCTCAATCAAGACTAGACTGAAACCACAAGAAGTCTTTATAGTTTCTAGAAAATTATTCAAGAGTATTTAGAAAATCTTAATAATTTTGCTGGCTACTGATTACGTGATTTAAATGGAAACTTTTCTCTGGCTTAGTAAATGGTTTTAATAAATTTCAAATGTTTAACTTTGTTAATATTCTGCTACTAATCCTCGTTTGCATAGTTAGACTGTGGTCGCTAGAGTGATATAGATCATTATATTCGATCGCCAAGTCGCGAAAATCCATAATGACGGTCGATTGGAAAATAGTATCATCCCGGAGTCTATATTTGTAGACAGGTAGCCTCACGGTACGGTCACCCTCATTCAAGGTACTTCTAAAATAACTGCTGAAATGTCGGAGTACCATAGACCCCATATTGAATCATCATAGTACGTGAAAAAATAAACGCCAGAAACAAAATATTTTCCATAAAATGTTACCACCTTGTCATTGCGAACCATGCCTTATCCGCAAAGAAAACGTTATAAACGTAAACACATATCCATCTCCTCACAAGCCTTCAGTGTCACCTGCTAAGCTAATATGACTCCTAGTAGCTTAGAATAAAGAATGTATTATTATTATTAAGCGTAAAATGTATGTCAGGCCGTACTATATGGGTGTCCATTTCTCCTGAAAATTATGTCATTCAGGAAGGACGACCGTGGAATATTGTAAGGTTTATGTTCATTTTTAATGAATTGCTGAATGGGATCTTCTAGAGAGATCGAGCTTTTGTTAAGCCCAACATAATCAATTCCTATAATTAGAAACGGTGCGTTTTACCTGCCAATTGCAACTTCAAGAAATTTCTAATAGGATCGTCAATATTATTACTGTACGAGAATATAATAATACAATTGTAGATATGTGTTTTGCTGATCCTTTCTTCTTATCTGTGTGATAGGAATACGTTCACATAGATTTAGTAAAAAATAATGTAAGTAAAATTCTAAGGAGTCTATACAAGGGAGTCTTCAAAATAATAATGAATTAAATAGTAATATTTCTGCAATATTAAAATTAGTTTTAAGTACTTAGAGTAGGTACCTACTACTGATGCCTTCATTTCTCATGTTAAATTAAAAGCAGAGACGGCGTTAAAAACCTAACCTAAGAAGCAGTCTGACGAAGACTTGATAATAATTGCTCTAAACCCTAATAATTCATATAAAACAATCTTTTTCAAGTGCCTCCTCAAGTAATCGTAAGTGCTTTCAGGTCATTTCACCTCAAATTTGATGATACGACCTAGCATAGTTATTTCACCTCAATCATGAATCTAGCACCAATAAATGCTAATCGCAAAAACCTTTTTACAAATTAAACAACCGACTTCCAAAAAAGCACTAAAACGCGAAAAATAACTTTAATTTCGGTAGTAGGGTGCAAAAACAAAAAATCTGATCCAAAGACACTGACTTCCGAAATTAAAGTTATTTTTCACATTGTAGTGATTTTTTGGAAGTCGGTTGTTTTATTTGTATTTTTTTTTATAGATAAAAGAATAGGTAGTTTTAAAACACAATACTATTTGCACATAGTTTGTTTCTTTCCAAATTTGCTTTAAAGTTATTTTAACCTTAGACAAAAGACATACAAGAAATACTACTAGTCATATTTCAACACTTCCACAGCCAAAAAGATCTAAACTTACCAAGAATCTTGCCAAAAACTACAGAAATTTCTTTGTCTATAACCAAAGCCAAATATACAGAGACTTCAAACACCACTTCTCATTCGAGTCGGTGAAAAAACAATAAGTTTGCACATTTCAAAAAATTCTAATTAAAATTAAAATATAAGGAACACTGGGCAGAGGGAAACAAAACAGGGGTTTAACTGACTTTGATGAATATGTAATGGTTCGAAATTGGAAAGATAAATATTCAGGAGCATGGTGTGCACACCGCGTTCACTGTACATAGGTAGGTACAACCAAATTACACATTCACGGCAAACATAACGCATATCAACAAGCGGCAAACGTTTGAAAAACACGAGGATGTAGAAGTGATAGAAACGCGGAAAACAGTTTAAATAATTCTGATGTAAAAAACGTAATATTTTAACTGAGAGACTTCAAAAGATTTGTGTCAAGTGAACACAAATATGTTAAAGTTATTTTGCAGCCATACTTATTCGAAAAATTCTGTTTACGTAATTCCGACAATCGCTTGCATATATGCATATCAGAAAACATAAGTAACTATAAAGCGTTCTATTTGGAGAAAATGTGACTTTACAAATACACAAACTAACTCATTTAACTATCATATAACTAATCATAATTTGTAGAACCCGGATACCCAAACTGAAATCCTTCGTATATTTCAGGGTCTAAAAAGGGATTAAAAAGTCCATTTATTTAAATTCACAATAAAGACTCTTGTTTGAGTTTGGCGAGTTCGCGAATTGATATTAACAAACATTCTCTGATAACAATTCTATTAGACGCGGAAAAGCGAAAACGTTTGTAAATAAGCATAGAATAAAATATATAGTCATATAACTGACACCTAGGCAACACCTAAATGGAATAAAAATCCAACAGTGCAGAAAATTTAGACGCAGAATGTAGGCATTAGATTAAAAAAAAAAATCCCTTAGCAGTTTTACATCAACCAATGTCTTTACCTACATATCTATTTAGTAATGGTTGAACGGAGGGAAAAATGAAGTCATGCATGAGGAAAAAGTTCGCGAGCATGAACAAATACGGATGATTCTACAGCTTACATAGGATATGGAAAAACATCGAGCCATTGTTATGCCATGAAAATATACGATGCGGATATGGATTCGACCGTCGGTATTATCATCACCATCATTGGCAGCCCTGGTCCACCCACTACAGAGTATAGCCCTTCTCCCTCCCGATCGTCGGTATACCAGCAAGCAACATACGACATTAAATTTATCTTTCAACATAATTATTATTATTTCGCAAGTCGCATAACATCTAAAAGTCAAAAATAGAAAACACGATAAACATAACGAAAATGCTTCCGAAGTCACCGGAACACAATAATACCGTTTCGAAACAAAATATTCCCAAAACACTCAATAGAATACAGCTAATGAAAGCTCTTACAAAATATAATAAAAATAAAGTAAAAACTTAATCTTGTTCCTTATAGAACCATTTAAAGTGAGTGAAGATTTCATGATATTATTATGGCATAATAGAAGAAAAATCTGTGGGTTTTATGGGTACTTTATTAAAGAATTTTCATATCAGCTTTATGTTCACATTGCAAGTTTTCGCATCATAGTGAACAATGAGACTGTAACATAAACGAAATCTGCACTGCCTTATAAATATTGGTTTTGTAGAAGTCTGAATGTTGGCAAGGTTATTCAGTCATCATCTGCATACATCGCTGCCTCTGTTACGTTTTAATTAAAAACACATGATTGATAGCTTAAGATACAGCTACGGCAAGATACTGCAGCATTTCCATCAACTTATACTACAATTCATAAGCTTAATTATAACCTAATATCCCTGTACCCATAACCGTCCATTTCCAAAATAAAAATCATAACAGTATGCCCACCATCGCTAACATCATCGTTACTAGCCACAAAATATATTTTCGCTCCCAGTCGCATGACAACAACACATAACTTTAAATTGACGGTATGACAGCTACACGTCTTATCTCCAGCCGAAACATCACGATACATGCCATTTGTTTTATTGGGCTGGCAGAGACAGCCTCGCAGAAGCATAAAACTGCTGAATCGGAAACAACTGATAGAAAAAGAAAAACGAAGCCTAACTACGTTCAAGCGGGTTCATTGAAAAGGATTCGGTTTCTTTATGTACTTTTTGCCCCGTATTGTTAGATAGTTACACTTGCAAATGTTTGTGATTCTCGTCACAAAACATTGTTTTGTTGTGTAAAACAATACTATCTCGTTTGTATTTTTGTTTTGTGAATTCATATGCAGCTGTAATTGAGTTCATATTGTAATTAAAAGTTGTATTCAACTTTGAAAACAATGCCTTTTAGATTTTCATCAAATAATGTGAAATACACACTGAAGAAAGTTCCATTACATAATTTATTTATTTATAAAGGTACACCAACAGCTTCTATAAAGTGTGAGTCTTGATGAATGTGCACAAATCGAATTACGTCCAATCAACCAATACATGTTTTTAAAACGCATGTCTAGTTCTTGTCTTTTATTTTTGATGTGGGCTTTCCAGCGCAGTTTCGCGTCAAGAGTTATGCCAAAATATTTGGCTCTGTTTGCGTATTACACTTGTTGACCATTTATGAAGATAGGGTGGTAATCACAATTCTTGTTGGTGAAATCACTTCAATTTGAAGTGACTTTGATTAATTCAGTTTGATTCTCCATTATTGTGCCCAGTCATGAACTTTATAATATATCATAAGTACTCTCGTAGAGTTGTAACACGTACCTACTCGTAGATAACAATAGCCTCGTCATGTTAATAAAAGCAAGTGTTTGTCGGAAAACTGATAACAAAGAGAGATAAACAGATGTACCATGTGAAAGTGATTGCCCTTGAGGAACACAAACCGAATTAAACAACAATTTTAATAAGAAGGCTCCCAAACGAAGTTGTTGGATGAAAATAGTGGTTTCTGCAAAGATTTACTGAAGAACAAACAGTTGATGCTTATTTGCCTGAACGAGGCCGAAAATAAATAGTAATTTCGAGGAATTAACTGGATTTGTTTTTTTGTAAGATGTTTTAATCACGTGAAATTTTTTTTTTTTATAGGTTTAGGTACATTTTTTTCTTTAATTTGCTTTTTGTTATACATGAAAATAAAAGCCTGCTTTTTCATTAGAATTATTACTTCATTTTGTTTCACGGCCTCACTAGCATCAATTCTCACATGATATTCTATACTTATTCTAATATTGAAAGCATAAATAATATTATTAGTACGTAACAGTTTTCTTTCACAAATATCGCAGATAATTTTACCAAACACTGAAGAATATTGTTAATTGTTAGTCATTGAATAAACTCTCAGAATAAGTTAATACGAAATGATAATACTGCTTATAAGAAAATTTGTAGTGAATTGCATTTTTGGATGGATTAACGTCTTTATCATTAAACAAATTGTAATTATTTTGCTCATATTAACTTAAGTATTAAACTATGTTATCATGTCTGTGTTTTAATAATTTTCATATTATCTTAGCTATTTGTAGCGGCCAGAGGCCCATGGGCAGCATAAAAACTCTGACGCCAGGTTAGTCACTAACCACATGAAAAGGAAAGAAAATATTTGTACAAACGTATCTATAATTGTTTTAATTGAAATAAACTTCTTAATATTTGTGAACAACTTATTTGTTTTTGTTATATTACATAGAAAATAATCACTGTTTTACAATAATTTACATTTTTATCGAGTTTATCGTTAATTGTTGTCTTAATTTTATTCGTAAACTGATTCAATAAATTATATTCTGTTTAACGGTACGTTGCGGTTTAACTCGCTCTGCACATACACCACTTTAACAATAAATTTGCTATAATTTACTACCTCATAAATAAAAACACTATTTTGCACAGAACTTTGTATCTAGCAGTGAAAATATACCGAAATTCTCTTTTCGTCGCCGAAACAAACATAGTGCGAGCAAATTGTTCAGTGCCATTTTATTTGCTACACGCTTTGGGGTGTAAACATATTCGTAGGTATATACGTGTATATATGTTCTCGCTAGGAAGCAACTTATTTAGAATAGAGACATGCATTCTTCTAGATACTACATATTTAGGTTTTTTTTTTTTAGTTCGTTTTTAAGATGTCAACAATACTGCATCGGGGGTCGAGCGGATTTAAAAGTGACTCCTGAACTTGGGGTTCTGGTTACAATATCCGGGTCTGGTAAAGTTTCATTTGTTGATTTATACTTTATTGTACACCAAAACATACAGAACAAAAAATAAATTAAACAGTACTAAACATTCAACGGTCGGTATTTACAGTAGGAATTTCTCAGTAGGAATTGAATGCTATAGATTTGCCCCCATGGGGACTTAAACATAACTGGCGAAATACCCCCATTATTATATAATAATATACTGGGTGCACCCCTCAGCATACCCTTCAAGAATTACTGTTAGGCATATAATAACACACATAATGTTTAGTTTTAAAACAACTGGGCACTTTGTGGGAAATTGATCCATTCCCAATAGTTTTACTACTTTATTGTTGGACAGAAACGAAAAATGGAGGTTATGTAATATATGAAGAAATATATATACCTAACTATTTACTATCTGCCTAATTTGTTCCATTTCCATATTTATTCGGGTCGACTTCTATTCAAACCAGATGTGGCTTCATATCAGGACCTATTTCACACATAGGGACTGCCGTTAGAATCCTAATTCCCACAAGATCTCCCAGGCGGTTCCGATATCCGTAAGTTAGACCTTTTGTCTGATATTAAGGCTTGCGAATAACCGTAACGATTGTAATAAGTATGCGTATGCCAACACCGCGAATTTCACGTAATCTCCAAGGCGGAGTTTTATTACCCCATTAATGGCCCTTTCTAAAATCTCTTCGTGTTCGAAGAGCCTTTTGCAGAAACGGCCCCAGAAAACAGTCCCAAATATCTGATAAAATCTCAGTTACCTTTAAGAAAATGAAGTTCACATAACGTCCCTGGAGTAAATTATCAAATTAGATTGTAATTGCCCCATGAACACGCCAAGGACATAAATCCAAACATAAATCAAAACCATAACTGTATGTCATATCCGCTAGTTGTATATGTCCGTTTAACCACCATGGAGATAGTTCAGGAGTAGCTATTCAACAAAATGGTACGTCAGAAAATAAATCATTAGTTGTTTTTTTAGGGTTCCGTACCTCAAAAAGAAAAAACGGAACCCTTATAGGATCACTTCGTTGTCCGTATGTCTGTCTGTCTGTCTGTCGATCTGTCTATCTGACTGTCTGTCGGTATGTCAAGACCCTTTTTCTCAGGAAAGCGTTGAGGTATCAAGTTGAAATTAATATCAAATACGTAAGTCTACGATCCTTTGGTGCTTTAAGAAAACCAAGCTTCTATGTCACCGCAATAAAAATAACGGCGATTTATGCGATAAATTTCGATACTCGCAAATAAATCAAAACCTACAGGGTACTTCCCGTTGGCCTATAATCATGAAATTTGGCAAGAAGCAAGGCCTCACATCACAAGCAAAGGGAAAAGTCCAAAAATTGTTAATTTGTAGTTTTATCTCACAAAAGAAATACTTTTAGCGAAACAACACAAACTACAAATGGTATGGGGAAAAAAAAATAAGTTTAAGAAACTGTAACCCGACTACGGAAAAATAAAAGTATGAAACAAGAAAATATTTCATACAGAAATCAAGACATAAGTGCCAGGAACAACTACAAATTTAAAATGGCATGCGACGCTTCTTTGTAGGTAATACCATTATTTAATAAGATATGCAGGGTGGGTAGATTTGGGACCCCTTCTTTTTGGATAATGTTTTTTTTACTAATATGTTTTGGCATATTTTTTTGGTATAATAATTTTTTGCCATAATTGGTTTTGGGATACAGTTGATTTTGGCATAATTGTTTTGTTGGATAATTTGTTTTGGCATAATTTTAATTCGCATAATGTTATTTGACGTAATTACTATTTACATAATAGTGATATGGCATAATAAATTATGGGAATACCGGAAACCAAATTTTGGCTGTTTTTACGTATTTATTTTGAATTTTCATGCAAATGATTTAATATAAATAATTTTACAAAACTGTCTTTCATGAGTATCTTATTTGTATTGAGAGGTGGGCCCACTATTACTCATTGTCCTTTTAATTAATTATTTTTACTTTTACTTATGTCTCTCTATCTTGTCTACCTGCGTCATTTGGGTTAGATGAGGTTGTAAATATGAAAATTAGGTTAACTGACCGTTATTTAAAAAGTACCTGCGTCAGATACCATCTACTGGTATTGAATCATTTGGGTTAGGTTAGGTTAGAACAATGACGGTCGCTGCCGGCCGTGGTCGAGTCGATGGCCGGCAGCGAGGAGTCCTGGGACGCGGTGGTATCCTTCTGCGAAACAGTCGTGTCGCAGAAGGAGGCTGCGGAAAGGGAGCGGGAGGTCTCGTCCGCTCACCCGGCCCGCAGCAGGCGCACCGGGCGTCGGCAGAGGGCAGATAATGCCCTCTTCCGGCCCCCCTAAATGGGTCCAGGGACGGCGGACTCGGGGACGTCCGCCGCCCCCTATCACACTGGACCCGAGGTGGCGGCGCGTAGTGTTCCACGCGCGCCCCTTTGAGATGTCGCGGGGGGGTCTAACACCTCACCCCCCCGCAGACTTGAGGTGGCCCGCAGAGGCGGGCCGGCACTAGCCGGGGCTCACGGAAGTAATACTAGCTCCCAAGATCCCCGGTGCAAGTGTGGGAAGGGAACACCGGGTGGTTTTTAGTCAGTAAGAGTCTGACAGACCCCTCCGCCCACCCCAGGGCGGAGGACATCCATGAGGATTTTCCACCCCGGCAACAAAAAAAAAAAAAAAAAAAAGGTTAGAACAATGACCATTAACGCGCCCTCGCGTAAAGACCCCTCCGCCCACCCCAGGGCGGAGGACATCCATGAGGATTTTCCACCCCGGCAACCAAAAAAAAAAAAAGTTAGAACAGTGACCATTAACGTACGAAGGCGAGCGAGCGGACCGAGCGTGCCGTGGTAGCGGCCGCCGAACGCCATATTCCCTGTATTCTTGGTGAATCATTTGGGTTAGATGAGGTTGTAAATATGAAAATTACGTCAACTGAACGTTATACATATATAAAGAACATTATACAAATTGAAAAGTATATGAAATTAACGTTATACTAAATGTTATTAGAGTAAAATAAGGTTCCATGAGTATAACATTAGATCATATGGGTTATTTGTTTTTATAGCATATGAAAATTATATCATGTGAACGTTATTTCAAGTGATATTATACTATCTGTTATTATGCCATATATTACACACCATTTGTATATAAATGTGTAGTAGTGTCTAACATTATAGGAGTTAATTATTATGCGTATTTGTTATGCCTATAAAAAAATATGTTAATAAACGTATTAAAAAAAATATATATATATTTATGCTGTTGAATGTTATGCTTATACATTATTATTATTAGGGAAATTATGCTTTAAATTTTTATGCGTAAGCTGTTATGCGTAAATATAATTAGGATAAACAAAAGTATGCCATGTTATATTATGTCTTACAATTTTATGCAAATGGATTGGGAACCGGTAGATTCAGATGTCCGGGAGTATATTTGGATTTTCTTATGGTACACGATAAAAACCGATGATGAATAGATGGCCGATGGGACCGAAAGGTTCTGGAGTGGCGATCGCGTACTAGAAGACGTAGCGTTAGAAGGCCTCCTACAAGGTAGACCGTTGACTTTGTGAAGGTTGTCGGAATCCGCTTGATGCGGGAAGCATAGAACCCGTCGAAGTGGCGGTGCTTGGGTGCGTATGTCCAGCAGTGGACGTCTTTCAGCTGAAATGGTGATGATGAATGACATAATAAAGCTTACACTGTCTAGTTAGATAAAGTAAGCAACCTAAATTATTTAATTTAAATAGAAAATGTTAAGGCAGTAAACATTTTAGTACACAAAAATAGTGCACAATACTGCGGCCTAACGCAAGTCTTAGCAATGCACCAATTGAAATAAATTTGAAATTTTTATTTTGATCTGAATATAAATACAATTAATGTCAAGTGATTCTCACAAATTAAACAAAAAAACAAAATGGTTATCCATGAATAAGATTCAAAGCAAAAAATAGTCTCATTAAAATAATAAGATCCTTGATTCTTTATTTAGAAGAAATCTGTTCCAAATAATACAATTTACTTATGTAGGTAGCGAATGAAGACGGAATTTACTTAATTTAAGAACAATAGACATTAACCGACAAATTTAAATGCTGTTCGTTGGTAAGCGCATCACTCCAGAACGGCTGCACCTATGTAGTTGGAAATTTTTTGTTTTAAAATGTTCATAATATTCCGAATAAGGTTTTTAGGGAAAGAAAAAGAATACTAATAAAAGAGCATGCAATTGTTTCTCTGAAAGACAAATAAATGCCTCTTTTTGTGCAAAGAAGGAACTTAGGACAATAATTAATTGTTGACCACTTTACAGGGTGAACTGTAATTTGACTTATTCCTTCCAGGACGTGATAGTGTGGCCTCTTTGCAACATTTAAACACCCCATAATTATAGTCTTGGCCAAAATCCATGGGATTCGAGAAAATCCATGATTTGTGTTTCTGAAAAGATCTGAAAATTCGTCATTAAATAAAAATAATCTTTACTCTCAAATTGAATGGCCATAAATGCTATTTTGTTTGGTAGTGAATATTAACAAATCTTTCAACGTAACTAAGTGTTCTAAACATCAAAGAGTTGAAAGAAGAAAAGAAGTTAATTCACAATTTTTAAAATCATCTATGCACATGAACTTCGACACCATTTATTTCAAAATTGTACTATAGTCTACAATCTCTCAAATTACTTAACATGATCCTCCTTTATATCGAAAATACAGCAGCATTTTATTTTTGAAATAAATATTTTGGTATATATAGTTGAGGATTAATGGTACGATGTTTGATGAAAACACGATCCCATAAGATTTTCTCGACAAAAAAAAATTACAATGTTTCCTCCTAACCGAACATAAATCGCTAATATTAAAATAAAAAAGATAAAGAAATATAAAGTAGATACTGTTTTTTTTTTTTGATTACCATTATTTAAACTCAAAGCATTTATTTCAATTAAACCATTTACATGCAGTTTTGAATTGTCAAGAAGTCGGTCAGTTAGAAATAAGAAGCTAGTTGCCCATTTCAAAGCGTAGTAGATACATATGGAGACAAATGGATAAGAAACTCCATGGATACTCTTTTAGATTATAATGTTACAAAAATATTGTTTTATCTTTAATGTTGAATTTATAACTAAATGTGAGGACGATGTAAAAAAACGCGTCTGTAGTAACTACAGCAAATAGAAACAAACAAAAAAACGCATATCAAAAGTCGTTTAATTAAAATAAACCGTGGCAGCTAAGAGATGACCAGTCCCAACTGACAGCGCCCGGTCACGAACATGAGGCAATGGATCAGCACCATTCAGCCTAACCATTTTGGAGGGAGCTAACTGACCCAACACGTCGCGACGGTGAGTTCGCGTGGCTTTAAACTACTTCGCACGTACGTATAATCTCTTAATTCTTTAACATACTTCGTTATTTTTGGCTTTTGACAATTTATAGTATTGTATCATGTCATTAGCCTGCAATGTACTCTTGAACATGCTCACATAACATTTTTTAACTGTTTATGTAAAAGATCAAGAAAGTCAGTCAAGGTTTCCATACGATATTTTCATATACTGAAATACGGTAAAGGAAATCATCGTTTTTAGGGTTCCGTACCCAAAGGGTAAAACGGGAACCCTATTACTAAGGCTCCGCAGTCTGTCTGTCTGTCTGTCCGTCTGTCACCAGGCTGTATCGCATGAACCGTGATAGCTACACAGTTGAAATTTTCACAGATCATGTATTTCTGTTTCCGCTATAACAACAAATACTAATAAACAGAATAAAATAAATATTTAAGGGGTTCCCATGAAACAAACGTTCTCGTTTTTGCTCGATATTGATAACGGCAACAGGTAGACGCTTGAAATATTCACAGAATATTAAGTTATATATTCACTTTAAAAATAAATAATTGAAATAAAACAAATATTTATGGGGGGCTCCCATACAACAAACGTGATTTTTTTGCCATTTTTATAGATAGTACGGAACCCTTCGTGCGCGAGTCCGACTCGCACTTGGCCGGTTTCTTTTCCTTTTTATCTCTTTCTTAGTTAGTTTTAATGATGGTCTGGCATTTTGAGCACCTTATGCGGCCTAACCAAATGTCCTTTTTTAGGGTTCCGTACTCAAAGGGTAAAACGGGAACCCTATTACTAAGGCTCCGCCGTCTATCTGTCCGTCTGTCTGTCTGTCTGTCTGTCTGTCTGTCCGTCTGTCTGTCACCAGGCTGTATCTCATGAATCGTGATAGCTAGACAGTTGGAATTTTCACAGATGATGTATTTCAGTTGCCACTATAACAAAAAATACTAAAAAACAGAATATAATAAATATTTAAGGGGGCTCCGATACAACAAACGTGATTTTTTCGCTCGTTTTTGCTCGATAGTGATAACGGCAACAGGTAGACGCTTGAAATATTCACAGAATATTTAGTTATATATTCACTTTAAAAATAAATAATTAAAATAAAATAAAACAAATATTTAAGGGGGGTTCCCATACAACTAACGTGATTTTTTTGCCATTTTTATACATAATGGTACGGAACCATTTGTGCTCGAGTCCTACTCGCACTTGGCCGGTTTTTTTTGTTATTGTTCGTCGAATCGTGAGCTCCTTAAGAATTGAGTTGAGCTGCACGATTACTGACAAATGCTTGCGTATATTGGACAGGTCGACTCAAATTTGTGTGGTTCATTCCTCAAAACACCATTTCAGACACGGATCTACATAGTCCTCTCCTGATCTGATCAAGATTATGTCTGGACTTTAAAAGAGACTGACCCCTGAGTTTGTTTTGCCATATCTTCTCAGGAGTAGTCAGATAGGAAATGTCGACTCCAAACAGCTTATTTGTTAATATGTTTTTAATTTGAAGTGTAAAACTGATCAGGACATCCTATTTACAGAATAAACGATTTCATTTCATTCCATAAATTTTTGTGACGCAAATACGGACGTGTAACGTAAATAAATTAATTTGGAAAATAGGGGTCACTTTTGGAGACAAATTAGAAAATTTTAAAAATAAGTTTTGCAAACGGTACCGTGTGACAAATCCAATGGAAGAGCTTGTTGCAAAGATTTCAAATTTATATTTTTTTTATAATTTTCAAATAAATACTTTTAAAGTTATTTAAGAAAATAGTTGATTTATTTCATTATGTCCGAAACTACTGAGCAAAGTCAAAGTCAAAGTCAAACCATTTATTTCAAATAGGCACATAAGAGGCACTTTTGAACGTCAAAATTTCCAAAAAAAATAGAATTGATTCTAGTTGCCCCTTCCAAAAGGTAGTTTTGTATGGAGAAGAATGGGCAAGAAACTCCACCGGTACTCTTTTAAAAATGTTTTACAATATTTTGTTTGATTACCTAATGCTAAATTAAGATCTTTAATCTGTATACAGTGCAATGTACTCGAAATTTGTGGTAATAAACAATTTATTTATTTTATTAATTATATGATTATATGTGAAGACGATGCACCTAGAATAAAATTACTATACCATAATAGGTAAAACGAATTAAAAACTAAGCAATGAAAAATAACTTAATAAATAGATACATGGTGTTCACATATTTACAAACATCATAAAAGTATGTTTTTCTAAAAAAATAAAAAATAAGTCAGTGTGTGAGTATAGGTTATCACAGAATGTAAAATCAATATCATAAAAATAACAGATTTTACCATAAAAATAGCAACCAGTTTGATTTTATCTAGACTCTAGATTGTCCTATGGAGTTGGACCAGCATGTTTCCAAGCATTCCTGTCCTGGATATAATCCTCTAACTTGTAATATGCTTGTTTACAAAGTGTACTTTTAATATGTGTTTTAAATTTTCTCTCATTTAATTTCAATATATCACAAGGTATTTTGTTGTAACATTTAACACAGTACCCCATAAAAGCTGTATGTACTTTAGATAATCTGAAAAATGGTTGATCTATTTTATCTTTATTTCTGGAATTAAAATTATGTAATCGCTTATCTTGTTAAAAATATGTAGATTTTTCCTCACATACATAATATTTTCATAAATGAATTGGCAAGGTACCGTCATAATATTAATCCTTTTAAATAGTTCCCTAAGAGATTCGCGGCGACGGAGATTATAAATTGCTCTGACAGCTCTCTTTTGCAAAATAAAGATGGACTCAATGTCAGCAGCCCGACCCCACAGTAAAATGCCATACGACATAATGCTGTGGAAGTAACTAAAATAAACCAAACGCGCGGTTTCTATATCTGCTAGCTGTCTTATCTTTCTAACAGCATAAGCGGCCGAGCTTAGCCGCCAAAAATTTTGAGCCTAAAATTTCTATCTAAACATATAAACGTTACTTAGCAGCTTAGCGTTATTCCTGTCACTGTTGCACAACTGTCAAACAACAAGCGCAAGGTAGAAGCGGGAACATGACTATCTAAATTAAAGCACTTGCTAAGTGAAGATGATAGATCACGGCCTGAATCCTATGCCTTGCTGATGAATCTTGGCCGTCTTGTAGTGCGGTGTGTAGCCGGCTGTAACTGGCCGGCCGTTGCGAGCTCTTGAACTGCTAGATTTTGTATATATTTGCTACATAGAAAAAAATAGTAAGGAAATTATAAAATGTGTTCTCACCAAGTACTAAAAAACAATAAGGCCTATCTTTTGGTATAACTTTTACATGGTTTAACGAAGTAATCTCTTCAAGGTACACGTTTTAAATAGCGATTTGGTGTCATCTTTGTGATTTTTTTTATCGAGCCAATTAATTTAATTCATGTTTCTATCTTCACACAGTGCTTGATAATATGTTCAATTTTCTTAAAATATTTTTTTTTTGCGCAAAATTTATATTTTGCTAGATTTACAGAGGTTTAAAAAAGTTAAAAAGTACCTACTGCAACCTCGCCTTATAGACATTATTCAATCTTGTCTAGGCGAACAGAACTCAGAGTACTAAATTACTTAATCACAGGAACAATTATTTAATATAATCGAAGCCATTCTTGTTACTGGCAAGGGTCCAAGAATGGGGCATCGGGTCTAACGTTCAATAACGAGGTGGGAAGATGCCTTAAGTCTTTGTTTGGAGAGAGAGAAGATAATGTTACACTTAACCTCATAAAATGAAACTTTTATGAGTAGAATATTTTCTGTACATAAATCTTCAATTACTTTTTTTCTTTGTCAACTTTTTCTTTTTTAGTTAATGATGTTTTTTTATAGTAAGAGCAAATATTGCTTCGTGTATTTCCTATTCTAAAAGGAACGCGACTTGAGCCTAAAATAAGTAACACCTTACTTGAACCATCCAAACTCAAACTCATAGCATATATTACAATTAAACCATATACAGGCACTTTTTAATTATACCTACGTCAATTTGCCATTATAGAGTAATTTTATACAACAGTCAAAGAATTTGGACAAGTTGTGATTTTAAATTTTAACCTGAACTTAATTGAACTAGCTTCCCTTCCAAAGTTTATACACCATTTTGGGCTATCCTCATCAATCGATTTAAGTCCCGCATTCAGAGACGTCCATCACGTTAATGAGTCATTCGCTTACAATCACGTAAAGGGTCTACTATATCCCTTTGAGTGGGTTTAACTGTTTACCAATGGGAGGCTCGCAATGACTTTCCGGGAAGAGCGTTTGACCAGTCACGTTTATTAGCCAGTGATTTCGTCCTGCTACTTATTTGAATTTATAATAAAATGACTATACTAATTGGAAATTAATTTATGGGTAATTAAATAAGGTATGTTTTGTCTTGAAATTAAATAGCCTACTTGAAAGTAAATAAAAATACATTTCATGGCTTATTTGAAACGTACCTTTTTGGCTTATTGTTTTTCTTACGTATATTTTATTTTTACATACATTATGTAAATCTCCTGATTAATGAAACAAAGATTAAGTAATAAATACTATACAGTTGTAAACATTATTAAGGATACCGGTACTGACAAAGTTAACAAAAACACCAACTCATCTTAATCCCAGGAAAGACACGATCAAAAGCATAATATGTAGTCCTTACATGATTAAAATCCCGAAATGTATCATATTTTTATTCTAAAACCGCGGTTTCACGCGATAAAACCTGTACGTACCTACTTCCAACATTCCGGCCCGTTCAGACCAAAATGTGATTGAAAATATTAGGGTTTGAACGTACCCAAAGTATAATTTATTTTATTAGCGACTTAGCTTGCTTCCTGAGTTATATTTAATGTTGGATTTGAAATAGGATGTTGGGTAAGGTTTTCGTGTACCCAAATAAATAAGGGTTACTTTTTAGATTGTATGTATTAAAAGATTATGGTGAGATTATGAATGAGCTTTGTGGATAAAGAACGGTTTTTGAAAATTCAAATTCAAATATTTTTATTTGTAAAAATATAAAGAACATAGGTAAACAAAAAAGTACAGATTTCAATATTAATAAAAATGAATGCAATGTTTTGCAGTCAACGTCACACAAATATGCTAATTCTAATTTCCAATTAATTAGTAATAAATACAACAAAACATTGAAAATTAATAAATAAAACTAAACTATACCAATTATTTAAATTAATAGAAAACAATCTTTATTATACTGAATTATCGTAACAATTTTTGTCAAAGTTTGTCATCTAGGTACTCATTGATTATGCAATACATACTTGGGCGAGGCCTATGTCCATCAGTGGACATCTTTCGGCTGAAATGATAAATATGATGATTAAATCATAATTATCATTAATAAGAATAATAATTAAGAACAGCCATTTTTAAAAGGTGTATGTCAAGGTCTTATAATAGGGAATATGCACGTAATGCAAAACGTGATCCATTATTTTAATATACATTGTGTAGGAGTCAAGAAACAGATTCCAATATTTTTTACATTTTTTAATGCATTGCTTATTTTACAATTAATTAATTTATGTTGCGTTTTTTTGGTGGAACGGAACGCAAACTCAAAACGCGTTCTCTTCGAAAATGCCGGAAGTGACGAAACAAAATATGTGAATAAAATCTATTATTTGCTAAATGCTTGAAATAGTGAGATTTCAAGCATTTAGCAAAGAATAGGTAAATATGTAAGTGCGATTTCTACTTCAATAAAGCATAAACAATAATTTAATATATAAGATTTGGGGCTTAAAAGCAGATGTAAGCAAAGCAGTTTCGTGAACAATGACGTCACATCATGACCAGTTTCGTGAACAATGACGTCACATCATGACCGCGACAAAAACGGATGGTTGAACTATAGTAGAAAACTGTTGGAGTTTCATAATTTTTTTGAGCATCAATCAGTAGTTAAATTTAACTTTCAATACTTTTCTTAGGTTTATATTAACGTCTATTATTGATTTAGTGAAAAAAAAATACATGCATATTCCCTATAGAATGGGATTATTCGATTCGCTGTGATACATTGTTATTGTATTTAGATCTGCTAGAGTCCTTTGGCCCGTTTATGTTTGCTATTATTGCCGATTAATATCGTGGTGCAGTGTATGCAATTTTTGTGCCAATTTGTCATGAAAAATAAGAGTTTCTCCATATTATTTATTCTTTAACGTAGATTTATGGCATCCTATAGAGTAATTTTAGCTATAAATCGTTGTACTGTTATAATAACGAGTTCATTTTTTTTTTCATTTTAAAACTAAAGTGAACTTAACCCCGAGTTTTATTAAATTTTAGAGTAAAAAAAATCTTATACTTAGGCTCTTTGATTTGAGAATATCAACACTGAACTGAACTGTTCAACTAGGTACTGAACTTAGGCACCCCAATGAATGTTCATAATAATTATGGTACTAATGACTATTGGATTTTCAACGCTCGGCTTAGCGCCGAGAGTTGAAAATTGAACAGTGCGATTTTATTAAGCATTGCTTTTACGAAAGTAAAAAAGCGTAGTGTTAGTGAAAACGGTAATATGATCACTATATATAGACTTGGTAGACAGATGGATGATCGAAAATATGGAAAGCAAGAATGAAAGAGAGATGATGATTTCTTCTTTTTGAGTGGATGGCTAATATATGTAATTTTGATGTGTAACATCTTTTCTCTCACTTTCTGTGAGAATGATTTCGTGAAACCCTTTTCACGAAAAGAAGTGTGTAACAGGAAGTGACAGCTTGACCACTAGTAATGAATACACATATTATTCGAACAAATATTTCAGGATTTTGCTTTTTTAAATTTTGAGGTTAATTTCTGTCGCTGCTCAGTAGGTTATTACCAAGGTGAGATGTCAGATGTTACATATCCTATACGACTACTGTAAGGCTCGCTCGTGTTTTTTTCTACATATTGTGTGGCCCCGGTAGGTTGCCACGCCCATCGTGGCATCAGGGGCGTGTTTTAGGTCCTTAGAAGTGCAGGTGTGCGGACACTTTGAACACTCCAGCGTATGGTTCATGGTTTGGTCAGGAGCACCACATTCACATTGGGTATCGGTGGTCTATTATAGCTGTTCTTTCTCCTGTACTTTAATAAATAAATAAATAAAAACCTTTACCGTGATTATTGTAAGCAGTTCCAACGTTTTCGAAGAAATTTCTTTCAAAGAAACAAACAAGAACTTACCTGAACATTTTCTCTCCATATTCTGTTTATTTGTAACCATATGTCTGCATCAGTTCTTTTTTTCTTAGGACTTATGAAGAATTTAAGTCGGTATCAATAGAGCTTATAATAAGCCTCTTGTAACCAAAACATGTTGCGAAAAATTTTATTACACGAACATATTATACTTTCATAGCTTTTTTATTTGTTTACTTTGACGTGGTGTGATTCATCTATATACCTATATAATACAAATTAAATACTACTCGTTGTTATGCATCACTTCAGAACGGTTGAACCGATTTTGCAAATTTTAATTTTAAAATGTTCTTATTAGTCCAAATCAGGATATTACGGAAAGAAATATTGGAAAATTCGGGATCAGTTTTCCCGAATTGCATATTCTGTGGGATGTTTTGAATTGGACTGGACGACGTATGTTGAGTCAGTTAGTCATTAATATTTATCAAATGATTTTGTATATATTATATTTTTTTCAAAGTAAGAATCTAGTGGGTGGTGAGATCTTTGTATAATTGGGCATGAGAAGATGAAATGCTTGTCTAGAATAAATTTGTAAGCCAATTACAAAACCTCACGTGAGTCTACGTACTTCTGTGTTTAACCGTTTACTTATACAATTTAATAGCTTGGCTGAATTTTCTCACGATTTATCTTTTGCTCGATTTTCTTAAAACCATGCTTTTTTGAACATATAGGTTTGAGTTTTCGATTTCACTTATATGTGTCAAGATTCTAAGCCAGAGCGGCAACTATAAGTAATGAATTAAACATACGTTTACATAGGCTAATTTACGTACTTAAATCATACATTTTGCTACAAAACAAACTCTTTTTTTTTTACGTGACAACGTCTTATAATTCGATGGAGCCGGCTGCACGCACGAAAAACATGACTCATGCGGCGTTACCTCGCTCTGAGGCGTTCTATTTAAGGCTTGAAGTGCAAGCGAGAGCGACAAAGAGGCACAATCGGCCTCCACGTTCGGCAGCGTTCGACATCTGTCTCTCTCCTACTTGAGTGAGCGATGCCGCGTGGACAGCTGCTATACAATAATATATTTATATACATGTTTTCGTCAAGTATGAAGTGCAGTGAAAAGTGAATGTGGTGTCAATTGTTTATAGCAACGATAATTGCGGCGATACGAGTTAAGGTAATCATTCTTTCGATATTAAATATATGTTCAGTGATATATTGTAAAATATTCGTGCTTTCATCATTAAAATAAATAGCATCGGTCCGCTAGTGCAGCGATTGTAGGTTATGCTATAATTGACAAAACTATAACAATAAGTTAACTTATGACGTTGTCACGTTCAACTATCGTCAGTAAACCGACTTTACAGACAACCGATTTTTTTACATTACAAACAAACAATGTACAAACATTACAAAAACCTGAAACACTATCCAATTTGCATTATTAATGATAAATAGTACACAGCCGGTTGGCTTACACTTAGTTTAACTGCATCTATGTAGTTTATAATTACGCAAATACCTAACCGTTGTGAAAACTGTGACAAAATAATGCGATTTAATGATCTGTGCGCTAACCTAGCCTTTTCCAACTGTGTTGGGGTCGGCTTCCAGTCTAACCGGATACAGCTGAATACCAGTATTTTACATGGCGCGACTGCCTATCTGACCTACACAACCCAGGTACTGGGTAACACGATACCCCTTGGTGAGACTGGTTGTCAGGACTTTCGGGCTTCTGACGACCCGTAACGACTGTCAAAAATCTACAAATAATAGCCGAGACTTACGGCTTAACGTGCTTTTTGAGGCACGGTGGGGTCTTGTTATGTAAATATGGTCACCTATCCACGGACTGCGGCTGTTATCACTTAGTCACAAGCCCCTCTCCCTATATCCAGCCATAAATACTGAATAATAATAAATAAAAATCATACCAGCACTTTTTTACCATTAGTACTTTCACGCCTTCTAGCTATACATGTAGGTAGATATATACGGACCGGGCCAGTTCCAACAAGGGTAGGGTACGAATGAAGCCAAAATATGTTTTATCAGTGCCAGTGTTAATGAAACCTTTGCTAACTAGTCTTTGTTTAAAGTCAGAATGTTACTTATTATTCACTACCTGCGTCAGCGGTTTCGCCTGCTGGTCCTGTTTTTAATTAACTAAAGTAAAATGTACACTAAAGTCTTCTTGAGGAACATAACTTAATCAGTTTTTTGCACAAAAACAAAAAAGTCGAGACATGGATGGGTTGAAGGTACTAAATGAGTTCCAATCCCACATAATTATGTATAATATCAATTTTTATTGATCGCAGGTTTTAACCCATGGAAAATCCTCATGGATGTCCTCCGCCCTGGGGCGGGAGGAGGGGTCTGTCAGACTCTTACTGACTAAAATTCACCCCAGTGTTCCCTACCCACACTTGCACCGGGGATCTTGGGAGCTAGTATTACTTCCGTGAACCCCGGCTAGTGCCGGCCCGCCTCTGCGGGCCACCTCAAGTCTGGGGGGGAGTGAGGTGTTTGACCCCCCACGCCGTCTGAAAGAGGCGCGCGTGGAACACTACGCGCCGCCACCTCGTGTCCAGTGTGATAGGGGGCGGTGGAAGCCCCCGAGTCCACCGTCCTTGGACCCATTTAGGGGGGCCTAGTGCACCTGCTGCGGGCCGGGTGAGTGGGCGAGATCTCCCGCTCCCTTTCCACAGCCTCCTTCTGCGACACGACTGTTTCGCAGAAGGATACGACCACGTCCCAGGACTCCTCGCTGCCGGCCATCGACTCGAGCACGGCCGGCAGCGACAGGTCACTGCCTACTCCTGAGATGAGAGCACGGTGAGGCTCCTCCCATGCGGCACAGTCTGCCAGCATATGCCGCGCCGTGTCCTCCCGGCAGTCGACGCAGTGGTGACTCCGGGCGTCCGGCTCCCTGTTTATGCGACACAGGTACTTCCCGAAGCAACCATGCCCCGAGAGCACCTGCGTCCCCCGAAACGACAAGGAGCCGTGCTTCCTCCCGAGCCAGGGTTCGAGTACCGGCCGGACCGCCTCGATGGTGAAGAGGCGATAGGGCGTGAAAGCCAGTCCCGCCATTCCGCTACCAGGGCTGCGGGAAGCTGTGACTGACGCAACTCCACATGTCGCTGCATCAGCCACTCGCCCCGCGCCGTCGCTTCCTCGCGCCACCGATACACCGATATGCGAGTACTTTCGCCTCGAGGTCCCAGAGCGGGAACCTAACCTAACAGGTTCTGTTATAACACCCACTGACACACTATTAACCTCAGGTCCTTATCACCCACCCCAAGTATATTGGCTTCTTTCAATTTAGGTAACCCAGCCATGACACGTAAATCTATATTATAGAGGTACAATTACTATAAGGGTGATTTGGACAAAGTTAACTGGGGCGAATTATTGCAGGGGCAGTCTGCAGAAGATGCAGTAAATATATTTTATGAAGATAAATTCAGAGTTCATCATCCCCCATCATTAAATCATTTCTCATGTTCCCTTAACATCGGTCAAGTCTTCTAAATTATCCGGTCTGGTTCTCACCATCATTGTTACATATATGTATATGTCGGAGGAAGTAAACGGAGAGTTGATTGTTGGTTGCATACAATTAATTGATAAGATTAAGATTGATTGTTAATTAAAAATACTTGTTAAAATCTATTTTTTTTCTAATTTATTTAAAAGTCACTGCATTGTATAACGTCCAATCAGAGCAGAGGATAAATCTAGAGTGGGGTCGAGGCGCCATCTTAACTTTTGCGTGGCGTAGCGAGGAGTCATTACAGTATCGGTGCTTGATCGAGGTGGATCGCTAGTGATAAAGTAAAAGATTGGTGTCACGAACCTGCTGCTCGAATATAATTGTTCAAAGCGAATTAGTTATTATGAAACAGTGATTCTCAACATTGTAAAAATTGTTATTAAATTGTATGAAACAGTGAATACTTAGTTTTGTGCTCGCATTTCACCCTAATGACGCCCACTAAACTCGTGACCACTAATGACGATGTCGAGGAGAATACTGTTCCTCCGACATATATAAAAATAAAACTAAGGCGTGTTGTAAATGGTAAAATTTTGACTTTATAGGTCGAAATTTCATACTGAATCTAGAACATGTTATTGCATACATAAAGTCAGTTGAAGATATCATAAAAGTTAACACTAAATATTTCCGACTTTTATATCTAACCGTAAATCCACAGCTTCCATTCCTTCAACCATAAATTACGAGGGAAAGTCGTCCAGCAATCGAGATGAAAACTGTAATCTCTTTTTAAACCTTTTCCATTCTGTTTATGAGCCTTCCACTCTCATCGATGTACAGCAACAAACCTTTGAGGATGCTAAGAATAGTTGTCTCGTTAGCAATCTTGTGATCAGTATTGAACAAGTACACAGAGCTTTGAAATCCATGGATTGTTCTAAAGGCCCAGGACCTGACGGTATCCCGCCACTCTTCCTTAAAAAACCGCTGACACTTTAAGTCTCCCATTATGTATTATTTATAATAGATGTTTGAGCCAAGGAACTTTCCCAGAAGTGAGGAAACGAGCCAATATCATCCCTGTCCATAAATCTGGTCCAAAATAAAGTTGAGAACTATTTCCATTCTGTCGATCTTGTCAAAGCTTTTCGAGAGGCTTGTCCACAATCAGCTGTATCCGATTATTCATGATCAAATTATTAAGCAACAGCATGGGTTCGTCAAGAAAAGATCTACAACTACTAATTTGATTGAATATACTGTTTATTTATTCAATAATTTAGACATACGTATACAAGTGGACTCTATTTGTATAAATACCGTATAATACTGTGAACGACCTTGTCATAAGTTTTACGGAAATCAGTACTGATTTCCGTAAAACTTATGACAAGGTCGTTCACAGATTACTTTTAGACAAATTAGCATTTAACGGCATTCGTGGGGGGGGGGACTTATTTCGTTGGTTTACTTCCTATGTTACAAATAGAACGCAAAAGGTGGTAGTTAATGGTTTCCATTCCAAATCCTTAGTTTTTCCATAAGGGGTGCCTAAAGGCTCGATATTGGGCCCTTTATTATTTATTATGTTTGTTAATGATATTGACATGTAAGTAAAAAAAGTAAGTAAAAAGTTTATTCATCAAAAAGTAACACTACAATGTGACATATTCGGTAAGCCACAAACTAAGCATCGCTTGCATCTTGTGGCTCAAAATGTGTGCTTTCTTAATTCTAAATTCTTTCTGTATGCGGATGACCTTAAAGTCTTTAGACCCATCAAAACTATGCTTGACTGTCAACTGCTTCAACAAGACCTCAATCATCTTGCAGATTATTGCACTAAAAACAAACTCCAACTCAGTATCTCTAAATGTTGTTGCATTAGTTTCACGAAAAATAAAAATATGTTTAAATATCCATATGCAATACACAGTAAAACCCTGGCAAGAGAGAGCTTGATCCGCGACCTGGGAATATTACTTGACGATAAACTGCACTTAGACGCACATGCTAATAAAATTGTTAATGATGCTTATCGCATGTACGGCTTTATGATGAGATCAGCCACGGACGTTAGGCACCCTAGTACATATTTATATCTCTATCGATCACCAGTTAGGTCTCAGTTAGAATATGCAGTACCTGTGTGGAACCCCTAGTACAATAAAAACATTGAGTGTATATTTTTATTCTTTTTATTTTTATTCATTAAACAATTTACATTGTGTTGAATATACCTATACATATGCAATTAAATACATAAAAATACGAAGTAACATAATACAATAACAAATACTACGAATTATTAATTAACATACCAAGTGAAATTCAAATATAGTGCAAGCAATTTTAAATATAATGTGAAACAGGTTTAATATAAAATGTCAAACAATTTTCAATATGTCAAACAGTTTTAAAAATAATGTCAAAAGATTCTAAAATTATATAATGTCAAGGAAATCATTTATTATTGTGTGATATTAATTCCGATATATTATACAAACATTTTTGTAATAAAAAGGCGTTTAATTTTTAGAAAGCATAAATTTAAATCTCTGCATTATCGCTGTTTAAAAAGTTGTTATCTCTCTTATAGTGAGTTACCTACTTAAAAAATATAATCTACTTTCTTCGAGTTCAAGGCGTACTTTTCTTGAAACTACATTTTTGTATGACTTATGCCATAACTCGTATGATTGTTTAGAGTCCAGCAGGGCTAACATGACACACGCGACAATTACTCACTCTCGCGCGAGTAATTCTTGTCTATTTCTGTAACCTATCTCGTTTTCTGACAGCGCTCCCATACAAAATACTCGAATCGTTCTATCAAACTTGATGTTTTCTCGATAAACCCTAACATGGCACGTATTTTATCTCGATTTTTTTTTTAATTTCAACATGAGATATCTCTGATTTTTCTGTCATTTACTCGTCCTCGATTTTGATGACGAGAAGAGTAGACAAAATTATGATACAAAAAAAGGCATTAACTGACGACAGACGTGAAAAATTAAAAGATGGGAATAACATAATAAATACGTATACAAGTCCACAGGCCGCTGTGGGACGCCAGTCTGCTGCAACACATCACATTAGCATTTCGGTATCGCGGCTAACATGTTGGCGAATCGGTAAGCATGTCGGTGAAGCAGTTAGCATGTCGGTAACGTGGTTAGCATGGCGGTGACGCGGTTAGTCAGTCAGGCTCGGTTAGCATGTAGGTGACGCAGATAGCACGTTGGTGACGCAGTTAGCATGTCGGCACGTTTTCAGTATGTTGGTGACGCGTTTGGAACGTCGTGCATTAGTTTACGTGTCGGGGACGCTGATAGCACGTTGGTGACGCTACTGACATGTCGGTGACGCTACTGACATGTCGGCGACGCTACTGACATGTTGGTGACGCTACTGTCATGTCGGTGACGCAGTTAGCAAGTCACAATTGGTTAGCATGTCGGTGACGCAGTTAGCAAGTCAGACTTGGTTAGGGTTAGCATGTCGGTAACGCAGGTAGTATGACGGGAACGCAGTTAGCATATCGGCACGTTTTTAACATGTCGGGATGCTATTAGCATGTCGGTGACACACGTAGTATGACGGGGACGCTGATACCATGTCGGAACTATGTGAGCAAGTAGGTGACGCAGTTAGTATGTCGGGACGGTTTTAGCATGTTGATGACGTGGTTGGCAAGTCGTGAATTTGTTTACGTGTCGGGGACACTGATAGCATGTCGGTGACGCTGTTAACATGTCAGTGACGTGTTTAGCATGTTGATGACTCGGCCGCTACCAAAAATGTCTCACTTATTTTCATTTGCGTGGTTTTGTTTTGTATTTTCGATCGGTCTCTCGTTGCGAGATAAAGAACTGTCAAAGTGCCTTTTTCGAGATATCTCGAGCTAAGCGGTCATGTTAGTATTTAAAATGACGTCAGAATCGTCGACAAATTTCGAGAAATCGAGAACGAGAGCGTTCTCGCACATGTCATGTTAGCCAGGCAGGGGGCCGATCGCGCTATTTCTCAACGTAATTACCGTTCGAACGGAACGTTTTTGGTTTTGGTTTAGCTGATGTAAGAAACGGTATCGCGCTATTTTTTGTGAGAGTATTGTTCAATCGATCGTTCCTCCAACGTAACTTCCAAAGTAAAGCTAAATCGTTTCCGTTGAAATGATTAGCGCGATACGAAATGTGTCTAACGTAACGTTTTTGGTTGTGGTTTAGTTTTGGTATTAACGTTCAAAATTAGCGCGATCGGCCCCCAAGTCCCAACCTGTATTCGCCACTACTACCAGTCGTAAAAATGCCGGTTTGCATGCATCTCTTCGTCGCGTTACGAGCAGTTTTAATAAGTATTTCTGCAGTTTGGATCAGTTTGCTTTACCATCGTTAAATCCTCTGAAGGCTTATTAATTTAGTCTTTTGTTAAGCTCTTACCTGCCACGAGTCAGGTCATCTTTAATTATAGGGCCCTATTGAACAGAAACCAAGGTTTGCCCATAATCAACATTACTACTCCATCAGTAAATGGAAATCACTTGACGAAAGCACTTTGATTTGAAAGGAACAGCTGAATTAACATTCTGCAAATGAGCAGACGATAGTTTGCTTAGGTTAGGCCTATCTGTTGTTAAATGCAAACGTTTCAATTCGGCAATCTGCCGAATTGCATTAAGAATTTAATGTTTATGTACGTGATGAAATACTTTTTTTTTATAGTATTAAGTGGGTGTGTTCAAATGAAATACCATTGTAGGCATATGTACATATTATATAACCCTAATTACTCGCGCCAAAATACTTACATTATCAGTCACGCGGGGCTGATAGACCTTGATTTTTGATTACTAATAAAACACTAAATTCTAGAAAAATCTGCTTATTTTAGTAAAATAATAATAACAAGCTCCAAGTTACCAGAATCTATCTTTGTTTGATTCTGTACTGGAAGATGTGTTAAAAAAACTTAGTACTAATAGTAAGTCAATAATCATATGTGGTGATTTTAATATTAACTTATTAGAAAATAACTCGAACACTGTCAGATTATTAAGTCTTTTTAGGTAATTTGATTTGTCAAATGTTTTTATTGAACCAACCCGAGTGACAGCTTCTTCTGCCACTTGTATAGATAATATTTTTTGTAATTGTGATTACTTACACAAACAAATTGTACATAAGTTGCCATCTGATCACAGTGGACAAACAATAACATTTTGCTCCTATATGCCTGTACAAAAAACTCAAATAAGGTTTAGGCCAATTACAAGTAAAAATTTAGAGAAATTAAATAATTCTTTGGCCAGTGCATTATGCGTTCAGAGATTTAATAATATTTGTGACCCAAATGAGTTCTACGCCGAGTTCTTTTCACTATTAAACACACAATTTAATGACACTTTTCCACTAAAGACTAAAAGTATTTACACAAAGTTCGTATTTAGTGATTGGGCGACTCCAGGTATTCGTAAAAGCAGGGAAAATCTTTTTGAACTTTATGGTCTAAAGTAACATATGAATAATACAAGCTTTCATCAATATGTTGCAAAATATTCTAAAACTTTTAAAAGTGTGTGCAAAATAGCTAAAGCTCTTTATATTAGCAATAAAATAAAATCAGCTGATGATAAAATAAAAACTACCTGGCAAATAATAAATAATAACAGGTAGGAAAAAACAGCGTAATACTGAATTAAATTTAGAAACTGCACATGGGCCCATCACTTCAGAGGTAGAAATAGCTCAGGAATTTGAAAACTTTTTTGTTAATATTTCCCTTAAAACTACTGAAACTTTAAATTCCTCACCCGCGCTCTCTGCTGCCTTACTTAGAAAGAATGTAAAAGTATGCCCTTTGGAATTTAGGTTCCAACATACAAACCCCCAGGCTGTTATAAAAACTTTTAAAGATCTTAAAATCAAATTAACAGATGATCTCTGGGGCATGTCTGTAAAAGTCTGTAGATCTATAATCGAAACCATTGCGCCCTATTTAGCTTTTATATTTAACACCAGTGTGGATCAAGGAGTCTTTCCGGATCTCATGAAACACAGTCAAGTAGTTCCTTTGTTCAAATCCGGAGATAGTAAAGAACCCAATAATTATAGGCCTGTGTCAATTCTGCCAGTTCTCAGTAAGGTGTTTGAAAAGTTGATGCTCAATCAAATGTTACGTCACTTTAATAAAAATTCCATCTTTCATGAACAGCAGTACGGTTTCACTAAAGGGCGTTGTACCACTGACAACCCTTGGAGCTTGTTACCCTAATAAAGAACATTTTTAACGCCTGGGAGGAAGCACAAGATGCCATTGGAATCTTTTGCGACCTCTCTAAAGCGTTCGATTGCGTGAACCATGAGACACTTTTGCTGAAACTAGAGCATTATGGGATTAGGAATGCAGCTCTTGATTTACTAAGATCGTACCTAAAAGATAGAAAGGTTAAAGTTCAAATAAACGGCGTTAACTCATTAGGGTCTGAAATGGCAATGGGCGTTCCTCAAGGTTCGATATTGGGTCCATTCCTCTTTTTAGTTTACATTAATGATTTACCCCAATTACTTCAAAATCAACCGAAGATGGTGTTATTTGCTGATTTTGATCATTGATCTTTAAAATAGATCGACGATCACAAAATCTTGACGGTGTGAATAACTGTATTCTTCAGGTCCAAGATTGGTTTACGGTAAATAATTTGGTACTAAATGAAAAAAAAACCAAATGTATTAGATTTAAATTACCTAATGTTAGAAGTAGCGAATGAGATATCATATTGAACGGAGAAAAACTGGAATTTATTAATCAAACGGTTTTCCTAGGAATCACTATAGACGAGAAACTGCAATGGGGACCACATATAACCTCTCTGGCGGGGCGGCTAAGCTCGGCCGCTTATGCTGTTAGAAAGATAAGACAGCTAACAGATATAGAAACCGCGCGTTTGGTTTATTTTAGTTACTTCCACAGCATTATGTCGTATGGCATTTTACTGTGGGGTCGGGCTGCTGACATTGAGTCCATCTTTATTTTGCAAAAGAGAGCTGTCAGAGCAATTTATAATCTCCGTCGCCGCGAATCTCTTAGGGAACTATTTAAAAGGATTAATATTATGACGGTACCTTGCCAATTCATTTATGAAAATATTATGTATGTAAGGAATAATCTACATATTTTTAACAAGATAAGCGATAGACATAATTTTAATACTAGAAATAAAGATAAAATAGATCAACCATTTTTCAGATTATCTAAAGTACATACAGCTTTTATGGGGTACTGTGTTAAATGTTACAACAAAATACCTTGTGATATATTGAAATTAAATGAGAGAAAATTTAAAACACATATTAAAAGTACACTTTGTAAACAAGCATATTACAAGTTAGAGGATTATATCCAGGACACGAATGCTTGGAAACGTGCTGGTCCAGCTCCATAGGACAATCTAGAGTCTAGACAAAATCAAACTGATTGCTATTTTTATGGTAAAATCTGTTATTTTTATTATATTGATTTTACATTCTGTGATAACCTATACTCACACACTGACTTATTTTTTTACTTTTTTTAGAAAAACATACTTTTATGATGTTTGTAAATATGTGAACACCATGTATCTATCTAATAATTAAGTTATTTTTCATTGCTTAGTTTTTAATTCGTTTTACCTATTATGGTATAGTAATTTTATTCTAGGTGCATCGTCTTCACATAATAATCATATAATTAATGTAATCAAACAAAATATTGTAAAACATTTTTAAAAGAGTACCGGTAGAGTTTCTTGCCCATTCTTCTCCATACGAAACAACCTTTTGGAAGGGGCAACTAGAATCAATTCTATTTTTTTTTGTAAATTTTGACGTTCAAAAGTGCCTCTTATGTGCCTATTTGAAATAAATGGTTTGACTTTTGACTTTTTTGACTTTTTAACAAAAAAAACTTACAGATTAAAAGGCAGTAGGCGTAAAAATCACAAAAATATTAATGCTTAAATACCGACTGGGGACTGTCAGACCCCGCGCGAGTAATTAAGGGATAAGAAGGGTAAACTCATCTCATTATCACCTGCCTAGCATTTTCCCAACTATGTTGGGATCGGCTTCTAGTCTATCCGAATACAGCTACATACCAGTACTTTGCATTGAACAACTGCTTATCTGACCACCACAACCCAGTTAGGTACTGGGTAACACGATACTCCTCGGTGAAACTGATTGTCGGACTTTCGGGTGACTACCCGTAACGGCTGTCAAAGAACAACGACTGCTGGGAGGAGGACTCTTGGCATACCAAGACTTGGCATCGGTCTATGGATGGGTGGCCAATCATTACATATAATGATTGGCCACCCATCCATAGACCGATCTTGGCAAGCATAGCTTAACCATATAACGCCTTATATGTATAATATAAAAGATAAGCTATCAATTTCGAATAACAAACTGACACGCGTACTGCGTCCACTGCTAATGGTACCCTTTTTTAGTATTTGTATTGAAATTTTTGTTTTGTTTTTTGTGTTTTGTTGTGTTGTGTATTTTGTTTGTTTTTTTGTGTTTTGTTTTGTTTTGTTTGTGTTTTGTTTTCTGTTGTTTTTGTTGTTGTGTCATTTATTTTAATACTTCTTCGAGTATAACTTAGTCTAATTTAAGACTAAGTTATACTCGACGAAGTATTATAATTATATAGGCAGGCAATTTCACATTTATAGTTATGTAAATCCGTTATACTTATCAAGCGTCAGATCACTCTATATTCACGTATATGGCCCAACTGTTTTACAACTTCAAACTTAGGTGTTATTGGCTAATAAATGTAAAGATTGGTTATATCTCCCAAATGAAGGCTCGTGCAGACTGGCGCGATATCTCGGGCGCGAAACGTTTCGCGCTGCGTTTCTGATGCCCGCGATATCGCGCAAGTCAGCCTTGGTGGGTTGTAGGTAACCTTTTTTTCTTTATATTAATAAGTAACCTTTAGTGGCGATACAAACCAATTATCACAGACTAGCAAGGGTGCCCTCCCTGCTTCGCGCAGCTGTTACGACTTCACAAAACATTTAGATTTCTTTCATTTTCGTTTCACGCCAGCATAAATGACATCATCCGTCGTGCTCTTGTCACCGTCGGGGTGCCAGCTATTTTAGAACCTAATTGCTTGGCACGCGACGATGGGAAAAGACCAGACGGAATGACCATAATGCCTTGGAAGTTAGGTCGGCCTTTGGTGTGGGATGCAACATGTGTCGACACCCTTGCGCCATCCCATCTTCCTAGCACGGTGAGCTGTGCTGGGGCGGCTGCTGCAGGTGCAGAAAACCTCAAACGGCAAAAATATTCCAATCTTAATCCATATATTATTCCAATTTTAATCTCCATTTGGGGTTGAAACACTAGGGCCATGGGGTAAGTGCCCACTTGGTTTTTCAGGATATCGCCAAGCGGTTGGTCGACTCTTCACGTGACCAGAGGGCTGGTCTATTTTTCGGGCAAAGAATCAGCATCGCCATACAACGTGGCAATGCTGCCAGCCTTTTAGGCACTTTTCCGGTTGACAGCGATGCGGACGAATTTTTTGATGCCCTATGATTCTGTCCCCTCCTTTTTTATATAATGTACATATTATTATATTCTGTTAGCGTATATATTATGTAAATATTTTTCCGAATTAAATAAAACTTAAAAAAAAAAAAAGATTTCTTTATTATTTATGTAAGTTTAATTTTAATGTATTTAACACATCAACCTTCCGGAAAAAATACTCTGAATGATGGGGAAAACCGTATCAAACTCTTTTCCGTAGTTAGAAGAACCACACGGTCACACAGACAGACATGAAAAGCGACTTTAATTTATAATAATTACATTTTCTGTCAAATTGTCACAAAACGATTTGAGACTCATTTGTGAACATTCCAAGTGATCACGTCAGAAACCAATTATTTTACTCAATATAAATCATTATCAGTATCGTAATCATGAATCATAACGACCCTTTGAGTTATTGCTAAAATGGTATTTCATTTAGCTCCGAATATATTTAAAAAAAAAAAAAAAAAAAAAAAAAAAAAAATTTCAACATTTATATCTGTAACTTTTATGGTGTACATGATAAAGAGTATTCTATTCTATTCTATATTTTACCCTGTACAATTTTTAAACGAAAAAAAAATGTCTCTTTCGGATAAAGTTTAATAATTGGAAAGACCATTCATTTAATTTAGATTATTATTTGAGTTATAGTTTTGTGTTTATCCTACAGAAATTAATTTTTAATTTTATTACATTAACTACACATAACATAACATCACGCCTGTAGGTAATCCCCGAAGGGTTAGGCAGATGTATACCTTAGTACACCCACATTTCACCAGTTATGTTTAAGTCCCGTGTAATAGGGGGCGAGCCTATTGCCAACAACCGGGCACATATCCAAACTCCGGGCTGATAGTAAGAAAGTACTAATGGAAATAGCCCAATAGTACTTTACCCAACAACTAGATTACTAGATAATAACATAATTTAATTAGGTACTGAACTTCTATTAAAATAGTTGTGCATAACATACAAAATCTAACCATTTATTTCAAATAAACCAATTACAGGCACTTTTGAATTGTCAAGGGGTCGGTCAGTCATAAAGATGAAGCTAGTTACCCATTCCAAAGCTTAGTAGGTAGGTACCTATGGAGAAGAACGGGCAAGAAACTCCACGGACACTCTTTTAAATTGACATATGGTTACAAAATATTGGTTACATCATTTTTGTTGAAATTATACATGTGAGAACGAAGCAAAACGTCAAAAACGTCCGTAATAAAAATAATAAAAATAAACAATTCTAAAATTAAAATAAGCCATGGCCGCTAAGAGATGACCAGTCCCTACTGATGGCGCCCGTTCACAAACATGACGCATGGATTAGCACCATTCAGCTACAACAAAAGTAAGCATATAACTCATACAAAACAAAACCATGCCGACATTTTTATTATGCCATTAGGTTTTCTAATGTTATATAACATAGCGTACTATGCTCGATAACATACAAATGGATGAAAAATGAAACAACACTTAGTTGTGATACAAGTGGCCATTTGCGCAACAATTACGAGACTAAAGTTGCCACACTTAGCTAATATTTCATAATTAAATCGTGTTGAATTAAATTCTGCTTCATGTGTTAAATTATAATTTTCGAGGCGTCTAGACTGATTCTCGGGTCTGGGAATAGTAGATACTGCTTCAAGACATATTACCTCTCTGCATAATTTATGGTAGGCAGAATAATTTTGGTATATTTTGTATCGTTAGTTAGCTATTTAATTTGGTACCTATGTAGTGTGAATAGTCAGTTGCATAATAATTGACTCTTATAGTTACCACATCTTGTTTAAAAGATTACCTAATTACTGTGATAGATTTGGTTTCTATAATAATAGTTAGGTACCTATATTTCTAATACATTGCGTTTCGAGAATTCTCAAACGCTCATATTTTGCTGAAAAGAGAATATGTTTGATATGTGCTATTCACACAGAACAATATTACAATGTCTAGTTTAATTTTGTTAAAGAGATGAGAATCAAAGACAACAAGAAATAACTTTACTCACTTTCATATTAATAAAAATAATGGGAAATTAAGAATGGTAAATGACAAGACTGGTAATTAATGCCACGGTTCGGGCTCCTTTCTTTGAAACTTCCGTGCTTCTTCATTTAAAAAACCATATTTAAAGTTTAAATTCTATAAAATAAATGTTAAAACAGTACTGCAAATTACAACGAAGACTCGAAGCAAATAATTTTATTCTTAAACAATCTTAATTTACGTTTCGTTAAGCTTTAAATCTCAGAGATTCACTTAAACAATGAGATTTTTATTAAACTTTAAATTATATTTAAAAAGAGCGTCAAATTTAACAGTGAATGTTATTCTTGGAGCTGAGAACTGTGAGTAATTTGTGAGTTTCTGTGAAGATAGTCGAGGCTTATACAAAGGAAGGATACGATCGTTTTAATCTGGTTTTAGCTAGGGCTTAGGTAGGGGCTACTGCGTTTTATAGATGAAATACCTAAGATAATCCTGCAGACACTAGACTATCTGATTGTGCGGAAGGGTTATTAATTTACTTACTCAGATGTCTTCCTGAAACCCGAATTAATAACTCATGGTTTTTTTTGCTATAATTTAAGAGTAAGACCGGGGACCATTATAGTTTCGTTATGTCCGTCTGTATGTCTTTTTGTGTGCTAGAAAGCTGTAATTTGGCATGCGAATATATAATAATTACGCCGACAAAGTAGTAAAATAAAATATTCTAAAAAATTAGGGTTTATATATCCCTTGCACGTAAAGTAGGGATGATATTTTTTTTTCTCGTCTAGCCCATTTTGTGGGATATTGTTGGATAGGACATTCAAAAATATCATCAATCTGCGATAAATATTTTTTGATTCAGGAATCCGTTTGCGTAATATTAAGCTTTAAAGTGCAATTTTTTGTTAGAGTCAAGTGGTCCGGGGACCCCCATGACAGCTAAATGGTTGTTTTTGGATATGTGAAAAAAGTCATAGCAGTATATATAAATTGATTAAAAGAAAAACTATCACAGCGCGGCTTTACAATTACGAGTAATAGTCGACCAACTTACATTTGCAGTTAGAGAATCGATCAAAAACAAAATATTTTATTTCACATAAACCTACATGGGCACTTATGAAACGTCAGAAGCTAGGTGCACGGTTCCAATTGGTCGTTCCCTATGGAGAAGAGCCGGCAAGAAACTCCACGGTTACTCTTTTAAAAAGAATAGGCTTTTACAATGTTTTCAAGTTACAGTGTTAATAGGTATGGGAGGACAGTGTGGGCCTGTAAACAAGTACCAAGTACTTAACAAAATAGAACATAAATGATAAATGATGATAAATGATAAATGATTTTTATTTCTATAAGTAGGTTTGTACAAACACTTTTACACGTCAGTCATATTTTTAAAACTAGATGAGGTCGGCGTTTCCTATCTGACTACTCTGAGAAGAAAGGCGGAAACAAACTCAGAGGTCACAGTCTCTTTTAAAGTCCAGACATAATCTTGGTCAGATCATGTGAAGGCCATGTAGATTGGTGTCTGAAATGGTCTTTTGAGGAAAGAACCACACAGATTGAGTGGACCTGACCAGTCAGTGCACGCATTTGTCAGTAATCGTGCAGCTCTACTCAGAACTTAAGGAGCTCAACGATGCGACGATCAATACCAAAGAAAGGACATTTGGGTAGGCCGCTTAAATGACTCAAACTACCAGACCATGATTAACAATAACTAAGAATAAAAGACAAAGTGAAAATAAAAATAAAAGAGCAATAACCCACATAGTCTTCACATTCACAATAATTAAAATAATATAATACTTTACAAGTAAATAATCATGTCATTACGTATATATTACGTTACGTATATAAAATAATAAAAGTTAGCAAAAAAAACATCAAACAATAAAAATAAACCACTTCAATAAGTAAAAATTGGAGCAGCTCAATCCCAAGCCTTTTTGTCCTCAATATAATCTTTAACGGTATAAAAAGCTTTCTGACACAACTTACGTTTAATGAATGATTTGAATTTATTAAGGCTTAGATCTTGAACGTGAACGTGGTTTACAAATGGTTAAGCCTGGAACGTTCTTACATTCACAAATTAAAAAAGAATCAATATAAAATATTACTAAAATAATAAAAATAAAAACCTATATAAACCAAATTACAAGATTGCCATTACAACTGTAACTGTGGACAGAAGATTAATTCAGATTTGTTAAAATATTGATTGATTTGATTTGTTTTTTTTTTAAATATTTATTAGAGACTTCACTAATAAAAAAATAAAATTGTAGGTTATGTCAAGTAGTTCTGTCAAGCTGGGTAAAAAAAGAAATAAACATCGTAATTTAGGAGCAGTTAATAGACATTTACATAGTTATGCCGTTAATGAGGTACCAGGGAAGCCACATGTGCAGAAGGAATTATTGCCAAACTTCCTTGTCTTCAACGTACTCCTTAATATGCTTTTTTGATTAGAACTCGATTGATGAGGTTTCAACTTGCCATCGCTAAGTTCTATAACCGACTTTGGCAACTTGTTATAGAAGCGGATACTGTTTATAAGAAATGACTTGCTTGTTTTAGTTAATCTAAATTTGGGTATCACAATTTCATGTTTACTACGTGTATTTATATTATGGAAATCGCTTCTTATTTTACTTTCTAAGATATATGAGAAGGCAGATTTAATACATTAATTTCTTTGAGTTTGTTTCTAAAGGACTCACGAGGACCCATTCCATAGATCGCGCGTATTGCCCTCTTTTGTAAAATGAAAATTGAATCTACGTCAGCAGCCGATCCCCACAGCAGAATTCCATAAGACATAATACTGTGGAAATAAGCAAAGTACACTAACCTAGATGTGGCTAAATCAATTAACTGCCTTATTTTTCTTACTGCATATGCAGCTGAACTTAATGTACTTGAAAGAGCTCTAATGCACCCCATTGTAATTTAAAAAAAAAAATAACAACAGTAATTCCTAGAAATATAGTTTACGTAATAGCATCTAGTTTCTTGCCGTAAAGTTTGAAATTTAGACCCACTTTAGAAACGCATTTGGTAATGAGAACTTAGACATTTTGTTTTGTTCGCATTAAGTAAGAGATTATTAGCTGCGAACCATTTTAAAAGAACAGTTAGACTATCGTTGACATGTAAGACATCCGTATCTTTTCTATCTATTTTAAAAATAAGGGAAGTGTCATCAGCGAATAGAATTATATCCGATAAGTTAGCTATCATGTAAGGAAGATCATTAATTTAAACTAGAAATATGAAAGGGCCAAGAATTGAACCTTGAGGCACTCCCATCCATACTAGAGACCCCGAGGACGTCGCCCAGTTAACGTTTACTTTTTGCTGCCTGTTTGATAGATAGGAAGAAACAAGATCGGCAGCTTGTCCACGAATTCCGTAGTGGTGTAATTTACAGATTAGTGTATTGTGGTCAGCGCAGTCAAATTACCTGGGATTACTCCCAGGATACCAAAATTTGACTGATGAGTTTTACTCCTGCATCAGTCGTCGACCTACCTTTCGTGAAACCAAACTGGCGACTATGTAAAATCCCATTTGAATTAAAATATGACAACATCTGGTCTAGCATTATTTTTTCGTATACTTTACTCAATGCTGGTAGCACAGATATAGGCCTGTAATTAGAGGGATCACTCTTACTACGCGATTTGAAAATTGGAACTACTTTACTATGTTTTATTAAATCAGGAAACGTACCGCTGTCTAAACATTGATTAAATATGCCTGTTAGGACTATTGTGTAGTGTGTGTATATTTCCAAGAACCTCATAAGTCTTCAGTGCTCTTTATGTTAAGACTTTTGAATGCTTTTTTAATCGTGACAATAGAAATTAAAAAAAATAACGTTTATTCAGGTAAAAAGGGTACTACTAAATACAAAGCTTAAACCTACGTATAATTATATTGTGTTATGTGCCTGAACTAGGTTATCGTGTGTTTCAGGCGAGGCAAGGAATAATATTTCTAAATAATCACATTACTTATAAAAATCTAGTCAAATAGGCTTGAATTCAAAATTATCATCAAAATATCGTGACGTATATCGATTTATGGGAGAACACATTTTTGAACTACAATTTTAAGTTTGTTTTTAGGATAAATTCATCCCGACTACTGAACCCTTCATTGTGCGTGGTCCGACACGCACTTTGATGGTTTTTTTTAAATGTTCACTTGGTAACGCAAAAGGATTCGAGGCACCCCATAAATAAATTTGCGGAAGAGGAACCCTTCATTGTGCGTGGTCCGACATGCATTAGGCCGGTTTTGATTATGGTTTCAGTGGATAGGTAACTGTCAAAACCTGTTGTGGAAAGGTGCCCGTCACGTAAAACTTTTGACAAATCGCGTCTGTATTCCCCGAAGGGTTAGGCAGAGGTTGTACCTACAGTAGCTACACCATGGTACACCCACATTTCGCCACTTATATTTATTCTTTAGAATTAAATTAACTAATGAACATCGCAATAAAGTGTCTTCAATAAAGTGTCTCCTTTCTCATTAGTTGCAAGCACCTAGTACGACAGTCCACACAATATGCCAACCCTCAGCCAACATTATTAGAAACCGGAGGCCGCTAAAATTCCCAGTTTAAAAATACTCTTTTCACACGACTCTATAGGATGCCTAAAAAGCTTCTCTGATTAATTACTGCGAACCTCAAAATGTACGGTGAAAATTCGGGCAAAACTGAAAGTAGCGAGTATTTGTGGCACGTTTTGGTAATTAAAAACGTGGTGGTTTGAATACAAGCCCCTGGTTAGTGTTTTGTGCGATAACTTATGACTTGTAGTTAGTTTTACAAATTGTTGGATATGGTTTAGGATATTAAAGATATTAAGGGTAAGTATTTTATCGGCTGAATGAGTATGAAAAGGATTTTAGGAAGTTGGACTTTTGATGATCAATTATTTGAATGAGGTTGGAGGATTAATAGCCAATCTGTATACACACGTGTGAAGGTCAATGAAGCCACAAATCACAATAGGAAGAGAGAGATAGACTTAATATACATATGAAATTATGTTTCATATTCACATGACTGTGTCCAGTCCGCCATAGTGGCGGAATAGACACAGTCAACACAACAATCAATCTCTAAGAGGTTAATCCACTCATCATCAGCCTACAATAGTTCAATGCTTCAAGTAGGCCACTAAGCAGTGTAGTGCTTTTTTATAGGTCGATGCTGAAACATGATTTGTAGTATATGTTTATGTGTTTGTGTTTTGTATGTGTGTATGTTTGTTAGTAGCGAAAACAGAAAATGGCTTCCACTCGTCCTCTAGATAGACGCGACCTAACTTTCATAACATGAACAAATAGATTATTTGTTTCTTTGAAAACAACCTTTTTAATTACAGAAAAATCCTCTACTGTATGCTCTAATAGTCGTTTGGATAGCTGATCATTACCGTAGCTAATTTGATAAGGAGAAGAAGTCGTTCAGAGAAAGTTGTCCGAGCCAGCTTCCGGACTTGTGATAATCTTGTAACTGTTATTTATTTATTAAAACTTTATGCACAAGTAAAAATACACTGTACAAAGGCGGACTTAATGCCTGAGGCATTTTGTATCAGTCAAACTTAGGGTGATGCAGAGACAAAACATGGCAGGTGCAACTTACGGGATAGATAGCTCGGAAATAACTATAAAATACAGGCATAAATACTAATACTTTGTCAGGAGAAATAACGACCGCTGGCGAAGAAAACTACTCCTGCAAATCACCGCTGGGATGTTTCGACCAACTTATGACGAATATGTTCACGTGCCTTCGCTTTAAAAGATAACCGGCTGGTTGCCGTCCTGATGTTCAGAGGAAGCGCATTCCAAAGAAAGACTGCCTGGACAAAGTAAGACGAATGAACGAAGCCAGAATGGTACGAAGGACATCGTAGATGACGATTGTTGGTGAAACAAAGATTTTTACTATGGGCAGAGCATAAGTATTTAATTTGGTAAGTCAGGTAAGAAGGAGAAGTGGGTTTGTCGAGAATAGAGAACAACATAGACAGAGCCCTCAACTCTCTGCGCTGACGAATGGGTAACCATTTTTAAAGCAGTCGGTGCGCGGATATATGGTCACACCTACGATATGTATAGTGTGTTATAGTTAGTGCAGTTTACTAAGTTATTCATTCGCTAGGTATTGGTTTATTTACACTCTGAGATAAAATGATCAACCCAAAAAAGTTACTAACACGCTGCCTGATTGACTCAGGTTAACAGCCATTCAAATCATTTAACATGGACAACAGAATCAAAAAGAAGCCAATTGCGAGTCGGACTCTCGCACGAAGGGTTCCGTACCATTATCTATAAAAACGGCAAAAAAAATACGTTTGTTGTATGTAATTATTAAATATTTTTTTTATTTTAATTTAATTATTTATTTTTAAATTTAATATATAGCTAAATATTCTGTGAATATTTCAAGCGTCTACCTGTTGCCGTTATCAATATCGAGCAAAAACGAGCAAAAAAATCACGTTTGTTGTGTGGGAGCCCCCTTAAATATTTATTTTATTCTGTTTTTTAGTATTTGGTGTTATAGCGGCAACAGAAATAAATCACCTGTGAAAATTTCAACTGTCTAACTATTACGGTTCATGAGATACAGCCTGGTGACAGACGGACAGACAGGGAGACAGACTCTAGTATCTATAGTATAATATCTATATATATATGTACTTATTCGTAAAGTCCCACTGCTGGACAAAAACCTCCCTTTGCCACCTTAGTCTTATTAAAATAATTAATTCGTTTACTCCCTGACCAATAATCTGCTTTTAATGTTCCCACTGCCGGGACACAGGCCTCCTCTCTGTGAGAGGGAGTGGGCCGTAATCCACCACGCGGGCCCAGTGCGTGTTGGTGGATATCACATCACACATGTCTTTGATTTTTTCCCTATGTTTTCCTCCATAAATTAATACCTACGAGCTATACTGTGCATGGCAAAGGCCTCTTCTGATACACAGAAGGCACGAGCATTGATCACCACGCTAGCTCAAGACGGGTTGGCGATTTCAGACTTATGTTAAATAGAAGTCCAGGTTTCCTCACGATGTTTACATTCACTGATGTCAGTAATGTCTAAGATAAACTCCGTAATAACGTAAACTATTCAACATAGGACTAGGTAGGTACACAATAATCAACGCTTGATAAATTAACGTAGTCTTCTCCGCTGTCAAATATTTACCAAGTATCTAGTTTCTTCACAGAAAGTACCAGAACTTTCCAAACATAAATTAAGTTTTTGTAAGTAGCTCTGATTTATGTATTGCTCCTCATAGTTAGATAGTTGGGACAAGTTGTATCTTCACGTATTGACTGGAGTTGTTTGTTTAGTTCGTTACGTGGGGCGTGTGTGGTTATATTATTCGATACGATACCGGTACGATAATTAGAAAATTTCGTTTCGTTTTCAGATTATATTTTATAAGATTAGAATAAAGATAAGATATAGAAGAGATTTATTTCTCACCAGAAAAAATAAGTACATTTTCAAATTTTCAAGAACAATTTATGGTTTTAATTATACTGTGGGAGACTGACGCCTAAGCTAGACCTAAGGCCTGTATTTCAGGACACCAGGTCTCCACCCCTTCGGAAGCGGTTACATTTATTTAAGAATATAATAGAATACTCTTTATTATGTACACCATTTGAATTACAGATAGGTATAAATGTAGAAATGAGCCCGCGTACCACAGTCAGTTTCCCTCAGTCGTCAGTTTATTTAATTTGCCAGTTTCGTTGATTAGTCAGTTTCACTGATTGGTCAGTTTTGGGGATAAGACGGTTGCGTCAACTCGACAGTTTCCAGTGTTCGCCAGTTTCGTTGATTCGTCAGTCAAAGTACAGTCTGCCTACACGTCTTCTAATTTAAGGAACACGTTTTCTATTTGTGTCATAGGGTGACACAATGGGCAAGGGTCTGATTTTTCTTGAACATCATTATTTTGGACGCTTCGAAAACGGACATATGAAAAGTTCTACTGTAAGGAAAATGGTTAAATAAGCAAGTACACTAGGTACTGTGGTACCTATATCAAACAGAGATAAAAGCATCCGGCTACCTGCAGTGCCAATATGGAAGTTAAAAGCGAAGTCCATTACTCATAGCTAACAGAAAATAAATAGCACGTGTAAAAGTTTTGGTCAGTGTTCTATATTTTGACCAAAACTGATCAGAATTCAGAAATCTTGAATATTTCTACTTCTACTTACTACTGCCTCGTCGGTATAGTAGTCACAAGCGCTACTGGTGAGCATGAGGTCCTGGGTTCGATTCCCAGGTCGGGCAAAGTATTATTGAGTTTTTCTATTTTATTTGTGCCCGGTTGATGACAATACGCTCGCCCCCTATCACCTACATGGTATAGTCAGTGACCTGCATAACCCAACCCCTCTTCCCCTCATCTTCTTTGTAAGGGGGGTCAGGTAATGCAGAGCACTGACCGTACTTAAATATAAGTGGCGAAATGTGGGTCTACTATGTATGGGTACACCTCTGTCCAACGGTGTCGGTGTCGGTGTACGTAAAAACGTCAAATTCTTTATAACAGCTGACAGCTGCACACACAGATTGCGTAACATGCGCGCGGCGCTTGAGTCGTTGCCGACGTTACTGAGTGTTGCCATTCTAGATATTATATTTATATAAACATTGATAACGAAGTATTGCATTTATTTTATTTTGTTTATTTTTATCTCATTATGCTGCACCAGTTGACGTCATCACGTCAACGCCGGCTATCGCTGAAAACCAGCGCTGGGGCTCTGTCTCGCATTGGGTCGCAGCATTATGCTGAGCGACGGCCGTTTTGCGTGAATGTAACGCGTATTTTCCCTCAACTTGTTCTTTCGTGTGTGTGTTTTTTTTTCTTTGCGTTATGTTTACCGCAAATAAACGTAGTTTCTATCTTTCTTCTTTCTTTTACCCGTTGGACAGAGGTGTACCCATACATACACACATAAATACGAAAAAGATGATTCCGTCAGTCACAAATACGAATTTCTAAATACCGAGTTGCAGTAGATAGAATAACAAAAAGTCCGACCTAATGATAATTCGAAACATCAAAAATACGCATTCCGATTAATAAAGTACCGATTAAAAAGAATACCGAATTAAAAAATTATGAACGGTGAGCCAACAAAACCGAAACGAAGAAAGTATGTAGCGAAAGAAGAAAAGATAAATAAAATAATTTTAAATAAATAAATAATAGTTTAAAAAACCAAAAAAAAACACGCTTTAATAGAAAACTAAAAAGTAAAAAAAAAAAATAAGTTTGAAATAGTGATTAACAAGAAATTTATTTTATCGTAAAAAAGCGTGGGGTGCTTTTTAAGATATTTTCATAATGATTCTACTTTTACCAATATCTGTCAATAAAGTATTTGCAAGAATTTATTCATTTATTCATATTCATTATAATTGCGTTCCACAAGGTCAAATTTAAACAAGATGTTAACGTTTGACTTTCACTTTTGAAATTTGACTTTGACTTTAACAAATGGCTTAGAGCTAAGAGCCGTTGTAGCCGTTGTCAGGGCACAGCAAAAATTATGTTAGGTACATAGCCAAAAACAAAATAAAAATAAATAAATAAAATTATTCATGAAAACAATAATCACATTCGCGTATATATTAATAACAACAAAATAAATAATTCTAATATTGAAAAGTAGGTAGCTATTTTCTTAAAATATATTAAGTTTAGATAAAATTATATTAGTTAGGCAATATAAAACACTTAATTAATGAGAGATCATATTTTTAGGTTACAAGTTAATAATAAAAAGATAAGTTATACATGTATCTCAATTTGAGACAAATTGTGTATTTAGTAGTCATGTTATGTTCAATTAAATAATCTTCTTGATAAAATTACACACATGTATATATTTAAGAATGTATTTATTATAATTATAGTCTTTCATTCAAGTATTCGTTTACATTATAATAACTTTTGTTTAATATAAATATTTTTAATTTATTAATAAAGATGTTGTATTTATTTGTTTCTTATTTCTTCCGATAACATAATATACATTTTTATCGACATTACATAGGTATTTGAGGAGTGCATTTTTAATCGGGATGTAGGTATGAATCTATTTTTATGTCTTAAAGTAATTTTAGTTTGTATGTCTTCTCTTTTTATGTAGAATTTCGGGTATCGACGAACAAATTTACAGATTTCAAAGATGTAAAGGCACGGTAGGGATTTACAGCAAGCACACCACGCTTTTTTACGATAAAATTAATTTCTTGTTAATCACTATTATTATTTTAAACTTATTTAAATTATTTTCTACTTTTTAGTTTAGTGTTTATTAAAGTGTGTTTTTTTAGTTTTTTAAACTATTATTTATTTTCTACTTTTTAGTTTACTTTTCTATTATAGCGTGTTTTTGAGTATTAAAAAAAATATATCGGGTGTAAAAAACTTTCCAGTTGATCCTGCCAATAGTCTCATGCTTGTCTCAAAGTTTAAGTCATGTATAACTTAGTACTTGGCACAAACCACTACCGTGTCTCTGACTATGGAAAACATAGATAATCCTGAAGATCCTGGTAAAGTAAGGTAAAGATAATGGGACAAGCTCATTAAATTGTTTTTTTATTAACTCATTGTATTGTCATCGGTACTTGATAAGTGTATAAAATTTTAAATTAATCCGACGTTTTGAAGTGGTCGAAAATCAAGTTCAAAGTTTCCGTTACATACATACTAACATACGTATGCAGCTAATAAAAGCGTGTTTTAAACTATATGAGGAAGTACATTTGTTGCAATGTATTGGTTCTCATTTAAAACTATGATTGTTTACTTTTGAATTAAAAATATTTTCTTTCGAATTAATATTTTTTTTCGCTGGTCACAGTTGTAACCTAACATAACCCAAATGATTTACTGATAATAGAGGGGATCTGGCGCTCCGCGGCCCCTGCCGTGGCATGCTCGCTTCGCTCGGTCGCCTTTGCACTTTAATGGTCACAGTTCTGACCTAACCTAACCCAAGTGATTTACCAACAATGGAGGGGATCTGGCTTTAATGGCCACTGTTCTAACCTAATCTAACTCAAAGGATTCAATAACAGTAGATGATACCCGACGCAGGTATATAAGGAGAAGAAGAAAACGTAAAAGAAAATAATAATACACAAATATTAATAACAAAGTAGACGTTTATAAATTGCATTAAACGTTACTTATAGATTTTTGAATTTATATGCGTAACTGAATATTATACTAATTTAATCATAATGTCGTTTTTCGGACCGAGAACCCATCGAGCATTTGAACTTCGAACGTATGAAAATAGGAAAACAAACAAATCGCATTTACGACATTCGGTAAAATAAAATTCGTGATTTTTATTTAATAATAGAAATTATAATTCTCAGGTATTATGACGGCACGGTTGGTGCAGTGGGTAAACGATTGACTGCCGCGCTGCATGTCGTGGGTTCGATTCCCACCCCTGGCTGTTTGTGTATTTGAGTTTAAATGTTTGTAAACGCACCCAAGATACAGGAGAAATTCCTAGTGTGGGGAAACTAAAAAAAAAACGGACTTTTGACAATCGGAACATCGAAATTCGGAATAACATGCCCTGACCAACACAAACAAGGCGTGATACTATGTTATATTATGTACTTCTACTTCCTTCGGCACCAATTCTACAAAGTACCATTAAGCCTCAGAATTTATAAACATTGTACCAGAATATTGAAACATTTGTTGTCCAAAGTTATACAATTCTGTAAGCAAGCAAATAAGTAATTTAAATAAGAGAATCCCTTCTGAATGGGGCCCAAAATCATTGGTACGTTATTTGTAAATGAAAATTGACAATTGTTCGGAACCCCTCAATGGAACCAAAGTGTTTGGTCAAACATGAGATGGAAAAGGACGTGGAAATAACGTGGAAATTTTGATACATAAATTCTATATTTTACTCTTAGATAATAAAACAAGAAAGAGATCAAAGCAAATAAAGAGTTGTCTTAGATATTTAAGAACTTTTGTTTATGTATCACTTCCTCCACCCATATTCAAGAAAATAAATCATTTGGGTTTTCTTTTACTACAACTACGCAGTTTACTGATTATTTTTTTTTTTTTTTTATATTCTGGAACAATTCACAATGTGTTTGAAAGCATAAATAAATAAATAAAATCACGTTCATTAAAATTATAAAACTTACACATTCATAATGCAATAAATTATAGAACATTAAAAATTCAATACAATTAAAAATTCAATAACATTACAAGCTACTACATACTAATATTACCCAGTCTCACATTAACTAATAAAAAAAAAACGTGGATATGTCGTTGTCTATTGAATACAGACATTTCTCGAATAAGAACGCTTTGAGTCTTGACTTAAATGAGCTCTTGTAAATTATAGTTTTTAAGTCCAATGGCAACCTGTTAAAAATCCGCACTGCTTGATATTGAGGACTATTTTGAACAATCTTAAGTTGGGGTATTGTGTTGCTTTTAAAATCATTCCTGCGCGTACGTTTCCTCAACTGTCTCTCCTCACTGTTTCATAGTTTTGCAGATATCTTTTTCATTTTTTTTTTATTTCTTTCAATTGTAAGAATTTTTAAATTTGTAATGTTTGTCCGGACCACACACCGGACCATGGTTCGTATGGATCTCTTTTGGAGTATAAAGGCTCTCTGGCAGTTACATTTAAAACTATTCCCCCAAAACTGAACACTATATCTCAACCTTGATTCTTTAAGAGTATAGTATACCATTTTAACGTATTTTATACTAAGACTGCGTAAGGCATATACGAATCAATGGCTTGCCCATTTGATTCGTATATTTCCTCAGCGTGTTTGAATTCTCTTTTCCAATTTAAATATTTATCAATGTATATCCCTAGAAACTTTACCTCATTAACTATGTCAATTGTAACTTCATTAAGTGCGATCGTCATGTGGTCTTTATTACGAGCTGTTGTATTAACATTATTATGGTTTTTTCAGTGTTAATTCTTATGAGCTTGATAATTTCAAACCAAGAATTAAAAACTGTCAACACTGCATTAACCTTAGCGGAAAGCTCCTGTATGTCATTGGCTTCAACTATTGCGTTGGTGTCATATGCAAAGACTGTCAGCTGTGTGTCGGGAAATATTGAATTAATTTAAAAATTAAAGACTGGAACGCTGACTTAAAATAAACCGAGATACATTCAGGGTAATTAATTGTTAATCAAATTGACACACTACGTCAATTTGCCATGTTATAGCCACTTCATACAACTGTCAAAGAATGACAGCTGTGATATGAATATACGAACAATTTAAGTCGGTAGTCTATCTGCTTTAATTATTTTCCGTGAGTTTACATAGAAAAACATTCTAATAGAGATCATGTTGGGAGTAGAAATTAATAAGTTCGCTTGAATTCTGTATAAAGTTTTTCATACAGCTGTAAAAGAAAGACAATTGTGATTTAAATATACGTACAAATTAAAGTTGGTAGTCAATTTGCTTGACAATTAGCTACCCAGAATTTTCATAGTAAATGCTATAAACATTTATGGTTGTTCTATGCGTTTTTTATTTGTTCAAAATCCTAAAATGTTAAAACGGCAAGATTAGCAGTGAGCTGGCTAACATGCAGGTTTTCGTAACAAAATAATAACCATCCGTCCAAGCACGTTAAGTTAATAGAGTATTACTTATGATGGAGTGGACCCAGTCAGGTGGATGATGAATGTGTTGCGTGCAACCCATATATGACCCAGATTCATTAAATTGGTCGTACTAGCAGGTTACTGTTAAAGGTTTTATTAAATGACCAATCGTCGGTTTGGCTTATTTTTTATAAAAAAAATAATAATGAGGCGAACACAGACATCTTGTTCCTGTTATAAACCAAAGACAAGAAGGAGACGAATGTATGACATTTGAGATATCACTTACAATCAAAGGCATTTATATAATTGAGTACATTGCCCTTTTGCCTAAGATAATTTTAACAGTTACACGCGGCGGCTTTTCCAATATTTTTTATCAATGTTCTGTGAATTTTTTTTTCGTTTTTCTTACCAGAGAATGGCGTAAAGGTTAGTGGAGCAGTAGTGGCTCAGTGACAACGGCCCCCACCTACGAGTTGCAGGTCGTGGGTTCGAACCCAGGCAGGCGCTTTACTTTGTGTAAATATTTCATCACCACTGCTTTCAAAACGGTGAAGGTTTAAAACATCGTGATGAGGAAACTGGCATGTACTAGACCAAAAATTGGAAGACATGTGACATCTACCAACCCGCACTAGACCCGCGTGGTAGATTACAGCCCACTCCCTCTCGGAGAGAGGAGGCCTGTGTCCCAGCAGTGAGAACATCTGATTATGCTTATGCTATGCTAATGGTTCCACAAGATTCACACTGAAACAATGTCCTAAAAGTTATGTTTTATGTGTCTTTGGCCTTTTTTTTTTTTGTTTTTCTTCCTACAAAATATAATGGGTCACTATATATTTTCCCTAAAAGATGCTATTCCGTCAAAGAAATAGGCCATCATCCTCTTCTTGTCTTCAAAGAAACTAAGTACACCATATTATTTACAACACGATTACCATAATTGCAATCCAATTGCCAGACGTACTCGTAGTACAGTTAGAGCAATTTTCCTCATATCAGAACGAAATTTGGGTGTTACGAAAAGCAAAACTTTCAGGTACCATTCTTTACCAAGAGTAAACGAAATAACAAAATACCAGAACGAGGAAACACATTCCAGACCACTACGGCTACCATTAAAGTCAACACATCCAAGACACAACTTGTAACAACACTTCACATAAAACCATTCATTTAAACCACAATATGGAGGAAGTACTCAAACAAAGTTACACCGTAATGTACGCTTTTAAGGTAATGATCAGACTACACGCTTTTACTAACGCAATCTTGAAGATAACTTTGAAACTTTTAAAGAGAAAACGTAATTGTCTATCTTATGCATAAACTCTCACTAAGAAGGCATATTAAACAGATACAACACAGAAGACATGACTAAAGAGATATCGCAAATGAATGAGACATCACAATCCTAACACGATGGGGTAGTGAAATTAGTCATGTGTTCTCAATTAGAATTTATCCACGTAATTTAAGCCAAAAGGTTCGACGACACAAATGATAAAATGTGAGTACTTTAGTGCTTACTATTGTCGGCAAGCCTTATAAAGTTGTGAGACCGTGCCGGGACTTGAGATTGCGACGAGGAATGGATGGACGTTATTTACTAGTAAATGGCTTATTTTACGTTACATAGCGTCAAGACCGACTAGTTCCAAATTCATGTTTGAAAAGGTAACCTTTCCATTGTCTTATGCATTCGTGAGTTGGCCAATGCGTACCCATCCCTCAGCCGCAACTCGGCAAATCTGAAAGTTAAATATTATTGTTGCTAAGGCGATCAGATTTACGACCAGACACACTCAGACACAGCTAGAATTTACACCGTATACATTGATAACGAGAACAGTGAGGCTTCAGTGAGCCAAGAATTTTCCCAGACGTCTCTATAATCTTCAATCTTTTAAAAGAAATCTATTGACATGGATTAGAGATTTTGATATTTGGAATTGTCTGTGGTTTTCTCATTATTCCCATGTCTTAATAACGTAATGACAATCATGTATTTATTTGTTTTATTTTGTGTTATTGGGTTTTCCATCAGAAATTTCTCAATAGCTGCCCGCAGTCTGGGTTTGGGTCTGGTTGATGGCGATAGGCTAAACTACAGGTAAACCTGTACCTAACCCTTCAGGGAATACAGGCGCGGCCATGTGTGTGTGACGTTGTTAAACAAAATATTGCCAAAAGCCAATTACATTACAGTCATCATCAAATATTAGGCGACCTATAACTGTCCACATTTAAAGTACGATGCATTTAAGAGCAGGTTTCGGGATTGCCAATCTGCTAGTAAAAGTTTGGGCAAACTATTTCAAACCGTTTACTCGTTTGCAAACAGAGTTTAATCAGTTTTTGCCAAAAATAACAATCAAACGAAAGCTAAAACATAATTTTAATTCAAAACTCAACGTTTTGAAAAACCATTTGCAGCAGCAGGCTTAGCACGAGAACCGTGGAGAAGCGTTTGCTCGACGGAAGAGTGTAGACAGTTTATAGTTTTCTACCGAGAAGGATACCCTTGGTTAAAACCCAACCCTTGGTACCCTTGTTGGTAGAAATTGCGGTAAGAAATTGAAAACGTCACGCTAAGCCTGCTGGAACAATGGCTTTAATTGAAAGCTTTTGTTGAAAGCTTCAAAACAATGGTGTCGAGTCGCTTAATAATGTATAAAACATTTTAAATAATAATTAAATCATGTGTTTATTAAGACCGGTGCGTTATAAGAAGGTAATAAATAACTCCAAGATTGAATAATAAATAAATAGTAAGACTCACACGCGTGTGATTGTGTAAATATTTCATCAACGGGTGTGTAACGATTCTGTATAAAATCAAGCTCTACTGCTGATAACTCATTTATGGATAAGATTATACTGTTGACTGCCTCGTTGGTTTAGTGGTCGCAGTCGCTACTGCTGAGCTTGAGGTCCTGGGTTCGATTCCCGAGTCGGGGATAAGTGTTATTGGATTTTTCCATCTGGCATTTCTCAGTAGCAGCCCGGAGTCTGGATTTATTCCCGGTTGATGGCAATAGGCTCGCCCCCTATTCCATGGGACCTAAACATAACTGGTGAAATGTGGGTGTACTCTCTGCCAAAGTCAACTCTCGGGGAATACAGGCGTGATGTTATGTTAATATTTTATGTTATTATATAAATATTTAAAAAAACTGCAGATCTATGGGGTAATTCTGTGGACGTTGCTAAGTCGATTATAAACATTGTAGCACCTACTTTAGCTGTTATTTTTAATAATTGTATTGACCTTGGTGAGTTTCCTGATCTTATGAAAAACAGTAAAATAATACCGTTGTTTAAATCGGGTAGTACATCAGACCCTTCTAATTATAGACCTATTTCAGTGCTAACCTACCTTTAGTAAAATTTTTGAAAAACTTATTTTAGATCAAATGCAAAGATTTTTTAATAAACATAAGTTATTGCATAACAAACAGTTCGGTTTTACAAAGGGTCGTTTGACTACTGATCGTGTTGAACTTTTAGGACATGTTTATAATGCATGGGAGGATAAATGCGATGCTTTGGGCATCTTTTGCGATTTGTCCAAGGCATTCGATTGCGTTCTTCATAAAACATTAATCAGGAAACTGCACCACTACGGAATCCGAAATGCCTCTCTGGATCTTCTTACTTCATATTTAAGTGATAGGATTCAGAGAGTTGATGTTAACGGAAAAAGATCTCCCGGATCTGTAGTAAGAATGGGGGTACCCCAGGGCTCAATTCTTGGCCCATTTTTGTTTCTTATTTATATAAATGACTTGCCTTACCTCATAAAGGATAAACATGATATAGTGTTGTTTGCAGACGACACTTCACTTTTATTTAAACTTAAACGTCAGCAGTTGGTTACTGACAATGTAAATAGTGCCCTCTAATAAGTAGTTAACTGGTTTAATGTTAATAACCTACTTCTTAACGAGAAAAAAACTAAATGTATTAAGTTTACAATACCTCATGTTAGACAAGTAAAAACTAGTGTGCTCATAAAGGGTGAAGAGTTGAAACCCGAAGATTCTACAGTGTTCTTAGGCATAACTTTGGATGCCAAGCTTCAATGGGGCCCCCATATAGATAAATTGTCGAAAAAGCTTAGCTCTGCAGCATACGCCGTTAGAAAAATTCGTGATTTAACTGATTTAGAGACAGCCCGCTTAGTATACTTTAGTTATTTTCATAGTGTAATGTCGTACGGTATTCTGTTGTGGGGAAATGCCGCCGATAACTGACAAATGCGTGCACTGACTGGACAGGTCCACTCAAATCTGTGTGGTTCTTTCGTCAAAAGACCATGTCAGACACCAATCGTAACGTAATATATACGTAATGACATGATTATTTACTTGTAAAGTATTATATTATTTTAATTATTGTGAATGTGAAGACTATGTGGGTTATTGCTCTTTTATTTTTATTTTCACTTTGTCTTTTATTCTCAGTTAGTGTTAATCATGGTCTGGCAGTTTGAGTCATTTAAGCGGCCTACCCAAATGTCCTTTCTTTGGTATTGATCGTCGCATCGTTGAGCTCCTTAAGTTCTGAGTAGAGCTGCACGATTACTGACAAATGCGTGCACTGACTGGTCAGGTCCACTCAATCTGCGTGGTTCTTTCCTCAAAAGACCATTTCAGACACCAATCTACATGGCCTTCACATGATCTGACCAAGATTATGTCTGGACTTTAAAAGAGACTGTGACCTCTGAGTTTGTTTCGGCCTTTCTTCTCAGAGTAGTCAGATAGGAAACGCCGACCTCATCTAGTTTTAAAAATATGACTGACGTGTAAAAGTGTTTGTACAAACCTACTAACAGAAATAAAAATCATTTATCATTTATCATTTAATCTACATGGTTCTCAAATGATCTGACCAAGATTATATCCGTATTTTATATACACATTGACATTGATTAATTTTATATATACAATGACATGAATATTTACTTTGTTAAGTATTATATTGTTTTAAGTATTGTAAATGTGAAGACTATGTGGGTTATTGTTCATTTTTCTTTTTTTCTCAGTTAGTTTTTATCATAGTCTGGCAGTTTGAGTGATTTTATGCGGCCTACCCAAATGTCCTTTCTTTGGTATTGTTCGTTGAATCGTTGAGCTCCTTAAGTTCTTAGTTGAGCAACACGACTACTGACAAATGCCCTGAATGACTGACTGGACAGGTCTCCTCAACCTGTGTGGTTCTTTTGTCAAAAGATCATTTCAGGCACCAATCTACATGGTCTTCACATGATCTGACCAAGATTATGTCTGGACTTTAAAAAGAGACTGTGTTCTCAGAGTAGTCGGATACGAAACGCCGACCTCATCTAGTTTTTTTTAATATGATTGACGTGTAAAAGTGTTTGTACAAACCTACTTACAGAAATAAATCATTTATCATTTATACTGTTATACATAATAAGATTTTGTTCCAGTTGAATAAATGTCAAAGACATATTAATAGGTAACCTTTTTTTCTTTATAGATCTTTTTCATTATACATAAACTCACGCCTTATTCCCATGGGTGTAGGCAGAAAGTGCAGAATGCCACCCACCTGCTACGATCCTCCACTAATTCATATGTTTCATTATATGTTTATGAGGAAATATTTACTTTATATGAAAATTAGCACTTAAGATACTTGAGGTACAGGTTTATCCTAGTTTAGGTTGGATCCTAGTACCTATATTACCACTTTAGTTTAACGGCTTAAATATAATTTATAATAATTATTTCAATAAACTATACTCTCTCTACGCATATTTAATTACTTATTACTCATTATTCACATTTCGTAATTCTCCATAAAATAATATTTATGCAAATTCTAAAATCATCCCAGAAATACGAGACACATAATTCACAAAGATATTTCCGAAAACCTTTCAATGTTCCTCGCTCATTTCTGAATCAAATTAGCTAAAACGTAAAATCATAATAATCAGACGTCCCATTTAAAGTAAACATACAAATCAAAGTAAACATAACCAGATTAGAAACTTCAAAAGGCTTCTATTAAATGATTTGTTTTCATTTAAAAGACGCTCTTCAAGAGACCCTGTTAGTTGTTTGCAAACTTTTAAAAACTCCTAAAAATAAGACTCTACAATTTGTGTATTGAAGTTTCGGTTCCGAGTAATGGGTTTTCTTTCCCGGTTTTGTTCCATCATACTTTAAATGGCGCGATTACGCACTTTGATGGCTTTTTCTTTTTTACAATTTGTGATATCGCAATTTCTATTTTATTTTACCACATTTTTTTTAACAAAGTTATGGATAAATGATTAAACTTAGACCTCGTACACTACGAGATCACGACCACGACTGGTCGCACGACGTCGCATCTCGGCCCCAGAAACTTGAACTAAGAAGAAGTTTTGGTCTACCGACGCTAAATGAAATAGTAAAATCAACAGCAAACATACTACAAACACATTCTAAAACCAAACAATTTCCTTTTCGTCCCCTACCTAATCCATTTCATATGCCTTTGACCATAACCTTGTATAGGTGTCATATTAAATAAATCTGGTTAGTTGATGTGGGTCGGCACAACACGGGTTCGTAATAACACATCGTCAAACCACGTTAGTTTATGAAGAGTTGACAAATGGACGTAAGGATTATAGTCGCTTGGCTTATTCTGGCAGGTTTAACTTCGTGAGGGCGACTAAACGGTTAGTTTTGTTATGGTAAAATCGGTAGTTACTTATTTCCGTACTGAAACTATTTGCATCATCATCGCTTATTTTTTTTTTGGTGGGAAATTATCAAATAATTTCTCCCGCTCTGGGCGGAGCGGGTGTCAGACTTTTACTGACTAAAACCCACCCGTGTTCCTTCAGATGCCTGTGTGCCAGGGCCACGATATCTCGGACAAACTCGCAACCCTGGGAGGATCCTCATCACTTGCTAGCTTATTATTCTATGGACCACTCATATTGACAGCAGTTAATATCATATTATAACAATATTTTCTAGTTTCTTTACTTCATTATCCACCCGTGACGCATTCTGGGGATTATTGTTTTTTTTTTCACGCGAATATTTTACATTCCTTTCGCGAGTGTCTACTACAGAGTACCTAACCATGCAGACTAACTTGCTAATGAAAACCTTTTCATTGTTCCAGACAAAATGGACGCGTACCGTTCAACATGAATCATAGATTGCGCCGCAATGGTATGATACACCCATCTCTAACATGCGTCCCAGTCAGCGCTGGTTGGCGATCACTCTACTCATCACCACGGTCCACTACACAGAAATGAGGCATTCCGTAGACTCCTTGAACATTGAAGACTCAGTCTTCCACAAGAGGAACAGGCACCACCACAGGCATAAGCACAAACCTGGCGAAGTCATGTATGATCCTACATTCTTCGCGGATAGTCCTGAAGAGTTCTATCCGATGCTGAATTTGAAAGATGGAATGCATTTGTTAGATTACGAAATTGCTCCGAAACAAGATGTAAAAAGTGATTGGGTGAATATGTCTAATGATCAAGTTGGAGAGATGAAGGATAAAAAGCATCAGCACTGGCCTATAAAAAGGGAAGCTGTGATTGAAGGGGATTTGGTGCTCGGAGGGCTGATGATGGTCCATGAGAGGTCAGAAAACATGACGTGTGGGCCAGTGATGCCTCAAGGAGGCGTGCAGGCGCTGGAGACAATGTTGTATACTTTGGATATTATAAATAACGGGTTGAGACTGATACCTGGCGTGACTGTTGGAGCTCATGTCTTAGATGATTGTGATAAGGATACTTATGGCCTTGAGATGGCTGTGGATTTTATAAAAGGTGAGTATGTTTGCTTTTATATTTTCATCCAAATTATTTGCTAAATAATACCGTAATTGTTAACAAAAGTTATCCCAAATGGAAGGTATTATTCAATTAAATAAAAAAAACCGAACAAGCACGAGTTGTACTCGCGTTTTGAGGGTTTCGTACAATGAATATGTTATCTACCCACCATATTTTATAACTCATTTATAACTTTAAATTTAGTTGTTAAACATGTTCTCCCATAAATTCCAACTGCAAATGTAAGTTTGTACACACAATATTGAGAGTTTTACCATGTTATTTTAACACCATAAACTTCTTATAGGTTTTCCTGTAATCTGCTTATTTAAAGAACTACTGTCTGTATTTTTTCCAAAATTTTAGTTTAGTAGTTTCGCAGATAAGGGGGGAAATGGTAAATTTTCATATATTTTCTTAAATAACTTTAAAACTATTGATATGTCACACAGTACAGTTATCAAAGCCTTTTTTAATTTAAAGTTACCACCATATTAAAAATTCATTCTTTTACGTTACACGCCTGTGCAAATTGGGTCACAGAAGTTCATATAATATGTGTACCAAATTTCAACTTAATTGGTACAGTAGATTCGGAGAAAATCCTCTGTGATCGACGGACAGACATACAGACAGTCACACGATTGTTCCGTTTTTTTCCTATTCAAAATCAAAAAGCAAAATCAAAATATTTTATTCACATAAACCTGGGCACTTATGAAACGTCAGAAGCTTGATGCACGGTTCTAATTGGTTGTTTCCTATGGGGAAGAGCCGACAAGAAACTCCACGGTTACTATTTTAAACTGTTTGGTTTCACGGTTCTCTTTTTATTGATGTACGGAACACTAAAAAAAAAACATACGTCACAATTTTTTTTTCACACCCTTTTCTTTTCACCAGGCTCAATAAGCAACATAGACGACGCGGAGTATGCTTGCAACGCTACAGCACTCCGGAAGGTGATATCGGGCGTGGTTGGTGCGGCGTCCAGCGTCACTTCTGTGCAGGTCGCCAACCTGCTGCGCCTGTTCAAGATACCACAAGTAACATTTATAATAACTTGATACATCTTTACAAGGCTAAATAAGTTGGAAACTTCCCGAGCTAAGTACGAAGTATTTGTTATGTTCGGTCTCAAGACGAATGTGAATTTCTTTTACAGCTATCTACCGATATTTATTTTAATGACTTATGCATTTTTGCTAATCGAGCAATGTTTACCTAAAACCGCGAGTAGATATCAGGTGCATAAAAGGAAAATGGTAAACGAGAACACAAAGTAATTTAAGGCCCTTTTATCTGACTTCGTTAGAAAAAACTAGGAAACTTAATTTTTACTATCGTTTATTGCCACCAGGTGTCATTCTTCTCCACCTCCCCGGAGCTATCGAACAAGGCGCGCTTCGAGTACTTCACGCGCACCATCCCCTCCGACCACCACCAGGTGCGTGCCATGGTGGAGATCGTCAAGAAGCTGGAGTGGAGCTACGTCTCCATCATCTATGAGGAGTCGAGCTATGGGATCAAGGTGAGTAAATCAAAACTTTTATTTTTACGTCAGCAAGAGACGTTTTCCCCTATGTCACAGGCCACAGAATCCAAGCAAAAGGGAAGGAATACAATAGAATTTTGTTTATTGTTGTTGTAGGTAAGGTTAACAAATAAAGTTGCTCAAAATAAAAGTATATCTATAACATACCTCTAGGGTGTAAAATAAAAAGAATATTCTAAGGCCTGAAACTGCGTTAAGCAGGCGCCCGCGACGGGCTATCGTCGCGTGTCTACGCGCGTGTACACGCGGGTGGGCTCCGTGTCGCTGGTCGCGGGTACCCGTCGCGGAGACCGGATTATTTTATTTACGCAGTGTCGCTAGTTCAATTTTAATGGTGTGCATGTATAGTCGTGTCGATGGAGAACTTAATATATTATTACGTAGCAAAACGACGACGAGCAAAAAAAAAACGACAATGTTTAAGTCCGTGCGTGGCCGTGTTACCGATCCGCTGGCGGGCACCGCGCGTGCCCCCGCAACGGGTTCCGTCGCACGGAGGCGGGCCCCGTTGCGTGGGTGCGGAGCGCGCCTCCCCGTGACGGACGCCCGCGCGGGTCCCCGCGACGGAGTACTTTTGTATGAAACCGCGCGAGTGCCCGCTTAACGCAGTTTCAGGCCTAAGAGCTCTTACACACGAGCGGCATGTTCCCAACGGCAGAGGTAACTGCAGCCTGTCGACGGCAGCAGTCGACCTATAGCGACGCTTGCAGTTGTAGTGTGCCGCGTCCGCCATTTTGTCAGTCGACTGCATATAGTTCAAGAGTCGCAAATTTGTAAAATGAGTTCTACTGACGAAATCGATAATGAATTGCTAATTATGGCAGTAAAGAAAAATGCTTGTATTTGGAATTATAAATTGAAAGATTATAGTAATAAAACAATAAAAAACAGAGCATGGATGGCGATTTGTGAAGAAGTTGTAAATGATTTTAATAATAAATCCATAAATGAAAAAAACGCCATTGGTAAGTGTATTATTCATTTTAATGCGTTATAAAAATGATAACATATTTTTTATAGGTCAAAAAATAAGTAGGTAGGTACTTTATTGTTTCATATGCAGTTTAACTGCCATGAGAGACTACCTTCAGTACTACAAAAATAGTTTGCGAATTTGTCTCTTATTGTTAAACCCGATAACGATTCATCTTCATCCGGAATCGTAGATACATTTTCCAAACGCAACAAACCAATATGCAACACGCTTTAACAACATCCTTAAAAAACTGCAAAGATAAGTTCATTGGGGTATGGAAAATTCGCCACTTATTGGTCAGAATACCGAATGAGCATTCTACATATCTCCTTGCACGTGTTAAGCGATAATTGAAAATCCTCATATTTTCTGTTAATTTTTTGCCTGGATAAGCACGTAACAAATGTGACAAACTGAACGCTTCGTCTCTAACAAACACAAAAGGCAAAGCAATTCCATCACTTGTAATCGGTGTAGGTTTTGGAATGTTTAGTGAGTTTTGTTGTAGTTTTGTATAAAAAAACTGATTCTTCAAAAATAGTTAAATCCGAATGTCGTCCGTAACAACCTATATCACAAAAGATAAATTTATAGTCACCGTCGCAGATAGCTAGTAGAATAATCGAAAAATAATTCTTATAATTGTAATGGGATGAGCCACTATTTTTTGGTTTGAATATTCTAATATGTTTTCCATCAACTGCGCCAATGCAGTTAGGAAATTGAGCGCGTCTTTCAAATTTATCAGCAATACTTTTTCAAGTTTCTTCCGTTATGTTCTATGGCAAATTGTCGTCTCGCATATTATATCCAGATTTGTTAGCAGACATCCTTTATTATTTTACTAATAATGGAAATTCCGCATCGGTATGCATACTGCAGATCTTCAAATGAACAACCAGTTGCTAAATATCTGGAAATAAAAAAAAGTGTAATTAAGTATTGTTTTTTTTTCCAGGAGTAGATGTTCAGTCAAAATGGAAAACATTGAGAGATGGGTTCACTAGATATTGTAGGAACTTAAAGAAAAAAAGTGTATCTGCAGCGTTCACACCAAAACAATATACGTACTATGACCAATTACTATTTCTGAAAGATGTGACCGAACATAGAGGTCAGAACGTTTCAAACTTTGACTCTCAGCAGACGTGTCCTCCACTAACAGTTCAATCAACAGAAGAAGATAGTGTTAAAAAAAGACCACGAAAGCGCCAAACTGACAGCGATGATGTTTTTATCGAAACATTAACCATGCGATTAAACGATAAACTGCAAAAAGCTGAGAGACAACCTTCACCTCCTCCTGATGAAGACAAGTTATTTCTGTTGTCACTACTAAGTGATTTCAAAAAAATACCAGACGATTGGAAATTGGACGCCAAAGTTGAAATTATCCAAGTTATTAAGAATTACAGGGTAATATTTCGACGCCTTCATCGAGTCAATCTTCTTATAATTACATGGGATACACAACCTCCTCTGAAAGAAATCCTGTAAGACCGGAAAGTCAACTCGCATCTAATGATAGCTTATAGTCTCAGGATTCTGGTGCAAATACAATAATAACGAATCTCTTCTCAGAATATTTTTTTTAAATGAATGATTCAGATGGTGACTGCTTTCGATTTAGGGTATAGGTACTTGATTGTTTTGATATTATTTATTGTTTACGAAAATTTATTCTAAAAACATGTTTCAAGTGAAAAGGAAAGGCAAAAATCTCCTCGCGTGGGACTTGAACCCACGACCTATCACGGTTAGGTAAGCCAACTGAGCTACCGTGGTTCAGTTGGCAGAGCAATGGGACACCCGTACACCCGTACCTAACCCGAGAGTCATGGGTTCAAGTCCCACCCATGGAGACTTTTTCCTTTCCTTTTTATTTTAAATTCCTTGAATGTTTTGTTTGTTTCGCTTTGTTGCGAAAAAATAATAATATTATGTTAGTAAAAATATGTGTTAGAAAACATTGCTTGGTTTTCTACAATTACATTACACTACATTTTGGATTATTTTTTTAACTATTTTTATTAAAATATAAGTAACTAATAATAATTATTGTTCCTATAGGTAGTAGGTGAATTTCTTTTTATTTGAACTTTTATTTTCTTCTTATTTGCTTGTGTGAGCTTTGTGTAATAAATAGAAAATGGTGCCAAATTATGTTGATCTCATTAAAGGAATAATCTAAATTACTTATATATTTTTATTATATTTAAAAAAATTACTTACTTACCTCAATGTCATAGCGAACCTTTGCTCAGCTGAAATGCTGTTCCGCATTATGGTATCTTGGCGAGAAATTGAACTTGTTAAAATAGCCGTTAGCTCATCAAAAGAAGCAATGGACATTCGAAAATAATTGAAAAACTTTTGTTTATTTCTTCGTAACAGTGGATAGAGAGTAAAAAAATGCCCATCTTGATCTCTATTGATTAATATTTCTTGAACCCACAATGAACGTGTTTTTATTTTTCGTTTCCGTCGGCGTCGACGAAGTAAAAGCAATAACAGTGTTTCTTCTTCGGAATCCATTTTACAACTGACTCCTATACTAACAGAGCAGACGACGGCTGCCGCTGATCTTCGAAGTTGAAATGTCGACGGCTGCCGTCGACGGTTGCAGTTACCTTTGCCGTTGGGAACATGCCGCTCGTGTGTAAGAGCTCCATGGAAAGGATAAACAGAAAACTAAACTATGTACAAGAACTATTCTAAGAAATACAGAGAAAGATAGAATTATAATGTAGTAATAGGTACACAAAGATGTCGTAAAAAAAAGTGATTCATTGCAGTCTTAAAGATCATGCCTCGAACTGACGACCTTAAGACTTCATTAATAAAGATCATGCCTCGAACTGACGACCTTAAGACTTCATTAATAAAGATCATGCCTCGAACTGACGACCTTAAGACTTCATTAATAAAGATCATGCCTCGAACTGACGACCTTAAGACTTCATTAATAAAGATCATGCCTCGAACTGACGACCTTAAGACTTCATTAATAAAGATCATGCCTCGAACTGACGGCCTTAAGACTTCATTAATAAAGATCATGCCTCGAACTGACGACCTTAAGACTTCATTAATAAAGATCATGCCTCGAACTGATGACCTTAAGACTTCATTAATGGCCTATCAGCCTTCAAATGGACAGAAGTGCCCCCCAGTGTGAACTTTTGTACATTCTAAAAGACTCCCAAAGAAACCAAATTCTCGGGGATAGTATTATATCTTTTCAAATTCATCTATATGCAAAAACAGCTAAAAAATATCCTTATTTTCAAATCTTATTATTTGTCACGGAAACTTTAAAATTAATTATTAATATTAAGCCTATAATCTTAAATTATTCAACCATTACAATCAAGATTAACTGCACAACATGGTCCAAACCGCGCGTGTCTATTCTACCACAAGCAGCCATGTAAGGTCTAGATAAATTGACGTGCCGTCATGAATATGAATGCACTCGCTGACCGCACGTTTAATTTGTGGTAAGCTGATAGATTAGATGTTAATGACTGGTCATATATTCATGGGAAGGCAATCAGGTTGCAAACTAGTAAGATTTGAGCTAGTTATGAAGGGGGATAAATTAACTGAAGGCTCTTTTCATGGTCCGACTGCCAGATTATTATCAGCATCAGCTATCGAGTGACTAAAGTATGGTTAATTATTAAAGCATTTACATGCATTCACTGGTATATTAATTCATTTGTGTCCGACGAAGGCTATCCGGCAGGCGGAGTGTTACATTTGTGTCCGACGCAGGCTCTCCGGCAGGCGGAGTGTTACATTTGTGTCCAACGCAGGCTATCCGGCAGGCGGAGTGTTAGATTTGTGTCTGGCGCAGGCTCTCCGGCAGGCGGAGTGTATGAAAACGGGCTTAGAATTATCATTATGAAAGGCTTTATACTGTGAAACGCTGAACACTATTTCCGCAAAATTAAAAGTTATTTATTTAAATTAGGCTTCGAATCAATTGCACCAAAATCACAATCCCCTAAAACGTCCGCCCTTCACTACTTTCTAGTGCTTTAGCTGGGAAGAAGTGGCGCAACAAACTCCCCAGCAGTACATTAAAACAGCTGGATTCTATACATTATCAGAATATTAGAACTTCTTTATCACTTGCACTTTTTTAGTGCAAGTGATAAAGAAGATCCAATATTCAATAGAAGTCCAATATAAGAAGATTCAATGTCAATCAATCAGGAATAAAAGGCCTCTCTTGCAATGGATCTTTGTCAGTCATATAATAATCAGGTTAGAGTTCAGGTTGTTGGTCTATTTTTTTGTAATGACGACTGCTTCTGTGTGTGCTTCCATTCTTTACTAACACTTCTGTGTAGGTTCACTGTGTGGTCTGATAATAAAGGTTTATTATTATTATAATAAGAAAATATTGGCCGTTTTGTGTCTATAATATCAAATTCCTAATATAACTAGCAAAACAAATGCTAATGCTAAAAAAAAATCTAAATAAGTATGCAAGTTAAACTATAATTACGCGTTTCATTTTCATCCCAGTACCGTAGGTACATCGAGTGCCGTACAGTATCAGTCACAGTACATAAAGGTACAGGTCACAGCCAAAACATGAATGTCATTTAAATCAACATAATGTACTCTTCAATTCTATTACTCTATTGTACTATAATTATTATAAATATGAAGCCTAATTATACACATGGACTGAAATTAATCATTTAATTAGCCATTTGTCGTGTTCACATTCAATGATCCGCACAGGTGGGTTGAATCGCTCTATCACAAATCAATATGGCGATATCGTGGTCGCAATAAAATAAATTACGTTGCTCGTGTAATGTTCCAAAATTAACCATTACAATTTGTATCAGGAAAGTTCAAAAAACTACGTTCTTGTGGCCAATTAATTTTCTTTCTGCAGATTACACAGTACTCTTGATCTAAATGTATTTTGACCTAAACAATACCTTTAGGTAATATTCCGTACACTCAGTAGTTCTTGCTGCTGAATATGGACTACTAAAACTGGCCACGTTTGTTCATAGAATGTTCTTAGAATAATCCATCCTCTTTACAAACACACAAAGTGCAGTAATGGTAAAAACTCAGGCCCCATATGACATACCCACTTAAACTAAGCATTCATTTGCTTGCAGGCATTCGAGGAGTTGGAAGCTTTACTGGCGAAGAGTAACATATGCATAGCGGTGAAGGAGAAGCTGGTGAAAGACTCAGGAGTGGCACACGAAGGTGCCTATGATGAGATAGTGTCCAAGCTGCTTACAAAACCCAGAGCAAGAGGTAAGAGGATCAACTTAGCCTTCCTTAATCTGCAGAGTAGAAAATAAGAATCTCCCCTGTTATGCAATACCCTGTTCCCTGAATTACAATATAATAATTATTTTCCGAGGATATCGTCTTCAACAAGCCCATAATTATCGTCCTAAATTCAAACACGGGTCACATGATGTTTTTTGATGTACACATCTTTATAAATAAAAAAATAATGCGGTTCGTTGGTAAGGGCATCACTTGAAACAGTCAGTGTATGGTTTTAGCGAAAGAAAAACTTGAGAAGTTGCCCAGAAAATGAGAAAATTTAGGAAAAACTGAAACTGCTTTTTTCTATGGGATTTTTGTATGAACTCAAGACGTTTCAAGTTTTATTGAAATTTGGAAAGTAGAACGTCCGACGGGTCAGCTAGTAAATAAATAAATTAATCGGCAAATACTTACTCTCCTTGTGGTTCTGTTTTCAAACACAGTTACATGAGCTTAATCTTCTTCAGAATTGACGACACAATACGCTTCTTGTCAAGATCACTTATTTGTTTGAATCGACCATCTTGTTTCGAAAGAACAAGCCAAAGTAAGGCTAATTTGTTAGAATGTTAGTCAGTGCTTATTACTTACGATCCATCATCCAATAGTCTCTAGGCTTTTCGTCTAGCTTCTTCGAATAATAAAATAATTGGGCTATGTATCATCCGTGAAATAATACGTTTTAAACAATTTAATACGTACCTGCCTTTCCCGTTGGGGAATATCTGGTTTCTATTATGTTCTAAACACACATGACACGGTGAGCTCATAATTTACAACAAAATGTAATTATCCTTTAATATTAAACCGGTTCAGGAAATTCATCTCATATTATAAATCTGATTTGGTTTCATGTACGCAATTAAATATTAATATATTAATGAGACTCGGTATTCATACTGGGGAGTTTTCTAAATATGTCGCACGTAAATGAATTATTTTTACGATAAAAATCTTGTCATGATTTTTACAGTTCTGGAAATAATAATTACAATCCATTTCATGCTGATATTGTCACTGTACAAACTCACTATGCACTGTTAAAAAAAAAGGTGTTTTGTGCTGTTGTAAATATTATCTTTATTGATCTATGTCCGTTTTTGTTTGTTTTTTACAAACATAAATAGATAGATTGATAGATTTGGTAGATAATATTTTTATCATGTTCGTCCGGCACACCCTCGGCAGTCAGCCACTACCACCTGCTGACAGGCTAAAATTTTTACCACAAATTCAAAACTCAAAATTAAAATTAAACTTTTAAATTGTCAAGGAACTTGGAAAGGAAATTGTCAGTCAAAAAGATGAATCTAGTTGCCCATTTCAAAGTGTTGTAGGTTCCTATGGAAAAGAACGGGCAAAAAACTCACAAAAAACGTGTGAAAAGTGGACACTGTTCCGAATAAAAGAAAAACCGGCCAAAGTGGGTGTCAGAACACGCACAATGAAGGGTTCCGTTGTTAGGATGAGTTTACCCCTAAAACAAACTTAACATCGTAGTTGAAAAACATGTTCTCCTATACATCGATATACGTCACGGTCAATTTTCCAACAGAAAATTTAAGTTTTTAATCGCAAAAAAGTCTTTTTTTATGTGATCAATCAATCAACTCAGCCTATAGCAGTCTACTGCTGGACATAGGCCTCTCCCAGGCTGCGCCACAACACCCTGTCCTCAAATATATGATCAAACTACAAATTAACAATTTTCGGACTTTTTCCTTTACTCGTGCTGTGAGACCTTGCTTCTTGCCAAATTTCATGATTCTAGGTTAACGGCAAGTAAGGGTACTAGCCGTTAACCTAGAATTTGGCAAAATTGTAGGCATAGGTTTTGATTTATTTGCGAGTATCGAAATATGTCGCTTATATCGCCGTGTTTTGTTTATTGCGTTGACTTGGAAGCTTGATTTTTTAGAGCTTCAAGGGACCATAGACCTACGTATTTGATATTAATTTCAACTTGATAACTCCACGCGTTCCTGACAAAAATGGTCTTGACAGATTAACAGACAGACAGACAAAGAAACAGACAGACAGACAGCCAGACGGACTACGAAGTGATTCTATAAGGGTTCCGTTTTTCCTTTTGAGGTACGGAACCCTAAAAACATCTGATGCATCAAGGTTGCGTCTTTCATGTAATCCATCATCACAGCACGAACTATTACTATAAAAGTAATACCGATAAAAGTGAACAGAAATACAGATAGAAACAAAATTAGGCTGCATCTCTAATTTACATACCTACTAATATTAATTTAAATTAAAAGCAATGTAGCACATTCATTAAGTATATATATAAGTAAATTCCTATGATTTAAACTTAAATCGATTTGGATGGATCTTTTTCCATAGTAATCTGGGATTGTAATAATATATTCGTGAATCAGTAGTTTATAATTCGGTACGAGAGAACTTGTACTCCCTGAAGATTTCTCGAATTATTTGCTAGGGTTTACCCTCTTTACTCAGGGGCAGTACGTAAATAGTTATGTAGGCTGTTGGACGTAGATAGTCCGTAAATAATATCTACGTACAACAGTATTTTAGCTGAATGCTGATACAGTACCTATAGTAATAATACATAAAATAAATAAACATTTCTTTTCGAAAACATCCATATTTAAAGACACACGTTTAAAAACCAACTAATTCACATCAAAATAAAACAAACAAAACAAAACAACACACACAAAAATAAAAGCAATCAAGGACACAGTTACACACATTAGGAACGGGAGGAACTGTCCACTGCTCACAGTGCAGTATGCAAACGTATCCAGTGGCGCAGCAGTGATGAGTCCCACCTGTCCACGAACACGCTTATTATTATGCTGTTGCTACTGGACCTAACGCGACTCTGCAGCGACGCACACTGCTTTCTTATAAGAGCATGAAACCCATCAGTGTGCGCTTCTGCGAACATAATCGAAGCACTGCAGAATCGTGGTAGCCCCAGGTGATTACTGCTAGGCGCGAACCTGCGGGCTAACATATTACATCGGACAGCCAACACCGTACGTGCTTTTTCCACATACGCGTCATCCTTTATTTCCAAAACTTTCAATAATGCTGCCTATCTTTTTCTTCAAAAATTCGAAGACATGTGACGTCTACTAACCCGCACTGGGCCCGCGTGGTAGATCACAGCCTACTCCCTCTCGTAGAGCGAAGGCCTGTGTCCCAGCAGCGGGAACATTATATGCTAATTATGATGTTATGATGATCTATTTCTTCTGTGTTTGTCGTTATCTGTTCTAGACCCAATAGTTGTCCATCAATACAATTTTTATTCTTATTTTTGATGACAGGCTCGCGTTTATCTACTGTTTCTCCTGACGGGGATCAATGATGTGATCGATCTTATCGTCTTTTACAAGTCAGATCATTCATCAACAGCCAATTAGGAGCCACAGGGAGAATATTCTCATTCTGGGAGAGCCTGGTTCAAGGCATCTTCTTCTACGCCTTTCCAACGCCATTCAAAATCTAACCAAACCATGCCAAAAATTGAATCCAACGACAAACAAGGGGTTATAAACTGTAATTTTATCTGGTGCCACCATATTGTGGAGGAGGTCTGTGATAAATTGTAGCCGTGTGCCACACAGATAGGCAGCTGCGACGAGTAAAACAATTTTTCGCTAAAGCGGTTACTGAAATTGAATCTATTGGTGAAGGCGATAAGAGATGATTACCATTAACTACGCCACTTTGCCTTCTCGTGGACGGGCGAGCAATGCGTTAGGACAGATTGTGTGGGATTAAAACAGGTGGCGTTGAATGATCAGCGGAGGATTATGGTAAATAGAGTGTGGAAGATTTTTGGGAGTTGGATTTGTAAATACTTTTGTATTGTACGAGTATTTTTCATGAATGGTACTTTACAGCTTGGGTTTTTTAAAGCGGGCTCCTGAGATAATACTGGAGCTGTTTTGATAGTTTTTGTTATGATTATTTTCATTCAAATTTTTTTTTGTAGGGCAATAAAAAACCTGAGATGGGAGAGATTCGAGATGTCTCATTTCACCTTACTTCAATCGCCAACTATATCTTCAGCGTGGTGATATATTAAATGTAAAGTTTCCTGTTCTCTCGTATTAGCTCTTGAACTATAGGTAATATTGGCTATGCAGCAAGGTGATAGCGCGGCTGACTGACACCCAGTGTTTACTGAGCGTCAGCACCAGTGGAGGCTACTTGATTAAAAAAAAATAACATAGACAAACACTACAAAAATACCAGCTTCAGTATTTCACATATTGATTGCGATAAAGTCACCGAGTGCAATGTACTGGCGCACATAAATCTGGTGATAAACGAAGTAGAAAGTGCATCGCTGTCGAACGGGCGCCGCGCCAGAGATTGCCTGCAGCTGATAAAATAAAATATAATAAATTATTTATTAGATTTATATTAGTTACATATTTTATATAACGACGTGTTCATTTTCATTCAGTTTTAATAACATATTCAAATTCATAGCAAAAAATTGAGCATATTCAAAGTACCTAGGTACTACATACACTAAGTTGCCGAAATAGATTACCGCGTTGTAAAGTGTACCTATATCTTATGGTGGAAAGCGCTTAAGAGTACTCGTAACAACATCAAGAAGTTAATTATCTAGTAAAAAATATATTGCCAAACTATTCTTTACTTCCTCTAACATCTTTCTTGATCAAACTGCTATCAATTTCAACAACTGGTTTAATCCTTTGGCAGTTTTTTCACCAATATATTTATTCCTCTAACCTTCAGTCTCTTTGTTATTACTGATCGTCACATCATCATTCTCCTGCCCTAATCCCAATTTATTTGTATGTATATTTTTTTTTCCAATTTATATGTATTTTTTTTTTTTCATATTTCTCTATACGTCATCATCTCGGTAGTCACGCCCTTTATAGCCATACCATCTTCTCACTTTTGTTACCTATTGTTAATCATCGTCTCAGTAGGTAAAATATACGGTGAATGGCTATTCACTCATGATGTCGTGACTTGAAGACATTCTACTATTCATATTATCCAGTACTTCTACTGTTTCAAACCTTTAATATCCAGTATTATCCAGTTAAATTCCTCAGCTTAACGTAACAAATGGCGCCACCTGTCGCCCCTCCAAGCACTACATTAACCTCAAGATTTATTATTTACAACTGAGTTTCTTTTAGATGTCTTTCTTCTTTCCTGCTACAAAGGAAAATGAAAGTGATCATACGTCTTTTTAAGGAACGTGAAAAGTAACTAGATTATGGAGTTCTTTAGTAGGTAATGTAAAAAGAGAATAAATGAGTGCATATTATTTATGTATGATAAGTGTCTTGCTTAATTTTAGATTCGTTTTAATAATAATAATTTATTTTGCTCAGACAACAATCATCCACAGGCTAGTTACAAAAAACTTAAAAGCTATGTTTTAATTACTTTCTCATTCATAAGTTCTACTAAGATCTGAGTTAAAATATATAACTAGCATAGTCTTTGCAACGACACATATCCTATGTGATGGTGCCAGTGAACTGCTAGGCGTCCGTTTTTTCTGCTAATTACAGCTGTCCATGAGATGTTTTGAATGAACTGTTCCCTACAGTCATTAGGCGTTATCAAATAGCGAACTTCAATGAAGAATTACATTTATCTATCATTTATCATTTGAACGCCTTAGAATTTTATATTTCCTGTATTTTTATACTTTCTAAATAGTGGGTACCAAATAAAGACATTGGGCTTTATTTATAAACGTTGCTTAAAATTCAGTAACGATAATCGTCTTCTTAACCAAACATTTTTTGAAGTTTTAACGTCTCTCTCTTTTACTAACTTTATGCAACGTTTATAAATAAACTCGTTAATTTCACTTAAAACTCACCCTAAAGCCGTGGCAATTAATAAGAACAGTCTTTCTACTAATAAAAATTCTGCTACATTCCTCACGTTCGAGCACTCGACAATCGAGCACCTACATGGCGGCAGCTACATGGCGTATCGATAATCGAGCACCTCTCGTCTGGCTCGAGCCGTGTTGATATTAGCTCGAACGGCTCGAGATTGGCAGCTCATGGAGACGAGATAAAGCCTTTGTAGCTTGCGCTTTTGGGTTACTGTTAGAGGACCCTTAATTCATTGATCTACGCCTTTAGTGGGTCGGATTTCGTGACCCCTAAATGCAATAAAAGATGACATTAGCCATATTTCATTCGCCCCAGATTAAGTAGTGATCTTATAGTTTAAGTATCCTTAACCAAAGGAGAATTAAAGCGCTAACAAAAAAAATGAAACAATGAATGTATTAAACAATGTCTGTAAAGGTCTTACTATCGTACTCAAATATCAGATAAATTAATCTCTTATTTCATAAGAGCAAACTATAAAGGCTGTCATATAATAACAAAATACAGCAAAAACAAACGAAATACTAAAACCCGAATAATGGAAAATAATGAACATAGAAAATATCTCGGAAAATATATTGTCCGCCATATTGAATTACCTTTGACGTTGTGTGACAACTCATTTATTGAAATCTATTCATTAGTTTATACTGGTGTAACCACAGAGCACGGAGATATCGTGGCCGCTGCTAGAGGTGCTACGGCTACACTTTCGCGATAACGCAAACTAAACTTCGCGCGTTCTCTGTTGTAAAACGAGAAGTCGACCGGTGTGCGGCACGATGTGGAGTTCGCGGTACAGCGACAATGTAGCCGTAGGGTAACCACACAAAACAAGTGTGTCAACGTTTTCTCGCATAACGATATAAATAACCTAGAGAAACGCTCGAAGCTTCGAAGGCAGTCCGTGACAGTAGCCAACCGCTCAACGCACTTTCAGCGCTATGATTTTTTTTATTACCATCGTGTCTAGACGCTCTGTGGGAAGAACTGCCTCACATAAATACAAAATACAATCTAGCGAAATTCATAATCATCCCATATTGCGTTACCGAACCTACAGTTTACTACTACAGTTAATATAAAATGTATGGTAAGCTAAATAGTAAAGAAAATAGCTACAATGAACAATAATAAATAATCGTAAAACCAACTTCTCATTGAATCTTCAATTTATTTTTGTTCCTAATATACAGACCAGTACTAAAATCCGAAACAACACAACCATTATAATTCTCATAATCCGAATATCAGATGGATTACACGTACCGTCTTACAAAAGCGTTAAGAGGCTTTACCTGCTACTGTGTTTAAAACGCCGCATCCCCTCGTATTTCCGGCCTTGTAAGGCTTGACTCACATTTACCACTTTCCAATGGCATTAATAAACATAACATCACGCCTATATTCCCCGAAGGGTTAAAGAGAGGTGTAACTTTAGTACACCCTCATTTCACAAGTTATGTTTAAGTCTCATGAAATAGGGTCGACCCTATTGCTATCAACCGGACACAAATCTAGACTCAGGGCTGCTAATGAGAAATTCAAGATAGAAAAACCCAATAATTCTTTGCGTGACCTGGGAATTGAACCCTCATGCTCAAAAGTAGCCACAGAAAAGTTGTTATTCCGTGGTTAAGCTGTCGCAGCAATCGAAGAATTTCCTGCCACATTTTTGTCCGAGTGTAGTGTTACGTGAGTTGATGAACCACAAACCAACTAAAGGCATGTTTTCAAGAAAAATCTGTCGTCAGCTTGTCGTTGGGAAGATGCTCGTGTTGAATTCACAATTTCAATTCACAATTTCGTCGATTGCGTCTCTAAACCAACCGCGAAAAGTCGTTTGTGCGTGTAAATGCTATGCCGCGATTGCATAAATTATTTTGGTATTCCAACAGACGCCTTTTTTTTGTTCCATTATCATTGGAAAGTGGCGTGTGTGAGTTAATCCTTAGGGCTCATAAATTAGTTTAGTGTACGCGCCTCTGTTGGTTCACGATGCCTTGGGTTTACGTCAATATAGAAAGTAGCTTTGATACTGAACAAAGAAACAGTCGTTTATCTTGTTCTGTTGCTATGTATTTTGGTTGTTGTCTAGTGGTTTTCGTGGTCTTAAAAGAACTTGATTAGATTTTCTTATTCAGATTCAGTATTTAAATGATAACGTAATTTTTAATAGTAAGTTTTTACGCAACTGTAACTTTTTAAGCAAGACTTCTTAGTTTCGCTTCAGTGGGACTTCCATTTTATTTGTGAAATTATCAGAGGAAAACATATGGTACATCTACCTTCTTAAACTTATTGTTAGAAAAGTCATATTATAGTTACTCGTATCATTAGTTACTTCTAGTTTCCCTAATGGGAAAAAGATGTCAGGTTTAATGTGTAGTTCAGGCAATTTCATGGGAATTTAGTGTATATTATACATAGTTTAGGCAATATTTAGACCGTAGTAACGGAATAGCTTCTACAAGTAATTACTCCTTTTTCTATCCGCAGGTGCCATAATCTTCGGCTCAGACCAAGAAGTAGCTGGCGTGATGAGAGCAGTAGAACGAGCCAACGCGACCCACTCCTTCAGCTGGGTCGGATCTGATGGCTGGAGCGCCCGGTCCCTAGTCTCCGATGGCAATGAGCGAGCTGTCGAAGGCACCATCAGTGTGCAGCCACAGGCGAATGACGTCAGTGGGTTCAAGGAGTACTTCTTGGGATTGAATGTGAAGAATAATAAGAGGAATCCTTGGTTTGTGGGTAAGAGCTATTTTAAATTTTATTTTACAAACTGATGAATTCGTGTTTATATAATAAAAAAACAGCCAAGTGCGTGTCGGATCACGCACAATGAAGGATTCCGTAGTTGGGATGAATTTATCCCAAAAATAAATTTAACATTGTAGTTGAAAAACATTTTCTTCCATACATCGACATACGTCACGGTCAATTCTCCAACTGCAAATGTAAGTTGGTCGACTATTACTCGTTAACTTGTAAAGCCTACTTCACTGTGATAGTTTTCCTTTTAATTTCGTTATATATTATATATACTACTGCCATGATTTTTTTCACCTATCCAAAAATAACCATTTAGCTGGCGGGGCGAGGGAGACGCTTGACTCTTAACTAAAATTTGCACTTTGAAGCTTAAATATTACGCATACGGATCCTTGAATCGAAAAATGGTTTTCACAACCCTACAATATTTTTCAATGGCCTATCCAACGACACTCCACACTACGAGAGAGAAAAATAAAACATCCCCAAGTTACGTACACACAGCGTCAATATGTGCTAACCCCTCAAGTTTTAAAATATTACATTGCTACAACATTGAATTCGTTTTGAATAATCTAAAGAATACTTTAAAAAGAGTTCATTGTTTTGACTTGGATTCGAGCATCCCATCACCGAACGTCATCACACTCATCCTATAGTTCTATTACATATATACATATTATAAGGTATATCTATTCATACACGAAATCTCTTCCCCCTGACACCCGTCATTGCACTCATCATTATGAACATATTTTACTATGAGGCTAAACTTGAAATCGCGAAAAAAAAATCAGTTGTTCCCTACATTTATTTTCGCATAACTCGTCAAAATGTAGGGAACAGCTGATTTTTTTTCGCGATTTCAAGTTGGATCCCATAGTAAAAGTTGTTTATATTGATGAGTACTATAACCCTTTAAGAGATTTTGTGTATGAATAGATACACCTTATATAGTTTGACGAACTAGCCAGCGAGCCTATACAAATGGCGATGAAATTGTTATATACTATCGTCAGAGTCACTTTAGACACAAGACAAACATTGTTTCGAGTTGGATTCGTACCATCGCATCACCGAACTTCCTCATACTCATACGTCATAGTTTTACGAACTAGCCAGCGATCCCATATGAAGTACGACGAAATTGTTATCTACTATCATCCGAGTCACTTTATCTTTCGGTCTCTGTCTAATCGATAGATGTTATAATTTGAGGGTATCCATTAATTTTACTTATTAACGTTTTCTTTATAAAATTAATCCACACCCTCAAGTTATTACTACAACGTTTGATGTGTACGTTCACCTAAAACGACGAAGAGTAAACGACTACGATTTACCCATTATTAATTAAAAATATTTCTTATTTTATGAGAACAAAAATAGTTATTCTGTATGAACAAAATGTGAGCATAAAAAATATGTATATCATAATAACTGTAAATTATCATATTAAATTGTAAAATATAAATCTTAGTAGTAAAATAAGATGATACTTTTGTTAAATATTAGCAATAATAAATATTATTAAATGATTATAAATATACATATACATTTACATATATATATTTTTCTTGATTTTTAAATTCTTTATAAATATCACTAAAACAAAATAGAAAAATACTCGTATTTACGTTACACGTCCGTGTTTGGATCACAGAAGTTCATATGTGTACCAAGTTTCAACTTAATCGTTCCAGTAGATGCGGAGCAAGTCGGCTGTGACAGACGGACAGATAGACAGACACAGACAGACAGCCAGCCTGCCAGCCAGGCAGACACACGAGTGATCCTATAAGGGTTCCGTTTTTAGGGTTCCATAGTCTACAAGGAACCCTTATAGTTTCGCCATGTCCGTCTTTCTGTCAGTCTGTCCGTCAGTCCGTCTGTCCCCAGCTTAGCTCAGAGTCTCTTAGTACTAGAAAGCTGTAATTTGGCATAGGTAGATATTAATCACGCCGATAAAGTCGTAAAAAAAACCTTGACATAAAATTTTGTTTAGGGTAACTCCCTTGCACGTAAAGTGGGGATGATATTTTTTTTTCTCGTCTATCCCATAGTATGGGGTATTTTTGGATAGGCCGTTCAAAAATATTGTGCGTCTGTGAAAGCCATTTTTCAATTCAGGGATCCGTTTGCGAAAAATTAATCTTTAAAGTGCTATTTTTTGTTAGGGTCAAGTGTCCCCCCCCCCCCTGCCAGCTAGATGGTTGGTTTTGGATATGTGAAAAAATTCATAGCAGTAAAATATATAACGAAATTAAAAGGAAAACTATCACAGCTAAGTAGGCTTTACAAGTTCACGAGTAATAGTCGACCAACTTAAATTTGTAGTTGGAGAATTGACCGTAACGTATATCGATGTATGGGAGAGCATGTTTTGCAACTACAATGATAAGTTTGTTTTTGGGATAAATACGGAACCCTTCCTATGGAAAAATCGATGAAAACAAAGTCATTGTATGGACTGAAGACTTGATAAAAACTAAAATAAAAAATCTTTTAAAGAGTCTGCCCAATAATAACCACTTATTTTACAAAATATTATGTCCTTGTTCTTAAGATATTAAGACACTTCAGAAGAAAACTCCAATTTCCTAAATTGAAAAGGATCTGATCAAATCTTTGTTTTCCATCCCATCCTAATCCAAGGCTGATAATAAATAAATTCTCAAATTCCGAAAACTTACCGGATAAGGAAGAGAGAAGTTTACAGCGAACTTATTCAGATCTCAAGATATTCTCTTTTATCTCGCTTATAACATTGCAAATAGTTGAAAACACTCCAAAACTTTGTTTTTGGGCGCAATGAAGCGTTGCTTATGAAGGTGGATCTACGAAATCAGAGATGGGATTTTACTCAAAAGAAACTTTGTTGCCTGTCCTTTAAAGCGAGCGAAACTTTGATTTTGTTATAATTGGTGTGAATTTATCAAATCATTTTCAAAGTAATTAGAAGTTGTTTTGGAATAGTCGCGATTTTACGACAACCTACTGAAATTGAGTTTGGAGCTGATAAAGTACTTTTGCGTTCAATTATTGTCTTTAAAATTAAGTAATTATATTATTATCATTTGAGTAGACGAAGGTTTATTTAAGATCCGTAAGTTCAAAGCCAACCGTATTGTATTGTTCGTCGAGTGTTGCCCCAAGCACATTGCAGTTATTCTTAAAAATATCATCAGTATTTTTCTTTTATGCCCGTCGTTATTCCATATAAAATCTACTTGATATTCTGACTATCCCAAAGATGAAGAATATACCATTTTGATTTCGAAATTTTACGATTTTGTGACATTGACGAGCTGTTTATGCAAGCGACAGACGTTTTATGCTTTCTTTGCATTTTTAACCCACTCGGCTCTGGAATACTTTCCTAGCTCAAACGTATCGTACTTACATAGATATGCTTTAACCCGTAAAATTGGTTCTAAGTTTATACCTTATATTTATCTGCCTTCGTGCCACTGCTACTTAAACACAGTGTCTGCTTTGTTCAGCCATAAATCTACACAATGCAAATAGATTTGTACGTACGATATACCCCCAGATGTAAGATAGCCTTTTTATTAACACAAGTTTTGTTTATATTGAAATATGTATGTTTAGGATTTTTTTTTTTTGGGTGGGAATTTATCAAATAACTTCTCCCGCTCTGGGCGGAGCGGGAGGGCGTGTCAGACTTTTACTGACTAAAACCCACCCGTGTTCCGGAGCCTGTGTGCCAGGGCCACGATATCCCTTTCGGACAAACTCGCAACCCAGACAGATAAGGTATTTTTCTATGGGCCTGTGTCGCCTGAAATAAATGGTATTATCTCCTTTATTTAATTAAATACATATAAATTATATTTTTAAATATTAGAATATAAAAAACGATATAAAAACATTTAAAAATATAAAAAATAGTAGCCCACGAAGTACAGATCTCTGGATCAGGCCCTTAATCCAGCTGCCCAATGAGGGCCTCCTTAGGTGTTGGTCGAGGCTCTTGGCTATTAAGCCATTGGCTGATACAATTATCGGCACAATGACTGCTGAGTCCACATCCCACATGTCGACAACCTCGCAAGCCAAGTCAAGATACTTGATTTGTTTATCATTCTCGGCTTTCACGAGGTTCCCGTCATGAGGGACCGTTATATCAATAATGATCATTGCGCGCCGCTCTATTCGATCCACCACTACTATATCAGGCTTATTGGCAATAATAGTACTATCAGTGATGATGGATCGGTCCCAGTACAATGTGATATTTCCATTCTCGAGAACTGGGTCGGGCACATACCTGAGTACGGCACTTCCGATTCCACAAGGCTGTGTCTCTGTAAGTACTCTTCGTTAGCTAGACGAGAACACCCGGAGATAATGTCGGATTGATTCTCCCGGATGGTGGCATGCCCGACATCGTCAACCGTGCCGTCCTTCACAATAAATCTCCGGTAATTGGTCGTCATGATAACTTCGTCCATAATTGCACAGACAAAACCTTCAGATTCACCAAAGAGGTCACCAAAACGCAGGCAGGCTACGGACGCTAAGTAGTCTAAATTGGGTTCTTGTAGGGCCCGGAAAAAGTGTCCGTGAAGCCTTTACTTTACCATACCTCCCTGCGATCGTTAGTGTCAAGCACTACAGGCTTGCGCCAGTTCTCTTTAGCCAAAGAGAGCGGGGTGAGGCCCTTGTCCACCGCCACCATATCTCGATGCATCCTCACGTCGTTTTCTAGGAAATATTCGCTGAGACTGCATATTGCGCGATTGTGGAGGGTCTTAATGTTTAAAAAGCCTCGATTTCCACTCTTTCGCGGGATATACAGTCAAATTACCGTAGACCAAGGGTGCATTCGATATGCATTCAGGAGCGTACGAATCCTCCTATCCAGGGCGTCGAATTCGGAGTTCCATTTGAGTATGCCAAAAGAATACATCAAAACCGGCATGACCCAACCGTTGAAGGCGCGTACCTTGTTTTCGCCTGATAGAAGACTGTTAAATACTTTCTTCAGGCGGCCAAAGAAGCGCTACCGCAACGATTGCTTCATGTCAGTAACATTGATGCCCAACTCTTCTGACATACCCAAATACTTATAGGTTTCGGATGTGGAAAGGGCTCTAAGGTTTATGGAATCCGAGAGTTCGGTTCCCTCGGATTCTACAATCTTCCCTCGCTTTACATGCATGACCGCACATTTGTCTACACCAAATTCCATCCTGATGGCCCTACTGAAAGTTTCAGTTACTTTCAGTAGCTCCATCAGTTGCAAATTGTTGGGGGCAAAGAATTTTAGGTCATCCATGTAGAGGTGAGACACAAACCTCTCCTCAACCGATAGCCTAGACCTGAATCCTCCAGCAGTGTGCTTAGAGGATTCAAGGCTAAGCAGAACCAAAGCGGACTCAAACTATCGCCTTGAAATATGCCTCGCATAATTCTTATCGGCTCGCTATTCTCTGGATATTTCGACATCCTGGATAGCGAAGGACCGTCCTCCATTATTATTATTATATTGAGTTCTTTATTTTTTTTCTCTCATTTGAGAGAGTTTTACAACCTTACCCACGGGCCAGAGCCAAGTGTGTAAGGGGAAAATTTAAATTGAAAAGGTGGATGATAATGTAGAAGAAGTCAGGAACTTTCGGGTGTTGAGAATGGTGGTTTTTTGGATCATGAAAAGTATGTGAGAAGGCATGTGTAGAGTGTTAAGACTTTGACAATACACCGGTAGATGAGAGTACTACAGGGACGATATTTACGGTCTGTGCTTTCCATTGGGTTTTTATGTCTTGGTACTTCCTAAGTTATTCGGATATTGCAGTTAGAACGTTGTGTGAGTTAGGTATAGCTATATCTATCAAGTAAACTGTTTTATATATTTTGTCGTGCACAGTGATATCAGCTCTGTTGTAATGTATAGTTTTGTCTGTAATTACTGTTTGATCCCAATAGATTTTTTGATCCTTGTTTCAAAAATGGTTTCAGGTTTGTACCTATACTATCGAACATCTCACCTATAAGTTTATATTTGTGTGCTAAGTTTTGGTGTATGATTGCGGCAACTTGGTCATGTCGATGTTTATAACCTGTTTGTGCGAGTGTTTTACAGGCCCCTGTTATGTGTTGAATGGTCTCAAAGGCACTGTTGCAATGCCTGCATGTGTCAGTCAGCTGATTACACAGTTAACACATAGAGTTCCAAATTGACAATTGAATGTTTACTTTCCTGCATTAATAATCAAAACTTTTAATTGGATTATTGTGAGTTACTTAGGTAGTACACTGGTGATATTAATTTAGTCTCTTACTTTACCTCAATGATTAAAATTTTAATTAGAACACACTTAACGACGAAAATTTCCCATTAGGACAGACCACATTCTGGAACTGCACCAACCATTTTTAGCCTTGGTTAAAAACCGAGGCCCTAAACCCCTATGATGAAAAATTTAAATCCCTCTTTTTCAAACAAAGCTCACGTAAACATCAGAAAATATAATAAAGAGTGGTATCACTGAACCCAAACCTCGGACTAATTAGCATAATATGAACCCGATCCCTTAGTTCCACTGACAGCCCTCTCATTTACATAGGCGCTGTAATCTCTTTGGGCAGAACTTCTATTATGTATGTACCTGCTTTGCTAATTTAATATTTTCTAATTAAGTTTCATTCTCTTCTATTTTTAAGACGCAAAGAATTTAAAATTTAAAGGTTATTTGGAACTGATTTCTCTTCTTCAACAAATAACTCGTCGAATTTTGTAGCCAATTACAGTTTACAAGAAAAAACAAATGCAAGAAAATAATTCCAATGACCTTTAACTAAAAACGTGAACAACGAAAATATTCTATTATTTTCTTGTATCTAAGTCAACCCAAATTAGCCCGACCATATTATTTTCCTACAGGATTCTCGTTCCTAATTGAGTGAACATTTAAGCCTTTACTGTAGCAACAAGATCTCGAGACATCCCTTGTCACAGGAGTTACTAAGACGAATGGCTCCCACAATTCAGGTTTTCATGAATAGAAACGATTTCCATACACACAATGCAAGCTTCCAATTCTTTTGAAGACGGTAGGATACCTCAGGAACTTCACAGAACAGTAGAATACCAAAGTCTTTGAATCTGACTTTGTTTTAAAAAGTTTTGTGTCTCCGGTCTGACTGTGCGGTGCATCCGAACAATTTATTCCTGTTTACTAAAGGAAAGATTTTGCAATTGTTTATTTGTTTAGCTTTGTGGCTTTGGGCTAGAAAAATGAGATAGAGTTTTCGCCAGTTCTGTTTTAGATTTTGTCAACAAAATAGTTTTATTTTAAAAATAGCAGCAAGTATTTGTTATGAAATGTCAAAGTACTCTGAAAGAAAGCAGTTTTTCATAAACGGGAACCTAGATGTAGAACTCGCCGAGTTTACATAATAATAATTATGCCTATTTCAACTTTTTTCAACCAATTGTTTTTTCTTTGTTTGTTTCTATTTGCTTTAGTATGGAAACGTTTTTCGTTTTTTTCTTTTTTTATACAGTCCTCACATTTAGTTATAAATTAAACATTAAAGATGTAACAATATTTTTATAACAGTATAATTTAAAAGAGTGTCCATGCAGTTTCTTGCCAGTTGTTCTCCATATGTACCTACTAAACTTTGGAATGAACTAGCCTCATATTTCTAACTGACCGACTCCTTGACAATTCAAAAGTGCATGTAAATGGTTTAATAGAAATAAATGCTTTTAGTTTGAATTTTGAGTTAGATTGACTTATTTTTTAAATTTTACCTAAATGTATAATAATAATAATATTTTATTTAATGGTGCCCATGATATAGGGTGGCCTAGTTTGGAACAAACGTTGTCTCCATATTATAATTCTAATGTTGAAATAAACGATGTCTAGAAGACTTAGCTTCTTTAAGCAATTGAAGTGAGCTCAAAGTAATAAAACCCTTAATTCTGAGACAAGATGTTATTTACAACTGATATCGACCAAATAATACACGTCTTTAGAAACCGAAAACCATAATTCTCTTCACAGAGTTCTGGGAAGACCACTTCCAGTGCCGCTACCCCGGCAGTCCCCGGACCCCGTACAACGGCCAGTTCGCCAGGCTCTGCTCAGGCCAAGAGCGGCTCAGCGTCAACAACACGGAGTTCGAGAGGCAGCTGCAGTTTGTGTCTGATGCTGTCATGGCCTTCGCTTATTCTATAAGGTGAGTTGCTTAGATAGATGCTATTTTAGAGTATCTGGATTACTTGCTCTAGCCATTGTAATAAATTCGTGGTAGACTCCGCCTTATTGTTCAATGTTGCCTAGAAAATATGAAGAATCCTATTTTTGACTTTTTAAGAGATTAGAGATAAGAGATAAGAGAGTAGGGTATCAATTCAATTTTGTTTTTTTCATGGTCAGTATTGTTTAATGGGTCAATATGGTGGAGTTATGAAATTAACGCAAAACGATGCGAGAAAACACTTAACACTGTCTACAAAAAATGTATGCCAGGTTGGCCCTTACCACGTTTAAAAGCTCTACTGTTAGTCTTACGTTTATAAGACTAACAGTAATAAATAATATTTTTCCTGGTAGCATATTTAAGGTATAAATATTATTTTTAGGGTTCCATACCTCAAAAAGAAAAAACGGAACCCTTATAGGGTCCCTCGTGTGTCTATTGCCTGTCTGTCCGTCTGTCACAGCCGATTTGCTTCGAATCTACTGGAACGATTTGGTACACATAAGAATTTCTGTGAGTCAAACACGAAGGTGTAACGTAAATAAATAAAGGTGAACGGCAGGCTTGTATGGGAACTTCGTACCGCTAATAAAATTTCGTGTTTTGGGATATTTTTTGTTTTAATTGGTAGTTAATAAGATAGACAAGCCCTTTTTAAATTCTTAGATTTTTAGAAGTTGCGACGTAAAAGTTATTACGAGGTTTATTTTTTAAGGTTATGTACTAGTGTACCAATGTAGATTGTTACTTAAAGGTACATAAACATTGTTTTGGTGATAAAGTAAATGTTCTAGATTGCTTGTCGCTATCTTTGTAGTGTTCTACTTACTATTAAGTAGGTAGATTGAGATGAGAATAGTACCTACTCAGTGAGGGGTGTATTAGGAGATATCTATGTCCAGCTGCGTACTGCAACAGTTTGATAATGATGAAGTTAATTCGCTAAATTGCTCAGATGCAGTCACAAACCACAATCCAAAACAACAGCAAAGAACTGAACCACAGAACTGAACTGAAAGACAGTAACAGTAATACAGATTTTGGGTGCATTCCGAATTAAGACCACAATCGCTGTAATCGATTTTAGCGCGCTTAGACGCGTTCCCTATTAGCGTGAGCACGAAAACGTTGTCGCGTGTAACGTCATGACATGCGCCATCTTGTGATAACGCCGACCATGCCCTAAATTAATATCACCGCGAGCGCTGTCAAAAATGACAGTTGCGTTGTTTTGTTTTGAGTCTTATCTTATTTATAATAGCGTGGCAATTTCGAAATTGTGCTTCTGGCTACCGTCGCCATCTCAAAGAAGAAGAAGTGTACAAAGGTGTGCGTGTGGTGTTTAAACAAAAAAATACTGTAATCCAACCGTGAGCGCGGCCACGAGCGTACCGAATTGATGACAGTTATCGGCTGTCATAATCGTAATAACTAATACGCAAATTATTGATGTGGGCGCTGTCAGCGATTAAAGTCTAATACGGAACGCAGCCTTTCTTTACCTGTCAATAAATAATTGCCATATGAACAAAAATAATATTGATGACGAAAATCATTCCTATCATTATATTATTGTTAACTATTATGATTTTATGTAACAATCACGCATTCTTAGGGTATATTAGTGTTTAATTATATTTAATGTTATTTCTATTTCTAAATAATTAATCTATCATTTCGTTATTAGTGTTATTTTACATATGACAACTTTAAAAAACGTAACTGCGTTTAGTTTACGATTTTATTACGTTTAATTATTAAAATCTTTATATTGATATTATTCATTAATCCGAACTTCTAAAAATACTACAGTTACATGAAAATAAATGTCTTAGTTGCCTTAATAAGTGGTATAAATTCTATAACAAAACAACAACAAAAATATGCGGTACGAAATCTGCCGATCGCCTTTTGAATATGAGGCTTTTGGGGGACAAATCTTAAAATTAAAAATAGGTTATGCGTACTGTACCGTCTGACATAACAAATGAAATTACTATTTATAAGGATTTCAATTATTTTTTTTAATATTTTTTAAGTATTTCGTTTAAAGTCATTAAAGAAAATAGTTGAAAAATTACCATTCTCTCTTTATCTCCGAAACTGCTGAGCCTCAAATGTTGAAAAAAATACAGAGAATAGTTCTACGAGTATACTTATAGATGGTGGTTTCCCTGTAGAAAACGTATATGGTCTTAAAATAACAGGGTAAATCACTCAATATTGTGCGTACAAACTAACATTTGCAGTTGGAATGTAAGGCGGAATATGAATGTTTTTCAACTACAATATTAAGTTTGTTCTTGGGATACAGTCATCTCAAGTACGGCACCCTTTATTGTGCGTGGTCCGACACGCAAATTGCGGGTTTTTTAAACATAAAAATACGACATGACTTCTGTTTTAGTATCTGAATACATCATAAGAACCCCTTTCAAAGCCTGAGGACATTGTTCTCGCAGTATTAACGACTATATTTCTGAAGATAGAATTTAATACAGCACTTCATACTACTTACATAAAACTGGGTTGCTGCTTTTTTACGAGTTATTCTGAACATAACATATAACTAACTATATATACCCAATGTGTACAGTTTAGATACATAGTTTAGAATACGTCATTATCATATTGAGATGTGTACAAGTACGGCAAGTTCTTTCCCAATTATTTTACTTCTGATTTTGCATGATTGTCAAAATGACCGTGATCTTTATTCTCGTTACAAACAGGTTGCTGTTGGTTTAGCTGGTGGGTTGCTGCTGTTGTACCTAAAATAACTTTGAAAGGACTGTAGTGTACTAGCGTTGTTAGCTTTTGTTTATCCAATAAATTGTTTCAAACTATTTATTCTAAGGCTTGGATTGAAAGAAAGAAAGAAGACACATTTATTTAGCACAGAATAAAAGGCACACAACACAACATAATTATACTACAAATAACAAAAAAAATATAAAAAAAGAAAACAAATAAAAAGTGTAAAGTGCGTTGTAAGAAATTTGCAGGAAAGTGTAAGTGCTCCCCGCGGCTGCGCCAAATAAGACCAGTTTCGCCAAAATGCCAAAAAACTACTGATTGCTACAGCAAAAACTTATTGCAGCAAACGTGAACACAGAATCTAATACGAGACAGCCAACTCCCAATTTCGCATTTGCAATTCGTGGCATTTTTCAATTTCAGACGAACTGGTTATTGGTATATAATAGTTCATGCTAAAAACTGCAACAAGACTGACAACATATTTAGATGAAAAACATTGCCCGCATCGTGTAATCTGACATGGTTAAAATAAAGCAATTATTAATGCTACCCTTTTTTTTTTTTTTGGGTGGGAAATTATCAAATAACTTCTCCCGCTCTGGGTGGAGCGTGGGGGAGTGTCTCTTTGAGGCGCGCGTGGAACACACCGCGCCGTCGACCCAGGCTTGGTCCTTATCGGACGGCGAGCTACCCATCGCTCACCGTCCGCAAGCCCGCGCCTACGGTGGCCGGGAATCGGCCTGCGATTCCCGACGCCCGGGGCGTCTCCTGCGGCGACTAGGGGCGCGAGGGCGTTGATTTTGCCTTACCCTCACGCGTTCCGCCTCCTCCTTCGCAAGCATCACTGTTTCGCAGAAGGAGGTGACGGCCTCCCATGCACTCTCGCTCCGAACCATGGCCTGAACCAGGGCCGAACGCGAGAGATCGCCGCCGCCGATCGCTGCCGTGAGGACACGGTGGTGCCCCGCCCAAGCAGGGCAGACCTCCACCGTATGCTCCACCGTGTCCTCCGAGCGATCCACACAGTGGTGACACCCGGGCGTTTCCTCCCGCTGAATCCTAAACAGGAACCTCCCGAAACATCCATGTCCGGTGAGGACCTGCGTCAGGCGGAAGGTGAGGACGCCGTGGCGCCTCTCTAGCCACTCCTCAAAGAGGGGACTTATCGCCACAATTGTGGCGTGCCCAGCGCTGGGTTGCGACAATCGCACTCTCCATGTCGCCATGAGATCGCACCGGAGCTCCGTCCGCTGTGCCGCGATTTCTCGCGGCAGCGGAGTTATGCCCCGGAGTTTCGCCTCTTCGCGCCACACTTCTCTTCGCCTCACGGGAGACCGTGCGGTAACCCTGTACCATCCTGATGGCCATGACCCTTTGGGACGCGTTCAACCTTTGGGCTGGTCGCAGCCTCAGAGAACGCACCCACACCGGTGCCCCGTAAAGGGCCATGGACCTACCCTGCGCGCAACACTGGAAAAATAAATAAAAGTGAACAGCCAAACATTGGTTGGTGCAAAATGTGTACTCTGTTTTTTTTTTTGCATTCCTGGGTCCTGGAAGTGACGCCTTTTTACTAGTTGAACTTGGGCTTTCTCTTCTCTTATTTAAAAAATACATAGGTAAGGTTATTACTTCGGCAGTTTAGTTTAATTAAAATAAATACACAAAAAAACATTAGGTAAATGACTCATCTCGCAGCATAATATAGCCGAAGAATTTAAAATAAGAATTCACAAACGTGCAGTGCTGCTGTCAAAAAATCTCTAGGTTCTCTGTATACAATTACTGCAATATAATCAACTCAAAGCCTTTCTAAAACACAATTACAAACTATAGCTGCAAATTAGGCAGTCAAGTATATCAAGTTTTAAGCCCAGAATTTACAAATAATAAATAATTCATACAGGGCAGTAGGAAATCTAATTCAACGAAAACGGCATTACTTTAATGGTCCTTAATCAAATTTTCTGAGGTCATGTAAATGATGTAGCTGGCCCATATCAAAAAGTGGGCTCAAAGGGCGCCGGTTTTAGAATCCCACGGAATTAATTTCATGCGATCGAAGTAACATTGATTTACCTGTAATCCTTTGGGAATCCGTCTTTCTAATTTGTTCACTTAACGGTCAGGTTCTGCTAATTAATTTTGGCAGCTTAAAAAACGATAACTCTGATAATCTCCTTAAAGAAGATTTACAAGACATTCGTCTTGAAGTTGAACAAAAATAAAAACGAGCTCGTATTAATTTCAAAATCCTTGTCAAAAGTAGACTAAAACTAGGTTATAACTAAGAAGAAACTTACAACATTGTTATCTCATCACTATTTAGGGCGTTTCTCCAACTATTTTAATCAAAAACATTTTTCGTTAAATTGAGTCCGACATGATACTGGCGGGTCACGGTGAGCGAACAAACTTTAATCCTTTTTTCATTTCTTAATAGCTTCGCCATTTTCTCAACAAAGTGGAAAGAATTTTCGAGCGGTACAATTAACTGTCTCGCTAAGAGTTAATTAAGAAGAAGGCTGATACTGCACTTTGCAGGCTACTTTTTAACTGAGAAAAAAGTTTAAAGCACCGCTTCTCTTGTTGAGAAATACTATTAAGAATATGGGTTACATTATCTTGTTGTCTGTTAATTACAAATTGGAATCAATAACCTGCTTGCTAACCATAGTGATAATGCCGCTGTTAAGATTGGATAGCCAAAATCACCAGATGCACGTAGGTATATATAAAACACTGGGACAGAATTTACGAAATTACCTCTCAGAAAAGTCATCCGGAACTTGTCAGAAGTTGGTGCCATAAATGTTTAATAACAATAAATATGACGATGCCTAAAACTAATATCATATTTATGGAATCTTAAATAAATCTTAGATGCCTTTGAAGTTACAAGGGTCACCCGTTCCATCCAATTTTATGGCGTGCTTAGCGTCAAGCAATAAACCAGATAATTGTATAGATGTACGAGGAACAGGGTGTAAAGTTCCTTCATCCACCATAGAAAAGGGAGGATCCTTCAACCAGACGGGAGTTGTGTCTGGTGGGCTACTGCCTGACGATTGATGTCAGGACGTTGTTTATGCTAGTCGCGCAGTAAACTGCTTGCGCGATGCATGATTTTCTCGTGACGTCAGTGTGATGCGTAGTTCGCATGCTGCGATGCAGATGCCGCCTCAAGTATCTTGGGACCACAATGATCCCTCAAGTAGCTGTGGGGATCTTTGAAAGGCGCCATTTTGAGCTCATGAGGGGCTGAATGTGTATTCTTTCATGAGGTAAAATGACACACAATAAGAACAACTTTTGAGTATGGGACAAAATGAAATATAAACTACAGATAAAATATCTGCTGTTTCACACAAAAATATCAATACCTATGTACCTACTTACGTAATTAAAATTAAGGTGTGAATCAGATGCTCTATAGGTACTAGTAATGGTACTTAGACTAGGCGTATGGGAAAGCAATGTAAACAGTTTCAAATTGAAACAAAAATATTATGCTCTTACTGTTATTTTCAGCATCAGATCAAGTTATAATGAGATAGTTTAATCAATGAAATACGATTATATTTATATATTCAAGGCAAGTTTCAGTATGTAATAATAAAGCTCCTATATCATTTTAACTCACCCACCGTATCAACGGCCACCTAATTTTCATATTAGTAATGCCATAGCTACTTATCCGGCTTTTACCCAAACCCTCGAAGGGTGCGGCTCTTGACAAGAAAAGGGACGTTTCTGATGAAAAAGGATCCATTCCAGAACAAAACATGCACTCACGTTTGAACCAAGGAGGATGGGGGAGGGACTGGCACTCCTTGGTGAAAGGTAGTATTGTTCGAGTCGTGATATATGGCCCTTCGATATATTATTTATGATTAACGTTTCGTTGCGTTTCCTGTTACATGGGTTTTTGGGTTGGGTTTGTTTGGGTTTCATTTCTTGTTTATTTAATGCTGTTTCTAAAAAGAACATGTAGATTAGTTTTTTTTTTTTTATTGGCTGGTCCATAAAAAGGTTTTAGGTTGAGGTCAATTCGCCATTGGTCAAAGGTGTATGCTATTTTGAATGTTGTTATCAAGTAATCTATACACACAACAACAACAACATCACGCCTGTAATACCCGAAGGGTTAGGCAGAGATGTACCTAATAGTACACCCACATTTCGCCAGTTATGTTTAAGTCCCATGTAATAGGGGGCGAGCCTATTGCCATCAACCGGGCACAAATCCAGACTCCGGGCTGCTACTGAGAAACTCCTTTCCTAACGGAAAATCCCAATATCACTTTGCCCGACCTGGGAATCGAACCCGGGACCTCATGCTCAGCAGTCGTGCTTGCGACCACTAGACCAACCAATACATACCATCCAATCTAAAATCCATATTAAAATAAAATACTAACGAAAAATTTTTGTCCGTCTGTCTGATTGGATGTTATGTTCAGGATTTGCGCAAAAGCGGATGAAGGGGTTTGAATGAGGCACACGGATAGTTAATAACCTGGATTAACACATAGGGTGCTTTAACCCCAGTAGTACTTTCCCGTGAGATATTTTTCGATAGCCGCGGACAAAAGCTAGTCTGTACACACGGCTACACATCAAGCTATACATTTCCAGTATAAGCCGATCTTGCGTTGTGTAGGATTTCCGTACATGAGAGGTCAGCGTAAACTGGAGATGTATAGCTTGATGTGTAGCCGTGTGTACATACATATTATATAAAAATAGTAACGTAGAATTGTTGTCCATTTGTCTGGATAAATATTCCGGATTGGCGCAAAAGCGGCTGAACGGATTTGGATAAAATTTGGCACACAGATAGTTAATAACTGATTAACATATAGGATAAAGTTATTCCGTTAGTACATTTCCATTGCATAATTTGCGACTTCCACGCGGGCGAAGCCGCGGGCAAAAGCTAGTAGGTACTAATGTTGAAAACTGCAAATAGTGTTTAGTATACTTTAACATTCCATCGGTAACAAACTGTTAGTAGTCCGATACGCTTGCTCTGTACAACCGGATACGAGAGGGCAGCGAATCGAATCCGGGTTAGATTGCTAATAAGTGAGCTTGAGCGGCCAATTGAAAACAAACTGGACCGAATTCGATGCGTCGTACAAACTGAATGGATTACTTTTTTTTAACCTGTTTTTGCTGAAATTAATTTTATAATACGTTAATCTCGTCGATAACGTGTGCCTGCTGAACTAAAATAACGTAGGGTCCTGACTTCAATCCTCGGATCGGGTAAAGTGTTATTGTTTTTATGGTTCTTTACCTCAAAAGAAAAATGGAACCCATATAGGATCACAGTCCAATCAATGTTACTTGGATTGCATGAAGTTAATTCTGTGGGATTCCAAAACCAGTGACCTTTTGGCCCACTTTTTGATAAGGGCCAGTTACTTCATTTACATATCCTCAGAAATTTTCAAAAAACAACATGGTAAATCTCTCAATATTGTGCGTACAAACTTACATTTGGAATCAATGTTAAGTTTGTTCTCAGGATAAATCCATCCCAAATAAGGAAACCTTAATTGTACGTGGCCCGACACGCACTTGGCTGTTTTTTTTTTAATTAAAATGTTATCTTATTTAGCTGATATTTCAAAAAACTTAGGTTCAGTCTACTACGTAGTAATACTGAATGCATACCTGCATTGTTTCACCTGACCACTGGTCTGTGGTTATATCGCCATATCAAATATGACGACATACGTTTGTGCTTTTGATACGAACCGCAAAACCATTTCAACTCAATCCCCAACCCAACGCGGGAATTCTTCGAATTTCAATTAATTTTCTTTGAACTGAAATTCGAAGAACAGAGTCCGACTAATTACGGTTTTGGTATACCCTATACAGGTATGTCAAATTGATCACATATAAAAATTATCACAGACATAAACGCGTGCGTGGCTCCCGCCGCCGCCGACCCGCGCACACGTTTGGTGTGGTGTCGTTCATATAAATACAGTAAATTCAGCTGCCGTACTGCCGTCCCGACCCGCGTCCGACCCGCACCCAACCCGCACCAGCTGCCTGTGCGTGTTGAGCTTTACAATCACTTATTTAATGATCTATCAACATTTAAAAAATTACATCATGTGGTGGCTAATAATAGGCTACCGTACGTCTTATCATACGGGATTTAGCCACTAAAATAACACAAACTAACCACCTGAGACTTCCCAAAAAAACATACACAAAGGCAGACGTTATTACAGCCAAACCCACAAAAAAGTTATAATCAACATACAGAACAGTAGGTACTTACGCTGCCATGAGGAAGCGGCTCCACAGTGTCCCACGGCTTAGCTACGCACGTGTCCCTTACTGCGTTTTATATAAAACTTTTGTGTGGGTGTGTTTGGATCTTAATTTTAGTTGTTTGCTACCGACTTCCGAAATAAAAGTTATTTCTCACTTAGTACTGTTTTTTTTGGAAGTCAGTTGTTAAATTTTTTTTTTTTGTAAAAAGTTTTTTGTTTTCAAAATTTTTTGTGGGTTAGTTTGGAATTTATCTAAGTTACAATAGCCTAATGTCAACTACTCATCAAATATTGCTTTTCCCGATGCAGTGATGTTAATTGTTATGAAGTTGTCCTAGTAGAAACCAGGAGACCTGCCACTCACCATATGCATTGTTACGAGCATAAATTGCTGTTAAGTGTGAAGTAATCGAATCCCAAACCCGTTAAATACTTATTATGTAGTTCCAGTGGCCATCTGTGGTCTTCATCATCAGTTCCACTTCACCAAATGGTGCTTTCCGAGAGGAAACGCATGAGGTACTATAAAAAATACCCAAATCGCTATAGGTGTGCCTATAATATTTGAGGAATTCCCTCGATTTCCATGACATTATTATTTTTAGATTCTGGCTTAGTGACAATGGGACCACCTCGAAAGCCTGTAATTTCAAACAAAAAAATAATTTTCAAAATTGGTCCACAATTGACGACGAAATCGGTGAACATATGGGTGATTCTTTGAAACCGAGTGTATTTGCCTCATTGATATGGCTCATTTTTTTTAATTACTTTTAGATCTTAATTAACATTATATCGTGTCCAGGTCATTATATGTTATATCATATATCAAAGGCACTGATTTGTACCCAGTAGTTTAGGATATAGACTGTGCTGATGAATTGGTCAACCAGATTAATGATGACCAAGGCAGATGAATGAGCCTTTGCACCATATTAATTAGAATTATGCAGATAAATGAGGATAACATATTATCTTCAATCAACTTTATTATGAAATATCTGACAAATATAGAAGTAATTACAGTCACATCTACTTTTTAGCTAAAATAAGATTATCATATTAATAAATTCTACTTTAAACGTTGGCACACGCTGACAATTGTAAAACGAATCGTTACATTTTGGCCGAATTAAACGTCCGTTAAACTTAAAAGGTAAATCAGGATTTCTTTAAAGCTATAATATGATTTTAAATGAAATAGGTAACACGTAAACACAAAAATAAAAAGATCGTAGTTTTAAACGAAAACACTACAAAATCATAAAAAGAAAAACAATAAAAATCTTTGTTTTAAACAAAATACTCAAACTTTTAATAAAAATAAAATAAAACATAATTTCTTTGAGAATCAAATTCATTCTTTTAAATCAAATTAGCAATCGGAACTTTAACGGGGTTCCATCAATGTAGCCCGCGAAATTTTCTTAGGTTTTTTGCAAATTGAAGCTCTGTACATGTTAATCAAAATGTGATGCGCGACAATAATGAAAGTATACTTACTGATTATAAATCATACAAATCATCAGCATGTTCCTCTTGGGAAAAATACTATAAAAAAATATTAATAGGAGTATGTTGATGATTTAATTCATTATAATTCAGTAAGTTTACTATCATCCTATTTGTCGCGCATCACATTTTGATTTGATTGACATACGACCTAAAACAGAGACAACAATTTACAATTATTCAAAAAACGTATGAAAATTTGAATTTTGCGGGCCACGTTGACGGACCATCGATCGTAAAAAACTAAATATATTATGATAATAGCTAAGTACATTACTATATATTTATAAATTCTCATCATCACGAGTCTATTAAATATCGTTCATTTTTGGCTTCATTTTTTTATTATTCGTTTAAGATTATTTGTCTTTTTGTGATGATAACAGATACGTCTTACGGTAGAAGATACAGGTGAAGAACAGGAAGGAGATTTTGTATTCAGTGTATTTACTCCTAAATCAGTCGAAAATTGATTGCTTTGCTGAGAAATGCTGCGCAAAATTCTACATGAACCTGGTACAGGTGACTCCAGTTCTCTCTTTGGAAACTGGAAACGTAAAGGTGGATCATTCATATTCTCTCTCTCGTGGCTCTTGGAAAGCTATCGGTTCAGTATCCGACAAAATGCTGGGACTTTGAGGGGGGGTGTTTTCTTCAAGAAGAGCCGGTGTTCTTTTTTCTTGTTTCTTTCTAAGGTAATATGCCTTATAATTTTTTCTTCATTTCTTTCTCTGTAATCTTTGTATTCTAGGTGTCATTTCATTTATTGATAGTTGTTTTTTTTTTCTTTTTCTTACGTATTTAGGTTTGTCGATTTTTTCTTGTTTTTCTTTCCATAACTCTTCATTGTTTTTATTCTTTCGCACCTCCTTTTCTCCGCGAGTCTTTTTTTTCTAAGCCTTTGTTCTCTTGTTTGCTTCTTTGGTTTTGCCATTTCGAAAATATAGATCTGAAACAAGAAAATGGGATTCAAGCGACACCTAGTGTCGATATCGCTGAGTAGGTGCCAAATTGGGCACCATTACTTTGCTTATTTTTGAGGACATGGGGGAGTATTTACAAAATCTGATACCGTCTGCTCATTAGTTAATAATAAACCAGGACAGAGTGAAATAAGTACTAATGTTTACGTGAGGTTCGGAGTGGGGGAAGAGCTTTGCTTACCTTCGCTGACGAGGGGGGTTAATAATTACAAAAAAATCTATTTATGTAATACTTGAATGGACCCCTTAACAGGTAGGTTTAATTAGTGATTTTGTTGGAGATATTGTTGTTATTTTGAATTAAACCTAATTTATCTGCCCCGTTCAAATTCATCTGGTCATAAGAGCCAGATAAAACCAGACTAATGGGAGCCAGATAAATTAGGAATTTGAAGATAATCGAACCCTGCTCCGTTATTTATGAACGGATGGAATCAAAGGTGTAATTAACATGAATAAACAACCTTATGAGAGACCTTGGTTTAGTTTCAAAACGTACACAATCCATAAAAGAAGACAGATTAATTATGCGACTTACCTTACAAACGCCCAGATCACAACTTTCAATCGTACTTTTTTGCAAAATTTCACCCACGCACGAGCACTCCGTATGACAGGTCGGCACTGCCTGACGCGGCCAATCACGAGTCGCTATTATTGTATCAAATATTTTACATTGAAATTTTGCTTGAACAAATTGCATCAGTTGAATTATTATTTTAGTCGGGGACATTTTTTACAGTAACGTAATTACGAATACATACAATTATTTTGAATATAAATTATAACATATCAAGAAACATATATTTAAATATCGGTGCAACGTTCTTATTATAATCTATTGCTTCGTAAGATCGCAGAAAATCGAATACTTCAACAAAAAGCGGCGTGGGGACACACCAGATTAATTAGTTTGTACTGTTTTCTGTTAATTTAATTACTGCTCGTTTTAAGTAATCCCAATTGACTAATATATGCCTCGATAGACATTTTCATTTATTATATTACTTGAAATCGATGTTCAATTTGGAGATAATATTGATGTGTTCTTCAGTCAAAAACATGTCAAAACTGTGTTTCAAAGAATCACCCTATTACATAAAAAAGAAATAGTTTAAAAAAACTAAAAAAAACACGCTTTAATAGGAAACTAAACTAAAAAGTAGAAAATAATTTTAAATAGGTTTGGAATAATAATAGTGATTAACAAGAAAATTATTTTATCGCAAAAAACCGCGTGGTGCTTTTTAAGATCTTTTCATAATGATTCTACCTTTACTTCAATAAAATATTTGCAAGAATTTACATCAAGCACCGCACGCTTTTTTAAGATAAAATAAATTTCTTGTTGATCACTATTATTATTTCAAACTTATTTAAAATTATTTTCTACTTTTTAGTTTAGCGTGTTTTTTAGTTTTTTAAACTATTATTTATTTTCTACTTTTTTAGTTTGCTTTTCTATTACTGCGTGTTTATTAGTATTTAAAAAAAATATATAAACAATTTTATTTGTCGAGTGTACCAGCCTCTCCAGTTGATCCTGCCAATAGTCACAAATGCTTGTCTCAAAGTTTAAGTCATTGAAGGCTTTAGTACTTGGCACAACTCACTACCGTGTCTCTGAATATGGAAAAAATAGATAGGTAATCCCGAAGATCCTGGTAAGAATAATGGGACAATCTTATTAAATTATTGTATTGTCATCGGTCCTTGATAAGTGTGCAAAACTTTAAATTAATCCGACGTTTTGAAGTGGTCGAAAATGAAGTTCAAAGTTTCCGTTACCTACTAACATACGTATGAAGCTAATAAAAGCGTGTTAAAAAACAAACATACAGACGAACATTTACCTCCTCCGTTTTGAAAATCAGTTAAAAAACTAGCTTTTTCCCGCGGCTTCGCCCTCGTGGAGATCGGCAATTGTCGTACGGGAGCGTACCTACTACCGGAACTAAAAGTATGTCCTAACTCAGGTCATGCAGAGAGTTACTTTCGAATTTTTAATATTAGTATAGAAATATGGATGTCGGCGGGATCGTCTACTACGACACAGGGCCTCGACACACACGAAACAAATGCTGGTAAATAAATGAACCGCGTAGCTAACGAGGTACAAACCTCACCGTGCACATCCTACGGAGCAGTTGACGCTCGATATCTTGTAGAAAATATACTTGTAGAACAGTACATTAGGTACAGCAGTGTATGCGAAGTTACGATGCGACAAAACAAAAGCTCTTAGTGGCTATGTACTGCCATAATACTGCAGATTCGATTATTGTTAGATGGACAAGTTGGAAGGCAAGGAGTCTTGGTCGAGTTGTGAGGTGTTTTTGAAACAAAGGCAGTAAGTACCTACATACCTAATGGTGTTACTTTGTATGTCTCTATCAAAATTGGTCTGAAATAATAACGTATCGACTTCTTTTTCTTGGCTAGTATGGCCAGCGATCCCTGCGAGTAGGTTTAATAATAGGAGTGAGCGAGATAGAGAGCCGTACTCTTATAAGCCGTGGTAAGGCTCCCGGAACAACTTTATTTATTTTGTTTGTTAGAGTTTTCTCGCGTTTTCTCGGGCTACAATGGTTACTACAAATAATTTTAAAGTCTTATTAAATCTGATTTTCTGGAGCTCGTGGCTAAGTAATAACAGCCGCTCGGGTCGATCCATCCGGTTAAGCTACGCTTGCCGGGGTTGGCCCGTGGATGGGTGACAATATCTTTACATACTGAGACTCCTCCGTGTCTCGGAAAGCATGTTAAACCGTTAGTCCCGGCTGTCATTTGTGGATCTTTGACAGTCGTTACAGGTTGTCAGAAGACCGAAAGTCTGGCAACCAGGTCTTCCCAAGGGGTATCGTATTACCCAGCAACCGGGTTGTAGAGGTCAGATAGGCAGTCGCTCTATTTAAAATACTGGTATTCAGCTGCATCCAGTTACACTGGAAGCCAACCCCAACATAGTTGGGAAAAGGCAGGCAGATTTACTGATTAAATCTGATTTTGAGTATCGGATTTACCTCTCTGTAAATTCATAATAGTAGAATGTTATACAAGGGGCTATAATTATCCATTATATACGAAGTAAAGCTCGGGATAAATAGAAACCGAGTTATAATGGATTTTTAGCGCCGTGTGTTACACTATACTTTTCACTACGATTGCGAGAAAATAAAATAATCCAATACACCTTGACGGCAACAGATTGAAAATTATATATTTGACTATTTGAAAATTATATTTTTTACTACATGATGACATTTGCACTGTGGTAAAATAAATTACGGCCACCAATTCAATTTGTAATTAGAGAAAAAAATTCTAAAGATTTTGCGCCAATGCCTTTTTTATTTCTTCTGTAGCCGCAACCAAGGAACATTTATACACCTACGGTGAGGCCGCAACGCAATGCACGCATTCTACCGAAGAGATCGCCGCTTTTAGTTACATTTTCAAAAATAAAATGTTCTTCTCTCTTTATGAAACAGTAATAATATGTCGAGTCTTTTTTCATGATTATTTTACTAAAGGTGAATCCGCAGCTGTAGCCGCGAAATCAAAATTTTCTTACGTTTTTTGCTATTTGCAGGTCAGTGTCAGGTTGTATCTAAGCCCCGCCGGCACCGAAAAGGTGCCTTAAACAATAGGTTCATAAGCAATGGATACCAAAAACATTAATCGCAGGACAGGGTGCAAGCGAGACAAAACACTTGATAGGCCCGTGTAACAAATGTACCTAATAAAATATGTTTTAGGTAGGTACCTACTTTATTTATGCATGGTGATGCCAGCGGATTAATTTTTATGTTTTTTAATCTTATATATTTGGTTGTATAGGCATTATATTCTAAGTCCTGTTTGTTTTATTTTATTTTTTAGCTATTATGTACAACTCATTAAACCTGACTTGGGTTCCGTACGTATTTTTCGGGTGACCACTGAAAATCAGCGCTGTGCTGTGGGTCCCCCATAACACAGCATCATGCTGAGCGCAAGCCTTCTTGTCACAGTCATGACGTGCAGCTGTCGACTATTTGTTTTTACCAGTTTATGTTTTCATATGTTTCTGTGACAAATAAAATTATTTTTCTTTCTAATCACATAATGATTCGCGACTGTAACATATATGTATTAACATGATTATAATCATTAAAATATGATTAATACAACTACAGCTACAGCAGCGGATTCACCTTAAGAACAATGACTTTGTACGGGTCAACCACCGTACAACACGTTTTACCTAGGTCATCATAGTTGCGGCCCCGCACTGTACGGCTCGATCATTTATTTAATTGCTAATTATGTAGCTATTGACAGTTCATCGGTCGACGTCTTACCGTGCGCGTGACTCTAATCCCATCCTTTTCATCACATTTAATCTTAATCTTTAAATTGTGTAAGTTTGTGAAATATAGTGACTGTTGTCTTGATCCAACTTTATCATTATCTCACCCTAACGCCGAACATTTTTTTTTGTTTTTGTAGGCTCGTTGGTAACAAAAAAATATACTTTTTCCCCTAGAGGTAGATATGCTATTTTAGGCCCCCTCTGGTACGCTAAAATGACGGAGTTTTTTAGCAAGAGAAGTGAAAAATTATTTAGAGAACATTGTTTACGGTCGAATTCTAGTGATTGCACCATTGGTTTTAAAATACAGATTTTCTTTAATAAAAGTCATTTCGTATTAAACCAGTAGAAACCTAATATGTACTGAATGTAATTAAAATATTGAAATGAGGTTTCGACGCGCAGAATTAAAAGTAGGTAGGTGCCTACCCACATTTTCCCGTCAGGAATTCTACAGATAAACCTTTGATTGCAAATAAAGTCCGCAGCCAATTCTCTAAAACCATACAAAACAGTCCGCACTTTCAAAATACCTTCACAATTTAACCACTTCAATCTAAAAACCATCTCTTTAAAAATAAATAAACAGCCAACCAAAGTCAACAAACTAGAGGTGACTGAAAAGGCCAGACAACAAAACAAGGATACTTCTATACACAGCTACGAAGCGGTATACATATACAGGTATACCTCAATACCTGTGTGTATGAAAGGACTGCGAGCTGAAACGCGCGCATCAATAGAAACCGTTATGGGTTTGAGTTGAATGGAATGGCACGTAAAGGCTGTCTGATGTGGCCTTTAGAATAGGACCCTGCTGTCTGAGACAGTATTGGCTAAGTAAGATGTGAGCAATGTTGGTAAAGCTTGTTGGTGCAAATAAACCTGTTAAATGGTGTTTCAATGTGTCAAATCTTTCGCTGACGTCAAGCGATGTGATATTGTGACAGTACAGTTGTGGTATTGTTGTAGTTACCATGCCTAAAAGCTTATAATCTACTCTGAATAAATAATTTTTCTTTCTTTTTATTTTTTATTAAGGACTTCGGAATGTCAGGAAATACGTAAAGAATTTGTGCCGTTTAGCCATATTTAATCAGGCAGGAATAGGATGGCTTCTGCCTTCTTGACCGGCCTTGTTTCGCATCCTCTAAATTCAGCCTAGGAATCATAAGATTTTAGCAGAAGAGCTGATAAATAATAGATGTACCGATTTTAGTCTCTTAGTTAAAAAGCTATTGGAAACGAAAATAAACACATTTGATATAAACGGATGGAAGGACATGGCCTGTTCATGCCATAACTGCTGATCTGTTTTGTATTTTTGTTTTTACAATTCAACTTATCTTTTTTGTATGTACTTGTATCTGTGACCTATTTTACTTTCTCACTTCTTTGAAAAAAAATCTAGATAAACTGCCGAAGAACTTGAAACTTTCTATAAATAGGTAAATGAAACACCCAGGTCCACAAGAACTTCATTAGATAAATTGCTATAATCGTTTCAATTACATACACGGTCGGGATAATCCGGGCTACAATAATCGCCGCCTCTCGCAAAGGGCTGATCTACCGTAGAGCGGAGCGGAGCTCGTGGCGCAATTAGGAATTAATCGCGGATTTACTTATTAATGATATTAGTAGGTATGTAGTTGTAATGGGATCCGCGTTCATAATCTTTGCTGTTCTCCTGTTAGCAGCTTATCGCAAATTATTCATACCATGATTAACTAGTGAATTGGAAGGCTACGGGCTGATAGCTCATGCCGAGCACATCAAACGTTGCTTGTACCTTCAATATTGTGAATAATGAAGACCCTTTTAGTGCAACCTATTCAATGTTTCATCATGTACCTAGCCTTTTCCCAACTATGTTGGGGTAGGCTTCCAGTCTAACTGCCTGGAAGACACGGCGCGGCATACGCTGGCAGAGTGTCCTGCATTGGAGGAGCCGCGCCGTGCCCTCATCTCAGGAGTAGGCAGTGACCTGTCGCTGCCGGCCGTGGTAGAGTCGATGGTCGGCAGCGAGGAGTCCTGTCGTGAAACAGTCGTGTCGCAGAAGGAGGCTGCGGAAAGAGAGCGGGAGATCTCGTCCGCTCACCCCCCCTAGACTTGAGGTAGCCCGCAGAGGCGGGCCAGCACTAGCCGGGGATCGCGGAAGTAATAACAGATCCTAAGATCCCCGGTACAAGTGTCGAAAGGGAACATTGGGGTGGTTTTTAGTCAGTAAGAGTCTGATAGACCCTTCCGCCTGCCCCAGGGCGGAGGACATCCATGAGAATTTTCCACACCGTGAACAAAAAAAAAAGGCATCCAGTCTAACCGGATGCAGCTGAATACCAGCATGTAACCTACCTCCACAATCAAGTTACTGGGTAAAACGGTACCCCTTGGTAAGCCTTGTCAGACTTTCGGGCTTCTGACGACCCGTAACAATTGTCAAAGATCTACATAATAGTCAGGGTCAACTGCTTCTTGGTATGTACAGATGGTCACCCATCCATGGAACAACCGCGGCAAGCGTAGCTTAACGTGATCGATCGACCCGGGCAGCTGTTATTACTTAGCCACAAGCCCCACTCATTGTTTAATGCTTAGTAATCTACATAAATCAGTAACCGAAAAAAAAAATCTGTTGCTCAACTTAAGTAGTTGAGAAATTGAAAATAATCCTAGATTGAAAAAAAACTGACAGCCCAAAATTTAGCATTTTTGTAGATACTAATACAAAATGTGTACGAATGTGTTTGTTAAAATTTTAAGGTATTCGTTAATTCATTTTAGGGAAAATGTTCAGCTATTTCAGTTATGATTATGAGCTACGGATATAGTATCCTAATTCTGTTTGTAAAGTAATAATTATCATGAAATACCTACTTTAATTTAATAAAGATAGGTATTTCAATTAATCATTTATTTACATTTTCAGGCATGCGTACCTTAAATATTACATAGTTTTAACTACCAACATTATTATACAAGTCCACCTGAGTATGGTTGGTCCTTTGAAAACGGTCAAATGACAAGATATAAACTAGCGAGCCTTACAGTAGTCGCATAAGATGTGTAACATCTGACATCTCTACTTGGTAATTTCAACATTTAATTCAGCATCCTTCCAAAAAGCGTTCCCCACATCTCATATTTTTCAATTGAATATCCACATTCATTATTTTAACTGACAATCTAGAATTTCCAGTGCTTCAAAGGTTCTGTACGACGAAATGAGAGCGCTTTGTGTGCGCTGAATACATCGGGGTCGGATTCATAATGCGCTCTTTAAAAACTGCATTTGATGCTTGAGAGCTGGCTGCAGTTTTGTTAAGATCGCTCATTTTTGAATGCGCCGTGAATAGGGGTAGCTAGACAATATTTTTTTTGTTTTTAAATGGTTCCTAATTAAAGTTCTATACACGTGAAATAGTTATGAGTGTCTTCTTCTCCTTCTTAGCGTATCGATGGCAATCTAAATAGAGTCGGCCTAGAATTAGCCTACAAGCTTGGCACTTTCAATCAGTAGCCGCCCATTGTGTCACCCTATGTAAAATTTCAACATTTATATCTGTAATTTTTATGCTGTACATAATAAAGAGTATTCTATTCTATGAAATACAATACTATCGAAGCTAAGTCAAAATCTACCCAAGCAAAGGTAATAAAATTTATATGGAACCACCGCGCAAGCTTCATCAACTAAATACCATCTACGAAGTTTTTCAAAATCGGTCCACAATTGAATAAACTTTTATAGACATAGGTACGTAGAAGATTTTGAAGTCGGTTAAAAAGTTGAAGTTAGTTACCAGTTCCAAAGCCTAGATTACTAGTACAAGAAGCTCCAGGGTAACTCATTATTTTTTTATCACTTCGTTACTAGGGACATGCATGCTGCTGTCTGCGGAGGACGAGCAGGACTCTGTGACGCCATGCGACCTGCCAGTGGAGCTGACCTGCTGCGGTATCTGAGGAAAGTCAACTTTGTTGGTAAGTTCATGCAAAATACATATTGGGGAGAGAGAGCTCTAAGATACATTTAAAATGGGTCGAAGTAGCGGTTAAAGGTAAGGAACATCATAACGAAATTTCTACCATGGATTCAGTCATTGATTCCACTGTCCATTATAGTTACAATCTGTACATTATTGAGGGAATATTGTCACTATCGGATTTGAAAATACCTAGTTACATTTAATTTTGTAGAGTGAAATGTTAATTAAGAGAACCAAGTTTTCTTTGAATTTTTATTCTGATAATATTAATGAAGTTACGTAAAGCACATGCCGCTTATAATTTAATACCTGAAAATTAATTTCTTAACTATTCTGTGAACTAATATTTTCCTAAGCCCCTTTCTAAAGGTCGCTAAAGATAGACTTAATTTAGGTACATCCTATTCTTACCCAAGCACTAAGAAATTCATTTCATCTAGAGCCTTATTAATAATTTTGATAAGTACTACTTAGAATATCTTTATTACAGCCTCTCATCATATTCTATTCTGTAGGTAACCTACCTTTAATAATATAGACAATATTACGAAATATGTGACACAACACAACACAACAACACACACAACTGGCACAACACACTGGTCCTGGTACATGACTGGTGACATGGTGGGTGTACCTACTATAGGTGCACCTCTGCCTAACGCTTTGGGTATAACAGGTGTGATGTTATGTTATGTGTACGAAATATGCAACTCATAGGTTCCAAATATTATAAATGTCTATTATTTAAATCTTAGACAGATACCTACATCATTTGCATGAAAAACTACTGCTCTTTTCCAGACCTTGTTCTCCACAATTAGTACGTGTGTGTGGCTTACAGCTAGCACGAAGATTTCTTTACAAGAAACTCTTTCAGTTTTCTATCCCTGAGCTACTCGAATAGTGGTTACATGTCCTATTCAATGTGCCTCTCAAAAGACGTTCTCAAATAAATGAAAAAGCTTTAAAATAGTGAAGTAAAAATAGACATTTTTAGATTTGTTCCCTTTGATGTTATTAATAATAATACCGTTTATTTCGAGCAACACAGGCCCATAGAAAATATGCTTAACATACATTTATTGCAGACGACATTTTGCTTACATTATAAACGATTGGAAATCTTTATATACTTTATAGACTTGATTGGAAAACTTTACGTAATAATTTACTACATATTCTTTTTTAACTTTTACAGAGAAATTCAGAAACAAGTTATTTAATTGTGTATTAGCTAGAAAGTAGTGGGTTAGCCAAATTTTACCCGCGTGTGTCGTAATAGTAGACTTACTCACTATACCAAAGGGATGCAAAATATAATTCTTCTACAAAATATCTTTAGCGGCAGAGGTATCCGGTAAGTCCAGTTGTAGGAGGCCAACACTATCGTATTTACCGATAGAAAAATACTGCCTCGCATCTTATGATAATGAGGAATGTCTACCCCAGGTCTAAGCGGAGACGAGTTCCACTTCGACAGCAACGGAGACGGTCCAGCGAGGTACAACATCCTGCACTTCAAGCAGATCAAGAAGGGGACCTACCACTGGGTTAGGGTAGGGCAGTACCTGGACGGAGAACTACAGCTGGAAGTCGACGGTAAGTGAACATAAAATATATGTTTTGTCCTTACTTTTTTTTCCCTAAAATTTGGTTACCGCTACCTATGCACAACTCTTATTTAATGCGCTACCAAGTTTCGATAAAAAAAAACATGTTTTAGTGCCCCTACATACGAGCGGGCAAACTTATTGAGATACTAAAATGAAGACGTTGTAGGTAGGTACTGGCCCCCACCGAGTGTGTCTCCACGTTGTCGTCGTGGTGGGGCTTGCGTGTCTCAATGATCTTGGGGGCTTTGCCGGTAGAGTCACTCATGCCGGAAGGCCTCAAGTGAGAGACCTGACTAAGAGAGACATGGGGCGGAGTCAACGTCATCTGACTTCCGCGAGGGGCGCGCCGTCTGAGGACTTCAACAGTTGTTGGTGTTCTGGACGGCGCGCGTTTCTCTCCTCATCGTTGGAGAGTGGGAAGAGTGGTTCACCTCTAGTACGTGTCTGCTCATCAGACATGACTGAGGTGAAGGAGTGGTCTGGGGACCCCACCCCATAAAAAAGGCAAAGCTGTGTTCAGCAACAATAATGGAAGCGAGTCATGAAAACACACTACCCCAGGAGGGTACCTGCTGCTCCGCAGTAGGAGAATCCCTCACCGAGCAGAGCTCGGTCAGTCCCTCGTATTCTGGGGGGGACAATGAACGCCCAAAATCCAACTCGGATTTTTACCCGTCCTTCGGGGACGCATTGAGCCAGGGTGGCTCACCCTCCGGTGCTGAGGAGTCGCTGGGTTCTATTCCCAGTACATCCACGGCACCGAAACAAAAAGCACAGAGAGTGCCAAAGGCCCGAGCACAATTTGTGCGCCCGGTTGCCGTAGAGGAAGGGAGTGATGCGGGGTCGGAGTCCGACGCTGCATCTGGCGCGAAGGGCTCTTTTAAGAGCCCGGAGCTCGTGGAGGTGGGGGCTGCAAAGTTCATGAAGAAGAAGCGCTCCAAGCCAGGGGACGGCCAGGGGTCGTCCTCTGATGGTGGCCTGAACTCGGGCCGGAGGAAAATTGGCCGGCGGGGCGGGGTCCAAGGACGGGGTGGGGGCAGAGGGCTCAGCACCCAGGAGCCCAGCCGAGCTAGCCCAGCCGAGCCGGCCCAGGGAGCCGAGAGGCTCCCAATGGAGGGGCCCTCTGACACCTCAGGTGGTGAGCTGGACGCCGCTGCCGGCTCCAAGGCGGAGCGAGTCGCCAGCAGCTTTGAGCAGGTCGTGGTAGCTGCGATCAAGGGTGTGGCCTTGAAGAGGATACAAGCCTCCAAGGACAAGGTCGTACCCGCTGCCACGGCCTCCATTATGGCGGCAGCGAGGGCCCTTCAGGCCGGCCTAACGTCGGATGAAATGTCCGAGATGCGGGCGGAGGTCGGCCGCCTGACGGCCGCTATGGAGCTTCTCCGAAAGGAGAACGAGGTACTCCGAGCGGACCTGGCCCGGCTCCGAGGAGCTGGCCCTCAGCAGGAGGTACGACAGGGGGTGGAGCAGCAAGGGCAGGGTCTTCCCGTGCCTGCGGAAGACCGGGTTCTGACCCTGGTGCGGCAGGAGCTGGCTGCCTTCCATAATCGGTTTTCCGTTCTGGAGGGCATTGTCCTGCGCCCTCCACTAGCGGCGAGCAAGCCAGCCACCTTTGCCGCCGCCGTGGCTGCCACGGCCCGGCCCACGGCTAAGCCCGCGGCAAATCCCGCGGCCAAACCCGCGGCGGCGAAATTGGTGCCACCCCCACCCAAGGCCAAGAAGGGCGGGACAGCTGCGCAGGCGGCTGTGCAAAGGGCGAGGCCCCCAGCCCTGGCGGCGGGAAGGCTGCCCCCACCCCCACCCCCGCCTTCCAATTCTTCTCCGGCGGATACCGAATGGCAGGTAGCTGGAGAGAACAGGAGGGCGGGTAAGGCAAAAAAGGGCGGCCAATAGAAAGGAGAGGCGGCAACGGCGCAAGAAGCGAAGCGCCGCGGCTAGGCTCCGCGCCCCGAAGTCCGCAGCTGTAGTAATTACACTACAGCCGGAAGCGGAGAAGAAGGGCGTGACCTACCGTGAGGTGCTCGCTAAGGCGTGGGCGGCAGTGAACCTGGAGGAGATCGGCGTCGCCGATGGCTTCCGAATGAAGGTCACTGCGACGGGGGCCCGGATGCTGGAGATCCCCGGGGCGGCCAGTGGCCCTACCGCTGACGCCCTTGCCGAAAGGCTCAGGGCGTCCTTAAATGCGGAAGAGGCCCGGGTGTCCAGGCCTACCAAGTGCGCTGACATGCGCATTTTGGGCCTGGACGACTGCGTGACGGCGGAAGAAGTTGTGGCCGCCGTGGCTAGGACTGGAGGGTGCTCTGCCGAGCAGGTGAGGGCGGGCACCATCCGTCCTGATAACACGGGGATGCAAACCGTTACGGTGAGCTGCCCCGTGTCGGCGGCCCAAAAGATAGCCGGGGAGGGCCGAAGGGCTGGGTATCCGCGCAGGTTAAACTGCTGGAACCCAGACCTCTGAGGTGCTTCCGCTGCCGGGTGGGTAACCACGTGGGAGCATGTTGCACCTCGGAGGTGGACCGCAGCGATCACTGTTTCCGCTGTGGTCAGCCCGGTCACAAGGCTGGCTCTTGTAATGCCACGCCGCACTGTTTTGCATGTGCGGCGGCTGGCAAGCCGGCCGATCACCGGGCTGGGGGCAAGGCCTGCGCTCCCCCCCCCCCAAACCCAGGGGCAGAGGCAAGCCCTCCGCCACCGCCGTCACCGCCGCAGCCGCCACTATTGCCGCCGCCGTTGCCGCCACCACCGTCGTCGCTGCCGCCGCTAACACTGCGGCAGGGCCTTCACAGGGGGCCCAGGAGGGGGCTGAAATGGAGTGCCAATAAATGGCCCCATTACGCCTCCTCCAGGCGAACATCAACCACTGCGCCGCCGCTCAGGATCTCTTGCTCCAGAGCATGGCGCAGTGGTCGATTAACATCGCCGTGGTCGCTGAGCCGTACTTTGTCCCGCCCAGGGACGACTGGGTGGAGGACCGGAGCGGCTCAGTGACCATTATTTCGTCGGCCGCCGCCGGTACCCCGTCCCTTGAGGCCGTCAAGAGGGGAGGGGGTTGCGTGGCAGCACGGTTCGGGGAGATTGTCGTGGTGGGAGTATACTTCTCCCCGAACCGAACTCTCGCCGAGTTCCACAACTCCCTTGGGGAGTTAAGAATCGTCGTCGTCGGGTACCATCCCCTCCCAGTGATCGTCCTCGGGGACTTCAATGCCAAGAACGTGGCTTGGGGTTCCCGGTATACGGACACACGGGGCAGGATGGTGGAGGACTGGGCTCTGGAGACAGGCCTGGTCGTCCTAAACCGGGGTTCTGTCCCCACGTGTGTGCGGATGCGGGGTGAATCAGTGGTGGACATCTCGTTCGCCAGCCCCACTCTGTCACCGCGTGTCATCGACTGGCGCGTCATGGAGGGGGTGGAGACCTATTCCGATCACCGGTACATCCGGTTTGACGTCTCCGCCCAGACCTCGGGCGCGCCGGTCCGACAGACCCCGAGTGGTCCGCGGTGGGCGCGAAGCAGCTGGACCGGGAGCTCCTCCTGGAAGCCACGATCGTGCAGACCTGGGTGTCATCACCGGACAGGCCTGCCGACATCAATGACGAGGCGGAGTGGTTCCGGGAGGCCATGTCCGAAATATGTGACGTGGCAATGCCCCGGGTCCAGCCCGGACGTGCCCGGCGCCAGGTGTACTGGTGGTCGCGTGAGCTGACCGCTTTACGCGAGGCGTGCGTTGCTGCGCGCCACCGGTACTCCAGGCACCGCAGGCTCCGTGTCCGCCCTCCGGATACGGAAGCCATTCAGGCGGAGCTATACGAGGGGTACAGAGCAGCGAAGACTGCCCTCCGAGCAGAGATCCAGCGGGCCAGAGGACTGGCCCGCGAGGAGACGCTGGAGACTCTCAACAGAGACCCGTGGGGACGCCCCTACAAATGGGTGCGAGATAAACTCCGCCCATGGGCTCCCCCGCTGACGCAGAGTCTCCGGCCCCAGCTCGTGGAGGACGTGGTGAGCGCTCTGTTCCCTTCGCGAGGGGAACATACTCCCCCGCCCATGGCTCCGCCTCCTGTGGTGCCAGATCCGGACCAGACCGACGACGACGATGCTCCAGAGGTGACCGAGGTAGATCTGAGAGTGGCGGTACGTAGGCTGAATGCCAAGAATACCGCCCCAGGACCCGATGGCTTGCCTGGAAAAGCCTGGGTTCTGGCTTTAGAGGCTCTCGGGCCTCGACTAAGGGGGCTCCTAAGCGCATGCTTGGAGAGGGGCCAGTTTCCACTTCGTTGGAAGACGGGGAAACTGGTCCTCATAAAGAAACCAGGGCGCCCGGCGGACTCTCCGTCCGCTTACCGGCCCATCGTGCTGCTCGACGAGGTGGGCAAGCTCTTTGAAAGAGTAATTGCAGACCGCCGTGTCGGGCGGCTGGTGCGGGTGGGGCCGGATTTGGCGGAGAGCCAGTTTGGTTTCCGTAAGGGGCGCTCTACGGTGGATGCCATCATGCGCGTTCGAGCCCTCACGACGGGGGATGCTGTTGCCCGGGGTGGGGTCGTCTTGGTGGTGTCTCTTGACATCGCCAATGCCTTCCATACTTTGCCCTGGAGTTGCATTAGGGAGGCACTTCGGTATCACCGGATGCCGACCTACCTCTGTCGTGTGGTCGAGGCCTATTTGACGGACAGGGCCGTCATCTACCCCGGTCACCACGGAGAGTGGAACCGGCGAGAGATGTCGTTCGGTGTCCCACAGGGATCGGTCCTGGGGCCGCATCTGTGGGACATCGGGTACGACTGGGTGCTGCGCGCCGACCTCCCTAGTGGCGTCAGCGTAGTCTGCTACGCTGACGACACGCTAGTCCTGGCACAAGGGAGTTCGCATCAGGCGGCGGCCGAACTGGCGGCACGTGGGGTTGCGACAATCGTCGATAGGATCCGGCAATTGGGACTCGAGGTGGCATTGCACAAGTCCGAGGCCATGTGTTTTTATGGTCCTCGGAACGCGCCACTGTCGGGTTCCCAGATAACGGCGGGAGGGGTTCACATCGGCGTCGAGTCGACGATGAAGTACCTGGGACTCGTCCTCGATAGCCGGTGGAACTTCGTGGAGCATTTTCGACGTTTGGCTCCCAGACTGGAGCGGGCCAGGGCTGCTTTGAAGCGGCTCCTGCCCAATCTAGGGGGTCCAAACGCCTCCTGCCGGAGGCTCTACGCGGGGATCGTGCGGTCCATGGCCCTTTACGGGGCACCGGTGTGGGCGCGTTCTCTGAGGCTGCGACCAGCACAGCGGTTGAACGCGTCCCAAAGGGTCATGGCCATCAGGATGGTACGGGGATACCGCACGGTCTCCCGTGAGGCGGCGAGCCTCCTTGCCGGATTGCCGCCATGGGATCTGGAGGCGAAAGTCCTCGCGCACATTTGGGTGTGGCGCGAAGAGGCGAAACTCCGGGGCATAACTCCGCTGCCGCAAGAAATTGCGGCACAGCGGACGGAGCTCCGGAGGGATCTCATGGCGACATGGAGAGTGCGATTGTCGCAACCCAGCGCTGGGCACGCCACAATTGTGGCGATAAGACCCCTCTTTGAGGAGTGGCTGGAGAGGCGCCACGGCGTCCTCACCTTCCGCCTGACGCAGGTCCTCACCGGACATGGATGTTTCGGGAGGTTCCTGTTTAGGATTAAGCGGGAGGAAACGCCCGGGTGTCACCACTGTGTGGATCGCCCGGAGGACACGGTGGAGCATACGGTGGAGGTCTGCCCAGCTTGGGCGGAGCACCGCCGTGTCCTCACGGAGGCGATCGGCGGCGGCGATCTCTCGCGTCCGGGCCTGGTTCAGGCCATGGTTCGGAGCGAGAGTGCATGGGAGGCCGTCACCTCCTTCTGCGAAGCAGTTATGCTAGCGAAGGAGGAGGCGGAACGCGTAAGGGTGAGACAAGGTTCACGCCCTCATGCCCCTAGTCGCCGCAGGAGACGCCCCGGGCGTCGGGAGTCGCAAGCCGATTTCCGGCCACCGTAGGCGCGGGCCTGCGGACGGTGAGCGATGGGTAGCTCGCCGTCCGATAAGGACCAGGCCCGGGTCGACGGCGCGTTGTGTTCCACGCGCGCCTCAAAGAGATGTCAGCACAAACTGACGGGGTCCATTAGGACCAATGCCTGCCGGGGTTACGAGTTTGTCCGAAAGGGATATCGTGGCCCTGGCACACAGGCAACGGAAGGAACACGGGTGGGTTTTAGTCAGTAAAAGTCTGACACGCCCTCCCGCTCCGCCCAGAGCGGGAGAAGTTATTTGATGATTTCCCACCCAAAAAAAAAAAAAAAAAGGTAGGTACTGGCAGGAATATTATTGTGTCGTAGCCTGGAAAGATGGCATGTTTCAAAGCTATGTATTATGTCTCCAACAGATATACAATTCAAGTGGGGAGAACGCCACCCGCCGGAGTCGGTGTGCAGCGCGGAGTGCGAGCTGGGGCAGGCCAAGCAGTACGTGGAGGGCGAGTCCTGCTGCTGGCACTGCTTCAACTGCACGCAGTACGAGGTACTGGCCCATCATAACCATTTGCAGGACAGGTCTGGGTGACATAACGTTTGCTGCGCACATGTACAAAATGATTCTTGATCATATCATGCTTAACACTGTAGTGACTTACTTACAAAACTAGTGAATCTACTAAGATGCTACTATGCTTACGTAAGTAGTAAAGTTGTTAGACTGGTTTCATTAAAAGATAGTCTTCCTAGAAAAAAAACACTGGCCAAGTGCGTGTAGAACCATGCACAATGAAAGGTTCCGTGGTTGGGATGAATTTATCCCTAAAACAAACTTAAAATTGAAGTGGGAAAACATGTTCTTCCATACATCGATATACGCCACGGTCAATTTTCCAACTGAAAATGTAAGTTTATAATCGCAAAAAGTATTTTTTTATGTGATAAAACTACAAATTAACAATTTTTGGACTTTTTCCTTTACTTGTGCTGTGAGACCATGCTTCTAGCCAAATTTCATGATTCTAGGTCAACGGGAAGTACCCTATAGGTTTTGATTTATTTGCAAGTATCAAAATATGACGCAATAATGTCGCTTATATCGCCGTATATTTTTATTGCGTTGACTTGGAAGCTTGATTTTTTTTAGACCTTCGTTCCTGGAAAAAGGGTCTTGACAGACTGACAGACAGACAGAGTGACAGACAGACATATAGACAGATAGACAGACAGACGGAAAACGAGTGAAAAGTGATCCTATAAGGGTTCCGTTTTTTTCTTTTGAGGTACGGAACCCTAAAAATAGGAAGAGAGGATGAATTAAGGCTACCAACTATAGAAAGTGACGAAAAGCAATCACAAAATCACATCTGAATCCAGCGTATAATAATTAATTAATTAAAATAAAAATCACTGCTTATCACAGATAAGGTCAATTGAAGAGACACAGTGCACGGTGTGTCCGCGGGGCACGCTGCCCAATCCTACGAAGACTGAATGCCGTCCCATCCCCGAGGCCTATCTCCGGCCTGACTCCGCCTGGGCGATCGGTGCTATGTCCTTCTCGTCTGTCGGAATCTGCCTTACAGCGTAAGTTGAGAAAAAAGAGATACCGAAATTGAATCAAGCACCTTTGAATGTCAAAGTGTACAAGACAAGTGAATTGACTCCAGATTCCCCTTCCAAAAGGTAGATTCGTTTGCAGAAGAACGAGCAAGAAAGAAGCTCCATATTTACTCTTTTAAAATGTTTTACCATATTTTATATACATTCATTAATTCATTATAATAAATATAGTGAAGACGATCATTCTGGAATAAAATTACTTCACTACAATAAGTTCAAAGTATTAAAAATGAAGCAGGGATTGACTCATGATGCTCACATATTATTTACAAATATTGTAATCGTAGACAATTTTCCTTAAGGATGTGTTCGTAACTCAGTATGAATAATAATTCTAGGATGGAAATTATTGTATGAATAGTCAATGAAATGTAACGAAATGGAATGATTGAGCGAGTCTCGTGTCTTGCACACAATAATGGTTATTCAATTATGGTAGTTCTTTACACATTCGTTAATACATACTAAACTACAGTCTTTTCCCAGAGAAGGTTGGCAGAAACTACAGAACGCGTCCTGCAACGATTGTTGCAAAAACAATTTGTTATTCTTTCTGATAAAAATACTCGTTTTTTAAACCTAGCTAGAAACTGTAGTCCTGTTTAAACAGCAGAGCTTGTCTCTGTTACAACATCCTACATTTGCACCAGTCAGCTGTTCATTTGTCACGGACTTTAGCTCAAGATAAAGTTTGGTTGGCAGACCACAGCCGCATGCTTGATATTCAGATAAACTTCATCATCTTTTACTGTGAGAATGTATTAATAACTTATTGAGTTTTAAACTAACTAAAAGCAGGGTTCTAAAGAACCAAATTCGCAAATTGTTAAATAGGTTTTTACTTTGGAAAAAAGAAACTTAAAGGAGATCCTAATAAAGTCGAACTCATTTGACATAATTTAATAAGAACAGTAGTTAATTGCAATTAAGAACCTCAAATCTGATTAATTGGACAAACTCTTGAAATTCCGAAACCACATCTGAAAAGTATATACGGAAGATGAAATTGGAAAACAAATTAGATATTCTTTAGAATTCATGCCAATATTGCCAGTTAGTATTCATGATTGATAAAAGCAATCGAGAAGAATAATCCAATAATGATCCATACAATCTGAAACTCGACGTGTTTAGAATTAGAATTATTTAGTTAAATGAAGAATTTCATGTTATTGATGGAATTCGTTTTCCTGGATGAGTGGCAATTTTCTGTTTCCGATGTAATATCCTATTTCCTTTCAGAGGAAATAGGATATTATTTCGGAAGGCGAATTTTTTTTTGGGAATTTTAATTATTCTTCTGGATATACCCTTGATTATACCTAATCTTTGCAATATCGTGGTTTTTTTTTCTATATGCCTTCTTAGGAAATGATGTCCACCTATATTAGTTACACTTGCTTTGTCTTCTACAGTTTCGTGTGTGGCGTCTGGGTTCGCCACAGCTCAACCCCTGTGGTTCGTGCCAGTGGCAGGGAGTTGTCTTACGTCCTTTTAGCTGGAATCCTCATGTGCTACCTCGTCACCTTTGCGCTGGTCTTCAGGCCTACGGATATCCTCTGCTCCATACAAAGGTAAGAGTCTATAAAACCGTAAAAATACTGTTTCTCTTTGATAAAATTCTCTTTCCGTACAAAGATAAGTATTAATTATTAAAGAAAACTTCTTAGAAATTGTAAAAACAGATACATTTTTATTATGTTCGGATGTTTGAGCATTGTTAATGGAAATATTCGACGCTAAAATCATCTTGGTTTAAACATTTTGTACGTCTGAAAAAGTGTGTACGAATTCCGTAGCACTAGAAAATTGAACTTGTCACTAGCCAACAAAAATCACAAAAGCACACACACACATACCTAACTTTGATAAAAATACTCACACAAAATAAATTGATACCAAAAACTTAATTAGCTAAAACATTGTAACAAATTCTTAAGAAAATTTAATTCAAAATGTCTGAAAGGTACGATTTTGGCAATGGTATCAGTTTCCCTGAACGTAAAAACTAATTATGAACGGTACCAAGCTAGGTTCTTCGCGAATGGTGACGCAACATAAAATAAATAATTAATTAAGGATTTCGTGTGAGCTGTCACTGGAGATGTTGGGGTTCTAGAAACAAATGATTCTGTAAGCGAAATACCTAGAACAGAAACCCATTTATCTTTAGACTATACAAATAAGGTCAAAGCACAATAAAATAAGAAAAATAGCATCAAAACCAACAGGAATGAAACGAATATTCTAATTAATTATCAAATGAACACCTAATTAGACACCTTTAATTTTAATATTTCTTCACCGGCAATGGTAGTATATGTGAAGCTGTTTAATATTAAGATCTTAAGTACCATATACTCAGAAATAAATTATATTTTTAAATCTTTTTATCTATAACGTTAGGTTGTAATATCATATTGTTTAAGTAAAACTTTCTGTTCTTCCGTGGGGACCTGGTGATTTGTAATACAGGCATTTTACGCCTAACTCACACACCAGCTGCTCACATTGCTAAAAAAAAACAAATAATATGTGAAACCTAGAATAAGCTTGTCATTGTGAGGAGAAATAAAGAACTTATATTCTATTCTAAAGACAAAAACGTTTCTGGGTGACTTATTGATTATGTGCCTAGGTTGTCACATTGCTTGGTATTATTTATGCATTACTAGGTTTGACCCGCGGCTTCGCTAACGTGGATGTCGGAAAATATCTCACATAATTATTTTGTTACGCGTAATTTGGAATCTACGATATCTTTTAAAGCATTCATTTAAATGATATGATGTAAAGGCATGTTTCAATCTAAATTAAATGCCTAATTTAAATAACATATTTTATTGTTAATATAATACCGGTTAAAATAGCTTCGGAAAAAACAATGACATTTTTATCACATAAATTGTATGTATCTTATACGATTATCGCGGCGCACGCCAGTAAAGCTCCCAGTCGGCATGATTTTTTCCGATATCTTCAACAATAATCGTCATATTTCTGCTAATTTACACAAACCCTAATGAATAAATTATATAACCTTCCTCATGAATTATTCCATCCATTGGTCAAACCGTTTGAAAATGCGTTCAGTAGTTCTTGAGTTTATCGCGTTCAGACAGACAGACAGACGCGGTGCGGTGGGGGGACTATGTTTTACAATATGTAAGGATTAAATTGAACCAGGGATATCAAACTTCCAACGAGCTACGTAATTTTTTTTTCTACTACTAATTTTTCTACGATTGTCCTTCCTCACTACACTCCACGCATCCATGCTCAACGCTCATTTCATATCCTTCATCGAATAAATGACAAATTACTTTATTTATCACCATAGTATAACATTTACATGTCAAAAGTACAATACTATCTTAGTTCATTACAAAATAACTGAAACCATTTATCATCAAAATTGTGCCTTCACAACCTCTGTGACGTTGAGTTAAGTTCGAGTAATGAAATGTGCCGCTGGTCGCGTGGCCACACGGTTGAGCGAGGTAGTAATAAACTGAATATGAATGACTTTATGATTCGACTTCATAATCAGTTATTTAACTGTCAGTGTGCTGATATAAAGGGAATCCATAATAGTGAGCTTTCTAGTTTCATTAGTAGGAGATATTTAGTTGGTTACCTTTTGTTTAATTTACCTGTGAACTATTTATGTGTGACCTACCAAAAGAATTGATTTGATTGGGATTCCTATATTTGCCTTCTTCTCTTTACAAATAGTGCAGCCATTGCATTTAAAGCAGGTGGATTGTGATAACACAATGTGTATTGACTACATATGTCCATAAGTTCACCAGTGATTTCATGCGATTATACGAGTACTATGTCTTCACGGTTCCATTGACTTTTACCTAATGTTAAAAAAAAAACACTGTCAGGTAAGCAAAGCTGTGCCCGAGGGCACAGCTTGTTCAAAGTAACAGTCTGGCCACGGGACATTTGCTGTAGCGAAAATTCGCGCAGTGTGAATAGCGAAGCGTCTGGCGACTAAAACAATTGCATAGAAATGTACTAATCATGCCACGCGTAGCGGCGACCAGCGCACAGTGGATCGTCCTCATACAAGAAGTTGGACATAGAATCAAAAATTATAAAAGAATTTAATTTAAAAAAAATATATACAGTTGCATGCCTCTGTAGCGGCATCAACATCGCCATATGTGAACTACGCGTCACACTGACGTCACGCAAATCCCCGACGTGATCTGAACGCGCAACCATCTGATCTGGAGTCATCAAAAATTGTTACTACGCTTTTTTATTTGACCAGCACTTTAGGAGCGATTCGATGAAAACTGTTATTTTTGTATGGAAACGAACACAAAAAGGTCTGTATCTCATGATTCCCTATTTATCTCGATTTGCGGTTTTCACTACTGTTATTTACCCATTTTATGCCACTTTTTCGTCAAGGACATATGATGCCCCCAGAGTGCCCCTTCCGAGATATTTTGCCTATAGTAAGTATATTTGTTATTGTATTACTGATGGAATGGAGGTACATTAAGTGTACTACTATACTCTACAATCTCTTCCAAATATTATGTCTTGAACCAAAAAACTACTACTTCCCAACCAATATCGAGATAACTTTGATAATAGTCATATCGCTGTCGGTGTATACTAGTCGCGGCGGCGCGCGGCGAACGCTACTGCCCGTGGCCTGCAAACTGTGCCGCATAGATTGCCGCCCCGTCCGCCACACCGCCGCGTTCGCGTCGCTTGTTCCCGTGGCCATATTATATTCATCGTTCTGTATCTTCGGAGTATGGTTGTCTCATGGGTTGGTTGTCACAGCGGCCATAACAGAAAACTTAACGAATGAATCCGAAAATTGATTGGCGTCAAAGAATCGCGAAGACAACACCTCCCTCCCCACTTCACTTCAGTCCGGTCAGACACGCCGTGACGGAGAGATGTGCGTCTTTTTTTTCGCACAGTGAAAGTATTTTTTGTGCATTTGTGTCGATTCTTGTAAGTATGCTTTAATTTTTTATTGTATTATACCTTTTCATGTATTTGTTATGTTAAATAATATGGTCCATGACGTCATTATATAGTTTTATAAATATACATCGATTTGAATTTATTTTTGAAGTCTATTTTCTAAAACGTGTTTTGGGGCAGGTTGTCTCAGCTTGACGAGAGCTGGTAGTCACATGTGACAGAAAACCTGCATGTGTGATGCCTTTTTTTGTTAGCTTTTTATAGGTTTTCTATATAAATGTTTGTTTGTTTTAGCAAGCTATCATTGCAAGATCAAACTACAAAGGACCTATTAGAGAGAGACAACCTATTCCTGGTGCAAGTTGTTCAAGGAGTTCTCTGATAATATCATCGCAAGTTTTGAAACCTCTACCAAAAGGTGTCCTAGACCAGACTACCAGTTCGTGATTCTATTTTTAATAAAATACTCGTTTGATTTAAATAAGTGTTTCTTTTAATACTTTTCCCCTTGATTGACTATGTGACTACCTACCCCAGACACTGTGACAACCATCCCTGATACGGGGTTAAAAGTCACATTTTTTTTTCTAAATTATGTAATACTAGCTGCGCCCCGCGGTTTCACCCGCGTAAGTTTCGATTCCGTGGGAATATTGGGATAAAAAGTAGCCTATGTCTTATTCCAGGGTGTCAGCTACCTCCATACAAAATTTTATCAAAATTGGTCCAACCGTTTGAGCGTGAAGAAGTAACAAACATACACACACACACTCACTCACAAACTTTCGCCTTTATAATATTAGTGTAATAAAGGCGAAAGTGTTAAGTTAAAAATTATTTCATATTTTTAAACTAGATTAGATACACTGTCTACACTACACTGTATATATGTATAAATGTCATTACTACACCAAGAAAATAAGCACAAATAATTTAAACGATTTTTTAATTTTTTGTGTGACTTCCAACCCCGGTCTCCCCTACAACTAATTTGGGTTCTGACGACGCCCAAATCCGATGTTAGAGCTTTTGGCTACCTGAAACGGTATTCGTATGAAAGGCGATGGTTGAACGTACTTTCCAAGGCATATAGGATACTCAATATAAAAAAAAACTCATCCACAAACTTGCAGTGGCTAGTGTAGCCAAGCCATCTAAAATAAGGATTTTGTTCAGGAAAACTTGAGCTAAATACTTACTTACCTAACCGAATACCGGAGACAATCCAAAAGTTTTGGTTGTCACCAGAAAAATTTATAAAGTTTAAATTCAGCGTGAATTTGTGACGTGAATTTCTCGTGGTTTGGACGCCTTATGTAAAGTATGAAGAATAACTAAACGGATAAAGTCAACCGTAACTTTCCTTTAACAATATTAGCCGCAGTTTGGTTTGTTTTCAGTTTTCTATGTACCTATTTATTTGGATTAGATATCATCATGAAGTGTTTTATTATGCTTTGTGATGTCTCAAATGCCAACCTGCTTAAATCACAAAACTGTTGCTTCGCTATTTATAAAAATTTTCTGGCGCCACGTAAGAAAGTTTAAAGCCCTATTTTTGTTACTTTTAGCACCGTTACCTATAGCAGTACACTACTGCTGCTGTAGTGTTTTTTCAAATAAATTTACCTTTATCTATAACTTTTATCTTTCATGGAGAATTCCTCTTCCTTTTTTCCTTTATGAATTCCTTTTGAACATCTTTGTCATTAATTTTCTCCATCTTCTTCTTTATAACCTTAAAAACTCAGAATATATCTTCTTATCCATTTGTCTGCCACGGTATTCCACCATTTACATTACATATATAACCGCCCCAAGAAAATGCAGTAAATCGCTCAGCCAAACTGAAATCTTACATAATAATATATTACGTGAGATATGGACTCGAGTTCCATACTCGCATCGGGGCCAAGTACTCACGGGTCCCTGTTGCTGGCACCGAAACCGTTTACCTAGTGATGGGGGAAATCTAATCATTCGGATGGATTATTATACGATGGAAGTTGTCGATTTTGTTGGAGTGCTTTATGAACTGCGATTTGAATGAAGTTGTCAGTTCAGGAAATGGTTTTCTAATAATTTAAACTTAGAACTTTACTATCTGATAAGCTCAGCACTGCAGCGAAACAATGTTTTTACCTATGTTCTTCCAAAAAATACACGGTAAACACGTTCAGAGTTTTTGATAGGTTCTGGATTCAACCTATCTTGAATACCTGATTTCATGATACCCATCAATCGATTGGGTAAAGTATTTGATTGCTTTGGTGACTAGCAATCGAAAGCTTTAGTTTGTAAATCTTCAATGAGATGAAGGAGGAGTATCCTTTGAACTGCAATGGAATTTAGATAATTCAATCCTTTACCAAATCCCATACTACCAACGAAATGCAGGTGCTTGTTTATATGCTCTCAACGTTGAAACTGCACTCCTTCAAACCATACCAGTTCTTATGACAAACACAACACAATTCAGTTTCCTTTGACAGAAGAACCCATTCGCAGCGCCTTTGAAGAATAATGTTACTGCACTTGGGATTTTTGTAATGGATTTGCGAAAACTGTTTTGGAGTGAATCAACATTCCGTTGTATGTGTCTTCAAATAGCCACAAGCAGAAGTTTATAACAAGCACTTTGCACTTTTGTTTGTGATTTTTGGAAGAGATTGCAATTTTATAAACATTCACGTTATGTTTTGATATATAGGGAAAACTATGACATAGAAAGAAACTGTCCCTGCTGTTTGACCGAGTGGCATTTACCTACTCCGGAGAGAGTGGGTTCAGCGGGTTTAAAGACAACCTAATGTTTAGTTTGTCTTTAGGGCAAAATATTTATAGCGGATTAAAGAGCTACTTTTAACTGAACTTAAAAATCTGATGAAGTGGCTAGATGCCATAAAACTTTTGATAGTTCGCTTTATCTAGTTTTTTTATGGCTCTGAGTTGACTATAGGTTTAAATGTCGACATTAAAGTTCATTTAAGCATTGGAATTATAAATATTTAGGACGCTTCCTGTGTAAAATGTCGATAATATCGTATTTATTTTCATTTCATCATCATTTTTCATCTAAATTATACCTTTTAAACCTGTCAAAAAGTAATTTCATTAATTATAAGTTAGTGAAAAACTTAAAATCGACTTTAGTAATTGTTTAAACAAATTTATAATTACTTTATAATTATTATATTAACTGTTTTACGACAGTCTATTGCGAACCCTTTTCAAACTCCAATTGATTTGTTTTCAACACTTTTCGGCAGTCATCGTTTCTAAACTTGCGCTGTGTGGTGTACGCATTATAAATTTAAACAATTATCAAAATGATGACAAGAGCACTTTTAATTAATTTCTCAAATACCTTTCTAGGTTTTCTTACAGATACAAATATTTCAGTTACATATTACATACATCTTGATCGATGTCCAACCCGAAAGATCATTGAAACTCCATCAAAACTCCACATCACGTCGACACTAAAACACGCCTCACATAATCCTACTTCGCGCTAACGAGGTCAATTCGTAAACCTGTAAAGCATCGCAAAATGACAGTCAACATGGCGACAATAGGAAAGCTAACATTGGACGACAGGACACGGACGTCGTCTTTTCGGAAACGGAAGGATAACCTATGCGATAACAAGCTCAAATATCGAACTGCAGCACGTTCAAAATGCATAGACGATCGAGCACGTACATGACATATCCAGACAGAGCCCGGACGTAGCTTCCTGGTCGGACGACCGAAGATAACCGATGTGTTCCGATTCACCCAGAGGCGGAATTTGGTCTGTGCAAAATCTGCAGCTTTTGGATTTGCAAGTTTTGATCCAGTTAAACATTGTTAGGGGCGGACTAAATTCGCAAATTGGGCTTAAAGTTAGTTATGTGAAACAAAGTTTTATGTAACTGATATCTAACTGCGATACTTGATAATGGTATTAAAATATCCCCTCTACAAAATAGATAGGTATTAGTATTTTTTTGTGTGATATTTCGTGACATTATTCCCTTGTCCCGCAGGTTTGGCACGGGTTTCTGTTTCACGGTAGTCTACGCCGCTCTGCTGACGAAGACCAACAGGATCTCGCGTATCTTCAACGCCAGCAAACATTCCGCCAAGAGACCCATCCTCATATCCCCGAGCTCACAGCTGGCGATATGTGCCGCTCTTATATCTATACAGGTAATGTTGTTTATCTTAAAAATAGTACTTATACAAAGACAACTTACTACATAAACAGTAAACTAAAATATAAGCAGTTAACTTAGGGCAATAAATAATCAAAGTTAGGCCATTATGAGCACATTTCTTTGAAGGTACTTCGAACTCTGCTGATTAGGTTTTTTAGGATAAGAAAACCCTAAACCTGGAAACATTTAAAAAATAAAAACTTTTTACAAAAAAAACCAACTTCAAAAAAAAAACTACAAACTGAAAAATAACTTTAATTTCGGAAGTCAGTGTCTTTGGATCTGTATTTTAGTTTTTTGCCACCGACTTCCGAAATTAAAGTTATTTTTCAGTTTGTAGTTTTTTTTTTGAAGTCGGTTGGTGTTTTTTTGTAAAAAGTTTTTTATTTTTCACTTTTTAGTGGGTCAGTTTTTTAGTGCCTAATCGAATCGCAACAGTGAAATACTTATTATTAAGTAGTTCCGGTGGCCATCTGTGGTCTTCATCATCAGTTCCACTTCACCAAATGGTGCTTTTCGAGTGCAAATGCACAAGTTACTATAAAAAATACTCAAATCGCTATAGGTATGCCTATAAAATTTGAGGATTTCCCTCGATTTCCATGGGATCTCCTCATCAGATTCTGATTTGGTGGCAATGGGACCACCTCGGGAGCATTCCCTTCCATACGAAAAAAGAATTTTCAAAATCCGTCCACAATTGACGGAGTAATCAGTGAAAATACATAAAAAAAAAAAAAAACAAACAGCCGAACATATAACCTCCTCCTTTTTGGAAGTCGGTTAAAAATGGGCCTCATTTATGAAGGCCCGCGGTTTCACCCGCGTGTATGTCGAAAAATTTTCCACGGGAACGTACTACCGGGTTTAAAAGTACCCTATGTGTGCCAAATTTCATCCAAATCCGTTCTGCCGTTTTTGCGCCGATCCGGAACATACACCCAGACAAACCGACAAAATTCTTCGTTATATTTTATTATATGAATAGACTATGACTTTTCTTCACACAAAAAACTGTGGTGCAACCCACCTGTAGTGTGCGTGGGCTCATACAAAATGTACGAAAGTGATGAAACAGGATGTTTGTAAACAGTTCCGTGGCGGCGCGGGCGGCCCCAATCTGCGCTAGCCTTAAGAGGAGGCTCCCCCCTATTTTTATGTTAAACACATGCAAGCAAAATGAAACTTTAGTATATGATTTATTGGATCTTTTTCTTTCCATGCGTAAGTTAGACAGTTACGTAATTGTAATATTTCCTGTCAATACATTTTTTATTAAAAAATCATGTCTTTTTTAAGGTTAATTCTAAAAAACAAACAAGATTGTTTACCTTTTATGTCTAAACTAGCTGTGCCCCGCGGTTTCACCCGCGTAAGTCTCGATCCCGTGGGAATATTAGGATAAAAAGTAGCCTATGTCTTATTCCAGGGTGTCAACTACCTCCATACAAAATTTTATCAAAATTGGTGCTGCCGTTTGAGCGTGAAGAAGTAACAAACATACACACACACACACTCACAAACTTTCGCCTTTATGATATTAGTGTGATTAAATATTCACAGCAAGAAAATATAGTTTATTATCCCGACACAAGATATTTTTTCTCTAGATCAATTATTACTTTAGTTATTAACGAAATAACAATTGAGAATTACGCTATTTAGTTTCGTGCTCAACACGATCAAAGAGCGCACGCGATATTCAACTTTATTACTGATGTATTAGTGTTTAGCACATAACGGAGTGGCGGGGAGCGAGGGCAGAGCATGCGTCCGAAATTTGATTTAGACTGCCTGCTCTTAATATATCTATTTAGTCAATGCTTTTCTTTGCTAGCATAGACTGAAAAGGCAACTCATTCTCACCCTTTCTTCCAGGTGCTGATAGTAGTAGTATGGATGATAGTGGCGCCAGCGAAGGCCATGTTCCACTACCCGACCCGGGAGGACAACATGCTGGTCTGTGACTCCTACGTGGACGCATCGTACATGATCGCGTTCTTCTACCCCATCGTGCTGATCCTCGTGTGCACGGTCTATGCCGTGCTCACCAGGAAGATTCCTGAGGCTTTTAATGAGAGCAAGCATATAGGTAGATATTATGTGTTTAATTTTATCAGCTCAAGAACTTTCCTCGTTTGAATGGTCACAAGCGGAACAACTGCGAACATTTGACCGTCCCGGTCCTAATCCCCTAGTCGGAGAAATCTTATTGAGCTTTACTTTACTTTAGGCAGTGGAGGCAGTGGTGGTGGTGGTGGTGGTGAAGCAGCGCGACTTACGAGTGTCGTAGCTTCGAACGCAGACAGGCGCATTACTCTATGTAAATTATTTCTCTCAAAACGGTGAAGGAAAACAACGTGAGGAAACCGACATATAAGTCCTAGAACCAAAAATTTGAAGACATGTGACATCCGCCAATCCGCACTGGGCCCGCGTGGTGGCCCACTTCCTCTCACCGAGAGGAGGCCTGTGAGTCTGTGACCCAGCAGTAGGAACATTATAGGCTGATTATGTTATGTTTATGCTAGAAAATTCTCAGTGACTGGATTCTTCATTTATCACAGGCATTGTGCTCGCCTAATGGTTTGTACTGCACGTGTTCGTAGGTATACCTCTGTCTGCCCGTATGGGGAATGCAGGCGTAATTATAGAATGCTTAAATCTCTTAACCTAGTTTTAGGTGTGGCTAAAAAGAAATTGTTACACTAACCACATTTGCATAACTACTTAAGTATTTTCATAATTTGATTCATGAAGTTAAATGAAAATACTAACCCATTCAGTCCCACTTTATTTGCAAACACTTTCGCCTCGACTTTGCCCATTAAAATTAATTCAGACGTCCAAATTACCAAAATAAAGTTCCATGTCGGAACCAAGTTTTGTTTCACTAGTTCAAAAGTTGCTCCTTAAGCCTTAAAGGACAAAACTATAAATTGGCTTTCAGGCCTCGTTACCGAAGTATGAGTAATTTGAGAGAAAAGTAGTATAAAAGAACTGAGCCGTACGGACGTTCTAATTTTACAGACGATTGAATTAGAAACGAACCAAGACACTTTATTTTATTTATTCAGAAACTATGAAAGCTTTAGTTCTTCAGATTATTATCTTTCAGCCATAAGACTTATATATTTTTTTTAGGTTACTGGGCTTTTTAGTCTTGTTTTTGTTTTTTTGTTACATACTTACATTGGACTTAAACATAACTGAATAAATGTGGGTGTATTACAGGTACACCTCTGCCTAACAAAGTTACAACACAACACAATATAACATTACGCCTACACAGGCATAATGTTATATTGTGTTTTCTAAAAACTGACATTATGGTGCCTTTGTAAAACACATTTTCACGTAGCTTTGTCTATAATCTGAAATCAGGCAGCCATCAATCAAATCAAAGTCAAACAAACATGATTGAGTGACATCTGCAACAAATCCCAGCTTTACCCTCACACACTCAAAAACAAACAGATAAACTAAAGCCATCATTACGAACGTCACAGAGAATCTATTGTTGTTAATCCATTGTTTAAACAATGCAATACGCGAGCTTATTCACGCTCGGCTGTGTCTAAGCAAATCGTACTTCAATACAGGCACAGAATGTGCTGAGGTAACCTCTGTACCGACCGACGCGGTAATTAGATCGATCTGCAGATCAATTGATCACAGCTGTGTGGAGAGTGTTGTTGGGATTGTGAGGAGGTGTGTGTGGTTCGAATGATGTGGGGTTGTGATTTTGTATGGCTATAGTGTTCGAATCAATAGTATTAGGTATAGGTGTAGAACATTCGTGGAACTGCGTCTGTCTTAATTGTTAACAGATTAGCACTAACTGGTAATTGATATTTCATTCCTAGAACATTTTTAGACCTACGCTGTAACGTGTTTGGTAGAGATAGATTGTGTAATCATGGCAATAATAATTATGTAAAAACGCGGTTCTTTTGTTAAAATGTCCGACTTTTTGAGTGATTATAAGTAGTTATTATTACATTACTTTTGAGGGTTCCGTACCCAAAGGGTAAAACGGGAACCCTATTACTAAGGCTCCGCCGTCTGTCTGTCTATCACCAGGCTGTATCTCATGAACCTTGAGAAATTTGTTGAAATTTTCACATATGATGTATTTCTGCTTCGGCTATAACAACAAATACTAAAAAACAGAATAAAACAAATATTTAAGGGGGCTCCCATACAACGAACGTGATTTTTTTGCCGTTTTTATAGACAATGGTACGGAACCCTTCGTGCGCGAGTCCGACTCGCACTTGGCTGGTTTTTTTTCTTAAGTTGGGGACTCTCTTAACTTTGTTAGTTTGTTCCCGTTGAGTTAATTTTTGTGTTACACTGTTACCCATTGGGAAAAAAATTACCGATTAGTAACACTGGAACTCAAAGCCACATTTTTTTCCCTTTGAGTGACAATGTAACTCAACAGAACGCTGTGTTCCCGTTAAGTAACACCTTCTTGGGTAAAAGCATTGTTGAAATACATCTTGACTTAATACTAGGTTATTTACGGAACTAGTTAGAGTAGGTTAATTATTTAAAAAAAATGTTTAGGTTAGGTTAAAACTGTGACTTCCTACGCACGAGCCGAGCGAGCGAAGTGAGCGGTGCCGCGGCAGCGGCCGGCGAGTGCCAGAAACGACTAGATTAAGTACAAAGAAAAAAAATATGGAAAAAAGAGATTATTTTTCGCAGTCTATCAAAAACCGAACTAGTTAGACAAGGTTAATTACAAAAAAAAATATGGTTAGGTTAGGTTAAGCTTAGTTCTGTAACTCTTCGGGTCATTTTGTTCCCGATATGTAACCCTATTACGTACTACTAAGTTGTGTAAATTGATGGGAAAAAACGTGGCATTGAGTTACAGTGTTACTAATCGGTAATTTTTTCCCAATGGGTAACAGTGTAACACAAAATGGTGTAACTCAACCGGAACAAAGGACTTTGATTCGAAAAATGAAAGCCTCAATTTCTAATGTAAGGGATGCCAATATCAATCAATGTCCATCCGTCTTTCACATGGCTCTATATAATAAATGTGAAGTTACAATTTGCTGGGATATAAATCTTCGTAAAGAATTTATCTGAAGGTGGATTTCGATACATGATTCGTGTCAGTTATCATATTAATGTATACGCAGTAAGATTTAGATAAATTCCGTTGCTACGGTATCGTCAGTTTATAATAAATGTCGCGAGATTACAATCCGTCGAAAAGTTGTGAACAGATCAATACAATAGAACACGAATCGAAATGCGGCAGTTTCTAATCTATCCGTGACTTGCCATCAGATTGTGCTCAAACAGATACCTAGGGCGCTACTTACATAACTGAAAATGCGACATAATCTACACATTTTCACGACAGGTGCTGTTTAATAAAGCAGAAAATGTATAAAAGAAACTGTAAAATTCCGGATTGTCCGATAGTTACCTGCCGGTTTTATTAAATAGGCCCCTGCTGTGTTACTGTTAGCCTGCACCATCCCACTGCTGGGCAAAGGCCTCTCCCAGTGAGTTCCAGCTTTTTCGAACTAGGCCTAATGTGGACCACTGGTAGTTTGTTTTTTCTAGCTGGTCCTGCCATCTTCAACAGGGTTACCGCGACGCCTTCTGGTCCCAGCTATGCTAAACAAATTCCTCTGTCTCCAGGTTTTACAATGTACACGACGTGCGTGATCTGGCTGGCGTTCGTGCCGCTGTACTTCGGCACAGCGAGCCACGTGCCCCTGCGCGTCACCAGCATGGCCGTCACCATCTCACTGAGCGCCAGCGTCACACTCGTTTGCCTGTTCTCTCCGAAGGTAAATATTACTAGACTGTAAAGACACTAAACATCAGACTGTCAAAGTAAACACTAAATAATAATAAAAGATGGTTAGTGAAGACGACAGAAGTAATAAATAAAGTTAGTGAAGACGACAGAAGTAATAAATAAAGTTAGTGAAGACGACAGAAGTAATAAATAAAGTTAGTGTAAGAAGTTAAGAACAACACTAAGTAAGTAAGTATTAGTGGTAGTTGTAGTGAGTAAGTATGTTTGTATATTAGTATATTCTCATATTATTTGTTTAATTTTATTAAGTATATTGTTTTTGATTTTATGTATTCTATTTTCTCTCTCTCTGTGTCTACATCTCTTTATCAACTTTCCTATCGCAGGTATGCTTAGAAGAGATTTCTTTAGAAATAAGCATCACCTTTGCACGTATTTTTCTGTTCCTTTATTCTTGTATGTTTTTATAGATGTGTGTACAAAAATGGTTAAATAAATAAACACTGTTATAAAAAAAGCTTGCAGATTAATTGTTGAATTAATGTATGGAAGACACTCACTCAAAATTAAATAACCGCTGCCTTATGGACAAATAACACCAAATCAAATATTAAATAGACAATTCCAAATTAAAACACGATGCAACTCATTTAATTTGCAAATTCTCAAAGCATTTATTTCAAACTAGCTTCTGCCCGCGACTTTATTCGCGTGGGAGCCGTAGGACACCACAATATACAAATAACAGCCACATTTTTATAAAAAACTGCCTTGTTGGTCTATTGGTCGCAAGCGCTACTTTTGGGCAAGAGGTCCTGGGTTCGTATTTCGGGTCAGGCAAAGTGTTATTGGGTTTACCGTCCGGAATTTCTCAGTTACAGTCCGAAGTCTGAATTTGTGGCCGGTTAGTGGCAATTGGCTCGCCCCCTATTACATGAGACCTAAAAATAACTGGCGAAATTTTAAGTGGGTGTACTACGAGAATAGGTAAGCACACCTCTGCCTAACCCTTCGGGAAATATACACGTGATGCTATATTATTTTTATAAAACATAAATACATAAGTACATAAACTCATGCTGTATTCCTATGGTGGTAGGCAGAAACTATAGAACGCCACCTGCTACGCTACTTACTGGTATTATTCTAGGTCAACAGGAAGTACCCTATAGGTTTTGAATGATTAGAGAGTATCAAAATATATGTCACGTAGATGGTCGTATTTTTTTAATGCTTTTACTTAGATATTTGTTTTTTTTAGCTCCAGGGAACCGCAGACTAGGTATTTCAAATAAATTTTAACTTGATACCTCCATGCATTCCTGAGAAAAAGGGTCTTCACTGACAGACAGACAGACGGACGGGCGGACAACGAAGTGATCCTATAAGGGTTCCGTTTTTTTTTCCTTTTGAGGTACGGAACCCAAAAAAGTAAGTTGGAATCTCATTGCCCACGATATGTACCTATGGGAAAAGGCTTTTGCGATTTCTGTCTCATCTAGTACTCAAGCCTCAGTTGATCTATTAGAGTTTTTGATCCTCATATGAAACAAGATCTATTGGAACCAAGTAATTTTTTAATGAAAATTGCCCTTTTTTTGGTGACTGTATATTTTAATTAAAATCTATGTCTGCAGATCAACATAGTCTCAAAAAGTTATAGATAGTCTCCTTAGAACGATTTCACGTAGCTATAACGGTTAAGGTACCCTTACTTCCCCATCTCAATAATCGACTCTGTATAATATATGTCATGATGATTGACAGCTTAGCCCCATAAAGATATAGGGTGATGATAAAATTTATAATTGTTCTAACCATTTGGCTCGTCTTTTTACAATTGACTGTAAACCATAGAGTTATACAAACTTAATGGAATATTGCTCATCCCTCATAGCAAATAGCGCAATAATAATGTAGCCTACCGACTGACCAGACTTCTAGGGAATATCTATGCAAAATTTGAACAGAATCTATCCGGTAAAATTTGCGTGATGCTGGAACGTGCATTCATAGAGGAATAAAAAAAAAACAATTTATTGACACACAAGTTCGGAAACATTTGTAACCAGGAACAATGTTAATTGAAGGAGTGCATAAGTAGAAGTAGCCGTGGGCCCCAAGCTAGGCACAGCTTGTATCTTGGTGGCCCAATATAGATAGAAAAGGCAGATTGATTTATTGACTGTTCAGCGTGACACAGCACAGCAAGACACTACAAACATAATGCAACATTGCTCATCCCCCATGGCAAATAGCTTGATAATATATAGCCTACCAATGGACCAGGCTTCTATGGAATATGTATGCAAAATTTTAACAGAATATATCCAGTAGAATTTGCGTGATGCTCTAACATACATTCAGACAAACACAAAAATTATATTTTCGGCATTGGAATCGATCCCAGACCTCGTAGCAATTACTTTTTTTTCAAATATATTCAATGTACGTTTATGACATCATGTATAGATAAACCAATTGCGTAACGCGTAATTTGTCATAGACTTATAAGGTCGCGCCGTATCCAAGTCGCGAGTCGTCAACCTGTAAATAAAATAATAATACGTTGGAATAAGCTTCCCAAAATAGATCTAGACTATTACTCTTTTTTCTAACCTGCCTTTGTTTGACGTTACGTGTTTGCAGGGCTAGAAATGATAGTAATACCTCACGAATGTCACTTTAGCTAGACCTAGAACTCTTGTGGTCTTCAGAGAAATTGGCATTTTGTCGTCAAACTACGCAATGTCTATAACATAATCGTGTGATTATTGCTAGAGTAGAATTTTCTGTTTAAAAATTTGAAGTGAATCAGTCTAAGTTACCTACTTCTTTATTTTCTTATGTTCTTCTGAGATCAGTCCCTGGACTATGAGCAGATTTTTTTTTGGATTTGATATTGCAGAGTGGTTTCTCCAGCGAGATATCCCTCCATATATTTCATAGCAGCATGTCCTAGTTAGCATTTACAAGGTCCATATAAAAAGATCCGCCACCATCAACGAGACATTAGAGTGAGCATGACATACACCCAGCTGCCAGGGCACATTCAAGTCAAAGAAAAACGTACCCATTATTATTATTATTTTGGTTTTTAAATTTAATTTTCTCAGATTATTACCTGGTATTTTCAGAATCTCACGGGTGTGAACCATGGTGAGATTCTAGTTATTATTCTAAGAAGGTAAATTGCTCTATATTGCATTGAAATTATTATCCAAGTCTAGTTGTAAAAAAAATCTTACTATGCGGCAAGTGTTCAATATGGCAGCTTTTTGAAGTGTTAGTGTATTTGGATAGATTTAGTGCATTAAAACTATTGAATATTAGTATCAGGATAACTCCTGTTGTTGATATTACTAGTGGGACTATAGCGACTTTATTCATCTTACAAACTCTGGTAATTTCCTCTTGCAATTCTGTATACTTCCTGAAATATTTATTTATTTTAATCAAATTTGGATCATACAGTTAAACTAAATGAAAAATAATTAATACAATTAAATAAATACCTACATTAAATTGAAAATTATACATTAATATAAACAAAATTAAAATAATATCTTAACATTAGTCAGTACGTGAACCATGCAGCAGTGGTTCACGTACTGACAGTCAAAACGTTCAGCAAATGAAATTAAATGGTAGCTTTATAGTTGGTACGTAGTACTCGCACCAAATCATACTATAATTATTTTTTATTTTTTCATTTTTTATTTCTCAAACTTTTGTGTTGAGAAACAGACTTAATTTGAAATTGTTAACTCACTCTTTCTTTATTTAATTGTTTTTTTTAAATGTTCTTACTGCTAGAGGGTGGAGACCTGGTGACCTGAAACACAGGCCCTTAAAGCCTAGCTTAGGCACCAGTCTCCCACAGTAAATTTAAGCCTTTTCATGTACCTTTATGTTAATAATGTCTGTATGTTTATTGTGGTGAGAAAATAAATAAATAAACAGTCAACCTTTAGGTGGAAAAAATCTTATTAAGGGAAAATAAATAGAAATAGAACCATGTTCTTTACAATTATACAATACTAAGAGATTGAATTTAAACAACGCAAATATAGTTTTTAAAATCTTCAGCACATCTAACAGTATTTCCAAATGCTAATCAATTAGCTTATGCGCTCTTATGGAGTAGGACCAGCGCGGCGTTGAGCCAAGCATTTTTATTAGCGAAGTAATCCCCAAACTTATACTTAAACTTACTTATTTGCTTAGCTGCATAGTGTTTGTGTTGTGTTGCGTTTTATACAAGATGGGGGGGGTATTTTACTGTAATATTTTAAACAGCCTCGCTTGTGTAGTCGTCGCCAGTGCTAGTGCTAAGCATGAGGTCCTAGGTTCAATGCCCAGGTCGGACCAAGTGGTATTGGATTTTTCCATGTGGAATTTCTCAGTAGCAGCCCGGAGTCTGGATTTATGCCTGGTTGATGGCAATAGGCTCGCCCCCTATTATATGGGACTTAAACATAAGTGGCTAAATGTTGGTGTACTATAGGTACACCTCTGCCTAACCCTTCGGGGATTACAGGCGTGATGTTATTCTAAACAGTACTCCACGAAAGATGAGTCTACTTTAGCCAGCCTGAAACCTGGTTGAACTAATTGGCCCTTATTTCTTGTGATATAATTGTATCTTTCACCTCTTTTACTAGAAGAGAAACAATTCAACAAACAAAGAAATAAAACGAGATCTATATTTAAAATAAAACAAAAAAGGACAGTCAAGTTATACGTCCCCTCGCCGTACGTCGCCTCTTTACGGATCATTGAACGGAGATCAGCATCGCGCCAGTAGCCACGAGATATGTTAAGGGTCGAAGCTGAAATACAGATACAAACACAATTTATTCCCCGATAAAAAAACCAAGTGGTGGACCTGCCCTCTTATAAATAAATACAGCCAATCATTAAAATGTGGAGCATCCCTTTTTATACCAGCTCCACTTGACGCTTCAGGCAAACCATTTTTTTTCCAGTATTCTCTGTTAATCAAATGAATAGGTAAGGAGAATTTTGAATACTATTGCAGTTATTCGTATAGAAAATGTGAATAGAATTCACAGAATTTATTTTTATGTGAGCTATCGGTTTTTTGTAGCTGAAATGGATTTGTGGTTAGCGGTAAAAATTGCACGGTACCTACCTAAACATAATATTATCAGCTTTAGCTACTTTGCGTTAGTTCTGTTTTTTTGTTATTAACTGTAGGCAATAACCACACAGCTGCATTGATTTGTTTTCGTTGATCGTTCCTTAATCTGGGAACGTATTATTTTTACACGATAACTAAATGAAATGGAAAAAGAAAATGTGTTCCGTCGACCCCAAGTAACAAGGGACAAGGGCTCCAAGCTGACGATGAGAACAACACAAGAGCACTACATGTAACTGCGGACAGTAATACAGAAAACATAAATAATAAGTTACCATTATACACCAATTAAACGCTAATTATTTAATTAATTTAACGCTTATTTAATACCTACTCTAATTAATGATGTTCCAACAAAAATTCAATCGGAAATAATAAATAATAATAGAATATATAAATAAACACAAACATAAACACATCATCCTATTTAAATTTAATTCAATTGATAATATCATCGAGGGACTGTTTGACCCGCGCTGTCGTCGTTTTTTGTACTTTTTAGATATTATTTATGAACTACCTTACAATGTTTTTTAAACTATGTTTTATTTAACCTTAGATATAATAATATATTTCGTTAGTAAGTAGGTATTAACATTGCTTAAAAGTGTTTCAACGTCCGGACAAACCTATTGAGGTTTTTGTGATGTTTCTGTTCACATTTTGTTTTGTTCCTTTAATAAATAAAAAATAAAAAATGTCTACCTCTTAATTACTTTCACCTAGTGTACTACACTGATACCTACTGTATAATCATTATAAAGACCGCTGCTACCGCACGCTATTAAAACAGCACAGTCCGTTTATAAGCAAATACAAGTTCCCACTTAGTGAAACAGAATAGAAAATGTTTCACTTTATACTTGCATCGTCAGAACCATTCGTTAAATTACTTGAAGATTGTTTTAATATTACCACAACAAGTTAATAGGAGCTTTTCTTTTGCTTCCAGCTATACATAATCCTCATCCGGCCGGAGCGGAACGTCCGGCAGAGCATAATGCCGGTCCGCTACAGCCGCAAGCCACCGCCGGCGCCGCTGCTGCCGCATCCACCGATTAAAAGTAAATACTATTTTGCTCAAACTTTTAATAGCAGAAAAATTATAAAGAAATGCACTGGTATATTTACTTCGTCGACACATACAGAACCTGTGATAAATAATGTAGATTTGAATAGACTGACTACGGACTGACCATAGGCTGACTGTAGTGTCTACAGTTTACCCATAGTCAGTTTACCACAAACTGACTACTTACTGATCTTAAGCTGACTATAGACAGACTGACCACGTACTGACTACAGCTTAGGTACAATTGCTTGTAGTAATCAAATTAATTTTCTAATTCCAGAAGCACCAACCGTTGACAAACAGACCCAAACTGACCCTGCCGACTTCAAACACCTCAACGGCCAAACGATTCCACCAATAGGTGACGGAGACAAGAAAAATGACGACCAACCGAAAGAAGGCGTCAAAACGCAATGCAACAACGTCAATCCAATGAACACTCATGATAAGTCTTGCAGCACGTCAGTAACCAATGATAAAGCTGACACTTTATAGCAAAGACATTCCTCCCGATCACTCCTTGATTACTCACACAAAAATAACAATGTTAGTTTTAAAAAGAAAAGTTGCTCATGCAAATATAGGGAAAGGATACCTGTTGTAGTCTAACCAATTTGTAAAATGTATAAAACTTCAGTAGAAAGCTTTGGTTGTACATAAAATGATACGCGCTATCATATTGGGTATGTAAATAAATTGTTAATTTTGACTTCCTTATTCTAGTCCTGTAAATAATGAATGTAAATATAAAGAAAAAGACGAATAGTGATGTTTACTGTATATACTCGTAAATGTATTTAATGTTAAGCTTATCGTTTTATATATTAATTAAATAATGTAAAGTTATAACTTATAATATAAGTATAATATGTGCAGAGTAGAGCCTTGAGCCAGGACAGTAGAGACAAAAGTTTTTAGTGTAAATATTTTAAAATTTTCTAATTGTCAACTGAATTTAATCTATGCAAGAAACTCTGCATTTCTACTTACTTACGTGTTATTAATTAACAATTTCTATAATTGTCAGTTACGTTTGTTGTTATATTCTATGTTGTTATTAAATGTCATTTGTTTCATTAAGTGGAACTGCAGAGTTATTGATCTCTGCAATATGACTTATAAAATACATATCATACATTTTTCAATACTACAATCTAGTTGGGCAAATCAGCTTACAAGTGTTTTTAAATAAAATGTATTAATTATAATATTGTCGCTACTGTCTTGCTCTTCCTGTGCGTATTATTTTACAGTTTTAAGAGAATTAAGAACGTAAATATTAAGAGCGTATTTACGGAAATAAACAGTTTGATGTTACTTATCCTTTTTTGTTTTTTTTTTCGGTCCTTTCTAATAAAAATCCCTTATCATAAGGATTACCTAAAATTTAGAGTAACCTTCCATTTAGCTACAATAAATAGCTCGAGATCACTGTAAATCTATTTTATAGAATAATAGCTTCTGACCGCGACTTCATTCGCGTGGAAGTCGTAAGACACACACAATATACTAAAATATCAGGCACATTTTTATAAAACTTCCCTGTATAATAAAACAAAATTAATGTAATTTATTCAAACTAGGCTGAGAATCAGCACTTTTTGAACGTCAAAATTGCATAAGACAGTCCCCCAAAAATACCCACCAGTGTGGTCAACCACACTTAGCTGGGAAGAAGTGGCGCAACAAGCTCCCCAGCAGCACAGCTGTCTGTTCAGTTGGAATACTAGATTCTATACATTATTATGCAAAATAATTTACATTACGCAACACAAAACATTCAATTAAATTATTTGCCATAATTCTAGCACACGCCAACAAAGAAAACATCGATAACTATACTCAAGCAAAGAAAGAGTATTCTATTCTAAACATACTATTTTGGTTGGAGGGCTCGTGGGTAAATAGTAACAGCCGCACGGGTTGATCGAAGGGTAAGCTACGCTTGCTGCGGTCAGTTCGTGGATGGGTGACCATCCATTACATATCGAGATCCATGCCTCGAAAAGCACGTTAAACCGTTGGTCCCAGCTGTCATTCGTAGATCTTTGACAATCATTACGAGTAGTCAGATGTCCGACTGGGTAACACGTTACCCAGTACTTACTTATTACTAAGTTGTGAAGGTCGGATAGGCTGAGCTGCATCTGCTGGTCAGACTGGAATCCGAAAATGCAGGCAGATGATGATTGACAGATGATGATGATTGACTCTTTCTAATGTACAGTCAGCCCCAAAAAGATGTACACATGGACAAGGAGCCATTTTATTGTTTACACCCATTATCCCATAACATTGTATCCATCGTACAGGCACAAAACATAGTACCTATATAATTTATTTTACCAAAACAGTGTAAACATTTGTCCCCAAGATTACCTTGTTTTAGTCATAGGATGTACCTATAGACATATATCCTATGACTAAAACAAGGTAATCTACATAAGTCTCATAAATATTTATACAGTAATCATTCAATAACGAGTTAACATATCTTAAAGTTCTTTCAATTGAATTACCCTGTTGCCTCGGAAAATTTACAAAAGATCCGCCAGAGGCAGCACGAGTGGGGGTACACGTGCTTTGATTTCCCTATTAACAGTAACGTTAAACGCATGTCTTATCATTGTTAAATAAATTAATAAAGTGAATAATTAATTTTTTAATAATATTTTTTATTCTAAATCAATAAACATTTACCACCATCGATTCCGACAAAAAAAAATCATTATCACTTGCAATGCATTCTTCAATTCTTTAATCAAATTAGAAAGCAAGCATTAACAAAAATATGTAAGATCACTTTTAGCGATAAGACCGCCCATTGTGCGTAAAACTACAACATTTATATCTGTAACATTTTATGGTGTACATTTTATAGAGTATTCTATTCTATTCATAAAATCTTTAAATTTCTGAAAACAAATAAAACGAACTATCAACGACAACTGACCTTTCTACGAGTACATTTTTGTGGGGTCCCTATGTTGTTTCGAACGCCGCTGTTGCGACACACGCTGTTGCGAATTATTTTTTCACTGCCTCACAGGTTCGAAAGCTCACGGACTCGAATGAAGTAGTCGCGAAAGACGCTGTTTCGAAAAACATTTTCACTGCCTCATACGCTCGAATGCTTGTGATTTCGATTTATTTAGTCATAAAGTGTACAGAAAAGTATTTAATCATTTGGGTTAGGTTAGGTTAGAACAGTGACCATTAACGCCAGGTCCCCTCTATTGTTGGTAAATTCAGTTACCAAAACAAAAACTCTTCATCAATATCCAATTTAACTAAATTACTATACGTTATATTAAATGATGATGTTGACACCGAATTTGTTGATTTTATTTAATTACTGCTTAAATACTTTTCTGTACAGTTTATGACTAAATAAATCGAAATCACAAGCATTCGAGCGTATGAGGCAGTGAAAATGTTTTTCGAAACAGCGTCTTTCGCGACTACTTCATTCGAGTCCATGAGCTTTCGAACCTGTGAGGCAGTGGAAAAATAATTCGCAACAGCGTGTGTCGCAACAGCGGCGTTCGAAACAACATAGGGGACCCCATTTTTGTTACCTGAAACTGGTAAACACGGCATAAAATCCATCGTTATTATATCCCGGACGAGATGATCTTGAATTTTTGCATATTTAAATTTAGCACCGGGTACATCGTCTTCCATTAATTCCATTTTTGCAATATACGTTTAACGTTACTGTCAATATGGAATTCAAAACACATGTACCTCCCACTAGTGCTGCCTCTGGCGGATCTTTTTTAAATCTTCCTAGGAAACGTGTACGTTCAAATTCGAGATGAGGTGCTAGAAATAAGTATTTCGTTGAAAATACGATGTCATTAGCAATTGCCATTTACCCTAACGCGTCAGACATCAGACTGACAAGTCACTCACCGGGAGCACTTGCGTGTAATGTAACAGTTCAGATTAGAGTATTTCATCAATAAATGCGTCAAGGCGACGCTGGTGAACAGTACAGTGCGTACCTGTAATGATACAATTCGTAATATTGCAGCAGTGAGTCCGGAAAACCGAGCATTGCACATGAATCGATGTAACATGTACGAATACGCATAATTCTAGCCGTTACAAAATCTAATGCTCCTTAGTTAGCGCGTCGAGCTGGCGCAGTATTGCAACGCATTGCTCAAAATCAAATCGTGGAATGTTAATTATCCACGAATACCCGGTGAGTGATCAATTTCAAAAGCCATGCAACATTTAAGATTTACCTATTTGTATTTCAAATAAAAAATCTAAAAACAAATAACACGTCAGTGACATCATGCAAGAAATGGACAAAAATAAAATTCTTCTTGTTCTATTAAACGAATTAAAAGACGAGTCATTCGCTAAGTGTCGTATGACGTTGTCAGTCCTGTTTACCTTGTTCTGGAACTATCACTGTTTACATAGTTTTGGTCATAGGGTGTGCATATGTTTTGGGACAAAAAGTTAACTTTATTTTGGTAAAATAAATTTTATACTATATTATGGAACAAAGGTTGTTAACAATGAAATGGTTCCTTGTCCGTGTACAAACTGGGGCTGACTGTACAACATACGAATTACAGAAATTTTACATACGGTTTTTTTATTTTTTATATATGGTATCTGGCTGCCCTAAGGTGTGAGCTTAAAGCCTCCAGCCAGGAGTGTAAATATAAGTATTATAAACTAAACGACAGCGCTCTAAGGGCACCCCCTGTGGGGTACGAACCTCGGCTTAGGGCGTCGTTGGGGAAAAACAGCAAGTTGGGGACGGGCTGGATCGAAAGTTTAAATTCATGATTATTAACTGAGATTACTATTAAATGCTACGGCTCACTCAGCCTCGGGGCTGGTGGTTCGACGTGCAAGGGACGGGGGGAGCAATTAATTCTTGAACTTCGCGTGGTACCTCGGTGGCGAGGACGGAATGACGGTTTGTATTTGTGCACTGTACTTGTGGCCCTATTGCTTTCCTGAAGGAGAGTAATGGGGTCATCCGGATCTAAGAGAGTATGCCTACGTCGGCGAGTCTGACTAATCTGAGAAGGCCTATAGCTAGCTGCCTGCACAACCAAGGGGTTGCGATGTCTATCTGCGGACGCATTTCATAAACTGCTTAATGGTGGGGATTTTAAGATCTACATGAATGGTTTCGTTCCGAACGAACCATGGAGCGTCCGTAATTTTACGGAGAAATCGGTTTTGAAGTGCCTGCATTCTATGAATGAGGTGGGGACGGGCGTGTGCGAAAGCGGCACACGCGTACGTCATAATCGGCCGGATGCACGCTGCGTAAATACGCAATTTGCCCTTAAGGGACAACTTGCTGCGTGGGTTGAGAACGCAATGAAGCCTACCGAGAGCGAAAGCGGTGCGCGAACGCACCTGTTTTATGTGCTCAGTGAACGAAATGTGATGATCTAAGATCACACCGAGATATTTGGCTCGCTTCTCCCAAGGGATAGGCTTACCGAACATGGTGATCTGTCGGGGTAGTGCCGGTGTACGCCGGGGCCTGGAAAAGAGGACGGCTTGGCTCTTATCAGGATTGACCTCGATCCTCCACTTCCTGAACCAGTCACCGAGTCTGTTGACTTCGGTCTGTAGGATGCGGGAGATCTGGTCTTGACTGCGGCCGGTGTAGTAGATGGCCGTGTCCTATGCGAACAGAGCTAACTGCGCCTTTCTACATTTCGGGATGTCACTGGTGAACAGCGTGAAAATGAGCGGAGCCAGCACAGACCCCTGAGGGACGCCTGCGCGGATCGGGTGAGGGGAATAGAGCGCACCCTCGATGCGATAGCGGAAGGTGCGGTCCGACAAAAAGTCCCGTAAGATGAGCACGAGACGATCTGGCACACCGAATTTGTATAGCTTATACAATAAGCCGTTGTGCCAGACTTTGTCGAACGCTTTCGCGATATTGAAGAACACAGCACCCGTCATGAACCCGCGCTGGAAACTGGCGCTTATGTGTTTTATGATACGGTGGACCTGTTGTACGCAAGAATGTTGGGTTCTAAAACCGAACTGTTCGTTGGGGATGAGGCCCTTCATCTCGGCGTAGTCTCTGAGACGCTTATAAATAAGCCTCTCATAGACCTTGCCGAAAACGTCGAGCAAACTGATGGGACGGTAACTGGAAGGCTCGGTCTTAGGGCCAGGCCACAACAGTGCGTTGCGGCGTCGCATCGCAAAAATCAACGACGCCGCACAACGCATCGTGGAAATTTCCGATGCGCTGCCGCAACGTACAAATCTGCGATGCGACAACGCTTTGCCGTTTAGTCGGTGTCCATACTTTGAACGACCTGCACGTGTTTTTTAAGCGATATGGCGCAGTACGATGTCGACCACCTGATATCTTTAATTTACGAACGTCCCGTCCTTTGGGACAAAACTATATCACAATTCAAAGACAAATTTTTAAAAACAGAAGCATGGAGGGAAGTGTGTACAAGTTTATATTCAAATTTTGAGGAGTTAAATAGTGTTGAAAAAACAAAACTCGGTAAGTACTTATAAACATTTATATTTTTGTTAACTGCCAACTAAGACCTCCAATGTTACTATTAAAATAATTACAAAATTCGTTTCTGATTATGTTAGCTCCTGTTCTACTTTCATGTGTTGTTTCGTGTAAAATTTGCAAAGAATCGTCAATAATCATTTCTTCAAACGTTTGTGCGCCATCTCGATTCAATACAAAGTTGTGTAATACACAGCATGCTTTTATAATGTCTATTGTGAAATCGTAAGAAACATTAATGGGTCGATGAAATATGCGCCATTTATTTGCGAGTATTCCAAAAGCGCTCTCAACATATCGTCTGGCTCGGCTCAAACGATAATTAAAAACTCGTTTTTCTATCGATAAAAACTTCCCAGAATATGGGCGCATTATATTATTTGTCAGTGGTAATCCTTCATCCGCCACGAAGACAAAAGGAATTTCTTTTTGAAAGCCAGGTAACGGTTTTGGCGGAGGTATAGATAATTGACCTTTTTTTAATAAGTCGTATAGATTTGAGTTCTGAAAAACAGTGGAGTCACATTCCTTACCATATGCACCTATATCGACATATATAAATTTGTAATTCGTATCAACAAGTGCTAATAGAACAATGGAATTATAATTTTTATAATTGAAAAATAGGGATCCACTGTGATCCGGGCTCAATATACGAATGTGTTTTCCATCTAGCGCTCCTATACAATTAGGAAAGTTGGTCTTTTTTTCATACTCTTGAGCAATTTGTTCCATCAGCTCTGTTGTAATTTTTGGTAATTCCAACCTTTTAAGAATGTTCCATACAATACGACAAACAAATTTTATTATTCCTGTTATTGTAGATTTTCCACGATAATATGTGAAATGCATATCTTTAAAAGTATTTCCCGTCGCCAGGTACCTGAAAGAAAACAAAAAAAATCATTATTCGTCATATTTTTTTAGGTAACGATGTCATAAAGGAATGGAGAGGAATCAAGGATAATTTTACAAAATACGAAAAAAAATTAAACGAGCAATGTAAATCCGGAGCTGGGGCCAAAAAAATTAAACAATATCATCTATACGACCAGCTCCTATTTCTGAAAAAGAATTCTCAAAATAAAACAACATCAAGTCTTGACGATGAAGAAATAAGACCAAGCACCTCAACCCAACAAAGCCAGCAACCTGTCATGCCACGTTACCAGCCTGCATCGCGTAAAAGAAAAATTGACGAAGACGAATTTGAGAAGAATATTATAGCTGCTTTAAAAACACCTGAAAGTAGACATTTATCTTTTTTTAAAGGAATTTTGCCATCATTGGAAAAATTGAATGATAATCAAACAATAATTTTCCAAAGTCGTGTCCTACAGATATTAAGTGATTTACACCAACCATCATACTATCCCAGCCACTATCAAACTTCACAAACAACTGTTCAGACTGGCTATCAAACAGCTCAAATGTCTATGCAGAGTGGCTACCAATCAGCTCAAATGCCTATGCAGAGTGGCTACCAATCAGCTCAAATGCCTATGCAGAGTGGCTATCAAACATCCATTCAACGCAGTGCCTTCCAAAGCGGATGCGAAACATCACCGGCACCTATGCAATCATCTCCACAAACGCCAAGGAATGATGATGTAAATGAGCCAGAACAAATTCATTTCGATGAGGAACTAACAAATTTGACGAATGACACACAATCGGAATACGAGTTTTGAATAACACTAAATTATGAAAATGATTAAACAGTATGATTATAGTAAAAATAGTTTATTTTTTTCTTACCTTACAGTTAATCCCAGCATCTCCAGAGGTTCGATGGGTTTTCTAAATATGTATTTCTTTTGTAAATGAGGCTTTATCAAACTAAGAAGTTCTTCAAAACTTACTACACTCATCCTAAAGTAATCGAAAAATTTAACCTCGTCCACTTTTAGCGCCTCATATTTCCTTTTGAAGTGGTTTCCATCTTTATTCATAATTGTCAGTAATGGGTGCACCCAGGACTTTCTTTTCTGTTTCTTTTTCTTAATACGCCTTAACGCAAGCAGAAGTAGAACACGCGCAGTGCGGACCATGTCTCACTAGAAACTGAACTGACGGTTAGCGTCTTGTCGTACGATGTCGTATCCGATGAAATTTTTGCGTTGCGACATCGCATCGCATAGCTGTGCAATGTTGTTTTTGCGATGCGTCGCCGCAACGCACTGTTGTGGCCTGGCCCTTAGGCTTGCCGGGCTTCGGGATACCGTTGACGGTGGCATTTTTCCACGATTGAGGAAAAATGTTATTACTAAGAGCACCATTGAAGATGGTGGTCATTAGCATAATCAGGTGGGCTGGGAACATCTGGACCACCCTATTGGTGATACCGTCTGATCCGGGGGCTCTGCGGGGTTTCAGACTCTTGATTACATCGTGCACCTCGTCCGGGGAGACGGGGTCTAGAGGACAATCAGGGTCTTCGACCGGAGGGAGAGAGGCTCTACGTTCGACTTCGGCATCCACCTCGGCGAGGTGAGCCTGGTCTACTGGTTGAGAGCTGGGCGAGCACTGGGCCTCGAGGCTCTCAGCTAGGCATTCAGCCCTGTCGATGTCGTCGAATGCTATCGTCCTGTCGAGTCGTGTCAGGGGAGGCATAGAGACTACTTGCTGGGACTTAAGTTTCCTCTGAAGTTCCCAGAATGCCAGATGAGTGGGCTCTAGCTCGCTCAACATCTTGTTCCAGTTACCGTCACGCAGCTCAGCCAAGCGTGTCTTTACAGATCTCTGCAAATAGCGCATGTGAGCTTTGTTGGCGTCACAGGGAAAGACGTCGTAGGCACGAGTAGCCGCGTTCTTCTCAGTCAGCAGTTCACGCACATCGTCCGGCAACCTCAAGCGATGTTCGTCCATCGCCGGAGCTTGCCTTGAACAATCGTTCAGGACCGATTGTACGTGTTCCGTGAGTGAGCCGATCGCGGCCGTCGTAACAGCGATTGAGGTAAACTGATCTGGTATAGAGTCTAGTAGAGGGGAAGTGGTGGATTTCAAGCGATCGCTTACTTTCCTCCAGTCCATGACTACTTTGTTACGAGAGGGTTTGTCCGGGTCAGGGAGTCCGTTGCGAGAGACCAGTCTCATGACAACTGGTCGGTGGTCGGAAGTCAGTTCGCCCATCGCCTCTATCGAATCCAACCGGAGGTTGATATTCTTTAGGAGCGCTATGTCCAATACGTCAGGGGTATGGTTGGGGTCGTGAGGGTAGTGGGTGGGAGTCATCGGGGCGACGACGTCAAAGTTTAGGACGGGGCAGAGGTCAAACAAGTGTCTGCCTCGGAACGTGGTACTGGTACTATTCCAGGCCGGATATTTGGCATTGAGGTCACCCGCTATGATAACGGATTCGCTCAGGCCAAAAAGAATTGAAAGATCATCAGAGAGCAGTTTGAGACCGTCTACTGACGAGGTCGCGGTGGGCGGCATGTAAGCCGAAACTATCGTAATCGGTCTATGACCTGACATGCCTAGTCTACATGCAGACACGGAATTACTATAGACGAGAAACTGCAATGGGGACCACATATAACCTCTCTGGCGGGGCGGCTAAGCTCGGCCGCTTATGCTGTTAGAAAGATAAGACAGCTAACAGATATAGAAACCGCGCGTTTGGTTTATTTTAGTTACTTCCACAGCATTATGTCGTATGGCATTTTACTGTGGGGTCGGGCTGCTGACATTGAGTCCATCTTTATTTTGCAAAAGAGAGCTGTCAAAGCCATTTATAATCTCCCGCGCGCGCGCGCGTTATAATATTCACGTCGCCGCGAATCTCTTAGGGAACTATTTAAAAGGATTAATATTATGACGGTACCTTGCCAATTCATTTATGGAAATATTATGTATGTAAGGAAAAATCTACATATTTTTAACAAGATAAGCGATAGACATAATTTTAATACTAGAAATAAAGATAAAATAGATCAACCATTTTTCAGATTATCTAAAGTACATACATCTTTTATGGGGTACTGTGTTCAATGTTACAACAAAATACCTTGTGATATATTGAAATTAAATGAGAGAAAATTTAAAACACATATTAAAAGTACACTTTGTAAGCAAGCATATTACAAGTTAGAGGATTATATCCAGGACAGGAATGCTTGGAAACGTGCTGGTCCAGCTCCATAGGACAATCTAGAGTCTAGACAAAATCAAACTGATTGCTATTTTTATGGTAAAATCTGTTATTTTTATGATATTGATTTTACAATCTGTGATAACCTATACTCACACAATGACTTATTTTTTTACTTTTTTTAGAAAAACATACTTTTATGATGTTTGTAAATATGTGAACACCATGTATCTACCTAATAATTAAGTTATTTTTCATTGCTTAGTTTTTAATTCGTTTACCTATTATGGTATAGTAATTTTATTCTAGGTGCATCGTCTTCACATATAATCATATAATTAATGTAATCAAACAAAATATTGTAAAACATTTTTAAAAGAGTACCGGTGGAGTTTCTTGCCCATTCTTATCCATACGAAACTACCTTTTGGAAGGGGCAACTAGAATCAATTCTATTTTTTTTGTAAATTTTGACGTTCAAAAGTGCCTCTTATGTGCCTATTTGAAATAAATGGTTTGACTTTGACTTTGACTTTGACACTTCAAGATACGAGAGAGTTGGAGGATCGAGAGGGATACAGTATAGAGGGGTTCTATAATAGATCAAGGTGCCGCCCCTGTGGAATCGAGACCTGTCATTGCGAACTATGCGATAGTTAGCAACTGACGGGTTTCGATGACTCGGCTATACATATTAGGGCCGTTTCGCGAAGGTGTTGAGGACTTGCGTAATCTCCGGGTACGCATTGAATATGCTCTGGATCTGAGAAAGATTGCCAGAGGATTGAGCCTTAACTATATATATTGAGACATGAATACGTTAAATGTGCTCGTGATCACATTAAACGCGTCTAGTGCGTTAGCGACGGCGCCAACTGAAGTGGCCGCGGGTTTAGGGGGCGCGCGAGTAGTGGCGGCGGGAGCGGCTTTAGGAGCTGGCTCAGGTGCACGGGGCGCGAGAGGCGCGCGGGGCGCGGGAAACGCGCGAGCCGCGGGAGTCACGGTATTAGCGGTGGGTGCGTGTTGGGCGCCAAGACTGGGGTCCATCATCAGAGGTTGAGGAGGGAGAAGGCAGGGAAGGCCTGCTGGTGGTTGAAGTAGTTCCACGGACTGGACCTTTGAGGGCTCAGTCGCTGTGGAGGTTGGGACAGGGTAGGGGGGTACCCGGGGTGCTCTCGCTGCTGCCTCGCGTCGAAACGCTTGGTCAGTTTCGAGGAAGACGATTTGGGAGCTTTTGGACAGCCATGGTAGTTGGCTGGGTGTCCCTGTTGGCCGCATAAGGCACAGCTGGGAGGCTCAGTGCAGAGAGCACGGTCCTTTGGACGGGTGCACTCAGAAGTGCCGTGCTCGCCCAGGCACTTGACGCACCTGGGTTTCGCAAAGCAATTCTTTTGCGCGTGTCCGTACAGTTGGCATCTGTGGCATTGGCCTATGATGCTAGATTTGTGGGGCTTCTGGACGTCGAAGCCCTTAAGGCTGCATATAGAGCCGACCTTGAAAATAGGGTGATCCCCTTCAGTTTGGGGACATACGACAAGAACCATGTCGTATGGCGAACCACCTCTGGATTGGTGCATTCGATGGACTTCGAGGACAGGGATCCCCCTGTCTCTCTAGGTCGGCCTTGATATCCTCCATGGCGATCTCATTGGGGATCCTACGGATCACCACGCGTAACTGGCGGTCCTCGGGGAGGGTATATGAGTGGAATGAGATTCGTCTCACCCGAAGCAGTTTTGTGAGTTCCCTATAGTCGTTTGACGTTGGAACGGAAACCTTGATGCCAGGCTGGGTACTGACTGCGCTGGTGAAGTTGATCCTAAGATCAGCGCACCTTTGCGAAACCTCTGTCCACCTGCCCTTATCTTGAATGATAATGGGTGGGGGACGGGATGCCTTCTTGGAGGCAGAAGGAGTCTTGGCGGAAGCGGTCGCGGAACCGGAAGCGATAGCTTGCGACGGCGCGATTGACGGAGCCGGGGTAGAGGCCCTAGAGGCGACTAACGCGGGGGTAGAAGGAGCGGAGGTCGAGGGAGCCTCGATCGCTGCCATTTTGCTTGGCTGCGAAGACCTGCTCTTGTTCTTCTTCCTCTTGCCAGGGCCTGAGCTTATGCCCCCTTCCTCTGGTCCAGAGGAGGAAGAAGAAGAACCGATCTCCGTATCCGAAGAGTCAGAATTCGAGTTCACTGCCGCCGCGTTCGCTGATGGCGTAGCCCTCAACCCACTGATCTGTGAGGAGTACTTCCTTAGGAAGTCCTGGTCCTTGAAGAGGACCTCTCTGACGAACGTCAGTATGAGGTCGTCTTCCATTTCTCCGAGAGGGGGGACCCTATGGGAGGAATTTTGGAGCCGGTCTCCACTACTTGAAAAAAGCCTATCGTGGCCCTACGCCTATCTCCCCGGGTGGATTGGCCCGGGGATGAGTTTCGCTCCCTGTCGGGTGTAGACAGGGAGGATGAGTACCTGTGGTGAGCCCTAAGCTTGTGATCCACGTTGCCAATCTTATTGTGCAAGGGGGCCCTATTTGGTCTAGCGCGAAGGGTGTAGACACACCCTAGAGACACTAGGTGAGTCGCTGTTGAAGGAAAACTGTCACCAGAGCAGACTAGGAGATCCCCCAAGGCCGGTTAACTCTGGGACCTAGGGGTTAACTCTGGGGATTATAGATGTCATACGGTACTCCTCTGGCGCTCCCTCTCTTCTGTTGCCTCTCCATAGGTATCGGAGGGCGTCTCTATCTTGTGAGCGCACCTTCACCTGCTTAAACATCTCCGCTATATCACCTGAAATGGCTATGCAGTGTCTGCGGAATCTCATCATGACGCCGGGCAGTGACTGTAGTAAGTCCAGTCCAGTGAAAAGGAAGTCGTTTAGCGATAGCCCTTTGGATTTTGCGGCAGCGTCATGTACTATACGAAGCTTTTCGGGCTTCATCGGATTGAACACGTCGAAATGTGGTAGGTACCAAGTTCTACCCTGTGTGCTCGTTTTGGGCGCCTTCTCTGCATATCCTTTTAGCAAGAGAGAGTCCATCTGTTCTGCATATCTATCTCGAAGAGCCGAGTTGCTATCGAGCTTTTTTTCTATTGAGACAAGCCTCTTGAGTGCGGTCCCATAGCTATCTGGCATTTCTATTGTTTCATGCTTCCACAGCATCGCTGTTTCTATGTGCCCATCTTCTAATTGTTGAGTGTGACGACTCAAAATATCTTCTGCCTTCTTCTCGGAATCGGAGTCTGGTCGTCTCGGGTTACTAACCAGTGATTCTAGTGCGAAAAATCCACGAAGCTGTTCGTCGAGATCTTCATCGCTAGCTGTGAGTCAGTTGACGTAATGCACCCGCTGACCCAGGATTCTGGTGTGTGCGCCATGTAAAGTCCAGCCCATCGTAGTGAGTGACGCAATAGGCTGGTGCTTCGGACCTGTGCGGATTTCACTGGCCAATAATAGGTGCTAATTATCTTGACCGATGAGAATCTTTGGCGCGCCTGTGTCGTATATCAGCTGTTGCCTCAGGTCGTCTAGATGCTTGCAGTACGCGACATCTTCTTCACTGACTGTTTGCGGTGAGAGATTGAGCTTCGGTATGGCGCGCTCTGAACGGCACCCTATTCTTCAGCTAGCTCGCAAGAGTGACAGTGATCCTTCGCGAACAAGGCGTGTCGATCGTGGGATTACCGATCGCACCTATTTTCAAAGGGTCGATGCGGCCCATCCATCCATCATCGAGAAGTGCGAATGTTGATACTTCTCCCGCCGGTCCGATGACTCGGACTGGTACCATCTTAAGGTAGGCGTGGCTGGATGTTGTTCGTGAACTGGCCACTGTTTCCTTCCTCCACAAAAGGAATCCTTTTGTTCCCGTTTTTCGGACTTTTCGACGGCCTCAGCAGCGGGCTTCTTGTCGTAGTGAAGAAGCCGATGGTGCGTGGCTGTTCACCCCTTGACGTCACACTTCTTCGCCTTGCATGTGTGACCATCACGATGGCTTCGCAGGCATCGGAAACACAGCTAGAGTTTCTTCGCGAGTTCCCATCTTTTATCACTCGATCCCTCCTTAAACTTCTTACAATCAGAAGCATGGTGGCCCTCCTTCTCGCAGACGCGGCATTTTATTGTCGGCTTGTCTGTAGCTGTGTGGGTCTTCTGTGTGACACGCTTGCTTGCTGTAGCTTCAACAGGGTTGATGTTCTCAGGTGGAGCGAATGCACTGCAGAAACGAGCTTGTTCGGTAATTAAGTAGCTGAACAGTGATAGGTCGGGCAACGACTGATGCTTCTCTGTATACATCCTGTACCACTGTACACGTAGCGAGTTCGCAAGCTTCTCTGTTAGCAGTCGCATCAGTTCAGCGTTGATCAGGTAGTGATCCTTCTTCAGTGCGCGCAGAGTGACTACGCCGCTTCTGACTCGACTTGCAAAGTTGCAGATGTCCTTGGGTGCTTCGCCACAGCGCGGCAGTCCGCGCAGTCTGTCTGTTTCAGCTTGAGCTATGGAGTCTGGACGGCCGAACTGCAGCTCGAGTTCCCTCATGATGTCATCTGGTCTGGCATGTCCGATGAGTTCTGAGCTCACTGTTTCCAACGCTCGTCCACGCAGGCTTCTTTTAAGTCTCGCTGTATTTTCAACGTCGTTGAAATATCTACGAGTTGTTTCGTAGATGGCACGAAATGAAAGCCATTCTGTATGTGCCCCACTGAAGTTCAGTAAGGTCATGATGACCTTCGACGCCGAAGGGTGGTTCTGTGTCCACTGTTCTGTTTTTCTGTCGGCTAGCAATCCTATAGCGGACGTCAGCTCCGTTATGATTGAACGGAGTGAGTCTTTCCCCTCGGTGTTTTCTATTCCTTCTTGTGGGAGTACAATATTCTTCACTTCATTCACTGTAGGATTCGATAACGGTACTTGCGTCTGGAGGTCTACTATAGCATCGAAGTCCGCAGGGGGGGGCACGGTTCTATTTCTATTGTTCCCCTCGATGGCGTTGTCCTCCTTCATTGGCTCAGGCACTGGTGCCTCTTCAAGCCACGAACGCACGTACTCATTATTTGAGTCTCTGTCATTCATATATTCACCGTCGGAATCTTCTTCCTCGGCTCTCTGAAGTGCTAATTGAGCAAGCTCCAACTTAATCTTCAATAAGTCTTCGCGTGCTCGTGAAATTTTCTTATGTGACCGCGTCGTTCTATCTATAGTCGACGGCGGCCTGCTATGTTCGATGCGGGCGTCACCCCGGGTAGTCATCGGTAAGGTTCGGTTTTCTTCTGAAGGCTTCAATGTTCTATCTAAAGGCTTCACTGTTCTATCTGAAGAACATTCCATTCTGGTCTCCATCCTAGAAGTTGACGGCTGTTCCCTCTCCTCAGATCGCGTCCGTGTAGGTATCTCTCCACCACCCTCTCGGGAGAGGGGGAGGGGGTTGTAGTTGTTCGGTACCTTCAGTGGTAGACGGTGAACGCGGAGGTAACTGGTGACGGATGGATGAAGCACCACGCTCTCTGTCCACCCCCACCGTCCATGCTTCGGATGCTTTGCCTTTCGATCTTGTTACATGCATGTTGACTTCGGATCAGGTACTATTCAAACAAATCTCTAGTGCCAATCTTCTAGCTTCAAAACGATTCTTCAGTCTTCAAATTGAAATTTTCTATTTCCAAAATCTTCGGAATAACCCTACACGGATAAGTTTTCGATATCCAAAACAAGTCTTCAATACGGATCTTCAAGCTTCAAATGATTTTTCAATATTCAAATTGAAATCTCCTATGTTTGAAAATCTTCAGAATAACCCTTCACGGATAAGTTTTCGATATCCAAAACGAATCTTCACTACGGATCTTCAAGCTTCGAATGATTTTTCAATATTCAAATTGAAATTTTCCATTTCCAAAATCTTCGGAATAACCCTTTAGGGGTCCGTCTCCAACATCAAAAACGAATCTTCAATACGGATCTTCAAGCTTCAAATGATTTTTCAATATTCAAATTGAAATCTCCTATGTTTGAAAATCTTCAGAATAACCCTTCAGTTTTAATTATAAAACTTCATTGATATTCCTTCAGGATTCAGAATAACGCTTCAACGAATAAGTCTTCAGGCACTCAGGCTTCAGTTTTTAAAGTGAATCTTCATTCGTCTTCAACAACTTCAGTGATATTTCTTCAGAATTCGGAATAACGCTTCAGGGAAGTCTTCATGTTCCGTGATAATCCTTCAGAAACAACTCTTCAGTTTTCAGGATTCCCGTAGATATCCGGCTCGACAGGACCAGCAGATGTGCCGGACGGGCGTGATCGCTGGACGCGGTATGTGTGCGGGGAGTGTGTATGCCTATCCAGGGTTTTATTCCCGGTGTATGTGTAGGTCTCCCAGTCCATACGGCGCTGACGTCCTGCACCTATACTGCCATCATAACTAAGAATGCAGTAATCGCAAAATGGCGGTTACGAGATAAACGCAAAAAACATATTTCATATCATCTGAGCAAGATGTTCGTATTTTATTGGTCATAATATATATCTAAAAATTCGGAAAAAAATCAAGCTTTTACAAGATAATTTTCCTTTATTTAATTTACTAATATATGCAATTATAATACGTATTACTGCGTTTCGGTTTAGTATCAGGTCGTTTCCGAGTCACAGGATACTAAAACTAAATGCAGCACTTGCGCGTATTACTGCATTATGTCGTAGCACAAGTCGATTACTGCATTATTTTTTAGTAATAATTATTGCCATTATTATATGCTCGGAACTAAGTTGAAGTGTACTGTGTCTTCTCAAGGATTTATATAGGTACATTTTAAGGTTAAGGTTTTTTTAGTCTCTTAGCTACGACCTAAGTTTTTACATCGTGGAATGCAAATAAAGTATTGAGTAAACTATACGGATGTTAAAAACCTACTTCATGTTCTTATAATATGCAGCATTAGGGTGAAATAAAATAAAGTAAAAAACAACAAGAGGCGCACCGAAGTCCCGCTCGTGGCACACGTATTACTCCATCGAATGACGTCGCCGATCTGATTTACTAAGAAAAAACAATACAATACAACAGCAATTTGTCTACTGAATTTAAAACAAAATAATAAAGTAGTGGATATTACTGCATTTTGTTTCATAGGGTATTCTTGCAAGTACTGCATTCTTTCTTAGGCCATGTTTAATACTGCGTTTTTTCTTATCATTGAAGCAGTTTTTAAGTACGGCGAAAATCATTACATAAAAAACATACTTCGAGTGATTTTTTTTATGAAAATATTTTTTTTTCATGTACGTGAACCTCTTGGGATGCCATTTCTGGAAAAAAGTGAAAATCTCAAAAATGTCGATTACTGCATTCTTTGTTATCAGGGCAGTATAGTCCAGGTATCTTCGGGCAGCCTGTGGTATAGTCCAGGTATCTTCGGGCAGCCTGTGATCTTCAACTTCTGTGTACCAGATGGGAAGAGTTTTTACTGACCCTTGACGAAGGATTACGTTTTGACGTTGCTAGCTATAGCGTTTTTGACGATTCAGTGATAACGTTTTTAATGACTCAGCCATAGGAGTATACTACCTGATTAAAACACAAGTCTTGAAGAACACCCAGGAAGCAATTTCGGGACTCGTGGGAACACTATGAAACTACGTTGAAGCTATTTAAAAGTGCAAAAAATACCTTGCCGATGACTACAAATTCCAATTTTCCTATGTTTGCTTAAGTACAAGCCTACTTTACCGTAACAAGAGCCGCTAATTACTTCCTGGTTTAAAGTTTATTTTAATGACGTTTTTACTAATTACTAAGTACATTGTTGCATAATAGCACATGAAACAATTACATACATATGGCATGTGACATATCATTGGAATCTTCATGAAATTCCCTATGACCTGAGGTATCCATATCAACTATACCTGTTTCCACTGAAAGAACTTTTCAGTGGAAACAGTAAAAATAATATTATTTTTAATTAAAATTGGTTTTCCAATGGCTTTTCTCGCAAACCATTGGACCGATTTTCATTCTGATTATGGATACCTCAAGCCTATATATAGAACTACAACAATCTAATATTTTAAACTATACAAGTCTATTTTTCAGGGCGTGACGCGTCCTGAAAAGTTAACTGTTAAACTGAAATTAAACAATATTTATAAAATTACCGAAGCTTCAAGCTCAATCAAATGGGACTATTTATCTGACTAGAGACTCAAAAGTTATGTCCAGGGGTAGGTCTTGACCTAGGCTACCTGGGCATGCTAAAAAAACTATAAATATATAACTATATCGCCCACTTAATTGAGGTTGAAAGGGTCGTATTTATCGTTCTACATACAAAACATTTTACATGTTATTTCTATACGTTAACTATAAGTATTTTAACTGGAATTTAAGTTAATATTTAAAAAACAATATAATACTACATATGTGACGCATCGTCGCGAACAATTTGCATTATAATTATCTGAACACAACCTGAATACACTACTCAAGATTTTTTTATATACACAGCGACTGACGTATTACGAGTACTTCTGTAATCACTGACGTACGTGCATCGATAAGTTACGATAAGATAACATTCTAATATTCTGTGAGTCAGTCTAAATTGTGTCGGCAACCACCATGGGACCCAAAATGCAAGAAATCGAAGTCAAATGTAATATCGAAGACAGCTTTGTAGTATGTGCTTTGCCATATAATAAAGCTGATTATCAAAAGGGTGAGGACAAGCCTCAAGAACCTGAAAGTCCTGAAGATGCTTGTGTTAGCAGTGTGCCATTGACTAGTGAGGATACAGAGGAGGTGGATCCGTTGAGGGTATCTACGAGAGCACGATTTTCTTATGAATTAGACAGGTGGGTACATAGCAGTAATGAAATTAATGTAACACTAGTTGTCTTTAACATTTTGGGTAAATCTGTTTGCATATTGCATCATTTACTTACGCGTGAATCATAGCTAATGTAATGTCATCTATGCCAATAGTTTAAATACAAAGGTTATAAAATAGGTACCATGAAAGGCCTTCCTTCGATTGAAATAACAGTAAGTACTCCTGCCAGCAAAATCAAACAATAATATATTGAAACAGACTGAACGCCAATAATTTGGTAACAAAAATTGACATTAAAAATAATTTAAATTAGAAATTAGGACAATAGAGTCAACATCTAGCAATAATGTACAGAATTGCAAAAATAAATCAAATAAAAGTTTAAAATCAGTCAATAGTATCTACCTGGTGCATCAAAATATTCAAGGATTTCTGAACAAAGATTTAGAAGTAGAATTATTTATGAATTTTAACAGTATTGATATTCTTTGTATAACAGAACATTGGCTTAAAAGCCACCAGTTCTTGTTAAATTTTAATAATCACCAGGTTGGTAGTTCGTTCAGCAGAGTAAATGCTATACACGGTGGCTCATTAATTTTAGTAAGTAACCAGCTTAAGTTTAAAGACCGTAAGGATATTGTGAGCCTATCTGTTGAGCGGACTGTTGAAATAGCCTGTATAGAATTGGAGCAGTTTATTGTATTAAGTGTGTACAGACCCCCTTCAGGATTGTATGACTGCTTTGAAAAGGTAATGGATGAAGTGTTGCACAAGATTTGTAACTCAAACAAGTCCATTATCACTTGTGGTGATTTTAATGTTAATTTGTTAGAGAACTCAGGTTCTTGTAGCAAAATAATAAGTCTGTTTCAGTCATACAATCTTGTAAACCTGTTTTTGGAGCCCACAAGAATAACTTCTACTAGTGCCACATGTCTAGATAATATTTATACAGATATTATACCAAGCCACAAAGAAATTATAAATTTACTTGATTCTGATCATTGTGGGCAAAGGATTACTATCCAAAACCGAAACAACAAAGTGGCTAAAAAGGATATCACTGTTAACCCCAAAACAGCACGTCGCTTGGAAGCTTTTAAAGGTAAACTCATTGATAAATTACCAGTTCCATCTATTAATGATGATCTTAATCATCTTTATAATGTTTTTTTTAATATTTACTGTCAACAATTTAATTCCACATTTATTCCCAAGACTATCTCGGTTAATAGTAACGCATCTTTCAGTGATTGGGCTACCATTGGCATTCATAAAAGTAGAACACGGCTTTATGAGCTGTACAATGAAAGGTATTATGTAAACACTGATGAATTTAATTTGTATGTTAGAAATTATTCAAAATTATTTAAAAAAGTTTGTTGTATGGCCAAGTCGCGTTATTTGAGTTCGAAGATTAAAAACAGTAGTAATGTAATTAAAACGACTTGGAATATTATTAATAGTGAAACGGGAAGGTCTAGGAACCGAATTACTGACTATAGCCTGTCAATTAATGACAACATAATAAAATCTGACTCACAAGTCGCCGTGGCCTTTGAAAATTTCTTTTCGGGTATTCCCGTTTCAACTACTAAATCCCTAAACTCATCTCCCCCACCCTTCCCACCCCATCCCTCCCACCTTCTGTTGCTGAGTCTTTGCTTAAGGAAAATGTAAATGTTTGCGATTCGGAATTTCATTTTGAACATATTACCTGTAGAGATATAATTAAAACCTTTAACACTTTAAATGTAAAAAAGACTGCAGATCTGTGGGGTAATTCTGTAGAAGTTGCTAAGTCTATTATAGACATCGTAGCACCTACTTTAGCTCTTATCTTTAATAATTGTATTGACTGTGGGGAGTTTCCTGACCTCATGAAGAATAGTAAAATAATACCGTTGTTTAAATCAGGTAGTACATCAGACCCCACAAATTATAGACCTATTTCAGTACTACCTACCTTTAGTAAAATTTTTAAGAAATTAATTTTGGACCAATTGCAAAGATTTTTTAATAAACATAAATTACTACATAGCAAACAGTTTGGTTTTACAAGGGGTCGTTCGACTACTGTTGAACTGTTAGGACATATTTATAATGCATGGGAAGATAAATGCGATAACTTGGGCATTTTTTGTGATTTGTCCAAGGCTTTTGATTGCGTTTTTCATGAAACGTTAATCAGGAAACTCCGCCACTACGGGATCCGGAACACCGCTCTGGATCTTCTTACTTCATACTTGAGTAATAGGATTCAGAGCGTTGACGTCAATGGAAAAAGATCTCCCGGATCTATAGTAACAATGGGAGTTCCACAGGGCTCGATTCTTGGTCCTTTCTTGTTTCTTATTTATATTAATGACTTGCCTTACCTCATAAAGGATAATCATGATATAGTGTTGTTTGCAGATGACACTTCACTTTTGTTTAAACTTAAACGTCAGCAGCTGGTTACTGACGATGTAAATAGCGCGATCTCAAAAGTAGTTCACTGGTTCAATGTTAATAATTTACTTCCAAATGAAAAAAAAAACCAAATGCATTAAGTTTACGCTACCTCACGTTAGGCAGGTGAAAACTGATGTGTTGATAAAGGGCGAAGAATTGAATCCTGAAGAAAGCACAGTATTCTTGGGCTTAACTTTGGATGCTAAGCTTCAGTGGGGCCCACATATAGATAAACTGTCTAAAAAGCTAAGCTCCGCAGCATATGCTGTTAGAAAAATTCGTAATTTAACTGACATAGAGACAGCCCGTTTAGTGTACTTTGCCTATTTTCATAGTGTAATGTCGTACGGTATTCTGTTGTGGGGAAATGCCGCCGACATTTAGAATATCTTTGTTTTGCAGAAAAGAGCTGTACGATCAGTTTATAAATTAAGTCCAAGACACTCTCTCCGAGAGAAATTTAAGGAGATTAATGTATTCCTCGGTATTTTAATTGATAATAAACTAACTTGGAAACCGCATTCTGAGGAAGTATGTAAGAAGTTAAGTAAGTCAGCATACGTACTATATAACTTATCAAAAAAAATAAACACTCGCACTGTGCTGGCAGCATACCATGGTCTAGTTGTGTCAGTTTTGAGATTTGGAGTTATTTTCTGGGGTAACTGTACTGAGAGGGAGAGGATATTCAAAGCTCAAAAACGTTGCATAAGATCAATGACTGGTCTTAATAATACCGACAGCTGTGAACCTGTGCTCAAGTCTCTACAACAAGGCTCAAGAAAATAGGTGGCTCGTTCCGATGTCAATGTGTACGCTTTTATAATAAACTTCCAAGCCACGTTCAAGATCTAAGTCTTAATAAATTCAAATCATTCATTAAACGTAAGTTGTGTCAGAAAGCTTTTTATACCGTTAAAGATTATATTGAGGACAAAAAGGCTTGGGATTGAGATGCTCCAATTTTTACTTATTGAAGTGGTTTATTTTTATTGTTTGATATTTTTTTTACTAACTTTTATTATTTTATATACGTAACGTAATATATACGTAATGACATGATTATTTACTTGTAAAGTATTATATTATTTTAATTATTGTGAATGTGAAGACTATGTGGGTTATTGCTCTTTTATTTTTATTTTCACTTTGTCTTTTATTCTCAGTTAGTGTTAATCATGGTCTGGCAGTTTGAGTCATTTAAGCGGCCTACCCAAATGTCCTTTCTTTGGTATTGACCGTCGCATCGTTGAGCTCCTTAAGTTCTGAGTAGAGCTGCACGATTACTGACAAATGCGTGCACTGACTGGTCAGGTCCACTCAATCTGTGTGGTTCTTTCCTCAAAAGACCATTTCAGACACCAATCTACATGGCCTTCACATGATCTGACCAAGATTATGTCTGGACTTTAAAAGAGACTGTGACCTCTGAGTTTGTTTCGGCCTTTCTTCTCAGAGTAGTCAGATAGGAAACGCCGACCTCATCTAGTTTTAAAAATATGACTGACGTGTAAAAGTGTCTGTACAAACCTACTTACAGAAATAAAAATCATTTATCATTTATCATTTAACGGAGACTTGTTACTCAAAATCTTCCTTTGTCAAAGAATCACAATTTCTGACTTTAAATAAATAATAATAAACTAATTACAGATACAGCAAGAACGCTATGCTCATTTTTGAAGGCAATGCGTCAGATGCTGCCTTCGAATACAGCGAAGAAAGTGCTCTGCCTCAAGCTGACGACATGAGCATGAAATTCAAAAGTACTTTTGAAAAATTCCGCTTTGAAGTCAATGTTTTTAGGAACTTGACTGATGAAGAAATTGCTAGCACTTGTGAAAGATGTAAGTTTTTATATTTTATTTCATACTGACTTAGCATAGTTGAACTCGGGCTTCTCAATATTACTGTTACAATATTCATTTCGGAAAATGTCATAATCGTAATTTGATACAGTACCTAGTACAGTAGGCCACACATAAATGGTAACAAAACCAGTTTAAACTGGCCTCTTATTCCATTGCAACTGTACTACGCATACTACGGTCTACTACGGTAGGCCAGCTCAAATTCAAAGTGTTACCACTGTTGGTATTTAGTCGATTTCACTGTGCTAAAATGAATTGTTTCTTACTTTCTGATAATGGCCACACTGTCAGTACTGTCACTCAATGTTTAATAGGGATGCAAGAAGTGCCAAAAAGTATCGATATATATCGTAAAGATATTTAAAAAATATATTGATATCGATTTCGATATATCGAAAAAAAAAATCGATATATCGGTGAAATTTTCTAAAAAGTATATGAAGTTTATGAAATTGTATTCTGTTTGTTTTTTATTCATAGAAACTCCAAACAAACATAATTTCTGATGTAAAATCTTAAACTAATAAAACATTGATAAAAATAAGTTAACTTTTTTACGGCTCTGAATTCGAGCGGTTTTAGTCAGTGGGGACAACGGTGTTGCTATTGGAAATATAATATCGTTTTTGATACGTTTTCGATATTTGATATTGATATATCGAAATAATAGATATAGCCGAAAAATATCGATATATTGAACAAAAAATATCGATATATCGATACATCGATATTTTTTCTACAACCCTAATGTTTAATATACTACAACTCGTCCTCAGTTAGTTCCTCTTTTCATATTTACTTGTATTTACTGCGTTAGGAATCAGACATAATTCCAAACGTTCAATACAATTGACCGTTATTTAAATTCAAAGTAGGTACCTACTGCTTTTTATTTACGCCGTAACTTAATTTCCTTCAACCACCAAGGCGGACGACGGTACAAGATAACGCTGCTACCCATATTTTTGATTTTATAATCCTGTGGTCAATAGATTCGACAAATACCTACACTCTTTGCTTATCACCTAGTCTTAAAACCACATTGTAAAGTGGGTGCGTATACCTACTTCCAGGATTTCGCCCAAAAACTTTAGAAAAGAGCAATCCCATCTCGAAGCCCACTTGCAAAATCAAGCATCACTACAGGATTCTATTTTCCAGTCTTCCATCGAGACTTCACGGACTACGGTTGCGTGGCAGTCATGATGTTGGCGAAGACGAGAGATGGTATAGTGGAGTCGAGTCACACTCCGAACAGTGAACACGGAGTTATGCGGTACATGTCGGATCTCACGCCCCCTTCGTTGCAGGATAAGCCGAAAATCTTTATTGTGCAGGTAGACACAGTCGAAGCTGGTAAACCTCTATATCTAACAGAAAAATCGCAGTATAACATGAATCATTCTGATCGCGAAAATGATCAAAGGCATGATGGTCATTTTATTTTTCTACCCGGAACTACATTCTATTCTTATATTTTATGAGTTATTAATCGTTAAGTACCTATTATGCTTCTTAATTATCGTCACTGCTTCTATCAAGATAATATTGAAGGGTAGTAGTTGTATGTAGGTAATTGATTGGTCAAACGTTGGTCTACTACATAATAAATTATGATTCATGAATATGTAGACAATACTGTTGTACAACAAAGCTTACATTATATTCTACGGAATCATAGTAATAATATTTTTGTTTTCAGACTGAAGACTTTTACGTGATTCCTCGGGCTCGAGTTTGGTCGACATTTCCTCAGGACAACCTGGAGTTCCGGCTAGCAGTCCCCATCGTCTCATCTCCTGATGCGCGAGGCAGACGATCAAAGTATGCACGACACCTTACTTACCTACTTCATATTCATTTATATCAGTATTATTTTTTATGCTCGATCCCACAGTACTTTCATTTTTTTTGTTCTGTAAAATATTAAACTGATGAGTAGGCACTGGCCAAAATTATGGTGGCATAGATTTTTAGCAATTAAGGACGCTATCATCAAATATCAGTGCTTTTCAGGTACCATTTTAATGAATTAGGAGTCACAACTGCAAGGATATCATTGTCTCAAATTAAAGATAATATATTCATCTCAAGAATGGGCACATAAAAATTGTATAGCCCCATACAATTTTTTCTTACAAACCACTTGAAAGCGGCCAACCCGTCATACTTTTCAGACAAACGCTCATACGTGATTATGGCGTTTGTAACTCATCTTACTCGTATTTACAGATATATATATATTACAGAGTCTACTGCTTATTGGAGCATATCTACGAGAAGATTAACAGACTCGGAGACCAGACTGCCCTGCAGACTATCCTCACTGATTCTCGTAATGAATACGTCCGTACTTCCGACTTCTCCGTTGTTCCTGGATTCTATTCTTCTTTAACTAAAGAACTACGGTTAGTTAGAACTCCTGAGCCGTGATTATTGTGTTGTACTGATTTAGGAACGCAAAACGTGAGTCTCAATCTATTCGTAAAGCTTGACTTCAGATTAATTTATTTTTATTAAATTCAACAGAAGGAATTGGTAGTACCTATCATGGCAAATAAAAAAGTAGGTTACAAATTGTTTATCATGAAAAACTTAAACATTGCTATTGGCCTAGCTATTTATACCCAACATACGACACCGCAACCGCAAACTCAAAAACCAAAGATAATAAATGATTTACTTCTATCTTATATCTCTGTCAAAAACCTACATCATTTAAATACGTATAGGCACCTGCAAGGAATTTAGTAAATATTGTGACATGAATATAAGTTTTGACACTTGCATTGTTTTATTAATTACTCTATTTATTAGCAGTGTCTTCTTGTCGAGGTGTAGTACCTATGCAATTACACCTACCTACTATACGTGTCCAACCAGAGGAGCATTCAAAAAGTTTTCCGGAATCATGATGCAAAGAAACATAACATTCATTGATTGATGTTAAAGAAAGTTAATATTGAAAGAACCTACAAAAGTGGCGATGCTTATGGAGGTATGCCTAACGTAACCAGTGGTCAGTAAATCTCAACCAAACTTCCTCATACACCGATCTACCTTCATTAAACAACCGAGAGATAAATAAGAATCCGTAAATACACGTACCTACCTAGTAGCCGATTGTTACTGATAGCAATACCAAAATAAAACCCAAACGAAGGTTTATCACAATGATGATTACCCACGATTACGCGAATTTCGCCACTAAATTGATTAATGGCAAGTGAAAAGCCCCATTCGTCAGTAATACGACCAAACTAGGAAGAGCTCCGCAACCCTTGAAATATGACAGTGCTGGGGCTCACATGCTGGATGCTGTCGGGCCCAGAGCCAAATCTCGTGTAATTCATCAATCCGTGTGATTAGTCGGCGGCGATATTGATGACGTGAACTAAATTTCTGGAGATACGAGGTTCTTATTGAGCTTTTCTTTGGGGCAATTTCCGTTTTTAGTGCCTAACTATTTATAGTAAGGACTATATATTAGTACAAAAACAATTTTATAGAAATTCCAAAAAATAACGAAGTTACAAATTTAACACAACGCTAAGTGAATGTGATTATATCAATCGCGCGATATTTATTACGCTATTACATAGTGGTTTAAGTTATAAGATATTGATTTTTGTTGTTATTAGTATTGGAAAGAATGAATGTTTTTTTTTTTCAGTTATTTTAGTCCTAGTTTGGCAATTAAATGTATTTAGTGTTGCTTTAGCATTCTCGCCATTTGACATTCCATATTACCTACACTAACCATGAGTTAGCGTAATTTATTAAATATTAATTTATCGGATTTTTAGTGTACACAAGGATAATTCCGGTTAACAAATAATAAAGAAATTAAATAACGACATTCCATAAATTATTCGTATTCATAAAAAAGTTATCACATTTTTTATTTGAAACGCCTCTGGTGTAAAAAACTCTACTTTTTAAAAAACACTACGCTAACTAACTTTAATTTTTAAAGTGAGTTAGTTAGCGTAGTGTTCATTACTGGTGTCGAAATGTGAGAACGAGCTAAGTGAAATGTAAAATTTTAGCACCTCGGATAGATTAGATTGTTTTTACCGTACGTACGTAGGTACGTGTTATTGAAGCTACTTTTTCAACTTACGCATAAAAGCTTCGAAACAGTTATGAGACTAGGATTCAAGAGCGAGCTTGAAAATGTTGTCAACCCGCCTCGGTTAAGCTAGGATTTCTTTTGACCATCCCTACGGATATACTCGTAGAATTGACATCGTCAAATTTTTGATAAAAGTTTCAAAAATGAGAGACTGCAAGACCGAGCAAAGCAAGCTCGAAAATTGTAGCACCCCGCCTCGGACCGCTTAATTTTTTTACTCTTCATATTTATGATATTGAAGTTACTTTGTCAACTTAGGTATGCAATGCATAAAAACTTTATAATAATTAAGAGATTGTAGGATGCAAAAAGAGAGCGAAGCGACCTCAAAAATTTTAGCAGCCCGCCTCAGGTAGGTTTTTATTTGACCATTCATACAGAGAAGTTAGGGCAAGAAAATCAGGCAAACTGAAACAATCAGGCAGACCGCCTTGCGCCGCCCTTCACGTTCTACCACCTCAGGCCATGGCTCTCTTGGCCTATGGGTAAATATGCCACTGGCACTACCCGCATCCAGAGGATTCCGGCAACCTCAAATCGACTACTTAGTCGATCCGTCTAGGAACGGCTCACTCATGAAATACGTTTCGTCGGCACGTAAACCAACAGAAGAACGTTTATGTATATTACCTAAAAGCTCTGAAGAACACCATGATCTGGTGACGGAAGTACTTACCTACGTATAAGGTAATAAATGTGTCCATAAATGTTTCACTGTGCAAACAATGTATGAAGGAAGGGTTCTAGCAATGGCTTTCATTAAGCATAACTTAATTGTCCGTCTCACGAGAGAATAAAGTTAAAAAATATTTTGTATTTTTGTAACAAGAATTGGTGCGATACACCGAGGCGAGGCGATATAGTCCTGCTTTTATTTACCATACTTATGATTTTGTATGAACAAGAATAAAACACTTTTTTGTTTTTTCAAATATTACAGTCGTTACTAGAAACCCTTGTTTTCAGAGTTTATTTTCAGTCATCTGTGGCTCGCTGTCAGTAATGTGTTATTGTCAGTGTCAGACTGTCAGTTAAGCCATTATTTATGCCGCATTGCTGCTGTGTTGTATTACTTTGTTTTTTGTTAAAATAATTCGTCTTTACATAAAACAATGGAAGAAGAACCAATAGAAACTATAAGAGAAACCAGCCGTAACCTTTTAGTACTGAACAGACGAAAGCATCGTGACGAAGTAGCTGATGTTCGGCGGTCTATGATCGGTTTGCGGTAAGAAAAGTTAAAAAATTTAATTACTTCGTTTTCTAAACATCTTTCTGACGATATGATAGGTAAAACTAACGATAAGATACCTATAACTTCGATGCAAGTTCTTGAGAAATCACTTCAAATAAAATCAATTTTGTTGCACCTAAATAACCTAGGTACCCGATTGACGATACGTACCTGCGAAGGACGTAGGTAGGTACCTACGTCCTACGCTTACTGATCAATAAACCCGCTACTAACCTTATTTTGTGACAAACGTTTCCACCATTGCATGTCTGACTTCTCTTAAACCCCTTAGATAAAGACTTATGATTAAAATTGGTTTTTATCCTTTAGTGACAAAAGAACTAACAAATTTTCAGCACAAATTCAGATATTGTGACACTAATAGCAAGGAAATTAAAATCAAAGTCTGCAGTCAAAGCACCAGAGCTCCATACCTTGAAGAATGCCTTGATAGATGATGCGGTTAACATAGAAGTAGTCTTACATACTCATGGTGCACTCAGAGGGCTTGTGAGGGAGATGACAGGTAAATTTAGTAACTAGCCAACTTCTAAATGTTATAAAAGGATAACTTCACTGTTTTGACAAAAGCCCTGGGTAAAATGATATGCATGTTGATGTCATTCAATATTGTTCAAGCTGCACATAAATACTTAAATGTTTTCTGTGAGATAATACTACTAAAATGTCAATTGCAATAATTTTGATTTAATTTAAACAAAATCTTGATATAGGTAATACCTAGTAAATTATTCTAGTGTACTGTGGACTTGGTGCACTATTTCCGAGAGAAATACAACAGCTTGCATGTCCATCACAATCGTGGTACCTTTAATGATAACCATGGTTCACACCCATGAGATTTTGAAAATACCAGGTAGCTGAGAAAATAAATAAACCAAAATAATAATAAGCTTTATTCATGATACCTTGCATTTGGAGTAACTTCCTTGGTTTCCATAATTTGCAATTGCTATTTGTGTTGCTAGTTCAAACATGCATACTATTTAATATTGATGTATGGATAAGAATATCTATCTGTACTTTCCAGGTCATGAAGTGAACAAACAGTGTGCAGCCGTAGGATGCTTTTGTAACCTGGCCCTCGGAGAAATCAAAGCTTGCGTACTTCTGTCAAAGGCAGCAGGTCCATACCTTATTCCTGCTCTGGATAATCTGAGTGCCGAGTTGGCTGTAAGTATGCTTATTCTAAGTTATCTCTGACAGACTCCAGACTAGACTGTTTATGTGTAACATACATACAGTCTTCCTACATATAATTTCTGCTTAAGTCCATCATAAAGTTATGTGTAAAAGATCACTTTTAGTGATAACACCACCCATAAAACACTAACTCTCAAAACTTCAAATTTTTAATGGTTTACAAAAAAGAGACCATATCACACACATCTCTTTGGCATCCATGACAACCATTAGAGCCAACCTCACCGGGACACCACGGCGATGTCGCCAGGTCGCGCTGCCAGCTCACCTTGCTCACCTACAACTGTTAAATATATTCAAACTATCATTTATATTGTACTTACAAAAACTCTCTAGAGTTCTAGACCATACAAAGTAGATTCTTTTGCAAATCAAGCAATTGCATCATACCAACCTCCTCATTTTCCAGGTTACCAGTGCTTGGACACTTGGCAATTTAGCAGGTTCTGGACAAAAGGCCTGCGAGCTACTATCAGCACAAGGGGCCATAGCCAAGCTTATAGACCTGCTGCTCAGCAGCAATGAAGAGACAAGAGATTCTGTGCTATATGCCCTTGTTCACTTCGCTCATCAGCTGCGGGATGATTTGAAGTATGTCTAACTTACCATCTTTGTTTTAATTATGGTTCTGCGTCTTTATTTTTTTTGTTTTTTCATCTACATCTATATGTATATTTATTATAAAATGAAGTCGCTTTTCGTGCCTTTTTGTGTTGTAAATACCGCGCGAAGCTAGTAATGTATATTAGTTATAAGCAACATGAAGAACACATTGTTACATATCACTTTGTTGCAAATCATAACATACCCAAGACCTAATCTCAGGTGTTAAAGCTTATAACAAAACCCATATATTCTCTATTCCAGACCAGAGCACCTTCACAAAATCCTCCAGGCACTTCCATCTCTAAGGATCGCTGCATCATCACAACTGTTCTTCATCCTATCCTGCCACAGTCATTTCACAAACCATTTCTTATCTGAGGAATTTGTTCTAAAAGCATTACGCTACCTCTCTGTAAGTATTGAAAAATCTCTTGTAAACCCTAACATTGTTTACTTGTTTAGGTTTTTAGCAAATTTAGACTCACAAGAAGTTTTTAGAATATTTTTAAATTATTTTGCAACTAATAATAAGGTGGATGTATTAAAGAAATTGTTAGAGACTGAAAATGTAAACGATTCTGTGTTATGGTTCCTAGGAAACGCTTACAAGTGTTGTAGTAGTCATGAATTGTTTGAGATATTATTGAGATGATTAGAGCAAAACTTTTGTACTGAGTTGTTTAGTATTTCACTGTTATAATGTGGAGTTTATATTTCCGATAGTGGACATAGTTTTGTTGTCTCACGAACGACGCGCGCTTTACTTGTGGTTACCAAGTGTACAAACACGCTGCGAATGTGTGTAAGCGCAGGAGCTCTCGGTAGAGATAAACTACGATAACATGGCTCGCCCCTCCAAATTACTGTTTCAATGTGTGTAGTCTCATCATTACGAAAGTTTTTGTAAGTATTCGTCTTCGTATTCGTCGAATTTATTCATAGTTTTTGTGCAATCAGTACTCGTAATTTCTCAGTTATTACCAGATTTGTTGGTCAACTAATCATAACTAGCCGATTGCGCAAGACAACGCACGTGTCATTTTCATAGAGTACGTCAGTGCAGCGCCATACTAATAATAATGAACGATTAATTACGCCACTAGTCGAGCAACAAATCCGTGGATTTGTTTTTGTTTACCGCCGTCTCATTACGCACACATGAGTTGCGAGTCTTGGTGGCGCTTTGTAAATTCTTTCAAACGTTTTTAATTTTGGAGGGCCGGGCCATATTATCGTAGTTAATCTCTACCGTACGAGACAATGGCGAGAAGGAAGCGTATGTATGTGTTATGTGCTGTCGCTACTCGTGTTCACGCACACATTCACGAGTGTTTGTACACTTGGTTACCACAAGTAAAGCGCGCGTCGCTTCGTGAGATACAAACATTCTCTCTTTGTGAAAGGCTGTAAAATGCTTTTAATTACGTGATTAAGTATTGTAATTTTAGGTGTAAGCTCAATAAAACAAGTACCATTTGCAATAAATATATTATCATATCAATAATTATAATATTCAAATATAATAATTAATAGTATTATTTTAATAAATTAGATTAATATGGATAAGGCTACAAATATAGCTTTTAATAGGTCTACTCCACTCTCACAAATGTAGCTTGTGGACCGTTCACACGTACGGGGCAGTCGGGCGGACAGCTGCGTTACTATATAAAACCGTTGTTTTTCTAAATTTTAAACATGATTAAAATCGCAGATCATTTTAACTATATTTAATAATAACTCTAAATTCAGCTAAAAATATTTTAGTCTTTATATTTTTAGTACATACCGTTATGCCGTACGTATTCCATGTCGTGAGGAAAATAAATGCTAATGGCAGTATTTAGGGATATCTCACTGAATTACCAAAGACAAAAATATTGTACATTATATTCTAACATAAAGAAAAACTTCTACCTACTCGCCAATGTTTGTCTTGCGTCCTTTTTATTCGTTATAATAAAAGAAAGAGACGGAACACTAAGCAACTATTACGTAGCATTATTGCTCATAAGAACTAAGTTTTTCTAACGTTACTATTAAATGTATGTACAAAATTGCACTTTAAATCACAAATGAGCAAAATCTAAGGGCGCGTCCGCACTATTGCACGATAGGACAATCGCAGGAAACTTTATAAAGCTTTTAGTTTTCAAACGTCACGATTTAATAGTAATTGACAATGACATGCTTATCGTGGACGGAAAATCAAAAGCCCATAAAGTTTACTTAATTTTTTTTTTTTCGAAGACTAAGAAAAAGTGGGCAAGAATACGGTCATTCAGGGGTCCTTGCCCTGAGTATCTCTTCTCATACAGAGAAGAATAGCAAAGACCATTGACAGTTATCACTTCGCTTGCCACCCAACGTGAAGGTTACAAACGCCGACCACAAATTCCAAAATGTTATATTTTCCATTCACTTTTGGCTTACAGTTGAACATGCAGCGCAGAACGATACACTCCTGACCGCCAGTGACGTGGACCAATCAGAATTCTAGATACATCTACTGGCCGCACATTCGCTTTGTCTCTCTCGTAATTTTTGGTCTGTATTCACTGCACTACTGAATACGGAACGCTCAGTCAGTTCTCTGTCTATGATTGGTTACACGTATTAAAACAAAATAGCCATTTAGTATCGTATCGTACAACATTACGTCAGCACTATAATTTCAACACGGTCGTTTCAGGCAATACGATAACTACGGGTTAGTATAATATTACCGTTACAGAAGGCGATTACGATTATATCATAATAATTGAATCCTTCGACTTTATGCAGTCCAACCGTCGATTTATTTAGATATTGGTTAAGAAATATCATCATTCTAACCTTTATTTAAAGTATTTTTTGTATCAGGGTCTGTATTCTGGAGCCATCATTGTTCAATTGCGAAAAAGAAACGATGCTATTCGTTCTGTATGGATTCATCTCTGTCTTGCACTGTAATTATGATGGCTTCATCGGGCCCAGTTTTCAGTCTAGCTAAATGGCTTGTTGTTATATTTCAACGTCATTTGCTAAATTCAACAATGGACGTCGAAAACGAATGTTATTAGGTACACGTCTTAACACGTTTGTTCAATCATGTCCATTGCTTCTAAACAATTTAAAGGCGTCGACCACCTAAAGAACTTTGGAGACTTCTCTAACCTCGCGGTTCGTGGAAAAAACTCTGAAAATCCGCTGTGAATCCGCAGCTGTACCCCGCGAAATTCAAATTTTCTTATATCTTTTGCTATATCCAACCTAATATTGACCTGCAAATTGCAAAAAAACGTAAGAAGATTTGAATTTTGCTGGCTACAGCTGCGGATTCACCTTAAGGTTGTATCGTACTGTAAGGCCCGCTTGCGGCACCAATCACTAAATACATTTAACGCTAAATGCTCTCTGTTATCTTAAAACGATTGCCAGAAATACACTGATATTTTAAATTCGTTTAGCGTTGAATGTGTTTAGCGATGTGTGGTGCAAGTGGGCCAAAGATTCCTCCGCATCAGCAAATCTTCAATACAGTATGTAATAGACTTTTTAAATGTTGGCAGGGTTGTTTGTCTATGAATCGTTGAAACCAACGGATTTATTAAGGCTCCGTGCACGAAGAAAACCCTTTTCCGTCAATTTCTTATCTAATTGTGAGAAAGCTTAAAATAATTGAAACAAGTCTGTGTAACTATAAAAGTGCAGTTTTCGTGGTGTTAAACCATTCGTGTCAGTCACAGCACCTGTTAATAGTTTCATCACTTTTGTGCTCTCGAAAATATAGTATATTGCGCCTTTGATTTATTTTAATGAAGGTATTGTATAATCATAAAATAAAATTTTGATTTTATCTCAAGGATAGCTGAACCCCAATGTGTGATTTTTAAGTTTCTTGATATGGTTTGCTAAATGACTGAGTTTTTAAAAAAAATATAGGCTTTTCAACATTATTTTGCTGCTTTATTTTGAATCGAAGTTGAAAAAAGTGCTACAGCTACATGCAAGTAGACCATACAATAATGTTGATTACATTTTTTAATTTTCAAAATCAAATGTAGTGTCTTGTAAAAAGATGATCAAACGTCAGTCTCGCGTCATTTTTCGGAAAACTTGTTGCGAATATTAGTGATTTTCCATGAATACTTAATCTATTTGAAAAATCCCTTTCCGCCACATGCAAAACAAAGAACTCGACATTTCAAATCACAAATAATTTTGTTTAAATTCTTTTCCCTTTCTCACAACCAATAAACAAAATTGATCAAAATCAGCCGATTTCGTGCACGGCCCCTTAATACCAAAACGTTTCAAAAATCTATTAGAATCGCTCGCTAAAAATGATCGTATACAAAAGTTATTTGCAATAGCGATGGTTCTTGCGCGCAGCACATAATTATTTTTAAGCTACGCCCACACTAGTACTTGTATCGAAATAAGTTGCAATACTTGACGTGTAGACTACTACACGAATACTTACACTGTTCTCGACAAGTCAGGCTAACATGCACAGCGCGACAAAAATTTGCTGTCCACTTGTCTCCCGCCGAAGCAAGACATGATTATGCATAATCATACACCTATCTCGTTATAGCGCGACAATAATACAACGACTAAATTTTGTCGCGGTGTGAATATCATCCCTGCTAAACGGTAAAGTATATTGAAGCCTAGCCTACTCATACATTATCGACGATCAGACTGAGTTGTCTACATATCCGCGAGCAGCAGCTATATTTGTGAGAGGCGTGCGGTGGCCATACGTACAGTACCAGGCCGTAAACAAACCACATCTTTGTAAAGCTTCTTCTCCATCACTCATATGTGTGTCTCTGTTTAACGCTCGACTCGTGATGTTCCCAGATTGGCCTTGTAGAGCGTCGTCTCTTTCAGTCAAGCAGCTGTCTCTGTCTAAAGGTCGAGGTGTGATGTAGCCGGTCGGGTAGCGCGCCAGTTACGTGTGGTCGGGGGCGTGCCGGCGGGGGTGGGGGGGGTGCGGGGGGTGCGGGCGGCGCGCGCGCGCCCGCGTGCCCTCCGCGCTGCTGCCGGCGTTCACTGAAACCAAAATCACTAACGTCATACAAAAGTCCAATCAAACTATTGCTATTTAGCCGGCAGACGGCGCAACCACGACGTATGATCACCTTCACTGATGGTCAAACGATCTTAAGTTATCTTACTATCTTTACTACTGACAATAATTCGGGAACACCGGTTCGGGTTGGTATTAGCTATTAATCTACACAAGCAGAACAAAATGCTCCTGAGATTCCCTCCGTTATCCTATGGGTCAACTTTTGTCGTCTCCACGGTGAAGAGGCATCCTTAAACTCAGAGGAGGCCCGTGTTCAAGCAGTGTGAACATTATAGGTTGATGGCTACCTCATGACAATTAACACGATTAGTTACTAAACTAAAATATATATACTTTATCTAATCGTTAGTACCCGCATGCACAACAAGCCAGTTAGTACTGTACACTGTTAGTCAATAAGACTCCTTTACAAAATAGCTCACGATAAACAAATCTGAGTGTACAGAAGGCCGATTCTCGCACTTAAAAAACGTTCAAAGTCAAGTCAAAACTTGTCAAAAATGTAGGCAACTTAGATGGTTTTTGACAAATTGAGACTGAGATTAGAATGTGAACGTTCATAAAAATACGGGAACTGTGCCCCTTCTGATGTTTCCAATCAAACTACGCGACATATTTTGAATACAACCACGTCGATGCGATGCTAGCGCAGCGTCTACACGTCCACTACAATACGCTCAATGCAATGACACTCTTAGGTATCGACCTAAAGAAGATCGATATTTTATTATGTTATCAAATAAAATAAAATATCGATCTTCTGGATTAGTCCCTGCCATTTCAGATGCACATATTCATAACTGCTAGATAATAGGTTACGAATTCCATAAACAAACGATTTGTTGCATTCGAGACTTGTGATGGCGCGCCCAGACAGCGCGCGATGCATCCTTCTTAGATTTAAAGCAACTCATCACGACGAACCATTTAGTAAAGGAGCCAAATAAAAAAAAAACGTGCGTTTTCCTCACCCTGACTGTGTGATAATAATTTTGTGACAACCATTTTCAACTCTGGGTACATGGCATTAGAGCTCACGTTACTATTGTCGGGTTTCGCTAAATCGCTCGCGTACATTGATCTAATTCGGCATTCTGGAATATCAAAATAAATGAAAATAAAAACTTAATAACTTACTTGCTGTGCATGGTTTTGAAACTACGTAACATAAATGAAAAAGAAGTAATAAAACCTGTAATTCTTCTCTTTTGTGTAATGTTTCCAATGAAACGATCCAGGACCGGTGAATATTTTTGTTGCTTTTTAAATGCGGTCATACATGTACTACAAAAAAAAAGTGCGTTCAATAAAAAGTGAGAATGAGTATGTTACAGGTAACTTTTCGTTTCGACATAGTCACCTTTTAGTGTAATACACTTGGAATACCTTTTTTCTATACTTAAAATCCCCTCCCTAAAGAACTGTTCCTTCTGAGGACCTAAAAAATCCTGTACTGCAGCGACTACTGCTTCAAAATCTTCAAATTTATGTCCTCTCAGATACTCCTTCAACCTCGGAAATAGATAGAAATTACTAGCGGCGAGGTCTGGTGAATATGGAGGATGCTCACTTGAGCAGGCTGCAATTGCTTTGAAATACTTATTTCAAAGCCGACATCTGGAAATGCAGCCATCGCAACGGCGGAGTTGTGGGCACGGGCGTTATGTTCATGTAACAAGACAATCTTTGCACCAGCTGACGTATTCAATCTTTACTATCCCAGAAAGAAAGTGACTGTAGACTCGACTGTTTCATAAAAAAGAACATTTTATTTAAAAACCGGCCAAGTGCGAGCCGGACCCGTGCAGGAAGGGTTCCGTACCATTATCTATAAAAACGGCAGTCACTTTTGTTGTATGGGTTTTGTTTGATGTATGCCCTTAAATATTTGTTTTATTTTTATTTAATTATTTATTTTTTAAGTGAATATATAACTAAATATTCTGTGAATATTGCAAGCGTCTACCTGTTGCCGTTATCAATAACGAGCAAAAACGAAATCACGTTTGTTGTATGGGAGCCCCCTTAAATATTTATTTTATTCTGTTTTTTTTTGTATTTTTTCTTATAGCGGCAACAGAAATACATCATCTGTGAAAATTTCAACTGTCTAACTATCACGGATCATGAGATACAGCCTGGTGACAGACGGACAAACAGACATACAGACAGCCGGCGGAGCCTAAAGCGCAGGCCACACCGCTAGCTAGCGGGCGGGCGGGCTAGGCGGGCGAACATCGTTTCACCTCTTTACATACTTCGGTTCACACCGCGAGTTACCGACTAACCATGTAAAGAGGTGAAACGATGTTCGCCCGCCTAGCCCGCCCGCCCGCTAGCTGGCGGTGTGGCCTGCGCTTTAGTAATAGGGTTCCCGTTTTACTCTTTGGGTACGAAACCCTAAACCCAAAAAAGGGAACTAAAAGCGGCGATCTCTTCGGTAGGATTCGTGCATTGCGTTGCGGCCTCGCCATAGGTGAGTATAAAATAATGTTCCTTGGTTGCGGCTACAGAAGAAATTAAAAAAGGCATTGGAAATCTTTAGCATTTTTGTCTCTAATTACAAATTGAATTGGTGACCGTCACTTATTTTACAACAGTGATAATGACATCATCTAGTGAGATCGAGACCCGTATTTTCAGGTGGAAGAGAAAGGAAAATAAATAATTTCAATCTGTTGCCGTCACGGTGTTTTGGATTATTTTATTTTCTCGCAATCGTAGTGAAAAGTATAGTGTAACACACGGCGCTAAAAACCCATTATAACTCGGTTTATATTTACTCCCTCGCTAAAGCTCGGGTGTAAAACTACCTCGTATACAATAATGGGTAATTTTAGCCCCTTTTATAACAATCTACGATTTCGACTTTTTTAGCCATTTTATCTGTCACTGCTGTTTTTGGGCGTCCCGAGCGAGGGTTATCTTAGGTGGATGTTCTTCCACGTTTGAATTCGGCACACCAAAGTGCAACCGTGGAATACGGCAGAGCATTTGCTCCTAATGTATCCCGTAAATCTTGATTGACTTGTTCTGCGGTAACATTTTTCAAGCACAGATACTTAATAACCGCGCGTTCAATTTTTTTTGTCTATTTTGGCGAAAACTACAACCAACCGCAAACAAATGACGTCTATTATTTAAAAACAAAAGGTAATTTTTTAGGTATATAGCAAATATCCCAGCTTGACCAGCCAATATTTAGTTTTTATGCATCCAAAGAGTTTGTACCGCATTCTCATTTTTAATTGAACGCCTCTCGTATAGAGGTATGAGAAACAGGGTGTAAAGTTTCTCATAGTTCATAGAAAGGGGTGGGTCCTCCGACCAGACGGGTGTTGTGTCTGGTGGGCTGCTGCCTGACGTTTGATGTCGGGATGTTGATATACTAGTCATGCAGATAACTTTGCCTACGCGATAAAGGATTTCTGTGACGTCAGGTTCTTTCATGCGTAGTTCGCATTAGTGGAGTTGTAGATGCCACCTCACATTCGTGACACAAGCTATGTTATGGATTCACTTGTCCGTAAAATTCTGAATCAAATTCGTAATCAATCTGTTGTTAATCTTCCTCTATCCTGAGAATCGTTGGTCTACAAGAAAGAACTTGAATTCTATCTTTTGTGCAATCGAACACATCTTACTGTAAATCTGTAGTGTAGATTAATATTAAGTTTGGATATACCTGTGGGTTCCTCTGGACTCTTGGCTGTGACTGTACTAGCTGCTTCTCCGTTGCCCGCCTGCGGCTTTTTATTCTTGTCATAGCCATTGGCTCTGGGACGTGTATGATCTGCAATTGACCAAACTATTTCATAAAAAAAAATGTTTCTCATCAAATCAATTCCTGATGTAATAATAATAATATGTTTGGACTGCCTCATTCGTCTAGTGGTCGCAAGCGCTACTGCTGAGCATGAGGTCTTGGGCAAAGTGTTATTGAGATTTTCCATTAGGAATTTCTCAGTAGCAGCAGCCCGGAGTCTGGATTTGTGCCCGGTTGATGGCCATAGGCTCGCCCCCTATTACATGGCACTTAAATATAACTGGCGAAATGTGGGTCTACTATAGGTACACCTCTGCCCAACCCTTGGGATTACAGGCGTGATGTTATATATATGTTTGGAGTGATGATCTCTCGCCGGCGTCGAAAAGATAGATTCCGATTAAGGGTATTCCTTCATTAGCCGTGGTCATATTTTAACGTTTTCAGCACTTGAACCATGCAAGTTTCTTGCCTATGTCATACAATAAAATTGAAACAACAAATGACTTGCATCGTCTGGACACTGTTCAGGCAGTGCAACTTTTATTTTTGTTTCAAGTTATGCTATGCCACAGGCATATAAATCACATCGTGTACATGAGGCTTTAGACTCAAGTCAAGCCTTGCTATTGTGGTAAACTCGGTTAGTAATAGGAACTCACTATTAGCATAGACGGTAGAGCGGTGCATCTGTTGTCCAGACAACTCGGGAAGCGTGAGGGGCCGTCGGGTGCTTCGCCCTCGGGAACCCACCATATTGAAGTCCCTGCAATTTCAGATTACCATGTCAGAACTTTTGAACAAAGGGACACGTTATCTTAGGTGGTTGAATGTTTCCTTATCCTGGATTATGCCTGCTTAAACTTGCTAATGTAATGCCAAACGCCCGTGATAATACCTATTATGTATTCTACTGATCAGTGTCGGTGTCAGTGTCTAGAATTTTTGCAGATTATTTCGCTAAGTGGTTTTCAACTTTCAACAACGCACTGCATAGTGCATATATGGCCTCCCACGGAGAAAATTGTGATTTTGGTAGTTTACTCAAAGTAAGCAATAAGCAACACCAACGCCCTTTGCGAGATAACAGTAAAATTCGAGGACCGCCTGCGCCTCTTTCCACTGTCTCACCTGATGTTTATAAGCGAAGATGCTGCACGCTTGCCTAGAAGTAACGTATTCGCTCGTTCCTTGAAGACGCTCAGGTTATAGCTATTGAAAAACACAGACTGGTCTACCATTTTCGAAATTAGACACGAATGCTAGTCTGGTGGACCAGATATTCATTAAGCAAGTAAAATAATGATCCATCTTCCTGCCCTTACCCCATTTTTTTAAGATCAGGGCAGCATGTCTTCTGCCATTCATATCTATTACTCAATCTCAGTAATGACCCCCGTTCTAGCCATTATTATCTTTCACACAATCGGTCCATTGTTTCTGCTCGTAAAAGTATACGAAGAAAGTAAAGTTTACTTACTCTCTAAGTGGTTCTCGCCAGAAGTCAGGAGTATGGACCGGCGGGAAGTGGTAGTTGTTCTGATAGCCGTATGCGTCCAGCCCGCTGGCTCGAAGACTTGCGTGCAGAGAGTTCTTCATACACTGTAACTGTTTATGCAAACACGTTAGAGGACTGTTCTGGGAAGGTGCAATATATCAGAAACCCTAATGTATCGTGAACAGAGTTCAGCTATCGGTACAGTGGTACTCCTAAAATACTTTTCTTCTTTTGCATCAAGTCCTAAGCCTTTTTTTTTTTTGGTAAAAGGGTAACGTGTTATTTGAGCACAGGCAAGAGCTCCCATTGAATATTTATCTGTACCTACCTATCACTTGTCGTGCCAGTTGTGTATACTTTAAAACTTTTTTTTCTCATAAACGAGAAAATTAGTAAATAATCTCGATGAGTAGTGCCAGTCCAGTCCAGTTTGTTTTTGACACGTGGTCTTAGAATTTAACTGCTTAGTTTAATTATTTTCGACTTTTACCTTTAGCTGGATCGCTCTTTTTAACGCCGACATATTTAGAAAGGTGCTTTCAAATCCACCAAAAATGTGCATGTGAATATTCAATCATTACAAACAGTGCAAGTTTTTTTCTTTCAAACCACCCAAAACTCGTGCTTTATTATATTTAAATACTTGTTAGCTTATTTAAGAATCTTAAACCTAATTTTATGTTAAAAAGTTAATTCTACAAATTACCTTTACGGTGTGCGAAAATTCTGTTAGCTTAAACCGAGTCTGCTAAAGTCCAAAATTCGACTTTTAGTCAGCTTGTAGAAAGAATAAAATTGTCGATAAACATGAGCCGTCTAGTGAGTCACACATTAGTGGTTATAGTTTCCTAAAGTGGTTTGCTAACGCTCCAAGAGTTTGCCTTTCATTTTCTCGATCGTTATCGTAATATTACTTGCGAAAGCCTTCTGGTAGTGAAATTTCCAAGATTTGTAGTCATCAGCCATTTTTATCTATGACTTTTTCCAACTCTTGGTGAATTGGCAACCCAAAAAGTGTCATACAGGGTGCTGCTCTTAGAACTTCGTTTACGATTTGACCAGCAACCTCCATGCACATCTACTTAACTCAAATTATAACTAAAATCATTAGTAAGCGCATACGAGGACGGGACAAAACAAATATGCTAACACATGCGGGGTTAGTAGAAAACTAAAACTCTCGCGAAATTTAACTGTGCAAAAAACTAGTAAAAGTTATTTTAACTCGTTAAAAATTGTGTGATACCATAGCTAGAGAGTACCAGGGCGCTCCCTATTTCCTCCCGAAAATTAAAAGTCCTTAATATAAACAGAACATACAAACAAGACACACAAAGGTACTTTTTGAATATGAACGTAATCAATATTAGAGAGTGGTCCTTACGAGTCCATAATACTTCAGCGCCACCTTACTCTTTATCTCGCTCGCACCCTACTGCTCGCGGTCACACGAGCAAGCGAGACAGGCAGGGAGAAGACTCCAAGGCGCCAATAGTTTAGATAATTAAAAAAAAAATCATAAGACCTGCTTTATTGTTAGTTCAGTTAATATGCAAAGTTTCATTATCTAATTTGAAGTATTTTTTAAATGCCAGCGGTTTATTGTTCTGTTTGGAGGTAACTTTGGATTTTTTTTCTATCGAGAAAATTTTATGGGATCCGGTTTTCGTCAAACGTAGTTAATACTCAACTTTGCCGGAGGATCATGCCCATTTTTAGGAGAACGTTTCATAGCTCTGTACGGCTAAAAAAGAAATCTACACAGTTCATAATAATCATTTCTTGGGTAAAATGTGTGGACAGTGGTGTTGAAGTTATAGGCAGGCAACATTTTTGCTCAAGTACAATTCTGTTGTCCCTGTCCATGTTCCGTCTTTATGCTCTTAAAGTTCCAGAGAAGGCTCTTTGAGGTCATATTGCCCTGGTACTCACTTGACCAGGGTACGTGTATGCGTGACGCGTTCCCGTCCACGTCGGCGCGCCTTACGGCTGCTACGCCGAGCCTCTACGACACCACCGTTTTGTATACCCCAAAATCATGAATTAATCTAAATTCTTCTGAATTTTTCTCCAAAATAGGATTCAGTTTAGGTAAGATAGTTGAGCGGGTGTTGAAGTAGAATTTCTTCCAGCAATCTTTCTTATTCAAGGTAGGTTTTGAACTTTTGGTGTTCCTCTAAACAGGATTAAGTACTTTTCGGATTAAAAACATTTGGTTACTAACCTACGTTATTTGAAGTCTATATTTGGGAGCATTTATACTGGGTGGTAGCGAAACAGGTACATTTCTGGTAAACGTTTAAATTGCAGCCTCATTTTTCCTTGTTCCTCCCGAAAGTTATAACAAATCCGGTAAAAACGAAAAAAACATCAAAAAGGCTCTGTTTAGTTGAGCTACAAAAAAGAGTCTAATTTAAGGTAATAATACATTCCATGCCGATTTCGGCTACGGTGACTATTTCTGATCCCGACGAAGTCATAGGTTACGGTTAGTTCAAAGGGGTATACAATGACAGGTCGTATCAGCTGCGTGGCGGGGCTACACGTACGTGGGCGTGCCGCGCGGCCGCGCCGTCAAACAACAGGTTGGTGACGGCGCCCCCCGCGCGCGGCGCGAGTACCTCTCTGCGCTGGCGCTCGGCGTCGGCGCGCAGGCGCCGCACCAGGCGCTCGGCCTCGCACAGCCGCGCGCGCAGCTCGGCGCGGCTCTCCGCCGGGCAGCTGTCCCCGCAACATGTCGCGCAAGTCGCTGACGACACTTCCAGCGAACGGAGCTTTCTGGGGTGGTAGTCGGAGTTACAATTAAATACTATTCAGCTGCATTTGATATAGGTAGATGTTAAGTTTTAAAGCTTCCTCTGCACAGCAAAAAGGTAGGAGCCTTTTTGCTGCGCCCGACGGGGTCTATAATGATCTCATTAAATCTTAAGATACCACCTAAGTACACATTGTGGAACGCAATGCATGATTGAGTACTGAGACTGGAGCCGACCCCAACAAAGTTGTGAAAAGGATAGACAGATAATTAATATCATTATATCAAGCCACGATTCTCGAAAAGGCGGACGTAAGCCACCTACTCGAGGAAAAAAAAAATGCGGTACAGACTCAGCACACCAAGCTATTACAATCTGTCAAATTTCTTTAAAAGGTTTTCAACTTTATCGTTAAAGCATAAGGTTCAAGGTTGATTGGGAAAATTTGACAGTTTCGGGTAGCTTGACCTGCAGCTGGCATCTGTACATTACTTGTATGTGCTGAAAACATGTTCCACATGCAACTTGTGTGAAATGTTGCCAACAACATGTTGCAAAAACAATGTTGTAGGTACAACTTTTGTTTCCCATGAATACAGGGCTCGACAATAACACCTTCAAGTATGTCAAAACAGTATGCAAATAGTTTAGATGCTTATTAGAAACATGGTCGCAATAGTAATGTTTAGCACAACAAAACATGAGGATATTCATTCATTACTTGGTCTGTCTGGGTTTAGGTCAAAGTAACAGCTCTCCTTGACCCTCGTTCGGTAATCTTACTCACAAATCTTAATGACGTGACTACGTCACAGCAGAGCGCTTACGAAGTAAAGGCCTGTTCAGCTATAAGCGATGTAGCTGTCGTGCTCGGTAGCGATACCGATTCGGTAGGCTATATCGCCTGATAGCGAGGCAAACGTATCACTCCCCCACTCCCCGCGAGTCGCATCGCTATTACTTGAACCATTGTGTTTGCATTGACGAGTTCGTTTGAGATTGTGTTGAACTCATAGTTACTATGTAGGTACTCGTGTTTATTAATGGGCGGCACATAACGGACTAACCAGAAGGCGGACCAGAGGGCCTAGACAAATGTCATTCGTTTCGGAGCGATTCTATTTCTACAATCGCTGTCGCTTCAGCGATAACGAAGTTCGATTGGCAGGCGATAACGCTTGTTAAAAAGTGCTATTTGTCTACGCATCTCTAAGGAAGTTATCGTTCGACGCTGTCGATTTGTTTAAAGGAATCGAATGATGATAACGTTGTGTAGTAATTTCTATTCGTTAACCTATGATCACGTGACACTTCGATGGCTTATGTCAACCCCATACTATTTTTTTTTTTATTTAAAACTATTTATTGCTTCCTACTTTTCATGGTTTTTGTAAATTAAATATAGCGCTTAATCTAAATACAATAAGATTATGTGTGCTATAAGTTTATTTTATATAGTTGCTCACTTAAGTTTATGGCTGAGAACCTAAACGCTGACATCCTCCATTCCATACTTCCCCTCAGTAAAGTAGGCTTTTAGTTTTTTTGTCTTCTAATTTTTTGGCAATTTTCTTTGGTAGTTCATTTAAAATGGCAGGAAAGGCGTACGACCAGGCTCTCTTACCATATTCATTATTCATCTTTGCCAGTTTATACTCGTATGTAGCCAAGTACGACAGGTTACGAACAAAGCATTGGCATTAGCAATAAGGCATTTTGTGGCTTTTCTACTAGCGTCATCGCTAATCGAATGTTACTTTGTCTAGGCTCTCAGTATTGCTACCGAGTGCGACAGCGATTTCGCGTAGGTACCGATTCGGTATCACGTACCGGTTCGGTATCGCGTTCCGGTTCGGTATCGCTACCGAGCGCGACAGCGATATTGCTTATATCTGAATAGGAATTAAAGCCCCGACCAAACACGCAGTAAGTAACAAAAAATGTATGGGACGTACTCAGTCTGTGCATCTACTAGTATCTGCAGTTGAACGGCGCGTGCTTCGGCAGCCTTCGCCTCGCTTCGGGCGGTGGATGCTTCTTGCTCCAGTCGAGTCACTTCGCGCTTCAGTTTCACCTGTTAACACAACATAATGATATATAGTCGGAGGTATATCAATGGGTATACTTTTAATTAAATAACAACTCTAACACAAGTACCTAGGTACTATTTTCAAGCTGTCCCTTTCGGAAAAACTCGCTACCCTCCTAGTCTAACACTTCACACAAGATAAACACTCACTCACACATCGTCTCACATCATGACTCAATAACCTCTGCAGAATTATAGGTAGATATTTTTTATTGTTATTAAGTAGGTACTTCTTCTTTTATTTGTATTAAGCATATCTATTGTTTTAACTCTTACTTAAGTTTTTATTTTTGTTATGCATATTGTTTAACTTCGACTTGCACGGTATCTCTGTAAAAGCTATTCTAGCCGTGGGTCTGGTGACCTGTAACACAGGTTTTTCCCAAAAACCTACATCTATTTATATATTTACAAAAAAATGTCTCAGGTGTATTCCAACTTTGGTGCCAAAGGTGGAATATCTACAGCTGAGACATTTTTTTGTACACATTAACTTTAAGTCAAGCTTTGTGAAGAGAGAATAAATGACCGTTGAATTGAATTGTAAATAACTGGGGCTGCCTCAATTTATGTATGCACAATGTTTGAGATAAACTAAATATTTTTGTTTTGTTTGTGAAAAAAGCTGTATGTTTAGTATAGTTTACGCACAGAAAATCCGCGAATACTAACACGGTTTTGGGGGGTAAGCATGTGCACCTTTTTAGTCTAATGAATCTTATTCCAGCAATAGCAAGGTTTCAACGAAGTAAGAATTGTTTTATCATTCCATCTGTTTAGCACCCACCGTAATAAACTGTGCCCAGTGTTAGATGATATACTTAGCACAAAATGTTAGATGGTGCTTCGTGTCTACCGTCACCCTGTGGTTCATACGTTACTATAAACTACTGTCTACATGATGGTTTCAATTTCAAATTAATAATAGAAGATGAATAGAAGAAACATGTTTCTTGGAAATTAAATTGCAGTTCGTTAACAAGATGGCTGTAAAGGTGATGCGCTAAATTAAAGTGCGCGTTATGATGACGCAATCATAATGACGGGTCTATTATGATGTGAAGATGTGATACACCTAACGAATTATGTAAGTAATAACTTTATTTTTTATAGGTTTTTTCTTTGTTGCAAAAATCTTGAAACTTTTTCCTGTTTACATAAGTAGACTAATTGGCTTTTGTTTTGAAACATCAATTTCCGGTGTAAGCAGCAGAGTATGAAGAAACAATATTATTAATGTTTGCTTGTTAGCTTACCTCATTGTTTTCGGTATTTTCTTCAGCTGGAGGCGAACTGGTTTTAGGCGACGATTCCTTGTTGAATATTAGTTGGAACTGCAAATCTAGAAATAAATAAATAGGTGTCATTTGAACACAGAAACTATACCGAAAAAAAAGACGCGAGTTCATTGGATTATGGAACTATTTCGATAGTTATCTCACAAACCGTTTAAAATCCGCTAAACCGTTCCCGTATTTCTGTCATTTTATATTCTCAATAAGGCATTTTATGGTTGGGTAGGTACGGTTGAACCCAAAGGCCCCGGGCCAGCGTAATGTAATTAAATGTGAGTGAATACAAAAATACGAATAAAACAACTTTTCAAACCAACTGTCGACTTTAGAAAGACGGGTCTCAAGTAAATGAACGTAGGCACACAATTGAACTTGTCATGTTTGTATTACAGTTGCACGCGTTGCAGCCAATGAACCAATTCAGTTCATTGTTTAGTTCAGATCTCCCGACCAAATGCACAACGTATGACTCAGAGTCATACTACAAACAACTTGGTTACGAGGTAAAAATAAAACGGAAATTAATATTATAACCTTCGTTAAACTGCCGTAAACGTCGATCGCATGTCGAATCTGCACTTCCAGACTCATAAATACTAAAGTGTATCTGTCCGTCTGTCTATTTGTTTGTTTCGTTGTCACGTCATTATCAATACCTACATTGTACAAATGTATTTGGGGTCAGCGCAACATGTATCCACTTATTTTTCTTTCATGCTTCTTTATTAGTCGTCATCTCGTTGTTTCGTTTTCACGTCTGAACCACTAAACCAATTTTAGGTATAGAGATAGGTACCTATAACTAACGATAGCAAAGGGCAAAAGTATTTTTACCTCATAAGTGTTGAAATGGGATTTTGAAGTCAGTGTAGGGAAAACCCGAAATCATTATGGATCAAAGGGGCAAGTCGTAGGTAAAGGAGTTATGTTATGTTGTGGATAGAAAAGTAAAAACTGAAAGTCAGCTTCATCGTTCAATGCATAGTGCAAAGGTGAGTGTAAAATTACTGTCCTCGGCATTACCCGCACATTATTTTCATGGTTGTCATAATCTTTGCTCGTCACATGTTTCTTTTGTCATCGTAATTTTTAGCAAGTTATTGGATGAGTATATATTGTTGAAAATGCTACAAAGGAACCATCAATTTTCCATAGTTTAGGCACCTATTCAATTACTTGTACCCACTTCTACATTCTGGGACAATTCATCAGTGTCCCGTCCACAGATCAGAACTGGTTCTGTGGTCCCGGACATCATGTATCATGTTTACTCCAATAATGTATGTAATTATTTTAATACTTATATTTAAAGTAGTTTATTTATCTAAGTATGTAGACCTCTTTGTAGTAAGGTCATCATCTGTCTAGCCTTTTGCCAACTTTGTTTGGATCGGCTTCCAGTCTAACCGGTTGCAGCTGAATACCTTTGTAATAAGATATAGTCCATGAATCTATCTAATTGTCATAATCATTGAACATAGTCCTTTGTAGCCAGGTCACTCACAAGGATTCTACAGCTTCAAAATTTTGCATCCATACCTCGATTCCTCTCCCTCAAAGCCTCGATCTCTGCGTGCAGACCGCTCAGCATCAACCGATGCTGCTCCTGTAGGAACCGGACGCTATGCTCCAAGTGCGCTACCCTCGCCACAGGGTCCGCGCCAATGATGAAGCCACCGCCCGTTGGCTCCGGAGGAGATTTCTTCACCTGAAGATTGAGAGGAATCGGTTCAAACGATACGACTTTTGAGGGTGCTTGGCCGTCGAGGTTTGAAAGTAAGTAAGTATAGATCTTGTTGAAGTTTGAATGTGTTTGTTTTCATTAGTATCGAAGATCTAAGCATGATCAATAATTAGTATGAAAACAAAAGACCTGGTTGAATTTATGTTCGGGTGATAAATAACGTTCCTAAACGATTTTCCTCGCTACTGTGGAAATCGCATTTTTTACGATTATTGTGAAATAACACTGCCAATATAAACTAATGTTATAACTTAAAAGTATAAATTAAACAAACGAAGCATCCCTTTGTTCAGATAAATAAATAATTACCTACCTCGGATCAATGTACGGCAGCAATTAATTGCAATTAAATTACCCGAATCAGTAACGATGTGCTATAGCCAGGCGATGGGAAAAGCCCACCTGATATACATAATCACTTTTCCTATAATGTCAATGACCGGAAGGTAGCTCTTTGTGCTCCGTGACTTGGCAATTTTATTATTAATATTTGACACTCACTCATAAACATACATACGTTACACTAAGTGAAGACGGCTGAAAACAGACGGGTCTGGACGGGTATCTGCCAGGATATCTATTTTTGACACAAAATTGGAGCTGGTGACATGAGAAGGGAATTTGGACACTAACTATTATTTGATAAACTTACTTGTAGCTTCGTGAACGGGGCAGCTGGCACTAGCACTTTGGACGCCATCGCAGACCAGATTATTCACATCCACGAGCCAAAGAGAAGTCAGGGAGAAGCGATTAGCGCAACCTCCTTTGTTGTGTACCGCCGCGGAGCACGCGCGTGTTTCCAATGATAAAGATTCAACATTTGTGCACGGCAGAACGCACTACGACCTTGCCCACTACACGTAATAATTAAAAATAAAATTTCACAGATCAACACAAATAATAAACAGCCGCGTATTCAGCTAATACTTTATGAGGTAGACGTTTCTCCTAAACTTACGGGGTCGTCGACCGTCGCGACCTTGAACCACTGAACTGGTTATAATAGTAAGATTGTCTTGGATGAGAGCACTGTTTTTTTGGTGTTTCTGTTGATTTTTTAAGTATTTTCGCGTGTTTTTGCCGTGTGTCGGTTGGCGGGCTGGCTGCGGGCTCTGCCGGCAGGTGCAGGCGGGCGGGGGCGAGGGCGAGGGCTGCGGGGGTGGGGGCGGGGGGGTGCAGTATCTATCGATCGCGCCGCCGCACAGGTTCCGTGTGGCGCTGACTCACGGGCTTCGGTTCTGTCACTATTCGAGTGTGGCGCGCTGCCAACTGCTCTGATGGCTTTATGGCGTGTCACTCTAGTCTCAACTAACAGCTTAATTCACCATAAGGATTTGGTAATATGTAACGCGCTTTTATGGCGACCTTAACCGTATAAGTTTGTCGGAAGTCTGACAAAATCTGGTGTTAGTTACGCAATTTGGGCAACACTGTTATTATTACCTAAGCTATTTAATACGCTTATTAAGCCCATAAAGTAAATGAACTAGTTTTCACTGTTTATGTTTATTGTAACTCTGCACGCCACGAACTGCCCCTACCTACCTCAACAAAACTAGCGACCCACTAAATACTATCCCTCTCTTTGCTACAATAATTTGTTTATTCCCAAACCAATTTTAATTAAAATGCATAAAGAAAAACTTGACAAAAAATTTGAAATGTGACAAATACAATATTATGATATCAAAATGGGCATCATAGCCGCAATCGTAAATATGTAATAAATAACTGTATCTAGAACAAAATACCCGCATATGGGCACTAAACTAACAGTTTTTAATACAATAAAATATTTAACGAGCGGAGAAAGTGGAAACTTTCGGAAACGTATGGAACATTAAACTGTTGGCACACTAATCATGTCATAACAGCTATTTATACTGTTCGTTATGAAAGATAGCGAAAGGGTCGATATTTTAATTTTGTTATGGTAAAGCTGAAAATGAAATAACTTCATTGTAATTTCCTGTCTCTACCGGATCAGCTGGCGCCAATCTGTCAGTATAGTCATTTAGCTCTGCTTCGTTCTTTGTGCCCATATTCCTTAAGCATAATGCTTCTTTTAGGATACAGGACGTAATCGTAGCTATAAAATATAGCCATAGGTATAGTTACTTATATGTATAATTACATTACTATAAGTGGCGACACCATGGTGGCTCTAAGCGCACAGGAGCGAGCTGAGATGCTAAAGAAGATCTTGAGCGCATTATTCCACGCAATGGCCTCATTCATGATCGCCATGGTGAACAAGACTGTCTTGACGACGTACGCAGTCGTACGGTACGACGGGATACCAAGTTTTCGGCCTCGGACGAGGTGGCGACCATCACAGTGCTGTGGGCCGGACGTTGCTTCAGGGTACTGCAGTTCCCGCCACTATCAACAGACATGCTCAGGCGCATATGTCCGCTGCCAGTCATCTTCTTGGACAACATGGCAACATGGTGGTCCTCATGACGATGCTGAGCGAAAAAAATATATTTTCTTGTATGTTTTTTTTTTATTTACATTGTTTGTAAATATGTATGTGAGCACCATGTGTATATCACAAAATTAATTTATCTGTCATTGCTTCATTCTTAATTCTTTTTACCTACTTATTGTGGGTATAGTAATTTTATTCTAGGTGCATCGTCTTCACATTAGAATAATTAGGTAGGTATATATTTAATGTACCTAAGTAACTATACAAAATATTGGACTGTCATCCTGAATTTCGACAGTAAATTGTTTCGACACGATCCCAATTTCGAAAAACAATAGTTCGACTACTCATTGCTTCGACAGAACATATATTCGACTATCATTAGTCCGACAGAACATACTTCAACAACACACAGCTTCGAAAAACACTACTTCCACAAAACCCTTCTTCGATATGCACTTGTTCGGCGGATCTCTATTTCGACGGAACATACATTCGACATAATACTGCTCTGAAATATGACAATACCTAATAATTGAATTTCACATTTTTTTTTCAATTCCGATTTCTGGGTTATGGATGGAACTTTCAAATGTTGCCCAGTACTGTTTTATCAACTGTATACCATACAAGGCAGTCGCGCCAAGGAACAGTACCAATGAAATTCTTCCACTCGTTGGTTTCATGAACAAATAAAAAGAAAACTGTAACTTATTATTTTTTTAAATAATACAACGCTACGTTATTAGCAAATTAAATACACAATTAAAGCCCCAAGTCATAAAAACCGATTTTGAGAAAGCGGCAATTAATGGTAGTAAGCGTGTATTTCCCAGCGCAAAGAATATATATGTTGTTTACTTTATCTTAAACAAATAACTTGGCGACACATTGTAGGGCCAGCCCCTTCAATGTGTCGCCAAATTATTTGTTTGTACTGAATGAAAAATACATAAATGATAGTGAATTTCCCCATAAGTTAAATCATATTTCAGCTTTGCCGTATATACTAGCGTCTGAAATCCCCGCAGTTTTTAATCAAATCCAAGAAAAAGTTTTACCCGTTGATGCAAAACCATTTAGCGACTGGTTTTCGAAATTTTATGTCACTGGAACATACAAAAAAAATTGAACAAAAGACAAGTCCACTTAAAGTTACATATTCAAAAGTACCACCATCCTATCCACCAGAAATGTGGACGGTTGCAGATTCCATTGAATGTGGAATTCCTTCGACCCAAAATTCAATCGAAAGTTGGCATATGAGGTGGAATACTCTGCTCAATAGAAAAAAAAACCGGCCAAGTGCGTGTCGGACCACGCACAATAAAGGGTTCCGTAGTTAGGATGAATTTATCCCTAAAACAAACATAATATTGTTGTTGAAAAACATGTTCTCCCATACATCGATATACGCCACGGTCAATTTTCCAACTGAAAATTTAAGTTTGTAATCGCAAAAAATGTTTTTTTTAATGTGATAAAACTACAAATTAACAATTTTGGACTTTTTCCTTTACTTGTGCTTTGACACCTTGCTTCTGCCAAAATTTCATGATTCTAGGTCAACGTTCGCAATTTTTTTTCATGTCAAAAGTCAAAGTCAAACCATTTATTTCAAATAGGCACATAAGAGGCACTTTTGAACGTCAAAATTTACAAAAAAAATAGAATTGATTCTAGTTGCCCCTTCCAAAAGGTAGTTTCGTATGGATAAGAATGGGCAAGAAACTCCACCGGTACTCTTTTAAAAATGTTTTACAATATTTTGTTTGATTACATTAATTATATGTGAAGACGATGCACCTAGAATAAAATTACTATACTATAATAGGTAAAACGAATTAAAAACAGCAATGAAAAATAACTTAATTATTTGATAGATACATGATGTTCACATATTTACAAACATCATAAAAGTATGTTTTTCTAAAAAAATAAGTCAGTGTGTGAGTATAGGTTATCACAGAATGTAAAATCAATATCATAAAAATAACAGATTTTACCATAAAAATAGCAACCAGTTTGATTTTTTCTAGACTCTAGATTGTCCTATGGAGCTGGACCAGCATGTTTCCAAGCATTCCTGTCCTGGATATAATCCTCTAACTTGTAATATGCTTTCAAAGCTTAATATGTTTACAAAGTGTACTTTTAATATGTGTTTTAAATTTTCTCTCATTTAATTTCAATATATCACAAGGTATTTTGTTGTAACATTTAACACAGTACCCCATAAAAGATGTATGTACTTTAGATAATCTGAAAAATGGTTGATCTATTTTATCTTTATTTCTAGTATTAAAATTATGTCTATCGCTTATCTTGTTAAAAATATGTAGATTTTTCCTTACATACATAATATTTTCATAAATGAATTGGCAAGGTACCGTCATAATATTAATCCTTTTAAATAGTTCCCTAAGAGAATCGCGGCGACGGAGATTATAAATTGAACTACAAATTTACAATTTTCGGACTTTTTCCTTTACTTGTGCTGTAAGACCTTGCTTGTTGCCAAATTTCATGATTCTAGGTCAACGTGAAGTACTCCACTGGTTCCTGAGAAAAATGGTCTTGACAGACAGACAGACGGACAACGAAGTGATCCTATAAGGGTTCCGTTTTTTCCTCTTGAGGTACGGAACCCTAAAAAAATAACATTTTTAAAACTGGCCGAAGTGAAAAGCACACAAAACGAAATACAGAGAATTTTGGCTCAAATTGAGAAACCAGAAAGAAAAACAATTACAGCAGAACGAAAGGCTGCAAAATCATTTGCTACTGAAAAATGACATGGATACAATTTCCTTCCTAAGCGGAATGGCAAGCGCATACGTTACTCACATGTCTAATAAATAATAATGATTCATATTAGGATAATATTATTAATCATAATTATTGACATGCGGCAATATTTACACCATATAAGATTTTGATATGAAATGATATGAGATGATTCACCATTTTACGAAATTTAGAGGAATTGCTAAGGAATTTCTGGAAATTCAGGAAATGAATCGCTTTTAGAGGAATTGCTCAATGTGGCCGTTTTAGGCCCCCAGGTTGTAGGTAATATTAAACATTATTAAAGATTCTTCAAATTTAATGGAAAATGTCTTAAAGGAAAATGTTATGTTAAATTCTATGTTAAATGTTAGGAATGCCCCCGGTCCGTTCGATGTCTGGTAATGCACTGATGTTAAAGTATTATAAAATGGTCACTTAGATACAAGTACCTACAGTCATTGTTGTAAACTGCTGTGTTAGCAGGTGTTCGGTTGGTTAGACCAAACAAATCAAGAAGACTTATTAATATTATGTTATAATGGTGTTTTTTTTTTTCGCCCTAATCTCGGCACCGGTTATCTGAAGAAATGATTAAACTATTTGTTACTGGTTATAATTAAAAACATAATTGTTTATTATTTATGTTTTTATTCTGTACCTAAAACCATAAAGTGAAATTCAATTATTAGGTATTGTCACATTTCAGAGCAGTATTATGTCGAATGTATGTTCCGTCGAAATAGAGATCCGCCGAACAAGTGCATATCGAAGAAGGGTTCTGTCGAAGTAGTGTTTTTCGAAGCTGTGTGTTGTCGAAGTACGTTCTGTCGGACTAATGATAGTCGAATATAATATGTTCTGTCGAAGCAATGAGTAGTCGCACTATTGTTTTTCGAAATTGGGACCGTGTCGAAATAATTAACTGTCGAAATTCAGGATGACAGCCAAAATATTGTAAAACATTTAAAAAAAGTAACGGTGGAGTTTCTTGCCCATTCTTCTCCATACCTCCTACCTTTTGGAAGGGGTTACTAGAATCAATTCTATTATACCCGGACCAAGTGGAGTAGCGAAGACATCATTGAGCTGCTCAATGATGTCTTCGCTACTGCTAATGTAGTCTACATAAAAAAGATGTTGGATGCTGATGACGATCTTGGTTTGGTTGGAAATACGGTTTATGATTATCCCACCAACAGCGATTACTTGGAGCGCAGGAGATTTACAAAGCTCAGCTAAGTACGAGAACTGGAAAGACTCATTATAATGTCTCCTATTATAATGTCTTGTGTGATGGGATTTATTCCGTGCTACAGTGTTATGGTTTGCATATAATAAAACAGTGCACTAATTACCAATCATCGGGTGCTCGAAGAATATTCTGGTTACATATTTGGAAATGCAATTGGTGGTAACTATGTATTTTCTTTGTTGAACTTTGTGGGGCTGAACACCAGTGCGATGGCCATCCTGTTGTACACAAACGTCACATTCAAGCAGAGGTCCACTCCCTCCTACATCAGGATTGGTCCACTTAAAGTGAACACTGTAAAGCAGTATTGAAAGAGGACAGACTCAGTGCTCTACGTATTTAGAATAGTATTGGAAGGTGGTGCCGTAAATTACTGCAACAGTGAGGGGGTAGTGAAATGTAAAAATGGTTCACTCACAAATTATTATTTTTGTGGCAGCATTTTTTAGGGTTCCGTACCTTAAAAGGAAAAAACGGAACTCTTATAGGATCACTTCGTTGTCCGTCTGTCTGTCAGTCAGTCAAGACCCTTTTTCTCAGAAACGCGTGTAGGTATCAAGTTGAAATTAATATCAAATACATCACTTCGTTGTCCGTCTGTCTGTCAGTCAGTCAAGACCCTTTTTCTCAGGAACGCGTGTAGGTATCAAGTTGAAATTAATATCAAATACGTATGTCTACGGTCCCTTGGAGCTCTTAAAAACCAAGCTTCTAAGTCAACGCTATAAAAAAAATACGGCGATTTATGCGACATATTTCGATACTCGCAAAGAAATCAAAACCTATAGGGTACTTTCCGTTGACCTAGAATCATGAAATTTGGCAAGAAGCAAGGTCTTACAGCACAAGTAAAGAAAAAAGTCCGAATACGTTAATTTGTGGTTTTATCACATAAAAAAATATGCGATTACAAACTTACATTTCCAGTTGGAAAATTGACCGTGGTTTTATCATACCTGGGGCCGTATTATGAAGTATAAATGCCATTATGATTCCAGGCCGAAAAAGGGACGGTGCTAGCGGCCATGTATAGATCCATCTCTCTCTTGCACTGGAATCATGATGGCATTAAAACTTCATAATACGGCACCTGCTCAAGTTTAAATTCGTCTAACTTGAGTAACTAAGCACTCCAAAGTAACAAAATCAAGTTGAACCCATTGCAATCGAAATAGTGGCTGGCATGTTTTCGAGAAAACTCTTTGATTAATTTATTTTTCATTAAAACTTCTGTTTCACGTCATTCGTATGACACTTGTTATTGATGATGTCCACACAAACGTTTGTGTCTTGTATTTCGTACTTTTTTTTAACCGACATAGAAAGAGGAAGTCATTATTTCATTGTCTGTCTCTTCGCTAGAGGAAATCCTTGTAAATAAAACGATACCTCGCTTAAAAGGAAAACGCCTTGACCTTGTTTCTTTGCAAATTACATGTTATGGTGTTCAGTATAACTATTCACAACCATTCGACAGGCTTTCGAATCTAAAATGATACAGTTTCAGTTACCTATCTGATTTGCCTAGACCCCGAAAGATAGTAGTCGTTAGAAGATAAACGGTTTAAACTTACAAAATTTTAGATTTTTGGATTTGTAAACAGCGTTTAGAGGACTCCTTCGGGTAACATTGATTGATTTTCGATACGCCTACCTCATCCAGTTTTAAAATGACAACTGCTAAGTTATTTTTCAATACCAAAAGTCATCGGCGAGCGTTTTCCGCGTTTTAAAAGCTTCTGATTTCTCCAGTTTAAACATTTTTGATCCTTCCTTTACAAAATCGCGAGCGGCGGTCAAGTCATGTCTTTCATTAGTCCTAATTGAACACTAATGGAAAAGGTACCTTCGTTCAATCGTCGTTTTTACATAATTTTAAAATAATTTTTGTGCCAATTCAGTAAAACTTTCCATAAAATTTAGGTAATAACTATCAGGTCAGTCCATCACGATAAACCCCTCCGGTGTTTCAAAACAACTATATTAGGTAGATGCCGAGCTTCGTGTTATTAATTTAATGGACTTGCAATACAGCAGACATGCAACCATTTCTGTGAATTGTATAGTTCACTAGCTTCTGTCCGCGACCTCGTTCGCGTGGAAGTCGTTCGCGTGGAAGTCGTTCGCGTGGAAGTCGTAACACATCACAACATCAGCCACATTTTTATAAAAAAAACTGCCTCGTAGGCCTAGTGGTCGCAAGCGCTACTGTTGAACTCATGCTCATGGTCCTGGGTTCGATTCCCGGGTCAGGCAAAGTGTTACTGGGTTTTTCATCTGGAATTTCTCAGCAACAGTCCCGAAGTCTGGATTTGTGCCCGGTCTATGGCAATAGGCTCGCTCCCTATAACATGGGACCTAAACATAACTGGCGAAATGTGGGTGTACTATAGGTAGGTACACTCGGTCTTCGACGGCCGAGACAACGATAGATAGTGGGGTTAAAATCAAAATACAAGATGGCGAAAACGACACCCAAATTTTATACTCTTCCGTTCGCGTAATTTTACAGTTATAGTTTATAAGGAGAAGGAGTGCGTGCAGAAAGCTAATATTTTTATATTAAATATTATGCATTAAAACAAATTAAATTTAAAAAAAAACATTACACACAATAGGCGTTTGACACACACACACATAGTACGATTACTTGAAGATCACATAGGTGACAAAAGTGACAGCTTGAGCATGGAATTAGTAAGTACTTTATAACAGCATTGAATTAGTGTAGGTACCTACTCATGGAATTAGTAAGTACTACTTACCCCCACTCGTTGCCCCGCCCATTGTGTCACCCTATGTAAAATTTCAACATTTATATCTGTAATTTTGATGGTGTAGGTACATAATAAAGAGTATTCTATTCTACTTATATATGTAGATTGTAAGTAGAGGGATCGAACTTCAACGAGCGGGTTAGTATGTATAGATGAGCTACGGGCTGTCTGTAGCTCAATTTTATTCAATTACAAAGTTGCACGTTCTTGATAACCCGACTTAAATAACGCTGCTTGCAAAAAAATAACTTAAAATGATTTTGGAACGTCTCCATCCAAAAAAATATCTGTACCAGTTTTTTCTGGCATTTACTTAGTTATGCTGTTATGCATCAGCAAAGTCTTCTCGCATTGAGTACCTATAAATAGGTTTGCCTTCCGATATCATCATTTCGTTATCCCTCTCAAGAGACCGTATAGCATTTTCAGTACCACGACAATAACAATTTGAGGCCAGCACACGCTGTGTAACATTTCTGTTCGTTTTACTTTTCTTTTTTGTTTTACATCAGACCAACTCCGTTAAAAATACAGTCTCGGTTATTTAATAAGTACTTAGGTACACTTTTCTGGGCGATAATATCTTGATTATTCATACAAACGTAACTGGCAACCGTGACAGCGTAACATAATAAGTAACGCAGATGGAAAATGCTATAACCTTTCATTACAAAGTCTGGGTTTCAGCCTATTATGGGTATCCACAGGTTAGTTCACCGAGTTGTAAGTAATTGCGCATTAGAGCGACCTCTAAACCCCATCGTTACTGCTATTCATGGATCTAGGATCAAAGCTCTGTTTTACAGATTACGTTAGCGTTTTACAGAATTTTCAAAATAAATCGAGTTAAGTAACTGCGAAGATTTTGGGACAAGTCTGGAATAAAGATACAGAGAGGTACAAGTAAGTATTTGTAAGATTAACTCCGCCCCTAAGACGACCCACTGACCTAAGTATTACCTAAGTGAAGATAGAACATAGTAAGGATGATCAGCACCAACATGGAGACTTAAACATCTCAAGACAATAACCTGGATGCACCTACCGCTAGTCCGAAGAGGTTGGTAGGACGTAGGTAGGTATATATTTAAAAGTAGCTGCCTAGATGCCCAGTACTGAGTGCTGAATAATTATGATGATGTCTTAGAGTTTAGACGAAGGAACAAAGACACCGACTACCTACTGTTGACATAGATTTCTTGCTGGTGATTAGATTAAGATAGTAGATCATATGAGAAACTTCCTCAGATTTCTTTTTGACTTAGCTCTGTCTTTGTCATCTTTTTCCGGGATCTTGCTTGCAAAACTAAGCTATCATTTGACTGCATCCACGTTTTACTCCGTGATGCCAAATCTTTTTAGATGCAGACGGCCGTAGCAGACACTCCCCTCCAGTAGATGTATGTTAGTAAATAATATTCTTCGCGTCTTATGACTCGACCAGACAAAAGTAAAAACTTTTTATAATCAACCTTATTGCTAGTGCGGAGCCCCCTCACAGGAAATGCCTTACCTTCTCTCCTGCCCGTCATGTACAACCACCTGCAAGTTCCAGGATTTGAACGAGGCTATAATGACAGGTAGCAAAATACCTACGAGTATTTATCGATTTTAGTCGGTAGTACCTCAATACACAAATAAATAAAAAGAACCAACCTCGTTGATAACATCATCTTCAGCTTCAGCAACACAAGCCAAGGTCAAAATAGCAGTTCTGCTCCATTGTGGAAAATGCCGTGACTGCGGCTGTGGCGCTGGTAGTGGAGGCGCCCCCATTTCCGGCGGCAGGCGAGCGCTTAATAACATGCCGGACACAACCGGACAGCCCTACAGTACTCACCACCCACGCACAAAACTATTCCAAAGTTCAAACTATTCACTTCGCAATTAAAGCTTGCACCTGTCAACAGCGCAGTAACCTTAAAAAACCACGCGATTTTTCCATTCAAAATCAAAAATTACTTTTTATTTTACGAGAATAGATATTAATTTAAACAATTAATAAAAATAAACTGCATTCGTTTTAACACTAAAGGTACTTAAAGTAGGTATTTAACTAAATTAAAATTATCGATCTGTGTACAACATTCGAGTTCAGTTTTTTTTTGTTGAAATTAAACAAACAAACCGTTGCCTAGCAACGGACGCATGTCATCATGGCGCGTAAAGTCATCACGCAAAGAAATAACTTTTCAAATTGGTTTTAATTAATTATTAATTAACATTCCTAAGGTCTAACTAATTCGAATACTTAATTTTATACTAAAATATACAAGAACATAGTTTGCAAAGTTTAAAAAATATTATCGTTGAATTTGATTAGGAATCCGACGCGTATGGGCTTTGAGTATGGGGCATTGAGGTAGGATGTGGGGTCACACATGACATTTACCACTTCCTTCAATCAATTTGATTTGTCAAATTCAAATATTTAGACGATAGTATTCGTAATGGCGAATAGTGTAATAGATATTTAGGATTTTTCCGGCAATTACATCGTATTTTTGTGCTTATACCTACTCTCGTTTAGTGTGAATTTTATAAAAAGGTGAACTGATAATGGATACTTGTGTAAGAGGATTTTCTTTTATGTCCGAAAGCAAAGGTGATTTGCAGGTTTGTAAAAAATATAATTTTGTATTTGTGTTTTTGTTTTATAAAACTTGAAAATTTTCAACCTGCTCTAATTTCTCTTACAACTGTTTGGCTGTGACAGCTCAATTCGATTAATCTCACCTATTCCAGCTGTGTAAGTTAACGAAGTTAGCAGCACCCTCAGGATTTGGATTGCTGCTCGTATTTAGTGTGTGTTAGCGTCATATTGTGATATAAATAATAAACTAGTTAGCTACTCTAGCTAGCTATTTACCTAGATCTCACTAACTCCTGTCATTTAATTAGGCTCAATAAGAATGTGTGTGAACAATAGGGTGATGACGGTGATGTTAATAATAAATTTATCGTGTGCTTTCATCAGCCGTTCGCATGTAAAACTATAACTCATCCATTTTTCATGCTGAAAATACGACTTTATAAATATTTAGTTTAACGTCATCTGTTAACAAATAAACGAACTTGCAGTACCTTGAAGGCGGTGAACTCGAGAGGGCGTGGCGGAGCACACGTAGGGAGCGCATGAAACAACGGGAACAAAAGATATGGGACAACTTTGTGAAAGAACAAGACGCCGTCAAGGGTATTTGTAATGGTATGAATTTTTATCCGTTCCCAATCCACAACACAAGATATAGGGGTGAACATAACAGGCGCAACATCCACAACGTTAGGCGAGCCGTTAACAATGCGTATTAAGGGTTTTTTTTTATATATCAATGGGTACCAAACCTTTTTTTTGCAATGTCCAATGAAATGCTCTTGTGATTCTACTCAAAGATTTTATTTTCTTCATCAGATGACCCGTACCAGTTTTTGGATCCGTTGCCAGATTCATGTCTGAAAGAATTGATGGAACACGAACATCTGAAAGTAGCTCGGGAGACTTCTGAAGAGGATGTTGTAGCGAAGGTACGTAAGGTACCTACAACAAGCTATACAAATACCTACTGCCACTTTTGCGTCATAACTTTAATATCGACTTTAATAGCGGCCTCCATAGCTAGTTTTTCTGTGAAAAACTGCCTAGCTGTTAACATTTTAAAGTCACGGATTCCTGTGACAGAAAGACATACCTACTTACTTACGACTTAAGATTAGTAATAGGGTCTCGTTGGCACCCTTTTTTCACCCCCTGATACGGAGCCCTAAAAGTACAATAATCGATAATAAATTGAACATAGCTGTTCTTTTACCATCTACCTAAACCGTGTTTTCTTCTTTCTACTACCATTCATCGTAAAAAGGAGCAGTCTCAACACGGCACCGGCGACAATTCTTCCGGAGAGGACGGACAGCATACGTGTGTGGTCACCTTCGCAGAAGACATGGACAGGGACGACTGCGACATGTTCCACATATTTGATGATGACCAGTCAGGTAAGGATCCCCGACAGTTCTGGGGGCCTAGTAGGAGATTCGAGAAAAAATAACATGATGTTCCAATTTTATCGGCCAATACGCCTTACTAACATTTTTTTTTGATCTCCGGTTTGCGGTGGGGTCTGTCAGACTCTTACTGACTCAAAACCACCTCAGTGTTCCCTTCCCACACTTGCACCGGGGATCATGGGACCAAGTGCGACTCCCGAGATTCACGCCTATGCGGGCCACGCCTATGCGGGGGTAATAGGGGGCGGCGGACGTCTCCGAGTCCACCGTCCCTGGACTCATTTATGGGGGCCGGAAGAGGGCATTGTATGCTCTCTGCCGACGCTCCCTTTCCGCAGCCTCCTGCGACACGGATGTTTCGCAGAAGGATACCACCACGTCCCAGGACTCCTTGCTGCCGCACCAGCAACTACTAACCTAACCTAACTTCATTTTTTCTTGTACTTATAAAAAAAACTGTCTCAAAGAACGTACCTACTCACAGCAAGCATTCGCTCCACGACATTGTTTTGCAAACGTTCGTTTGTGTGTGCGAGCTTATTTTTCGCAACGAACATTAATTCGTAAAGCGAACAGGTACCTAAGTCTTATTACGTGAATCCAAATACAATAATAAATGTTTTTAAAACAGTAGCTACTAAGTACTGTCCAATCAATCTGCCTAGCCTTTTCCCAACATGTTCGGTTCGGCTTCCAGTCTAACCATATTTTATATGGAACGATGCCTGTCTGATCTCAACCCAGTTACTGGGTAAGACAATACCTCTAGTTAAGACTGGTTGTCAGAATTTTGAGCCTATCCGTAACAACTGTCAAAGATCCACGAATGACAGCCGGGACCAACGACTTAACGTGATGTTCGAGGCACGGAGGGGTCGCGATATGTTCTGGATACGCTTGACGCGGTCGGTTCATAGATGGGTGACCACCCATCTATGAACCGACCGCGTCAAGCGTAGCTTAACCTTTGATCGACCACCGCACGCTGTTATTACTTATTTAGCCACGAGCCCCTTAGTACCTACTATCCATCACTAAAAATGTGCCGTAGTACTCATTCAGTTGAGAGTAATGGAATGCCAAGACAGTTCTTTTCCTATTTGGAAAAGGATTTTGCTATCATAACTAATTCAAACGATTTTTGAGAAAACATAAAAAAAATATTTACATGACTTCATTGCATCACTAAGACAGGTTGCCTTTCTTAGGAGGAGAAGACGAGGTCCAGAACGACGACAGTAGCCCAGATACAGTGCGTGAGAGACCATCAGAATCTGTGCGAGCCTCCGCTGACCACTCCCCAGAGAGAGAAATCGACCTCAAGAAATCTTCAAGTTAGTTACATTTATTAGCTAGGTTATCAGTAGAAATATTCTTGCTAATACAGCTTGTACCTAAGTGTAAAGAAAAAGTGTGTTGTCGATATTTATTTTAAATTATAATAAATTATGCAATGATCGTGGCCACCTGCTGGGCCCAAACAGTATAACAAAGAGGTAACACGTGTACCTCAGGTACCATGCACTTGTTGGTAACCTACCATGAAACACAACCATTTTATTATTTATAACTTGTTGGTAACCTACCATGAAACACAACCATTTTATTATTTATAACTTGTTGGTAACCTACCATGAAACACACCAATTTTATTATTTATAACTTGTTGGTAACCTACCATGAAACACAACAATTTTATTATTTATAACTTGTTGGTAACCTACCATGAAACACACCAATTTTATTATTTATAACTTGTTGGTAACCTACCATGAAACACAACAATTTTATTATTTATAACTTGTTGGTAACCTACCATGAAACACACCAATTTTATTATTTATAACTTGTTGGTAACCTACCATGAAACACAACAATTTTATTATTTATAACTTGTTGGTAACCTACCATGAAACACAACAATTTTATTATTTATAACTTGTTGGTAACCTACCATGAAACACACCAATTTTATTATTTATAACTTGTTGGTAACCTACCATGAAACACACCAATTTTATTATTTATAACTTGTTGGTAACCTACCATGAAACACACCAATTTTATTATTTATAACTTGTTGGTAACCTACCATGAAACACAACAATTTTATTATTTATAACTTGTTGGTAACCTACCATGAAACACAACAATTTTATTATTTATAACTTGTTGGTAACCTACCATGAAACACAACCATTTTATTATTTATAACTTTTGCTCGCGGCTTATCGTGGTTGTCGGAAAATATCTCACGGGAATATAGTTTATATATCTACTATCTGTGTGCCAAATTTTATCGAAATCCGTTCAGCTGTTTTTACGGAAATCCGGAACATACATCCCAGACGAACAGACAAACGGACAAAAGTTATATTGTCGGTATCAGACCTCGTAGCAATGACTTTTTTTTTCTAAAATTTTCAATGAACAGTTTTGACTTCGTTACTATTTTATTATAATTATGTACCTATAGATACGAGTATAATTGCTTGTTTTAATTTAACTGTCGAATATAACAATGATTGTATAAAAACAATAAGTTGCTTGCTTGAAACGTAAAACGGACGAATTACCATTGTGTGGCTGAGGTCACTACACCAATCAGAAGAGACCTGATCGTCTTCAAAATTGCTAAACCGATTTTCATGATACATAAGTGCTTAAAACCCATTCTGATTAAACCATATTATATATAATAAACAAAACTAAATTGAAATCGGACCACCCGTTTGGGAGCTACGATGCAACAGACAGACACACAAACTCAGAACGACAGAGGCGTCAAACTTATAACCTCTAGTTATGCGGGGGGTTTTAAAATAAATTAAGTTATTCATGCCAAATTCTGCATTATTGATTATTTCTTGTCATTACAAACATAATCCCCCTTATTACAAAACAAGGTTTATCTTCATACCCAGGTTTAAAACATGGAGCCATTATGTAATTTCGAACTTTATTCCGACTATGGTCCTAAACACAAAACTGACAACTTAGTACCGAACTAAGTTTTCAGTTTTGTATAAAGACCGGTATTTCAATCACTGTTACGTTCTTATTACAAAAACTGGCTGCATGGTTTAAGCCATGTCGAAATATAAATCTTGTTTTGTAATAAGGCGGAAAGGGTCTACCACCCACGCCTGGCCCGTTGAACTGAGCCTGATTTTAAGGGCAAGGCTGGTATATTATGGTCAAGTTAAGAAATATTGCAAACTGACTAAACTTTTCCAATTTTTCTTTCCTGAAAATGTTCGTATCAGACTATTACGAACATTTTCAGGTAAGAAAAATTGAAAAAAAAAATCTGGATTTTTTTTTTTCGTAATAATCTGAAGTAGGATTTAAATCCTAATTCAGACCGATCGGACCGATTTTTTCTTTTAAAATGTTCGTAATAGAACATTTTAAAACAAAAAATTGGTCCAGTCTCAAGTGATGCGCTTACCAACGAATAGCATTTCATTTATATTTATATACAGACCTAGATATCTAATTGGTGTTAAAATAACTTAAATTTCAGGTAAATCATCTGAGAACGTAGCGAGTGTGATCGAGAGCAGTATCTACTGCGCCAGGGTGAAAGAACTAAGAGCGAAGATTAACGAAGAGCTTCTAAATTTGATGTTAGTGCAATTATGTACTTTATTTGTTTAGTTACAAATAAACATATTAAATTGATTAACAGGCATTGGAGGTCTTTGCGGAAGGGTTCATCCGAGGATGTCAACCTCCATAAAAATTGATAGCTGGGAAGTCCCATGTGAAGTTTTGTTCCACCATTAACTTGAAAAAACGTATAGGTAGTCACCGCAATACTAAAATCCAAGAAACAAACTGAACTATTTTCAACCAGATTCATATTATCATTTTCTTTCTTATCTATTTCTTGCATCCTATGCAAGAAAGAGATAAAGCTATTCGAGACAAACAGCACCATCCCTTTTAAGGCAACGGAGCAGTTATAATTTGAACACTTTGTAATGCCACCAGCACCCAAATTGTATAACACACTATCGATCATAATCAGAATTATTTCGAAAGATATTGTTAATCCATTGCTTGATACGTTCGAAAAATGTGTCTACTCAACAACGTAAATAACGCAATGAATGTTGTTGGACCGTCAAAATGAAAGCCATTGCTACTGTCTATTACCTACGTAATTACCCCGCTGAATGTTTTTCAAAATTCAAGTCAATGAAAGACGTACCCAGTCAATGATAGCTTTATACGAGTAGTCGGTACATAGGTACACATGTGCTATGCAATTAAACAATACTATTAGCTTCTTCTTCCTCGTGTGGTAACATTAATCGATATTTAACAGGACGTCTCTAGACCGTCGCGACATACTATTGGCGTCTGAGGCGGAAGACATCACACGGATGGTCAAAAGGTCAGCAGAGTTCTGCAACAGGTTCAACAGGATCTACATGTACCAGCTGCAGAGACAAGTAAGGATAATGAAATGTATGGCTATTCTCGCCAAAAGTTGCTGACTAAAGTATTAAATTAATTAATTTTCAATATCTAAGTCACTTGAATTCATAATCTCAGGTATTTGACATAACATCGCCACTTGGACAACTTTAGCAATAAGTTGATGCTAAGTGGATTTCTAAGTGACCATTTGTGATTGAAAAAAAATTTTTTTTTGGTTTCATTGGGGTTTTGACTTCTCCATGTATGACAATATTTGATTTGAAATTATAGTTACGCGGACTTGAGTAACAACAAAATGAGCCTACTTTGAATGAAATCTTTAAAGCAAGTTGGATCATAAAAATCCGCCTCTCTCAAGGTTACGACTAAAGGATGAATATGGCCAAGACGAAGATTATGGCAAACATCTTCAACAATTCAAAACCTTATTTTAAAGTCGGAATTGAAATGTCTGTGATGGTTGTATTTTTTTTTTGGCAAAGCGCATCAACAAACCGATACATCGAGAAGAATACAGCTTGGGTGGGCCGTATTTAAAAAACTGGACGTCATTCTGAGATCAGCTAAAAATACTCAATCTCTGAAGTCCGGCCTCTATAACCAGTGTGTTCTGCCCACCATGACGTATGGTTCTGACGTGGATGCTCACGCAGGAGGCTGAGAGTTGAGCAGTGAGCCAAGGGGCATTTCATGCTTGGCATCAGGCTAATAGACCGAGTTCCAATTGTCGAGATCTGAAGATGCATGAAGGTCTTAGGATATCTTAAAACGTATTATGCAACTCAAATGGAGTTGGGCAGGACACCTGGCAAGTCGTAGTGATGACAGGTGGAGTAAGGCTGTGACAGAGTGGCATCCAAGGACAAAAATACGAGATATCAGTCGTCCGGCGGCGAGATGGGCGGACGACATTGTTGCCATGGCGGGCAAAACCTAGATGAGGCTGGCATAGGAGCGTGGAGATTGGCACAAGAAGAGAGAGGCCTATGCCCAGCAGTCATGGCTGAAGAGGGCTGTGGATAATGATGATCATTAAAATCATATATCTTTATTCTTATTATTTGGTATATAATAAGGAGTTCTGGCTGGGTGAATTATAAGATCCTCCATGGATTTTTATTATACTCACCCAAAGGAACGCACTGTTTTCCCCTGATAATTCCAGCATGTGCAATCATGCTGACTGGCTTACCTAATCATTAGAAGAGAAAAATAAAAAATGGAAAAATCAAAAACCCGACTGCAACTCAAAAAGTTCAACAGACTCGCTTTTCAAGTAGTCTGATGCAGTTGGTGGCATCAAATCCGAGATTGAACTAGAATAACCGCCATTAACTGCATCAGGCTGCTTGACAAGATTAATATTTTTTAAATTTTGTTAATCTATTCAGCCGTTAAGATGCTTCGAGGGTATACTTAAACAATCACACATACCTACAAAGATACGTGTAGATACGCGTGAAAAGCTAATCCTGTCTTTACTGTCGCGCAGTTAGGCATAAGTTGGCATCCGCTACTCCAGCAAGAAAATCTCTTCAAGAATGAATTGAGTTCAACGAATATATATTTATTGCGTAATCTGCTGTAAATGTGCGTAATTATACGTTGAACTCAACTAATTCTAGAAGAGATTTTCTTGTTGGAGTAACGGACACTCTTTGTTGACCATTATGTTGTAGATCCACGATATAAAACGCAACAGCAGCCAATCTCTGCCGTTCGCGAAGCACACGCAGTTCCAGTCGCAGATGACGAGGATCGTGACGCTGCATCAGAACTTACTGCAGTCTTTTGTGGTTTGTGTCACTTTCCCATACTTCCTACCAAAAGCTTTTAATTTGTAAAACGCACTGCGCAAACGAAACAAAATTAAAGCCGATATCAGACGCTTCTCTTGACTGAATGATTCACACGAGTGAAGGTTCATTTTTATTTTATTCCACGTTGACACGACGCCAAGAAAATTACATAGGAATTAACGTTCAACCCCCTTTCATTTCAGTTTTCGATCATTCCAATAGTTAATTCATTTTTCACTTGGATTCATTTTGTGGTCAGACGTTTCACTTCGAGTAAAAGATCCCGAATGAAAGGCCAACATGAACAACGTGGCGTAGAGTCGTAGGGGACTATGCTTGGGCCATTACAAACGCATAGTTACAGTCATAAACAATTTTTATCGGACCTCTCGCGCGCAGTTACGACCCGTAAGGAGCAGTGCTAGTGTTGTGCGTAACTAAGTTATTGACATAATGTTATAAGTCTCTAACTTTGCGTTTGTAATGGATGGCCCTAGTATTGGGCTCTCATTGGATGTTCCTATGAAGCAAACGTTTCGTAAACTGAACCTTTAAGTTTTAGCAGGGTAATGCTTCTAACTTACATTTTTATCTTACTTTTTAATAACTACTTTGACATTTAATTTTATCTAAAAAATATGCTTGTTGAATTGTAATGATACCTAATCTTTAATGAATAATGATGATTTGATAAGTACCTACATAATTTCTATAATTTAATTTTGATGAATATTAGCACGGTTTGTGCACTATCTCTTTCTACCAATTTGTACGCCACGATATGCGGCTGAACATGTTAGAACTGTTCTGTATCTTTTATTATCTTGCATGCAATGTATCATGTATGTTTAAACAAATAAAATTTTACTTACTTACTTAATTCTTGGTTAACAGTAATTAGGTATTTGCTCTCTATTACTATACTGCACTCATTAAGGCGTAGGTTTCACTTTATCCAACAAGTAACGTTTGAATAACATTATTAAATTATAATTGATGAAAAACAACTTTAGGGTATTAATTAGAATTTTGGGCACTCGGTTTGTAATTGACAAGACATTTTCATCAGATACCTACTTTTGGAACAGACTATAAGGAAGAAAGAAAGAACGAAAATACGTTTATTTGCAGTAAACATGACGCAGAGCTAGAACACAAATACTAAAAAGAAATAATAAATAACTGAACTCCTGGTAAATAATTAATGCAATTATTATCCATCCTTAATATTATAAATACGAAAGCGAGTTTGTTTCATTGTTACGCTGTCACGCTAAAATGGCTGAACGGATTTGGATGAAATTTGGCACATAGGTAGACCATGACCTGGAGAAGGACATAGGATTCTTTTTATCCCGATATTCCCACTGGATCGAGACTTGTGCGGGTGAAACCGCGGGCGCAGCTACACTGAAAGAAATAATTAGCTGAACTAATTAAGTTACTTCAAAAATAACTCATCTTTAGTTATAAGGAAATAAACTTTGCTTTAATTTAATAAAGCTGATTTTTTATAGCAAAACAGGGTTATGTAACTGATAACACCTAGTTCGCAGGTCACAGTTCTTGTGTAAGCAGTAACCAAAATTTTATTACAGTTGAGGAGGGTGGACGGTGTAAATAATACTTCCGTATCACCTTTAACTGTATATTCATTAACGTTAGTACAGTACAAGTTCACGACGCACGTTCGTCCCCGTTAGTTTGCCAACTGGTGTTGCCAGTTGTGTGTACTAGTGATGTGGTGTGTGTGAAATCGATATCGCCACACCACCACGGTGTAAAATAACCTCTTAATATAAAATTTAAAAAAATATAAAAAATTTAATTATATATTAATAATTAAAAGGTAATAATATTAACAATGTACATTAATTACGAAAAGAATGGAAAGAAGGGGGAAAAGGATACATTAGACGTCGATGGGCGTGTTGAAGCGGACATGGCGTCCTGAACGAGATTCGTAGTTCTTTTTGGGAGCTGGATGATTGCTGTCAGACTTAGATGCAATGGTGGGAGATGTAGGTGATGTCCCTTGAGGCGTTTTGCAAGATGGCGATTGAGGAGTAGTAGAGCCAGTACCTCCTGAATGTGGTGTCTGTTCAATAAATGTTGGCTTCACTCGGTCACGACGCACGTTCGTCCCCGTTAGGTTGCCAACTGGTGTTGCCAGTTGTGTGTACTAGTGATGTGGTAAATCGATATCGCCACACAGTTATGCAAACATTTTCAACTTTCAGTGTAGTTGACTTATATTATAGGACGGGTTCTCATAGGTGTTAGGTACAGGCAGATAAGACCATTGGTCAAGAGAGGAATTCAAATTTTCTACTCGCTTCCTGGGTGGAACGTCAACGTAAAACTACTGTTATGATGCTCAGGTGTTCCACAAGTCGTTCCCGCAGACGCGCTGCGTGCGCGGCCTGGGCGCGCTGCTGGGCGCCGCGCGCGCCGCCACGCACTTGTGCCGCGACGTGCCGCCGCCCAAGGACTTCGCCGCTTGCCTCGACCTATACAAGGACGTGAGTAAACACTTCGATTTGTTAACCATTTTCTATTTTGTTAAGTTCCTAGTACTTATGGCCTGCACTGTCCTCCCAAACCTATTAACAGTGTAATTTGAAAACAATGTACCTAAAAGTCAATTATTTTTAAAAGAGTAGCCGAGTTCCTTTCCGGCTCTTCTCCATAGGAATCTACCAATTGGGGCCATGCACCTAGCTTCTGATGTTAAAATATTTTTAATTTGAATTTGACTTCGAAACCGAAATCTGTTGCCTCTTTAACAAAGCGTCCGGACGATTTTCATACGCCGAAAGTAATAAAAAGTACCTAATAAACAACCACTAAATAATCTACTCATTGTTTCATTGGAAAAATTATTAAAAACTCAACAAAATCAAACCTCGTTTATTTCAAATTATGCTGAGAGGTAGCACTTTTTGAATGTCAAAATTATATAAGACAGCCCCCAAAACGTCTTCACCACTTCCTATCGTTTTAGCTGGGAAGAAAAAGTACCTAGCGCAAAACATTCTCCAATTTAATATCCAATTTTACATTTCCATTCATTTCTAGAGTAAAGGTTGTCAAAAACCAGTCCGTGGATTGTCATCTCTATCTTTGAGGTCACGTCATCACGACACAGTTTATTGTTTCTGCCGTTTTAATTGAAATAACTCTTACTTTCGTTTTTGTCAGGACTTGTTAACAACGTGCGACAAAGTGGAAGAGTTCGCAAATGAGTATGCTATCAGATGCGAAGAGTTTTTGAACAGATTCGAATCTGTGGTAAGTGTTAATTTAATAATAACTATAGACAGTAATTTGGTTCTGTTTACAATTTGAAACACAATCTGCTGCAAGTAATGACGTGTCGCGCTCTGATTCGCGTTCAATATCACATGACTAATGGTATTCATTTTTCTAAAATCATTTACAAAATAAGTCGACGTTTGATATTTTTAGCTCACAACAACTCTACAATACAAAATGTATAGGGTAGGTATTTTTCTTACTGGCAACTAGGTTTATGATTTCAGATCACGATTTTCGATAATATTTGTAATTTCTAGGAGGAAAGAATGAGCATGTTTTTAATTGATAAGAAGTACCTATAAAGTAGTTATAGATGGCGCCTTTGCCGTTGACGTCACATAATCCTACATCGCGCAAGCAACATTCGCAAGGAAATCTCACAAATATTTAAAACTATTTTTGTTTTTCGTAGAACAACGTAAGTTCAAAAAAAACAAAGAAAGAAACGAAAGTAAAAAAGAGACCCTGGAATAATAGAAATCCCATTAAAAGTGGTAAGTGACTCGTCTTGATCTATACTAATATTATAAAGAGGTAAATTTGTTTGTTTGTAAGTTTGTATGTAGGGAGTAATCTCTGGAACTTCTAGTTTGTAAGTTTGTATGTAGAGAGTAATCTCTGGAACTTCTAGTTGGATTTGAACAATTCTTTTTACATTTGATAGCCCAATTCTTGAGAAAAATTATAAGTCATTTAACATCACGCTACGCCTCTTAGGAGCCGAGCAAAAAAAGTCAGAAATAACGCTAAGAGAAAACGAAGTAATAGCTCGGGCGGGCGATGCAACGCGACGCAGTGGGTCGGGGGAGCGAGAAATTTGACGCGGACGAAACCTGGGCAGAAGCTAGTACCTAATACTTTAGCTTACTTTTCCTAGTACAAACATACTCATGTAAAGGTAGACGGAAATTACAGAACGGTACCTGCCACGAGCCATACTTACTCCTTGCATACCTCTTCCTCCTTCTTTTCCTCTTTACGTAGGTACTCTTTTTGCTTCGTCCATATTCATACATTTACGAGTACTCATATACGCGTGCTGGTTGCGAGTTATATTTCTTTGTTAATACTTCTACTAATAATTCTAGATGCCAAAGTATGTTTTTTACTGACAACATGAATGTATAGTGACGCAAGACATGCCTGTTAATATTGCAATGACACATATTTTTGAAGCCGATGCAGAATCCTTTATTTTGGCGTCGCTTGTCTCACCAGATAGTTTTGAAGTCACATATTAGTGTTGCCACTTGTAAATACCTATCACAAAAGATCACATATATTTGTAGCGGCATCAACATCGCCACATGCGAACTACGCGTCACACTGACGTCACGCAAATCCTGCATCGCGCAAGCAGAGTTTACCGCGCAACTAGCATATATACAATGTCCCGACTTCAGCCGTCGGACAGTTGCCCACCAGACACAACACCCGTCTGGTCGGACGATCCTCCCTTTTCTATGGTGGATGAGTGAACTTTACACCCTGGTCCTCGTACCACCAAACTAGCATGTTATTTGGTGCATCCCCGAAACTTATGATTAAATTCCACAGCTGGGCAAAGGTCTCCCCCAAATTTTATATAATTGATATATATCATGATATTATATCCACTGATATTCAATGTGACAGTAAGATATTTTCAACCATAGTGAAGGGCCGCGCGGGCCGTGAAAGGAGGTTTTTTAGGAGTTTTAGACAAAAGTTGTAAATCAATTACAAGGTCGACAATACCATGTGTTTATTATAGGTACCGAGTCACAACTGTCCATGTATTCCATGGACACCGTGCGACTGAACCTCAACGCGAAGTCGAATACTAGCTCTAAAGATAACCAAATGGGGTAAGTTCAGAATATAAGTATCCTAAATACCATTACAGCTTGTCCTTATCGAAGCAACATGTCGTTCTCGTCATAGGTACTTCTTTATTCGTCGTCGTCACGGTAGTCACCTGCTTTCTAAGCTATACCATCTTACACACAGTCCAGTAATAATAGTTAGGTTTATTTACAGAATGAAAGAAGATGTTCAAGATTAGCCCTGTTACAGATCAATATCATAGTATTAATTAGCTGATCTATTAGATCATCAATATTTATTTATTTATTTAACCATTTATGTACACACATATATAAACATACAAGAAGAAAGTAACAGAAAAATACGTACAAAGGTGATGCTTATTTCTAAAGAAATCTCTTCCAGCATACCTGCGATAGGAAAGTCGATAAAGAGATGTAGACACCGTGTGTAAGAGTAGAAGAGAAAATAGAATACATATAATCAAAAACAATTTACTTAATAAAATTAAACAAATAATATACTAATATACATACATACATACACACAAACATACATACTTCTAAAATAAATATCACTAGAATATTAATTATAATTCTATTAAAATAATAAAAACATACGCAACTATGACGAAGTGGAAAGATAGTGTTCTTTATTGTTGATTTTTGTGGACAAAAACATGATAATTTTAGGTCTTTAGATTTGCAATGCAAACCGCGGTGCTAAAATAGTCTTAGCCCTCCATAAACCCTATATATGAAATGTTCATCATTCCCCCACTCCCGTACAGAAGTTCATCAAAGATGCGCATTGGTACTGGTACCAATATTAACCTGAAGAGAGGACCGGCAGACAAAAACGCCGACCCACCCAAGAGCACGAGAAGGTTCGTTTTATTTTCGTTACTTAATGCACTTAAACTTGCAAGTTCAATGCTACTTAGATCCAAGCGTGTCACTTTTTTTCCAAACGGAGTAAATTTTAACCAACACCAACTTTCTGTGACCTGTAACCTGTGCCGATAACCGACAATTGTCAACTTTGGCATGTTTTTTTTATGTTCTAAGCAACACCTAGTTAGGTTAAGACCTGTAAGTACATGCAATGCTTGGTCTGCCACCTCTACATCTCATCGTGCGGGAGGAGATGGGCCTGGCCGGGCCGCCTTTAGGCTTTATGTATCAGGAACCCTGAGCAAAGACTCTAGTCAAGCACACACGCATAAAGGAAGATGCAATCAAACGGCAACCAAAGATGGCATCACCCTGTGACAAAGCCCCAAAACTACTCTACTTTCAGAAAGCACTACAACATGATACTCACCGAAGAACGGTGTGACTACGAACGGTGTCACTCAGGCCCGAAAGAGATGAGAGTATACACCGACGGATTAAAGACCGACTTCGGAACCGGAGTCGGAGTTTTCTCTCAGGGTTTTAACATAGATATTTTCAAGCCGCTGGGAATATTCAACACCGTCTACCAGGCGGAATGTGTAGGCATTATACAAGCAGTCTATGCCATAGAATCCAGGAGAGTTACGGACACCCATATACGTATACTCCCTGACAGCGCCTCAGTTCTGCAATATTTAGGGAAAAAATATATTACCTCGAGACTCAAATCAAATCAAAAGTCATTTATTCAAACTAGGCTGAGAATAAGCACTTTTCGACCGTCAAAAATTACATAAGACAGAACCCCAAAAACGCCCACCCTTCACCACTTCCTAGTGCTTTTGCTGGGAACAAGAAGTGGGGCAACAAACTCCACAGCAGCACAGCTGTCTGTTCAGTTAGAAAACTTGATTCTATACAATAGAATAATAATTTGCATTACGCAACACAAAAAATTAAATTAAATTATTTGCCATAATTATGTTAGATAGTACACGCCATTATACCAACAAAAATCGTAGAAAACTATACTCTAGGAAAAATAAAAAATTTAAACTAAAAAAACGTAACAGAACTTACCTAAATAAAAGCTTCCAGGCATAATGGGCGTGCCCGCTTACATAAAGCTATAGCTGTAACTCGGAAGTCACAAATGATAAACTAGCACCATCGAAGTAAAATAAATAAACAGTTATTTATTAATATCAGTAACAAAACCATGGTCAGCAAGACAACCAGTCACCACAAGCAGCACCCGTTCACGAGCATAACGCAAAAATCCGCCATCACCCCGTCGCCATATTTGATGGAAGAAGGCAACCCGACTACAGACGCTACCACAAGCAGTGATATCTAAGGAAGCATGACGAACTTGCTGCCGGTTGCTCAGGCTAGAATAATATGATCAATTGTCGAGGTCGCTAGCTAACCACTTATTGCAATACAACTACAAAAATCGTGTCATGGTGCACGCAATCAAAGGCTTTGGAGAGAGCATAGAAAACGAACGACCTTTGTAAAGCAATATTGCTCATTATAAAGGAGGCTGTTTAAATGAAACATTAAAAGTGTGGTTTCGTCAGGTCTCGTCGTCCACTGATGCGTGACCCGCATGCGGGAAAGCCGCGCGCGCCTAAGCCTACGTGTGAGACTGATATACAAACCATGGTGGAAGCTGTTGAAACGGTAAATATAGCTCCTTTCTTAAACTTTAATCATTGGCTTTAAACGAACTCGTACTTACAACATTTTTCCCATCAACTCCCAGTAACTTGAAACTTTACTAAGGTTGGAACTGATCTTCTTGATCTTGATGTTTATGAACTGCAAGCTTCATTCAACCTTTGGGTCGTAAAGCAATTACGAGGTCGACTATATCTTGTTATTTTCTATTATATTCTTCTTCTTTTATGGCAATACTCAAATCTTATCTGACCGATACCTACGGAGCGACCTGTGCAGTTTTTAACCGAGTTAAAAAACGAGGAGATTATCAATTCGGATGTTTATATATTTTTTTTTATGTATGTTTGGGCATAACTCCGTAATATATAGACGTATTTCCAAAATTATTTTTTTCTTCGAAAGGATATGTTCTGTCTGGTAAGTCTGATATGTTAAGTCCCATTGTCACCAAGTCAGATTCCGATGAGGGGGATGGATCCCATGGAAATCGAGGGAATTCCTCAAATTTTATGGGCACATATATAGCGATTTGGGTATGTTGTATAGTCATTTGCACTCGGAAAGCACCATTTGGTGAAGTGGAATTGATGATGAAGATCACAGATGGCCACCGGAACTACTTAATAATAATTATTTCACGGTTGCGATTCGATTGAGCACTTTAATATGGTTGCTGAGCAATTTATACTCATCACAATGCAAGGTGAAGTCACCATCAGTTTCAGTTCTCCAGGACAACTCCTCAACAACTTAACGCCCCTGCATCGGGAAAAGCAATATTTTGTAAAACGTGATGAGCATTTGACATTAGTCTATTAAAACTAGTTTTCATGGAAATAGTTGGCACTTTAATTTTCAATATTTCTGCAACCAGAAGGGTCCCAGGTATTTATTTATTTCCTTTGGAAGACCAACTGTTACCAAAAAAAACCAGCTGTTCCCTACATTTTAACAAATTATTCGAACATAAATGTAGGGAACAGCTGGTTTTTTTTTTCGCGATTTCAGTTTTGGTCCCATAGTAAAAGTTGTTCATAATGATGAGTACAATGACCCCTGAAGAGGTTATAAACGACTTAAAAATAACCCTGTATACATATTGATACATTATACATACAACAATATAATATAGGTGATAAAACTAGGCTACTCTGTCTAACATAACCTAAGCAGCATCAAGCATCAGATGAAAAAGTTAAGGCTCAAGCACTTTCTGGCCACGGACACACTTGTTGTAAAAGGATCGATGTCATGCTGTTCACACGCCCTATTAAAGTTTCTGCTTGCGAGAAGGAATGAGTTCTGTCTGTAGTTAGTTGGAGCAAATGGAGCAAAATATAAAAAAAAAAAAACATTTAAAAATATAAAAAATAGTAGCCCACCGGTATCGGGAACAAGGTCCAAGCTACCGGCGGTCAGGGCTCCAGAGAGAAGAACCTCCTTACAATGCGAGCCGTGTCCAGAAGTACCGCTCTCTGAATCAGGCCCTTAATCCAGCTGCCCAACGAGAGCCTCCTTAGGTGTCGGGCGAGGCTCTTGGCTATTAAGTCATTGGCTGATACAACTATCGGCACAATGATTGCTGAATCCACATCCCACATGTCGACAACCTCGCGAGCCAAGTCAAGATACTTGATTTGTTTATGTTTCTCGGCTTTCACGAGGTTCCCGTCATGAGGGACCGTTATGTCAATAATCATTGTAATCATCATCATATTAATATTATTATTAAAGGGATTTAGTAACAAATTACAGTCGGAGATCTCACGACGATTAGTTAGGGGCAATAAATGGTTCTTTTTACAGAGGTTAAGGTAATTTTTTAAGTGATACGGCACTCTTTGATGGTAGCATAAGTACTTAATAAATCTCTTTTGGATGTTCTCTATGCGAACATTGTACATCAGCGAAACACAACAGTTTGGATGAGGTCAGACAAGAGTCGATGTCGTTGATGTAGATTATAAAAAGTAATGGACCGAGCAATGGGACCACTTGGGACAGGTACCCAACTGGATCGGCCCGGGGGAGCTCGTACAGGGAGGCAGCGTTGCTGGCGACGGCTGCGGTCTCACAGGTGGTGAGCCGCATACGTCGCCTAGGGCTGGAGGTTGCCCTCAACAAGTCGGAGGCCTTAATCTTTCATGGCTCCCGGCGGGCGCCGCCGCCGGGATCACACATCGTGGTCGGGGGGGCTCAAATCGCTGTCGAGTCCACCATGAAGTAACTAGGATTGGTGCTCGACAGCCGGTGGGATTTTGGCCCCCACTTCCGGCGGCTGGCGCCCAAGTTGTTGGGCGCGGCTGGGGCGTTGTCAACGCTGCTTCCCAATCTGGGCGGCCCGAGCGCCGCCGCTTTACCCGCCCGATCTGGGCGGCCGACCTGACGGCGGGAAGCATCGCAGTCCTGCGAAAACCGCAGAGAGCGATGGCCGTCAGAGTCATCAGGGGATATCGCACGATCTCCTACGAGGGGCTTGTGTACTGGCCGGATCCCCGCCCTGGGACCTCGAGGCGAAAGTACTCGCGTCACTGTATCGGTGGCGCGAGGAAGCGAGGGCGCGGGGCGAGTGGCTGATGCAGCGACATGTGGAGTTGCGTCGGTCACAGCTTCGCGCAGCCCTGGTGGCGGAATGGCGGGACAGGCTTTCACGCCATACCGCCGGCCTCGCCACCATCGAGGCGGTCCGGCCGGTACTCGAGCCCTGGCTCGGGAGGAGGCACGGCTCCCTGTCGTTTCGGGTTACGCAGGTGCTCTCGGGGCATGGTTGCTTCGGGAAGTACCTGTGTCGCATAAGGAGCCGGACGCCCGGTGCCACCACTGCGTCGACTGCCGGGAGGACACGGCACATACGCTGGAAGAGTGTGCCGCTTGGGAGGAGCCACACCGTGCCCTCATCTCAGAAGTAGGCAGTGACCTGTCGCGGCCGGCCGTGGTCGAGTCGATGGCCGGCAGCGAGGAGTCCTGGGACGCGGTATCCTTCTGCGAAACTGTGTGGGAAGGGAACACCGGGGTGGTTTTTAGTCAGTAAGAGTCTGACAGACCCCTCCGCCCACCCCAGGGCGGAGGACAGCCATATCACGTCGGTGATAAATTCATTGAGAATTATCAGGTTCGTGACGGTTGACCCACCTTTCAAAAACCCATGTTGAGAGGAACTAAATTATTTTTTGAGAGCAGCGTATACCTGATTATAGATTATCCTTTCGAAAATCATGGCTATAATGCAGTTTGGATATCGGTCGATAATTGCCTAAGTCAGTTTTAGCTCCTTTTTAGGGTTCTGTACCCAAAGGGTAAAACGGGAACCCTATTACTAAGGCTCCGCCGTCTGTCTGTCTGTCCGTCTGTCAACAGGCTGTATCTCATGATCCGTGATAGCTAGATAGTTGAAATTTTCACAGATGATGTATTTCTGTTGCCGCTATAACAACAAATACTAAAAACCAGAATAACACAAATATTAAAGGGGGCTCCCATACAACAAACGTGATTTTTTTGCTCGTTTTTGCTCGATATTGATAACGGTATCAATAATATAATATAATAATCATATTGATTTTTATTGATATAATATATGAATAAAAATCAATAATTAAATTAAAATAAAACAAATATTTCAGAGCCGGGGGGCTCTGAAATATTTGTTTTATTTTAATTTAATTGGCTTTGTCCTGAGGAGGTATGTTCTTTTGATTGTGCTCTAAAGGCAACGGTTGAGTCGAATTTGAGTTTGAATGATGAGCAGTGGAGGCAGGCGGCTCTTACTATCCGGTACGGGGGTCTGGGGGTGCGGTGCGTGCATGATGTGGGCCTGCCGGCTTTCCTGGCGTCGACACATGGGGTGGCTGACCTCGTCACTGTAATTCTAAATTCCAATGGTGACGGGGCAAACATACCATTTATGTTGGATGCGCGCTTGGGACGACGTCACGTCTAAGCAGATCCGGGAACAGATGTTGGTGGATTCCTCGGGGGCTGATTTGGCCAGACTCAGGGCTCTATTGCAGCCGGAATCGGGGGCATGGTTGCACGCGCTTCCTTCACCTCACTTGGGCACGTTGCAGGATGACGACTCTTTGCGTGTGGCGGTGGCCTTCCGCCTGGGCTGCAAGGTGTGTGAACCCCACAGATGCACCTGCGGTTCCATGGTGGAGGCCGATGGCCATCGCGCTTTGAGTTGTCGTCGTTGCTCTGGGAGATTCCCGCGTCACCATGCGCTCAACGATATTGTGCGGAGGGCATTTGTGTCGGCAGATGTCCCCTGCATGCTGGAGCCTCCGGGTCTGTGCAGGACTGACGACAAGAGGCCAGACGGGCTGACCCTGGTGCCTTGGGGGAACGGCTAATGCCTAATATGGGACGCAACTTGCGTCAGCACTGTTGCCGCCAGCCACCTTGGTCGCACCGTCGGCAGCAGCGGAAGACGCCGCAGAGAGGAAGAGACTGAAATATGCACCGTTGGTGGAACGGTAACATTTTGTGCCCATTGCCGTAGAGACCATGGGTAATTGGGGCACAGAGGCCAGGAAGCTCATTAGGGAGATAGGGCATAAGCTCCGTTTAAAAACTGGTAACTCCCGCGCCGGCTCGTTCTTGGTGCAAAGGTTAGCCATTGCCATCCAACGTGGCAATGCAGCAAGCGTAATGGGCACCTTTGCGCCGGGAACAGTTAGGAGCGGGTTATTTGATTAAGTTTTTTAACGTGTTGTCTTATCTATGTGTGATTTAATTATTGATTTTTAAAGTGAATATATAACTAAATATTCTGTAAATCTTTCAAGTTCCCATACAACAAACGCCTTTGCGCCGGGAACAGTTAGGAGCGGGTTATTTGATTAAGTTTTTTAACGTGTTGTCTTATGTATGTGTGATTTAATTATTGATTTTTAAAGTGAATATATAACTAAATATTCTGTAAATCTTTCAAGTTCCCATATAACAAACGTGATTTTATTGCCGTTTTTATAGATAATGGTACGGAACCCTTCGTGCGCGAGTCCGACTCGCACTTGGCCGGTTTTTTATGTACAGGTGATAAACTCCGATTTCCGAAGCTCAAGAACAATACAAATATCAAGGGATTTTCTGAATAGAATCGAGATAGGATGGGCAATCGTAGGTGGACATCGTACAAGATATTTAGATGAGATATTATCCGGACCCGCTGCTTTAGTTGTATCTAACTTGTGAAGTAAGTTAGTAACTTCTTCAACGTTGACTATGATGCCACAAATATCAGATAAAAAGTTAGAAGATTCAATATGATAAAAGGTAGAAGAAGATTGTATTATGACTATTGCTAATTTACTAATCTAATAATATTTTTAGCTTCGTTTGAATGACTTTTGTTTCATAAGTATATATTTGTATGCCCCAAAGGCCGAACATGATGGATCTTTTTGTTTATGAACAACCTGCATATCTTGTATGTATACTCATGTTTCCACAAATAAATGTCTTGTCTTGTCTTGTCTTGTCTTGCTAGTATCGAGGAAAGTAGATTGAAAGTATGCGTAAAATGCCTCCCATATTTATTCGCCAGTACGCAAAGCTTCGCTATTATAATTTAAAAGCACTTTAAATTATTTAGGATTTAATTTAAGTTATGACGTTTTTTCAAAAAGGTCGATAAATATTTAGGGTTGTCTTTAATAGATTTTTCTGTCAAATTGAAATAGTTATCGTAACATTGAGATTTTAATACTTTTAACCCTTTCGCGTAGAAGCTTATATCATATAGCATGGACCAGTACCAAACAAATCATCGCAGTGACGGGGAGTACAAGTGACTTTCGGCTTTGTCATGCGTCTTTTTATTACACCCGTTATTGTTTGCAGTGCGCATCAAGCCACATGAGCTATGAGGACAGTCCACGAGCCGCCGCGCGGGTCAGCAAGCAGTCCACGCCGCGCCGCCAGCACCCCGCACAACCGCAGCCCACGCCGCATGCGCGGCACTCGCCGCACGCACCGCCTGCGCCGCGCAACACGACGCACGTGCAGGGCTCGCTGCGGCCGCAAAACACAGAAAACCACCTCACTCTGAGGTAAATAAACCACCCAAGTCTATAAGTATAATAAAATAGTAACCAAGTTAAAACTGTTCATTAAATATTTTTGAATAAAAGTCATTTCTATGATGTGTGGCCGAAAGACGAATATTAATATAGTTTTTAGAACTTTTGTCCGTTTGTCTGTTTGTCTGAATGTATGTTCCGGATTGGCGCAATAAATGAGAAATAAATTTCATCTCCTTTTACTAGTAACACGTATATTTTTGGAAATTTTAACTTACCACAGATTGAATGGCTCGTACATGACACATCAGCACTTATGCCGCGCATTCGCAGTTACGGTACCTCAATGGAAATCTTGCTACTTAACTTCTTATCAACTATAAATTGTAAGCAATGTAACTGTATAAAAAACCACCATGGGCCGCAATCTATATCTCTTGATTTCTAGTGATGTATGTGTGTGTGTGCCGGCCGGCACCCATTCCCAATAAACTTACAGATACTTTTATCCACCTTTATTGACTGTTATCTCTTTTGAATCAATGCATAGGCCTATGGCATGGTGCTCCGCGCCTAGATATCTTTTTGTAGAATCCGATTACTCTGACATTAATAAAGACATCAATTTAGTCGACTAGACCTCCGTCCCAGACAATATCTCACTGGATACTGCTACCCAAAGTTTTTAAGAAATTATTAATATAATTATATATGCATTTAATAGGAATCGGCATGCGTAAAGATTTAAAATGTTTTTGTTTGTTTGTAAAAAGTCAAAAAGGTAATACAGGCATATACGGCACTATGCTGTATAATAATGAGGTAGCTCTCTCTCTCGCACCTGTGAATGTAAGTAAATTATACTCAAAGATTTTTAGGTCCGTGTATGAGCCGACAGATAAGAATTTTAGCAACGCTAATAAATATTCTGCATCTTCATTAAACAACGAAGTAAGTATATCCAATTTGTCTTTATCTAAGGACACTATAGCTAAATCACTTAAATGCCTAGACAAAAGCTCCGGACCTAATTGTGTTCCTCCATTCTCTTTAAAACACACAGCTGAGTCAGTGAGTGTGGCTTTATTTTATCTATTTAACTGTAGTCTGAGAAAGAGTATTGTGCCACAATAGTGGAAAACTGCCAATATTACGCCTGTATACAAATTGACGTTACCAACTATCGTCCAATATCATTTTTGTCTACCATGTCAAAAGTCTTAGAGCGATTAGTTCATAATGCAATCTACCCCATCTTACATAATAATATTATCCCTGAACAGCATGGTTTTGTTCAAAGTCGCTCCATAGTTAATAACCTGGTTTTTTATTCTTTTTGTTTGAAAATATGGACAATTCACTGCAAGTTAACGCAATCTATACGGATTTCTGCAAGGCTTTTGACAAGGTGAACCATACCATGCTTTTAGAAAAAATCTAATTTAACGACCTACATGGGAGCTTGCTTCGTTGGTTTTACGTCTTATGTAATAAATAGGACTCAGAAGTTTGTGGTCAATGGATTATCTTCAGATGTGATCAGCGTGACATAAGGTATTCCGCAGGGGTCGATACTGGGTCCACTACTTTTTATCCTATTCATAAATGACAAAACCACATGTTTTAAAAATTGTGGTTTCCTCCTATATGCTGCCGATCTTAAAGTATTTCGTAAAATAAGATCCGTTGAAAACTGTTAAATTGCAACAGGACCTTTATCGATTTCTGCCTATTGTCTGACCTATTAATAAACTACATCTAAGTTTATCCAAATGTAAGTACATAACTTTTATCAAAAAAAAAAACCGTTAAATTTATATTTTCTCTCTGTAACACTCCTCTGGATAAAGGTTCCCTAATTAAAGATTTAGGTGTACTCTTTGACTCAAACTTACACTTTGATGCACACGTTGATCACATCACAGCTAAGGGTTGTGTCAACTCTTTAAGTAAGGAGACTGTAACATGATCAATCGTTCCTATACAAGATTTGTCGCAATAAATTAGATTGTTATAACCTAATTAACCAAGTATACCTTAGCATGCCTAGTCATTCCCAACGTATTCGTGATACTTAAACTCATAGTCTATTCGCGCCGAAGCGGTGCAGAGCCAACGCAGGCGAACGAGGTCCTTTACGTCGACTAATAAAAAGTTACAACGATAATTTTGCTGATATTGACATATTTGTATTGCCACTCGCACAGTTTAAAAATAGTATTTATAAAAAATCCTTTTAAATTCCGCATAGTTTTTAGTTTTTATATTCACACTTCTAGTTTGTCGCACAGTATTTCACAAGACACCATAGTTAATCTATAGACAATTAATTGTTTGTTAAATTTGCTTGGACCTTGCTCAAACTATTTTCACTATTGGATAAATTTTAAGATAAGAATGCTGGGGCCCAAGTCTGCTATTTTTATAAATTCAGTCATTCCAACACGATCCCATTGTCATGCCATAGTCATTTTGATAAAAGTTCGTAATCTGGTAACTTCATAATGGTCGATCATTGGTTGGTCAATGTTCTCGTAATAAAATTGTGTTATTATAATGGCATTGTCGTATTGCCATTATTTTAAAACCCATTAGTAGAAATGTCATTAATTTGTCATTATGTACGAGATTACCAATATACGCAATTTCTTTCAATGTAGTGTCAGTGGCCAACCATTGGAAAGTCATAATGACGCCATTATAATAGTAGATTACCAAACTTGTCAAAATGAACAATTATGAAATCAATGATCGACCATTCTGACTGATTATTGTAATAGCAGACTTGAGGCCCTGGGGGTCAAGTCTGCTGTTTTTATAAATTCAGTCATTCCAACACCATCCCATTGTCATTTTGCTAAAAGTTCGTAATCTGGTAAATTCATAATGGTCGATCATTGATCGGTCAATGTTCTCGTAATATAATTGTGTTATTATAATGGCATTGTCGTATTGCCATTATTATAAAACCCATTAGTAGAAATGTCATTCATTTGTCATTATGTACGACATTACCAATATATACGATTTCTTTCAATGTAGTGTCAGTGGCCGATCATTGGAAAGTCATAATGACGCCATTATAATAGTAGATTACCAAACTTGTCAAAATCAACAATTATGAAATCAATGATCGACCATTCTGACACTATTGTAACAGCAGACTTGAGGCCCTGGTTGCGTGATTACTGAAGTGTCTTATAAAATATCTGTACCTAAATATTACGCATTTTTGCGCAATTGTTTGTTATCCTGAAGAAATAAAATAAAATGAAAAATAAAATAACGGCTGAACGGATTTGGATAAAATTGGCACACAGATAGTTGGATTAACACATAGGGTACTTAATCCCGCGGGCGACATCCACGCCGGTGAAGCCGCGGGCAAAAGATAATACATAATATTGTAAAACAATTTATGAAATGAAATGAAATGGAAAGAAAAGAGTAAATGGAGTTTCTTGCCCTTTCTTCTCTGTACGAAACTACCTTCTGGGAGGGGCAACTACCTAGACTCACTCTATTTTCTTGTAAATGATGACCGTTCAAAAGTGTCTTATATTGGCCTACTTGAAATTAACTATTTGTCTTGGACGTTGACCCCTTAAGTAGCACATTCACAGTGATTTGGGTTGATCAGTTGGAATGTCCTGCCAAAAAAGTTAGGTAAGTGTCGAATCACGAAGTAACACTTTGGAGTAACGCAAAGCCTTAGGAAGATCCGCCGTAAATCGTATAAACAATCGGCTGATATCAAAATAAGTTGATGGTAACTCCATGTAATGACATGGAGTTACCATCAATAATCGTCATTTTGCGTTTTAATTAAAAAATAACTAATAAAATCAACATTACGTCAGAGTTTCCAAATTGTATTATAATGTATTTAATTTCTGGAAAACATTATATAGCATGCGACCAGGGGGCCAAGTCTGCTATTTTCAATGATTGATCATTATGACGACCATACCAAGGCAACGCCATGACCATTGTGCCAATAGTTTGTAACCTTCTAAATTCATAATGGCGTGACATTAATAATAATAAAATAATAAAAATCTTTATTATTATTATTTATTCATTATTTATACAAAAACCGTCAACAATGCTTAAAAACTAGGTCGAATAAATTACACTGAATAAAGGTCATACAGATAGAGTAAACCCTCACTCCCAAACTAGGAGAACCTGTGACTTAGGAGTCAGTGTTCTGCTGTCACTATAATACCGAAAACCTTTTACTAAAAAGTGTGTTTTATAGGTATACAAAATCATGACAAAAAACACAGGTTAGAAAGTACAATTAAATTATTTAAAAAGATTAAACTAGGAGTAGGAATTTATTTAAACGGAGTTGTAGTGTGTGTGTCCGTGTGTAATTGTGTGTGTGGACGTGGAGGTGTGTATGCGAGAGTGAGCGTGTGTATGAGGGAGTGAAAGTGTGCGTGAGGGTGTATATATTCGCATATAAATATATGTGTTGTGATATGGTATTGGGGTATTTATGTATCTTGCTGAAATTGTTGAGATTTCGATTGATAAACATGGGTAGAAGAAGTTTGTACGGCTAGTGCCGGAGGTGGAGTAGTTCTTCCGTTCGAACGTAGTCCTGATCCTGAAGCCACCTTTGTACCTTAACCTTGACTTCATGGTGATTTAGCCCAGTTAATTGAATGATTTTAGCAATGTTTCTGTAAAAGAAAGAGCTCACAACGTACGGCACGGCACGTATGGTGAATGCGGTCTTGTGGCTTATAGTTGGGAATATCATTTTAGCTTTTCGCTTAGTGTTATCTGGTGGTGGAATTTGTTTATGCTTCCTAAGTGCGGCTCGGAGGACAAAGACCTGTCTCACCGTAAGTAACTTACAGTTCGCATACAATTCAATAGTGGTCCATAGGGAAGTCAAAATAATAGGAGCTTGTCAGTACGAGATTACCAAATACAGACAATTTTTCCAATGGAGTATCAGTGGCGCGTCATCGGAAAATCATAAAGACACCTTTCAATTAGGAGATTAGCAAAACTGTCAAATTCTACAATTACGGTGCCAATGATCGACCATTCGGACACAACTGCGTTGGCAGACTTGGCCCCCTAATGTATAAACGTAGGCGAAGCAAAAGGAGTATGTGAGGAGCGTAGCAGGTGGCGCTCTATAGTTTCTGCCTACCCCCATGAGAAGAAGGCGTGAGTTTTGTGTATGTATGTATTCTAAAGCATAATATTTTAAGTTATTGTACATTTGAATACCACGATAATATCATTTCAATTTTGCTGAGTACGGAGTTACATTGTATTTCTGCTACATTTTCGATGAATATCCTGATCATTGTATTTTCATTTTACTATATGTACGGAGTTACATTGTTTTGCCGCTACACTTTCGATGACGTGCGCACGGCGGCGCACAGCGATCTTATATCAGTATAATGTGATATGGTTATTTTTATTTTCCTAAAAAAGTACCAATATACTGTCAAATTGATCTCAATATTGTTTCCTACTTAAAGTTTAATAGTGTAGTCATTAGCTAATAAAACATTTTCTTCAAAATGTTGGCACATTTTATTTCACATGCTCCTTAAGAGTCACACACTGATACTACACTGTTACTGTGACTGGGTGATACTACATACTACACTCTTTATCTCGCTCACACCTACTGCTGGTGGTCACGCGACCAAGCGAGACAGGGTGGCAGGGAGAAGACTCCAAGGCACCGATAGTTTAGTTTATTTATTTTTACGGTGAAAATAATGGTAGATAATATATAAAAAAAACATAAGACCTGCTTTATAGTTAGTTCAGTTAATACGCAAAGTTTCATTATCTAATTTGAAGTTGTTTTTGAATACCAGCGGTTTATTGTTCGGTTTGGAGGTAACTTTGGATTTTAATTCTATAGAGAAATATTTATGGAATCGTGTTTTCGTCAAACATAGTACTTAATAATTATTAATCCTCAACTTTACCATATATTTATTTCAAAATTAAAGCTGCAGTATTTTCGACATAACGGAGGATCATGCTAAGCCAAGTCCAGTCAAGACTGTCAGTTATTTTTGAGAAGAAACCTTCTCCTGTAAAGTTTGAATTTTGGTGCTTGCAGTTATATGTTTCTCAGGCACAGATTTAAGGTGAAGTTATAACATTTAAAACTCATTTTAGATTAAAAAAAAGTTCAAAAAAGCTAGTAACCAGTACCCTGAGGGTGAGTTTCTTGCCGTATCACGAAATACGCGACGATCAAGTTAATCGAGCAGACTAATGAGCTATGGTATTTTAAAACGGTGCGAGTGTGAGTTGAAGTTTGTCGTACGATCATCAGCTCGTATCGTCACTTGTCCGATAGTATGCCGAACGTTTTATTATATTTTAATGTTGCCTGCACTGAACTTAGAATCGTTTCGGCGAGATAATACGACTAAAATACAGATTTATCGCAACCATGTTAACAAGCAGTATGCGTGCCCTACGTAATTTAGACGTATAATATTGTTTATGGATGAGGTATTCCTATTTCGTTTTAACGTGCAGTGAGTAAAGGAGATGTGGAATAAGTTGTATGTGGCGTCAAATACAAGTTATTGTAAATAAAGACTACCATTACTATGTTTATAATAACATAACATCACGCCTTGTTTCCCCGAAGGGTTGGGCAGAGGTGTACCTGTATACCGGTAGTACACACACATTTTGCCAGATATGTATAATACAGTATATAGGTACTCTATGTTTTATTTACCAAATAACAATTATATATTTTGATATGTGTTTTATTAAAGTAATGGTTTAAATGTGCTATGTATGGAATAAGAAGTAAATAAATATAGTTCGTGTGTAGACATAGGTAGAGTTAAATAAAGGTTCAGAAAAAAAAATCGGTTGTCTGTAAAGTCGGTTTACTGACGATAGTTGAACGAGACAACGTCATAAGCTAAGGCTTATGACGTTGTCTTGTTCAACGCCGCAACGCCGTAACGCCGCATGAGTCATGTTTTTTCGTGCGTGCAGCCGGCTCCATCGAATTATAAGACGTTGTCACGTCAAAATGGATAAAAATGAAGAAATTACTGATGTAATCAGCAGGCTATTAGATCACGCAATACTCTTCCTCGGAATAGATAATCTCTCTTAATTAATCAATTAAGAAGTTACCTCGGAGAATTCTAGTTCTTGACAAAGAAATAGAAAGGCTTCCTATGACAAACGATATCCATTTCTAAATTCAGTATCGTTGAGATCGTCCACTAGATTAAAATAGGCACGAAAATCGGCTTTTTATTTCCGCAGATGATTCCGTTCACCTTGAGCAGTCATCATCATTTTCCATGCGCAAAAATTACGTGCTGTCATTATTAAACACAATTTACCACAAAATTACATGTAAATAATACAAACGTAACTAATTTAAATAACAATTCACCTGCCACATACCAAGTGAGTGAGTTTACTACAAAGTTTACGTTTACAAACACTTGAAAATCGCTTGGAAACGTCATATTTTATCTTACACTCGCATTAACCCGCAAAATTTTCTCCGACACGCTACTACGTAAGTCTAAAAAAATACCGAACTATTCTAGTACCGTTAAAAATCTTATACTCGCTGTTTTGGTTTACAATACTCTCCGCCAGGGGCGCTTTATACATTTTCATACATTTAATAATCGATACAGCGTTTTATATAAGAAAAAACTCACACTCAGGGTACAGAAGGTTCCGGTATAGTCCAATACAAACAAATATATGTGAGGGGCAAGCCCTATATGTAATGTTGAATGTTAATCAAATTAATGTTAATGTTTCAAGAAAGTATAAACTGAAATGATAAACTGCACTAAATAAATGTAATAGAAAATAATATAAAATGTTAATGTTGTGCGAGCTCGATGTAAACCCGAAGACTGACGTACTTGCGTCCGTGATGATACTACGTTTTCTTATTTAACAATATTTGCAATATTTTGTAACTAGTCCAAAGTAAAATGTGCGGTTGCTGACTGTACAATATGACAACGACGGGGAATATAAGTAACCCTCGGTTTATTTTTACACCCGTTATAATTATTAATCAAAATGTTTTCCCTCATAGAAAGAACCAGCCTACATCGCGGCCCACGAAACCCTCGGACGAACCTTCGTCCTCGAAGCCGAGGCCTGGCCACCCGAGTCCAAAATCAACCGACACCTTAAAAGAATCCCTGAGCTTTACCAGAAACGAGGACACTGAAGAACAGCAGGTGATGTCCTGCTTACTGTTTTCTAAACTACTTATATCATCACACATTACACTAATATTATAAAGGCGAAAGTTTGTGAGTGTGTGTGTATGTTTGTTACTTCTTCACGCTCTAACGGCTGGACCAATTTTGATAAAATTTTGTATGGAGGTAGCTGACACCCTGGATTAAGACATACTTTTTATCCCGATATTCCCACGGCATCGAGACTTACGCGGGTGAAACCGCGGGGGCAGCTAGTAATATTATAAAGAGAACAGATTTGATTTTTTGTATATTTGTTACGCTTTTTTGCGCTGATTCGGATGAAATTTAGCACAGCATGAGAATAAGAAACATGGTTTAAAAAGATGGTAAAATAAAATAAGAGCATACATGTTTTTGCTTAACAGTGATAACCGTTCAAATTTTCACAAGCATTTAAGGTATTAAGGTTATTACATATTTAAGGTCTTGAGATTACTTTGTATCTTATTATATATACGTACACACAGACATACAAGTTTTATTATATTTAGCTAGTCACGGAAGGACGTATCCAGTACGAGTCTGTAGGGGTCTCGTCGGTTACGAGGATACAAAACAGCTGCATTACTAAATAATTTCCTATATGCTTCCTCACAAACACACGTTTCGTATATGTAAAGAGACGGTAGCGGCAACAAGCCAACCTTTTTCAATATCGGCCTACAGGATTCGTCAGGTCAAAGCCCGTATATTAAAAAAAAAAAAAAATACTCTCGGTGCTCTAATACTTTTTTTTGCGCAACAAATGCTCTTATTTTGATCTGTGCTATTACCCCACATTACCAAGCCATAGCGGAGCACCGATTCAACGTACGTATGGTAGGACGTTATTGCCGTTTTAACGTTTGTTATATTTCTATTTTTTTTAATTGCATGTACGAACTTATTTATTCGTTTGGAGATGGTATCAATATGTGCTTTCCAGTTTATGTCTTGATTTTACATGTTACATCTAGAAATTTAGTTTGGGTTACTTCATCATTCTTCATCAATTTTTTTTTTTTTTTAACATAAGGTATCAGATTTTTTAAATTGTATATAAACAGATTTTTTAAGATTTATTCATAAATTATTTATTTTTAGATATTCAAGTAGTCTTGCAATAGTTTTATTAATATCAGTCTCATGATCGTTAAACGTGTTATGTTTCTTATCAGCTGTTACAATAATAGAAATATCATATAATACACATTTATAGTTGGCTATATTAATTATAGAGTTTATGTACAAAAGGAATAAAATTGATCCCAACACACTTCCTTGTGGGACGCCTATTTTTTTGTACTTGAGTGCGGAGAGGTATCATGTCGACCATGTCGTTATTTCTATCCACTTTTGTAATGGTAACCAGCTGTCGTCTATTATTTAGGTATGTCAATATTCACTGAAGCACTATGCGACTAATTCCAATTACCTCCAGTTTCTGTAGTAACTGGTCATGAGACACTAGGTCAAAGGCTTTAGATAAATCGAAGAACAAACCTGTAGTAAGGCGGTTTTGATTAATATTCGTCAGTATATTTTATATAAGAGTGAAGATAGCTGTTCTACTTCCAAAAAAACAAATCCAAAACACTGTGGATTAGTTTTTTTGGAAGCCGAACTGGCCTTTCTTAATTATGTTAAATTTATTAGTACTTAAATAATCTATTTTAGGTGTGATTTTTCTATCTATTTCTATATATTTTAGGTGTGACAAGCCTCAATTATCTTACCAAGATAATTTCTGGATATTAGAAGTGAATGTGACCTCTGAATTAGTTATGGTGTGTCTTCTCAGAGTTTTAAAATAATATTATTTCATTTGACGTAGGTATAGAAATATTTTTATAACCAATTTACGGAAATAAAATATCATATCTTAGCAATAGTTGATCTCAAGAGGACACAACTTGACACCTGACAGTTGATGTTTAATTTGTCAAATGCGTCAAATGTCATGTAATGTTTCTTTGTGCAGGTGATGCCAGTGCTCACTATCAAGTGCGCCATGAAGAAAGACTTGATGGCGGAGGAGGACAAGCAAAAGTCAATTAGAGTGGAGCTGGCGCCCGAGAACACTTCGTCGTCCACTAGACGAGAGGACCCTAATGAGCAGAAAAAGGTTGGATTTGTTTGGGATGCCCTATTTTATTGATTATATCCTTCAGAACGATCAGGTGTGTAGTACTCGCAACCGGCGAGCGTGTATGACCAGCTGTATGAGCGTAAACAAAGCAAAAGGAGTATGTAAGGATCGTCGCAGTTGGCATTCTGTAGCTTCTGTCTACCCCTATAAGAAAAAAGCGTGAGTTTATGAAAGTGTGTATGTGTTTTGTAGGTAATTTTTTTCTTCACACTGCAAAATTATTTTCGCTACCTTAGTCCTAGGGTCGGTGCACATCTGACGAGGCGCAGCACAGCGCAACTATAACTGCCAAAAAAAAGTCAGCATTCAACATCCTTAAATAAAGATAAAATAAATCAACCATGTTTCAGATTACCTAAAGTACATACCTACATCTTTTATGGGGTACTGTGTTAAATGTTACAACAAAATACTCAAAACTCAAAGCATTTACTTCAATTAAACCATTTACAGGGACTTTTGAATTATCAAAGAGTCGGTCAGTTAGAAAGTGGAAGCTTTTTGTCCATTCCAAAAAGTAGATCTTTAAGGAGAAGAACAGGCAAGAAACTCCAAGGATACTCTTTTAAATCAAGATATTACAAAATCTTGGGAAGGTACTTTAATTCTTGTCGCTTCTATATGTGAGAACAATGTAAAAAACAAAAAACAATTCAAAACATAAGATTAAAAGATACCTTGTGATATATTGCAATTAAATGAAAGAAAATTTTAAACACATATTAAAAGTACACTTTGTAAACAAGCATATTACAAGTTAGAGTATTAATAACCAAGATAAGAATGCTTAGAAACATGCTGATCCAGCTCCATAGGACAATCTAGAGTCTAGACAAAATCAAACTGGTTGCTATTTTAATTGTATAATTTATTTATTTTTATGACATTCTATGATACTGTTTACCTTAACTCACACACTGACCTGTTTTTTTTTTAGGGTAACGTATGTTTTTACAATATTTGTAAATATGGGAGCATTAATTGATGTATTAATTTTTAATTCTTTTTGCATATTGTGTAATAAAGTTACTATACAATTTTATTTTAGGTGCATCGTATTCACATATAATTAATACCTATACAAAATATTGTAAAACATTTTAAAAGAGTAACGGTGGAGTTTCTTGCCTATTCTTCTCCATACGAAACTACCTTTTGGAAGGGGCGACTAGAATCAATTCTATTTTTTTGTAAATATGGACGTTTAAAAGTGCCCTAAACGTGCTTATTTGAAATAAATAATTTGACTTTGATGACTTTAAAATAAAATCTAAAACAAATAACCTGTACCCTAATTGCGTAACGAAGTTTGAATCGGGATCGGAATGATTTTGAAGTAATATTGCTAATCCATTGCTTGATATGTTAGAAAACATTGTCTGCTCAACAATGTAAGTAACGCAATGAATGTTGTTGAACTGTCAAATTGAAACCGATTCCTACTGATAGTGTGTTACGCAATTAGCCCTCCGTCCTGTCCACCAGAAACGGGCGCTTCTGTCCGCTCTGATACGCTATAGGGTTATTGGAAGTTAATATTTATTTTTATTATTTATTTAACCATTTATGTACACACATATATAAACATACAATAAGAAAGGAACAGAAAAATAGGTACAAAGGTACGTACGGTCTTTATTTTAACTGTCGATATGGTCGATATTTGTTTGGTTTTGAACAACTGTCAACAAGTCTGTGCCGGCCGTTAGTGTACTTATAATTTTGAGACTCGAGGTGGCTTTGCACAAGTCCGAGGCCAGGTGTTTTTATGGTCCTCGGAACGCGCCACTGTCGGGTTCCCAGATAACGGCGGGAGGGGTTCACATCGGCGTCGAGTCGACGATGAAGTACCTGGGACTCGTCCTCGACAGCCGGTGGAACTTCGTGGAGCATTTGGCTGCTTTGAAGCGGCTCCTGCCCAAGCTAGGGGGTCCAAACGCCTCCTGCCGGAGGCTCTACGCGGGGATCGTGCGGTCCATGGCCCTTTACGGGGCACCGGTGTGGGCGCGTTCTTTAAGGCTGCGACCAGCCCAGCGGTTGAACGCGTCCCAAAGGGTCATGGCCATCAGGCTGGTACGGGGTTACCGCACGGTCTCCCGTGAGGCAGCGAGCCTCCTTGCCGGACTGCCGCCATGGGATCTGGAGGCAAAAGTCCTCGCGCACATCTGGGAGTGGCGCGAGGAGGCGAAACGCCGGGGTGAAACTCCGCTGCCGCGAGAAATCACGGCACAGCGGACAGAGCTCCGGCGGGATCTCATGGCGACATGGAGAGTGCGATTGTCGCAACCCAGCGCTGGGCACGCCACAATTGTGGCGATAAGTCCCCTCTTTGAGGAGTGGCTAGAGAGGTGCCACGGCGTCCTCACCTTCCGCCTGATGCAGGTCCTCACCGGACACGGTTGTTTCGGGAGGTTCCTGTTCAGGATAAAGAGGGAGGAAACGCCCGGGTGTCACCACTGTGTGGATCGCCCGGAGGACACGGTGGAGCATACGGTGGAGGTCTGCCCAGCTTGGGCGGAGCACCGCCGTGTCCTCACGGAGGCGATCGGCGGCGGCGATCTCTCGCGTCCGGCCCTGGTTCAGGCCATGGTTCGGAGCGAGAGTGCATGGGAGGCCGTCACCTCCTTCTGCGAAGCAGTAATGCTCGCGAAGGAGGAGGCAGAGCGCGTGAGGGAGAGGCAGGGTTCGCGCCTTCACACCCCTAGTCGCCGCAGGAGACGCCCTGGGCGTCGGGAGTCGCAAGCCGATTTCCGGCCACCGTAGGCGCGGGCTTGCGGACGGTGAGCGATGGGTAGCTCGCCATCCGATAAGGACCAGGCCCGGGTCGACGGCGCGTCGTGTTCCACGCGCGCCTCAAAGAGACGTCAGCACCAATTGACGGGGTCCATTAGGGCCAATGCCTGCCAGGGTTGCGAGTTTGTCCGACAGGGATATCGTGGCCCTGGCACACAGGCAAATGAAGGAACACGGGTGGGTTTTAGTCAGTAAAAGTCTGACACGCTCTCCCGCTCCGAAAGTGTAGGTACTTATAATTGCGACAATTTAGGAAACCCGATTTGACGTTTCGCATTATATAATATATGTACATAGTGTACATACGCAATAACTTTCTATGCTCGAACCTTTAGGTAAGAAAAAAAAACAAATTCATAATGCTAATTATTTACTACGTTATCCATACACTATTATAAGTATCATTCGTAAGCAGTTTCACTTTATATTGGAAAAATGCACTCACTTGTTGTGTATTCATGTCATTGTGTTCGCTGCCGTAGTATTGTGACCGTTATTTATAAGTCGTTTATTGATGAATTCACAATGCAAATAACTAATACTTTTCTGTAGGCCAGCTCTACAGACAGGGAATGCAGTCAAAACTACGGCTCGCCTAGAAATTCTACTATGAACCCCATTTTATCACCTACTAAACACCTAAATCGCGAGCATGTGAAAAAAAGAAATCAGGTAACCTATGATCTTCTATTACCTATGATCTTATATATTCTATAATTTCGTTTCAACCCAATCGGGAGTGCCGTAAAAAAAAGAAGACTGGGTACTACACACTATCTAGGAAATATAAAAAAAAAAACAATTGATTTGCAAGTACCTAATAAGATGTAATTGACAAATCAATGCAATGATAGGTAGGTATTATTAATAGTAAAAATGTTTTTACTTTATCATTGGATCAATGCATAAAAATGTAAAACATCGTGTGAAGAGATTTATTTTGGAAAAGTAACGATTACGGGGAAAGCTGAAAGTAAATAAAATATCAATATCGTCAAAAACAAAATTAAATAATTTATTGGAAACAAAATAACCATTTCAAAAAAGCGTACAAAATAAAATCTAGCTCATTTTAACTTTTTTTTAAAATTATAGACATATATATAATTGAATAAATACAATCGAAAGCCAATAACCATCACAGCGACTTTTTAAAATTTAATTAAAATTATTTACAACAATTTTCAAAGTTTAAATTAATGTTTAATCTTACATTAAAGTAGCTTAGTTTGTGCAATCGTATTTGCGCAGTAAAAATATGTGTTATTCGGCCATTGGATGGGATACCTACATGAACTATATTTTAAGAGCTTTCAGCACCTAATTCTCTTCTAAACCCATATTTTTTCAATCAATAGAAAAATATGGCTTCAAGTTGAAATGGAAAGTAAAATGACTGAATATCCCACCTCGCCACTAGATGGCGTTGCTTGTCACAAAATGGCCGAACCAACATACAAAATAACGTTTATTTGAAAATGCTGTATCAACATTTTACTTCGTAAAGGTTGTTCAGCATAAATACATGACTTTACCATACATTCCTTTAATAAAATACTTTATTCTTAACAAAATGTAATATTTCCTTAAACAATACTGTCATATAACTGCTGTACCTATACTTTTGTAATCTTTGTAACAACGTAAAACCTAAGTAAATTTATTATTATATTTTAGCATTATATTTGCGTTCTCAAAGATCGTAAATTTGTTGACGGATTGGTCGTAAATTAAACGTATTATATTCTTGATGCCAAGACAATACATAATAAAGATATCGGTTAATGTCAAAAGCAATAGACAATCAACACATGCTCAAAAAGAGTTACAAAAAGTTCGTAATCCCAAAAATACTTTTTATAAAAAAATATTATTCCTTCTTTAAACTGTGATGTAAGTTCCCTTCGATCTTTGAGAAGCACCTCTCCTGCTAAGCAATTGTACAGTAATCCTGGCTACTCGATGGGTGTATAAATATGTTTGTGTGTGTAAATGTCATTGTGTGCGTTTAGGCGCATTTTCCGCAAAGTGGTTTGTTGTCCATCACGGAGAAAGTAGCATCTGTTACCGGGTTTCTGCATTTCTGGAATATAAGGAAGGAGGTTATTAGCATTTTAGGTTAGCAACTAATATGTGGTGGGCCAAACTAGCAAACTTTGGCGCTGTAAGGATGCTTTAGGCTCTTGTACTTAGATATTTTAGTTGTCACACCTTTCAACAATCAAGAGATTCGATTTTTGTGTCACGAGGACATAGAGTAACATTGTACCTACTGCGACTACCTGCAATTTTTTAATAATTGTAAAAGGGAACTTAAACAGAGAACAGGGCTGATAATATTATTTCATAAGCTTTTTCCCTTATACAGTGCTCAGTTGTTGAACAAATGGGATATAATTATAGTCTGTTCCAAAAGTGCTTATCTGATGAAAATGTAAGCAAACGCACGGACAATAAATAATTAAATGTAGGTATGCACTTACCATGCATGTAAAACAGTCACGGTGCCACTTGGCGTCTAGCGCGATGATGGCCTTGTCAGTGATGGGGCTGCCGCATCCATTGCAGCGGGCCGCGAACTTGTCAGCGTAGCATGCTGAGCAGTAGGGCCTGCCAGCCTGAAATCAGTTTTTTTTTATTAGTTACGCTCTTAATCATCATGTTCCTGCTCATGTCCCAATGTGTTGGGGTCGAAGCAGAATATTTTCTGCTTGCATAATCTCTATCAGCTGTCATCTCAGTATAGATATATACATCCCGTTTCTAGCTAGAATTATCATCTTTCTTGCAATCATCGGTATGGTTACTAACTTTGCTTGAGAACTTTAACACAAACGTTCTACTTTACTTGTTCTTCGAGAATTGGGAGAGCCTTGATTAAATTATGATAATATTTTGGGTTAACGTTGTTTTGGTTTATTGTGCTGCGTAAACCGTGGAGCAATACAATTCACTTTTAGGCCCGTATTAATAAACGTTACTCAGCCCAAGAGCTTGCACTTGATAACAGTCTTGAGGTCATGATCGTATTAATAAACATAATAATTGATGTACTCAAGTTACGGCTTGGGTTTACATTATCAGTCGAGTGATGGGCTGATTAATAAACGAAAATCGAAACTTAAGTATACAATAGGTGTGTGTACTCGAGATGCTTAAATCTGAGTGTAGACAGTCCGTGACTTGAGGTCGTGATTAGTAGCGCGAAACATGGAGTTTGAAAATATTTTGGGTCAAAATAATTATTACGATGAATTTGAGTAAGTACTATGACGATATTTTTGCCAAAAAACTATATATGGGATGCCTCGAATCCTTTTGAGTTACCAAGTGAACATTTAAAAAAAACCATCAAAGTGCGTATCGGACCACGCACAATGAAGGGTTCCGTAGTTGGGATGAATTTATCCCAAAAACAAACTCAACATTGTAGTTTAAAAATGATCCGGATTTGTTCAAGAGTCACATTAATAAAAATAATCTTTGAGAGGTCTTCCAATTTCCTTCGAAATATTTATAACGTGATACAGCGCTATACATTAAAGTTATAACAAAATACAAGTATTTCAATAAATCTTACGACTTATCAAGAACGAAATGTGATGAATGTCATTCTAAACTTCGGTCAATGTGATGCAATCGCTCATCAAGTACAGCTCCTTGAGGAGCTGATCTTGGTAACTGAGATACAGTGTTCATGTGTTTATTAATTAGTAATGATCTTGAGATGCTGATATCGTAATAATGACGTATCAAATAATTACGCACTTGAGTACGTCGTTGGGGAACGTTTATTAATACGGGCCTTAGTATTGTCCGTATGGAGTTCTACATCAGTCGGTTCTAGTAATACGAAGTCTGGCGAATCTGATCTAGCTTTCATGTCTGTTCAATTTTTATTTTACCCTCATGTTTTTCTTCAATAGCAATCTGATATTCACCTGTTCCATAAATCCTCCTCCACCGAGCTCCTTCCTGCATCCGCCGCAGACGAAGTGGTTAGCGTGCCAGGACACGCCCAGGGCTTGGATCACGCGCTGAAACAGAACAATAGCTCTTTAGTATGGGTGCGAAGTTGACAATAGCTTAGGTAGGCAACACATTCGGGAATTTGTGTAGTGATCCATTGCCTTGATGGTATGGTCAACAATAAAGCCCAGCGCACATACAATCGGGCCGCGCCGCTTTGTGAACCCCTCCTGCATCACTTTCATAATATGAACTATCACACACTACAGGCGGCCCGCACCGCATTTTATTCGTATTGAAATGCGTTGCGCTGCGGTCCGGAGCGGGTTTTTTTTTTTAGATAGGCCATCTCGCAGTTGACCTTGAGAGGTCATGACTACGTAACCGGTCAATTCTGTGGCTGCCTTATACAAACTCAAAGCTAGGGGCGAATTTCGTACATTACTAAGCCAATGTGGCGTACGAACCTAGCCTTAGGAGGACAGCAAGTTGGAACAGGAAGGGTCATGACTGGATATTTTAATTATTATCTGGGGAATTTCAAACTACAGACTCAGCTACGGGGCGGGCTTGCACTTCGCCGAGCAAGGGTTGGAGGGGAATCCGCTGCGGCTGAAATTTGCGCCCTAGTTATACCCAAAACTGTTTTAATTTCTGAGTGCTAAACACAGGACTCTCGATGACTATTGTAACAAAAGAAGCGTCATAATATTGTCTTAGTCAACGTGTAGGCAGACAAATTACTATCCATCTGCATAAAACACCTTAGTTATATGTTGTTATCAGCAAGCATGAAGACGCAGCATTATGCTGATTTTTTTTTTTTTTTTTTTAAAAAAAACGTTGCCCCACACTAGGAATTTCTCCTGTATCGTGGGTGCGTTTACAAACATTTAAACTCACATACACAAACAGCCAGACCCGGAACAACTACTTGTAGGTCATACAAATATTTGTTCCGTGCGGGAATCGAACCCGCGACACGCAGCGCGGCAGTCAATCGCTTAACCACTGCGCCAACCGTGCCGTCAATTAGTAAAGAACAAAGACCCATTATTTTCTCCAATCCACCCGGTATATCATCACAATAAATCCCCTTTCCTGCCCCCTATTACATGTGACGTAAACATAACAAGACTTAGGTACACCTCTGCCTAACGCTTCGGGGAACACACGCGTGATGTTATGTTAAGCGAACTCAATCAGTATACAGACAAATCTAATATATTACTAACTACTTAAATCTTAACACAGCAATGTGTCATAGAAAAACAAATAAATAATTCTTAATTGCTCTGAGATAAAAAAAAACTGAACCGATTATAACACAATGTAGACGTATCATGGCGCGTTGCTTCTCATGATGATGTCACCCCCATGGCGGCCATTACACGATGGGCATGGGCCATTGTTTTGGCCCATGCCTGCCTGCCTTGCCGACCGGTTTGAAAGGAGGTTGGTGTTTTAGACAATTTAGATGTCTGGATAGTTGATGGGTAATTAAGACCTGTTTCACAGCACCCAGATTGGCGGTATCTACTCGTTATTTGAGACTGTATCTTGCCTTTTCTCGAGCATTTTGGTCTGGAATCCAAAGGTCTTTTTGAGTTTTGGATTCAAGAGTTGAATGCTCACTCACAGTTGGACACTTATATATAGTTACTTTTATTTGTTTATTAAACGTTATGCTCTGGAAAAGGATGCCTAGAAGGATTTGTGGGAGGCCTGTGCTCAGTGGGACATACGTGTGGGTTTTTTTTTTTAGTTGAACAATATAAAAGCTTTTTGCAATATAAAAGGTACAAAGGCGGACTTGAATTGGCTATTCTACTGACTATTAAATTAGACTTGGTCATAAACCTAACAATATATATTGTTTTGGCTATAGAAAACCTTTGTCCTTACGTGTATCTTGTAGGTAGAGTATTATTGAATGTAATTAACGTTTTATTATGAAGTAATATTTAATTTTCAATTATCACTAACAATATTTGCAATTAGTAAAAAATTTAAGAGTTTGGCATTGTAAGTGCAAAACATTGACATACGTTACACAAAAGCAATCAGTATTTTTTATGGAAACAATTACGAAGCACAGTGCCCTGCGGAAATGACTGGTCATTCACTAATTATCATGATGTGTCAATAATTTTGTGAGACTGTTTAATTTGGAACTAGTCACTGTCTCTAAAACATTTCAGTTTATTAGGAGAGCAGAATTCTAAGATGTATCTGTCTGAATATGAGGTTCTATTTTTTAAAGACGTTAACGATTGTAGCCAAGACCTCGCACAATTTTTTCATGTCACTAGACTCTGAAATGTAAAATTATCATCCTCCATCAAGTATCATAATTATCAACTTAAAAGAAGGAGGTGCCTACTGAACATGGAACGAGACAGATATCATAAACATAACATAATCTGCCTATAATGTTCCCACTGCTGGGACACAGGCCTCCTCTTTCTGTGAGAGGGAGTGGGCCGTAAACCACCACGCGGGCCCAGTGCGGGTTGGTAGATGTCACATGTCTTTGATTTTTTTAGTTCTAGGACATGCCGGCTTCCTCACGATGATTTTCCTATACCGTTTTGAGAGCAGTGGTGATGAAAATAATATACACAAAGTAAAGCGCCTGCCTGGGTTCGAACCTACGACCTACAACTCGTAAGCCGCGGCCGTTACCACTCGGCCACCACTGCTCAGACAGATATCATATAGAATCTGTCCAAATGTTGGTGGTGACACTTTAATAAATTAGCTACTGCAGCTCATGTCTAGGGGCTCTAGGGGACAGTGGTAGTTCTGGGATTAGGAACTGTAGAACAGAAGGATCCCGCATTACTTTCTCAGACTTTTTCAGAAAATATTGCCTGCATAATATATCGATATTACAGTGAATAACAAATCGCACATGGCCATATGCCTACGCCTATAATTTTCCATACCAGACTACCGTCGTGGGTGGTGTACGATGACAAATATACTTTCGCTACTTGGAGCCTCATACCTTGTAGGGTTCGCGGAAGACCCTGACCGACGTGATTCACCTGGCCTTTATCATAACGCGTCACACTATAACATACTTACATGTATGTATGGTGGTTTTAATGAGAATTACGTGGTAATTATTATTATTTTTGAAACTTTCGATCCCGGTCTGTGGTCACATCAAGGGTCAATCAATCACGGCTGACAGCATGATGATTCAGATCAGAGAATTGAGCAGCTGCACTTTTAAGAAACACGTGGCAAGGGAATTCCTAAATGGACAGTTGGACTTAGTTCTGCCAAAATGAGCCAACCCGCAATCTTTCATTAATTCAGTTATTACGTCAAACTAAATCCAATATAACTATCACCGGCTTGCGTGTATGACCAGATGTATAACGTAAACGAAGCAAAAGGAGTATGTAGGGAGCGTAGCAGGCGGCGTTCTATAGTGCCTACCCCCATGGGAAGTAGGCGTGAGTATATGTATGTAAACCAATATTCCAAATGTGATATCTATAGTAATATTATAAAGAGGTAATATTTGTTTGTATGTGAGTTTGTATAATGGGGGTCAGAGAAATATTATTATATCTATGTTCATCTCTGGAGCTACTAGTCGGATTTGAAAAAATATTTTTTTGTATTTGAAAGCCCAATTCTTGAGGAAGGTTATAGGCAAAATTTAATGCGGACGAAGTCGCGGGCGGAAGCTAGTAATACTATATAACAAAGTCTGCCCAATATATGTATATTGGACAGAATGTAAACAAAATGTATCCTAAGAATAGATTTTAAATTGTAACAGTGTTAACAGTATACAAAATCATGACAATTACTTCGGAAAATAGGAGAAATTTTTATGTGGGTTAGTTCGGTTTGCCAGAACTATGTTGTTTTTTTTTTTTAGGTTATTAATGTTCTCAAGTGTATTCCTCAATATACTAGGGTTGCCATTCGTCGAGATAGACATAGTTGAAAATTATTATGTGCTTGTTATTTTATCGGCATAATATTAATTTTTATAAGCAGCGGAAACACTAGTTTGTAGATTGCCATCGACACGCTGCTGAGCACAAGATGCAAAAATCTAATCATTTCATTATTTGCGGCAGAAATTGTAGGTATTATAATTATGTTCATAATAAGTTTCTGGAAGTCCTCTTGTACAAGGAGCACCACTTAGGATATACACCGAATATAAATAAGTAATGTCCTTCCAAAACGTCACATACTTTGGCAACCTGCCACAGGTATCACAGTCTTAGGACATGCGCCAACCATACTAGTTCCATCCTTCTTAAAGGTCATACTTACAATCCGCCACGGGTTAAGAAACGCAACCCTAAAAGGATATGCACTGCCTATACTGGGTGACATCCTTCACAAAGGTCAGATGTGTACGTAGTATTTGTAATCATGCTGATTTAAGTATGCAAATGAAGTGTGGATTGTAGCACGTGATGCGACTCGGTTCAGTGATGTCACCAGAGAAATTAATAAGTATAGGAATTTGCTGTTTGAACTAGATGAATCCAGATACACTTCTTCCAAAGTCAAAATCCAGAAAGTGGTGAAGGATAGCCGTTTTGAAGGCTGTCTTTTCCCTAATGAATAAAACATTTTTGAATGTTGAATAGAAAAGGGCAATACAACATACAAAAGGGCAATATAAAAAACTAGGGCAAAGATTCCAGTCAAGCCAGAGACATCAATTTCCTTTCTGATCGCGGTGATCACAATATTCCCGGAAGACTTTCATAGTTAACTTAAAAAAAATAAAAAATCATTTAATTCAGATAACTTGATCCATACAATTACAATAATTAAAACACAACACAACACTCAAATAAAAAAAATAAAAAAAACTTTAAAGCAATTTAAAGGTCATCTTCGAATGCTCATAATTTAAAATGATGACAACATATTTCACCAAATCCAACTTAACCTGCAACTAGGCTATCTATTGGACTATAAACCTGCACTATTGTCCCACTTACAATACAATTATCATATTCTGATTCATTCTCGTCAAATTCCATACAAAAGCTTAATAAATCAAACGCAACATGCAATGAAGCTTGTTGATGTGGCGGCATCGAAAGTAATCATTTATGTGTGTTGATTGCGTCACTCGCTGCTCGGTTAAATGATAGCATTCAATTATCTAATTAGCAAAGTGTGCTAGGAATAGTAGTCAGCTTTATAATTCAAATGAGTTAGTTGTAGAGGAATACCATGGAATTTTTTTAAATTTGTTTTTATAACCCTGCTAACTAAGCGCGCAGGTTCGAGTATTAAATCCTCGCTAGAGAAAATAACTCGTGAACAGAATGACAAGACCGATTCAAAATCAACCAGCAAGATTCCAAAGATTTGTAACAGAATAGAATAGAATAGGTATAATACTCTTTAATAAGTACACCATCAAAATTGTAGATATATAAATGTTGACAGTTCTACCACTATGCATAGTTCTGCTGCCAGAAAACCGATTAACGTGAAATTATATGTAGTTTCTCATGGACATGGTCATGTAGAGGGTATGAGGAACATGCCGTGGATAAAAGTGGATGGTTCTAAGAGCAGAGGAAGACCAAAGAAACGATGCATGGATTGTGTGAAAGATAATGTGGCTACTGAGATGACTGCTGCAAGAGATGAATAGTATAAGGAAACAAGTAAGGATGGTGATGATGGACTAGACGCACTATGCCACGCACATGAGACTTTCAACCTGTCTCTGGACGACGATCATAATGTCACGTATTCAATATGTGGACGTGACCTACGTTACGTTCCTGCTATGACTACGTTCTCGAAATCAAGGTCATAAGTCCTAGAAAACTATTCAAGGAACATCTCCACAATAAATATTGAACTGAATAATATATTTAAAATAAATAGTAATGTTGGTGACAATTGCCACTTAGGAGTAAATCAACTTCCCTGTTGATTCATTATGTGGTTTTACAAACATTTACTTACTTGTAAGTACCTATGAATAATCATGAGTTTAATTATAAGGTAGTTCTTGTTACAGATCATACCTACATTATCCGCGTACAAAAAATGAAAGAGTAATCGCAAACGATTTATGTTAAAATAAATTTCTTTTGAAAATCGAGTTGGATGGCGTGCGATAGGAGAAGCATATGTCCAGCAGTGGACTGCTGCAGGCTGATGATGATGATTTTTTTTCTGCGTTCGACAATTCATAAGCAACACAGTAGTCTACCTAAGTCACAAAATGTTAGACTTCAGCATGAAATTACCACGGCATTGATTCTAAGCTTAGGCAAAATTTTCGATCGGAAAAACGTGAAGAAGTTTTTCTTGTGCTCAGTTTATAAGATTTCTGCATTAATTATTGAAGCCGTCATGCAAAAAATAAAGTAACAAAGCTATTAAAAATCAATTACATCTTGCGCAACGAAGATAAACGAAGATGTAAACAATACCTATAGAGAGTGACTCACCGGCGATAAAATAGAACTAATCCGTGGCCTTGGAGTATGGACTAAATTACATATTGATAACAGACAGAAAAATTAAAATAAGTAGTTAGCCTAGTTTCTTAGTAGTGGGTAATATAGTAGCTACCTAATCTATACCTATTAATATTATAAGAAAAGTGAATTTTGTGAGGTTGTCTATAAGTGGAGGGTAATCTCTAGAACCACAGCTCCTATTTGAATACTATCTTGAATACATGTAAGCCTCAATACGTTTTGTTGGGTTACTGCTCAGAACTTGTGCACAACGTGTCGAATACCGTCTCATGTAAATTGCACCCGTGCGAAGCCGGGTCCGAGGAGCAGTGATGGCCCAGTCGGTAACGGCTGCGACTTACGAGTTTGTAGGTCGTAGGTTCGAACCCTGTCAGGCGCTTAATTTGTGTAAATTATTTCATCACTACTGCTCTCAAAACGGTGAAGGAAACCATCGTGAGGAAACCGGCATGTCCTAGAACCAAAAATTTCAAAGACATGTGACATCTACCAACCCGCACTGGGCCCGCGTGGTGGATTAAGGGCCCACTCCCTTTCACAGAGAGGAGGCCCGTATCCCAGCAGTGGGAACGTTATAGGCTGATTATGTGAAGCCAGGTCGCTAGTTTTTAATAAAGGCCTAAGCTTTATTACTCTATCGTATCTTTTGAATATATCACACCTGCCTAGCCTTTCCCCAACTATGTTGGGGTCGGCGTCCAGTCTCAGCGGATGCAACTGAATACCAGTAGGTATTTTACATGGAGCGACTGCCTTTGATTTTTTTTTTTTTTTGTAAATAGTTCATGCACACTAAATTTTTCAAGTATAAAACAATAGTTACCATCAACCTTTTCGCCAAGCATGGTGTGGTTATTAATATTACCTCCCGACCAGAGTGGAAATGAAATGTATTTGCAAGAATTGTAATACATTACAGACGATCGAGTTTTTTTACAGTATCTAAAATAGTTCACTATAACTAGCATGCAAAATTATTGATTATGTATTATAATTAAATAAGTGACGCTAATAAAATTGGTACATCAACCCTCCTGACCCGAGCTCTTGACTTCTACTTAAAATCGATCGAAAAATACAGAAACCAGCTTATGACAAACCAGCAATCGTTTATGGAACCGTCTGATCGATAGTGTTAAAGTCCCACGTTCCTGAAGAATTCATATCACTCGCTCGACTGCACACCCAATAAGGCAAAACGTTCAAACATGAGTAATTCACACCCAAACGATTCTCTGTCTGCTAACATATGTGTTAACATGAATCACTTCCCATCTTTATTACTAGAGCAGTACACAACCATAATGAAATATAATTTACAGGATTAGAGTTTCTCAACTCAAATCTGCGATTCGTCTCGCAAAGAAAGAGTCGCCACGTTTTTCATGGTCGCATTTCGTGTTGTCAAATCATAGTTCCGGAATCACATGTCTCATATTTGACATGATCATACTTGAGAGTTTGTTTCTCAGCTGAGTGTAAACACCAGTTCACTAAATCGCTTGGCATTGTCGACGGCCGAGTAACTCTATTCGTGTGAACGAGACTTCATTGAGTCATTAGCGCCAGTTTTCACATTTTTACAGCTTCTAACTGAATCACTTCATCTATGTCTATATTAGCGGTTGTAGGCTCGTGGGCGAGCCTCCTGACTTACTAACAACTCAAACATGACCGCAATGACGTCACTGCTGCAGTCATCACCCGCTGGGGATTCAGAGGTTTTAACTTATTTTATACGGTCGTTGGCTTTAAGATAAAGCTGTTAGTTTTAGTTCTGTATTTGGATTAATTGATTGGTTGTATTATGTTAGAGGTATATAACTTGTAAAGGCTATGATGTAACGATGTTTCGATTATATTAAAGGTTGTGAATTTGGTTGCTAGGATGGACATTTCAAAATATGTTTTATGTCTACATACCTATGTCAAAGGCGAGCGCTCGCACATAAAAGAGTACAAATGTAATAGGTTTTCTCACAAATACATCGAGGTCAATTCAGGCGATTCAATGAACAGTATGTATGATCAAAAGAACAGTAGAGATCTAAACCTGCTGTCCAGATTTTCGACGAGGAAATTTGTCTGAGCGACCTTGTGTAATCTTTTGCGTCCGTCGATCAAATATTGAAACCCGTAACGGGAATGAATATTTGGCTTATCATGTTTATTTGAATTAAAATTGCATGGTTTATCTAGATTCTAGACCGCACGTCATTGTGACCTTAGGACGCTAGTGACGTCATAAATATGATGTCCTTGTTGCTATGCTCGCTTCGTTTTGGGATACTTAACATTGAAATGATTTTGATCCACAAAAACATGCGCTGCTCTCTGATCCAAACCATAACGACAAAAATTTTCTATTTTAATGCCGCGGTACAAATATTTGCCAATCAGCATGGCAAGGTGCACGGCGATATTGTAAAACATAAAAAAAGTAATTATGAAGTTTCTTGCCCATTCTTCTCCATACGAAGCTACCTTTGGGAAGGGGCCACTAAAATCGATTCTTTAAAAAAATTATAATTGCTTTTAAAAAATTTATATTCAAAAGTACCTTTTAACAACTGAAAAGTGCCTGTAATTGGTTTAATTGAAATAAATGCTTCGAGTTTGAAATAATGTATTTCAAGTTGGCCACTTGAAATACATTATTTCAGACTCGAAGCATTTATTTCAATTAAACCAATTACAGGCACTTTTGAATTGTCAAAGTGTCGGTCAGTTAGTCAGAAAATTGAAGCTAGTTGCCCATTCCAAATCGTAGATCTCTATGGAGAAGAACGGAAAAGAACACTCTTTTAAATCAAGATATTACAAACTCTTGGGTACAAAAAATTCGTCAATACAAAATATAAGCTTAAAAATAAGAAGTCAACTGACGGCGCCCGTTCACGAACATGACGCGTGGGTCAGTACCATCCAGCTCAACCATTTTGTATTTGAATTTGATAGCAGGGACTGACCCTGCATACGCCAAGCGTATATTTAAGTACGAGGGCTGCACTAAAAGTATCGGGAATGGAATATTTCCACTGTTCCTGTCATATTAAAATCTTTTTAATTGAAAACTCCTTGGTTTTAAAAATCGAATAACATTTATTTATTTAAAAAAAGATTCTCGGTCTTGTCACAAGGTTTTGTCAAACTTGTTTAGTCGTTGAGAAAATGGAATTGACTCGAGAAAATTCAAGAGCGATGATTTATTATGACTTTCGAACTGGTTTAACACAAAAACAGTGTGTTGACCGGATGATTTCTGCATTTGGTGATGAAGCCCCATCCAAAACCACAATTTATCGCTGGTTTGCTGAATTTCAACGTGGACGTGTCAAGCTCAGTGATGATCCCCGTCAAGGTCGTCCAAAAACTGCAGTCACCTAAGAAAACGTTGATGCTGTGCGTAAGCTGATTGAGGAAGATCGACATGTGACATACCGCGAAATTCAGGCAACTTTAGACATTGGCATGAGTCAAATACAAATAATCTTGCATGAACAATTAGGTGTAAAAAAGTTGTTTTCCCGATGGATACCGCATTCGCTCTGTGAAGAGCAAAAAGCGGCTCGCGTTACTTGGTGCGTCAGAACTCTCGAAAGATTCCACGCAGGATCCTCAAATGCTGCATACAACATTGTATCAGGTGACGAATCCTGGATATACGCGTACGAACCCGAAACAAAAAACCAGTCACGAGTTTGGGTGTTTGAAAATGAGTTAAAGCCAACAAAAATTGTTCGTTCACGGAGTGTTGCAAAAAAAATGATGGCCACGTTTGTCTCCAAAACCGGCCATGTTACGACTATTCCTCTTGAGGGACAAAGAACGGTTAATGCAGAATGGTATGCTAGCATTTGTTTGCCACAGGTCGTTTCTGAACTCCGTAAAGAGAACTGAAACCGCCGCATCATCCTCCATCACGACAATGCGAGTTCTCACACCGCGCACAGAACAAAAGAGTTTTTAGAGCAAGAAAACATAGAATTATTAGACCATCCGCCGTACAGCCCCGACCTAAGCCCTAATGATTTCTATACTTTCCCTAAAATAAAGAATAAATTACGTGGACAGAGATTTTCATCACCTGAAGAAGCTGTGGACGCCTTTAAAACGGCCATTTTGGAGACCCCAACTTCCGAATGGAATGGTTGCTTCAATGATTGGTTCCATCGTATGGAAAAATGTGTCAAATTTCGCGGAGAATACTTCGAAAAGCAATAAATACATTTTTAAATAGTAATGTTGTGTCACTTCCTTGATTCCCGAAATTTTCAGTGCCGCCCTCGTATAGCCACTCCTGGAGGATCATAATGCAGCTTTCTAGTATGCATCGTGTCGTCACGACAGAAGAAAGTTCTAACACTAGCTTAAAGAGAGAGTAAACTCACGTCAGTAATAGGCTCCCCGCATCCATGGCATCTGGGACTATGGTGGGCAGCGAAGCAGGGCACGCAGTGGACACCACCGTCGTGCTGGTGGAACTTAGCGCCATCTATCGGCTTGCGGCATGTGTTGCATGTGAAGTGCTCAGGGTGCCACTTCTTGTTTAGGGCAGTTACTATCTGTGGTAGATGAAAAATAAAAATAAAGATTAGAGGGAGAGCAAGGAAACGATGAATGGATTGTGTAAAAGATGATGTGATAGGAAGAGAGTAATTACTAAGATGACTGTAGATACAAATGTATGGTAGTTGAATTCTGTTATTCGGAAACTTTGCGTAATTCACAGATTTCCGTACATTGCTGGGCATTCAACGTCGTCCTGCTGGTGGCGAAACATACAAAATTTTTAGCTTTTGCGGAGCCAAGGATCGACTGCACAATCCATTAAATTTCTAAACCGTTGCCCATATAGCATTCCGTAGTAGCAATAGTATTTTATAGTCAGGAGACTGAAAAAAGCTACGATTTTTATTTGAATAATTAAATGCTGCGGTCTCATGATTTAAGGCTGTCAGGTTAGCCACAGCTTTCTTGTTGTGCACAATTTCCCGAAATTCCCATAAAACTGGGTTTATATTGCTCGCTCTATTGGTTTTCTATTTCAGCTTTCTTTGAGTACTAAAGGTTATCATTTGAACCGAAAATATTCAATAACATTATCAATATTGAGCTTTTTATCGCTCCCGTCTTTATTTATTTTAAGCTACCTCTTCAACTTTAATAGGCGGATACTTCCATTAAATACCAACTGAAATAACATCCACAGTAATCCACTGAATAACTCGTTGAAAGTTTTATCCTCTGAAATAAGAAAACACATGCTTTTCTCGTCTATTTCTAAATATTTGTAAGTACAACGCGTTTTGTTTACCTTTGTTACGTAACGCATATCTATTTTACGCTCGCGCCTTTGACCACGTGGTTCGTGTATTTATATCGATGTCCGTATACCATGAACTTCATGTTTTTTTTTTATAGAATTCCACTACTTTCGCGGGAGGTGCTTAGTTATCTTATCTTATTGCGTCGTATCATTTTATTTTTCTTTGAACTCTTGAGCATACCTTATTTAAATGACTTTCTTTCTCCCTTTGTCTATCTTTCTGCCTACACCTTCGCTGTTAAACCTTCATGTGACTGAATTCTGAAAACACAGTCTATGTTAAAATGAGTCGTCAAATCCACTTTCCTCAAATTCCCAGCTTTCCACGAGTTCCTCTTCGGTAACTAATTCTATTTTTAGCCATGATTTTTCCAGTATTTCTTTAACGAAATCCATCATCAAGTTCTCAAGTCTTTTGTCTGCTGTAGTCGGTTGCCAACTAATTACCGTGTGGGGAGCATCCTGCCCGCCTTGACCGCTCCGACCACAATGTTTCTACAAGCATGCGGTTGTTACTATCAACGAGTTTGTTTTGTTTTACTATGAGACTTTGTAATGTTTTCCCTCTTAACGAATATTTGTAGAAAATACTCTTTCTGATGTATTTAATCTGCTACCAAAGTGGATTTTAGTATCATCTCTGGTTACTAAATTAGAAAAAAGTCTTCTTACATTTTATCACTGTATCTTAGAAATTTTCATCTACTTTATACCTACTCAGATCTAGTAGATGTAATTGGAGTTGGAGTAAACCCAAACAATACCCTTGTTTGGGTTTACTCAAACAAGGGTGATGTTATTCATTAACATCACCATCCTTCTGCTTTTATTCCAATTTATTAGGATCAGTGCAACAAGTTTTCTTCCATGCATGTCAATCTGTCTTTATCTAAGTATTCACCAATCAGTCATTCATCATCTTCATACAAATAAGATTTTTTTTCTAATTTTACAAGAACTGGCTTTTATGTCGCCTTGATTTTGCTTAGTAACATCAAGTAATCATACTTTTATTTTCTCATCAAAATAATCAGCTGATTTCACCCCTTATCGGCCATCGGTACATTCAAAACGACCTTCACTTGCAACCAAATTCCAGGTAGGTACAGTCGTGTAACAAGCTGCTATAAATTTCTAATTCTAATTAAAAAGTTGACAATATTGCTATATGTCACGTAACGCTATCGACTCGTATCAGGGACTTATCACTGATACTGAATCATTATGGACAACGGCGTCATGTACTTAGGTAGGTACTGATCGAGTGCTCTGGTGCCGAGTGCACAAAAATGTAGATGCGCTGTGTAGGTAGTTGCCAGATAGAATGAGTTCCTAGTGTTTCATCGTCTTTACGTGAGGTGAGTGCTTTGTATAGGTGAAAACTATAAATGAGCCACATCTATCTATCCGTTTATTACGCCCTTTCTTTTTTCTGTACTAGTTAGTAGGATGGTGGTCAAATAGAGATTTACAAGAAAAGCGAAATCCCGGATGAGCTGCTTATTCTTTTGTAAGTTGGTTGTGTGTGGCCAAAGAGATAATTAAGTGGCCTAAAATACATGTCTAAAAATATGTGTAGGTAGTTCATAATTTCAATTAATTTTACTTTTAAAACTTACCCTTCCATTGATCACTGAATTGCAGCTGTTGCACACAGCAGGGGCCTCTGCTTTGGTCGACTGTAACAAAACAATATCATTAATATTTATAATAAATTATATTACTTCTTCTTTATTACTTCTTGTTTCTTATTATTATATATTTATATTATATATTTTAATATTTTTCTTTTATCATTCATTACAGTCGTGTCTGGCCATAATATAGCCCACGGAGATTCAGAAAAAAATCAGCTTTGTAGTCTCTACATATTAACGCTCAGGTACTGTATGAGTTCCCTTCATAGTTCCAGGAATGCCTGTGACGCTAGAATCTTTGTAAGTTTGCCAGTGTAATTTCAGCTATAAACCAGGCTATAGCAGATAGTTTTACAATAAGGAAAAACCTGTGACCACGAGTAAACAAGACCAATTCCAGTTATTAAAATATTCTCTTGACTGGAAATGCTTGACCTATTGGTAATTTAGTAGGCATTAAGTATAATCTGTCTCACATTGCCGGTATGTGCTCGAATTCAAAAATACGAAGTCACGTAATATCCACGAATTCGTAACACGTGGTGGATACTTAATAGCCACTCCCTCTTATAAAAAGAAAGCCTGAGTTCTGGCCCGATGAAAGGTTAGACTGATTACGTATGTTATGTTATAATAATGCAAACTAAGCGCCTAGCATTCAGCTTGAACGTTTAATGCACAAAGGTCCGCGAAACAGCGATAGTTAGGATACCGTTTGATTCAAATTTAAGCTATGACATCACAAGATACTCAACAAAAAGTAGACATAGATACGTCCCAATTCGTACGCTCCTCATTTGGGCATCGACGCTTTAAGACGTTCCTAACATATAAAGTGTTAGTATATCCGCTGTCAATTTCATATCAGAGATATAATTAAAGAATCAAACGAGATAATAATGCAATTGGCGACAAAAAATATTCAAATGGAGACGGAGAAAGAATAACAATGATTTTAAAAATAAGAATAGTTTTTTTATACAGTTGTATAGAAGAGTTATTGCGCGCAGCTTTATTTTAAGAGCATTTAGGTATATACGTATTCTTTAAATTGAAATGGGTTCCCTAACTCTTTTTCATTAATTTAATTTGTTCTGTAGTCATCTTGAATCGTGATTGCATTATCTCTTATCTGTCTTTTTATGTGATTAATATGTTACGTTAATGAACTTATTTATTAGTTATCAGTACCATTACACATTACTGGTTATCTGACAGGAAACTGGTGTCGATTTAACTACATGGAAATCCTTTTTCCTTAGCGATTAGCAACGCTAAATGTTGATGATCCATATTATTTAATTTCGGTATTATCAGAATGGTTTAAGTTTTTAATAAATTTCACCCTTCAGCATAGTTCCCCAATGCAGTCGTCGACCCTCGAACTCACATTTTACGTCACAAACTCAACCGATTTCAGCATATTTTTAAATGGTGATGATAAATTGGCATTACTAATGCACAAAACGGGACCCAACCGAGCGCACAAGTTACAGGAAGAAGTGGGCGAGTCTAGTTGTCAGTTTGTCACAATCTCATTATTAGTCATATTTGTCACACTTATGTATGAGTTATGTACCTAACGAGCATGGACAATGCCGTGTTTGGAATTCTTAAAGCTTGGAATAATTCATGGTCACTGTCGTTCATTGTCAATTGTGGTTGAGTCTTTGATAAACGTTTTATTTTATATCATCTAATGTAGGTAATTTCCCATCAGCAAAAATTACAAACTTTCATCCCCTATGTATATGGAATACATTCTACAAAATCCTTCCATAGTGCTCACGTCTTTCTCTACATAAGGAACTCTTGCACAAAATTTCATCCTTGTAGATCCAGTGGTGTAGGCTGTGCGTTGACTGTCAGTGAATTAACGAATTTGAGATTTTTATCAACTAGAAATTAGAATTAATAATCAAATTAGTTGCTATAATTAAATTAATAACTACATATAGGAAAGCTATACGAAACGCATCGGCGCGAGAAACGTCTGCCGTGACCTTTATAATTATTCATAAGGATTAACGTGATGACTCATGGCTAAGAACAGTAGATATAAAAGAGGGTTCAGTTAACGTATAAGAAGGGTCGTTGGTCATGGATCTGAAGAGAGCCGTTTGGGTTTACCACCGTGGTGAAAATATTGGTCAGCTAGACTCTGCGTTACCGAGTGCTAGCGCGCGCCCATGTGCGTACTAAATCTATGACTTATTTGGCGGAGGAAATGCTTACTTATGCGCTTAGGTACCACACAATCTGGAAAAAGGGGGGGTTATATGGGACTCATACGTGTGCGTGCACTGAAAACTCTGCCGTGTGTCTACATCCGCTTTTATATTGATACTCTGATAACTGCTACGTATGACTTCCTGAGATTAAACCAAAACCTACTCCTGTCCTGACTTGCTTTGTACTTGTGCCCAGGAGTGAGCTCTGATTGGTTTCAAAGCTTCTTTTACAAACTTATATTGATTATTGTTAGTGAAAAGAAAAAAAGAAAATTATCGACATAACATTTAAGAACTTACGATTGCGTTAAATGAAAATACTTTTTTAAATTAAATGTTTATTTGAACTAACTTTGATAAATCGAGAGCCGTTTGAAATGCACCTTCTGTTTTTCTTTGGTTCTCAAAAAGATGTGACTGTTTTATAAATAAACCTATGTATTACGTAAACGCCTTTGCATTTAATTGATGAATTCTCTCCTGTAAACGATGTATTTTCGTTGAACGTATTCTTGGTTATTTAGAGCTGGGTACGTATTACTGTGTGCGTGAGCTCATCACAAAAGATGATGATCAAACAGTGAGGCCACCACAACTTATTTATAATCTTTAAACATTGTCTTCATATTATTTTATCTTAAAATTAGGCCGATCAAGCCTTCAGCTGTCACCCCACGCACCTGTACCATACAATACTGGGTCTTATTTGTAGACTAGTTCATAACTTGTCTGTGAACAATGCTAGACTGGTCCTCAATCAAAACAAATAGATCTAGGGGCATGCCAGGCCGTAAACACTGGTTGGAGTTACAATGTCACGCTTGTGTGACGAGTTCGGGACAACAATACACTATTGGGGCGAGTTGTAGACTGACAGCGGGCGAGTATACAGGGTCAGATAAAATTAGCTAGCGGAAGTCCGTAGACTAATGACGATAAAAAAACCTTAACTTTAATTTCAAGTAACGTCGAGTTCAATTCTCAATTCTTTATCGCATTCCATATGTATTACATAGATGGTATAAAAAAGTAAATGATCAATGCCCGACAGGGTCCATACCCTGTCGGGCACAGCAACAATTAGGAGAGAGGAAGAGTGCTAAATAACAATAAAATTCAAGTAATTCAATATTATTATAAATTATTAGATGTGTTTAGTTGGGTGTAAAGTTATGTCATTATGTGTATACATGTATGTATAGGTATATATATATATATATATATATTATTAGGTTTGTGTATATAGGTATAGTATATTAGTTATGTTTATTTAGTTATCAGTTGCTCATTAATCCTGTCCATAGCAGATCCATAGTTCAAATAAACTACAACTTTTCTTTTCCAAAAGGCTACCCGTTTTCTAACACATTTCATCATCACCAGCACTTTATAAATCACTTTTTTTTTCTGACCTGTCTCATGCCACTCTCTCTTCCCTTGCACCACGCATCATTCAACTTGGGATGTAGAGCGCCACAAGGTCAAGGTTTCATTATAATTGTGGCCTGTTTTTAGGGCGTCTATATACGTCCAACAATTTCTTTTGTTTGTGCTTTCCTTGTATGACGTCTATTTACGTCGGTTAGGGATCCATTAAGGAGTAAGGACACGATCAACTACTGGTTTAGGAATGAAAGAAGTCCGTTTTGTGTTTGGGTTCGTGTGGTACCTGAATTAAGTACCTACAATGGATTATTAAAGGTTGTAAGTTGATTTAATTGATTTGCTTTGATGTCCGCGGTGGACAATTTTGTTCACAAGTATATCAACGGTATAATATGAAAAGAAAATTATAGGAAATGGCTTAGATGGAATTTTTGGTCTAAGAGCGATTTAAAATGATCTGTTAAAGTTCTATTGTCTAATCGGCAGGGTATTGGACGGTTAACGATGTCAATTAGTAGGTATAGTGGGCTTTTTATCGATTTATAAATTGAACCACGACGGAGTGCCTCGTTGGTGTACGAGTAGTGGTCGCAATCTCTACCGCTGAGCAGGTCTTGGGTTCGATTTCTAGGTCTGGCAGTGATATTGGGTTTTCTATCTGGAATTTCTCAGTAGCAGCCCGTAAGTCTGGATTTATGCCAGGTTGATGGCAATAGGCTCGCCTGTTGCATGGGAATTAAACATAACTGGCGAAATGTGGGTGTTGTAGAGGTACACCTCTGCCCAACACTTCGGGGAAACAAGTCGTGATGTTATGCTAAACTAAACCAATGACAAAAAATCTTTACCTGAACTCTAAACCGTATGATTCTTAACCGGTTAGAATTTATGTTTATTAAATCTGTGGCGGCAACAACATCGTCACATGCGAACTACGTGTCACACTGACGTCGCGCAAAATCCTGCATCGCGCAAGCAGAGTTTCCCGCGCAACTATACAACATCCCGACATCAAACGTCGGGCAGTTTCCCACCAGACACCCGTCTGGTCGGAGGATCCTCCCTTTCCTATAGAGGATGAGTGAACACTTTACACCCTGTTCCTCAAACCTCAATAAATCGAAACTAGGATTATAAGCTAATAAATTTGACCTTGAACATTTATCAAGAGCCGAACCGAATTTGATAAAGATTAATACAAATTTATAAATTATTTTATCTAATCAAGTCAGATCCGTTTATTTATTAATTACTTGACAAACGGAGTGTGAAATTGTGGCATTATTTATAAACAACTCGAGCATTACTACATAAATTAAACACTTTAGATAAATCAGACACTTTATAAACTAGGTACATATATTTATTTACAATGATTTCAAACGGTATCAAAATGATTGTAAATTAAATTGATTACTACAGGAAAATGGTCGAGGAAAATGTGTGACATCACCAGTAGTATCAAATATTATAATTATATAGGACATAGTTGACCGTATTTTTCACAATGTAACAGTTAACTTTATGTTGAAATATGGCGTATTTTTCCATTGGTATATGGGAATGAATGAAAAACAGCGGTTTGCCGTATGATTTATTTTATTTCAATATGTTGTGGTTTGCTTAGGTTAAAGATATTTATTTCTCAAAAGAATTACAAATTCGCTTATAGAGAATACATAAATAGCTTTAAACAATTATTATGTGTCATCAAGCGTAGCGTAAAATAAAATGTTGCTACACATAGTACGTATCGACTTAAAGATTTGTCATATCAAACAAAACAAATCAGAAGTGGGTAGGTCTACCCAAGGAACAGCAGAATTTTAAGCGATGCGGGCAGGGCGCATGTTAACGGTTGTAGCGTGTTTACTAAGGCCTACACCACAGTGCAGTACAACAACAAGAAACGAACAAATAAAGTCATATTTTGTTTTATTTACTTTTGTAAACTAACGTGCAAGCAAAAAAGTTATGTAGACTATAAAATTGGCATAAAAAAAGTATTTGTGAAAATTGCCCATTTTCCTGCTGACTGTACATTTTTATCAAAATCTGTGAATGGGGATCAAAATTCCATAAAAAATTATGGATAGTCTCTTAAGACCATTTTCGCGTAGTTGCAGCGGATAAGGTAGTTCCCCTTACTGCCCCGCTGAAAGTTTCCACCCTGTATATATACAAATTCAAAGCAAAGAGGTATTCAGATGACTGTACGCTATTAATTACCCACTATTAATATAATAATAATAATAACCCTCACTTTATTTGTCCTTAGCTTAAGGTAGACATCAAAAATGACTTTTAAATTTGTCGGATCGCAAAAGTGATATTATTTTCAATAACTATTCTCTCTTACTACAAACATTACTACCTCATCATCGTCTGCCTCCGTATGCAGCTGAATACTAGTATTTTACACGAAGAGACTGCCTATCGGACTTCCACAACCCTGTTACTGGGTAATACGATACCCCTTGGTAAACTACGCACTTACCTGCCAAATAGTGATAAACAAAAAGTTTCCACGATAACGTTATTAGTTATTATTAAAAACTAGATAATAGCCGACGTTATCACTTTATCGGCACTCCGTTGAGTAACAAGCGTTCTATCAATAGTTTCATTACTTCCATGTGGTGCTAGGCATCAATAACTCCTAAGTAGGTATGGTAGCTAGGTACTAGTGACATTGTAATAGAAGAAACGTTATAAACGAGTCTATTTTTGTCTCAATCAGCTTTTATGTCATTGTTTACATCCACACTGAACTCTCAGAGAAAAAAAACCGGCCAAGTGCGTGTCGGACCACGCACAATGAAGGGTTCCGTAGTTGGGGTGACTTTATCCCAAAAACAAACCTAACATTGTAATTGAAAAACATCGTTTTCCCAGACATTGATATACGCTACGGTCAATTTTCCAACTGCAAATTTAAGTTTTTAATCGCAAAAAAATATGTTTTATGTGATAAAACTACAAATTAACGATTTCAGACTTGTTCCTTTACTAATGCTGTGAGACCTTGCTTCTTGCCAAATTTCATGATTCTAGGTCAACGGGAAGTACCTACTTTATAGATTTTGATTTATTTACGAGTATCAAAATATGTCGCATTAATCGCCGTATTTTTTTATTGCGTTCACTTAAAAGCTTCATTATTTTAGAGCTCCAAGGGACCGTAGATCTACGTATACATATTTGATATTAATTTAAACTTGATACCTCGACTTCTTGACAGACTGACTGACAGACAGACAGACGGATAACGAAGTAATCCTATAAGGGTTCCATGTTTCCTCTTGAAGTACAGAACCCTAAAAACAAAAAACAAAGCGAAAAGTTTTATAATTATAGAAATACGAGTAGGCGATATTACGCGGATCAACCAAATTTATTCAAATTTCAAGCATTGCTATCTATCTATTTAGCACGTAATATCCCGCTGCTGGGCAAACGCCGCCCTTTCCTCATTCCACACACGTCTGTCCACCGCCATTGCGGACAATCAAAAACACCATTTTCAGGTACTTTTGAACTGTACGATGAATCGGTCAGGCAGTAAGATGAAGCTAGTTTAGTTGCCCATTCCAAAGCGTAATAAGTTCACTTTCACTTTTATTGTTCCACAAAATTCTGAACTGAACTGTGTAATTCCGACGTTAAAATGAAGACAAACTTTTAGGTAACTATAACAGATGATATAATCGAATAATTTCGTTGATGTGTAAAACATTTCCATTTTCATAGACTTCCGAACTACGTATAAAAAGTCACGTAAAATAATCTATGGCTTAAAGTCGAAGGATTTTAGACTAATGATTAATAATATCAGTAATGTAGGGCAGACGTATTTATGTCGGTTTTCAGCAGTAAAACATATTTTAGAATAGGACCTTATGGCTAGAACTATTCAGGTTAATGATCCCTTCATTTTGTAGTTTTCCGATTGTACGAATTTTCCGCTTGTTCTTAATAATTTTCATGGTCAATAAAGTTTTATGGAGTAGAGCTTTTAAACCTGCGCGAAATGGTTTATTTGACGATTGTGAGTGTCGAGAAGCCGAGTTATTTTAATAAAATTGTCCTTATTTTTTTTTCTCAAACTATACGAGATAACCTTATGCTATGTTCAAACGCTAGCCAGTCGTTTGAAAGCAGCATGAGCTTTTCTTTCTTCAATTAACACTTCGTTTTTAAGAAACTCTCATTGATCGCGCGACGTTAAGAAAGTGATTTTGAATAGAAAAAAAATCATATTAGATTTTGGTCACAATTGCAAAAAAATACGCCAACAAGAAAAGCAAAGCACGCCAACGTTACATAACTCAGTGCATTTTCACCGTTTTTATCTTTTTGTTTCCGAAGCTTGTTAGTGTAACAGAGAATAATAATTATTATAAATCTACTGTTCGCACCACAGTTTTATTTAGACGAGTATTTTTTATGACATTAGTGACCGCGGCTCTGCCCACACACCTAGTCTGTTCGACTCCTAAATCTTTCACAATTTGAAGGAAAGGTGAAATATGCTATATATTCCACCCAATTTATTAGTCGTTGCGTTTAACCGACGCTTTGGTTTATATATATATATATATTTTTTTTTATTGATAACAACAACAAAAACAACAATTACAATATAACTAACATTGTTTGCATAAAATGCAACAAAAACTATAAAACACATTAATTTAATTAAAATTGCATAACGCTTTCATTTTCAACATCCATAATAAACGATAAAGCTGAAAATTACAGTAATCCGTCCTCATTCCATCAAGCCATTTCACCCAGATTAACTGACAGCATCACAACAAATTGCACGGTCAGTCCATCAAATCGGTCTGACCTTCTGGTGCAGTCAAGCGGGGCTGCTCTAAAATCTGAAATAGTTCGCGCGTGGGATGCATTGTATACGCGACCTCAGTCCCGAATAGTGATGTGCCGTGCACTATTATAATGTGTGGCGATAATAAAAATCTTATAGGTCTGTAGTAATTTAGAAACTGTTTTGTAAATCAATTTAAAACATGTAACTGGCGGGTTTTATTATTGTCTGTGATTTTTTCTAGAGGTTTTGTTCAAAAGTTGTATTTAAAAGATCGCTATCTTTTAAATACAAATTTTGGAAAAAGAAACCAATGTGTCACCGTATAAAATTTCTACATTTATATCTGTAATTTGTATCGTGCACATAAAGTGGTATAAATAAAGAGTATTCTATTTTAGAGTATTCTATTCTTGAAATAATTTGTTCATGACTAACGGAAATATAATTATAGTTACATTGGTACCCAGTAAAGACATAGAGAGTAAAGCAAAATCAGCTTTATAACATTTTATGTATTTCACAAACATTATCGCTGATGTGTCATCGTAACGGGCAAGGCTTCTTCCTTCCTCTCGATTATTTTGTTGATGTATTTTATAGGTTATGTCATTGGCACAATGTTGTTGAGTGAATTTAATTGACTGAGCAACTCAGTTGCAGCTGAACGTTTACAAAAAAACTGAAATACATCGCGCGTGGGATGCATTATGATGCGAGATTCAGTGTAGAATTGTTACAATTTGATTTTATTGTTTTTTTTCTTCGAAAGTAGCATAGATTTGTTTTTATTAAAAGTTTAGTAGGTATTATGTAAATTACCATAAAACTTGTAAATGTTTTAAATGAATCGCAATTGCAATTTCTGCTAGACAAGTGTCTGGCAACGTCACCGTCCGCGTGGAAGTCAATTATACCATAAATATATACTATGGCACTCGGCAATAGTGCAGCATTCTATTGGTGAAAGATTTTTTGAAATCGGATGAGTAGTTTCGGGGATTACCTTCTACATCCAAACTTACAAACTTTACCACTTAGTGAAGATTTAGATTTAATTATGGAAACTAGCTACGTGCACTTACAATCGTAAACTAATTTTAGCAATGTAATACAATAAATAATTCATGTGTAATCATTATTTATGTGGCATTCGCTATTAAATACAAAAACAAATATTAATCCGAAAACAAAGCTTCACACATAATATTTAAACAAACTGGGTATTTATGCAAATGTCCGGTACTTGTCCAAACAGAATTGGTGAATCATTTGTAATACGCGAATCCATACAAGGTAAAAAGTATTTACTAACCAGCTATTTTAATAATAATTGCCTAAAACAAACTGACTGGAATCAACTGTGGCGTGTTCTCCTTGTAAGGAAGATGTTATTTATGATTGAAATAAATTAAAAATGTATCGTTTTACTGCCTCGTTAGTCTAGTGGTCGCAAGCGCCACTGCTGAGTATGAGGTCATGGCTTCGATTCCCGGGTTGAGCAAAGTGTTATTGGGTTTTTCCATCTGGAGTTTCTCCGTAGCAGCTCGGAGAATAGATTTGTGCCTAGTTGATGCAGCTCGCCCTCTATTACATGGTACTTAAACATAACTGGCGAAATGTAAATGTACTATAGGTACACCTCTGCCTAACCCTTCGGGGATTACAGGCGTGATGTTATCTTGTTTATTTTTTACTTATAACATAACGACAGCCCTCGCAATATTTTTTTGCAAATAAAGGTGATAATGTACTGTAACACACGTGCAGGATTGGAACCTTGAACTCAAAAAGCGGAAACTCCGTCTGTGCCATTTAAGTCGCGTGCCATCGAATCAATATTAGAAACAACAGATCATTAATTTGATAGCTTTTTTGTATGACGAATGTGCCTAAAAACATGCCATGTAGGCGTTTTTAATTACAGCAGCTACCTTCTGAATCATAATCTAATAACTTGGGACTCGTTATGTCATATTAATTGTATTGTTTTATTTTTATATGTAGGCAAGTTTCTTTTAGTTTTCCCCGTGTCATCATATGCTATAAATCCTTGAAAGTTCAAACACCTTTAAAAATTACTTGAATTGAATCATTATAACCAAATTCCCACGTGTTATTCGCAAGTTTTCAAAAGATCTTTATTAACGGTATTATTGTTTTGTATTGAAGACTTTTTCGTTCAATAAAATCAAGGAAACATGACGTGATGTATGTATTTTCCAAAACGCATAAAATAGGGAACAACAATGAGAAAGAAACCAGACGTGCACTCGCAAATGCATGAGTTATTAATTTGTAGCAATTTGTGTCTGCAAATTAAGTTAATTTTCCTTTCTAACAAAAACAGACTCACTTGAAATTGGTAACCAACATAAAGATTCTATAGAAATATGCAGTATCTTTGTACTTATATTTTCCTGTATGTTTCTCATTTGTTTGTTGTCCTGTGTAAATTATTTGTTAAAATTACCTAAAAAATAAGAAATAAAAATCTGAACATAGTTCTAGATCACCGCGCTTTTCGTAAAATTGATCGCGCTTGTCCCATCACTATTTAATCGGCGACAGTGCCGTATTTATAGTTTTTATAATGACAATCTTTTTTGAGGTAGGTAAACGATAATTTTGCTAATTTTAACCTGCATGCCAGAAAAAATGGACAATCTCCTATCAATCATTAGATTAAATGTTTTTTTTTTGTTTTTACTGAAATTCTTGGGGCTAATTATGTTGTATTTTTGATCTCGCTTGCTATTCTAGACTTGTATTACTGCCCACATTTGACGTAAACGTATGAGATTTATCTGCACAAGTTAAATTATTTAGTGTTTGTTCAATTTCTTCTTCTTGGCGTATTTTCGGCCTACTGCCAAAGTTTGCTTTGGTTAGTTAATTGTTAAATGGATATGATTTCTTTAATTCGTGCAGTTTGTCTGTAATTTTATATTTGAAGCTTTTAAATCCTTGCTCACAAGTTTCACATCCCTACTTACTGCGTACGTCAGCAGGACAAGTTCTTCTGTCACCGTATCTATATGTATACAGTTTTCATCCTAACTAAACAATAAAAAACTAATAAAATAACATAGTAACAAACATTTTCCCCAACATCTCTCGCAAAAGATCATACAGACATCGAATGTCACCGCGATTACGCGTCGACGAATTTGTAAGCAAAATAAAATTCTATTCCAGAATAAAGCCCGCTACACACGACACCAAAACACAATCGTAACAATAATAGATACGCATCACCAACGGCCGCGGACTTGTACAACACTTAGTCATGCCGTAGTGTTGGCAAACCCGCCAACACCTGAATAGTTATCATGGAATTATTGGTTGGAATAAAATAGCGACTTCAGTACACAGGATGACTTTGGAGTTCTTCAGCTATCTTACAGGAGCTAAAAGTACTTATTAATAGGATCAACTTCTACTACGGGACCAACTCCAAAATATCGAAAATAGGCAAAGTTATCATTACATTTGCATTTTTGTAAAAAATATATATATACCTATATATTTCAGAGTTTGTACCATAGTAAGTTAAAGTTGTTGAAATTCAAGAGTGGCGTGGAAAAGGGCACTTTCACTCCTTGAAAGATTCTCAACTAATTCAAAGCCGGTATGCGTATTTTGGCCCTTGGATGATGTTTGGACTGAGACTTCTCATAAAAGCCACAACAAAGTAAAAGGTTCTGACAGTTTTAACTCACCTAAAATTACACACAACTTTGCAGTACAATTTTATAAACAATTCCTGGCTACGTAGGCAATGTAGGCAAACGAAACTGTCATGCATGACCAATGCCAAAAAATCGTGAATACTCGTACATAAGCAGTTGTCGCCGGAAATTCCTTCCGTCTAGAGCAATACTTATGTTAACAAGATTTACCTATTTTATGTACAGTCGCCAATACCTACATCAGATAATACTAGAATTTCAATTTTCTCCTCATGATTTTAAACATTAAAATATTGTTGGTTAAGTTCTACTAAACTGTCACAATTTTCTCATTCGATTTTAATGAGAAAATGTGACAGTTTATGGTAAATTAATGTGCTGGCGACTTTACATCTTTGACTCATGCTAGATTTGAATTATTCATAACTTATCTTTATCGATATCATTTATCAATGACACATAGGAGCAAACAATAAATATTTATAAATATATATATATATTATGTAAATAATGAAAAAAAAAAATCATTAACTTAAAGAGATGTATTAATGATTATTATTTCTGATACATATCTGCTATAGTCGCGAATCATATTTTATCAAGATACAATCTGACACTGGACCTGCAAATTGCAAAAAACGTAAGACAATTTGAATTTCGTGAGGTACAGCTGCGGATTCACCAAGTTACTCATTGACACTACCTGACCCGAATGTAGGAATCCTAAAAATAATTCCGAAAAGGAATCTGTGATAAGAGTTACGAAGACTAAAATTCTAAATAGCCAGTCCTACAAAATCCTAATTACTTAACTCGCTCGGTTTCCCAAGAATCATTAAGCCGGTCATCAACACCATATAAAAATTAACCCATCTCTCCCGAAAGCCTGACAAGGTTACAACTCTATCTCGTAGGTCTATAAACACTAAATCACGTACGTTGGCACCAGTTGGCAGTCACGCCGACACCCAGATCATTAATCATCAAAATATTAAACACAATATTGATAAAACGTGCTACGGATAACAACTCGTAAGTCGTGATTGCCCGGACAGATATTATTATAAGGTTAAACAGGTTAATTCCAGGTGAATTTCAGACTTTGCCAAGTGTTGGGAATAATTTATATGACGGAAGTTTAAACATTTATGTATTAATAGTAAGTTAATTAGATAGGCCTTTCATAAGAGAAGCAATTGCATTTTGTTCAAAAGACTGACATTTTACGCGAAAAATCGTTTTGGAAACATTCATGCATGGCATATCGCTAAAGCTAAGCGAAGCTAAACACAGCTATATCCTCGGAGTCTTCAAGTAATGGATTAACTTCAAAAGTACATAACGTTAGATCGTAGACCTCACCAACAAAAAGTAGTGTCCCAGTAGTGGGAGCATTAAAGACTGATAAAACCGAAAATATAAGTTAATTTCTAAAATGGCGCTAAAGGTACTACCATCACGTACATAATAAACCTTTTATTTATAGAAACATGAAGACTACTAACAAACAACCCGAGTCTTCAGTCCTTATTAACATGTTTACAGTTTTCATTCCATAGTTTACTCAGGACCAACATCGTGAGCTCAACACTGCGCACACGCAAACAATGTTGAATGCATTTATATTAACCTTCACATTGAGAGCCTGTCAATTGATACAGAATCGATGACATGATAATAATTTGTACACATATTCATTCATACACATGCTTATAAAAAAACCGGTCAAGTCCATGTCGGACCACGCATAATGAATGGTTCCGTAGTCAGGATGAATTTATCGCAAGGACAAACTTAACATTGTAGTTGAAATCATGTTCCCTGAGACATTCCAACTGCAAATGTAAGTTTGTACGCACAATATTGAGAGATTTACCGTGTTGTAAGACCATAGTCATCATATAGTCTTTTCATTAGATATGTATCACGGTACAGTTGCTAAAACCTTTTTCTTTTTCTATTTTTTCCCAAAAGTGAACCCCATATTCGAAATTTATATAATTATGTACGTTACACGTTCGTGTTTGGGTCACAGAAATTCATATATGTACCTACCAAATTTCAACTTAATCGCTCCAGTAGATTCGGAGCAAATCGGCTGTGACAGACGGACAGACAGACAGACACACGAGTGGTCCTATAAGGATTCTAATTTTTCTTTTGAGGTGCGGAACCCTAAAAAACATGCTTGTAAGCATGATTAAAATTAGCACGCTATTAGCATGCTCTGCATCTGTTCACATTTGCTAGCAATAAGCATGCAACAAATAGTTTCAAGCATACTCCTAATCGTGCTCAAAGCTAACATTTGGACACATGCTATTTAAGCTCTGGCACTCAGCCAAAATGGAAGCTTTACAAGAAAATACAAATCAAAACAGTGGTTCCCTAAACTTACAAAGATACAATAGTATCAGTTTTTTCGTCTCCCCACAACGCGACATATTGTTTTTTTTTAGAAGACGCCTCACATACACCTGTCGCGGACTGGATTATATCGATACTAGCATGCTTATAAGCAAACTTGTTCAGACTTGCTCCGAGCACGCCCCCTTCTACCCGCGCCTTAGATAGCATGCTCGAAAATCAAACGACCATTCCCGAAATAAGCATGCTCATTACTACCAATGTTTCGACACACATGCTACTAAGTAGCATTGCTAAATAGTGGCATGCTTTCATGCTAGTACTGAGCATGTCTGTCCGGACCTTAACGGATAAGAATTGTTATCTTTAGTTCAATGTACTAAAGATCGTTGAGAAAGAGTTTGTGATTTTGGAGATGCCAAAAATGCATTAGATAGTAGAGTATAATCCAAATATAAAATTACTAGCTTTTGCTAGCGGCTTCGCTCGTGTTAATTTAGAATTTGACAATCAATTCGGGTTGTACACTGCTTGTTGTTTGGCGTTTGGTGGCAAAAACTCTCAACACACTATTAAAGTTTCTATAATAATATAATTCAATCATGATTGGAAAGACACGTGGCGCCATCTATCATCATAATAACGTTATTGTTGTTTTCCTCGGGAACACTACTTTCGGGATGAAAGGTACCCTATGTCCGTTTCTGTACACCTGACAACATATTATATAAAAAAAACTCAGGATGATCGGTTCAGTGGTTTAGGCGTGAAAAGGTAACAAACAAACAAACAAACTTACTTTCGCATTTATAATATTAGTTAGGATATTGTGGTAAAGGTTACTGCAGTAAAAGAAGTTGTTCAAGTCATCAGAAGGAAGAATATATTTTGAGGAAAGGACGATAATTGAGAATAGAATGGAAAAATCATTATGGTTACAAAAGACGTTCCCTAAAATCGTGGTTACTAAAAACAGCCCCAAATCCCCAAATCAAATGCCTAGTAGGCAAAGAGTGGAAGATTTTGTGGGCTGTTCCGTGAGAGTTCAATAAAAATAGAAGTTGATAAAGAAGTAAACAAATCTTGGTATTGACATTGCTTACCTTTTTGTTTTTACAATATTTTTTGTTATTAGTACACCAGTCAACATTCTTTGAATCTCGTCATAATTTCTACAATAAAATTAGCAATAGAACCTAACAAATAGTTTGAATAATCTACTAATACACTGGGTGTGTGTAATCCCAAATGGTGGAGAAATGTCGCAATAATAATAAATTACTAAAGCGAATGTGAAACAAGCCGAGTGGGACGCGCTGGATATTGGATATAGAGACATATTATATTAGAACAGGAGTGACTAACGTATGGAAAGTAATTTGTAGTATACTGTAACTTAAAATTATATACAGCACAACATGATGTATAATATTCCCTGAAGGAGAAGGCGTGAGTAGTAAACCCATATTTCACCAGTCAGTTCAGTTTTATCAGTCTAATTATCCCATGTGTGTGTGTGCTAATGTGTATGTGTATATTGGGTGTGTGTGTGTGTGGGTGCGATACCTATAGTCATTAGCTGGGCACAAACGCAAAGATTGGGCTAGCGCTGAGTTTATTTTTTATTTTCTTGTTACTTTCAATCTTTCAGGGTTTTTGTATAAATATAAAATTCCAATCTCCTGGTAATTTATCTTATTGCACCAGTTGTATAAAAGTACTTAACTAGGTATATTATATTAAAGGCCCTCACCTCAAGGTCATCGGCGCGACACCGGTACAACAATTTCCATTAAATTTTCATAGAAATTGTTCTACCGGTGTCGCGCCAGTCTTCACGAGCCTTAACTGTAACGCTAGTAAATCTAGCTCTATTCTTCTCATAAAAACATAGGAAGCAACTAAAAGTTGAATTATTAATTCACTGGAGTAATCTGACATGTGCTAGCTGTCACTTTGTGTAACAAAATGGTCATATTTATTGTAATGGTGATCGTTTAATTAAATCAATTTATATAAGTGTTAAAGTCTAAAATACAATACACATGACCATTTTATTATACAAAGTGACAGTTAGCACATGTGAGATTATTCCAGTGAATTAATAGTTCGATTTTAGGCATAAAATCAAACAATAATCCAAAATAAATCGAAGTTCAGGCCATGTTGTAAGTTATCAAACTGTATTTCCGCAAGAGTTTCTCAATGTTAACCCTGTTTTACATACAAAATGGAAGCCCCGTCCCCAGACGTCCCGACCTGATGAGTCGCGAATGTCGCGAATCGGAACCGTTGCCTACGCGACAATGCGACCGCGTGACCTACGACCGTTCCCTGGGGGACGCCTTACCTATGCTTGGCAATAAACGTCCTCTATTGATTTCTGAAGTTACCGCGAATATTTGTTTGGGTTCAGTCGAATGATATTACGACGAATTTTATGTCGGTGTGCTTATTATTATGTAGCGAGTGTTTGAAAGTTTTTAAGAAAAAGAAAGGTAGCCTGGTTTTACAATTTTATTGACAAACCTCACTTTATTGACTATATTTAATAACTTTAACCCCATTGAACACCACCATCATACCATTTAAACTTCTCGATGCACGCTGAGCCACGGATGTCGCGTAACAACATCATATCTGCCTATGTATTAGGTTGTATATTATGTTACATAGGTATTCGTCTTAACGTAAAAAACAGTGATGAGCTCTTTATGTATCATTCATCACCTCTTCACACATCACCATCACAAATCTCGTAAAACACAAACAAAAAGACAGGTGAGCAGTTTGTTTCGATTTGACTGAACCATTAAAAATACTCAGAACAGAGTTTATCTCACAAAAATAACTGTTGAATCATGCGTGTATGACCGGCGGCGGCATGTAATTTAGTTTTCCTTGTCTATTCTTGAACATACAAAATGTTAATTTTTATTTAATTTTGTATGAAATTGTTTATAGTTTTGACATATGTGTGTTGCTGATGATGCTTTGTGATGGATTGATTTGAATTTAGTAATATTGAAAACTATCACGGTCACTACCAGACCATAATTAATGATGGAAACAAAAGCTTTGTTATGATCAGATAAGTAGATAGATACAATAAATAGGATAATCGATTGATCTTATTTGTAGTTTGAAAACACTCAGAAAAACATGTTGGTATTAAGAAGGAAAATGCTAAGGTGAATATCAACCCTAGCAAAAAGAAAACAGTAACATGAGTTCACGCTGCAAAATATTTGAAACGAAAAATGGTAACGGTACTTCACTGTTAGTTTACTGTTAGGTTACTAATGAGGATAAACACAAAACTATTTGTCAAAAAATCAATCATCATCATTCATCATTTCAGCTGAAAGACATCCACTGCTGGACATAGGTTTCCCCCAAAGGGGGTTTACTGAAAAATTCTATTCCGTGAATAAAAGCATAATTTTTCCACAACACGACATTTTTCACAGAACTGTAACAACAGCTGCTCCTGTGTTCATTATCAAAAAAAGTTTTATACCACACTGAATGCCCGTCAAAAATGTCAACCTACAGTCTGGTCACAGTTTTAAAACAAATTCAGAACATCATTTATTTTATGTAGAACGTGAAGTTTTGCTAGATCTTGTGTAGCTGGATACTGCAGTAGTAAAAGCAGATTCTAGAGATTTCAAATGTTTTGGAAGGATTTCGAGTTGGACTCATAAAGAGTTGGTATTTATAACTACCTATTTTGATGTTCATTATTGTTGTGTTTCTAAACTTTATCGTTTCGGCCTTCAACGCTGCTATATAGATTTAGTTTTTCGTGTATTATCTTGAATTCACGTTGAAATAAGTGAATAAATGCAGGTGATGTGACGCAATATTGGTGATATCGTAAATTTTTACACGATTAATCTTATCGCTACAATTTGGGATTTAGTTCCATTAAAAGTGGCGCTTTGTCACTAGATAAATATTTTTATTTAGTTATTTTGTGTTATAAATTAGCTGTCTTTATAAACCTTTACTTTGGCCACTGGCTGCATCAGAAGTTTTTTTCGTACATACAAAAGTCTTTTTATGATTTTGAAAGAAAATAAAGAAAGAATATATGTTTTTTTGCGGTAATCATGATGCAAATAAAAAACACAAACATTGATGTTTACCAACCGCACTAGTAAGATAAGCTTGTCTAATGACAGCTAAAGCAACAAAATCTAGATCCGTTTTCAATTCTCAAATCTTCATTACTATCATCTAGTATTTTGTCAATTATATTATGTTTATCGTCCAGATGCGTCTAAGTATCAGTACTTTGCTTGTCAATTATTGCATTGCAACCAATAAAGTGTCTACTTGGTGGTCAATTTGTAGACCACTATTTGTATCACTCATTGAAGGAGCGAAACAGATGTTGATAGCTTTCACTGATTAGATGCACATCTCCCCAATTACATGAGCTGTTTCGTACACACTGATTAGCTCCAGATATGCTATTCACAAGGAAATAAACTTTACATTTTATTTTAATTCTTTTTAAAGATGTTTGGCACTGTTTTTCATTTTTTTATATTGAAATTAGGTTTACGTAACGATACACTTTATTTTTTCCGAAAATAAATGTTTATGGTATGGTTTTCCAAAAAATCTTAACGGCTGGAAAAAGTAAAGCCTGTTGCTTCCACAATATTAATTGAAACTAAGATGGGAATTATTTAAAAAAAAATCTTGTTTCTATTTCGTTTATTGTTAATTATACAGTAGTTTCTCTCTCAGTTTACTAATTAAATTGATAATAAAACTACACTTATCGCTGTCCAGAAACGTTTCCTGAAAAACAACACATAATAAACTAACCCGATCAAAGCGACTATTCGATACGTCAGCCTATAAACTCCTTAAAACACTCGACTGCTCAAATTTCACTGATTTTGTCAAGACACCAAATCTTACCATCTAATCTTAAACATTCTTGTCCAAAACATCAACTTTTCTCCTCAAATTACCACTAAAATCCCGAACAATCGGCTGGTGTTGTTAATTGATATAATAAGACGTAAGTACAAAAGTTTATAAACACTTACCATGTCTGTGAAATATACAACGTGTGTCCAGTACGAAGTGTCGTTTCTGACTGGAGCCGGCTCGCGGCGCGGCGGGCGTCGCGGGCACACCGGCCTGTTATCGCGGAATGACGTAACCCTTGCATTCGGACTGCACGGTCGGGCTTGTGCGATGTGTGCCGATATTGTCGAAGAAATTGGATCATTTAGTTGTTTTATGGAACTTTTTGTATGGTGCTGTTCGTGATGATGGTCATTAGAGAGAAATAATGAATGGACTTGTGGCTTTTGTTTGTTTTTATTATTCAAAGTATGCAATCAAGGTTTGATGTCAGGGCGATATCGGAAGCTCTTGCTACAGGAAATTGGTTGATTAATTGACACATAATTTGGTTAGCAGATGATTACTACAAAGCCTGCTGAAGAATAGGCGAAATAGGCCAAAACAAAACAACTCTGATGAATTTTATGGAAACCTCTGATTCGTTACGATAACCCAGAATTCAATGATAGAACCACGGATTACTTCCTAGCTATTTTAAGTTATTGCGGCTAATGGATTATTCCAGATAGACATGTCTGTTATTCTCATACCTAAATATCAATCAGTTTGCCAACCATGTTAATTATAACAATTGCCTTGCCTCCATTCTTTAGGACTTAAAATCACTAAGGACAATCTGTAAAATAGATCTGTGTTCCAGATTCCAACAAGGCTTTAATTAACAGCCTGTTATTAATAGGTCTTAATAACTGAACCATTTCAAACTGTTTACCTACTAAATAGAAATATGTTTTCGCAGATATCCAACAGTTCGCCAGATCGCTACGAGGTGACGAGACTACTTAAACAATTATGCAGTGGAGATGGATCGGGGTAACTAATTTTACATTCAAACAATAGATCTAGACTGGTCAGTAAGACCCTACAAGGTTGACGACCTGGTGTAGGTCTTGAAAATCCGCTGGATTGGACAGCGCAGGAGGGTGAAAATCATTTAAAATGGCCATTGTGACAAAAATGAAACAAAAATGGAAATGTAACAAAAATGAAACGCGTAACAAAAAATAACAAAAATGAAATATTAGGGCTCGGTTACAATACACTAACCCACCATGAAATATAAATATTCGTGTGCAATATAAAATAAATAAGGGCTAACAAATGACATTGTACATAACAAACAGAAAGACATACGGACCCATATTATATACACCGAAAATTCACTCACATATTTTATACAACATTAAAATCACGCGCTATTAATAACATTTTATCAGCAATGTGATTGCGTCTTTATTTCAATTTTGTTATTTCATTTTTGTAACGTAATTAAATCATAACAAAAATGAAAAACTGCTGTACTTTGAAAGTAATTTCAAATACGTTAAGCCAAACAGAAATCGCAATGAGTTACAACCACCTAGCATTTCAATAAATGTCAACAATAAAGTACCTAATTGCTTAATTTAATAATATAAGTGTTCACTTACCTGCGTTGTTAGAAACAAAACAAAACAGATAATTTATAATTGGAATTTTTCTCGCCGACAAAAAAACACACGTCATTCACTATTTTCACTCGAGGACAAAATGGCCGACTCATATTAGATTCTGGCATGTGATTGGCTCGTTATAGTTTGAGTGTTGCCATTTTACAAATTCTATATATTACCAAATTATTGGGCGTTACAAAAATGAATAACAAAAATGATCAAAATAATGGACATTATTTTGAACCCAAAATTTAAATATTTTAAGTAATTAATAAAAAATATTTTTAACCGTAATCAAGGGCCATCAACAACGATTTGGCAAAAAGTTCATGAATAAGTAAATACTGTAGCTAATAAATTTATTCAGATGATTTTTGTAACGTAGCCCGTGAAGAGGACAAATTATTTTGTATGGAGATTATCCGACTTTGATGAGAACAAAGCAATATAAAGAATTTATTATGCTCAACAGATATAGATGTGTGTGTTATATAGTTAGATAATATACATCAGAGTACTAATAGGTAGTTTTTACATAGTAAAAATAACTGTATCATAAAATATCGGGTGTGGACAAATTTTGCAATCAAAATGGTCATTTTAAATGATTTTAACCCAGGACCGTTCATTGGGGCGATGTTTTAGGAAGGCTTATGTCCAACAGTGAACGTCTTTCGGAGACACGAAGCTGATGAAGCAAGACCCAACAGATGGTAATGCTAAAGCCTATAGTTGACCAATGACAAAAATTACCTAAACGTAAAAGTAAAAATCGCCTTCGGGTTAGTCTGACAAAAAAAATCAAGCTATACTTTTAAAATCTGCCACAAATAAGCAAGAAGTTGACTTCAAGACAAACAACATCAGAATTTTATTAGATATGGCTGACAGAGCAAAGATTAGACGCACCCTACAATTGCCTACAATAAACCTTGTAGATTAGTAGTCCTATTAGTAATGTTTGTTCTATTTACAAGGTAATGTGGTGATATGGAAACGGATGTTACTTATAGCCAGATTAGTAATGGAAAAAAACACCTAAATCATTAAACCCATGGCTAAGGATTTTTTATTTCTACCTACTTAAAAGCTCTGGGCTTATCCCAGCAAATGAGAGATTGAACTAAAACCACTGCATATGACTGCTTGAAAAGTGTTCTTGTTTTGATATTTTCAGTAACAGTCGGCTTCTTTATTACTACCAGCCTATAATTGTCCCTTTGCTTCGGTTACGTTCATACACGTATGGAGTATGTAAGGAGCGCAGCAGGTGGCGTTCTATAGTTTCTGCCTACCCCCATGGGAAGAAGGCGTGAGTTTATGTATTATTGTCCCACTGAGGGTAAAGGCCCGTTCTCATACAGAGAAGGCACAAGCATTGATCACCACGCTTGCTCAAGACGGGTTGGCGACGTGGTGTGTTTTTTTGATTATTTCAATTTTATTTTTAATGTCTTCTCCTTGAATGAGTACAAACTAGATATTTTCTTTTCAAATTCAAAATCTTTATTTCGAGCGAAGACTCTTAAAGGGTTAATAACATTGTCCTTATAACTAAGTGTTAGTAAACAACACGATACGACGGCACAGGTAACTGACAGCAGCGAATAACATACGGACAGTCCACTCTGTCAGCAATCATTTTCGGAACCGTGTTAGGGCTGGCCATGACTCGAGCCACCATGGATGCTGCGCGCTTGCGCATTATTGTGTAAAAGCTATCTACACGCGCCGCTGCAAACAGCCCCGAAGCACTGCAACGCCATGGCAACCCCATCAGTTTTCTGAACGTATTATTAAACACGAAGGACTCCATACAACGCCCGCGAATACTTATCCCACAAGCTGGCATGTGTAGAAGGTGGTACAGAATGCTCTAAATAGCGTCACCTTTACGTCTGCAGTACAACGTGCAAACCTGCGGGCCATCAGATTCGCACGCACAGAAAGAGCCCTCCGTTCCCTTTCAATGTCAGCATTGTCTCTAAGGTCAGTGGTGATCAAATGACCTAGATGTTTAAATTGTTCCACTCGCTCAAGAGGAACACCGTTTAGACGTATGGGAGGCACATCGAGATGGTATTTGGTCCCCGCCTCAAAAACAATGTACTGACTTTTATAAACATTAAACAGTAACCCACGTTCAGTCGCATAACGCTCACATGTGGTCAACAGTGTCCTAATACCGACGACTGACGCGCTCAGCAGCACCATGTCGTCCGCATAACTTAAAATATTTGACACATAAACTGTCAATATGACAACCGACATGATGACCGCTAAGCGCCTCACTTAGGGCATTCATATATAAATTGAAGAGGGCAGGGGAGGTCAACCCTCCCTGTCTCACTCCACATTCCAATTGATATGGCTCCGACAGCATACCTGCCCACCCAACATTGTTGACCTGGTTTCCATACCAATGCTTGAAGATATTTATAAGCTCGATAGGCAAGCTTATAGCTTCAAGTTTCTTACATAATATATCGTAGTTTCCTAGACAAATCGAGGAAGCATCCGAAAACAGGTGTTCTTCTTTTTGTGTAGTGCCTGACGGCCTGCTTGAGACACAAAACTGCACTTTCCGTAGGAAGTCCTGGCCGAAGCCATGCGTATCAAGCAGACCATCAAGGACCCTAGCGACTGTGGTTTCCTCCAGTTTTCTTTCGTTGTTGGTTTCGAGACATTTCAATTACAATTTACAAGCTAAAATAATGCTCTAACAGAATATAAGGGTTAAGTTTCAGTCCATCAGTCCGAATGCTAGATGACCCTAAAGCACAAGAAAAAACAGACATGAGCTTTCCTTATAATTACGCAAGTTCCACTTTTAGTACAAAACCGCTTTGAACTGCAATATAATAGACCTTAGCAGAGAGTCATAAATATCATTAATGAGTCATAAACTCACTAGAAATGAGTTTCCTTCCTGATTCCAAACATGTTTTACTTTTTCTGTTTGTTTGTTTTTAACTCATTCAAGTTTGTAGTAGTTTTCATAAAAGCAGCTTTCAAACATCCCATATGTTTCAATTGCATGTGAGTGTTAGAGTTAAGTAAGAACTCGATCCCACGGCACCTGCTTGTCAAGAGATTACTGAAACTTGTTTATTTTCCTATTTTATTGAGAAAAAGTTTTAATCTCTCACTTCTATAATCTTTCATACCCAGTATTATCTGATAGGCTTTAATGGTTTTGATAGTAGCATTATTAAAATTCCCTAATTAGTATTGACCGTGCCAAAATTACTGCGTGAATTACCTATAATATCTAAATATGACCTTTAACACAAAAAAAAAATACCAATTAATTAAACCAATCAATGGTTTTACCTTTATTGGGGCTTTCATTAACTACAGATTGGAGTAACGGGCGCAAAATCTCCCCACCCTCTCTTTTCCTTCCAATTAGACAAGGACAGAACTATGACTAAAGTTTAGTGGCATGTGACACCCACATATAATCCGTATTGGGTGGTGTGACTAATTACACTTGACAAAACGAGGTGTAAGATGACTTTTGATCGTGAATGCTAAATTTGGAGAAGGCATGTAAAGGATTATGGCGTGGGGTTCCATTAAACTGAATTGTTGCCAAGAAAACACTGAATAAGCTTTGTTATTTTTGTAAATTGATAGTTTGATTGTCTTGGAATACGATTTATCAACTAGTAACCTTGGTGAGTTTACTGTTTCCAGATTAAATTGAATCAAAAGCTCATGACAAATCTATCAAACCAGGAATGCCTCAGGGATCTATTTAAGACCCGTCTTCAAAAATCTTACTTTTTCCTTTGCATAAATTATCATGAAAACGACTAAAGAAATACAAAGATTATAATTTGTGAGGCATCATTTTAAGTATAAGACTACTATACACGTACGAGTATGTTTAAATTAAGAAACAATCAACAACAGTTGGTTAGTGCTATAAATTTAGCCTGTTGACTATTATTTTCGTGAGGGGTGGTTGATTAAATAGAAGAGTTGCGTCGCATGAAAGCACACTGAAGAGCAAACCATATCTAAGCTCTCAGCTGTCATAATCGTGATATCTAAATCGGAACGCAAATTATTGCTGTGAGCGATTATGGCATAATTCGGAATGTAGCCTATGAATGAAAATGAATAATACAGTTATTATGAAGAAGAGATTCGTTCAATACCCTCTCAATAAACAAAATCAAATAAGTCCTAAGACCTACGGAACCTCAATACTTTCAATATGATTCTTCAATATCGAGCCGTGAGCGCTATTTTTTTCAGAAATCACTTTACATAAATAAAAAGTAATTGCAAAGTGGGTTGATCCTCTCAAAATTAGTACTTAGAGCATGACAAACTACACCCACGGTGTTTATAACGGATGTCAAGTTTATAACTAGCTTGGTGCTGATCTTGTGCCTAAATTGTTTGTTTGTTTGTAAGTTTTTTGTTTTCATTTTGGTTGGATTTGAGGTATTTCTATGTGGGTGAAAGAATGATAGATTTGGAGTGTTTATATCATCAGTTACCATCACTCTCCTGCCCCTATCCCAATTTATTTGCGGTCGGTGCAACATGTATTTTTCTTCCATATTTCGTTTATTTCTGCTACTTACCATTAGTTGTCATCTCGGTAGTCACTTCTTGTCTAGCCATACCATCTTCCTCACAGTCCATCCAACGTATCTTTGGTCTTCCTCTACTAGTATAGCCATCAGTTATATCGACATGTTTTGATTCTGCGCCTAATGTTTTCTTTTTTAGAGACACCTGCTTTTTATCAGCTATTCAATTACAGATGTATCTGTAAGCTAACCTTTAAGATTCCGAATGCAAAAGTTCATCAGTCTTTGGTAACCTAGAAGGCTAGAAAACAATTTCTTAATTTTTTCTTTCATCACTTTATCTAAAAATTATGCGTAAATTACATACATGCAGATATCAAATCTTAAAGATTAAGGGGGTACCTACACGGAAATAAAATTAATACGGTGAGATAAGAACCTTATTTAGTAGTTTTCCAAACACTATTTTATTAGCAATTTCATCATAATACATTTGTGCTATACCACGAACATCTTAATTTTCTTATATCCTAGCCTCCAAGTCAATAAGCGTACCATTCATCTTATACAATCGTTAACAACTTATTAATGAACAACTTAAAAAGGATTAATTAATAACAAACTGACAAGAATCTACATAAAAAAAAAACACAGTAACAATAATTCGTAGGCGTTGGTTTGTTTTCTATCTAAATTGTAAATCCACTTGTAATCCTGAGATACAGTCACACACTGTAAATACCGCTAATAGTACATTAATAGCTTTATTTGTTATTTGTTCTACAAAGTGTAATCTGATGATAGTGAGTTCGTGAGTACGTTGTGTGTGAACTTGGCCTTTATTTTTGAGGGGATGTTTGTTGTACTGTTTTCTTTATCATTGTATTGTTCTGATTGTTTGTTTGTTTGTTTGTTTGTATTCTGTGTCTTTTGTATTATATGTTCATCTGTGTTTGAGGTTTGTACCCCATGAAGAATATCCTGTTGTCACCTACTTATGAAAGTATTCATCAAAGGCGGATTACGTTAGTAGCAACTTGTTTAATGACATGTAGAAGTTTATTTAATTTGCGAGATATAAATGTTAATCCCACTTTTGGAAAGTAAACATATTCTTTACTTTCCAATAGTGGGATTAACATTTATATCTAAGAGTTTTATTAAGTACAGATTCTACTTAATAAAAATCTTAAATTCATTAATTCACTGACAGACAAGTCAGACAACGCACAGCCTAAACCGCTGGGTCAGTAAGCACACAATTTAGCATAAGAGTTCCTTATATAACAAAAGTGAGCACTAAAAAGGATTTTTGCAAATACACCCTCTAAAGGGGATTATGGGATAAAACTTTGTATGGAAATTCGTCATTTTGGCCGATGAGAATCCCATCGGGAACATGGCTTGTATAATATATTGTGCCTTCTTATAATAATGTTGAGGGCTCATTGCAAATCTACCTTTAATTACTACGATACCATTTTTTTTCCCAGAGCCATCATGTGCTTGTTGAATACCCGAACAATTATGAACATCATCGACCGGCCGTCACAATATTTTCTAAGACGCACTCACTATCAAATAATCTGAATTTCTTAGCTACAGCAGTATCATTGTCATTAACACACAAATAATACATTATTATCGTTCCATTTATCAACACTTCACCGAACCGCAGATACTCGTAATCTCTATGGTCGGACTTTTCTCGAAAACATATCTTTCTCACTGCCAGGTCCGCCTCAATTTTTTTTAAATTATTAATAGTTTGATTACCCAATTATAATCACTGTTATAATTTTTCCTGTTACCTGTCTTCGTACGTCATCATCAGCCTTTAGAAGTCCACTGTCAGTACGTCATCATTATCAGTACTAAAGATTAACATTCATTTTATCGTGGTCCTATCAGTATTTGCTAGCTGCCTAAAGGAAAATTGAAATAAAACCACATTTGGCAGAACAGTTTTAGCAGACAGAAAGATGCTGCTATACATCTTTCTTTTGCATCTTCCATCTACCATATTATTTACTTGAGAATAGACGACAGCCATTTGCAATTTAGCTCTTCTGCTGCCCATTGACTTACTCTTGCTCAGTTCCAACCGGATTAAAATATACTTAATTTTTTCTCATAACTATGGCACTTGTCATACTTGCCATTAACAGTAACCCGTTCTGCTAACAACTATATTTCGTTCAGGCTGGTTCCAAAATTTCCTACGACGGTACCCGGTTTTTACCCGACTACCCCAGAAGGATGGTAATGTTTTTCGAGTGTATGTATGTCGTATTTCTTTGGCACGCTCTGTAACCTAAATGGCTTGATGGATATTTAACATAATAATATGAGGTGTCGTTAGATTCGTCTTAATTGTGGGAGTGACATGTGCTCTTTATAATTGTGTATTTTAATTTTTTAATTTATTAATTATTTGTGCATAAGATCCTTGTGTTGGTCGAAATAAACCGTTTTTATTTTTATTTATAGGCTATTATAATATTTATATATTGCGTCTGAAAATACAAAAAGGGAGTGAAAGGTTTAAAAAAAAAACAATATTGGTATGAAATAAAAGCTAGTGATGAACCGATCCCAAATATAACATACTTGTATATAATAATAAAACTAAAAAGCTTGAAAGAAAAAAAGAAAAGCTTGCTATACCAAAATTCTATATTCTATCTATATTATAATGCTTGTTTTTCTCTTTTCAGTTATGTTTTTGCACTCGGGTTTTTAGTTATTTTGAATATTATTTAATAACAAGTAGATTTAACTGCAAGTGCACGTAACAGTTTCAACTGGCACCATAGCTACCGTGCCCCGATGAGATCACGGAGTTCTGATGACATTGAGATACCGCACCATGGTGTATCACGTACCGTTACGATACTTATGGCTACTGTTGCCTTTCGCGACTGTTTATGTGACCGCAGCCCAGTTAGTTACATCCCATTGTTTCAGAGAGATGATACTACTGATTATTTGGAGTTGGGTAAATAAAAAACTTTTAGTGTCGTTGAATAAAGGGAATGTGTTTTTTAGGCTTTTTGTCTGATCCATCTAATTGCTAGTTTGTGTTATTAATTTTGTGATTTTCTCCTTGATTTCTTTTGGTAAATGAATACACATTGTTTTTTGGTTGGGTTATTTTCAAATAACTTCTCCCGCTCTGGGCGGAGCGGGAGGGCGTGCAGACTTTTTAACCGACTTCCAAAAAGGAGGAGGTTATATGTTCGGCTGTAAGTTTTTTTTTTTTTATGTATGTTCACCGATTACTCTGTCAATTGTGGACGGATTTTGAAAATTTTTTTTTTGTTTGGAAGGGTATGCTCCCGAGGTGGTCCCATTGCCACCAAATCAGAATCTGATGAGGGGATCCCATGGAAATCGAGGGAATTCCTCAAATTTTATAGGCATACCTATAGCGATTTGAGTATTTTTTACAGTAACTCGTGCATTTGCTCTCGGAAAGCACCATTTGGTGAAGTGGAACTGATGATTCATCATCAGTTCCACTTCACCAAATGGTGGACCACAGATGGCCACCGGAACTACTTAATAATAAGTATTTCGCCGTTGCGATTCGATAAGGCACTGTAATATGGTTGATAAGCAATTTATGCTCGTCAAAATGCATATGGTGAAGTCACCATCAGTTCTCCTGTTTCTTACCAGGAGAACTCAACAATTAACGCCCCTGCATCGGGAAAAGCAATACTTTGTAAAAGTTGATGAGCATTTGACATTTGGCTATTGTAAATTAGATAAATTACAAATCAACCCACTAAAAAGTTTTTTATACTATAACTAAAACCCGCCCGTGTTCCATCAGTTGCCTGTGTGCCAGGGCCACGGTATCCCTTTCGGACAAACTCGCAACCCTGACAGGAGAATACACATAGGTTTTGCATTTTTATTTGTTCCCCGGTAATTGAGTCGATAGGGACCAATTGCTGTACTTAATTTTTTGGATATTTGTCTGAATTTAAATAAGACTAGGTTGACTAGGTAGTGACTTAGAGATAATTATATATATAACTTATTGATCTGTTAATTTTCTTTGGTCTTCCTAAGCATTAAAATACTTGTAAATGTGTATTTTTAAGTAAGTTCTTGTCTTTTGGCACGCTTCTTCAAAAGTGTTTCCATTCGCAAGTTTATTTTTCATATTTTCTTTAGCCACAACACAATATCACGACCACTCTCACGTGCGATTAGGTCATTGCATTACACTGCACCTATTACCGATGCCGCCATGTTATTTGTATGTATGTATGTGCCTCCATGCTAATCACGCTATTACGGTTGAGGGACGACCTATCTCTTGGTACTTAGTTAATTAAATATGTGCTTACATAATTTTTCCCTAGGTAGGACATGCAGTTGAGTTGTTGGCATTGTAGACACGCCTTAAGTTTGCAGATGCCATTTTTACTTTGTTTGTTTGTTTGTTTATTTATTACACTTATAACGGTATATTGTTAAAGATATATCATTTTAACTTATAGGTATCTAATTAGTTCTGTTTGCGGGGCCAACATACCCAGTGATCGCACAAAATAAAGAGGTTTGGAAGGAAAAGGGGGCCTTTGAAAAACAATGGGACCCAATGTATTAGGCTGAGTTATTGAGTGTTGGATGAGATGTAAGAACAGAGATCAGAGAATTGATCAGACTTTCATCTACCGACAGTTTATTTTAGAAAACGTCCTAAGGGTTAAGCGGAGCTAAAGGGCATAACTCCTTGTAGTTCAGTGATGATGTGGGTGCGACGCGATTCTGGTAGAACAATTTTCATGAAGTATACATAGGAACTCGTAACTTCTATAGCTATTAATGTATAAACATTAGGAAAATTATTACCTATATTCGCTACAAATTATGGTTTATTTTATTACATCTTTAAGAATGATGCAATCAATCCGGTAAAAAGGGCTCTTCCTAAGATTGATGTTTGCTCGAACAGTGCACACTGTAGTTTTGATTTTCGATACCTAAATTCCCCTGTAGGTGTCAACTCCAGACACATTATATAATCCTTCAATCCAGATTCCTTAAAGTCGGTAAGATGCGACTATGATGAGATAATAGTCGTTCGTTGCAGCAGATTGAGATGACCTTGGGAGTTGATGTCACCGGTTTGGAGCAAACAGTTTTATGGCCCAAACTGATACTTTTGCAGAACACAGTTATTTTTGTAGATTTGTCAGATGTCTTTTGAAGGATATAGATTGAATAATTTATTGTTTTGTTACATATATGGACTAAAAAGAGTGCTAGTTTTGAGGGGGTGAAACCAGAATATTTTTTTTAAGTACGTTTCAGTTCATTAAGAGCTTGTTTCTAAAAAGGTTTTTACTTAAATTTCATTTTATACTTTTAGAATTTGTTTAAATATCTGTTCTATCACCTTCACTTGAAAGGTAGGTACTTGTAAAGACAAATCCAACGAACTCAAACACACCCTTACAAAAGTGATGATGTGAAGTCAACCGAGTTGCACTATCCAAGTCATGCTATGACATGGCTATTACAATTGAATGCGTATACAAAATTTCTTGAATGTGAGGAGACCACTCGTATTGTGCCAATCCTGGCTACAGCAGGCAGGTCATGGTGGACATTTAATTATGATAATCCGTTCTAAAGAACGGACTATCATAATTAAATGCGTACTAAAATTTCTACTCTGTACTGTTGACCGTTAAGGAGTTCCTTCGTCTGGAGCCAATCCTGGGTGCAACAGCCAGGTCATGGTGGACTTAAGAACGGACTATGATAATTAAATGCGTATATAGAATTTCTTGTTTGTGCTGTTGACCGTTTAGGAGTTGTCTCGTCTGGAGCCAATCCTGGGTGTAGCACCTAGGTCACGATGGTCTTTAGAACGGACTATCATAATTTAATGCGTATATAAATTTTGTATCTGTGCTGTTGACCGCTAAGGAGTTCCCTCTTCTGGAACCTCCCCCGGGTGCAGATCATGGTGAACTTTTTAAACGAGCTATCATAATTGAATGCGTACATGACATTTAGAGTCTCTGCTGTTGACCGCTGAAGAGTTTCCTAGTCTGGAGTCAATCCTAGGTGTAGAATCATAAAAATGCATTGTCTTGGAAACTGAACAAACATGTAAAATTTAAATTCCGCATGAGAAGAGGCAGTGGTTTTAATTCAGCTTGCAAGATTTCACGCAACACGTGAACTTACCAGTCCAGAAAATCTAAGCTTCTGAACCTTACCAATTATCCGTTTATTAAAACCCTCCATTGAACCACTAAGTTCGATAAGAAATTGCCAATAACGCAACAGATAGGCAGACTATGATGAATACAGGCAGGTCACGAAAGCTAAAAACATTCGCGAATCGCATCGAATGTCTGAAGTTTGACCTTGACCTTGGTGGGTAAACAGGGAAGCATGGTGTTCTGGGGAAAGGAACGGACTGGTACTGGGTTGGGAACACGCGAAGGTGTTAAACACGGAACAGAATTCATATATTGGTATGCTTTTCTAGAGATTTCTATAATTAATTTCTTATCTGATGAAAAGGCTAGTCGATTTTTTTTTTCGAACTTGCAATTTTGCAATTAGTGGCATGAAAATGATGCAATGTAATTTAGAGGTTTTGTTTACATTTTGCGTCGGTTTTTGGTTTGTCTCATAAATACCTACCTAACTGTTTTCCTAAGCTTTCTGGGGTAAAAAAGAACTTAACCATTTTATTATGAGAATTGGCAGTAATTTTTCCCGCTAAACAGTCATAACCAATCACCATACCATTAAGACGCTGACATACGCATATAAAAGAAAGAGAAGTGCGATGACACAACGCATGTAATTTGTTGGAAAATATGAAGCAATTATCTATTTACTCAAAAATTAGTTAATCGAAAATAAAAACAACCAAGTTCTGCATACAAATAAGACATTCTTGTTATTAATTAAATACCAACCGTACGTTGATATTTAATACAGATTACATTTAATTACTGAAAAACAGACCTCAAATGGTATTATTTGCTGATGACACATCACTGATTTTTGAAGCAAACAGACAAGCACACTTGCACAGGAGCTTGACGACGTAAATAACGCTATGCTTAAGGTCCATAATTGGTTTAATGTAACTAATTTGGTATTAAATGAGAAGAAAACTAAATGCATAAGATTCGCGTTACCGAATGTTAGAAGTAGTGAATGTCACGTTGTATTTTAACGTGTTTTGGTAACAACCAGGTTCTTGGAAATATGTTCAAGAATAACATTATATTTTTTCCGCTACCACTTATATCATTTTCTTCTAGTCAGCGCCTTAAATGGGCTTAAGGCGCTGACTAGAAGAAAATGATATAATCAAGCGCTTTCGCTAAAAAGATTCCCTCTCGTTGGTTCCAAACTTTTTGGTGGAACAATGCGAACTCGGTACTGTCAACCGCACATCAGTAGTACCTTTTTTTTTTGGTTGGTTAATTATCAAATAACTTCTCCCGCTCTGGGCGGAGCGCGAGGGCGTGTCAGACTTTTACTGACTAAAACCCACCCGTGTTCCTTCAGTTGCCTGTGTGCCAGGGCCACGATATCCCTTTCGGACAAACTCGCAACCCTGGCAGGCATTGGCCCTAAGGGTTCCGTTAGGGCCAATGCCTGCCAGGGTTGCCAGTCAGTGCGTGCTAACATCTCTATGAGGCGCGCGTGGAACGACCCGGGCCTTAGCCTTATCGGACGGTGAGCTACCCATCGCTCACCGTCCGCAAGCCAGCGCCTACGGTGGCCGGGAATCGGCCTGCGACTCCCGACGCCCGGGGCGTCTCCCGCGGCGACAAGGGGCGTGAGGGCGCGAATTTTGCCTCTCCCTCACGCATTCCGCCTCCTCCTTCACGAGCATTACTGCTTCGCTGAAGGAGGTTACGGCCTCCCATCCTATGCACTCTCGCTCAGAACCATGGCCTGAACCAGGGCCGGACGCTAGAGATCGACGCCCGCCGCCGATCGCATCGGTGATCACACGGCGGTGCGCCGCCCAAGCCGCGCAGACCTCCACCGTATGCTCCAACGTGTCCTCCGGACGATCCACACAGTGGTAACACCCGGGCCGGTGAGGACCTGCTTGAGGCGGAAGGTGAGGACGCCGTGGCGCCTGTCTGGTCACTCCTCAAAGAAGGGACTTATCGCCACAATTGTGGCGTGCCCAACATCAAACACTAGCATTATAAAAATCACTCTTGCTACGACATAAAAGGCGCCGTCAATGTCAAATTAGCAACTGATGTGCGGGTGACTACCTAAATCTATAGCTACTTGATACTTCTACATAACCTTTGAGTAAAACATGGAGGGTAAAACGTCCAAACTATGAAGGGTAAAGTTTATAACACACAAACCATGTCGCATAGAGCAATGCTCTAAATGCGTGTTGTCTAGACGGCGCGCGGCGGCGCCTTGGGGTGTCTCCCTCCCATACGTCATGTCACATGCCCTTCTGATGTCCTGGGTCTAGCTGCATTAAGGCGCTTTCACACGTATTGTCGACCTCGTAACTGCTTCACCACCCTAGGGTTAAATGTCATTTTCACGTCATGAAACAACAAGAGGACTTAGACAACATTTAAATATTCTGTAACAAAGATGATGGAAAATTCAAAAATGTATGAGTCTCACATAAGCTTATGTCAATCCTGTTGAAAGTCTTTGTATACGAAACGCTTTTAATGCGTTTGTCACTTGTCTATTTAAGGTCTATTTGTTTTGGTGACAGTTAGATTGTTTCAATCTTAGTGAATTTTGGTATAGATATTATGGTTAAGTAAAAGTATAAAGTGTGCCCAAGCTAAAATCAGTTTGAGATGATTCGGCCGATTCCTACGATTTGAAACTAGTCCTCATAGGCTGACAAGCAAGAAGCCATGCAAAAAAAATTGTGTTGATCTCTTCCAGCTACAGACTTTTTTGCCCGACATGATTTTACCGATTCGAAAATAGTGTAAATGCACCCTTATAATTAACTTTGTAGTGTACTCTGCTAATGGGGTTTTAAATTATTGGATTAATAAGTACTAAGTTCTGTCTGACACGAACTAGAATATACAGGGTTACTGGTAACTCGACGTATTCCTTGCACGACGTCAAAGTAAGGTTAAAATGCAACAAATTAAGCCACCAGATGTTCTACCGAAATTCAGTAGTTTTTGAGTTTTCTTAAATAAAGTAATGACAAAAATTACGAAAAATAAAATGTTTAATTAGTGATCTCTGCCAAAGTTTTCGGCATTTTGGTTTTTTTAATTATTAACAAAGATTTGCTACGGCATCAGCTATGATAATAATAATAAATTCTAATATAGTGGCATTAGTCGCACCGTAAATAATTTTTAAATTGTATTTTTCATAAAACAACTAAAGACCTAATTAACTCAAAAACTACTGAACTTCGGTAGAACATTTGGTGGCTTAATTTATTGCATTTTAACCTTACTATGACGTCCTGCAAGGAATACGTCGAGTTACCAGTAACCCTGTATAAGATAGATATAATATTTAAATATTGCATAGGTTTATGAAAAGCTACTTACTTAGCATTCTTACCTTCGTCACAGTTTAACAAGAATAGCACATCTCGCAGGAAAAATGTTGCCTGGTAAACCAGCACCCCAATTGCGAAAAACACGAATGATTGACACTCACTAATTACTTTCACTAGTGATTGTTAATCACTATCATACTACTTTGAAGGCAGTTCCTAATTTCGCTTCATACGTTTAAAAAATTCATCTGCTCGACAAGGTAAAGAACTTACAACAAGACAACACAACAACTTAGACAAGACTGAATTGTGAAAATTAATTGCATTGGCATTGCAAGGGTGTTACGAAATTACCCTGCTGGTTTATTTTCCCAGCCAGGCTGTGTGTGTGTTCCATGTATGGGCTTACTCTCTATTACATGAGACTTAAACATAACTGGTGAAATATGTGTGCACCTCTGCCTAACCCTCCAAGGAATGCAGCTGTGATGTTATGTTACGAGTATGTACACAGGGTTTGCCAGATATACCTTCAATTATTTCAACATAGATATTAAGTTCTAAGTCCTCTGACGGTAACATCGCACGTGCCCGACACACGAGCTAATAAATGCCATGATGAGATTTTAAGGACCCCTATCATAATGTATTTAGTTTAGCTATCATTTCATTGGCTTGATGATGACATTCCCAACGAGGTGACACGATACATTACTGTTTGTACGCCACTTGAAGTCTGTGGCTGTACAATTAATAGAGATTAGTATACTAGTACATGCTCCTCTCAGTGCAAAATACACTTTGATGACGCAAACTCAAAACCAAATCATTTATTTCACATAAACCATTTACAGGCACTTTTGAATTATCAAGGACGGAGGGTCGGTCAAAAACATGACGATAGTTGCCCATTCTAAAGTGTAGTAGGTTCATATGGATTAGAACGAGCAATAAACTTAACGGACACTCTGTTAGAGCGATAACAGTTACTGACTCATATAAAAAAAAACTATTTTACGGTTTTTGTCACCATTATTATTTCAGTCATAAGCTATCCACTGCTGAACATAGGCCGTCCCAAAGAATCGATACAACGATCGATCCTGCACTGCCGTCTGTTTGTTTGATAACTGTCTTTTTGTTTCTCTAGTAGAACAGAACGTGTAACTGGGGTTAAGAATGCTCAGCTGGTGTACGTGAGCGGAAACAGTCCGCGGCAACCGAGTACTCCACAACTGCTAAGAGTAAGTAGAACCGTGCTGGTCTATCTCATGATGAATTAATGGCAAGCTAAACCTACGGTACGAGGCTGATGGCTCATCGAGTGACAAAATGTTAATACGTAGAGTGTCCTATCTGTCATTCAAACTTGTGTCACTTGTGATAGTCTATACTTGCTTTTTCTCCTCGATAATTTCTTGAAGGTGATGCGCACCCAAAGGATTGTTGATTTTCTACTTCCCTCCGTGAGAGTATCTATAATAAGAATTCAGGAGATTATGATAACTATCATAAACAAAGTAGAGACGTATATCCAAGAACCATCCAAAGTATTCATAACTTTTTTTCAACAACAGATACTAGAAGAAACAATAAAAAAGAAGATCCCGAAGCCGCTTTTCCAGAACCCGGCGCCGGTGTGTGGCCCGGACCGGTATCGGCTGCAGTTCAACATCGGCGAGAAGACGGCTAACACGCTGTTCCAATACCGCACTAAGTTCGTCCAGCACATGCTGACCAGTGCGATGTATGCAAACAGCGCTGTCGGGAAACCTTGGGAAATGATTGGAAAGTAGGTTATATTGAACTACTTTTGCCCGCGTGGAGGTCCGGAAAAAAATACAAATTAAAACCATCTCCAAGAGAAAATACATATACAGAGTGAATGTTTGAGATGCCCTTACTGCCCGTAAGGGAAATGAGACACCAATCTACTTTTTTACGATGGATAGACTGGCCGAAAAAAAACAAAAGAGATTAACTTTAAATTTCGAACGAATGTTACATAATTTTTATTTAAATATTATATATAAATATACAAACAAAACAAACAATATTTAGATAGTTTGATGCTTTTGACAAAACTTTTTTCATACAAAAAGTACGTCATTTTATCGTACCAGACCTGGGCTAAAATAGCATAAAATATCTTCCTCTAGCTAGGGGAAAAAGTTTTGTTTTTGTCTATTAATAACGAGCCTACAAAAACGAAAAAGTAATTATTCTTATGGTGAGTAGCTGTATTAATTATTATAATTATGTAAATATATATCTGCTGTAGTCGCGAATCATATTGTGATTAAGATACAACCTGACCTGACCAGCAAATAGCAAAAAACGTAAGAAAATTTGAGTTTCGCGGGCTACAGCTGCGGATTCACCTTTAGTAAAATAATCATGAATAAAGACTCGACATATTATTACTGTTTCATAAAGAAAGAAGAACATTTTATTTTTGAAAATGGTTTTCAATAAGAATGATGTAACCAATACTTTGTATCAAATATTTTATTTTAAAAGAGTGTCCGTGGAGTTTCTTGTCCGTTCTTCTCCATAGGAACCTACTATTTGGAATGGCCAACTAGCTTCATATTTGTAACTGACCGACTTGTTGACAATTCAAAAGTGCCTGTAAATGGCTTAATTGAAATAAATCCTATTAGTTTGAGTTTGAACTAAAAGCGACGATCTCTTCGGTAGAATGCGTGCTTTGCTTTGCGGCCTCGGCATAGACTATAAATGTTCTTTGGTTGCGGTTACAGAAAAAATTAAAAAAAGGCATCGCCGCGAAATCTTAACAACTTTTTCTCTAATTACAAATTGAATTGGTGAACGTAATTTATTTGACAACAATGATAATGTCATCATCTAGTGAGAATGGAGACCCATTTTTACAGATGGAAGAGAAAGAAAAATAAATTATTTTCAATCTGTTGTATTGGATTATTTTATTTTCTCGCAATCGTAGTGAAAAGTATAGTGTAACACACGGCGCTAAAACCCCATTATAACTCGGTTTCTATTTACTCAAGAGCTACCTCGTATATAATGGGTAATTTTAGCCCCTCGTATAACAATCTACTATTTTGCGATTTCTAACTTTTGTAGCAACAGGCTTTTTTAAAGTTTCACGTACAAGTCTGAAAGTTCTAAATCATTTGAGGTAATTTTCTTCTCCTATCTTATTCTTAAAGCAAATAAATTCATAACGCGTATTCGTTCAGTTTTTTTTTTTTTTTTGTTTATATTGGATATCATAAAAAAGTAAGTTAGAGTTTCCTTCTTTCGAAATGTATAGAAAAACTTTTTTTGCTATTTCTGACTTTTTTCAGATTCAAATCTCAGTTGGTCCAATAGTTTTTTTTATCCTTCTAAGAAGCAGGATCAATTAGCATCAAAAAAAGATTTTGTGAAAACTGACCATTTTCTTGCTGACTACATTTTTTTCAAATCCGTGAATGCAGATCAAATGTCTCAAAAAGTTAAGAACAGTCTCCTAAGACCGTTTTCCTTTACTGCCTCGTCTCAAAAATCCACCTGTATGTGCCAGCCTTAGATTATATACATATCTAAGGTGCCAGCTTTGGCAGCTTTCATGGTAATCGGTCAAACGGTGTTTGAGTTTATCAATCTCATATAACCAACATCCATTTTTATATTATATAGGGCATTTCCATGTAATGTGGCAAAAGTGTAGCATGGTAGACCAGAGCACTTCACCGGAGACCTTATGTTTAAGTGTTATGCACGACCATCAGCAGGCGTTCGAAATGACACCCAGATGATTTACATTGGCGATATCGTTAGTCCCTTATGTCGTGCTATGAGAGCGCAAAGTCGATAGCTGACCGAGGTTTGTTATAATACTTCGCGACGAGAGTATGATACACGATCTAGCTTCAATACAAAAAGCTTTGTAATTATAAATGGGGGTATGAATAGGTCTTGAAGCAGAAGGCGGTTTAGGTTAGGTTAGACACACACAAATTCTTAATTAAATCTCACTAAAGGACATACAATGTCAAGAGGTTATCTACTTAACACTTACTACATTACTTCATGTCAAAGTCATAAAACATCCAAATAATGGCAAGACGTGACCGAGGAGATACTCGTAGTTAGGGGACGAAAGATGACGTCACGGGCTGTCTGCCCTTCTATCCCATCCCTCTTCAAAGTCTGCCTTATTGTTATGTAGTAAAATATTACATCCCGGACGTCTGAGATTTTTTTTGGATGCCTATTTATTCACCCTGTATTTTCCGTTTTTGAAGAATGATAAAAAGTTATATTATTATTTGAATGGGGAAGAAGCAGAAGGTGGCGTTCTGTAGTTTCTACCAACCCTTTTAAGGAAAAAGCATGACGCATAACGCAATGCATTGAAAGTACATAAGTGCTAAAACTAAAGTGAATGTCCTGATGTTGTGTGTCCTGGTGTGAGTGTGCGCGCGGCGGAGGCGCCGCTCGTAGCGGTAGATGCGTACCACCCGCCACTCGAGATCTCGGTGAGTACAAACACGCGCCTGCGCCGACACCCCGGCTCAGCGGGCTCAGCTGCGCCTGACAGTAACGCATGTGCACCAGATGGTTGGAACTTTACTAAAGCCGATTTTTTGTCATTGTATTCTTTAATTGCAGCTGTAGACTGGACTCCATTGTATGAAATGAACTTAGAAGTAGGTTTAAATTATTTTTATCATATTATTAATTCTATTATAGATGACTGTGTTCCAAAAAAAAAGCGAAATCGTGTAAACTCAAGGTACATTTATCCTGAGTGGTACACTGTTGAAATAATTCGCGACATAAGATTAAAGGCTTTTCTTCATAAACAGTTCAAGGCAAGCGGGTCGAGGGTCGATTACGAAGCGTTTGCTCGGTGTAGAACCAACATTAAAAATATGTTAGCAGTGGCACAGGAACAATATCGGAACCGTGTTCAAAGTCAAATGCTGAGTGATCCTAAATCTTTTTGGAATTATGCCAAGTCTAAGAGAGGTGGGAGAAGTCCGAAAGCGATTTTGAAAGACGGGGTGGCATTGTCTGGTCAACGGTCCGCGGAAGAGTGCGGAGTATTTCTATTATGTGTACAGGCCAGAGCGACCGATATTGGATGTAAACGCGGCTATAGCTAAAGCAGGTAGCGGAAACGGAGCGGCGCGAGTACACTTGGACCAATTACAGTTAGTAGACGTATGTCGTGCGCTTCAAGATCTTAAGCCGAAACACTCCGCAGGGCCTGACGGCATTCCGCCTTACATATTCAAGGATTGTCAATTAGTGCTAGCTAAGCCGCTACTTTATATTTATAACCAGTGTCTCAAAGCTGCCGTGTTTCCGGAAAGGTGGAAAGTGACCCGCGTTGTTTCGGTTCCGAAGGGAGGTTCAGCAGAATCGGTGGATGGGTACAGACCAGTAGCAGTATTGTCGACGCTGGCAAAGGTATTGGAAACAGCCATTCACAAGAGCATATACCTTCAGGTTAGCGCACAGCTATCAGACGCTTAGCATGGAATTAGACCTGGAAGAAGTACCACCAGTAATCTTCTCTGCCACATGGCTTATCTGGTGCCGACGGTAGATAGTGGGGGACAAACTGATGCTGCTTACTTTGATTTCAGTAAAGCATTCGACCTAGTCGAAAATGACATGTTGCTTAAAAAGTTAGCAGGTGTTGATTTCACCCCACACTCACTTCAGTTTTTTGCCAGTTATTTGAGGGATAGGCAGCAATATGTGGAATATGCGGGACACGTGTCAGATCGATATTTCACGAGGTCCGGAGTAAGTCAATGTAGTAACCTTGGCCCTTTGGGCTTCCTTCTGATGGTAAACGATCTGCCAGAAGTAGTCCAAGACGCAAATTGTTTGTTGTTTGCCGACGACCTCAAATTGTCCCTCGCGGTAAAAAGCGGTGATGACTGTGTCAGGCTACAAAGGGACATTGATAGGGTGTTGAGCTGGAGCCAAGAAAATCTCTTGCAGTTTAATAGCTCGAAGTGTGTAACCATCACTTTTTCTCGTGCACACAATCCCATCCTACATACCTACCATATTGACGGGTTACCTATGGTACGGGTCACAGAAGTCAAGGACTTGGGAGTGGGTTTTAACACTGGTTTGAATTTTCGTGATCACATCATGCGTAGCTGCAAAAGAGCGTATAGAAATTTAGGTTTTATGCTCCGTACGGTCCGAGGGTTCACGAATGTGAAAGCTATTATAGCATTATATAATGCATTGGTAAGGAGTCAGCTAGAATGTAATGCAGTCATCTGGTCTCCGCAGGAAGCTAAATATAGTCTTATGCTGGAGAGGGTACAAAATAAATTTATAAGATATTTATATAAGTATTATTACGGAGTATATCCCTTTTACCCGCTAATGTATCCAACCTTATTTATTTTAGGTATGGTAGGATACAATGAGCTAAGGGTTAGGAGGGATCTTGCACTCACCTCATATATATTTAAATTAATAAGAGGGAAGGTGCATAATGCAGTTATTTTAGCGCAGGTGAGCCTGTGTGTTCCGGACAGGTACGTGTGGCGACGACGGCAGCCGCCACTGCTAGTGGAACCGCGCGCTCGGACCAAACTTGTAAGGGAGGCGCCGCTGACGCGTGCGCTTCGCACGCTCAACCTCATAGCGATTGAAACAGACTTATTCTGTTGTTCTCTGAGTGAATTCACAAGGAATGCATTGTATGTAATTTGTTATAGGTAGGTACCATGAATGTTAGTACTTACCTATTTAGAATAATTAAATTAGGATAAGCGCATTTACCGCATTGGGTTACTCTGTAATGGTAGATGTAAGAAGAAAATAAATAAATAAATAAATGTTGTTCACGTGAATCAGTCTTCGGTCGAAGATTTCAAAGACGTGAGAAGTACAAGCTAAATTGAATAAATTATCGCTTTCCGTTGAGTAAGAATATAATACGATAAAGGCGCGGTGAATAATGGGTCATTGCCAAACGTGTATGGATGGACAGGAAAATCCACCAGTCTATCTGTGAAGTGTGGGTCATACAATATTAGTTTTAGTATAAGCGAAACCCAAAAAATGTCTAGTATTTTTATGTAAAAAATCTATGTATAAAATTTCAAACCTGTATCATGAAAAATCACAAAGTTATAAGGTTGTTATGTTACCGGGTTGTCCGTACAAAAACATGCTAACGGCGCCCCCGCGCCTCCATGGCAGTAGGTACCTAACCGTACGGCGATTATATTGTAAGTAATTAAATGGTGATAACATTTACCATCACACATAAATATTTTTGGGAAAAAATATAACAATGGTGTAAACATTATTGAAATCGATTCAGTTCCTTATTCTGAATAAACTATATTCAGGTTTCGCATATACTAATAATAATGTTGTATACAACAATTTTTGCGATGCATGTAGGGACCCTCCCCAAGTGAAAATACTGAAGACTTCCAGCGCATTTTGGAGACCTGTCCAAAAGAAAAAGAATGGTAACCTCGCTACCATCATACGAACAGGCTGATCTCTATACAAGGGCATGAGCCATTTTCATGTTACTAAATAGGACACGAAACGAAGACTATTTTATCTAAAGCTGAGGCGTTTGATTTTGTTAGCCAGGATAAGCTACTAAACAAATTAGACTTCTACGGTATTAGAGGAAAAGCTTATGAATGGATATCTAGTTGTAAAGAAAAGTGTCAGAATATATTCCAAAGAGAAATTCAAATCAATAGCAGTAATAAATAAGTGTGGCGTGCCTCAGGGAAGCATTCTCGGTCCTTTACTTTTCTTACTTTATATAAATGATCTTCCAGAGGCCACCGTGCGAGAAATGTATACTTTTTGCAGATGCTACACAGTACAGTTGTCATAAAATTAAAGGATAAAAGCGACTACAAACCAGCCACGGAAAAGACCCTAAAAGATATAATAAGTTAGATGCAAAATAATAACCTGAATATAAATGTTAGCAAGACATAATTAATTGAATTTAACTCTTATAATAACAAACCTTTGGATATTCTGTTTATTGGTGCAAAGGTACAACTAGTGGACCAACTAAAATTTTTAGGAATTCAACCATTGCCGACAGTTTTTAAGCTCGAAAAACGTTGCATCCGGGTATTAAACAGGGCATGGTTCTTGGATAGCTGTAAACCCCTCTTTCAAAAATTGAAAATTATTCCACTGCCATGTATGTATATTAGAGATATCGGCATTTTTACAAAGTCAATAATAATTGACTAGGTATTAAATGAATCTGCATAATAACTGTGACTTAAAATCATGAATAATTTGCACGCTTGCTCGCAGGCAGAATACAATGACTGTAAACCTTGTACTTTCTTGAAAATAAACAATTTGAATTTGAGCTATATTTTGCTGATTCAATCATGGTAGTTGACTAGCTGATATCATGATAACGCGTGAACAGTTTACCAAAATACTGCTAAAATAAATGGTGGACAACCACCAACCACCATAGACCACAAGGTTATGGTGGTAATGATTTATCACTTTGTCTTCGTAGATAGAGTGTGTGGTTATTAAATATAGATATGGTTAGAAAGCGGGTGAATACTGAGATGATGACTAATAGAGAAGTATGGAGGAAGAAAACATGGTGCGCGGAACCCATATAAATTCGGGTAAGCGCAAACATGATAATGATAATGATCTATATTAAAAGTGGTCTATTTTTTGCCAGCATCTCCGAACAAATAATCGACGAGGTCCTACTAAGCTGCGTGTCGGAGATGGAACTCCGGGAAATGATACAAGACCTGTACAAGGATGAGACGTGCTGACTCTAATGGCATGTGCAAGAAAGAGACGGACGAACTATTTGCCCAGTGTGGATTTGATACTTCTATTTTAATACATTTGTTTACCTGTAAAATGATTCACTGTTTATTTTTATACTCGATGCCCCAAATTATGTGAAAAAAGACAAAAGGTAAAACTTAAATAAGTATTTTTATTAAAATTGGCGACTACATACACTCTTGAATCACTGTTGAATTTATCGACTAGTAGTCTACAATGGTTCCGTCAGTCTTACTGATCATGATTCTCTATACTTCGAAAACACACTACTTACAAACTAAAATTCGTATCCGTATTATCGTCTACAAAATAATCACTGTACAATATAAGACATTTCAAAAAGACACTACTTTGCCATTCAGTCGCTTTGTGATTTAGTTGGGAATCGTGAATTGGTTCATACATAAATATCTGTATAAAATAAGGCACTTATCATACGACTAGGTATTATACCCGGGGATCAAAATATTTGAAAAGTTTGTTGAATAATTTACAATCAATAGATTGGCTTAAACTTCATGTAACTGAGGATCGGAGGATATAATTCGTTGAACAATATGTCCAAACAACTTGTACTGCTTCACATAATATCACTTTCTAAACAAACTACACTTGGTCGTCTTGATTCATATTTAACCGGATTGAATTCAAAACTAAACCGAATTTCGCTCTTTGTCTCTTTAAAGTATCATTTTTGTCAATTTTTGGTAATTTTGCTATACTCTCTGAACTAGAATTATTACCAGTTTGGTTTGACACTTCTGGTGTTGCTGAATTAGATTTCATAAGTCGCGGCTTCGTAAGCTGTGGACCACCTACTGCGAATATACCTTCTAATTTATGCTTTAAGTCCTGTCTACTCAGCGAAATATCTTCTTCTTCTTCGGATTCAGATGGGTCAGATTCTGGACTTTTTTGTTCTGTTTTGACAGGTCGTAAATTTTGTGCTGCCTCTCTAGACAACAATTCTTTCTTTAAATCCTCAAACATAGATGGCCGGTCACGGCTCACTGACAGTTCTGCATCAGGGAAGTTACCGGTAGAATGTGATCTTCTCCTAGGTTCTTCCTCCTCTTCGCCAGGTTCTATTGTTTTCTGGAATATATTGTTCAACTTGGACATGAATTTGATTTGTCGATCGCTTCCAAATCTTATATTTCCGTCACCTTGTGAATTGCTTGACTGTATGCTTACTCTAGGCTCACTGACTTCGTTGTCTTCTACTTTTCGTGGCAGTTCTGGTTCAGTATGTCTATAATTTACCGTATAAAATTTCTTATGGCTATTATCAGGCTTAAAATAGTTTTCATCTAGAGGAGGTGGTGGAGGTGGCGGTGGCACTGGTATTGTAGACTCCTGGGTGTCATCTAATGATTCACTTAGTGCTTGTCTGTCGATTGTGTCTGAATATCCAGATTCATCTGTTCGTGAATTCGTGTCGCTGTCATTAAATGCAGTTATTTCTTCATCTTCGAAGTAATCAATGTCTTCATTGCTGTGTAATCTTTCCTCTTCCTCACTTACTTTTGGTAAATCCTCCCTGTGCACTTGTGCGATCACGTCGTATTTAGATAATCCTTGATTACCTAATGACGCGTCGGAACCAGCATCTGACAGTTCGCTCAAAGACTTTCTGTGGGGGATGCCAGTTTCATGTGTTGCAGTATCGTCTTCTTTGCTCCCTTTTAAGCTTATATCTTCTCCGTATGTATCTTCCTCAGCTTGTAACACTTGATCTAATAAGTCTATTATTTTTGCTTCTTTTTCTTCATTATCTGCGATTTGTATCTGTTGTACAGTAATTTCTTTAACTTTTTTCATATTTATCGCCTTATCTCTTAATTCCTTATGTATCTCCCTCGCATCGTCATATTGTGCCATATGATCGTCTGTCCGAGCCAATGTATGAGGAGGGGTGGGTGATTCCACTACTATTTGCACAATTGGGGATTTTCCATTTATATTCGCTAGCGGTTTATTATTTGAATCTTCTGCTATAATTTTGCCCGCGTTTTGCTTGTAGCAGCATATGCATATAAAATAAATTGGAATTCCTGAAATGTATAAATAATAATATTATTTTCAATGAGGAATTATCGATGAATAATTGAAAATCCCACACAAGACAGAAACACAGAGTCATATGGCACGATCGTCTTACCTATTAAAATCCACAGCATAACTCTGATCCACGTGTGAAAATTGATGAGGACCATTAGATGCAGGTTAGTGTATACGCTGATGCAGGGAATGAATGGAACCAGTGGTGTCTGAAAATTAATATTTTAATTTAGGAACATGCGAGGAAACCCAAACATCTCATCGGTCTACATTAGATTTTATTTGAAATATACCTACTTATAAACAGTGTAAGTTTAAACGAGAGACATATAGAGGTTGTTAGTATTCCATTCCAAATATCTAACCTTAACCTCTGATGTAGTTATGTAAGTATCCAAAATATAGGGCACAAATCAAAATTATGAATTTTTTTTTGAGGTTCCAAATTCGAATCACATTATTGACTTTGTGTGTAACCGGATCTACTCTCGCGAATCCCGCACTTACCTCAGTCTATGCAAGTTCGCAGATCTTTTGTGGCTCAAATGACGTCGACAAGGGGGCGCTGTTGCTAAACATTTTTGCTATTGTTTCGTGAAAATTAAATGTATTGAAAAAACAAGATGGCAGCATTCGTTCCGACTTTAGCCAGAACCTTGTAGCGCTTTAAGTTAATCGTTGGGATTCCTATTTTAAATAGGTAGGTACGCCGAAACACAAAGGAGCATAATATTATCGTTATCTTAAATTATTGAGGTATACATTTAAAAAACCAGCCAAGTGTGTGTCGGACCAAACAATAATGGGTTCCGTAGTTGGGATGAATGTATTCTAAGAACAAACTTAACATTGTAGTCGAAGGACATGTTCCCTCATACATCGCAACTGCAAATGTAAGTTTGTACGCACAATAATGAGTGATTTACTATGTTATTTTAAGACCATAGACTTCTTATAGGTTTTTTTGTAATCTATAAGTAAATACCTATTTTCTTATTAGTTTCTAAATTTAGGCTCAGTTGTTTCCGAGATAAGGGGGAATAATTAATTTTCCTTAAATAACTTTAAAACTATTTATTTCAATAATTATTAAAAAAATATTAGTATCTGAAATCCTTATAACAAGACCTTTCATTTGATATGTCACACGGTACCGCTTGAAAAACTATTATTTTAAAATTTCTAATTTTCCCCCCAAAAGTGACCCCCATATTCAAATTCATTTATTTACGTTACACGTCCGTGTTTGGGTCACAGAAAATCATATGTGTACCATAGAAAGTTTCCACTTAATCGATCCAGCAGATTCGGAGCAAATTGGCTGTGACAGACGGATAGAAAGACAGACAGACAGACAGTGATCCTATAAGGGTTCTGTTTTGTCTTTTTGAGGTACGGAACCCTAAAAATGTAAGAAGTCGACCCGAATAGAGTCGGAAAAAGCTAAGTAGACGACGATGATGCCAGGGTCTACTCCGAACATAAATCCGAAGTATCGGCTGAATGTTCGGTCGTTTCTTTACTACGGCAAACTATCGCTGACTACGGCGAAAAAAAGTTAGTCGAAGAGATAAGCCAAACTCAAAACTGTGACTTGAAGTCGGGTAAGGACTCAAAGTCAACAAAGGAAACTGTGGAAGTTATAAAACGGCTGAACATACGGCTGATACTTCGGTTTAGCGCTTCGGAGTAGACTCCCAGGTTTGAAGAATGAAAGGAAAACAATTTAACTATACAGGTTTCACACACGTAAATGACTTTGTTTACGAAAATTTTGTTAATGTTTTCGCCGTTGTTTATCAGTGTTTTTCTTTGTGTATATTTTTATTAGTTTCATACAAGCATGAACTATCGTAGGTCTGAATGTGTCCCTCGTTTAACTTAACATACTGTATAATCTGCCTATCTTTTTCACGATAATAATGGGAAAAAACTACAATCACTGAATCTGAATAACTATTAAAAACAAGTTAAATAAGCAATAAAGAAGAGAACTTACTCTAAATGCCAAATCCTCAAGACTGCAGGGTTGCAAAGCCATAACAACGACGATAAGTAGGGCGAACACATGCAGAATGATGGCGGGGATCAAAGGCTCCGTTGCGTTGACCACCACGAGAGCTATTGTTAGACAAACGCAGACTGAAACAAAAGAACGGCCTGGATAAAACCTGACTAGGTATCATTGAGAGAAAAGAGAGAAGAGAAAAGAGTAAGACAGGAGACAAGAGTAAGAGAGAAGAAAGAGGGGGGGGGGGGTCAAGAGTATTCTATTCTATTCTATTCCATTGTGGTTATCTTAAAAAGCGGGTTGAGATAGGCTGAGTGGATGGTAATCGGGATCTATTTCAATTCAACAATAAGATCCTGATTCCCGATTAAACGCTGACACGATAATTTGGGGGTTACTGGGAAAGTGTCAAATATCAAATGGATGAGAAAAGTTTTAGCGATTTGTGGCTTTGCTACTAGTAGGTACTCTAACTTTAGTGACATTAGAAGAGAATTTTCATCCTTATACGAAACTACATCGATTAGTACCTATCATAAAAATAAAACGTGTAAAATTATGTTTTTCTAGCTGACTGTACAATGTTTTTGTCCATCGTGAATGCAATTACTCAAAAAGTTAAGGACAGTCTTCTCAGAACGTTTTCCTGTAACTACAACGGTTAAGGTAACTTGCACTTACTGCCCCATCTCTAAATCCACTCTGTATACCTATACGGGTCAGAAGACTATGTAGACTAGTACCTTGGGAGACGAGTACAATTGGCTACTTACCGAACAGAAACATGGCTATGTTGGTGATTCTGGAGGTGGTCTTTGTAGCTTTTCTGTCTCCTCGCCCGATGAGCTGCTTCATTATACTTGGCGAAGTCTCTGATTCGTATTCTGAACAGTATCTGAATCACAAAGGTATCTGCTGTATATGCTGGGCTTTAGCTTCTCCGAAGATATATATAGCTTCAAGTAGGATAGTTGTCGCTAGACCGATAATAGTAATAAGGAGAATGAATTTATAGGCCCTATAAATTAATCCTCCTTATGACTATTAATAATAATTTTTGTCTAATATAATCTAGGACATGAGTAGCTAGCTATTATTCTCCATGGAAGCTGATTTTTGGTTTCGAATGGACAACTAGCTTCATCTCTGACTGTCCGACTCCTTGAAAATTTAAAAATTGGTTTCATTTAAATAAATACTTCGAGTTTGAGAATCGTCATTTTTCAGAACATACTCCATAACTAATCATTATTTACCCTATAATACAGGGTAATAAGTATCCCTATATTTTAGGGTAAATAATTCTCAAGGAAGAACAGCTACTCATCTCCTAGATTATATTAGACAAAAATCATTGTATGAATGACGTTCAGAACTGGAAGAATGTTTGGGAAAATGGTATGTAATCTATAATTAAATCTTTTGTCTTACACCCACCTTCCAGCTGTTTATAAAAACCCTCAACGATGGGCGCATTAATTGTAACATTGTAAACATACTTTACGATTGTGGTGAATTACACTAAAATAGGACTCATGACATGCAGAGAGTCGCCAAATTAGCAATTTGCCAAAAATAGTGCCACGTGCGATTCCTTTGTTTTTGACTGGATCGAACTTCTATGGAAGTAATAGGTATCTTAAGGCCTGAGAGTATCACCACTGAAGCCATGTCATTCTTCTATATCGGAAATGGTGTATCAAAGCAAAACTTTTAAAAATATAAAAAAAATCATCTTAGTCGAAAGATTAGTCAGAAAGCCTTCACATCAAAAAAAGCTTAAATGACTGATCATGTATTTGTTAAACACATCTCCTTTAAGTTACGATGCGGTTGAATGAGAACACCTACCTGAGTAACACAACACACGTGGCGACGATGGTATAGGAGCAGAGAGTCCCGATGCACATCATCAGAACTAGCTGCTCCAGGTCAAGGAAAGCAGCCAGCAGTGCTGGAAACATAGTAAAAAAATATGTTTGTTGTTACAGGATCAAAATGGTTATAGATTTCAGAAAATTTCATGTAAAATTATGATAGGTTCCCAGCCGAATTTACTTAGATGAACTGCAAGATGATTGTAACATAGAAGTTGGGGATGATTTTCGACGAACCCATTGATTTTCCATTCTTTGTGTTTTTGGAATTACCTAAGTCAAGAGAATAGGTCACTACGCAAAACAGTTATTGTTGTCACATCCTACCTACTGTACAGCTGCATCGTATTGCAAAAGAATTACCCACCTAGTGATGGAAAAGTAGCCTTTTCAAACACGCATAAAAGTGTCAGCTTTTTTGGTAGAAAACAAACAGACATTGACAAAATTATAATTTCACCTTATTTTGGCACAAATTTTGGTCTTAAGCCAACATTAATTTGTCTACAATTCAACTTGCTCTAAAATATTTTGACAAGAAGAGATTATGCCCTTCATATATCCTTTTAAAAATAACACTACATGACCAGTCTCGCCTACCTCCTATATGCAGATGTAGACATCGGCGTCAGTTTGTCTGTTGTAGCTTATTTTAATCTGGTGTTTTAATGCTGAAGTGCGCCGTCAAGGCTGCATATAAATGCCAATCGCATTCTTCATTTCCAGTGGCTTTGGACAGCATCAAGGGCCAATCCAAACAATGATCGTAGTTCATACGTATAGACACAGTCCACGTGCTCGCTTATTGAAACTCTTTACCACCACGGGAATGCTACACAAAGTAATGCTACTTGGTGGCAAGAATAAGTTGCAATTAATTTATAAGCAAATTGACACATTCCATTTTGCTGTTTTATATACAATATTAGTAAAAAATAATATAAATATAATATATGCGAAAGCCGAAACACGTGTCTAGTATTTTTATGTAAAGAATCTATGTACAAAATTTCAAAACTGTATCATGAAAAATCACAAAGTTATAAGGTTACCGAGTTGTCCGTACAAAAACATGCTAACGGCGCCCCCGCGCCTCCAGGGTCGTCTTGCGCTCATTGATAATAATTTGGCAGTAGGTACCTAACCGTATTAGCCTAACCGTATTAGGCGATTGTCTTGTAAGTAATTAAATGGTGATAACATTTACCATCACACTTAAATATTTTCGGGACAAAATATAACATGGTGTAAAAATTATCGAAATCGGTTCAGTTCCTTATTCTGAATAAGCTATTTTCAGGTTTCGCATATACTAAAAATAATGTATAATCTAACCTAACCTAATTATCATTCTTTGACAGTTGTATGAACTGACATAAAGCTGACAAAGGATGATAGGATTTGAATATAGTATAATTTAACAAATTAAATGGTCCTCTAGTCGAATCCCGTCATTCTATGTTGGTATTCAATTTACTTGTTTATTCATTTCCCTGAATTTTTATTTACAAAGAATACTATATTCCTACTAACTTAAAACTATCTTCTTACCAATAACCGCAGTAGGTACAACAGTGGCGATGATGGGCGACTGCCGGGTGGTACTAACTTTAGAGAACCAGTGTATAAACAGGCCATCTTTCGCCATGGAGTACAGCAGCCGGGGCAAGGGGAACAGCGCACCGAATAAACTGGAAAAGAAGATACTGTGTCAATATTATGTTTCTTATTGGTCCAGAGTTCAGACAATGCAGATACGGTCAACAGATTAACATGTTGGTATAGAATTTTACTGATGGAGGACTAATTTAGGTACTTTTATAAAACACTAGCTTTTACCCGCGAATTCATTCCATGTGGAAGTCAATTAAGCCATAAAACATAATTATCCATATCCTATGGCACTTGGCAATAGTGTAGCTTTCTACCTGTGAAATATTTTTTGTAATCGCATCAGCACTTCCACAGATTACCTCTTGCAAACAAACAATTTTACCTCTTTTTTATATCATTAGGTAAACCGTGTCTTACGCATTTCAACTAGCAAATGAACAAAATATTATAATAGTTAGCAGCGATCCCCAACTCGTGAACTTCATCGTCATGCTTGACAGCCGTATGCCATCCAGTGTTGAGTATAGCCCTCCTCTCTTTTATGCCACGCTTTTGATCTTACCTGGTGGAAATACCGAAGACGGCTCCAACGGTGACTACCCACCGTGCCCACTCCCATCCTACTTGACTGAACGCCGTCGACACTGAGGCAACAGCTACCTGGGATTATGAATAAAATCATCATTAACAGCCTACTGTGGTCCACAACTGGACATAGTCTGCTTCCAAGATGAGAAATAACGTACCTACAGTCAACCGGACATAACTTGCACTACGAAAATCGTCCTTACTGCAACGACTTATAGGCGCTGTGAGAATTATTACCACTAATGTGTGGTTGATTGTGCGAAATATTGACTGCCACGCTGCTATTAAAAATCTTGCTAAAGTGCTGTGTAGGTTACTTCAGCGTTTATGCAAAAGCCTCAAAGCAGGCTTTCGCATAGATATGTTGATACGTCTTTTTCGTAGTATTTTAGGAACAGTTTTTCAATTAAAAGCTTCAATATACAAAATACACGAACGAAACCGTGAATTTTTTGAGGAAAGGGAACAAAGACATCATTTATTTCAATTAAACCATTCAGACATTTTAGAATTATCTAGGAGTCAGTAAGTCAGTAAAAATAAAATTAAGGTCTAGGAGTAAGTTAGTATAAAAATTAAGCTAGTTTTATAGAGCCGAAAGCTAGTTTGAAAGCACTTTGTTAAGCAAATCCAGTGCTCAGGTATTTCAAGCACAATTTAAAAGTAACTCACCATCTCGTAATAAGGGACCATCATAGTGACGACGATGCTCACGCCAGCATACACAGTGAACACTATGCACAGACACGACAGGATCGCTATAGGTATCGTCTTGCTCGGCTCTTTGACCTGAAATGTGGGAAACACTATTCTATAACTATTAGAATAGAGTTCTAATTCAGTTTATTTCATAACATTACCACAACCGGGGCAGATGCTCGACTAACCGCCAAAGCAAGCAGGCAGAAAATCTTAACAATTCAGGATTATTTAATTAATCTAATTCTTTTTTTCGATCTTTTTTATAAAAACGTTGCCCCACACTAGGAATTTCTCCTGTATCGTGGGTGCGTTTACAAACATTTAAACTCACATACACAAGCAGCCAGACCCGGAACAGCTACTTATAGGTCATACAAATATTTGTTCCGTGCGGGAATCGAACCCGCGACACGCAGCGCAGCAGTCAATCGCTTAACCACTGCGCCAACCATGCCGTCAAACTGAATACTTAGGTACGAAAGTATTATGATTGATTACTGCAACGTGACCTAATTTTCTACCAATGTCAAATAAACATCTTCGTTCGTAACAAAGTTCTCCAATTACGAGACTCTTTATTTAATTATGAATTTCCGGGCCTATTATGTATCTTATTTTGAAACTAATCATGTTCTACGGCAATAGTCTCTCGAATCTGTTAACCGGAGTTTTCGGAAGCCAATCAACCTTTCAAAAGTTTCCATTTAAAACCTCCTTAGTAACAGATCAACTCACTTCTTCTCCCGAGGCATTGATGACGTCAAAGCCGACGAAGCCATAGAAGCAGATGGCGGCACCCTTGAGCATGCCCCACGCGCCGTACGGGAGGAACCCTCCGTACCCATAGCCTTGGGGCACCTGTTCTGGGGGGATGCTCCAGTTGTCGGGGTTCACTAGAAATGTACAAATAACATTTCAAAAGTCTTACTTCATTACATTGATCAATGACGAATTGCATTGAGGGCCTGTTCCACCACCCCATGATAAGTTCTGCTAGCTTATAAGATAGCCCAGGCACAGTATAAAACCTATTTTCATTTTCGTACTGCTAGAAGTCAGGCTGTTATTAAGCCTACTTTTAACTGCAGGTCTGTCAGGCATCTAATACAGATTGTAGATATTCGAACCAGGAGAGAGATTTGCTTCGTATAATTAAATAAAAAGACAATAAATTCGGTCTGCAGTAGTCAGAAGTCACACAACAAATTGATGTTTTAGTGCAATATTATATAAATTGAACTAACCTTTAAAGGCTCCAGCGACGATAATGAAGATGATGACCATAACGTTGATTGCCGAGAACACATTGTTGACTACCAAAGATTCGCGCACGCCAAATGACAACATAACTGCGAAAGATAAACACTATTGTCAGACACGTATGCTGTATAAAAAGATGAGGACATTGACGGTTGCTAAAACGGTTCTGTAATTCGTCGAGCATCTTTCTGGACACAACTCATGTGCCGCAAGGCAATTATATTAGAAGGATGTGCTGTTGTTTTAAGTTAAAAATAGAACCTTACTATGCATCCTTTAACAGTTTATTAGAACCAATTAGAGTTCTCTTATTGTATCTTATATTTTATCTTCATTCTTAAAGTAAAATTCAAAAAGTGCCGATATAGCAACAAACTAGCCAGCATCGCCAGATAGCGATCGTATAATATAAACTAAAACAGCTAACTGGTTCCATTCTGGATTCACCACCAAACCGTAAATTACTACTTGGGCTATAACTGATGTCTTCGGAAAAGAGCAACAGGTTTGGTAAAGCCGATATCAGACGCTTCACTCGAGTGAAGGTTAATTTTTGTTTCATTCCACGTTTAAAAGACACCAATAAAATAGGAATGAACGTTCATCTGCCATTTTCATTTAATTTTTCGATCATTCGGTACGCTGTTCAATCGTTTCACTTCGAGTGAAAGATGCTGAAGAAGAGTGAATTAAAGGCAAACTCAAACTCAAAGCAATTATTTCAATTAAACGATTTACAGGCACTTATGAACTGTCAAGGAGTCGCTCAGTTAGAAATATGAAGCTAGTTGCCCATTCCAGCGAAGTAAGTACATATGGAGAAGAACGGGCAAGAAACTCCATCGACACTCTTTTAAATTATAATGTTACAAAAATATTGTTAGGTTCAAAATCTTTAGTGTTGAATTTACTAAATGTGTGGACGATATAACAAAAAAAACGCGTCCATAGTACAGCAACTAGAAACAAAAAAAAACATTAAGCAACTAAAATAAGCCGTGGCAGCTAAGAGATGACCAGTCCCAACTGACAGCGCCCGTTCACGAACATTGACGCATGGACCAGCACCATTCAGCTCAACCATTTTGAAGGGAGCTAAATGATGTAACAAACTCGCCACCATCAGCGAGATATCTGAATGAGCATGACATACTCTCAGCTGCCAGTGCCGCAAAAGTGAAGCGTCGGATATCAGCTTTAGAGATACTTACTTCCCATGAATAAAACAAAGAGAAAGGAGAAGAGGTCGAAGTGGGGGGAGATGCCGAAGTGTGCAGGGATGGGCATGGCCGCCTGGAACCATCGGGACATGCTGTGGTCCGCCACCACGTCGATGTACGAGCTCAAACCACGGGCCACACTCGCTGTCCCTGGAATTTAGGATAATTAATTTAAGGACCGGTTCATACAGTAAGGGTATCATAATATCACTCATAGATCTCCGCTGGATGACGTCCTCTCCCAAAAAGTTAATATTGTCCATCTAATGGTCCCGCAACGCAAGCAAATTGAAGCTTATAATATAAGCGTATTGGGGATTCGTACGGTTTCACATTCTCTTAATTTTCAGTCATCATAGGGGAGCTGATGAACACTATTCTCATCTCATTCTCACCATCTCATAATTTGTAACCTAGTATCACAAGAAACTTCTACGCCGTGTTTCGTGTCACTCTACCTCATGAATTCGTTATTGACTCAATAGAACTCACACACACTCTTTAATCCAACTCACCAAATATAAACTCAAGTATGTTGTTCCATCCGACCATGAAGCCGACCATTTCTCCGACGGTGGCGTATGTGTAGATGAACGCTGACCCTGCCAGCGGGACCCTGGCTCCTAGTTCCGCGTAACATAGACCTGAAACACCATAGTCCTGATTTTTGCAATAAACATGTTGACTTTGACAATGTAATCATCATGCCGACTGGCATTATAACGGTGACTAGTAATTATGTAGAGCTACCTAAATGCAACTTGGAAGTGCCTTTGTCCAGAGATGGTCTGCTATAGACTGAGCTCAGTTTAGAGGAGAACCCATACTTAAATAACATTGCTAAATTAAGGATAATAACATAGGAAATCAAATAATAATATTCAATAGCTGTTATTATTTATTTCTGTTTACGTTATTTCTGCTTGAGTATAGTTTTTTTGACGATTTTTATGTTTTTTTTTTTTTTGTATAGTGGCGTGTGCTAGCTATCATAAGGCAAATAATATAAATATCTTTAATGTTCTGTGTTGCGTAATGCAAATTATTTTACATTTTATTGTATAGATTCAATTCAAGTTTTATATCTGAACAGACAGCTGTGCTGCTGGGGAGTTTGTTGCGCGACTTCTTCTTCCCAGCTAAAGCACTAGGAAGTGGTGAAGGGTGCGGCGTTTTTGGGGGACTGTCTTATGTAATTTTGACGTTCGAAAAGTGCTGATTCTCAGCCTAGTTTGAATAAATGACTTTTGTTTTTTTTTTATTAAAGATTATTGTATCTTTTAAAAAAGTGACCGACGCGTCGTCCTGTTTGCAAGGTGATAACATAAAAACAAAACAATGTTTGTTGTCAATATACCAAGCGGCTTAGATTTTAAGTATAATTCCTTGAATTTAATGACACATTGCCTGAATAACCTTATATTGGAGCCTCACTGTAAATTACCAATATGAATTAATTATTTATACTCATATGAATACACGTTTCATATCTACATACTATGTATCCGATCTCTGTTTACGATATTCAAACAATCGAATCGATAATAATAATTGTCTGATAAGAGTAATTCCTAAGTTATGACGAAGTGGAAGTGATGTTTCTAGGTATGTAAATAAACAGAATTATAACTTTTCAAAACAAATGTGCCGTCTGTCGACACAGCTCACAAGTAAGGAAGAATGAAATAAGGAAGAAAGTCTTCGCAATCACCCATAGATTAGTACTATAATCGCCAGAATTTCCTTGTGTATCTTTTTCATGTTTTATTGAAAAAGATTTAAAGCGTTATCAATGCGGTGCCTCCGGTACAAACAGAGCCATGTGAAGTGATTACAATACGAACAATAAGATTACACAATGATTCCATAATATTCGGGTTGTGCCAGTTGCTAGGTTATCCCATTAAAACTCTTCTCCAAAGCAACAAAAATAACCAATTTTTTTGCCAATCCAGTCACTACGTAGTCTACCATCAGACATAGGCCTCTACCAAGTTGCATCCCAACACTGACTGGTCCTTGCTAATTAATGGGACCAGGTCTCAAGCATATCTTTTCGGAACGGTTTGACCTATTGTCGTACATTGGCTCATACAATTATATCAATCAGTCCCGTACGGTATATCGAATTACCCTTGAACGATATAACTGTCTATAGAAAGCATGGTTCACCGACGAACGGTAATACGAGAAAACTATTAGTCGATACCATTATTTAGCGACAGCACGTTTCGCCGAATAACGCTACATAGAATGAATGGTTGGCCGATACCAAGATTTGCCGATGTCATGGTTCGCCGGAACACGCTTGAACTAATTACTCCTTTATCGATAGCAGTTGCATGACAATGGCATGACAATGGGATCGTGTTGGAATGACTGCATTTATAAATATAGCAGACTTGGGCCCCAGAGCGTATATACATTCTTTGCCAGATTGAATCATTTGGGTTAGGTTAGGTTAGAACAGTGACCATTAACGCGCGAAGGCGAGCGAGCGAAGCGAGCGTGCCGCGGCAGCGGCCGCCGAGCGCCAGGTCCCCTCTATTGTTGGTAAATTCAATTACCAAAACAAAAACTCTTCATCAATATCCAATTTAACTAAATTACTATACGTTTAAATACTACCCTTCAATAAATTACAATTTTGTATCTAATTTTATATTTTTTTTTGCTGATCTCATTATGTGTCATATTTTTTGTCATGCCATTGTCATGCAACTGCTATCGATAAAGGAGTATTTAGTTCAAGCGTGTTCCGGCGAACCATGACATCGGCAAATCTTGGTATCGGCCAACCATTCATTCTATGTAGCGTTATTCGGCGAAACGTGCTGTCGCTAAATAATGGTATCGACTAATAGTTTTCTCGTATTATCGTTCGTCGGTGAACCATGCTTTCTGTAGACAGTTATATCGTTCAAGGGTAATTCGATATACCGTACGGGACTCTATATCAATGGCTTATACCGACACACACAGTTTGTTGCGCCACTTCTTCTTCCCAGCTAAAGCACTAGGAAGTGGTGAAGGGTGGGCGTTTTTGGGGGACTGTCTTATGTAATTTTTGACGTTCGAAAAGTGCTGATTCTCAGCCTAGTATGAATAAATGACTTTTGATTTTGATTTTGACATGAGAAGACACAACAACAGCAATCCATGGTCATCATCGTAATTTCTGCAAATGATGTCCACAGTTAGACATAGGTCTCATTACCTGCATCCAGCAAAGGCAAGGCATGCGTAAAGCTGACTACAGCCCTTACCTGCAAACAGCGAGGTGACGGCAGCGATGAGGAAGGACAGCAGGATGGAAGGCCCAGCCGTCTTCAGCGCCACCGCCCCCACCAGCACGTACACGCCGATGCCCAGCGTGCTGCCCACGCCCAGGGATGTCAGATCCCAGCAGTTGAGACATCTGGGAATTTGGCAGATGGATATTTAAGTCACACGATTTGATTTTGAACATTTTAAACAAAGTTGTTTCTATTTGCTGAAGAAACTAATAATAAACTACAGCAAAAACAAAACCACGTTTAGAAATAAATTAAGAAAATCGGCTGCAACCCACAATTTCAAAAGAAGTTTAGGTAGGTACTGTAGTTTTGGTCTAGCAGTGAAAGCTTTTGCTGTATTTAACTTTTTTAAATAAGGGTTGGCAAAACCAATTGGGAAACTTTCTGTAAACTGCTTTTGGTCTATGGACATGGACAATTGCAAGGCCAGAGGAATTGTCGAGACGATTCTAAGCTTGTTGAAGCTTATTCAAAACAAATTATTATCTTCGTATCCAAAAGTCGTTAGAGAAACCGACTGGGGAAACGAATAATGCATTCCACAGCCTACTCATCTTCTGCATTCCACAGCCAACATCAAACTTGGTAATAAAAATAATTGTTTGCATATAGATGCAACTTTTAGGTACTTAACCACTTCTAAACGATACACAAGCGGAACACAAATATTTTCCTCACCTTCTAAGATTCCCTTGGTCTGTCCGTTCAGGTTCAAACACTCGTTTCCTCCAAACGATCCTGCAGATGTTCTGCCACGTCCCCTCAGCCATTGATCAGGGTGTACCACCTCTGCCACATCTGGACTGCCACTGCCACAACAGAACCAGGATCAGCTAAGGACACTGGAACAGCCGATGCAGACATTTGAGCACATTTGAAGACAAAGAGGAGAAATTCAGGAGCAAAAGAAAGGAGATATTCAGACAACCGTTTGACAGTTTACAAACAGCTAAATGTCAAGTCTGATGGAAGAGAAAGAGTGTAAGAAACCACCTAAGATTGTGAAAAGTTTTAAAGCTTGTGTTAAAGAAGGTTTAACTGTATCATACTCTACTCGTATCTACTTGGAGATTGTATTGGCTCCTGAGGTTGTTCTTCTAACTTTATCATCTATACATAGCCGCTCTGCTTGTCTGTGTGTGAGACCGCTTAGATTTTTCTAAACTCCGCAGAGGATTTTGATGAAGTTTTCGCCATCATTTAGGTCATTTATTCCGGAAGGTTTATGTGTATAATACACTAATATTTAACTTAGATATAGCACAAAAACCTCGATATTTTTGACATGTCGCCATTGCAACGGTGCGCGGCGGGTGGAGGCGCTAGTCATCTGCCATTCATCGGTGTTATGGGTTCAGTAACCGCACCAAGATTTGTAGATAAGCTGTCATCGTCCTGAATACTTACAAATAACTAGAGGAATCATATAGACTGGTAGAGCTGAAAGTCCTATGGACAGAGATTGCCCCCAATGTTATTTTTTCAATCAATTCTTTCGATCATGAGGCAACACTGGCTGAGATTTCCTATTATCTCTGCCCACCCGCCTCCGTACTAAAGCAACAATGTCTAAGACAAACAGACAGTGTAACTGCGTAATCTCCGTTCACATAATCTGCGATCTTATCTCGTGTTTAAGTTACGGTAACCTTACGTTCCAGAGCGTTTCACAATTCTGATAGCCAGTTACTAGTTATCAGCAGTGAAAGAAAAACTCTAATCTCTGAACGGTACGAAATAACTGTACATCCAGATTTTTTAACTGCCTGCACGACTGCTGAGCATGATGCCTCATGCTCAGCAGTCGTGCTTGCGACCACGATTCCCAGGTCAGGCAAAGTGATATTGGGATTTTCCATTAGGAATTTCTCAGAAGCAGCCCGGAGTCTGGACTTGTGCCCGGTTGATGGCAATAGGCTCGCCCCCTATTACATGGGACTTAAAACATAACTGGCGAAATGTGGGTGTACTATTAGGTACACCTCTGCCTAACCCTTTGGGGATTACAGGCGTGATGTTATGTTATAATTTTTTAAGTTTTTATTTTAGTACTTTTTAGGGTTCCCTACCAAAGGGTAAAACGGGAACCCTATTACTAAGGCTCCGCCGTCTGTCTGTCTGTCTATCCGTCTGTCACCAGGCTGTATCTCATAAACCGTGATAGTTAGACAGTTGAAATTTTCACAGATGATGTGAAAATGTTGCCGCTATAACAACAAATACTAAAAAACAGAATAAAATAAATATTTAAGGTGGCGCCCATACAACAAACGTGATTTTTTTGCACGTTTTTGATCGATATTGATAACGGCAACAGGTAAAACGCTTGAAATATTCACAGAATATTTAGTTATATATTCACTTAAAAATAAATAATTAAATTAAATTAAAACAAATAGTTTAAAAAAAAACACGTTTGTTGTATGGGCCATGCCCCCCTTGGGCATGGCCCATACAACAAACGTGATTTTTTTGTCATTTTTATAGATAATGGTACGGAACCCTTCGTGTGCGAGTCCGACTCGCACTTGGCCGGTTTTTTTTTATGTTAACCTTTGGGGATTTTAAACCTTCTACGCGTGATGATACTTGAGTTAGCTAGTATAACAGGAAACTCGTTGACTAAATTATAGTATACAGTGAATGTTCCATTCACCTGGGTTCAGTAGGTATTGAAGATTTGTATGGGACAGTTATTGAAACGTATGTTGGTCTCATGGAGAAAGCTTATGAGATACTAGAGAAGAAGTGCTTCTTCTTCAGTTAAATTGAAACGTACTAGTTTAATTTTTACGAAAAATACGTGAGCTTGCAAAACATTATCCTAATTCAGCTCTACAAGATGATTATTCTTGCAAACGTTCTCAAATGGTTTCATCACTAGCGTTTACTGTGGCTATCCATAAATATACAATATTAGTTTTAGTATATGCGAAACCCGAAACACGTGTCTAGTATTTTTATGTAAAGAATCTATGTACAAAATTTCAAAACTGTATCATGAAAAATCACAAAGTTATAAGCTTACCGGGTTGTCCGTACAAAAACATACTAACGGCGCCCCCGCGCCTCCAGGGTCGTCTTACGCTCATTGATAATAATTTGGCAGTTGGTACCTAACCGTACGGCGATTGTATTGTAGGTAATTAAATGGTGATAACATTTTCCATCACAGTTAAATATTTTTGGGACAAAATATCATATGGTGTAAAAATTATTAAAATCGATTCAGTTCCTTATTCTGAACAAAATTCAGGTTTCGCATATACTTAAAGTAATGTTGTATAACAGCTATTAAATAATAAAAGAGTACTAGATCATGGTTTGAACTACGAGAACTAGTCTTGATGCTGCGAAAGAAATCGGTGAAAAAGTAAATTTGTTTCCATGGGCGTGCTCTTGAATGTACAGTCACGAGCACCAATATGTATACACTCAGCAACTTTTAAAAGTGATTTCCCCCAACTATATTGATTGAAATTTTATTTTACTACGAACATAGTATTTTGGAACCCAAACTATTATGAAATAGATCTTTTCTCAAAGTTGCAATCGTTATTCCACGAGAAAATCGGTTTTGAATTCTGCTAAGCGTTTACATATTAGTGCTCATGACTGTACACTTTAAACGAAAGTACCCAGGAACCTACTCGTTTAAAAACACATTGACCTACCTAACATCGTATGTAGGGCTTTAATCGGTAACTTGTTACGCACCAACGGCACGGCTGGCGCAGTGGTTAAGCGATTGACTGCTGCGCTGCGTGTCTTGGGTTCGATTCCCGCACGGAACAAATATTTGTATGACCTACAAGTAGTTGTTCCGGGTCTGGCTGTTTGTGTATGTGAGTTTAAATGTTTGTAAACGCACCCACGATACAGGAGAAATTCCTAGTGTGGGGCAACGTTTTAAAAAAAAAAAAAAAAAAAAAAAAAAAAAAAAAAAAAAACGATTTCCATCGATCTTTAGTTACAAAAGCATACTCAGGATAATCGATACAGCCGTTTCCGAGTTACAATCATTAGCAGAGATACAAGAATGTTGCATTACATAACATTGAGGTTATGTGTTATTATGTTTAGTGTGAAGTGCTATCAGGCTGTTCAATTTGGAACGGCGTTATGTACTTAACACTATGATACACTAATTATAGTGGAATGATTCATCGTTGTTAGGTTCTGCGAAATGCGTAGGTAAGTGTGAGTGTGAATTCAGATGATATGAAGAATTTAAGACCCTTCTGCCAGGGTTAAAGTGAAAAAAAAAAAATTATTTGATAATGTCTCACCCAAAAAAAAGGCTGTTTACGTTCCTCGTTGTTACTATAACGAGAAAGAAGTGTTTTGTTGCATCGTGTTACGTTGTTGCTGCTAACAAATGATTTAACAGACGCGTATTTTGGTGCGAACTGTAATTTGACGTATTCCTTGCAGTACGTGTTAGTTTTGCATCTATGCACCAATGTTGGAACAACATGAATCGAATAACAGTTCACCCTGTATAGGTTATAACCAAAATAAAGTCTCCACGCAGGGTTGTGATTCCAGCAGACCATCTCTAATAGCGTTGGAATCGGAACGAAGGTCTAGGTTTCATAAAACAAAAGTTGAGCAACAATTTTTAAACACTACACACATTTAGCGCTAAAGACATTTAAAACATCTCTTTGTATAGACAAACGATTGCCAGAAATAGAACTGATGCAAGCGGACCTAAGTATTGTTAAAACAATGTTTTCACCATTCTTTCTGCTTTCAGCAACACTGTAACAGTTCGTGTTGCAAGCAACAGAACAGCATGTGCAACTATGTTAGGGAACTTTTGTTTATTATCGTTTAATTGCATTAATGCAGGATTTTATTTATCTTGACCTTCAACTCAAAACTATTCCGGGCTCTATGAGAGATATTATCATAACATAACGAGTAACATACTTAATAAAGCAATTATAATTATTTTAGTGAATGTCGAATCCTCGAACGAACGAACGAACAAACAGATAGCTCTGGACGAATCTACTCCGTGGCGCCTAAAGGAAGGTTATGTTGTTCACGTGTTTGCACGTATGCACGTATGGTAGCAGCACGTTTCTACTAAACTACCGGATATTAACGGTGGATAGATTGTGGAAAATTGAGAAATTTTCAGGATTTTCCAAATTGAGTAATTCGACCTTGCAAAAGAGAATTGTTTTTTCATGTCAAAATGCATGTTTCTGTGTGATCTAGTCACTGGATCTATTATTTCTACAAAGTTTAAAGCAAATGTTGGTAAACCTAAGGCACTTTTAGATAATCAAAGAATTTGCATTCTTTCGATTAGAGCCGTAAAAAATATTCAATAATAAAATCTAGTACAAACTGCTCTTGTTAGAATGAACAGTGCCTGAAATGTAGTTCCCTTTTTCATCATGTGTGTTAAGAAGGGATTCAACATTCAGGTGTAAATAAAAAATATAAAAAATAAACCCTGCCAGGGTTGCGAGTTTGTCACAAGGGGATATCGAAGCCCTGGCACACAGGTAACTGAAGGAACACGGGTGGATTTTAGTCAGTAAAAGTATGACACGCCCTCCCGCTCCGCTCAGAGCGGGAGAAGCTATTTAATAATTACCTACCCAAAAAAAAAGGTGTTATTATTATCATTGACTCATATTATACGTACATAGTTATCTATAATAACATATCGTAAAATACTCATTATGTGTTTAGTTCATCATCAACCAAGCCTTCTCCGACATTTTTCAAACAAAAGTTGGACTTCAATAAAATTTCTCCACTTTAGCTAGCGTTTTATAGGCCTAAATCATGCATACCTACATCTGAAAATGCGCTGTAAGTCAAAAAACGTTATTCCGTAGGACCATATTATATACATCGAGGGAAACTCTTATTCACTTATATCAAAAAAACTGGATATTTACACATTCCCTACAATAGAGCTAACCTTACACTAAGCATAACCATATTACTAACTCCTAAAAATACAATCATAAAACAATTCTTCCCTTTCACCCCCATCCCAACTCACCCCAAATATCATTCACACTTCTCCACACATTTTCCCAACAGGAGATTGTTAACGTGACACTGCGCCCGCGCACACCGCGTAACTAAACAATAGATAACAATAAGGTCCACGTGATAAGATAAAAAAATAATCGGAAGATCTTTTTAACTTGTTTCACCGAGATACTTGACTGTAGTAAGAATATTGTTTATCTAAGACGTCATACAAAGCGCCTATAGATGTACGGAGAGTATAAGTTTTGGTCTAGACTTTTTTTTTCGGTTATTGGCAACAGAGCCGATGTCGACTATTCTGCCCGCGTCATGTAGTGACGGCCGTTAGGTCTAGACTTGAATATAAGACATATTATGATAATAGCTCTGCTTCTTCTATCGTGTCAGCATGAGCAACTAAATCTAAAGCCATCTATTAAAAATTAGACTGAGGATGAGCACTTTTTGAATGTCGAAATGACATAAGACAGTCCCCCAAAACGCCCGCCCCTTCACTACTTTCTAGTGCTGGCAAGAAGAAGTGGCGCAAGAAGAAGTGGCTCAATAAACTTCCCAGCAGTAATAAGTAGCACGTAGGAATAAATAGTTCTAGCCTGGATAAAATAAAAGATTCACCAGTCAGCGGTTGGTAGTAGGACTGACTCTGGACGATCATTTACTATTGTTACCTAATATATAGGTACCTAATATATTATTGTCACTTGATGAGACTCCTCAGTTGCCTCAATCGAGACTGAGATTACAAAAAATCGAAATCTCACGCCTGGTTTCTAAAAATTTATCGATTTGTTATTTTATTAATTTCTTTTATAAAAAAATTGTTACTTGATGCATTTTTTCCCTATGGTTTCCCATGTTACATCATCGTCGTGGGTAAGTTTTTCTGTCGTTGTCTTTTTAAGGTGTGTGTTGTTACTTATCCAAGGAAAAATCTAATCTAAACTGAAAAGGAGATAAACCATCCCAATGTACGTTTTGTTAGAGCATTTGCTAACAGCTGTAGTCTATTAAGTGGCTACCTACTGCAGTATGTTTGTATAATTTAAACTCGACAAACTGATACGAGCCATTTTCCGAGATTTTCATTAAATTACCTAATGATTTTCTCTTAGAAATTCCAACTAATATTGTTATGAAGTATTCTTATCTATTGATAAGATTTAGTCATAGAAATGAGATAAAAAGTAATGGCTTACGCATTCTGCTAACGAATATAACTGAATACTTAATTTTGCACATTTCGGACCTTGATGATTATTGATGATGGTAGCTAATGATTGACCAAAATCAAATTGAAATCAAAAGTCAGTTATTCAAACTAGGCTGAGAATCAAAACTTTTTCAACGCAAAATTACATAAGACAGTCCCTCAAAACGCTCGCTCTTCAGCACTTCCTAGTGCTTAGCTGGGAAGAAGAAGTGGCGCAACAAACTCCCCAGCAGCACAGGTGTTTGTTCAGTTAGAAGAACTTGATTCTATACAATACCAAATCCTTTACCTCGGCTTCCAGAATATGAATTGTCTAATATTGAATCTGGCCTTAGCAACACATTGTCACTCTCTACAGTTCTAAGCAACACGTCAGGCTCTACAGTTCTTAGCAACACAATGTCTATCTCTACAGTTCTTCTAGACTCCACTAGATACATGTTTAAATGTGTTTCAATTCGAGATTCAAGAGTATTGTTGGTATGAGTTCGTTAAATTAAACTTTCACGGTTATTTTAACTTTAATAGCGAATTGTTATGAAGCGCAATTCAACGCCGTAGGTATTTTTTAAACTGTAGCTTATTGTAACAAGTACAGTTGTTTTTAATTGCATTGTTTATTCAATAAATGGAAAGTGGTCAACTGGTCCAGTATCAGTTTCTCAGCGGTGTTGAGAATGTGAATAGTGTTAACCGCTATTTCGTAATGCGCTGTCAACCAGTAGACCTACCCGAGTGACGATACTAAGAGGAACGTAGAATGCACCTGAGCAATCGGCTCCGGTACCTTGCTTGATTTACTTTTATTTTACGTTATTCGGCCATCAACATACTGTTTCAAATTGCACAAGGGTGTTATGTTGAAGAAGAAATTTCTTGAAATATGACAAGAAGACACTGAGCCAAAGACCGTTATCTGGCATTCTTTTGCATAAATATTGCACCACGGAGTGAGACCAAGTTTCCTTCCTTCACTTTCAATTTTCATTTGAAAATTGTTGATCTGCATGATTACATTTAGATTTTCTAAGGAATATTTGCGAAAATGATGAAAAATGAAATGATTGATTGGCCAATGATTTGTTTACGCAGCGTTACCTAAGTACTTTGATACCTCATTTTCTTATGATTAGCCGACATAGAGAGGCATCTCAAACATTATCCCAAGTAAAGCGCATACCTGTCTCTGTAACCTAATACCGTCAATATAACATCAGGTAGATGTTATATAGACGGTATTAGGTTCATTCTAGCTAATCTAATTCCACGAAACAATTGAACTACATTACATGACTAAACCACGCTCACCCTTTTACAAAAATCACCTTAAAAAGAACTTCCAAAGAAACTGCAGACTGCTTCACTGCAGTCACTAAGTTTGTCACTTTTGGTACCACTTCAGAACTATCACTAACTCATTTCTAGTACTTTTGAACTGAAAAGTCGGCGTTTGCTCCGAAAGGTGTAGCCACACTGGTGTTGTTATCAGATAGTGGCGACGATTAGTTAGCTGCTATTATCTTTGTTTTAGTATGAATACCCGGTACATTGGCGGAACATTTAGTTTATCGTTCGTTAGACCTGCTTGATTAGGTTTTTGTTTGCCCTTTGATTGGTGATAAATGCATTAGCATTGATTTGTATTTAATTACAATGAAATTACTATCTATCTATGACATCTGTTATTAGTTAGATAGCAATTAAATATGTCTCTAGATATTTATGTCTAGATACATACCTATAAATATCTAGAGATTATTGCTTCAACGTAAACTCCAAAATAGATCTTTTCCTTTTAGCAGTTGATCTATCTGATTATTTCAGGACAGGAATTGATCGTAATTTTATTACCAGTCTTTATTGGTCCATGAATTTTGTGTATTTGTGTCATGAAAAAGTTGATATTTAAAAGGATCATCTAGAATGAATAATACTGAAAAAAAATAGGCTATCCAATGACTTTAGATGCCAAACCGCAAATGTTTTATCTCTACCTATCTATAAATACATTTCGTATTTGTAGATAGGTAGAGATAAAACGTACCTATGACAATAAGATAGAATAAAGGCTCTTACACCCAGCGACATAAAAGTTGTGCTGCTAGTGTTGCGTCGCGCCCGCGATATCGCACCAGTCTGTACGAGCCTTATTGCTGAATGGATCTGTGGTGTACACTAGAATCACTAGTTAGGGCTCTGCGTTTAGCGTTAAACCACCGAATTATCAGTAATTACACAACAACTCAAAGGGAACGTCTAGTCACCACAGGGCATAGAGCGGGACTCTCTTGAGGCGCTACCATTGAGTTGTGCGCTACATTTAATAGTATATCACAATTCAACTCAAACTCAAAGCATTTATTTCAAATAAACCAATTACATGGCAGGTACTTTTGAATTGTCAAGGGGTCGGTCAGTCAGAGAAATGAAGCTAGTTGCCCATTCCAAAGCGTAGTAGGTTCCTATGGAGAAGAACGGGCAAGAAACTCCACGGACACTCTTTTAAATCAAAATCACATCACATCTCTTCCTTTGTACACGTTAATTAAGTTTTATGTGTGTGTTTGTGTTTTGTGTGTGTTTTATGTGTATCTTTAGCATTTAGACATTTAAGTTTAAAGTACAATGATAATATTTAGCATTTAGGAATTAATTACTCAATACTCAATACTCAAATCTTTATTGCATTCCACAATGTATATGCTTAGATGGTAAACATTTGATTAGAGAACAATCGTGGACCCTGTCGGGCACAGCAAAAGAAAGCTGGTCGGTGGAGACGAGGACTCACAGTTTATCTTAAAATCGAACTTATTCTAAAACATAATATTTAGGTTTTGTGTATTTTACATGTTTTTTAGGGATAAATCATTTAAATATTCGGTTACACTGTAATAACATTTACTTAATAATAGTTTTTCAGTTTGTTCACGAATAGATGGAGTTTTTTTTCATTTCTTATTGTTTCGGGTAATTATTATTTAAGTACAATACAGTATTTAGCATATTTACTAAACTACTTTATCTGAAGTTTCAAGATCGATTTTTCTTTAAAAATAAAAATTCAATATCGGTGAACATAAATAAAAAAAAACATACAGATGAACATTATAACCTCCTCCTTTTCAGAAGTCGGTTGAAAAGTAGTCTCTAAGTCAGTATTTTCACAAGTAGTCATCTTTCCAGTCTGATTTTCGCATTGACTGATTCTCAGCTGTTTATGAATATTTTTTGCTTCTCGACCTCACCGTTTTGCTGGCTGAGACTGGTAGGAAATCGTATTAAAATAATTCGTTGTTCAATACAAAAATGTTCCTGACCACAGAATGGTCTGCCATTGTCAGATATTATTCTTGCAGGACTTCCGGTTACCGAAAAGATTTTGCACTCCTCTTGCTCAAAAATTCCGTCATTTTAGCGTACCAGAGCGGGGCTAAAATAGCATATCTTCCTCTAGGGGAAAAAGTTTTTTATTTTTTATTTTTGTCTGATAACGAGAACGAGACTATACAAAAACGAAAAGTAATTATTCTTAAGGTGAATCCGCAGCTGTATTAATGATTATAATTATGTAAATACATCTCTGTAGTAGTCGCGAATCATACTGAGATACAACCTGACACTGACCTGCAAGTAGCAAAAAACGTGAGAAAATTTGAATTTCGGCTACAGCTGTGTACCTTAATTAAGTAAAATAATCATGAATAAAGACTCGACATATTACTGTTTCATAAAAAAAGAAGAACATTTTATTGTTGAAACTGGAACTAAAAGCGGCGTTCTCTTCGGTAGAATGTGTGCATTGCGTAAAAAAATATTCCTTGGTTGTGGTTACAGGAGAAATAAAAAAAAGGCATTAGCGCGAAATCTTTACATTTTTTTTCTCTAACTACAAATTGGACTGTAATTCTCGCCTTTGCATCGGTACTGGTGGATTGGGACCATTTGCACCTGAAATTAAAACTCCAACTCAAAGCATTTATTTCAAATAAACCAATTACAGGCACTTTTGAATTGTCAAGGGTCGGTCAGTTGGAAAGATGAAGCTAGTTGCCCATTCCAAAATTTAGTAGGTACCTATGGAAAAGAACAGGCAAGAAAATCCACGGACACTCTTTTAAATTAACATAAGGTTACAAAATATTGGTTACATCATTCATGTTGAAATTATACATAATATATGAGAACGATGCAAAGTAAAGTACACCGCAGTCTGCAGTTTTTGTTGCAGTCATTTCAGCGTCTTTGTTTTCGGCCACCAGACCTTTGTGCGTAACCTTCCTGAGTGGGGTTCATGTTGACAGTGCCTGTGTGGCCTTCACGAGCTGCTTGTAATAGGTAAGTACCAAGTTTTCTCTGAGCAGTTTTTTTTTTGTTTTCTCAAATTAGTGGGAATCACCCATTTGCCTCTTAATAAGGCGCCTTTATCTAACCAAAGTTCACGTTCAAATAATTTGTTTTTGAATAATGAACAATTCTCAGCATTTATTATTCGATGCTTCATGCTACGGCTCGCGTGTAGGTAGTGACCTATTGAAAAACCTGGTTAACATGATGGTCGTCTTTAAAAGGACTTTTTTGTAGGCACTCCTAGACATACGAGATCACGGATTTGTTTTTATAATTTGATTTTCCAGGTTTTTAAATGACTTTTATAACTATTTGCTTGTAATCGATGGATTCACGCCGGTAGCACACCTCCGCCGCGAAAACATCACAGCGAAACCGCAGTAGTTCAATTCAACTGGCTCGCGTCATGTTTCGCTACTCGAATTGGATGCGACTAGCGGAACGTGACGCAAACCAGTTGAATTGAACTACCGCGGTTTCGCTGCTATTGTTTCGCGGCGGAGGTGTGCTACTGGCGTGAACGCCTGATTCGCGTGCGAAACGTTGGTTTCATGCCAAATATAACCTTTAGAGGCTGAGGCGTTTTCTTTTTTTTGTACTTGTAGGTACATATAAATAAAGAATAAAGATTATTAGGACACAGTTGGTGAAATACAAAATACAAAAAAAAACAGTGAAAATAATGAAAACAAAAAAAAAAATCTAAATGTCTCAACTGCTTTGATGTAACCTATTTGTCAAGTGGTTCAATGCCCAATGACGAAAACTCTTAGCCCAAAAATGTTCCTTCCGTCCTCCGTGCTTTGCTCTTCGTTCGCATGACATTAACCATAATGAAAAATTATGAGCTCACTGAGATCTTTTGATTGAGATATATCTCAGGTCTGTTGTTGGTCGATGGGGCGTTTCAACACATTATCATTTGGAAATGAGTTGCTCCATGGTGGATATTGGATGATCATACGAATATCATCATCAGGCATTAGAACCGGTGGCACACAGGCAACGGAAGGAACACGGGTGGGTTTTAGTCAGTAAAAGTCTGACACGCCCCAGAATTTGACAATTTCCCACCAAAAAAAAGCTTTAGAAACGGTACCAATGGAGAAATCCAAGAAGATGGTTTATTTACAGGCTCTATAATGTCCATTATTACATGTTATTTCTTATTTATAATATCTTTGCTTCCATAGGAATTCAGACTTGTAATAAGTATGACAAAGTAGAGGAATGGTTTTATAAAAAGTGATCTCTAATTGACTTAAACTTGGAAAATTGTTTAAACTAGGCATTGATCTGATCGCATTGATCAGATCAAAGACTAGTTTAACAATGTTAAGGGAAATCGCAGTTTTTTACTCAATAGATTCCTTAAACCATTTTATATGATACTGATATAGAACCAGCTTAAAAATCTGCGTATCAAACGAGCACTTTCAGTGGATTTTTTGCTCCAAAGTCTTGAATGTTTTGTCTGGAGACGTTTGCTGACTTTAAATTCTTTCATGTGTTCCCAAGTTTTGTCATATTAAATCTACTTCCAGAATTAATTAACACTTTGATGTACTGTGCTGTAGAATGGCAGCAAAAATCAAAAACATTATAGCAGAAGCAAATTTGGTTCTGCTATGATTTATCGATTTTTACTGTGTCACCAAGTATCAAAATATTCATTATTAATTTAGTCCAGCTACACTTTTCCTCTAATCGAGAATTTACGTCCGATTGTTGTTTCAATGCCTTTCAAATAAACTACTTTGTTTCGGGGAATAATTTTCCAACTTTTTAATCGCGGTGTCTTAAACGTCTGTTGCGTCAAGATATCTGATCTTTACACCTGCATGATCTCCGGGTACATTAAAATATATATCATAACGTGCCATGCCCAGTAACTTAGCATGTTTTTTTTGTTTGTTTCACGACATAGGTTATTTTTAACCTCAAATAGATCGATACCCGGCTAATAACAAGAGCTCCGTGGGTATTGTTTATATAACATTTAAATAAACAAACTTTACCTAGTAAGTCACACAAGGGTCCGTTTATAACGACCCGCTAAGTGCTAACTAAGCAAAACGGTATCGGGGCCTAATGAGGCCCCAAAGATGTGATGATTCATTATTTGTTTTTTGTTGATGGCAATAGCCAGTGTAAGATACTTATTAGATTTGGTTAATAAATCATTTAGCCTTAACAGATTTCATGACACTTGTTCAGTTTTAACAATAAGTAAGGTAATAACTTCGAAGTTATCAAAGGGGTACTTGGTTAGGTAGGTATTAACGATTAAATAGTACTTTCGTTATTTGAAAATATTTTTCGATTGGTACATATTATTTGCAAACGGGGTTTTGTTCAACAATACTTATTAAATGTGTTTTTATTATTTTATAAACAATTAATCTATTTTGATAATTATCTTTGTCATTATTGTTAAAATGCAGAGTAACCACATCCCGACACATGGTTTTCTTTAAGAGTTTATTTATTTAATATAATTTATTTACATATTTAAGTACCTAATGACTCGTTTCATCGATCTATGCAGCACATCGCCGACAGATCGCGCTCAGGTAGATAAGTAACGACACAACAACAAATGTAAATCGAAATTAAATATAACACGTTTAAAAAATATAGGTATTAACGAGTGTTGAAATTTGCATAGATTAATGTCACTAATTTTATTTTTCTTTCAAAACAGTTCGTGCGATAAAAATATAATTATATTGTTACTCACCAATTATATTATAAGTATGACTTACTGCGCTTTTACTCGTCGCCAATGTGGTGTTCACTAGAATCACTAGTCAGGGGCTTTGGATTGAAATTAAAATAACAACTCAAAGGGAACGTCTAGTCGCCACTGGGGATAGAGCGGGACTCTTTTGAGGCGCTACCCATTGAGTTGTTCGGTACATTTAGTAGTAAGTAGGATATCACAGGATCAATATGGAATGACTGGTCTATGAACAATATTTAAAATCCCACCTTCATGAAACTATTTAATTGCATACATTCTGATGGAAATTCGACTTTTCTTTTTTACTTGACTTGACTTGACTTTTCGTTTATTGAGTTTTTCTATTCTTTTTAGTAGTCTCCTTTCTTTTTAGAGTTCCGTACCCAAAGGGTAAAACGGGAACCCTTATACTAAGGCTCCGCCGTCTGTCTGTCTGTCTGTCCATCTGTCACCCAGGCTGTATCTCATGAACCGTGATAGTTAGACAGTTTAAATTTTCACAGATGATGTATTTCTGTTGCCGCTATAAGAACAAATACTAAAAAACAGAATAAAATAAATATTTAAGCGGGCTCCCATACAACAAACGTGATTTTTTTCCGTTTTTATAGATCATGGTACGGAACCCTTCATGCGCTAGTCAGACTCGCACTTGTCCGGTTTTTTAACCGACTTCCAAAAAGGAGGAGGTTATATGTTCGGCTGTAACCTGGGTCAAATAAATTTATTTTCTTTCTTTTTTTTCTGTATGTTTCTTTTTTTTATGTTTGTTCACTGATTACTCCGTAAATTATGGACGGATTTTGAAAATTCTTTTTTTGTTTGGAAGGGTATGCTCCCGAGGTGGTCCCATTGCCACCAAATCAGAATCTGATGAGGGGATCCCATGTAAACCGAAGGAAATCCTCAAATTTTATAGGCATACCTTTAGCGATTTGAGTATTTTTTATAGTAACTCGTGCACCTCTTGCACTCGAAAAGCACCATTTGGTGAAGTGGAACTGATAGACCACAGATGGCCACCGGAACTACTTAATAATAAGTATTTCACCATTGCGATTCGATTAGGCACTTTAATATGGTTGGTAAGCAATTTATGCTCGCAAAATGCATATTAACGCCCCTGCATCGGGAAAAGCAATATTTTGTAAAAGGTGATGAGCATTTGACATTAGGCTATTGTAAATTAGATAAATTACAAACTGACCCACTAAAAAGTGAAAAATAAAAAACTTTTTACAAAAAAAAACAACCGACTTCCAAAAAAAATACTACAAAGTGAAAATTAACTTTAATTTCGGAAGTCGGTGGCAAAAAACTAAAATACGATCCAAAGTCTCCGACTTCCAAAATTAAAGTTATTTTTCACTTTGTACTGTTTTTTTGCTAGTCGGTTGTTTTTTTTTTTTTTGTAAAAAGTTTTTTAGAGATGTTATTACAGTTTTATGTTTGTAAGTGATTTTCTTTGAGTAATTGTTACTTATTATCTGCCTGACTGTGTAGGTATTGGTGATCTCATTTTCACATGTTTTTTTATATAATCACGCTCGTAAATAGGTACTATAAAGATAGCATTATTGGAGACCACGTCAAATTTCCTTTGTATCACCACTCGACAGTATATGCTGACGTTACTGATAATGATCGCTGATAATCTTGCAGATTTGTTATCTAAATGCAGTTTATAGGTAAGTTAATTAGCATTTTTAATAACACTGCGTTAGCTGCTAAAGTATGTAAGTTATGTTTGAGAAGTGTTGGTGAGAGTCGATAGATGGCGTTAGTGTATATTTTTTTTGGATTGTGAATGTGACTTCAGTTTATTTACACAACTATTCAAACACTACTATCCTCCTGTAGATATGTTTTATAATCTGTTCATCTTTTTAAATTATTTTGGGGTTGGTTTTCTACATTTCAGACCTTTTCAGGAAACGTCTTCGTCCGAAAACTTTCAAATATCGATTAGCGTCAGTAGGTACGGTTTCATAGTAAAATAGATCGGACCAATTCAGCAGCAGGGCTGAGCTGGTAACCGCTGCGCCTGATGAAATTCTTACACTAATTATCTTGTCGCAAACTTCAAGATTGTTTTTACTGCGGCGCCTAATTTATAATATCTTTTAAATTGGAACAATATAATTTATATCCGAGGTTGTGAAAACAAAAGAATAATTATCATTTGCCTGCTAAGCGCCTAACGATTTTAGCCGATTAGGTAATTTCAACAGTAATAAGATAATCCGTTGCTAACTAGGCAATCAGTAACAATCACTTAGTTAACAGCAGTCCCTTAAATTTGTTTTTTTATTTACCTACTGAAATTTGTTATACGATTTTGGTCTCTTGTCACAATTAAAGCAACTATTATTACAGCTGTTTTCCGCAATAAGAATTCTAACTTTGCGTTATGAAACCTCCGGGCAGGTAATAGAAAAGCAATACCTAATTAAATAAATGCCACTTTCAGTTACAAAGTGTCTTCTTATCTGGTTCTAAATCAGTTTAGTGAGTTACAATTTAGCAGCCTTACATAAAGTGCAACAGTTTTAATTGATCAAATCTATGCTAGATCAATACTGGTTTAATTAAAATGCAGGCATGATTGACGAGAACAGGAAATTCCTCAACTATGTGCCAATGCCAATGATTTATTACTGCGGGCCAGTTATCATGGCCGTAATGATCACAATTCATTTGTATCAGCCATCTTAGCACTAGGTTCTACCATGCATGTGCCATTCAATAAGTACCTGCCCGAGACCCACCTTATTTACTTTTTAAGACCCACCTACTCACCCTTTAAACAGACAGTTGGGATAGCTAGGTATATTACCGTTTGGAGCTTTTTTAATTAGGATAAAGAAAGTATCCATACAATATATGCTTTTATAAGTGATTAAAGTATAAATAATATGCTTCCTGCCCTCCGAGCGTCCCAAGCCGCGCGATATTAAGGTCGACCTGGAACTTCTACTCACACTTATGACACATAAGTTATCATCTTTTATTTTAAATGTGACTTACAACTAGCCCCCCGGGTAATCGTAACGTTACAAAATACCTATTTATATCGATAGTTAAACGTTACTTATTATAAATTAAAGTCGCTTTTCACGTGTCTATGTGACCGCGTCATTCTTCTAAACCACGCAACGCATTCTGATGTGTTTTTTCACCATCATTGAGAGAATTGATTCCGGAAGGTTTATATTACATTACCTACTATTAAACTGGTGTGTATAATACATTTCTATTAAAGTTACATATTTAGATAATATAAAGAAATCTTGATGTATTGTCAAGTTGTAAATACCGTACGACGCAGGAGCCAGTCGTAAAATAAGTGAGTGGAAAATAAAAAGAACTACCGTTGGATGACATCGTGGCAATATTGTCGAGCGCGAACTTCACTTTCCCCTGATAGGTATTTGGCAAGCAAGTAGGTACACTACTTAATGTATAGTTAGGTCCAAAAGTATGTGACGAAACTGCAAACAAACCCTAATTTTTACCAACTGCAGCGAAACCTCTGCGGTGATAACTTCTTTCTCGCAAGCTGGTCAAAGATTTTTTATTCTCATTTTTTTTTGTTTTTTTTTATTGTAATCAAAGCAAAGCTATCAATTTTCTATAAAAAAAAAATATTGGTGGAAAAATATTCATTAAATCAAGTCGATTTCATTATTTTAGGCCATCAATCCAAATTCGCGCAAAGGTAATTTCATTCTTATTCAAGTTAAAAGCTATAATGCCCTACAGTCAACAGTCAAATCTACAGTCAACCAAGTACAAGTTATTGTTGAGTTCTGCAAACCCTGGGGCCAATGGTGTAATATTTTCTCCAAATGGTGTAAGGATTTTTTCCTAACGGTATAAGACCAGTTGAAGAGATTTTAGCCTCTCTTATTGAGGTACTGGAATACCCTCCAGGCAGTTTGTTTTACCAGCCGCATAACTTGGAGTTGGACACCGATGAGTCCGTTTCGGTGTGTTACCTGTGATGCTATCCAGGTGGGCTTCATCTGAGTGTCCAGTTTGTGTCACCTACAGTCGGTTGAGGCACAGGGAGACCTTCTGTGCCTCGACCGACCGTAGACTCCGAAGATAAATCGGAAATATCGGCTGAATATTCGGCCGTTTCTAGACCACGGCTGGCTATGGCTAACTACGGCGGGTAGTAAGTCAAAGTCAAAATTGTGACTTGAAGTCGGGTAAGGACTCAAAGTCAAAAAAGGAAACTTTGGAAGTCAAGAAACGGCCGATCATTCGGCCGATACATGGGATTTTTTTTAATTTTTCACCACAATGTACCTATAATTTGTTATGAAATAAATTACTTATGACTTACATACTTACTTATGACTTATCGCTTCGGAGTAGACCCCCAGGATGCTGTCCGTCAGCAGTGGCTTATTCTTAACCATCACACTCGCTTATTTTAGTTATCAGTACTCGTAGAGTTTGTATTTTAGCGTTGTTTTTAAAATAAGACTGTTTATTTACGGGTTAAGTCACAGGTTTGTTTTTATTACATGGTCACACTGAATGTCTCAATTATATGGTGTACCTCTGTACACCTACCGACTCAATTATGTGTCAGTGTTCCTGTCGGTAAATGTTGCACAGAAATGCAAATAGCCGCTGTTATACAACTACACTGAACTGCTGCTATACAACTTCATTGCTGGGAATTGCTTTTGCTCATGCTCATGCTCAGCTCGGCCCGCTAGCTTTTTTTTTGCAATTTTACTAAAAATCACACTATTTATGTACATATTCGTTATTATTTTGTATCTCACACAAATTGATTTTATTTATGTATGCATTTACTTATTAGGTTGGGGAAAAAGTCTTTTCGCATTATAGTATGTATGAACTTTTAATAAAATCTCTTTGGCTATACTATTTGTATCTAGCTGGTTTTGGTATCATTGAAAGTTTAAATTTTAAAGAACATAATTCGAAATTCAAATTAGGAAAATGTGTGATTTTCATTTGTTTTTCGTACTGTCAAGATGAGTGAATTGACCACAAAACAGTTTTGGCACATTTAAAAAAAACTAGGTACACAAAAAAGCTCGATATTTGGGTACCTCACGAGCTCACTGAAAGAAACCTAATGAACCGTGTACTCATTTGTGATTCTTTATTACGACGTAATGAAACCGAACCATTTTTGAAGAAGCTGATAACTGGTGATGAAAAGTGGATCACGTACGACAAGAACGTGCGAAAAAGGTCGTGGTCAAAGGCCGTTCAGGCTTCACAGACTGTGGCGAAACCCGGGTTAACTCGCAACAAGGTGATGCTGTGAGTGTGGTGGGATTGGAAGGGCATTATTCATTATGAGCTGTTACCACCAGGCAGGACCATCGATTCTGAACTTTACTGCGAACAACTGATGAGATTAAAGCAAGAAGTTGAGAGAAAGCGGCCGGAATTAATCAACAGAACGGGTGTGGTTTTTCATCATGATAACGCTAGACCTCACACATCTTTAGCCACTCAGCAAAAATTAAGAGAGTTTGGCTGGGAGGTGTTAATGCATCCTCCGTATAGTCCTGACCTTGTACCTTCAGATTTCCACCTGTTTCGGTCTCTTCAGAATTCTTTAGGTTGTGGCAGGTTAACATCACGAGAGGACTGCCAAAACCACTTGTCGCGGTATTTTGATCAGAAGTCCCAAAATTTATATAGCAATGAGATCATGTCCCTACCTACAAAATGGCAAAAAGTTATCGAACAAAATGGTACCTACATACTTTAGTTACATGTAAATAAACTATATTAAAAAATGTTTTGAATTTTCTTAAAAAATGCGAAGAAACTTTTTCCCAACCTATTATATGTATCGCATACACACGTTGCAGTATAAAACTGATTTACATCCGTCACCTCACACTTTCAGGTCCAGTCGAAAACCAGCGTCAGGCACTAGTTGTCTGGCATTTTTGGCTCACTTTTCTGCTAATTTCCTACTTTACAATTTTTAATTGTTTGTTTTTATTTTATTTTTTATCTGCTTTAAATTGTGTGCCTTTTTTGTCTGTGCTAAATAAATGTATTTTCTTCTTTTCTTCTTCTATTAGATAATATTCACGTGTTGTTTACGTATTTAATGGTCGCGAACCTTAAACTGATTGCAATTGATTCTCTGGCTCCTATACCAAATGTGTAACTAAAATTCACCATCTGATGTTTTTTTATTTATGAATTTTTGAAGGTTTTTCGTAATCTCACTTCTCTTAGGCTAAATTTCCCACAACAACAGCTGTTTTTTATCATTTTACCCGACTGCCCCGGAAGTATTAAGTATGTATTTTTTTCTTAAACTTTTTATATTTTGTTGTTCAATGTTTTTTTACCATTAAATTAATGTACAGCCGCCAGCACATCAAGCTACTACAATCTGCTTTTTTTACTACTTTATCTTTTCTACTTTATCGCTAAAAAATTTTTTACTTTATCGCTAAAGTTTACGGTTCAAGGTTGATTGGGAAAATCTGAATGTGCTGGCGTCTGTACGTGTTAAAGTGGTGAATTCTCTTTTTGGTGATTTTTTTTTCCGGCCATCTCATTTGTCCGGACTTTTCAATTTGACGGTATTTTCTTTAGATAATCACAAAGTTAAATGTCAGTAGGTAATAAAAGATTAAAAAGTTAAATGTCCGTACTTTTTATCAACGTTTTCAAACGAAATGCGTACTACTAATTTTCATTTGCGCAAGTAAACAACGTGTCTCTTACACATTGTGGATTCAGCTGAAGATCCTGAAAAGGCGAAATAAAGATGACTAATAATAAAACTTACGGCTTGAAACAGACCACGCTCTTGTTGTCACTAAAAATACCTACTCCAAGATTGTTGGCCACTTCCTAAAATATTTTTTTTTGTTAAAAACATATACAATGTACCTACCTACAACTTTCCTAGGTGTTCCTGTCTTTAAATGAAACCACTTTTTTTTAAATAAGTAATTCAATATACAGGATGCAAGAAACATCGCCGCGCAAACTATTACTACGAATTCAGTAGAATATGATTGTATTGAAAAATTATCTATGAAATATTAAAACGGTTATTAAAAAATCACCTGTTACATAAATTTTTACCGTATAGCTATTGTACACTTTTATTTTATAATAAAAGTGTACTGCGTGTACTGTGTGTGCTGTTTTATACACTTTTGTATTGTTTTTTAGAAAAACAGAACCCTTATAGGATCACTCTTGTGTAGGTCTGCCTTTCCGTCCGTCTCTCACAGCCAATTTGCTTCGAATCTACAGGACAGATTAAGTTTAAATTCATGAGTGTACTAAATACGTTCGTAAGTGTAACGTAAATTAATTAATTTTGAATATCGCGGTCACTTTTAAATAAGCTAGCAAGAAAGCTATAAATAAAAAAAAAGGTTTTGCAAACTGTACCGTGTGACATATCAAGTGAAAGGGCTTGTTGTAAGTTTTTTTTTTTTTAATAATTTTGAAATAATTCGTTTTAAAGTTATTTATGAAAATAGATGACAATTGAGACCATTCCCTCACCTTATCTCCGAAACTACTTATCCTAAAATTTTGAAAAAAATAAAGGAAATAGTTCTTTACTTATAGATTTCAAGAAAATTCATAGAGAGTCTATGGTTCTAAAATAACATGGTAAATCTCTCAATATTGTGCGTACAAACTTACATTTGCAGTTGAAATGTATGGGGGAACATGTTTTCAACTACAAAGTTAAGTTTGTTCTTGGGGTAAATTCAGTCCAACTACGGCCGGTTTTTTTTTTATAACCGACGATTACTTCATTCTCTGTGGGGTCTAGAATCACGTACTGAATTCATTCATCGGTAACGAAGTATCGGCCGAATGTTCGGCTGTTGCTTGACTACGGCTAACTATGGCTGACTACGGCGAAAGAAAAAAAAAACGACTCTCAAAGAGATAAGCCAAAGACAAAAATGTAACTAAGTCGGGTATGGATTCAAAGTCAAAAAAGGAAACTATGGAAGTTATAAAACGACCGAACATTCGGCCGATACTTCGGTTTAACGCTTCGGAGTAGACCCCCGGATTACGCGACGATGTCGATTTATAATATTAAGCTAGGATAGTTAAGATTATGTAATATTGTTCAAACTCAAAGCGTGTATTTCAAATAAACCAATTACTTAAGCACTTTTGATGTGCCAAGGGGTCGGTCAGTCAGATAGATGATGCTAGTCGCTGGGGCTCTGTCTCGCATTATGCTGAGCGATGGCTGTTTTGCGTGAATGTGACGCATATTTTCCCTCAACTTAATTGTTCTCGTAGTAGGTTCCTATGGAGAAAAATGGGCAAGAAACTCCATGGACACTCTTTTAAATCAAAGTATTGTTACAAAATATTGTTTACATTATTCACGTTGAAATTGTGTTGAAAACGTGCACGTTATAAGCGTCTGTACTAAAATGTATTTTCCTCCCTTTTTTTTTGTTTTTACCTCTAGCTAGCCCAGTCACAAATGATAAAATGAGGGCAAATAATTTTCGTTTTCATTCCAAAGTTTTATTGAATTCAGTGTGCACTACTGTGTGTGTAGAGAAATCCTCATACAATTTATTTGCTTCGTCCATACTATGGCCCAGAACGTTTAAAGCGCAGGCCACACCGCCAGCTAGCGGGCGGGCGGGCGAACATCGTTTCACCTCTTTACATACTTCGGTTCACACCGCGAGCTACCCATTTCGCGTAGTTTGTATAGTTTCTTTCGTTCGCTTCCGCCCGCCTGCTCCGCTAGCTGGCGGTGTGGCCTGCGGTTTACTTATTATTTAGGGTACCTACTATTTAATTTGCTAATTGGTATTGGTCTAAATTGTGTTTGCACTTTTTTGCAAAGGTGTTTTAAACTTAAAAGTTACCGTTTTTCCACTATGATCGACGGCATCAGGCAGTCACAGACGGCAAATAATTTACGATGGCTTTATCTAAATAATCACAATCGCAGAAGACATTATCTAAATACAAGAAGCAGAATATATAAATACAAGAAGCAGAAGTTGTAGTTACTCTAGTTGGTTCTGTAAAAACATTAGATAAATTAACCGATTTAAAAAGGCTTAATTATCTAGTACTATTTGAATTATTTTCCAGAATATTGGTATTCAAATCACCACGAATAACTGTAGCTGTGTTTCTGGATGCACGTTTTGCTAGGACATCTTCCATTATTGACTCAAATAAAGAAAAGTTTTGATAATTCGGGGGTCTGTACACACACACTACAACATGCTTAAATATCCAGCTCAACACAGGACAGTAATGCAATGTTCAACTGATAAACCTAGTTGGTTTGTCATTAAGTTGCTTAGATTTTAAACAATTTTTTATCAAGATTAGAGAACTTCCACGCAGCATAGATTTTTACGGTTTTTACGGTTAAAACCACTGCCCACGATATAGTTCTAATAATTTAGCATTTGGTAATCATTTAACCAATGTTGAGTAAAACAAACAATGTCAAAATTTTTTTTTCTAAAAACGTTTCAATATCTAATAATGTGGAAGAAATATCTTGAATATTTGGATGAAATAATTTTGGCATTCTGCTGATCTCCTTTTTGATAATTAAGTATTTTAGAGGAAGAAGACCCCTTGTTGTTGTTAGGTATAAGAATATTCTTACTGCTAAGTACCTTTTGTTGTCTTACGTGTCATCACCTGACAGTAAGTGAGGAACATGGAACCTCCTTCGTACAAAAGGTGACCTCGCGATTAGCTTCCAATTATGTCCGGCATCATCATCATCTGCCTAGCCTTTTCCCAACTATGTTGGGGTCGGCTTCCAGTCTAACCGGATGCATCTGAAGACCAGTATTTTACATGGAGCGACTGCCTATCTGACCTCCACAACCCAGTTACTGGGTAATACGATACCACTTGGTAAGACTGGTTATCATACTTTCGGGCTTCTGACGACCCGTAACGACTGTCAAAGATCAATGCCGGTGATGCCGGTGTTGAACTGTTAGGACATATTTATAATGCATGGGAAGATAAATGCGATGCCTTGGGCATTTTTTGTGATTTGTCCAAGGCTTTCGATTGCGTTTTTCATGAAACGTTAATCAGGAAACTCCGCCACTACGGGATCCGGAACACCGCTCTGGATCTTCTTACTTCATACTTGAGTAATAGGATTCAGAGCGTTGACGTCAATGGAAAAAGATCTCCCGGATCTATAGTAACAATGGGAGTTCCACAGGGCTCAATTCTTGGTCCTTTCTTGTTTCTTATTTATATTAATGACTTGCCTTACCTCATAAAGGATAATCATGATATAGTGTTGTTTGTAGATGACACTTCACTTTTGTTTAAACTTAAACGTCAGCAGCTGGTTACTGACGATGTAAATAGCGCGATCTCAAAAGTAGTTCACTGGTTCAATGTTAGTAATTTATTTCTAAATGACAAAAAACCAAATGCATTAAGTTTACGCTACCTCACGTTAGGCAGGTGAAAACTGATGTGTGCGAAGAATTGAATCCTGAAGATAGCACAGTATTCTTGGGCTTAACTTTGGATGCTAAGCTTCAGTGGGGCCCACATATAGATAAACTGTCAAAAAAGCTAAGCTCCGCAGCATATGCTGTTAGAAAAATTCGTAATTTAACTGACATAGAGACAGCCCGTTTAGTGTACTTTGCCTATTTTCATAGTGTAATGTCGTACGGTATTCTGTTGTGGGGAAATGCCGCCGACATTCAGACTATCTTTGTTTTGCAGAAACGAGCTGTACGATCAGTTTATAAATTAAGTCCAAGACACTCTCTCCGAGAGAAATTTAAGGAGATTAATGTAATGACTGTACCTTCTCAGTATATTTTTGAAAATCTTTTATATGCCCATAAAAATATAAAATTGTTTAATAAATACAGTGATATCCATAATATAAATACTAGAAACAAACATAAATTTGTTGTACCTACAACAAGGCTCAAGAAAATAGGTGGCTCGTTCCGATGTCAATGTATACGCTTTTATAATAAACTTCCGAGCCACGTTCAAGATCTAAGCCTTAATAAATTCAAATCATTCATTAAACGTAAGTTGTGTCAGAAAGCCTTTTATACCGTTAAAGATTATATTGAGGACAAAAAGCCTTGGGATTGAGCTGCTCCAATTTTTACTTATTGAAGTGGTTTATTTTTATTGTTTGATGTTTTTTTTGCTAACTTTTATTATTTTATATACGTAACGTAATATATACGTAATATAACGTAATGACATGATTATTTACTTGTAAAGTATTATATTATTTTAATTATTGTGAATGTGAAGACTATGTGGGTTATTGCTCTTTTATTTTTATTTTCACTTTGTCTTTTATTCTCAGTTAGTGTTAATCATGGTCTGGCAATTTGAGTAATTTAAGCGGCCTACCCAAATGTCCTTTCTTTGGTATTAATCGTCGCATCGTTGAGCTCCTTAAGTTCTGAGTAGAGCTGCACGATTACTGACAAATGCGTGCACTGACTGGTCAGGTCCACTCAATCTGTGTGGTTCTTTCCTCAAAAGACCATTTCAGACACCAATCTACATGGCCTTCACATGATCTGACCATGATTATGTCTGGACTTTAAAAGAGACTGTGACCTCTGAGTTTGTTTCGGCCTTTCTTCTCAGAGTAGTCAGATGGGAAACGCCGACCTCATCTAGTTTTAAAAATATGACTGACGTGTAAAAGTGTTTGTACAAACCTACTTACAGAAATAAAAATCATTTATCATTTAATGAATGACAGCCGGGACCAACGGCTTAACGAGCTTTCTGAGGCACGGAGAGGCTTGTAACCCTGGCAGGCATGGTATGTAAAGATGGTCACCCATTTTTTGACGTGACAACGTCTTATAATTTGATGGAACCGGCTGCACGCACGAAAAAACATGACTCATGCGGCGTTACCTCTCATGCGGCGTTACCTCGCTCTGAGGCGTTCCATTTAAGGCTTATGACGTTGTCACGTTCAACTATCATCAGTAAACCGACTTTACAGACAACCGATTATTTTTTTGACGTGACAACGTCTTATAATTCGATGGAGCCGGCTGCACGCACGAAAAAACATGAGGCATGCGGCGTTACCTCTCATGCGGCGTTACCTCGCTCTGAGACGTTCCATTTAAGGCTTATGACGTTGTCACGTTCAACTATCATCAGTAAACCGACTTTACAGACAACCGATTATTTTTTTGACGTGACAACGTCCTATAATTCGATGGAGCCGGCTGCACGCACGAAAAAACATGACGCATGCGGCGTTACCTCTCATGCGGCGTTACCTCTCATGCGGCGTTACCTCTCATGCGGCATTACCTCGCTCTGAGACGTTCCATTTAAGGCTTATGACGTTGTCACGTTCAACTATCGTCAGTAAACCGACTTTACAGACAACCGATTTTTTCATTATGTCCGACAGCTTCAAGTTAATAATCTACTTTTATTTTCCATAAACTTTTGGTTGATTTTGGTACAGTAACATTTAGAAAAAAAACCCAAAACGAATACGAAGTGAAAAATAAACTACAAAAGGAAGGATGAAATATTGATTTTTTGCTCTTTCCTCATAATTAAGCATTTAGCATTGTCTTTTAGTGTTGATTAGTATTATGTACCTAATAACTTTGATTATCCTTACAAAAATCCCTGTTACGTATCATCTTTCACCTATGAGAAAGAAATGATGACTTATCAAAACCGTCATCATCTGAGTTACATACGTCATTGTTTAAAATCCCATTGTAACGAGCTTAGCAAACAGGAAATATTTGTTTTTCCTCTATGATTGTACTGCTGACACTTGAAGTTACGTGCATTGGTTTGATAGTACACATTACCCTTGAAACCCTTTGAATGATGGTGTAATCTGTGATTACCGAAATAAAGGGCCTTACGAATTGTGCAGGTAGGTATTGGAATAGGGTTGTCACGATCGATAGCCAAGATGATCTTAGCTCAACTACCGGCAAAACTATAAGGTCATCAAGCATACGGTCGTTTTCATCGATCATCGTGTACCGTCAGCCGCAGTAAAAGATGTAAGTATACATCATCAAGAAATCATTTAAGTGTATACAATGTTTGGTCCATAATATTGTTAACATAAAACATATTAGGTACACATTTGGTACTTAATTGAAGATTCAAATTGATACAGTATTATAGAACATAAATTGTAGACCGTCAAATTAAAGTCTTAAATTAATATGTCGCGCCGAATCCGCTGTTTTACAAAACCGTTACGGTTAGTGGATGTACGACTCAGCACTTTAACAAAACTGCTACCCAAGCTTAGACGAAATGAAGAATAGTTTCTTTGCAGTAACAATAAGTCTTTGGTGTGGCCCTGACCAATTGGTTTAGGTCAGGTTAGAACTGTGACGAACCGTGAGCCGGGTGTGCCGGGTGTACTTCCAAGTTTGTCGCAATTACTTAGCTATTTAGTATTTTTAGGACTGACTTTCATAAAACTCTGATAACTTTTTAATAAAATTGTCCTTAAAATCGCTATTTTCACTCGAGCTATGGTCATTTTCACTAATATTACTCGTTTTATTTATTTATGTTTCGGACACCATTATTATTGTTTATGATACAGAGCCACGAGCAACAAAGTTTAGATCTAAAATTTACATACTGACGTTTCTATTCACGCTGGTTTACTTAGCCTCTAATCGTTGACCCGCTGCATTGATAAATGCAAAACGTTTATGCAATTCTTCGTCTTAAATTTCAGTAATTATGAAAAACCGCTAAACGTTGTTCAGCTTTACATAACGGAGCGGTTTTGTAAAACAGCTAGCGGTTGTGTAAAACAGTTAATTAAGCAATCCAGCTGCGACATAATACACCTTTTTGAGGCTGCCCGTACCTATGATGGACGGGTTTTAATGCAGGTGTTTAAACACACTCTGAACTCAAACTTGAGGCTGTTTGAAAATTATTATGCCGTATTTAGAAAGCAAACACGTTTGATAAAACAAAAATTGTGAGTTTTTCAGTTAGCCTTAAAACGGTAAATCCTAGTCCATACCAATTTTATTTGTATCTAACCCTCTCGGTACAATTAAATTGTCGGTATCTACTACCGTAGATATAGTTAGGTAGTTACCTGTTACAGGAAAGCTTCAAAGTCTGACCACCGCACCAATTTTGCCTCGAGTCATCGGTATTTCTCCTTTTGTAAGGTTGTTCCGCGTCCCTCATTGACCAAGACTAAGAAAATCTTGGCAAGGTATATAAACATCCTACATATCCTGAATTCTTTTCAACTCAGCCTATCGCAGTCCACTGCTTGACATAGGCCTCTCCCAAGCTACGCCACAGCACTCTGTTCGCCTTTGGCATCCAGTCTGTCCCAATCTCCTTTTTGAAGTCGCCGGTCCATCTAGCTGGAGGGCACCCCACACTACGCTTGCTGATACGCAGTCTCCACTTTAGGACGATTATATCCAAGATAAGAATGCTTGGAAACATGCTAGTCCAGCTCCATAGGACAATCTAGAGCCTAGACAAAATCAAACTGGTTGCTATTTTAAATGTATATATTTTTTTTTCATTAATTCTACATTCTGTGATACTGATTACCTTAACTCACACACTGTGCTATTATATAATATTTTTAGGAAAACGTAGGTATATTTTTACAACATTTGTAAATAAGTGAGCACCATGTATCTATCACATGATTAATTTATCTATCATTGCTTCATTTTTAATTATTTTTGCATACTGTGGAATGTGTAACAAAGTTACTATACAATTTTATTTTAGGTGCATCGTCTTCACATATAATGAATGTACCTATACTAAATATTGTAAAACATTTGATAAGAGTAACGGTGGAGTTTCATACCCATTCTTCTCCATACGAAACTACCTTTTGGAAGGGGCGACTCAATTCTATTTTTTTTGTAAATATTGACATTCATAAGTGCCTTTTATGTGCCTATTTGAAATAAATAATTTGACTTTGACTTTGAGGACTCGTCTGCTCCACCGGCCGAATTCTCCTAAAGTATACCTACTGCAACATTATTACGCTATCTTTGAATATCACTGCTCGTCATACTGTCAAACTCTCAAATAATCTGGCTAAAAACGAAGTATGTTGCCACTGTATCAGTAAGAGAGGAAGTTACACAATGAGGAACAAATGTAAGAAAAAAATTGGTGCACAAGTAAAACTACGGTGGGCTATTTTAACGAAACATTAGTTATCTTACCAGATCTAATCTTCCGTCTCCTCATTTCCCCTTTCATTGGCTTTTTTGTCTATTGATGACTTAAATTCAGTGAATGCAAGACCTGACCACTTTCGGACAGGACACCTCTTAGTTCAGCAGATGTAAATTCTCATTACAGATGACATTCCCGAGGTCACAGATGAATTGGTATTTGTAATTAAGCTGCTATCTTCTGAAATTCTTCAATCGTTTTTCATGACAACCGAATTTGGAGAAAAACAGCCCTAATAATGCGCCAGTAACCCCAAAACGACCCTAATAAACATGGACTACGAAAAACTATTGACGAAAAATAAAGAAAGTGTTATGCTTAGTTAGGTAAAGGAAAATGACAAAAGAACAATAGTCCCCTATTCACCAAAACATGATGGCATCAACCCCTATGACGTAGATAGCTGGCCCAATTTCCCATTTTCCTCTGGAGTTTCAGACCTACGTCACGACGTATGAAATTACTAATACTTACCACAAAATTACTTTGTATGATTTATCACTGAAGTGAAAAACAAGGTAGGATGTAAAGTAACCGGCAGTTGGCGGGCAGTTGTTGCAAGGAGTGCGCGCACTATTGGTTGCGCAGGAGTCGGACGAAAAACAACGATCTTTTTTGTTTGTAGAACGGCAGAATTTTATTTATTTTGTGGTAACAGTGTTGTGTTCTGTGAGTGGATTTTCGGATATTTTTTTTAAATTTGTTTATCAAGGTGAGTTATTGTTTTTATCGTTGAAACTTGAAATATCTTATTTTGTTTATTTTTTTGGCGGTTTTGTTTTTCAGAATGTTTTTGGCATTTCGTTTTGATCTCCAAATTATGAAAAGTAACAAAATAGTTCATAATTTATTAATTTTTTCAAGGAACATTTTTCTATTATCATAATTTCGCGATTATTTAAAAAAGTGGGTGTTTATAAATATTTAAATATTTTTTTTATTTACCTTTTTGTTAGAATTTGTAGCAAAATATTACTACACCGCTGTCATAACCATGTTAAACCGGTTAATTTGCTACGAAATACTAGATTCCATCTAGTTCATCTAGTACCTAAATCAAATTAACCTAGTTTAATTTCGCAAAAAAAAAATTATAGAAAACAATAAAAAAACAAAAATTTGGGACCAGGTATTTTTCTAAAACCGTACCTTCGCTTCATTAACGCATATAATACTAACTAAAGAAACTGTAAAAATAATAGTGAAAAATTATTCAGAATCTTTGGATATTAAAATGAAACTGAACTTATACAGATTCACTTTATACGTAAACTATAGCTTCTACCCAACATCGTCCGCGTGGAAGCCAACTATACCATCAAATATATCCTATGGCACTCGGCAATAGTGTAGCTTGCTAAGTTTCTATCAGTGTATTCGTTTTTAAAATCAGATGAGTAGTTTCGGAGATTATCAAACTTACAAACTTTACCTCTTTTTAATGTAGTGTTGAATTACCTATAGTTGCCTCAATGTCAATGACATTGTAGTCATAAATCAACATACACAGCTTGATAATATGTCACCAATGTATATCACCATTAAACCGGACAACATGACTACTTTCAATTTTGTACTGTTCTGATGGATCAACAAATGTACTTTACATGGTACACCATACGATTAGAACAATAAAGTACTCGTATACTAGCTGTCTTTACTTGTAGCTAAATAACTGCCGCACGGGTCGATCGATCAGGTTGAGCTAAGCTTGCCGCGGTTGGTCCCTGGATGGGTGACCATCTATTCATACCAAGATTCCTCCGTGCCTCGAAAAGCACGTTAAGCCGTTGGTCCCGGCTGTTTTTGTAGATCTTTGACAGTTGTTACGGGTCGTCAGAAGCCCAAAAGTTTGACAACCAGTCTTACCAAGGGGTATCGTGTTACCCAGTAACTGGGTTGTGGTGGTGTCAGATAGCCAGTGGCTCCATATAAAATACTGGTATTCAGCAGCGTCCCCAAACCCCCCCACCAACCCCAATCTTGTTGGGAAAAGGCTAGGCAGATGAGATGATGATACTAGCTGTCTTTACCCAACAGTGGTCATATACCAGTGCAATTGAGAATAATCTGACGTGTTGTTTCTTATGTCCGTCGCTGTAGTGAAAGTTGCTAAAGCTGCTGGGAGCCTAGATTCGTTAGAACTTGTAGTATGGCTAGTTTCAAATGATCTACTCAATATGAAGCAGAAAAACACTTGTTTCGTTTTTACAGACAGGTTTATCCAGGGAAGTAGCTCGTACGTGATAGGACGGTGCCAGTTTCAGTAAAGTGTAGTTGCATTGTTTTGTTCCGGTTCGAAGAACTTGTCTTTATTTTGACTCAACTTCCAAGGTCTGCAATGCATCGGTAATCCTACCATAATCACTTCTTAACCGGATAGAATATGGTTGGTCTAACTAAAGAGTCTGTTACTTGCTCTCGGAACCCACAAGATTCGAAACAGTAACGGTGGAGTTTCTTGCCCATTCTTCTCCATACGAAACTACTTTTTGGAAGGGGCAACTAGAATCAATATTGTATTTTCTTTAAACTTTTGACGTTCATAAGTGCCTAAATGAAATAATTGATATGTTCTTTTTTTTGGCCCAATCGCTTAGTGAAGCCCTGGCACTAAGCGATTGGGCCATTTTAGTAAAGTGAATTACGATAGCAAATGATTATTGTAAATAAGATTAAAAGACACGACACCGGCTTTGAACCCAGGCTCACGGACGTACCTTTGCTCTAACCACTGCACTTCAAGAAAAAGTTCCGAGAGATCTTGAAAATTCCTAAAGTTATGCTTAACATTTACACGTTCCACAAGTTACATAGTTTATGACACGAGCGCATTACAAAGTCTAGTAAGTACTAGTGTATGGACTGAGATAAGAATAAGTACTGATTTAAGAATCAGTACTTACTTGCTGAACTACGTACGTACGTAGTACTCGTACGTACTTACTTTAGTAAAGGACAATTGAGATAAGTCTCAATTATCCTGTACATAGATTGCATTTACTGAATACTGTACAAAGTGGCGTAAAATGTAGTCGAAACACTTTCAGCACAGTTATCAGTCCATTAAAGTACATTGCTGAACTTGGAATTATTAATGACTAGCTGCGCCCCGCGGTTTCACCCGCGTAAGTCTCGATCCCGTAGAAATATAGGGATAAAAAGTAGCCTATGTCCTAATCCAGGGTGTCAAATACCTCCATACAAAATTTTATCAAAATTGGTCCAGCCGTTTCAGCGTGAAGAAGTAACAAACATACACACACACACACTCACAAACTTTCGCCTTTATAATATTAGTGTGATGTGATAGCTACGATAAACAGTTTAAAGGAGAAATCCATATTGTCTATGGAGTTTCGTGCCCCTTCTTCTCCATGAGAACCTACGGTTTGGAACAGGCCACTGGCTCCAACTTTCTAACTGACTGACTCCTTGGTAGTTCAAAAGTGCCAGTACTTACATGGTTTATAACTTATTTCCATTTAGAAATAAAAATGAAATGCTGCTCGTTGGTAAGCACGTCGCTTGAGAACGGCTGGACCCATCTGGCTATTTTTGGTTTTAAAATGTTTGGAAGTCTGAATAAGGTTTTTAATGGCTGCATTGTTCATATTTTTATCAGCCATTGTTTCTACAGTAAGTTATAATATAGGGAAGTTGTCAAATGTAAATAATTTCAACCTTAAAGGTGATTTACTTTTATTTCTACGTTTTTTATGACGAGAGTTGCAAAAACCTGATGTTATCCATAAATAGCAATACAATTATAATATATGACCTGCTAGCTGCTTATATATCCTATAAGCTAATCATGATACTTTATTATTCGAGTCCATTCATTTATTCGTTCGATTTCATTTCTCCTGTATCATGTATCTCTGCTGAAAATAATGGATTGTGTCACAACACTAGTATACCTAGTACAATGTTGAGAAGTGATGCTCCTCCTTTTTGCTATTTAGAAAAAATACAAAAAGGTGTAGGCGTCGCTTCCGAAATTATCTACTCCTAGGGTCTTCTGTACTTTCCTGTTACCTGTCTTCAATCTTTGCAACAATTTTATGTTATGTTACTCATCCTAGAGCATCAATTAAAGGTTGACAGGTAGAAAATAATATGACGTGTAAAAGTGATTCCGATATCCTATTTACAGAATAAACGATTTCATTTCATTTCATTTCAAAATACGTAGGTATTTTATTTTATTTGGAAAGAGACACACAATCGTACATTGTATATTAAATCTAGATATACACAGTATGCTATGAATAGATGTACAATCCACTACGTTTCCACATGTTACTAGAATAAAAGATACAGTTTTGGTAAAATTAAAAAAAAAATATATCAACAATACAATTAATTCATAATCTTAAAACCAAATAGTTAATTTGTTTTTTAAGTTTATGTTTAGATAGGGCAAAGACATCGATATCGTTAAAATTATTATTGTAAGCTTGAACTAATCTCTAGAGCGGCGCTCTCTCTCCTGCATTTGGGAGTCATGCGACATGGAGTTGTAGCAAACAGTGCATAAGAGCGCGCCTCACGTCTCATTACAGCACCCTAATTGCGTACCACAGTTTGAATCCGAATCGGAATGATTTTGAAGTATATTCCTAATCCAATGCTACATATGTTAGAAAAAAAGGTGTCAGCTCAACAACTTAAATAACGCAATGAATGTTGTTGAACTGTCAAATTGAAACCGATTCCTACTGATAGTGTGTTACGCAATCTCTATAACTTTCTTTTAACCTAGCCCATTCTGTGATAATAACACCCGCCTATATTATTGTCGCTGCAGAGCAAATGCCTCTTCTCATACAGAGCAGGCATGAGCATTGATAACCACGCTTCTACAAGACGGGTTGACTATTTTATTACACGACTGCCCAAAAAAAGGAGTGTTATGTTTTCAGGGTTCATGTATGTTTGTCAGTTTCTTTATTCCACCATAACTTCTAAACGGCTTAACCGATTTTAATGTATGCGGTATTGTTAGAAGCGTTGAACTATTCCGGGTAACAGCCTAGTTAACATTTAAAAAATATACAGGAGGAGCCATGGTTTATAAAAAAAACCGGCCAAGTGCGTGTCGCATAATGAAGGGTTCCGTTGTTGCGATGAGTTTATCCCTAAAAAAACAAACTTAACATTGTAATTAAAAAGCATGTTCTCCTATACATCGATATACGCCACGGTCAATTTTCCAACTGAAAATGTAAGTTTGTAATCGCAAAAAAGTATTTTTTATGCAATTTTTTTACTTTTTCCTTTACTTGTGCTGTGAGACCCTGCTTCTTGCTAAATTTCATGATTCTAGGTCAACGGGAAGTACCCTATAGGTTTTGATTTGTTTGCGAGTATCGAAATATGACGCAATAATGTCGCTTATATCGCCGTATTTTTTATTGCGTTGACTTGGAAGCTTGATTTTTTTAGAGCTTCAAGGGACGTATTTGATATTCATTTCAACTTGATACCTCTACGCATTCCTGAGAAAAAGGGTCTTGACAGACTAACAGACAGACATAATTTTTTTTCAAGAAAATTTGACTACGTATACTATCATCGTCTAGAGCTTGCTGAGTACATAACAAAAATATATAACAAGCAGTGCACAAGCTGCAAGAGACGACACTGGACAGAGCACATTTTGTGGCACATTGTGCGTTTGCAAAAATATTGTTTTATCACTAAAAGGTATAAAATAAAAAACAAATAATTTAAAAAAATATAAAACACGCCCGCCATATCAAAAAGTGAATAAATGCAGCTCCGACTGCATTTATTTATTTTTGGTACTTAAAAGATACTGGTTTTCGTTTTATCTTGTTTCCATCTTTTTAGTTCACTTTTTGATATGGCAGGCGTGTTTTTTATTTTTTTTAATTATTTGTTTTACTTATATTAAGTACTAGCTTCTGCTGAAATTTCTTAACATAAAATATATCCTATGGCACTTCGCAATACTGTAGCTTCCCATTACCGAAAGAATTTTCAAAATCGGATCAGCAGTTCCGAAGATTACCCCCTAAGATTACAACCTCACAAACTTTACCTCTTTATAAAATTAGTATTAGGGGGCCTACTCCGAAGCGATAATCCGAAGTATCGGCCGAATGTTCGGCCGTTTCTTGACATCCCAAGAATACTTATTTGACTTTGAATCCTTACCCGACTTCAAGTCACGTTTTTGACATTGACTTATCTCTCTGACCGTCGTTTTTAGGCTTCCGTACCCAGAAGGTAAAACGGGAACCCTATTACTAAGGCTCCGCCGTCTGTCTGTCCGTCTGTCACCAGGCTGTATCTCATGAACCGTGATAGTTAGACAGTTGAAATTTTCACAGATGATGTATTTATGTTGCCGTTGTAGCAACAAATACTAAAAACCAGAATAACATAAATATTTTAGGGGGCTCCCATACAACAAACATGATTTTTTTGCCGTTTTTATAGATAATGGTACGGAACCCTTCGTGCGCGAGTCAGACTCGCACTTGGCCGGTTTTTTTTTCTTTTGCCGTAGTCCGCCATAGTTCGTATTTATCTTAACTTCAAATATTTATTTAAACATTTGGCCGATAGTTCGTATTTATCTTCGGAGTAGACCCCTGGTTTCCTCACGATTCCTCAACCTTAATATTTCACCATCGTTCAAGAACATCACATTCCCAGATAACAGCACGGTTGCAACAAAACCTTTACCTCGACAACTGCAAAAACATGGTTAACTTCAACAAGCTTACCATCATAACACCAGTATTACGGTAATAGCCTGTCTCTGAGTACTGCGCGACATTGACATAAAAACAGGCAATATGAGGGCAAGATTCACAGATCGCATTATGACTTTACTTTGCTGAGTGCGTTCCATGCGAATATGAATGTTCTGTATATAATATTTATATTGGTATAAGCAAATGTGAGCTAACATTTCTGAATGTGAACATTAACTTGCTGACTGCCTCGTTCCTCTAGTGGTCGTAATCACTACTACTGAGCTTGAGGTACTGGGTTCGATTACCAGGTTAGGCAAACAGTAGTTGGGTTTTTCCATCAGGAATTTCTCAGCAGCAGCCCGGAGTCTGGATTTGTACCCGGTTAATGGTAATAGGCTCGCTAGGGACTTAATCATAACTTCGCCAGTTATGTACAATGTACTATAGGTACCTACACATTTGCCTAACCCTTTCGGGATTACAGACGTGATGTTATGTTATTATTCAAATACATTTGTGACGCTTACTTTGCAAAGTAAAGTCAAAGTTCGGTCTGTGAATCTTGCTCTTAGCAACTTCGCACGCACGCAACGCAGCGAGGTGAACTGATGAGCCCAAATGTCATGTACCTACTGGACATACTGGTTTATCCTTATCATCAATAATGTGATGCTGTTTTACATGATTTCAAGGGAGAACTTTTGATTACACACTGCGAAGGATGTTTTGTCTCTGCGCCCATGAATACATATGCCAATAAAGTATTAAAATGTAAAAAAAAACAATAAATACTTATAAAAAATAATTCAATATATTTGAATTTAAAAAAAAAATATTATATCTGCCTCGTTGGTCCAGTGGTCGCAAGCGCTACTGCTGAGCATGAGGTCCTGGGTTCGATTCCCGGGTCGGGCAAAATGTTATTGGGATTTTGCATTAGGAATTTCTCAGTAGCATCCCGGAACCTGGATTTGTTTTCGGTTGATAGCAATAGGCTCGAATAACATGGGACTTAAATATAACTGGCGAAATGTGGGTGTACAGTAGTACACCGCTGCCTAATCCTTCGGAGATTACAGGCGTGATGTTATGTGTAAAAAAATTAAAAAAATAGTTATGAAAATAAGTAATTCAGCTAATACAATACAATCAGTCAGGTAGGCAGGTAAACAGTCAAATGTTGTCTTATTCAGTGACACTCTACTATGTTTGTTGAGCTACAGTCCGGCCGTTGAGAGTATGCGTTCCTAACACCTGTCAGTTGGACAATTTCTAGTAACTATATAAAACACATAGTCGTTAGGTTAGTATGAAACTGACAGCTGTCTAGGACGCATTTTCTCGACGACGGACGGGGCTATAGTTGTTAGATTGTTTCTGTCTAACTTTTGAATTTGGTATGTTCTCGTAAATGTTTTTATTCCACAGCCGGTATTTTATCTTTCAATTTATTATTACCCGACTACGGCAATACCAAAGGAGGTTTGTGGTTTTTGCAAAATTGATTCAACCTTGTTATTATTATTATAGCCAAAGTTTACCACAATAAGGCTCTCACGATGCGTATGCAGAAACTCCAAACGTCAGTTTAATTAGAAATAGATACCTATGGCTAGTAGATTATAAAAATAAAGAATACGCTATTTCTTGGTTCGGATCTAAAGCATTTTTTGCAATCTTTACTACCATGTAAGTACAATTTGAGTTGAGAAGGACTTGTAATTAAAATTCCACTCATTGGAGCATACCAATTATTAATTATTAATCAAACATTACGTAACGATACTACTTAACGACGCGACTTTACAAAGAAACAATTCATACAATTTGATTGAAATGTAATTACTTGTAAACAATAATTGGCCACAATATCTAATTATAAAGACTCGTGCAGACTGACGCGACGCGATACCGGTAGAACAATTTCTATGAAAACTTCATGGTGATTGTTTTACCGAGCCTCTAACCAACCGTTCGTAATGAGTGTAACCATATTGTACTCAAAAGAACAGTGCCGGGTTCCTGTATCTTACCGACCGACCGTTTTAATGTTTTACCAAAGCTTCGTAAAATCCGGGTTCATGTAACCGACCGTTTGTATTTAAGTAACGTCTCGTTATCGGTATTGTTCTTTGTTATGGAAGCGAAACTTATTAGAGATATCGTGCTTCTTGTTATTAGCTAACTCACGAACATTCATTTATCCACGGATGAGTACCTAAAGCTATTATAAATATTATAATTAGTTAAGCAGTTGTAACCACGGTCGAAATCATCACAGAAAACAAATTAGAACATTTTAGAACCCATAGCCCGGCTACTTGGCTGAATCGTGTATAAGTATACTAATAAAAATGTCATAAATGTGTAGAATTTACATTCCTCAAACGTGACTTTCGACAGCCTACGTCAAGTGATTTCACTTTGACTTTGGTATGTTTATGAGACCAACATCTTACATAATCAATCCTTTAATTTCCCTACTGCCGGGACACGGGCCTCCTCTCTGTGACAGGTAGCCAAAGAAAGCCGTTGACGTGTTAGTGTCTGTAGGTATAAACCTACTTACAGCAATAAACATAACTTACTGTGATCAGATACCATCGTCATCTGTCATACCCGTAACGCACCCCATTTTTATAACATAACATCACGCTTGTTGCCAAGGGTTGGGCAGAGATGTAGGTACTCATAGTATACTCACATTTTGCCAATTATATTTAGGTAAGTATGAGCCATTTTATTAGTAGTGTGTGGAAAATACTAAACAGACGTAAATAAAACCGGCAAAGTGCGAGTCAGACTCGCACACGAAGGATTCCGTACCACCGTAAAATATTTAAGAAAAAGCGCCGAAAAAATACCTTTCTGGTATGGTTTCTTATTATTTTTCGTTATAGCGGCAATAGAAATACACAATCTGCGAAAATTTAGTCTACCTATTACGGTTCATGAGATATACGCTGACATTGCAGACAGACAGACGGACGGACGCGTGACGGTCGGGCGGGCAGCGGAGGCTTAGTAATAGGATTCCGTTTGGCACCCTTCGGGTACAGAACCATCAAAATGGTCCTTCTTCAGTTTTCAGAAGTTGGTTTAATCATAACGAAGTTCTTTACTTGTTATGAGAGGTAGAAAATGAAGCAAAATTAAAAAGAAAACGTTTATTTCCGCCCTCTGTGATTAGCTAGATTGTTTACTAAACTCATAGGTAAAACTAGGAATTCACGGCTAAAACAACATTTTGAATCGATAAACATTGCCTAATATTGTTGTATGTAAAAGGTTCCGGTGTTGAATTTCCTCGTGCAAAATGTATTTGTACTTGTGGTTAAAAACTGCCGTAAAATTAAAACTTAAATAAAAAATAAAACAGGTCTGGGAACCATTGTGTCAATGCACACGTGGACTCGTCTGTACAATATTGACAACTGGAGTATTTTCATAATGTCTTTGCTCTCGTATGGTCTCAAACTACATAACAAAAACTCATGCTGTGGTAGTTCAAATATCAGCTGGTCAGATATCAGCTGGTCAGACAGGTGCTGGCTGACTGCCCAGGGGCCTTTGTAGGTACATTTATGTGTCGCTAATGGCGGAGGCTGTTCATGCACCCCTCTACTGTCTGTTGAAGGACTGTGCTATTTTCTCTTTGCCCATTATCCTTTTCAGGCCCTTGATGTCACGTATGGAAAACAGCCTTAAAGGGATCTAAGGCTTAATAATTCTTACTTAGGAGCTCTTTTATGAGAGCCCCTTTGCCGAAGCCTGCACCCGTTTTACCGATACATTACCATAGAATATTTACGTTACAATATACAATCCTAACAGTATTATTTACTTATTGATTATACATAATATATCATCTTTTTCAATGTAATAAACTTGTTGTAACATTTCTTTGAATGTCTCGCGTGGGATGTATCTTTGCAATACTCGATGGCATTGTACGCAAAAAATATCAACATAAACAATTTTTGAGTTACCGGTCTAACCGGTTTGATTATTTATGAATAAATACTTAAATAGTTATTAATTTTGAATAGCCCTTGGACAAATAAAAGCCGTCTAGTCGATTTACCTTCGAGTTTAGGCTGCACACGCCGCGGTCGGCCATAATTATGATTGGCGGATGGGCGAGCCTTCCACACATCCTGAAACCATAGTGTTAGTGTTAGTCAGGGGATGAGGAGGTCTGATGGTAGTCGTGAATCGTAACGTGTAAAATACTGCTAACTATGAGCAAGTGTAACTGTAAACCAACCAACTATAGTTGAGAATAAGCAAAGAATATAATGAGGACGCATACAATATTTTAACAGCCATTCGTACAAAAAACAACTTCCATAAGGGAGACTCAATACCGGTCCAATTACATGAAAGCCCCAAATAAGGACCAACTAAGCTGACTGCATCATCACATAAAAATAACTTGCCCAATCAACAGAGAAACTTTACGAATATATATTAAGAGAAACAAGGTTTCCTTCGAAGGAAATTAGCAAACGAGCCGATAACATACTTGTGTCCGTTCGTTAACGCTAAAATCTACAGGTTTGACTCGTTTGTCGCCGGCCTTACTGAGTGCTAGAAAGTAGTTCTGTTAATACCGTTTAGAGCATAATTATTAGAACTTATTTGTTTAACGTGAGTTTGTGGTAGGGTTTTTAGCAAGTTCAGGACTCTTGAAGGTGCTCATGAGTAGTCATGAATATTAAAATTGTATGGTTTGTTAAGCAGGGACTGAGCTTGTTATGGAATCTAGTATTTGGCCTCATTTCGAGATTCCGACGGCTTGTTGTGACGGGTCACCTGAGCAAGTCAGAGAGCAATAAAATGGTTATAGTTACCTACCTAATTTGCATCTGAAGCTTGTCAATGGCTTCATACTCATAGGCATTCATAGTTAATGAAACAAGTCTGATAAATCTTTTAGCAGACTTTTGACAGAGCAGACAGAGGCAGGATGCCTACGAAGGCATCCGATGATGCCAAAGTTAATTCTATAACCAAACAGGGATGTTGAAATTACATAAACCTATCATGTTGATTGATTGGGTTGCTAGTGCTTTTATCTCCTATTTCATCTAATTTCAACTTATCAGTTGATTTGCATAGTTTTAGCATGCGTTGTGAAAAAGGTGTTTGCCCTCAAAAGTTTGTAGGTTTGTTTCCGCGAGTTAAGGTGTGTAGAGATGAAACAAAAATAGGCAAAAGATCAAAATCTTTTACTCTTCTTTATAATTTTTCACCATTAATTTTATTATTTATACTCTATAATTTATGGCAATTAGTGCCGATGTCGATATATCAGCGAAGGTTTTATGCTAATTTGGGTATTTCGACACTGAAACAAAAGAATAAAAGGAAAATACTGAATTTATAATCTCTTTGATCTGGTGCACTTGTGTCAAGGGGACACAACAGACTGACGATTTAGCTTATAAATTGTCATTAAACATTTCAATATTTTAAACAATTTATCCTTTGAGAATTTTATGTATAGGTTTGGTTGTATGCAAAAATCAAAATCAAAAGTCATAACTAGGCTGAGTATCAGCACTTTTCGAACGTCAAAATTACTGACAGTCTCCCGAAACCGCCCGCCTTTCCTTCCTTCTTCCTTGCAGTTCATAAGTCAAGTGTCTGTATTTGATAAGAGAGTAGATTATGAGTTTTAGGGTAGATTTGTTTTACTAACAATATTTTACGACGGTACAGGAGACTTTTATTAAGAGAGTACAGCAAACTGCAGTAAATCAGAATGGCGATTATTCTTTATCAGGGTGTATCAGAAAAGTGTGGTCAAAATTAAGGGTGTGTACAGACGATCAAACTGAACAACTTTCTGCATGGGACCAACATTGTAATCAATCGTCCCATAAATTTGGGTCGAGTAGGTATTGAAGTTTTGTTTGGGACAACTGATTATTTTTTCACGTTTTTATTGCGCTCGAAAAAATGCAACATTATATTGTAATATTATTACATAGTTATGTTCATGTTAGAGCCAGTGAGCTAGCAGCCTGTCACTTCACGTTATGCGACATGTTTTAGTTGGGATCTTGTTACCATTAAGTGCCAATTTCACCAATGAAACTGAACGCGATCAGCACTTATACCACGTTTAAGAGCTGTCAGTGTCATTATTTTCTTTGTAGTTTTGACACTGACAGCTCTTGAACTCGGTTTAGATGTGCTGATCGCGTTCAGTTTCGTTGGTGAAATTCGCCCTAAGTAATATACAACATGTCCCAGAATTAACGCACATCCTCTTAAGGGGTCGTTGTATTCATCATTATGAACAACTTTAAATATGGAACCAAACCTGAAATCGCGAAAAAAAAATCAGCTGTTCCCTACATTTATGTTCGAATAACTCGTCAAAATGTCATTGACCATTTGCCTGTGTCATGAGCGTTGCGATCATGTCGCACGGACACAGACGCGCCCCCTTGCCACTTCTCCTGTTTTTTAGGGTTCCGTACCCATGGGGTAAAACGAGAACCCTATTACTAAGGCTCCGCCGTCTGTCTGTCTGTCCGTCTGTCACCAGGCTGTATCTCATGAACCATGATAGTTAGACAGTTATAATTTTCACAGATGACGTAGTTTTGTTGCCGCTATAACAACAAATACAAAAAATATTTAAGGGGGCTCCCATACAACAAATGTTGACGTACCATGTGTCTTAGCACTAAATGCAGCTCTTGGTATGTGTATTATGCTAGTAAAGACCACAACTTGAAATAGGATCAGATTCAGGAGGCAGAGAGCTCGATTCAGTAAAAAAATACATCACCCTATATGTCAGAAGGTGCACGTTTGGCGCACCATGTGTCTTAGAAGTAAATGTACCTTTTGCTATGCGTAATACGATAGTAAATCCCACAACTTGAAACGAGGCCGGAATCTGGCGGCAGGGAGCTAGATACAGTCATTTTCATAGTAAAACTTCACATTTTCTCAATTAACTCCTGAAATACGAGATATAAAAAGAATTTTGTCAGCACAAGTTTTGAAGGCATTTGATAGTTAAATACGATGGCATTATTAGTATTTCAAAATTAGACTTTTTTTCTCGGAAATGGGTAAGTCCAACCTCTCCTATACACTCGTTCCACTGTGTGGCACGAACTTCAATCTTGTTCACCCTAATTGATTAAAGAAAAAACGTGTCCGTAGAGGAAAACCTTTCGTTCTCGACCTTAAACGTTGAAACCTTGAAGCGACGTGTGCGCATTGAATGAACTAACGATCTACGAATAAAACGATCGTGTATAGCTTGATTATTATTTTGATAATAGCTGCACGCGATGCATTCATGAGTTAGCTATATAGCAGAGCATCTTCAGCTAATAACATTCCCACTGCTGGGACACAGGCCTCTTCTCTGTGAGAGGGAGTGGGCAATCCACCACGCGGGCCCATTGCGGGTTGGGGATGGCACATATCTTCGAAGTTTTGGTTCTAGGGCATTCCGATTTCCTCACGATGATTTCCTTCACCGTTTTGTGAGGTCATTGCCGTTTTATTGCTATTTTATTTAGGACATGAAAATATTGACTCAGACTTTCAACTTGCATATTATCTGCCCCTTAGCTGTCAGGAGGAATTACTACCACAGTACGGATCGTTTGCATATCGACTACTCAGCTAATAGCTCTGTACGGAACTACAGAGCTGTCTTGATGGTTGTAAGTAACGGTCACCCATCAAAGGACTCACCGTGGCAACTGCAGCTTCACCTTTTAAGTAGATATAACTAAAGCGGTTATTTATGAAGTCACTTACTTTTTAGGGTTCCGTACCACAAAAGGAAAAAACGGAACCCTTATTTAAGAATACTCGTGTGTCTGTCTGTCCGTCTGTCACAGCCGATTTGCTCTGAATCTATTGAACCAATTAAGTTGAAATTTGGTACACATATGAATTTCTCTGACCCAAACATGCCAGTGTAACGTAAATACATGAATTTTGAATATGACACTTTTGGGGGACAACTTAGTTTTTTTTTTATGTTTTGGAAATTGTACCGTGTGACATCAAATGAAAGGGCTTGTTATGAGACTCTCAAATGTATATTTTTTTATAATTTAAAAATACGTAGTTTTAAAGTTATTTAAGAAAATTTATGAAAATTTACCATTACCATATCTCCGAAACTACAAAGCCTAAAATTTAGAAAAAAATACAGCAGATAGTCCTTTACTTAGATATTACAGGAAAATCTATAAAAAAGTACATGGTGTTAAAATAACATGGTAAATCTCTCAATATTAAGCATACAAACTTACATTTTCAGTTGAAATGTATCGGAGAACATGTTTTTCAACTACAATGTTAAGTTTGTTCTTCGGATAAAAACATGGTAGATAACATATATTCACGGAACCCTCACCACGCGAGTTCAACTCGCACTTGTCCGGATTTTTTTGATATGTTTACAGATACATTTACGAGTGTCGGTAAAAACCTTGTATCTATTCAACAACTGGAGCACGATTACTTTGAGTATTATTTATTCAAATGTCTCGCATTCGTAATGAATTATAATAAAATCACATTCAATAAGCGTCGTAATAATTCTTGTTACGATTCGAATATTCAACCTTGTGAAGCTTGATCACACTAAAGCTTGACTATCTATGATTTCAACAAAATGGAACAAATCTTCAATCTATTAGTCGTCGACGCGATTATTTTGATATGCCCCTTCAAATTATTTTTTTCCCATTCGCTCACATCCCATCATCCTCTTGTCTTTATTCCAATTTATTAGAGGCTGACGAAGCATTTCTTTTTTTTTATATATACCAGCAATGTTCTCAGTGTTCAGTTCCTTTCTAACTCTATCATCTTTCTCACAATCTTTTCATTGCCTCTTTACATATAGCCATCATAGTTCTAATTTCTTATCACCGTTCTGTCTACTAATAACAAAATATTGCAATATTCATTAACCAATCTGTCTGCCTAGGGCCATATCTGTATGGAAAAACCTCTTTTGATATATCGACGTATGCATGTAATTGCTTAGTGGTTTACGACTTCTGGACTAACTTTAACAATGTAAGCAATGAGTGTTACAGACAATAGCCTGTTAAAACTAAATCATAATAATTTAATAAACCGCCGTCTGAAACTAAATGATGTTCGTTGAACATAATAATGTCAGGTAGTTAGTACCTACAGTATTTTTTTGCCTTTAGGACTTATTTAATATTTTTTTCTGATGAACACAAATCCGGGTTCATGTATTATGAATCTACATAATAAGTACACGTAGTAACTTTGTATACAAGATGTAATTATTAATAACTTTTAAAATGGGACAAACTGTAAAATTTTGAAAACAGATCAACTGTTCTCAAAATTTTATCAAGGTATGCGAACATAAATTGCAATTTCAAGGTTGATCCTCTTAGTACCGGCTAAGGTTGACCCAATAGCAAAAAATTAATAAAAAAATTGTTAAAATGGCTCCAGAGCTTCCTATATTTGAATACCAAAATCTCCCTTGCTGAAACTCTCATAAAGCCCATCGTAGATTATGCTGATGCCTGTTATTTGGATGCCACAGAGGAGCGTTTAAATAAATTGAGCGTTTGCAAAATATCTGTATTCGTTTTGTTTTCAACCTTAAAGTATGATCATGTTTCTAACTTTCGCAAGATACTCAAGTGGCTCCCTATTCGACTTCGCAGGAACTCTCGGATATTGTGTCTGCTATTTAACATCCTTCTTAACCATAGAACGCCATCCTATCTGCGGGAACGCTTTTCCTACGCCCGTCCTTCTGATGCGCCTTGCAGGCCGTGTCTTAGAAATCTTCTTAAATCCCCTCCCCACTCTACCGACTTTTACTCCTACTCCTTCTCGGTGTTCGCGGTTCGGTTGTGGAATTCACTTCCACCTGACATTAGGAACTGCCAAACTGTTGCAGTTTTTAAAAGAAGAGTGAAAGAACATTATCACATCTATACATCTTTCCACTTCGTCATAGTGTTGCATTATTATGTATATATTATTTTATACTTATATATATTTTAGTGATATTTATTTTAGAAGTATCTATAGTTGTATCTTATTGTATGTTTATATTTAAATTAGAGCATGATTAGTATAGTAATAATATTAGTAAGTTTATTTTATTTCATTTTATGTATTTTGTTTTCTCTTCTACTCTTACATACGTTGTCTACATCTCTTTGTCTACTTTCCTATCGCAGGTATGCTGGAAGAGATTTCTTTAGAAATAAGCATAACCTTTGTACATATTTTTCTGTTCCTTTCTTGTCTGTTTATATGTGTGTACATAAGCTGTTAAATAAATAAATCAAAGTTGGTCATAATGATTAGTACAATGACCGTGGGTTTCAGTTATTTCAATTACACTTGTATTAAGTATTTTTCTTGTGTATGAACTTAACAACACTAATGACATTTGTGATGGCTTGAAAGTTCAAGGTCTCGTTTCTGAAGCATGAAGATGTGTGTTCAAACCTGTCACATTCCAATGAGTCCTATCCAATTGTCTTATTAAGTTACCTACTACATAGTTACTTCCCTACATGCTAAATTCTGATATTTAATTTGCTAGACCAAAATTACAGCTGCGACCGACCCTTTTTTTAAATAAAACGATACATAATTAAAATTACAGAGACAACACGACAAAAGTGAAGGCGAATGTCACCAAGGACCACTGAACCATTCTCTGCAGGAGTAATCCTGTATGTGGAATTCAGTGGTCCTGGTGAGAGTCACTCGGTAACTACTATATTTACTAGGTTATTTTTATGTCAACGCCAAATGTCATTTTAGCCTAGCAATAAAAAAATCTGAGTATAGTCAACTACTAATTACCAACTAAACATTTGCATCCCTTCTCTACTAGTTAGTAATGGATAGCTGAAATTTTACTACTACGTACTTAAGTGTATAAAAAATAACTCGTGTCGACAATGATCGTTATAATTTTACAATCAAAATGTCATTGACTATATATTACGGGTTATATTTAGAACGTAGTGTCCAAATGAATAGCTCTGTAGTCTAGTGAAACTTGTTTCTGGCTTGTTTAAGCACATTTTTTTTTTTCTCGAGAAGTTAGTCTTATTTACGATATGACCATAAAGGTTTATTGGGTCTACTTTTTAGCCAACAGGCTAAATGTGTCCCAATCTGACTTTTTTATATCGCGTGTTACCCAGTAACTGGGTTGTGGAGGTCAGATAGGCAGTCGCTCCATGTAAAATACTGGTATTCAGTTGCATCGGGTAAGACTGAAAGCCAACCCCAACAAAGTTGCAAAAAGCTAAGGAGATGATGATGCTTGTAACTTTAATACTCCTTCTCGGTCCGTCTATCGCCAACGCGAGCATGGTCGAACATTTTGTTGTTTTGTTCAGCGCAAGTGAGAACTACTAACAAGCGAGTGAGAACGCGATAACATTGAACGAAAAATAGTGTGCGGAAATTTCATAAAACTTGTTCCAGGGAAAACGTGTTTTTGCGTAAGCCTTACAAGTTTGTGAAATATATGTTTATTAGTTAGAATTTCCATTACATGTGCAAGGTTTCTTTTAAGATGTTTTCTTTACCTTTACAATTTATGAGTACATTATGACCAGCCAAAATTCAGGTAAAATTTGTTCAAAAAAGCAGATTTTTGCAGGCTTTGTTATGACGCCATAATCACGTGCGAGCGTTTGTATGAAAAGTATGACGGGTTGTAACTGATGCGTGTTCCGTCTCTGTAAGAGAAGAGGCCATTTTATTTGCATCAAAAGCTTAATTAAAAAAAAAAAAAAAAAAAAAAAAAATTAAAAAAAAAATATCTACCTACTTAGTTGGATCTGTGAATGCAGTCAAAAAAGTTAGCACGTATGTATGTCTTTTAAGTTTTCTATTTTATTATTTTCCTCAATTTTCATGTTGCTAAGCAATGGATAAATAAAAAAGCACGTAAAAATAGATAAATAGGTAGGTTATACCTACACGCTCGAAGTGGCACGTCAAAACTTAGCTAATTAGCCTAGTTAAATTATATAGTTAATTTATTTTATTTTTACTATGTAAACTGTTCATAGTCTGGACAATGTTTTAATTGTTGTATAATAATAACACTTTTTCATGTGCTTCTCGATTGTAACAATAACAATTAATGTAATGCGCATTTGCATATGGCAATACCACCCAAGGCCTCTACGAGACAGGCTCGACCTAGTGTGGAGTTCTTAGGTAAAGTTCTTCCTTTGCGTCTTATCTAATAATGTAAACCTAGCTTTTAATGTAGGTAGACTATAAGGAAATGTAAAGCATTTTGGATTTTTTTTTGGAAAATAAACAATAAACTTGGCTAATTAGCCTAGTTACGTATGGTCCTGTCTATTTTTCGCTCCAGATAATTACGACATGCCCGTCCTACTTCCACGTGGCATCTAATAGTATGAAATTGGGCCGTTTTTGAAGATCGAATGTTGGCTAGGTAATCTATCTATGTTGCTAAGTAACAAAACGGAATTTCGCTCCTGGTATTTTATTTTCAGTTAACGAAAGTCTCGTGACAAAATGGGAGACTTAGTACCATATCATATGTTCACTTGTTCCTGTGTTTAATGAACTCATGTAACACAAGAATCGAACAATCAATTTAAAAGCCAATTAAAAAGATGTTAATCCCCTGTGGAAGGTCGCATTTGCTTTGCGCAATTTTCTGTTTTATTGCAAGGAGATAAGGACTCAAATCACTTCTGGTGGAGACGTTGGTTTACTTTAAAACCACTTTCCTTAGAACCGCTGTTTAACAGTTAACCGTTTGTTGACATTTTCCTTTTAAAACCTGTATTTTTCTGTTAGTGAACGCTAGTAAACAGTATAATATTAGTGTATTGTGAATTTCTGATGAGTATGCAAAATTAGGTTAAAGCACAATCTACCGAAGATTGTGCTTTAACCTAATTTAAGCATTTTTTTTAATACCATATTTTATTTTTATTTACAACAATTGACCCTTAATTTAAATAGGTACACAAGCTAACATTATAATATATATGTACGAGTATGGACAAGTATAAATCAACAATAAATAATACAAGTGCGTGTCGGACCACGCACAATGAAGGGTTCCGGAGTTGGGATGAATTTATCCCAAAAACAAAATTAACATTGTAATTGAAAAACATGTTCTCCCATACATCGATATACGTCACGGTCAATTCTTCAACTGCAAATTAAGGTTGTTTTTTTTTTTGGTTTTTTTTTTAATATTTTTTTTTTTTTTTTGTTGGCCAACTATTACTAGTTAACTTGTAAGGTCTACTTACCTGTGATAGTTTTCCTTTAAAATTCGTTATATATACTACTGCCATGATTTTTTTCACATATCCAGTCAACCATTTAGCTAGCAGGGGGAGGGGGACACTTGACTCTAACAAAATTTTACACTTTAAAGCTTAATATTACGCAAACTGATCCCTGAATCGAAAAATGTTTTTTACAGACTTACAATATTTATAAACGGCCTATCCAACGAACCCACACCATGGGATAGACGAGAAAAGAAATATCATCCCCACTACGTGTAGGGGAAGTAACACTAAAAATTTTTTTTTTCAATATTTTATTTTACGACTTTGTCGGCGTAACTAATATGTACATCCATGCCAAATTACAGCTTTGGGCTAAAATAGGCCAGCCCTCGGTCGCATGAAGAGTCGACCAACCGCTTGGCTATCTTCCGAAATACTCGATGAGCACTCTGTTTCAAACCCAAACGGCTCAAACATATAGTTCCCAAAAAGGTTGTTATATTTGCGCCGTTTGAGGTTTTCTGCACCTGCAGCGGCCACCCCAGACAGCCCGCCGTGCTAGGAAGATGGGATGACACGAGAGTGATTGTAGATTGCACCCAATTTCCATTTTATTTTTCATTATGGTAATTCCGTCTGGCGTCCCCATTATCACGTGCCAAGCCATCGGGTCCTAAAACAGCTAGCACGTGGGCGGGACAAGAGCCCGACAGTTATTTTTAATCATATTATTTACCTAATACCATTGAGGAAGTCCGAATTTACTTCTGACGGAAGACAGAGGAAGACAGACAGACGAAGCAAAGGAGTATGTAAAAATCATAGCAGGCGCTCTACAGTTTTTACTCGTAACACAGAGAAAGTTTTAAAATATGTGTTTTGAACAAAAACAAAACAAACAAATAATGTTCCCACTGCTGGGACTGAGGTGTTCTCTTTTTGAGACGACGTTGTACTTTAAACATTAGGAGGCCAAATCTTTCGATTATTTAGTTTCATTTATTAATTGACGTGTACCACTCCACCAGACTTAGAACGTTTGGCAAGCTGCGCCCCATTTGAGAATCACACTTTCGGTTACAATCCGTACGATTTTGAACGAAATTGCTATATATATCCATTACTTCCAAAGCAAGCAGCTGCAGCAGCTTGTATCGCTTGCTTGCTTCTTGCTTCTTATTTCTTGAAAATAGTCAAAAAGGTGTTTTTTTAAAGCAGCGTATCTCTTTAACCGTAAATATTTTTTCCAAAACAAAAACAGTATGATATTTTCAAGTCTTTCGTGCATACGGTGACTCAAAACATAATTAAACTTAATTAAATACATGAACAAATTTTCGACGATAACGATCAACTTAGCTATCACTCCAATCATTCCTATGTAACTTAAGTAGGTATAGAACCAATATTAGATAAATAAGACCGGCAGAACAATTGGCACTTACCTACGACATCCATTGTTAACATTGTTATAACTAGCCACCAAGATTCACGACCGTCTATTATTTTTATATGGCAATCAATTCTTAGTCCATGTGTGATGTTGTAATTAAATAAAACAATGGTATCAGGCTGTGGTATAAAACAGCAGCTGGCGATGCGAGGAAATTTATTAATTGGAATTATATGACCCTATCGAGCAGTGGTGGCCCAGTGGCAACAACCGTGAATTACGAGTTGTAGGTCGTAGGTTCGAACCCTGCCAGGCGCTTTACTTTGTGTACATTATTTCATCACCGCTGCTCTCAAAACGGTAAAGAAAAACATCAAAGAAAAACATTCTAAGACATGTGACATCTACCAACCCGCACTGGGCCTGCGTGGTGGATTACGGTCCACTCCCTCTCACAGAGAGGAGGCAGATTATGCATATAAACTTAGGCCTTCAGACATGTAGAAAATTTAAAGGTTAATGATTCTTGCTAACATTTTCAGCTTTTTATTGTTAACTAGCTGCTCTATTGTCCGCGATTTCGCCAGCGTGTATTTTGTATTTCATAATTTTTATTTAATTACAAATATCTAGATTGAAAAGCCTACGTCCATCTTCAGGTCCCAGGTTACAACTATCTGTCACCTTTCAGTACGATCGTTTCAGTGGTTTAGGCATGAACAGGTAACAGACAGACAATTACTTTCGCAATTTTATCATTAGTATGAATAAGTACCTAGACAATTCAAAAGTGCCTGTAATTGGTTTATTTGAAATAAATGCTTTGAGTTTTGAGTTTGAGTTTATGGATTTGCGTTCAAGACCATAGAACTATTTTTGTAAATGCACAAGTATGTAAAACATTTCATATACCTACGGGGTCAAATATAAATTAGCTAGCGAAACTCCGCAAACGTGATGGATATCGATAACTAAACATGATCAAACAAAAAAGAAATTCATTTGATAAGTTTTTTTGGGTCATTTACCATCGGTAGTGTAGTCAGTTGAAATATCAGTTTATAAGATTTTTTGTGTAAACTTCATAGACGTGAATAAAATTAAACAGATTTCCTCAACTCATTGTTCCAGTAAAAACATACAAGAAATCTTTTTCATTTCTATTTTTTCGTGTATTAATAAAGATACCCATCACGTCTGCGGAGTTTCGCTAGCTAATTTAATTTGACCCTGTATTTTCTTAGCACCAAGGAGTTGTACATGCCACTAAAGTGCAGAGGACGAAAAGACGATAAACTCGATACATTTAACAGATGTGTGCAAAATAAAAACCAGTTTCATGAATGTCTAGCGTGTAACCTTACGAGTATATAATTAATGGCACACGATAGTAAAACGCGAATCAATAATTGGCAGGGTTACGCACACATGCACTTTGCACGTATGCAGCACGCAAGCAAACACACATGCTCAAAAACATACAAACATGCGCAAAAATACACATGGTGTTGCTGAACATATTGCCGCATTAACCAAGAAAACTGCTGCACTTAAAATAAACTAGACAATTATTAAACAAATAATAGCTGATGTGTGTCAAATGAAAGCTCGATTACTATCTACATTTATGACTGAGGTCCTAGGTTCAATCACCGGGTGGAGCAAAGTGCTTTTGGGTGTTCAATCAGGAAAGTTTTGAAGAGCTTGTGGCTAAGTAATAACAGCCGCACGGGGTAATCGATCAGAACTACGCTATCTTCAGTTGGTCCGTAGATGGGTGACCATCTTTACATACCAAGACCCCTCCGTGCCTCGGAAACTACGTTAAGCCGTTGGTCCCGGCTGTCATTTGTAGATCTTTGACAGTTTTTACGGGTCGTAAAAACTGTCGTAAAAAAACCCCCGAAATTCTGACAAATAGTATTACCAAGGGGTCTTACCCAGTAACTGAGTTGTGCAGGTCAGATAGACAGTCGCTCCAGGAAATTACGGGTATTCAGCTGCATCTGGTTAGACTGGAAGCCGACCACAACATAGTTGGAAAAATCTAACCGGATGGTGATGATGACTCAGGAAAGTTTTAGTAGCAGCCCGAAGCCAGAATTTGTACCCGGTTAAAGATCTATTCACACATATCAGGGCAGTGCCCGGGACGTGGATGGACCGTGCTCCGACAGGGGCTCAAAAAAATATCGGTGTGTACGTTTCATATGAACTCGTTCACACACGTCTGCGTCCGGGCTGGCGACGGAGCTTCAGTTCCTACCTTGTGCATGCCACGGGCCTGGCACGTCCCGGGCACGGCCCTGATATGTGTGGATAGACCTCAATGGTAATAGGCTCGCCCCCTACTTAGGTGGGTAAATAATTGGCAAAATGTGGGTGTACTGTACACTTCTGCCTGTCCCCTTAGGAAATAGGTACAGGTGTGATGACGTAATTATATGATTACGATTGTTTGTGATACAAGATCTGCAAAAAATAGGGTCACTTCTGTTTATTTAACCTACTAATGATATAATAATATATTTCCGATTTGATTTGTAACCACTGACATATAATACATAACAACATGCAACATAATATGAAACATAGTTACTTAGTAATTCGCGACCATTCTGGTCGTAACTTTCACTTATAGGCATTTAGTGCGACCATGAAGTACGACCAATGAATTTTAAAGATATACTAGCTTTTGCCCGCAGCTTTACCCGCGTGCAGGTCAGAAGTTATCCCACGGAAACGTACTACCGGTATTAATTTATCCTATGTGTTAATCCAGGTTAATAACTATATCTGTGTGCCAAATTTCATTAAATTCCGTTCAGCCGTTTTTTCTATCGTAGCAATAAACCATAATTATTTTGTTACGCGTAATTTTGAGTCTGTGAAATCTTTAGTAGTCTATCTATCTAGAATCTAATAAATCTAGATACCTTGTGTCTCAAACGGCGTTTAGCACAAAACACGACTTTTCAGGAGAACCAAAAAAATATAAACGAATAGAAAAATATATAAGTAAACAAAAAAAAAATGTTTTGTTTGCTTATATATTTGTATGTGTAGTGCTAACTCAATGTCCCTAAAACATGTCTTTTTCTAGAGATAGAAACATGAGGATGGAGGATGGAGAAAGGGACATGTTACCGGCGTACCATGTCCCTTTCTCAAATTACCCCAAATAAATTGGGATAAGGGCAGGAGAATGATGATACTACCTCAATGTACTCTACGGCAAAAGTTCATATTTTTTTTTGTTTTTTCATGTAATATTTAATGAATTATGGCTGTAGCCATAATTCATATTAAAACTGCATTAAATGCACATTACATTTTGGATAGTAAAGAACATTTTTTTCAAGAATTTCGCTACTTACAGAATAAAAAAAATTTGGTTTGTAGTCTTTTTAAGATGTACAATCCTGTAGAACCAAAAAAATATGTATCTCTTACGGTTTACGCGGCTCACGCCAGTAAAGCTCCCAGTCGGCATGATTTTCTCCGACATCTTCAACAATAATCGTTATATTACAGCCAATTTACACAAAACCTTAATAATTGTACACTTCTTCATGAGTCACTCATTCGTAAAAAACGTTTGAAAATCCGTTCGATAGTTTTTTAGTTTATCACGTTCAGACAGACAGACGCGGCGGGGGACTTTGTTTTATAATATGTAAGGATTTGGCAATTAGTATGGCGACCACAAGAGTTAGGTGATGTACGGCATGTTTTTTACTGATTTTATAAGAAGTTTGCGAAAAATATCCTCACGAACGTTTTCCCTTTTAGAGCGATGGGAATGGTAAGTGCATGTAAATCAGTTAGTTTGATATTGTTATACTTTTGGTTTAAGGCGCTGTGAATAGACGGCGTTCATGTATTTGAGGGGGTGAAGCGGATGAACTGGGGGACGAGTAGTCCCGCCTACCGCGGGGTGCACCGCGCGAATCTCGCCGATACGCAACGTCAATTTTATATAGAAGCGTAATTTCGCTACTGAAGTTGAATGCACGATTGGCCCAGCGCTCCGCTGTTTGGCTTCTCTCTGCGCTTCCGCGGTGATCACTAGGTTCGAATCTCAATAGCCGCACATTTTTGTGTTGTTATTTTTAAAATATGTACTTATTTTAAAATAATTAATCAATAATTGTTATTTTCTAGAAAAAGTTATCGAGAAATTATGTAACAGATTCATCAGACGAATAGTAAATAATTCATAAAATAAAATGGCTTAGGTGCAGAATGGTCAATTCTAGAAATGGCCTATTCTCAAAATTGTGAATAATTAATAAAACTATCATTATTATTCCTATAGATATGTTTTTCTTCAGAATCAAAAGCATTTTTTTTTGGGTGGGAAATTATCAAATAACTTCTACCGCTCTGGGCGGAGCGGAAGGGCGTGTCAGACTTTTACTGACTAAAACCCACCCGTGTTCCTTCCGTTGCCTGTGTGCCAGGGCCACGATATCCCTTTCGGACAAACTCGCAACGTTCTAACGGACCCCGTCAGTTGGTGCTGACATCTCTTTGAGGCGCGCGTGGAACCCAACGCACCGTCGACCCGGGCCTGGTCCTTATCGGACGGCGAGCTACCCATCACCAACGCGAGCTACCAAAATAAATAAATAAATAAAATCACTCACCGTCCGCAGGCCCGCGCCTACGGTGGCCGGAAATCGGCTTGCGACTCCCGACGCCCGGGGCGTCTCCTGCGGCGCGAACCTTGCCTCACCCTCACGCGTTCCACCTCCTCCTTCGCTAGCATTACTGCTTCGCAGAAGGAGGTGACGGCCTCCCATGCACTCTCGAAAGTAGGCGAAAGTACTCGCGTCACTGTCTCGGTGGCGCGAGAAAGCGAGGGCGCGGGGCGAGTGGCTGATGCAGCGACATGTGGAGTTGCGTCGGTCACAGCTTTGCGCAGCCCTGGTGGCGGAATGGCGGGACAGGCTTTCACGCCCTACCGCCGGCCTCGCCACCATTGAGGCGGTCCGGCCGGTACTCGAGCCCTGGCTCGGGAGGAGGCACGGCTCCCTGTCGTTTCGGGTGACGCAGGTGCTCTCGGGGCATGGTTGCTTCGGGAAGTATCTGTGTCGTATAAACAGGGAGCCGGACGCCCGGTGTCACCACTGCGTCGACTGCCGGGAGGACACGGCGCGGCATACGCTGGCAGAGTGTGCCGCTTGGGAGGAGCCTCGCCGTGCCCTCATCTCAGGAGTAGGCAGTGACCTGTCGCTGCCGGCCGTGGTCGAGTCGATGGCCGGCAGCGAGGAGTCCTGGGACGCGGTGGTATCCTTCTGCGAAACAGTCGTGTCGCAGAAGGAGGCTGCGGAAAGGGAGCGGGAGATCTCGTCCGCTCATTCGGCCCGCAGCAGGCGCACCGGGCTTCGGCAGAGGGCAGATAATGCTCACCCCAGGGCGGAGGACATCCATGAGGATTTTCCACCCCGGCAACAAAAAAAAAAAAAGGGGGCCTCACTCCGGTATCACCGGACCGACCTCTGTCACGTGGTCGAGGCGTATCTGACGGACAGGGCTGTCATCTACCCTGGTCACCATGGAGACTGAAATCAGCGAGAGATGTCGTGCGGTGTCCCACAGGAATCGGCCCTGGGGCCGCATCTGTGGGACATCGGGTACGACTGGGTGCTGCGCGCCAACCTACCTAGCAACGTCAGCGTGATTTGCTACGCTGACGACATGTGTTTTTATGGACCTCGGAACGCGCCACTGTCGGGTTCCCAGATAACGGCGGGAGGGATTCACATCAGCTTCGAGATAACGATGAAGTACTTGGGACTCGTTCTCGACAGCCGGTGGAACTTCGTAGAGCATTTCTGACGTTTGGCTACTAGACTGGAGCGGAATGGGGCTGCCTTGAAGCGGCTCCTGCCCAATCTACACTAGGGGGTCTAAATGCCGGAGGCTCTACGTGGTGGTAGTGCGGTCCATGGCCCTTTATGGGGCACTGGTGTGAGTGCGTTCTTTGAGGCTGCGACCAGCCCGCCGGTTGAATGCATCCCAAAGGGTCATGGCCATTAGGCTGGTCCGAGGATACCGCACGGTCTCCGGTGAGGCGTTGAGCCTCCTTGCCGGATTTCTTCGAGGAGTGGCTAGAGAGGCGCCACGGAGTCCTCACCTTCCACCTGACGCAGGTCCTCACGAGACACGGTCGCTTCGGGAGGTTCCTGTTTGGGATAAGGCGAGAGGAAACGCCCGGGTGTCACCACTGTGTGGATCGCCCGGAGGACACGGTGGAGCATACGGTGGAGACTTGGGAGGAGCACCGCCGTGTCCTCACGGAGGCGAATGGCGGCGGCGATCTCTCGTATCCGGCCCTGGTTCAGGCCATGGTTTGGAGCGAGAGTGTATGGGAGGCCGTTACCTCTTTCTGCGAAGCAGTAATGCTCGCGAAGGTGTAGGCAAAACTCGCGCCCTCACGCCCCTAGTCGCCGCAGGACACCCCTCGGCGTCGAAAGTCGCAGGCTTGTGGACGGTGAGGGATGGGGAGCTCGCCGTCCGATAAGGTCCAGGCTCGGGTGGACGGTGCGTTGTGTTCCATGCACGCCTCAAAGAGATGTCAGCACAAATTGACGGGATCCGTTAGGGCCAATGCCTGCCAGGCTTGGGGTAAAGGGATATCGTAGCCCTGGCACACAGGCAACTGAAGGAACACGGGTGAGTGTTAGTCAGTAAAAGTCTGACACGCCCTCCCGCTCTACCTAGCGGGAGGGTGTGTCAGAGAAGTTATTTGATAATTTCCCACCCAAATAAATTGAGCCGTCACAGGACGCCTGGCAGAAGTGAAACATCGAAATTACTTACACACTACTGCATATAAACTGTATAGTAGCGAAGAATCACCACGCGGCATGCGTCGCCCCGCCAGCAATCGGTTATAGATGTTTCACGTGCGATTATAGATGTTTCACATAAAAAAGGGGTTGAAGCCATAGTAAAAGTTGTTCATAATTATGAGTTCAATTACCTCTTTTCGCATTACTAGTTAGTACAATTTTCTGTAACCATGTTTAGGCTTACTCATGAAAAGTTGTCTCCGATGGTTCATCTGCTGGCGAATTGCTCGCCAGCCGTCTATTTTACTATAAAGAAAAAACCATAAAATTGCATTATAATTGTTTCAAAAATAAGGAAATCAACAAAAATAATAATTACCGTAATTATTATTTTTGTTGATTTCCTTATTTTTGAAACAATTATAATGCAATTTTATGGTTTTTTCTTTATAGTAAAATAGACGGCAATTATTTCAAGGTTAAAATCCATTTTAAAGTTGCGTCCCGATTCACCCCTGCATCCTTATTCACCCCGTTTTACGGTACTGAAAATCTTTTTCAAACAAGAAAATCGACAAATAGTAAAATAATAATATAAAAAACAATTATTTCAAATATGGAAATCAACAAATAACAGTTTAAAATTTGTGGGGTTTGAACTCGAGGTTAGTCAATGATGTGTAAACTTTTCCAATGCATGAGTCCGCTAGACCAATCGAACTCTGGGGAACAACTTCCATCATAATTTATAGATATCTATATTGCCCTCCGTTAATTTTTTTTTGTTGGCCATTTTTTATAATGTACACTAATTATTCTCTATACAACTTAGGACTAAAACCGAAATCGAACAAAAATTTACACCAACTTACGGCACAGCTTAGAAAAAAAGGAATTGATTATTTACACAACTTATATCTAGAACCGAAAGTGAACAAAAATTTACACCAACAATAAAAAATACAACTTAGAAAATAACGAATCATAAAATAAAGTTTAATAAAAAGTTTTCAACAACAAACAGATATCTACGTAAATGATTTCTGAGCGGCGGCGCGGCGGCGGCGGGAACAAAATGGCACAGGTCCATCAAGCAGCGCCCCTCAGCAGTCACTGTCGCTCCGCGTAGAAATGAAAGAGACGCGAAAAGACGCAGCGATGGCGCGACGTTTCGTTCGACTCGTTCGGGTTATTTATCAATAATTTAATTAATCCTTACAAATATCTTACTTCCATCGATAAATAAAAACAACAGTTCCCCTTATTATTATTTATTACATTAACGTTATTAATTTTATCAAGATTTGTTTAAAAATAATACAATTACAATTGCTACAATTTCAATTTGAATGGTTATTTTATGATTTTTTTCTGTCATGAAAATTTACCGAAAACATGTTTTGAATACAATGGTCCACCCATAAATATGATCAAGATTAACATATATTTTTTTTACTGCTATAAAATGTATACATTCTGCTAAAAAACTGTTTTAGTCAAGCCTATTTTGACTAGGTACAGCGCCTTAAAAACTACGGCTATCGTGACAAACATTATGAAATATGAGTACATTAATATAATGATGGTCGTCATAAAAATTATAAATTTAGTAAAAAATAAGCAAAAACTACAATTTATTGAACCTTACTCGTTTTCTTTAATTAAACAACCGGAATAATTCATGTTTAACTGGTTAAAAGGAAAAGAGGTTATTTGCAACAATAGGTGCCTACTCAATTACAGAATCATTAAAAAAATCGACAACTTCAGAATATTTCTTATTACATTATAAAATCTTTTGGATCCAAAGAAAAACATGATATAATAACTTGAGCAACTTGAGATAAAAATGAAAATAAATGAAAGGTAATAAAATCGTGATTTCTTTCAATATTTACGACCTTTATAATTACCATTAGCATCACAATAAAATAAACATTTAATTTCGCGTGGGTCGACAACCGTTGCTCGCGAACGCTGTAAGCTCAAACCATTATTTTTATTTACCTGTTTGGGGAATTACAGTTATACTTGATATCCTTAACACAGATGCGGCAAAACCATTTAAGGTAGTCTTTGTTAATTCTTTGTCACTATCAAGAAATACATTAAAATGTGGACGAGCAGCCTTGTGTAAACTTGAAAAGAAAAAGAAACTAGATTAGTAGCATATGTAGAATTTGTACCATGAAATCAAATAGTTAAAAAGTAAAACAGCAGCCTTGTTTGCAGCTATGAAGCAAGCTATACAGACCAAGTTCAAATCCAAGAATGGTTTATATGGTGACGGCCGCAGGGTGACGGGGTCCACCTAAACGCCAAAGTGGGCCAATTCCTAGCGAGGGAGTGAGAAGAATGTGCCAGTTCTCCAGCCACCAAGCCTGAGATAGTTGAAATAACACCGTGTAATTTAGTCAGTGAGAGTCTGACAGACCCCTCCATCCACAACAGGGTGAAAGACATCCATCTGGGTTTTCACACAAAAAAGATAGTGCCTATAAAAAACTTCGAGATCTGCAGTCATAGTACTCATTCACTTCATACCAGGCGATAAAGACACTTTTACTCGTCACAATACAATCAATAAGCACCCGAATCTAATCGAGAAAGTCAACAGAAATTTTACTAACTTACTAATCACACCACAGTAACAGACACCTTTTCTTCATCACCCTTGTCAAAAACTAGTGAACCAATGAAGTAAGGTCAACGGACTTATCACTCAATGATAAACAGTTTTCTGGAATCCTCCAAATTCTTTGCACACAATGATAAAACAGTTCTTTGTCATATTTGTCATCGCCATCATTGTTTGAAGACATGTGCATTTTTATGAGGCTGTATACTAGGAGGTAACGCTGGATTTTCTTGCTAAGTCTTTCGAGGTTTAACGAAAATATCCTCTGTTTATTATTCGGCTACTATTTTACTTTTTGCCTCATCATTTGCTTTGATATATTTCTATACATTTTGATTTATCTGCTCTTATTATTCGTTTTTTTCTCCATTTACTTGTGAAGCTCATACCATTTTACTATATTTACTATATTATTTTCCAATTTGTTAATTTTGGTAACATTTTTGACGGAGGGCCTTCATCGTCTTTTTACTCTTGTACCTTGGAAACACTGAAACTTAAGGAAGGAGAGTTTGGCCTCAGTTGCATAATGTACCCGCAATGACTCAGGTGGGTCCTGCTTCTCTGCCGGATTTCCTTTATGAGCACTTAAGAAATCAACAGCAAATATTTTGTATGTCAATACCCTTAGAGAATTCTCGAGACATTCACATTGCGAATGTTGTTTATGTTTAACTTGGTCATCTTACGCAACCTGTGACCGTTCCGTGAATGTTGCACATTTAGATTGTATTTATTATGTATTCTGTTATATTTCTTTCTTCCTTTTTGGTTCTGTATTTCACCATCATTATCCGTCAGAAGGCAGTCCACTGCTGGACATAGGCCTCTCCAATTGCATGGTTTTTAAATTGATCATCAACCACTGTCATCGTCGTTCCACCTCGCCAAAGGGCATCCAACCTTACACTCACCAGTTCTATATGTGGGATTGTCTCATTGTGTCACCCTATGTAAAATTTCTACATGCGTATCCATATTTTTTTATGGTGTACATAATAAAGAGTATTCTATCTATATATTATTGCTGTTGAATTATAATACATTCTTTAATATAATAATATATATTTAAAGCAGATCGGGCAAAGGTTATACAGGTAGTAAAAAAAATTTATTGTAAAAAACTGTATTTTTTTATGTCGATCTACCTACTTAGTTTAAGTCTGAATAGAATTATCACGCGATCCAGTTTTTTATATCGTTTTGTAATGACCTTCATGGTGAAGAATTGAATTGACGAAACAGTTTTAATAACGACATGATATTAAGATTTTTATTTTTATTCTTGCTTGAATTGTGTTAAAAAAGTTATGTTTATAAAAGATTCTTCAATTTCTCTCAAAAAGATTCTTTAACTTTTGCGGTAAAGGCCCATAGCGTGATAATCTTCTTTTCCGTTATTATTTTTACGTCTTCGATTTCTGTTTGTTTTATTTTTGGTGGTTTTTTTAGAGCCTTCTTTCTTCACCTTTTAATAATAACTTTCCGTCAGTTTTTGTACTTTAATTCCCATCCTGCTTCTATGCCCTCTCCTACAATCTCTTCTTGCTTCAAATCACAGACAAACGCACAAATCATCAGCTAAGACATAGGTTTCCTTTAATTTGCATACGGATTACCATCCGTTGGTGATAACAGAGATACGGAGGCGAAACCTGGCTGTAATCACTCATTTTACATCGTCATTATTTGGTATCAAGTGACTGGCTGCTTTCAATTCAGCTTTATTTTTAATTAATTCATTCTTTGTTTTATTATATAGTTGTTCTGGTTTTAATAAATTTTCAAAAATGGTGAGTAACTTTTGTTTATCATGTTATTTTGTGTTTTTATTTGATGATATTTTTTTAGCACAAGGAAAATGTTGAAGTATATTTGACTAATGTGTTTGTTCCCTCTGTGTTCGTACATTGCTATTTGCGAGTGTAAGAACTACAAATGGTTAATAATTATTTGGTTTTGTTCTTATCCTTTTGCTTGGCATTTTGCATAATTTCTAGCAATCAATCGGATTGATGGTCATATTGACGTCGGTAAATGATGGGGTTGTATTCCAATTTTCCTGTTCCATACCGGACAAAGTAATATTGGCTTCACTTTGCCTTCTAACGATGACTTGAACAATTTTATTTCTGAGACAGCCTTACAAGAATCTCGTATTTTTTCTTTTCATAAATTTTCGTAATCAAAACCACAAAAAACACGTACCCACATAAGTCAAAGTAGGTAGGTATTCATGATACGAGGAATATAATTAACTACATTGCTTAGCTTAAACAAACAGTTATATGATCCCAAGAGCAAGAATAATTGTTCTAATCTCTGGTTGATTATCTAGATACTCTTGATGATAAACTAACTTTTAACTTTATCTTTGACAGAACACAGTAGGTATTTGTTTATTTTATACTTAGCTTCTGCCAGCAACTTCGTTCGCCTACCACATTATACTAAAATAACAATCGCATTTTTTTTAAACTTCTCTGTATACTATTTGTTTGTAGTTTTGGTTTAAGGGTCCTCACTCTTTATTTCGCTCGCGGACTATTCCCGCGGTCACGCGATTAAGCGAGACAGGGTGGCAGGGAGAAGAGTCCAAGGGACCGATATTTTAGTTTATTTTATTTTTTACGGTGAAAATAATGATAATTAAAAAAATAAAATAACATAAGACCTGCTTTATAGTTAGTTCAGTTAATATGCTTTCAGTTGGCCATGATTGCCACGCTTGGCAGGTGGGTTATATCGCAGTATGGTATTAAAATGCATAGAGAACGCTGCTGCCCATTCTCTAGTAAGTCACTTAGTCGCCTTTTACGACACCCACGGGAAGAAATAGGATGGTGCTATTCTTTACGTCCGGCACCACACGGACGTATGATGACCTTAGAATGTACTTACCTCGTGTCAAATTGTATCATTTGTCATGACCACACATGACCTTTCATTATACTGTGACAAACGATAATGGTCAAATCAATTTGCGGTTTAAATACCCTAATGCTACCTACTCGTACTATGACACAGCATAACGTTGTCACTGCTCCGACACAGGCCTCCTCTCTGGCCCAGTGCGGGCTAGTGGATAGTGCGGGCTAGTGGATAGTGCGGATTGGTTGCTATGACATGTATTTCCCACATATCAAACTTCCGTGAGATGATAAGACACTGATATTATATAAAACGAGAGAACAATGGACTAGTGATGTGCAACTTATGCACATATATTACGTACTTATAATTATTTACAGTAGTAATTGCTTTTAGTAGGATTAATGTCGGAAATACCTTCCTTTGTTGGTTTCACACGTTTTTGCTGTTGTTATATTGGATGAGCTGACAGGATCAATATAATATACTCTGCCAGCAGTACGTACTCTGCTGCAGTAAAGTAAGCTGTTGCCCCCTGCTGGCTACTACTTTGTTCCAACCGCGAACGAACTCGACTACTAAAGGCCACAAGTTCGGACCCCACCTGTCATTGAATTACAAGCAATTACAGAATTACTATTCAACGGACTAACAGGGAAAATATACATGATCAAAATGTATGGAAAGTAATATTACTTGAACTGTTCAAAATACATCTACCTATGCTAATATTATAAAGAGGTAAAGTTTGTGAGGTTGGAGGAGGTCATCTTTGTGAGGTCGGAGGAGGTCATCTTCGAAACTACTGTCCGATTTCGAAAATCCTTTTCACTAATGTGAAGCTACAGTATTGCAGAATGTCATAGGATATATTTTATGTTAAGAAATTTCACGCGAATGAAGTCGCGGGCAGAAGCTAGTTTTTATAAAACAAAAAGAAGATGTAAAAAAATATTATAATTGCTGATATTTTTTTTTTCATATTTCGAATTTGGGCCCATTGTAAAAGATGTTCATTTTCACTCCCATTAAGTATGTCTCTTCTCATACACGAGTACTACAGACTCCCATAAAGTATTCAATTTCTAGGTGTAGAATACATATCTAATAGTTAGAACCATTATTATAGTGACATCCAAAACGTGCGAGACTGTCACAACATAATTCAATAAAGAGCATCGTCTCAGCACGAATCCGTCACTCGATACCTACTTGTCACCTCCGTGATCCGTCATGCTCTGTGGACCGTCAATAGTTCTTTACAGCGAACGCGCGAAGTAAACTTAATGTAAATTCGAACTATTTTAAAATTGAAAATACTCTTTTTGCACATATAATTTAGTTATTTATTCATATGGGTGATACTAAAATTGTGCGTGTCGAAAAAAAGTTAACCAAAATGCTGATACTTAGTTGAATTTTAAATTCATAAATTGTTCTAATTTACGTTATCTTTACGTCGCGCGTTCGAACTAGGGCCTCTCGTCAGCTCGTTACCGTGGCTGCTGCATTACATCGTCAAGTCCCGTGGTATTGATCTGATACGCTATATTTCAATCTAATTCTGCTTTGTAGGACGTAATATTATGGTTGCTTATCAAAATTGTTGTTGGTCAAACGAGATGGTTTTAGCGAAATATTTTTGTCCAACGTTACGTTATTTTTTAAGTACAATTCTTGCACCCACACCAAGTGTTACCAATACGTTTCGGAAAGCTGTTCGAATTGAGCCCACTTGCACCAAAAATCACTAAGTGGATTTAGCGCTACACTAATTTGAAGAAATCGTTATATTTCTGTCAATAGTTTAAAGATGACAGGGACAGAATTATGTTACAAACATAATGCATTTAGTTATTTGCCGCCAGTGGGCCATAGTTTATATTGTAATTTCTCATGTTAATTAAGACACAACAACTTTGAAGAAATTTGACAAATCTATTGACCAGAGTCTTAATGCATGCATGCAGTGCATGTTGGTGCAGCTTCATGTTAGCGCCTCTCCTCGTACTATTTGACATGCGTTTATGTCTGCATTGTGTATGTCCAATTTTGCTATAATATTTTAATTTAATTGTGACATTGGTTATGTAATTCTAATGTGTATGTGTAATATAATTATTGTTGATTATTTTAATGTAATGTGTTTTATTGGATTATTTTTTTTATATAATGTTCCATACATTATATAAAAAAATGAATCCTATAGAATAGAATAGAAAGAATACTCTTTATTATGTACACCATAAAAGTTACAGATATAAATGTTGGACTATTTCTGAATTAAATGAATTAAGTTAATGGGGTTTTCATAAACAGGGTATAACTGAGTTAGCAAATTAGATATTTCCAGGGTATCGTTCCATGTGGTAACGAGACGTATTTATGCATCGTAGCAACCTCCTGCCTAGTAATAACAACAGACATCACCTGTGATTATAACAAATTGACATCCGGCTGATATACCTAACCGTCATTAGGAGGCCCATGATTGTCAACAGTGATGATTACGGTACGGGCTGATTTTAGGAAAGAGACTTTAATAAGAGGGGCTAGATGGTCCAACCTTAATCCTTTAGCCAGTTTTTGTATTACGAACCTTATTCGACTGAAATAGTTCATAACACAGAATTGACCACTCGCGTTTAAAATCAGTTTTTGTATTTAGAACTTAACGTTGTCGAAATAAAGTTCGACATTCAAAAATGGCTAGATAAGTCTTGTTTTGTACTAAGGCCGTATAACATTTAGATAGGTACATAACCACACGCCTGTGATCCCCGAAGGGTTAAACAGAGGTGTAGGTACCTATAATAGTACACTCACAATTCGTTAGTTATGTTTAAGTCCCATGTAATAGGGGGCGATGTCACATGTCTTCAAATTTTGTATTCTAATTATTTCTAGTTTCGTCTCGATGTTTTCCTTCACCGTTTTGAGGGCAGTGATGGTGAAATTATTTACACAAAGTAAAGCGCCTGGCTGGGTTCGAACCCACGACCTACAACTCGTAAGTCAGAGCAGTTCCCACTAGGCCACCACTGCTCTCCGTGAGGCCGTTTTTTTTAAAAAAACGTTGCCCCACACTAGGAATTTCTCCTGTATCGTGGGTGCGTTTACAAACATTTAAACTCACATACACAAGCAGCCAGACCCGGAACAATTACTTATAGGTCATACAAATATTTGTTCCGTGCGGGAATCGAACCCGCGACACGCAGCGCAGCCGTCAATCGCTTAACCACTGCGCCAAGCGTGCCGTCAAACTCTGCTACGATATGGAATGTTTTGATGCCAGCATACCTACTACAATGCTCCTACGTCACGGTCAAGGGCGACCCGCACAATGTCGTGACGTCATGACCGTGGCTAATGCATTGGGAGCAATATTGTATACGCCGTTCCGAGTCATTGCTCCAATATAAACAATATTGGAGCAATGGCTCGGAACGGGGTTTAGAAGGATAGACGGATTTGACTCGGTTAATTTTATTATGGTTGAATTTGTCGTTATGCCCAGGAAGGACATACATAAACTGACTATGTTGATGGTGCCCTCCAAAAAGTCAGGTGTGTAGTACTCGCAACTTGACCAAATGATTTATGAACGAAGTAATGACCGTATGGAAAATTAAACTTCGTCCGCCTTTTACGGTACCTACACACCCGAAGAGGACAGGTGTCTTTGGCAGCTGGAAACTAAAGATTATGGTTGGTTTAATTAAATGAATTATAGTCACTATACCTACCAATCAATGCCAATTAGTCCTACCAAAGCAGGAGACTTGCATTTGCCTCTTAACTTTAATGACGAAAACAATCTCTGTGCAATGTGAACATAACAGTTCTATTGCATTTATAGACTACTAGCTGTTGCCCGCTATACAAATATCCATTATAAAAAGTAGCATATGTCCTTCTCCGGTACCCAGGCTACCTATCTGTCAAATTTCATAACGATCGGTTCCGTGGTTTAGGCGTAAAAAGGTAACAGACAGACAGACAAAGTTACTTTTGCATTTATAATAATAACTAGCTTTTGCCCCGCGGCTTCGCTCGCATTAATTTAGAATTTGACAATAATTTCGGGTTGTACTCTGCTTTTTAAAATTTAAAGTGCTATTAAATACATCCCTTAACATAATTCAATCATGATTCGAAAGACACGTGGCGCCATCTATTACCATAAGAACGTTATTGTTGTTTTCCTCGGGAATAGTACTTTTTTTCGGGATGAAAGGTTATTTCTGTTTCTGTACACCTGACAACGTATAATATGCAAAATTTCAGGATGATCGGTTCAGTGGTTTAAGCGTGAAAGGTAACAAACAAACTTACTTTCGCATTTATAATATTAGTTAAGATTAGGAAGTTAGGATAATAATATCATCTCTACGTTGACGTCGTGGTGGGGCTTGCGCGTTCCAAACTCTAGGTTTGTGCTGGTAGAGTTTACTTTGTCGGAACGGGTCTAGGGTAAGGAGCCAGACCAAGAGAGATACAGAAACCCGCAGGGCAGCACGTGGCGAGCTATTGGCCAGTAGCGACCCTATCTCCCGGGGGAAGTCTTGTTCCTCATCTCTGGCTTGCCTTTATTGGCCGGCTGGAGTGAACAATGACGAGGAATTGAGCTCCCACCTCTGTCTTGCCGTTATTGGCCGGCTTGTGTGGGAATTCGCAAGAGCAAACGTGCTCGGAGGAAGGAAGTATTCCAGTAAGGTGCTGGTAGGGATCTTGACCGTACTTCCGGGATTGTCCTAATAGCCGTGGAATACGTCTCCACTCCTCATACGCACCTCAGGCCATGTTGCCCTCTTGTCGCTAACTCGCTACGTCACTATGTGCTAGCGACCGTTTTCGGGGCGCATTATTGAGTGCGCAAGTCACCCCCAGCTATTTTAGCTGTGTATTTTATATAAAACATTGGTCAGGCAGAGGCCATAGTCTTTCCATACTCCTTGATAACCAGTTCACTTTAGCCACCCAAACCCCAACCCCAACTAATATATAATTTTCCATATTCTTTCTTTCTTTCTTTTCTTTTCTTTCTTTCTTTTTTTTGCAATAGTTCTACGCCAACCGGGGGTTGCCCTGGGTGCACTTGCATAGTGCAAACGGGGATAATCGTCGGTTGGTGCCTCATTCAATTTAAAATTGTCTAACCGTTGAGATACTTGCCCAAAAAAAAATGGCGATAATTTGCTGGCCCATAAAAAAAACAAGATAATTATGTTAACACATCAATATAAATAATAATAATAATATAGATGGATTTATAACAAAGTAGTGTGTAAGGCGTGTGAGTCTCAGTGAGTGAATTTGTGAACGTTTGGGTGAGTGTTTACTATTTAATCCCTCCTGATTCCTTTCTTTGACATGATCGAGATATCATACACCAGCCTCTGAACAGTGTAGTAACTGGACTTTTATCAGATTAGATTCGTCTTACATCGAAATGAATATCGGTTCGTAACGGCATGGATATTTTCCACTGTAGCTCATTCATAACAATGTAAAACATCGCTACTTTTTGCTATATTGTATACAATAGATGAGAAGTGTTTATTATAAGAAACAAATGACTTAACATAACATTTGTGGTTGATTAGTCTTTAAATGTAAAGTACTCAGCCATGACTGCAAACAATAGAATTACATATTTATGCCTTTTCTACTTTTCTTTGACAAAAATACCCTCTACAAGGCTTAGCCTAAAATATCTTAATATTCGCGAGAGCAACGTTAGTCATGACGAAACAATTTACGGTTGAGATGAAACTGGTATTTGCAATACCTAGATTATTTTTATTTTGTCTACCCAGACGTCGGTATTATCAGAATTTTTACCTTGACAAATAAACTGAGTTACCTAGTTTATCAAATCGGTGACAAGAACACAAACACTTGCTTTCAATCTAGCTTATGAACAAAATACAAAAGTGCAGTCGGTAATGTAGGTATTCTATCTGCTGAATTCCAGACCAGATTTTCCTCTTATTTGTCGATAAATATGGAATCTTTCGGATTCACACGTAATTACAAATAAAACTTCATTTATTATGCACTTATGTATGTAGAAGTTAGCAATAAGTGCTCATGTGACCAATTAAAAGTTTTAATTAATCAAAGCCGTGCATTTTCTCTGGTATTTTCATTAAGTGAGTTTTCCGTTAGGCGCAAACTTCATCAAACAAAAAGATTAATAAAAAATAAATTAGTTTCGTTACTGAAACATTTTGGTTATTACTGTTTGAGTCATCTAATTAAGATGTTTTATACATACTTAGTCAATTGAACTTACGAAACATGGTTAAGGTTTGACGGAATGGTTTGAAATTATACTCAAACTGAATGATCATAGCATTCGTTTATTTTCTGTGTAAAAAGTGGCATTGTTACACAAGAGATTTTAGTTATATTATGGCCCTACTCTGGTTCCTTATAACTTTAGGATCACTCCATGCATTCTGTTATTGGTACTAAGAAAAAATCTGATTACAGGAGACCCCATCCACAGTTAACTTATGAGAGCAAGTTATGATGAGTCTTCGTTCTCAATATTTCTCACGTTTAATTCTTTGTATAATATTCCCATGTTTTTATTAGGTACCTATAATAGATCTTTGACAGTAGTTACGGGTAGTCAGATGCTCGAAAGTTTGACAACCAGTCTTACCAAGAAGTATCGTGTTGCGCAGTAAGGGTTGTCGAGATCAGATAGGCAGTAGCTCCATGTAAAATTGTGGTATTCAGCTGCATCCGGTTAGACTGGAAGCCGACCCCAATATAGGAAAAGGCTAGATAGATCTATGATGATTCCCGTGTTAGTGAATGAATAAATTCTTGAGAAGAAACTTATCTCAAACCATAATATCTATTCTTTCCAGATGGGCTGCGGTCGAATATTCAACGCTTTACGTCGCTGCAAGCAGCTGGAAGACGGCGACACGTCAACACAGCTGGACAGATGCCTAGGTCTGTTAGACCTGACGGCACTGGGCGTCGGCAGCACCCTCGGTCTTGGGGTCTACGTGCTGGCGGGAGCGGTCGCTAAGTCTGTCGCCGGTCCAGCCGTCTGTATCAGCTTTTTGGTTGCTGCTATTGCGTCTGCTTTTGCTGGTAAGTTTTACAAATGGAACATACCTCGTACTCGTACATAAAAACGCCACTGATGCCGCTATTGACGTCGCCACCAACTGGGCCCAAGTTATTTGACAAGGCGTACTATCGATCCGAAAGAAGGTGATTAAGAGAAATTCTTAACGGTTGAGGTTTATGTTTGTATAATACAAATGGAACGAATGCCAAGTGAGGGCGGGCAGCTAGTTACCAGTAAATTGAGGATTCATTAAAAGAGCATGCTTTCAGGGACACGGTAGTTGAAGTTTATCTGGCGTAATGGATGCTATTAGTTCCAGTAGAATCTATTTATTTTCAATCGTGCGGATACAAAAAAAGCAAATCTCATTAAAATAATGTGGTTAGGTTATGAACAGTATTTTAAACAAAGTAACGCAATATCCATGAATGTTGGGCCTACTATTGATGTGATCTAACAAAATCAAACAAATCTCGACAAATGAGTTTTATCCTTTTCCAATGATGTCATATTATAATGGCCACTTTTTTAAAGCGTGCCTAAGTCGATCTAAATAAAATTGGCCCATAATTTGGCAACGAGTTCGGCTCCTTGAGTACCGTCCATCAGTTCCTGTAACGTGCAGACGACAGGAAACGATGGGCACGATATTAAGTGTTCCATCGTTTGTAGAACAGCACCAAATAAATGTGGTAATAAATATGGGCGGATGTAGTGTAAACACTACATCCGCTCATATATCTATTATCAAATTAAATTGCCCAAATGTACTTATAAATATAATAAAGAACCCATGAATGCGAATTTCTCAACGACTATTAAAATCATTATAAACTAGTAATTTGACATGCGCAAGAGTGAACGGCCTGAGAATGGTCCCTTCACATGGTCGTGAAGGTTGCTCATTGTCACCACTGATTGGCTGAACACACGTGAACATGGTCAAATATTATGTGACGTATATTTGTTGGAAATCATTCGCTTCCTCATAGCTGGGATTTTGTTTCAATTTGAAAGTTATTTAAAAACCATTGTGTGACCTTTGCGTACATATACATACATAAACTCACGCCTTCTTCCCATGGGGGTAGGTAGAAACTTTAGAACGCAACCTGCTACGTGTGACCTTTGGTTTCTTAAAATTAAGTAGCAGCTCCAAGCACAATTTAAAAGTCTTCTTGGTGTGTATATGACAGTTTGAATAGTGTCATCTAAAACCTGGCTACACGTAGATACACAGCATTGTCACTAGCGTCAAAATGTTCCAAACCGTGCTTTAGCATGATGTCGTGTTGAAATTGTCCATGAGCTCCAACCAGAGCTGGCTTTAACTGAGTTTGACTCTTTGGGCTATCGTACATGGCACTCCTCAAAAGTAACGTGTTACAAACTCAGCAATGAGTGCCCGAAATGGCACAGCACTAATAGGTATTTCAATGACGGTCCGTATACGACGCAACTTACTCTTATTAGTGCGTTATTAAGTAATTTGTAATTGGTTGTGTCGTGTACCTACGGACCACCATTGAAACACTAGTGCTGTAACATTGCAGTGTCCAAACCAGCACTCTAATTGTGTAACACACTATCAAACACAATCTGAATGATTTTGAAGTATATTGCTAATCCATTGCTTCATAAGTTTGAAAAATTTGTCTGCTCAACAACGTAATTTTTTTTAAAGACGGTGCCCCACACTAGAAATTTCTCTTGTATCGTGGGTGCGTTTCCAAACATTTAAACTCACATACACAAACAGCCAGACACGGAACGACTACTTATAGGTCATACAAATACTTGTTCCGTGCGGGAATCGAACCCGCGACACGCAGCGCAGCAGTCAATCGCTTAACCACTGCGCCAACCGTGCCTTCAAAATAACGCAATGAATGTTGTTGAACTCTCAAAATGAAACCCAGCTACTGATAGTATGTTTCTCAATTAAGTATGTGCAGCCGTTGATCCCGGCTGTCATTCGTGGATCGCTGACAGTTGTACATGCGTGCGCATTCCAAACCAATGGCGGCAGAGAGACGCGGGGGGACACTAGCTCCACTAGCCCCACTCGCACGCGAGCCCCGCCGCCATTCGGACAGCGGCTAAGACCGAGTGCACGTGTATTTAAATCTTATAAAATAATTCTCTATAAAATATATCTATTTATGTCTCGGCTATGTTATTTAAATAAATATATTTATTTTATTGCTGTTTACGTCCGTTTCAATCATCTCCCAACAACAGTCGTTACACTCGTCAGAAGCCCGAAAGTCTGAAAACCCATCTTACAAAGGATGTTGTATTATCCAGTACCTAACTGGGTTGTGGAGGTCAGATAGGCAGTCGCTCCATGTAAAATACTGGTATTCAGCTGCATCCGGTTATACTGGAAGCCCACCCCAACACAGTTGAGAAAAGGCTAGGGATATGATGGCGAGTATGTTACGTAATTACCCCGCAGTTACAACCTCAAATCACCAATAAACAGCCAGCTTGGTGATTGAGTCTCTAACTGGTTAATTTTTAATAGCATCGTAGACGACGTGCCTTAATCATCATTTTGCATCGCCAATGTGTCTGCCGAGGTGGATCTTTATAGCTACCTACTTGTACACTACCTATATCTACTATGTCCATCAGGGGGCCTAAAACGGCCACATTAAGCAATTCCTCTAAAATTCCCAGTAGATCATTAGCAATTCCTCTAATTTTCGTAAAACAGAATAGCTGAACCCTATTCAATTCAATTCATATCAGAATCATATTTGGTGTAAATATTGCCGCATGAAAAAACTATAGACCATATAATTTTACTGGTTAATTTTTTTTTGCAGTTTTTATTAATTCATTTAGTTTTTATGTCTATAGTTTATATGTTATTTCATTATAATATATAATATACCTACTCATAAATTTTAAAAATACCGCAGATAAGCCCAACCTTACTAGATAGGTACCTACTGGTATTATAATGATCAAGTGCGCCTGAGAGGTATGTTTAATGATAAGCAGTGATAGTAAAAAAGCGTGCAGACAAACCCTTTGATAAAGTAGTCTTGTAACCAACCCCAATGATTTGCATACGTGTATAAATTTCTAACTAGGTATTAATACTGAAGAAGTATCGAGTACTAGATAAATAGTAATGTACTTGACAGACAATGGACGTAGATAAACCATAATATTTTATGATCATGAAAAACTGAAGTAGGTACTAGAAGATACAATGATGGATTTAACAATACGTCAAATCGTGTAACATTATTATACCTCTTACCAACAACACACGTACTAGGTTTTTTATAATAGTTCAGTATTAAGCTCCTATGTAGCTAAAACTAGATAAAGACAGGTTTTAAGTGTTACAAAAAATTCTAACTGCAAAAAGTGTCTAAGCTTCGGTAAAAAATGTTGGATAGCACGACGTGTAGTGTATTTCTATGCGAATCGTACTCACATATAATACAGTAAAACGTATTTTATTTGTGGTATTAGATAAATGTAAAACAACCCAAGTGCCTAACTACTTAACAGGATTTTTTACCCAAATACTGGAACATCCCTTCGTTCCCGTATTATGATACTCACTAAATAATTATGCTTTGTACTATTCCAAAAATATGACATTTCATAACTCAGCACCAAAATGTATTGTATGTATCTGTCGACAGCATCCTAAACACTCTCTTCCATCTTCCAGGTCTCTGCTATGCCGAATTCGCATCCCGCGTGCCGAAAGCTGGCTCAGCTTACGTCTACAGCTACGTCAGTGTTGGCGAGTTCATAGCCTTCACCATCGGCTGGAACCTCATTCTGGAGTACGTCATCGGTACAGCTAGTGTGGCCAAAGGCATGGCCTTGTATATTGATAGCCTGTGCAATAATTCCATGGCCAGGGCTATGACGGAAGCTGCTCCCATCAATATTTCGTTCATGGCAGATTATCCTGATTTCTTTGCGTTTGCGCTTGTGCTGCTTATTACTGGTGAGTGTGTTGTATTAAGTTTTGTTATAGTTTTGTATTGTTTTCTTACTAAGTTGTAACTATTAAAGATTCAATAACCAGTTTTTTATGATAATCTTAAAAAAATATTCCTTGTGGTTTGATTTTGGAATATTAAGTACGATTTGTAAATCAAATGATTTCTGCTATTGATGAGTAAAAGGCTGTCTCTCTTATAACAATTACAATCATTTGAAAGTTACTATATAGTGCATGACCATATAATTCCAGTGCTCCTGGGCATTGGTGTGAAGGAGTCCACGAAGCTCAACAACGTGTTCACGGCACTGAACCTGGTCACCGTCATCATCGTAATCATCGCTGGAGCCGTCAAGAGTGAGTCCATCTTCTTTATCTATTTAGAAAGAAGAAATAAAGAAAGAATAAAATTTATTTGGACACAGTTCGTGAAACACAAAATACAAACAATAAAATAAAAACAGAAAATAATGTTTTAACAATAATAGTGTGTCTCACGGCTGCGCCAAAAAGGTTCATTTCAGCATTAATGCCAGACAGTTGCTGTCTGACGCTGGTTTTCAAATGAAACTTTAGGATCAAGTGACAGGAAGTAGGTATAAACAGTTTCAACATACCTAATACATATTTGTATACTTATAAATAGATAATGTGTGTGTGATGTTGTGATGTTATAAATAGATAAAATAAACTAGAAATCAAACAAATATAATTACAAAACAAGAAACTAGCTAGCTAGAAGTATTCTACTAGCTTTAACTTTCTGATCGCGTCCTTGATATTAAAAAAGTGTCTTTATCATTTATCAAGCATGGTGATAAGAACCATCTTTGACTAATGTTCATTCCATGCCATGTTCAACATCACTGCATGGATTGCCAAATTGGTAAAAGTTGCAAGCAACTGTTTTTATTATTTTGGCCTTTATATGATTGCATAGTTCCGTGCATTGTTTTGGTTTGAGTCTGTTGTGTGTGCTTACGTATTTCCGCCTAACATCGGGAATCTTGAAAAAAGTTTGAAGATTCTTTAATTCAGGAACCAGACTGGCGCGAATAGAACATTTATATGGGTCATTAGTGTATAAGTATTAAGTTACATTACCTGTTTACGTGTGATTCACACACATTCCTTCTAAGCATCACCTACAGTCAACTGCACTTCCAAGATAACAATTTGACATTGACAGTGTCTTTATTTCTTAGCATTAAGGTCGGTATTCGTAATTCAATTGTGCTGTTGACCGTACGACGGAAATATGAACGTCGTAAACGGGACATCCACGTGCCCATTTAACAAGTCCTGTCTAGATGGAGATCCTGCTAACTATCAGCTATTTATAACATCTCCCACGGATGATAGTCAATTGAGAAAAATGGATCACCGCAGAGCACGGAGACGCCTCGGCGACCACTGCTAGAGGCGGCATTGTCAACAGTTTCCATATAAACCAAGCGTGACGTATAGAAACTGACAGCGTTGATTGGCGGTCCGTGGTAGAAGCATTTCGGCGCCGCGAATTTTTTTAGAACTCTCGTCTTAGACCCTGGCTTGGCGATTCCGTGATCAGTACCCCAAGTGTAAGTTTGCAAGAGAGTAAACGTAACTATTTCGTTTGCGTTAAAATTTGACCGATAGATCATAATGCTAAGACTATAAGGGTGACAATAAAAATCTTAACGCAAACGCGCTAGTTACGTTTACTCTCTTGCAAACTTACACTTGGGGTACTGCTTGGATCACTGTCCGTGTCAGGTATTAGTAGATTGTAATGAATACAGGGACCGGGCCGAACAAGAACGACGGGCCGAGAAAGATATTATGATGGTATTTTTTCAACTTATGTAATGATAATTATTTACGTTTTAAATCGCGAAGCCTTTCTTGATTTTGGTTCCACAATGAAACCAAAATCAAGAAAGACTTCGCGATTTTGTAGAGAAAAATATGCAGAGTACCTATTACGAAGTTACAAACATAAGGAATGGTCAAATTTTTTTTCTCTTGATACGATTTTACACAAAGGTCAGGGGGTCTACTCCGAAGCGCTAAACCGAAGTATCGGCCGAATGTTCGGCCGTTTTATAACTTCCACAGTTTCCTTTGTTGACTTTGAGTCCTTACCCGACATCAAGATTCAAGCCACAGTTTTGACTTTGGCTTATCTCTTCGACTTTTTTTCGCCGTAGTCAGCGATAGTTAGCCGTAGTAAAGAAACGACCGAACATTCGGCCGATACTTCGGATTTATGTTCGGAGTAGACATATAGTCTTCAAACCCTTCAACCTATTTATTTCTCTAGGTGAAAAAGTACGGTGATTTAAGCACTTCACTTATTTATCAATGAGTTGTTATCAGTAATATATGATAGGTATCAGCTACTTGTACATGAATACACTTTAACCACTCAGACTGAGCTCAAATACCTGCTGCGGTGCATTCGATCTATCTCAAGAGCTGGTCGATTAGATAACATTGGAGAGAGGGATTGGAGATACAATTAGAGGAATGTAGTTATAATGATGCTATTATACGGATATTTACAAGAGCCACACGTGTTGGTATCTAGATGGTTATTATGGCTGTGGATGCACCTGTAGGTAGGCTACTTCTAAGCTTTTCCAGACTAATCCGACAATTTTTTAGGGGTCCATACCCGAAGGGTGCCAAACGGAACCCTATTATTTAGCCACCACCCGTCCGTCTGTCTGTCTGTTAACGGGCTGTATCTCATGAACTGTAATAGGTAGACGCAGTAGAAAATTTCACAGATTGTGTATTTCTATTGCCGCTATAACATCAAATAATAAAAATTAAATCAAATTATTAATTAAAGGAACGTGCCCATACAAGAAACGTGTTTTGTCTGCGTTTTTTTACTCGATCTTAATACGGTTCGGAACCCTTCGTGTGCGAGTCCCACTAGCACTTGGCCGGTTATTCCTTATAAACATTACAATGTAGCCTATTAGCTCATAAGTAATTTAACTTCAAAATGCTAAGTAGATAACTATAAAGTTAAGAATACGTCCAACAGCGTCTTTCTTATTCACTTTATGTTAAGGGGAAGACACTATAGGTTCTTGTCTTCCACACAGTTTAAATTCACGTTCATCCGAAAATGAATCGCGAATTCACTGGCTCCCTAAGTCTTTATTTTACGACCTCAAACGAAGTTATCATGATTGAGTAACAAATAATTACTGTGTTATGTTATAATATTGAGTCAAACTGAAAATCGTCTCCAGCCAAGCTGGAATCCTTATTCGTTTATTTTCTACCACTGTGTCAACCAAACAACATTGCTAACATAGTAATATTCTTGTTAATAAGAAACACAAACAGGCTTTCGCATTATAACTGGCTAGTTACTTTCACTAATAGTGTAGGTACTCTTGTCAACGAACTAATCCTACGGGGCTGGCGTTGAGCAAGTGTACGTTTGTATGCCACCTTCTCTATCACTATGTAGAACTCAATAGAACTCTGAACAGATCACGCAAATAATTTCAGTTAATTAACTAAGTTCGGAGGAGTCAGGTTCTGGAGTGGCGACCGCGTACCGGAAGACGTAGCATTGGAAGGCCTCCCCACAGGGTAGACCGATGACCTTGTGAAGGCTGCAGGAGTCCGCTGGATGCGGGAAGCACAGAACCGGTCGAGTGTTGATGCTTGGGGGGCCTATGTCCAACAGTGGACGTCTTTCTGCTGATGATGAGTTAACTAGAAACTTCTTACTCAAAACCTTTCTTACTAAAACAACCAACACAACGCGGCATCACGCCTGTTTTCCCCAAAGGGTTAGGCAGAGGTGTTGCTATAGTACACCCACATTTATGTTGTTGTTTTGCTCTTTCTCTTACTTCTGTTTTACTTTTCCAGGCAACCCAGCCAACTGGAGAATAGCGATCGAAGACGTGCCAGAGGAATACAAAAGCCAGGCTGGTGCTGGTGGGTTCGCTCCCTGGGGGGTAGCAGGCATCATGGCCGGCGCAGCCAAGTGTTTCTTCGGTTTTGTGGGCTTCGACTGCGTGGCCACCACCGGGGAGGAGGCCAAGAACCCCAAGAGAGATATCCCACTATCCATCGTGCTCTCTTTAATCATCATCTTCGTGTCGTACTTCAGTATTGCGACTGTGCTGACTATGATGCTGCCGTATTATTTGCAGGTTAGTTTTTGGTTTAATTAAAGTTCTGGTTGGCATTGTTGTTAATTAGTGCAAACACGACACCAGATGGATGAGCGGCAGTGATGTTCACAAACTGAACACATAGAATAGAAAAGAATACTCTTTATTATGTACACCATAAAAATAACACACACATACACATCTACTTTAATCTAGCCTCGTTAGTCCTTAGTCGATTATAGCAAGCACGCACGGCTGCTCGGCTCAAGGTTCTGAATTCGATCCCCAAGTCGGCAAGTGTTATTGAGTTATTTCAGGAATTTCTCAGTAGCAGCTCGCAGCCTGGTGTCTGAATTTAGGCCCGGTTATTTGACTTAAACACAACTGACGAAATGTGGGTACAATACACCTGTACCCTACGGGGCTTCGGGGCTTCGGGGTATGCATATTTATGATTGATGATCTATTAAACCAATTCCATCTCCTCTGCCAGGACGCCGACGCGCCGTTCCCCCACGTGTTCACGGAAGCGAACCTGCCGGTCATCAAGTGGATCGTGACTATCGGCGCCATCTTCGCGCTGTGCACCAGTCTTCTCGGAGCCATGTTCCCCTTGCCCAGGGTGCTGTATGCCATGGGCAGCGATGGTGTGCTGTTCAGGCCTTTGGCGGCTATCAATAAGAAGACCCAGACGCCCGTGGTCGCGACTATGCTGAGTGGACTGTTGGCTGGTTTGTAGTTTTGTCTTTTTGGTGGATTTATACACCAGAATGTTACTACATACAAGTATAGTTACCTAGCTGGCCGTTGTGGCACATCCGGTTATGATAATAATAGTCCTCAAGATCGAATTTCGGCCATGGCGGCCAATCTCAGCGGAAACTATCCATCTACGCGGGAGATATTATCGTGCAAAAGTGTATGCGCAGACACGGTGCACTCATTCTTCCATCACTCTCATAGTCTGATAAGACAGCAAACCGACACGACCGGCGACAGATCAGGCGCAGAGGCACGGGGGTATCACACCGCGCACTTCTAAACTCCAGGCTGTTACTGAGAAATTATAATGGAAAAGCCCAATAACACTGTATCGATGTACCAGTTGCATGAACTTATAATTATTATCTCAGAACTTTAATATTTGTAAAGACGAAAAGATATGTTAAAATACTTCAATATATAAGGTATATTTAGCACCCTCAATGTGTTTTGTCTACTAATTCCTTGTACATTACCACAAATGTAACTATCAGTAATTTATTTTACGCTAATTTAAGAATACAATAAAAACAGCCACTTCAAGACATATTGTTACCTAACCGACTAAATATTTTATTTATAGGTGTGATTTATTTTTAGGTGCCCACCTACCACAATAATTTGTCAAGGTGAATAAGTAAAAACAATGTATACTTTACGTTTCAAAATACATATGGTAAAGACAAGAACTAGGTAATTAGACATAGCAAATAAATCAATATATTTAATTTGTTTTCCAGCTATAATGGCGGCTCTGTTCAACCTTAACCAGCTGATTGATATGATGTCCATCGGAACACTCCTAGCTTACACCATCGTCGCTACTAGTGTGCTTATTCTCAGGTAAATGTGAACCACAGTTAAAGATATTTGTCACTCTCCTGCTGTTATTTCGACTGCGAGTGGGTAATGAAGCATTGGTTACATGTTAACTTTAAATTATTCAGTTCAATTGATGGATCCTGTCACTACCGTGACTTCTCAGACAATTACTCTTTTATTTTTTGAACACCTTACCCAATTCTTTCCCAGTCTGTCAGTTTCATAAGTCTTGAGAAACCTGGACCAGGAATTAGCAGTAGCCATATACCATCTGCCTAATTATGCAGTCATGTAGAACATTATTCGGTAGTTAAAGAATATTCGAATTCGAGAATCCGTTCGCAAATTACGCGCTTGACCGTGGAGTTGCCATCACCTGTTCGATATACAAAACAATAGAGAATCTTGTGATGTTAAATAAACGAATTACTGCCAAACTTCAGACATCCTCCACTAGAATCTCTAATTAAAACTATAGACTCGAGGTAAAACCACCTTCTCATTTTGCAGATACGAAGAAGAGTCATCGATCCAGCTGCACGCCACTAAACCAGCGCCGGAGACTCCCTTCAGCGTGTTCAAGCAACTCTTCAACCTGCTGGGACTAAAGTACCCTACGCAGCTGTCCTACACCATTGCCAAGTGGACTATCCTTATATTCTGTAAGTATTGGTTTTGCCTGCCTTTTTATAACACCAGCCTGTTATTGTCCCACTGCTGGGCAAAGGCCTCTTCTCATACGAAGAAGCTAAGAGCATTTATCATCACGCTTGCTCAAGGCGGGTTGGCGATTTCAGACTTATATAAATTAAGTCCAAGTTTCCTCACGATGTTGTCCTTCTATGATGTCCTTTAGTGATGTTCTAGATAAACTTAGAAAGTACAAATGAATTGAAAAAGTCATATTGGTACTTTCTCAGATTTGAACCTGCCTTTTTACGTCGACATCGACCTACAAAGTTCCTACTGCTGGGAGTCGGGCCTTCTCTTTAAGGTGGAGCAGCCCCAGTGCGGGTTGGTGGAAGTCACATGTCTTTTCCGGTTCTAGGCCACCTCTTCTCATGATGATTTCCCTCGGCATTTTAGCAGTTGTGATGAAATAAATTGCACGGTGCATGCCTGCCTGGTTTCACTTTACATTGTGACCCACGACCGTTACCGATGGGCCACCACCGCTTTCCCATTTCAGTTACCTATAGTAGCCGTTGCCTTATCATTTCACTGAAATTATTATCTGATTAATGGTGTTCGAAAACTATAGATTTCGAGTCGGTGTCTTTGGATCTGTATTTTAGTTTTATGCCACCGACTTCCGAAATTAAAGTTATTTTTCACTTTGTAGTGTTTTTTTGGAAGTCGGTTTTTTTTTTTTTTGTAAAAAGTTTTTTATTTTTCAGTTTTTAGTGCCGAAAAAGAATTTTCCAAATCGGTTCGTAAATGACGGAGTTATGCGCGAACAAAAAACGCAATGCAGAGTAAACGAAAATATCTTTAATGTAGACAATGTAGATACATTATTAGATTTTTTTGTTGATTTTTCAAAAACCGGTTGTCCGATTTCGATAATATTTTCATGGGACCATCTGGAAAGTATACCCTTTCCAACAAATAAAGAGTTTTTCAAATCGGTTGGCAAGCGACGGAGTTATGCGCGAACAAACATAAAAAATAAATACAAACATCCGAATTGAGAACCTCCTCCTTTTTTAGAAGTCGGTTAAACATGAAAGGAACGTTCATTCCTATGTAATTTTGTCGGTTTCGTGTGAACATGGAATTAAACAATAATGAACATTCACTCGAGTGAACCCATTCACTGTCGCTTCTCATATCAGCTTTATGAAAGTTCCGTGTACTTCCAGTCCTATAGTGGCGCTGACGATGTGATCACTTTCGTTCGCACAGGAACATTTGTGCAAAAGTTCATATTTCAGACCCAACGGTTTTGTTTGCGTTGTCTGTCACTATTAAGTAGAAGTTGAGTTTTAATTTTGAAAACGAATGAAAGTGCCCTGTGCTTCTAGTCCTGGTGGCCATGGCGACGTGCTCGCTGCTGCGCTGGCAGCTGGCGGCGCCGGCGCTGGGCGCGCTGGGCGCCGTGCTGCTGCTGCTGCTGGTGGTGCTGTACCGCCAGCCCCGGAACAGCGTGGAGAACCTCTCCTTTACGGTACGTCTGTAGGTTGCTAGTATTGCAGATGTTAATAGTAGGCGGTGGCCACTTACCATCTGGTGGACTGCCGGCTTCTTTGCCCATGCGTTACATAAACACAGCTGCTTTTCAGTTATGCGCCGTAGTAAAACCCTTCTTACGAGTGAGGGAAGGTAGTGCAAACTAGCACAAAACAGGGTGCAGTCTGAGAATTTTCTTACAAAACACCCAATTTAAATATTTCTTGCGACAAAAAAGGGCCAGTCGATTGTGGTGCCCTCTACAAAAATCCTTATTCACGAGCCTCATGCAATAAGTAACTATTAGAACAAGAATGCTCTACAAGAAGCTAGAACCTAATCTTGCAGAAGTTCGAAGCTGCTGGGTCATAGAACAATCACATCATTGCAATTTATGCATACATTTAACATAAATAATATTTTGTTTTATTTTTGCAATGCAGCTTTTGTATCTAAATAATTTATAACTGCAGGTGCCGCTAGTACCCCTCGTGCCTTACCTGAGCGTGTGCATGAACGTGTACCTCATGGTGCAGCTGGACTACCAAACCTGGGTGCGGTTCATCATCTGGCTCGTCATTGGTAAGTTACAGCTTTGCCAAAATTTTGTTATTAAACTATTATTAACAGCGTTGGCTAATGACGCTTATACAGGGTCAAGCTGAATTAGCTAGCAAAACTTCACATGGGTGGCATAAATTCACATGATGGGAACACAATAAAAAAGACGAGACGAAAACAAAAAGTAAATATATTTGTAAACTTGAGAGCGAATTTAATGAGACCCTGTAGATTTGTGCGATTTTGCTGATATATGAATTCGATCACCAATATGTAAAATGTTTTTCGCGAAGTTATAGGTGCTAGTAAAAACAACGGTCCATGCACAATTACACATGCATAGCGCATTGTATTAAAAAAAGCCCAAAGCAATGCTTACTTTGAATCTTTTGTTCAGCCAATTTGTAAAAGCCCAATCATTTTAATTATTTACTAAATAGTACAAGTAGCGCATTGTATTAAAAAAAGCCCAAAAGCAATGTTTACTTTGAATCTTTTGAATGATTGGGCTTTTACAATGTTTACTTTTTTTTTTGGGCTTTTGTAAAAGCCCAATCATTTTAATTATTTACTAAATAATACAAGCAGCTACCTAAATAAGTACGCTTATCCATTCCAGGCTACCTAATCTACTTCTTCTATGGCATAAGGAACAGCTCACTTTGCGAAAAGAGCGAATCGGCGACTACCAACGGTGTCATCGAGGAGAAGCGACAAGTGGTCACCACGAAGTTCTAACGCTGACTGACATACGTACTGTTTAGCCATATTAGTGTACAATCTTAGACCTTGTGGTCATTTCAAGTTTTTGCCGGGGTATATTTCTGATTTGCTAGGTATGATTCTCTGATCGATACTGATAATGAGGAAGTATGCTTGATAAATTAGCTTGTGATGTTGATAGGTGTACTGTGCCTATATTAACAGATGGAGGAAATGTGTAGGTACCTACATCATAACAAAGACACACTCAGATATTGAACACTGCTACACGGATCTTTTGACGCTCGAATGACGTTGGAGGACGCTGTAAACATTTGTGCAATGATTTGAGAAATGTAACTATTGAAAAAACAAGATGGCGTCATTAGTTCTAATTATTTTGGCCACGTGTTAAAAGATCCTTGTAAATCTATACATACTACAAGACTCTAAACCAGATAGATAGCCACTAGTAGTAAGTTCTAGTGCATATGAGAAAAAGTGAATTAAATAGAAATTCCTAAACGACAAAAAGATGGTAGTAGCTTGTTAATTTGTTTGTTGTAATAGTCGTTTAAAACGTGACAGGGTCATAAATTACATATACACAATAATGTTTCAAAGAAATGTAAAGTACGAGGCATTAGAAAAATCCTGGAAAGCACATGTAAAGGTGCTTATAGATTGCTTATTTTTTTCAATCGATTACTGCTCTTTTCAACCAAGTTGTAAGTCAAATTTAATCGATCGTCGAAGTTAAGCTAATATGTAATCACCTTTAAAGTAGGCAGTAAGTTAGACAGATTATGATTTGAGTTTATTTGATAAAGATTGAGAGTGCCTATTACAGGGTTTTGTAGGACAGAATATATTATAATAATTTTATTATGTTAGGATTGACTACACCTAGAATAAACATAATTATGAAAATGTAGGCGTCATGTTAAAATGAAGTGATTTTTGAAAGGCAACTGTTACTTATTTCATAAATAAGTTAGTACTTATAGGATTTTGGCAGTCTTCATTGTAAAACATAGATTTTATAAGACTAAAGAAATACATCCAGTTACAATACAAAACGATATAGATGATTTTTTTTACCTGTGATGACGGTAGGTACGTATCTACCACAGTAACTACCTATTTTGTTACTTAGGTACCTACCTACAAGTTAAAATTTTTGGAATTCAAAATTAACCCATTTTAGTGCATTTGACTGCAATAGGTATAATTATTACGATAACTAGAATATAATATATTCATATATATATATATATATATTTATACAAATATTATTTGTTATTATGCTGCATTTACCAACACAAATACCAGATTGGGTTCAGTTACCCAAATTCAAGAGGGCCAGAGAACCATTTTGACTTTGAAATAATTTGACATTCCATTTATTTTACTGTACAATATTGTTTTAATTAGCTGTAGCAACATCGTCATTGGGTGCCATCCATATATTGCGTCACACGGATTTCATGATTTTTGGACCCCCGGTCGTGGTCACTGGTGGTCATATTTGTGTGACCCTCTCCCCCGGTGTGACGTCACATATTTTGCTATTTTAATAAGCCTTTTAGTAACATTGATATAGTTGGTGATACTTTGAAGATTTTCGTTAGATTTAAACATGTAACGTCACGAAGCTTACGAATCCCCCCCCATTGTCACACTTTGATGATCTCTCCCTCCCCCTTAAGGCGTGACGTAATGTATGGAGCATGTCCCTTTGCTTTGATTTAGAAAAATACTGTCTATGAATAGGTCTTTGCCATGTAGGGCTTAAAAATGTAGATGTGAGAAAAAAAATCAAAGCATATAAAAAAAAGTTCAAAACGATGTTGTTTAAGATGTTGTGTACTATAGACAATAATTAGATGAACTATGTTGTGATAGATGTGTGATCGACAAGCGTTAGATTAATAGAGACTTGGTCATTTATAAGCATTGTTTTTTTTTCATGCTTTTATATTGCCCAGTGGTTCGGTAATATTATTTATTAATACCATTTCTACACTATTTTAGTAAAAAATTAAAGAAGGGTTGCAGCCCACTGTTGAACAATCCTAGGTAAAAAACAGTTTTTTGTTAGTTATATTTATAACTAAAGATTAAGAAGAAAAAACAACAGATTTTTCATCATTCTCTTGCCCTTATTCCAATATATCTGGGGCCGGCGCAACATGGCTTCCTCCATACTAGTTTTATATTATTAGTAATATTAGCAAATATTACAATGTTTATAAGTGACCAATTTATTAAATTAACTTATAAGCTATAATTAATAAAATACGTAGTTGTAAGCATTAACAAACTGTGATTTATTGAATGAGTCGACTTAATTATTATTTCAGAGAACGATTAAATAATTGCAACTTGGCTACTTGGTTTTGTTATTTTAAAATCTTCATCATCATTCTCTTGCCCTTATCCCAATTTATTTGGGGTTGCAACATGTATTCCCCCCCCCCCCCCAACTTCTCTATCAGTTGTCATGTCGGTAGTCACCCCCTTTCATACAGTCCATCCATTATTTCTTTGCTCTTATAGCCATCCACATTCATGCTTAAAACTTTCCTCACGACATTTTCATCCTCCGCATCGCATGCCGCATGACAACCGATTTACTCGTTCGGTGAAATACACATACATAAACTCACGCCTTCTTTCCATGGTGGTAGGCAGAAACTATAGAACGCCACCTGCTACTCTCCTCACATACACCCATCATCATGGTCTTAATTTTAGCAAAAAAAAACAAACTGTTTAAGTTATTGCATATTTTATTTTAATCTTTAACAGATACATGTTCCAACTCGCTGTTTCACAGCCAATAAGCTATAAGTATCTAAAACTATCTCCAAACTAACATTTTACAAATTATATATTTGATTCAACGGAATTAATATCCAGATGACCTTGAACTTGCAAGTTACAAATCAATAAAAATAGATAACTTGATTGACTACATGTTTCCCCGGAGGGTTAAACAGAGGTGTATCTATAGTACAACCACATTTTGCCAGTTAAGTTTAAGTCCCATGTAATAGGGGGCGAGCCCATTGCCATCAACCGGGCACAAATCCAGACTCCGGGCAGCTACAGAGAAATTGCAGATGGAAAAACCCAATAACACTTTGCCCGACCTGGGAATCGAACCCAGGACCTCATGCTCAGTAGTCGCGCTTGCGAACACTAGACCAATGAAGCAGTCATTGATTGACTACTGTTATAAAATCAAAATATTAAAGCAAAAGCAAGCCTTAAATGAGCGGAATTATGATGCAATCTTATGACAATCTTACCTACTATACTCCAGGAGGATACTCCGGGAGGATAGTAAATACAAATAGTAGATTGTTATACAAGGGTCGAAAGGTATCAATTCCCATAAGAGGTATTGAGACGCCCGAGCGCAGCGAGGGCGGCCATAGTCCGAGTAGGAATTGGTGACTTTCACCCGTGTTAAACACTCTACTTTTCATTTGGAATATTAGGAAAGTAAAAAAAATAGTTTCTGCTCGCCACTTCATAAAATCATTGTACCCTATGTATTTAAATATCTTTCTTTTGAAATTTCTGGCAAAAGATTTTTGATTACTGTATTTGCCTCGTGTTTAACCGAATCTGGGATCAACATTTCAGAATCGCTTGAACTCATTTTTATTAATTAATCAAATATTAATCTATAAAACCGAGATTTTGAATTTCGATGCAGCTTACAGAGTTAGTATCCCGTCAAATTACATAGTCTTTTTAAAATTTTAAACATGGAATACACCGCGTCACCGCCGCGGGCCATCCCGCTTAGTAGGTTTTTTTTTTTTATTCGTTGTTAAGCACTCACAAGACCGCAGCATTTTTTTTAATTATGTACAATTTTTCGCAGCTAACAGCCTATCCAAATTTAGTTCTATTTTTTAAATTTATTCCCGCCCTAGAGAGGGAAGCAATTACTATGAGTCTTTCCCGCCCAAGTGTGGGGATCAGCGTCTTCCACCGGCTACTCGGATCAAACAAACACTACTTTCCGAGTATGAGAATTGAAAATAATATCACTAACGTCATTTAAACAGCTACAGTACTAAGTAACAAATAAAAACTAACAACGAAAATAATATAAAATACTTTGGCGCAATACGTTATAGGAACCTAGTAGCATCGAGATTCAAACTATTCTTAACAAAAACTTGTCTACACATCTTACCAGTATAAAATCCAGGATTTATAATATGGATTATATCTTGCGCAAGTTGAATTCTGCAACTGAATTGCACAGTGTAAACATTTACTGCAAGTAGACTTGTCCAGTGTAAACATTCATTGCAAGTAGAATTATACAATGTAAATATACATTGCAAATTGCCTTGCACAATGTAAACATTCACTACATGTGAACTTGCAGTGTAACCATTTATCGCAAGTTGCCTTGCACAGTGTAAAAATTCACAGCAAATACTTGCACAATGTAAAAATTCACCGCAGGTAGCCTTGCACAGTTTTATAATTGATAGCAAATATACTTGCTGTGTTAACATTTACTGCAAGTAGCTTTCACAGCGTAAACAGTCAATGGAAGATGACTTGCAGTGTAATCATTAATAAATTGTAGATCTACTGTGAAATGTCAAAATACTTGCAGGAATCAAATTGTGCAACGAAACTAATCAGTGGAGCATTGGGCGTTACTACAAGCTGACAAGAGCAAATACAGAAGCATTTCAGGGTAATTATGGCAGGCTCTTAAAAATGTAACTGGGAACAACCAGTGATTACAAAGCAAGACACAGTAGTTATTAGCCACAGTTATTAAATAAAATTACTGTACATGTAATGTTCATACAAACACTTAGCAAAAACATACAGCAGACATACTGAATTATTATGAAAGGAATTTACTGATCATAATCTTATGAAACCATCGTGAAAATCTACATTTCTGTCTACAAATCTTGTGTATAAACTAAGGACTATACATTTTTATCGCTAACTGTCTGATACCACTTGACTGGTAAATATAAGGATGCCCAAGTGTGCTAGACCGCTTATCAAGCTATCACTAAATAATCACAAACTCTATAGTTAATACTTAGTAGCGCACTTATACAGCAGGCCGCACGTCGGTGGTAACACTCTGACCTTGATCTGGCCTAGCGTACTAAGGAATTTAAATATAGAGGCCAGCTTATACAAGTTTAGTTATCTCTGACTTCCGGCCTACTGTACAATGTACTTCACCTTAGGCACTACCTGCTCTAAAATACACAATAAATACATATTTCAATTAAATACTTACACTAATCCTTAAAAGGTATTAGAAAACTGAAATACTTAAAGCGTGAAACATCTTCGTCGTAATATTGAATTGCATACAAGACGCAGGGGACGAAGTACAAACTGTTATCATAAAATTATATTTTGAATTAATTTCAACACTGTTGAGTCTAAAATCATGTACTGAATCCATAATACAAACATACATTAATAGGTTAACAGTAATATTCTTTTGAGAAATATTGATTGATACAAGTGTACTTTACTGCAGTTTGCTTATTAAATGTTAGTTCTATAGACAAAGGTGGTACTTCTCTTTATTTGAAATGATAGGCCATCCAATGACTTAAATTAATTTATTATTTAAAAATCACCCTTTCGAATTGTTTTTGTTATGTTACACGTGGTTTAATATTTGACCTTGACCTTCAACAAGAATATTACTTTGTAAACGTAACATAAACATTTTTTAAATTAAAAAACTACTTTTTGTCTAAGTATTTATGTTGTGTTTATTGGGTATAGTTAATGCAAACATAAATCCTTACCTGGAAATAAGAGTCAACTTACAACGACTAAAAATAAAGGCCGTGTTTAGTATTAATTTTGATATACTGTTTTGATACTAAATCACCACAAGCAAGCTTTTTAATTTCCTTATAGCCACGTGAATGGATCCAACGTGAAGCTAACGTCACAATATCACACAAAACAAGTTTATATTAAAATGCAACAATTACTAAAAACTACCGAATTCATTTTATAATATAAACGTCAGATTAATATCAGGTTTAAACACGTTTCAAAGACACGTTTATTTAAATATTCAAAGATAATTGTAGGTGAAAATATGACGAGTTTTAGTTAGGAAGTAATAAGCAATACAACCACATCATCAAAGAATCGTGTATTTAATTCATAGATAAATATATAAATAACCCAGATCATTACTAAAATAAGTCAACTCACGTAATCCTAAATCTAAATGAATATTAAAGATAGAGATTGAGTCCCAATATCAACGTAAGATGACCTTGACCTCAAAAAATATTAGGGCTGCACTAAATGCAGCTTCAGGGCTTGCGCGATATTAAAGTGGCTGAATAACTCCCCAGATAACATTAAGTCATTCTCCTATAAATATAAGTACGAGTACAACACAGGATGTAAAAAAACCCTTAACAAAGCGGTCTTCTACGCATTCTTTACATCAAACTAAGTAACATGGTACAAACAAAAATGCTTGGAACTAAGTACTTTTATTTTCGGTGTGAAAAATCGCTGTTAACGGTAACCATTTCCGTAAAAAAATCATCAAAAAAGTTGGAACTTTGAACTTCACCTTTAATATCTCCGTAACCAGAAAGAATGATCCAGTAAAAAAAAGATCTTCGAAAACAAGTGACTTCCGGCTTCGTTAAGCGTCTTTTCACACCCGTTAAATCTAACTGGTAGGTTTTATGTATTTTTATAAAATCTTGTTACGCTACAGCTACACACTAAAATACACCTACCATTATCAGGATGAATACTGGGCTATCAAAACACATTTAAGTACTAAATGCTAGAAATAAACGACACAACTGTACTTGTGGGACTAACGACCCGTTCCTCACAGGTGTCAGGTTTGGATCCCAGTTTTGGTATTTGTCAGCCGAGGGCGTGCGTCAGACCGTTGTTCAGCAAGGCCGTCTGACTATCATTGTGTAAGTCAGCCATCTGGACCGAGTCAACCTTACGCTTGCGTTCTGAACTGTGCCACGCGCCGTATGTTGCGTAGATTAGGAGACCTGGGAACAAAGAGATAGGTAAGATAGTTATTTAGGGAGTGCATTAAGTTAAGATCTTTGACAGTCATTACGGGTAGTCCGAAGCCCGAAAGTCTGGCAACCAGTCTTGCGAAGGGGTTCGTGTTACCCAGTAACTGGGTTGTGGAGATCAGATCGTCGCAGTCGCTCCATGTAAAATACCAACTGAGACTGGATGCCGATCGACCCCAACATACTTAGGAAAAGGCTAGGCAGATTGATTAAGGGCAGTGCTATTTAAAACAAAAACTCCGCACTTTGTTGCCAAACCTACGCGCTGAGCTCGCTCTAACGCTATACATTGCGTTAAAACGCAGCTTCTCCCTCACACACGTCGGGTTTTATCTGGCCTTTTATACCTTTCATTGTCTCGCAGTTTTCGCCTACAAATTGCTACGGAAGCATTTACATTTTTGTTGATATATTGATAAGTACTATGTAAGTACTCGCAGATTTCTATGAAATAAAAAGTTGACCCGCGTAAAGTGAGTTGCGAAAGCGATCGCACGCACTGACACAACGCGACTCAATTTGTTAATGTTTTGTAATTTTTAATATTTTGAGAAAAGAATTTTACAGGTGCTGAGTACATTAGTTTTATTATTTAAAATGATGTGATGTCATACGATTATCTCATATATTCCAATGATTTTGTGATGACATATAGTGTTATTTTTATCAAAATGTAAATTCGGAAACTGTCGTCTAATACTCGTAGTTATGTAAATACATTACGTTTTCTGACAATAAGTAACTACTTCATCGCAACCAACCTCTAATTACTCAAGGTATTTCTCCGAAATAAAAACAATTATTTTTTTCAGTCGAAGTAGGTACACCTACTCATACGATTGTTTAGTAGGCATATGACAAACTTAGGTAGCTGGTGCTATGAAAGACAAAATTTATTTAAGCACATGAATAATGTTGTTTGGTAAACCACTGAAAAACTAACCATCACTATATCTCATCGATATAACAAAACACAATAACATTCGTATAGAAGAGGTTCTTCATAGGTGTTTTGAAGATTAGAGTTGGGTATTAGCATTATGATTAAGTATAAATGTTATAAGGTATATCTCATGTTAAAATTTTCAATGGACATTAAATTAAATTCATGAAATAATACGTACGGCAATAGAACAACAAAGCGATAGTTTGGAGGCCATCTAGTGGCTTTTGATTGAAAATATACTTATATTTAAAATATTAAACGAAGAATATTTTTCATCTAAAATTTTAAAAATCGAAAAGATAAATTTGTACTTCATAATGATACTGTGAAAGTATTTTTTGCAGTTGCAGAAAATCGCCCTTTAATCTAATCGCAATTTAAATACAACACGACACGGATTTCTCGACACGGTTTCCGCAGTGGTTATGCGATTGACTGCTGCGCTGCGTGTCGCGAGTTCGATTCCCGCACGGAACAAATATTTGTATGACCTACAAATAGTTGTTCCGGGTCTGGCTGTTTGTGTATGTAAGTTTAAATGTTTGTAAATGCACCCACGATATAGGAGAAATACCTAGTGTAAAAAAAAACATATAATACCTCGTGAATCGGCGTTTTTAATATTTGTTGATTAAGTATGGTACATGTTATACAGAAGTTTCAAATTCCTAACTTGTTTAGTGGTTGCAATAGCGCTCGTGCAATGGTAAAAAACTATCAACTTTTCACATTTTTTTTCCACTTCTTCATTTTTGAAGATAAATAAGGATATATTTGTGTACTCAATGAGTTCTAGACAATGACACCCCATATACCAGGGTATTTTGTTTTTGTCAAAATCTAAAGTTTATTGTATGGGGACCCCGTTTAATTTGTAACTTTATTTAGTTTTTATTATTTGTTGTACAGACAGATGGATGGACGAACGGACGAATGGTCGGACGGTCGGACGGACGACCGGACAGCGGAGGCTTAGTAATAAGGTTCCGTTTGGCACCCTTCGGGTACGGAACCCTAAAGAGGTCCGGCTAAGCGGTGTGATTATGCGCATTAATGAAATATAGATAGCGCACTATTACGTACTGATGCTTGAAATAATTATGTAATACTCTTCGTATTTTGAAAGTTTTCTACCCAAAATTACAATAATGATGTTAGTACTACTAACAACCACGAACAACATAAGAAAATCCCAATAGGCTGCTTTTTTTATCGTAAAGTCTGTTGGCTTGCCCTAATTTTGGCCCCTAGGCCCGCCACTGGATGTTATTTAACCTGTTACTTTGGCCTTTTCAAAATCACCTTAAAACTCAAAAATATAAACTACGCGAACCAAAATAAATGTTAAAGAAGATTAAACTGATTAAAAACTAATAAAGTAGGTAGGTACCTAACTATTTATATCATCAGGAAATTACAGCCCATGAAAATGTTTAGCATCAATAAATTAGTATTCCAAACATCGAGTAAGACTGGTTACCATTGAAATATACGGTTCTCCGGATATCCCATACTTTAAATTACCTTTTTTTTGGTTAATTGGTAAGTTAGTATTCGGGAAGAATGAATAATAAATTGTTATGCAAACAAAACACAAAAGTGATATGGATCATAAAACCTTACAAAAGATGTAGCTCTTTCAGAATAGATAGAAAGATGGCGCAATTATAAGGCTGTGACATATGGGCAGACGGAAGTGACGAAAACCTAAAAATAATCAACCATTTTTGATTGACGGAATCAACCTTTACCTCACAGTTCCGCTAATCCTCGAGGTTATCAAACACAAGCAAAATAAATCTCAAAAAATCATGGTGTTAAAATATAGAATGGGTAACAAGTTACGTAAAGAACCATAAAATTGTCACTAAGTTACATTACATGGGCAAGGACGGCCAGAGCGGACTGTGAGCAGGTTAAAGTATGCAGATAAATGACAGACAATTTATAATAATAACAACCGTTACCGTAGTGATGACCTAGATTTTGTACTTTTAATGATATAGTGTCATGTCATGTTGTTATAAGCTAAAGGACTCGTAGTTTAATCTCACACAGAAAGCATTTATTTCAAATAAACCAATTACAGGCACTTTTGAATTGTCAAAGAGTCGGTCAGTTAGAAAGTTGAAGCTAGTTGCCCATTCCAAAACGTAGATCACTGTGGGCAGGGCAGGGCAACTCCAAGGACACTCTTTTAAATCGAGATGTTATAAAAGCGAACGAATTCGAACAACGTTAAAATTATTGGTTTCTTTCTTCGATGGGTTTGAAAGAAATTACCGTCATGAAGGAATATATCTTTCAGGGATTTATAGAGGACGACCAGCTTTCTGAGAATCGAAAAGGGAATGATTGCTACCGTCGCCTCATGGACACCTGCACCAGGTATTGCGGATGCATTGTTGAGCTCAAAGACTAATGTATTTTTGAAGTGAAACTTTTAAGGGGACGATTTGATAATTGGATGAGAATTTAGTGAAATTTCAAGGACGCCTCACGTTTAGGCACATTTCGTTACATGAGGGAGAAGAAAGATATAATTCTCTCGCTGTCTCTCACACTAAATCTCTCTTATTCTTTATTTTTTTAATATATTTCAGTTCTATCACATGTACGATGTTTTATAAAAAGATTTCCTACCCTGCACCCTAGATAATCAAAATGTATCGTGCTACAATTACAGACACGAACCAGACAAAGCTTTTAATAAATATTAAATTTTGGATTGGTTTTTCGGCATAATTTCCATTACTTGTCATAAATGTAAATTATTTGAATAATCTTTATTTTTATTAACTTTATTACAGTAGTACTCTGATCTATATTGTTTAATTATTATGATTTATTTAAATTGTACTCAGAAAGTAATATAATAACATAACTTTATAAAAACAAACATAATTCCATTAGTCTCATTCATTTAAAATTCTGCAATGTGCATTATCGCACTATCGCTACTTTTGAAATGCAACATGAAGTTACATTATTTAAAACATAAATCAAACAGGAACAATAATTTAAGTTCCTGATCCATTCATCAACACTAATAACATTATAATAAACAAAAATTTAATAAAAAAAATTAAAGTATTCGTCGAGACGAGTGACTAAAAAAAACATAGTGTTTATCTATGTTTAGCGCAAAAATAGGTCGCTCAGTATATAAGATGAGGAACACATACGTTCGCCTTTATTTCATACGGACTAAGCGAACGTGAAGATACTCGCTCGGTAAAAATAACATAAATTGAACATTTCAATATGAACCGCGTAATGGGACTTGTGATATTTGCTAGTGGAGTTTTAAGCCAGATTTCCACGCATATGGAAATGCCAGAAGAAGCCAGAATGACTTTCAGCGAAATTGCCAACAAGTATGGTCAAAAAGCTGAAGAATATGACGTCATGTCTGAAGGTGGATACATACTGAAGGTTTTTCATATTCCTGGAGACAGGACAAGACCGCTACTTTTCATACACGGCGCCGTAGATTCCGCAGACAGCTTTATTATGAGAGGAAATACGTCATTGGCTGTGATGCTAGCCAGAGACAACTACGATATTTGGGCAATGAACTACCGAGGCAACAAATATTCTCGACGACACACCAAAATGGACCCAGATTTGGACCAAGAGTTCTGGAACTTTAGCGCCCACGAAATAGGATACTACGATGTACCCGCTTCCATAGACTTCATTTTGAACAAAACAGGAGAACAAAGATTAAGTGTCATCGGATATTCAGAAGGGACAATGTCAATGTACGTCCTAGGCGCAACGCGACCAGAATACAATGACAAAATTAAGATTTTAATATCTTTGGCACCAATATGTTTCTTACAAAACACAGGACTATTAATGTCCCTTGTTTTACAAATAGTGCCGATTTTGAACATTGGCCTGGAAGCCATAAATAGTGATGAACTTGTCGGCCACAACTCAACAACCAAAGCCGCAATAGATGAAGTGTGTAGCCAAAAGTACTCAGGCTATCAAACATGCCTTATAAATGGTCTGTTCCTGTTGACGGGTTCAAACGCCGAGGAAATTGAACCAGAGTTCTTTCCTATTATACTAGGCCACTTTCCTGCCGGGACTTCGAGGAAGAATTTGTATCATTTAGTGCAGATAAGCCAGAGAAAGAAATTTTCGAACTACGATTATGGGCTAGCACAAAATATGGCAAAATACAAGAAGCCGACACCGCCAGACTACGACTTGAGTAAAGTGACGATGAAGATATCGCTGATTGTCGCGAAGAATGATAAGATATCTACCATCAAGGATGTCCAACTTCTAAGGAAGCGACTACCCAATGTGGTCGATTACAAGGTGATGAAGAATAGTGCTTTCAATCATGTTGATTATGTTTGGGGAAAGTCTACCCACAAGACATTGTTTCCGCATATATTTAGGATTTTGAATAAGTATAATAGATGAAGTATGAACGATCCAGTTTATGGGAACTTGTTTATTTTAAAGAAAAAAGATTCTTATGTTAATTTGTTACCAAAATGGTGGAACTTCGAAACAAGAGTGAAGTTAGTTATAATAATACTAGATAACCAAAAAGGAGAAAGGGCGAAATGTGTTGTGTTGTTTAATGAAAAGTCAGCTGTTAGGTACTGTTGGGTAAAAATGAGCAAAAATAGAGAGATGTGTTACAATGATTTGTGTTAAGATGAGACGTGTTGGACACGACAAACAGGTGTGGTACTTTTTTCATTAATAAATTAGGTCAAGTAAGACAAATTACATTATCTTCCAAATCAGGCTGAATTTGTTATTTCAACAAAACTGTGTTTTATTTGAAAACCTTAACTTCTTTTAATTTTAATACATAAACACAATGGTTAATAACTTGTAAGTTGATAATACTCTTGGAGGCCAGTCTGTCTTACTGCGAGAATATTAAAACAATTGATGATAAATAAAACTTTACTCACGATATCTTTGTGTTATATTATTATCATAAATAACATCGTGTTATTAAATTATAATGTAATTATGTAATTACTTCTGTTAGTTATGTTTGCGTGTAATTGTGACTTCCGTGTTAAGATTAGTATAAAAAATTATTAGTAATAGTTTTTATCTTGACCTTTAATGAAGTAAAACGTTGGTACAATTTCATAGACAACAATAACGAATGTTCGGTAGAATGTCTACATATTCGTTCCAAGCGCCAAGCAATGTTTATGTATACAGTTTTGGTCAACATCAAAATACATAACATTAACTACTGACAAGCTCATGCTCATGTTTTTTTTGCTGTAATGCCAATAAACGCATTTTTCTTTCTTTCTTTCTTTCATCCAAACACTTACGGACAATCGAAAATAAAATATAGTAAATTTCATTTCAATTCGTCACAGTAAAATATTTTTAGGGTTCCGTACCTCAAAAGGACAAAACGGAACCCTTATAGGATCACTGGTGTGTCTGTCTCTCACAGCCGATTTGCTCTACTGGACCGATTAAGTTGAAATTTGGTACACATATGTATTTCTGTGACCCAAACACGGACGTGTAACGTAAATAAATTAATTTTGAATATGGGGGTCACTTATCGGGGGCAAATAAAAAAAATAAAAAGTTTTGCAAACTGTACCGTGTGTTGAAAGATTTTCAGTTTTTTTTTTTTTTATATTTTTAATATAAATACTCCATTCTCCCCTTATCTCCGACATCACTGAACCTATTTTTTTTAAATACAGAAAATATTTATTTACTTAAGATTACAGGAAAACCTATAAGAACTCTATGTTGTTAAAATAACATGGTAAATCTCTCAATATTGTGTGTACAACTTACATAATGCAATTGGAATGTATGAGGGAACGTGTTTTTCGACTACAATGTTAAGTTTGTTTTTTGGGATAAATTCATCACAACCACGGAACCCTTCATTGTGCTTGGTCCGACACGCACTTAGCCGGTTTTTTATTATTTGTCTCGACCGACAGTTTCAAATCAATTATTATTCATTGCTCTAATAAATAAAACAATGTATTTATAATAAAGTACTCGGGTTAGTTAATTTCAATAACCAGTTTATTCGGCATATTTCCAGCAATTGATCTGGTATATACGTCATCTACTTTATTTAAGCTGAACCTACGTCTGTTATAGTTTTGTAACATTAAGGCGCTGACAAGAGGCAAATGATAAAAGTAGGCTAGTCTTAAACAAAAAAATTGCCAAATCTATATAGTTTGTGGTAGCGGAAAAAATATATGTTATTCTTGAACATATTTCTCAGAACTTGGCTGTGACCAAAACACGTTTAGAATAAAAAATCTCGATACAAAATTAACGGTAAACTAACCCTTTACTCGAGTTTCAATCCAAAATATCTGTGTTAAATATCAACGTACGGTTGGTATTTCATTAATAACAAGAACGACTTATTTGTATGCAGAACTTGGTTGTTTTTTATTTTCGATTACTCAACTCATTTTTGAGTAAATAGATAATTGCTTCATATTTTGCAATAAATTACAAGCGTTGTGTCATCGCGCTTCTCTTTCTTTTGTATGCAGTCTGACAGTGACCGCGGTTTACTTGTTGTCAGCGTCTTAATGCGCGTATCTGTGTACATTAATATAAATAAATAAACTAGCGTTCAAAAAGTAATACTCGCGATTTTTTAAGGTACATTCTGTATCCTATATCAGGCTCTGTGGCCAGGCGCACATCAGCTAGGTAAAGAGTTTTAGCTTAAGCGAATCAGTCTCTGAAATCGGTACTGCATTCAATAATTTACGATTATAATTTTACGGTAAAGTCAAAGTAATTTATTTGCCAGAAACACGGTACATAGGATGTACAATGTATATACATTACAAATAGTTATACATGGTAGGAATGTTTCACCAATAACTGGTTTACAAATATTAGTTACTGATTTAGTAATGAGGATATTTTAATTCAAGCAATCTTCATTCAGAAATCATGATAATTTAATCACTCCCAACGAAGATATTGGAGAGTGAGATAAGATTGCCGGATATGTTCGATAGGTTTTAATTTAACTTCCCAAAACGTTCTCAATTTATACCGTTAATCATAAACTTTATGGCACATATTCGCCATAGCCACGTCAGTGCAAACGAAATCCGGAAGAAAACACGACTACTAAATGCAACCGATATCATTAGCAAGGAATTATAAATGAAGGTCACAGTTTTAATATATTCCATAAAAACCGTCGCCGTCAGCTGTGACGTTCACCTTATGGAATTTTAGGGTCAATGGCGGTTATCGACACAAACATAAGGCTCATTTAAACTTATTTTACTGACGAAGATTTGGAAAGTTGACTTCCCAAATCAGCCCGACTAATAACTATCAGTTCAACAGTTTTGATATATTGAAAAATGAAACGACTCCAAGCCCTAAAATATTATTCATAGTTTCCGCTGACAGATAAGAATGGAAACAAAAACGTGTTACGCCAAGTAACACAAGACGAGGGCAGGAGGGAAAAGATTGGTAGTAATATCTATTAAATAAATCTACTAAATGCTCCATAAAAAAGTGCAATATTGGTAACTGGCGCAAAGTGGGTACACCTCTTTTTTTTATGGTCGGAAATTATCAAATAACTACTCCCAGTCTGTGCGGAGTGAGAGGGCGTGTCAGACTTTTACTGACTACCCCACCCCACCTTTTTTTTTTTTTTGGGTGGGAAATTATCAAATAACTTCTCCCGCTCTAGGCGGAGCGGGAGGGCGTGTCAGACTTTTACTGACTAAAACCCACCCGTGTTCATTCATTTGCCTGTGTGCCAGGGCCACGATATCCCTTTCGGACAAACTCGCAACCCTGGCAGGCATTGGCCCTAATGGACCCCGTCAATTCGTGCTGACGTCTCTTTGAGGCGCACGTGGAACACAACGCGCCGTCGACCCGGGCCTGGTCCTTATCGGACGGCGAGCTACCCATCGCTCACCGTCCGCAAGCCCGCGCCTACGGTGGCCGGAAATCGGCTTGTGACTCCCGACGCCCGGGGCGTCTCCTGCGGCGACTAGGGGCGTGAGGGCGCGAACCCTGCCTCTCCCTCACGCGCTCCGCCTCCTCCTTCGCGAGCATTACTGCTTCGCAGAAGGACCCCACCCCACCTGTTCCTTCAGATGCCTGTGTGCCAGGGCCACGATATCCCTTACGGACGAACTCGCAATCCTAGCAGGCATTGGCCCTACTAGACCCAGTCAGGAACACAACGCGGCGTCGCCCCAGGCCTGTTACTTATCGGACGGTGAGCTACAAGTGGGTACACCTTTGCTTACCCCTTCGGGTTATACAAGCTTCAATAATATTGTGCTATTTAATAAAATATAGATAATATGCCGAAAGTAAAAACACAAGGTATGCAACCAGTTTCTTTTTTTTTACTAGCAATTTGAATTTATTAAAATGTATTATCATTTAAATGCGAAATATTTAAAAACTAAAAGCATGCAAATGTGTCTGCGAAATGTCATCAGGATATTCTAACACGCCCACGTATTAGAATATCGTTGATAAAATAACATTTCAAACAAAATATTCGAAAAAACAATATTAAAGTGTCTTATGTATGTGTGAGTTATGACATAATATTGCTAATTAATTAATTAATTGTATATATAGACATATATACAATTAATTAATTAATATATATAGACAATAAATATATTAAAGTTATTTTTATTTAATATCTTGACAAAATTATATTCCACTCTATGACCGTAAAAATAAGGTTCAAAACTTACCAGCAGCGATCCACACAGCGAACCTTAGCCACGTCATGTAATCTAAGTTCAGCATGAGGTACACGTTGATCAGGATGCTGATACCAGGCAGCCAGGGAACTAGGGGTACCTGTGGTAAACGACGTACTATAAATACCAGAATATTATACAATCTAATCCAAAAATAAATAAATTGATTGACAGACACATATCAAAATCATAAGTCATTTATTCAAACTAGGCTGTGAATCAGCACTTTACGAACGTCAAATTACATAAATCACTCTCCCAAAAACGCCCGTCCTGCACCACTTCCTAGTGCTTTAGCTGGGGAGAAGTGGCGCAACAAACTCCCCGGCAGCACAGCTGTCTGTCCAGATAGATTAAGCTGGATTGTATACATTATATCATCATTATTATCTGAAGATAATAAATAAATGAGTGTTATTATATAATAGCTAATACTGTTGTAAAAACACAGATAGGAAATAAATTCATATTTAGTAACGAGGAAAATCATTAAAGCGCTCTTCCTCTCTCCTACTTTTTTAAAAGGTTGCTGTGCCCGATAGGGTCTATAAATGTTTCTATTCATTATCATTTACCACCTGTATCTGTACATTATGGATCGCAATACTTAAAGATTATTTGAATTGAATTGAAGATGTTATGGATCATTGGCCTCTTTTATATTTCACATAAACCTACACGGATACGTATGAAACGTCCGAAGTTAGGTGCGCGGTTCCAATGTGTCGTTTTCAATAAAATATAAGTGGCTTTATCTCGGTAGAGGTTCAAGACTACCAAATCGGGAGTTGGCGATGTGTAAACAGCAAACAGTTTCTAATTCTACACGAAAAGAAATAATAATAATGTGGCATAGAGCTTTTAAACTGCTTTTAACTTATAGCGGCATCTACATCGCCCAGTGCGAGCTACGCAACACACTGACGTCACGCAGGTTACCGCGCGACTAGCACAGACACGCTCCGTCTGGTCGGAGGATCCGCCCTTTTCTATGGAGGATGAGAGAACTTTGCACCCTATTCCTCATACCTGTATAAGCTAAAGAAAGCCTAGATTATGAAAAGGATTCTCCTCCTCATGTCCTTTCATTTTTGTCTCTGTAAATAGGATTGCCCTTGGATCCGTCTTAGGTTTCCACTTGGCTACATTTTGTAGAATACTTACAGAGAAGGCCAGCTTCTTGTCAGACACTGGTTGACGGGATATGGCTATAAGCGAGAGTATGACGAGAACCGCGCCTGTGGCCAGCATGGCCACCGCGGCCGTGTGGCCCGCCAGGATCAAGTCCCCGTACTGGTTTATGCTTAACATCATTATGAAGCACCATACACCTGGACAATACAAAAAATTATATGATTACTTTTTTTTTAAAGGAAGTACTGCCGCTCCAAAAATACATTTAGAAGTGTGGGGTTACAGAAGTCAAACTGCTACTTTGATGTCCTTCGTCACAAACGTATACGACAACATTTAAAATCCAACTTTAACTTGTTACATTATAAGGGTTAACTTAGCATGCATGTTTTCCTTCCAATATGTTTAATGAAAACATCACATTTAGCTGTTTTATACTGCCACTAAACAATGTTTCATAGATTCATCATCATAGACTGCCATTCTACTTACCATACAAGCTGACAAGTACGGACACAGTCAGGGAACTGAGCTTGGTCGGTAACGTGTGTCCGTCTGCGTTGACGATCTGTCGCAACGCGTTGCGGTATGAAAAGTTTAGCGGCTCTTGTGTCCGGTGAGCAGGCTGGCTGTGTTCATACCTACAGAAAAATTGTAAACATTAGGTAAAACAGCAGCTTAGATGAGCCTGACTTGATACATATACTAAGAAAGAATCTCCCAAATCAATCTGCCTAGCCATTTCCCAACTATATTGGGGTCAGCTCCCAGTCTAACCGGATGCAGCTGAATACCAGTATTTTACATGGAGCGACTGCCTATCTGACCTTCACAACCCAGTAACTGGGTTATGATATCGTATTACATTCCGTTGTATTGCATTCCCTTTGGTAAGACTAGTTGTCAGACTTTCGGGCTTCTGACGACCCATAACGACTGTCAAAGATCCACCGAATTTGAGCCGGGACCAACGGCTTAAAGTGCTTTCCGAGGCACGAACGAGTCTCAGTAAGTAAACGGACCAACCCCGGCAAGCGCGTAGCTTAACCTGACGGAACGACCCGTGCGGCAGTTATTACTTAGTCCCCCAAAAACTGTATAAAGTTTATTTGAGCAACGTCGCGAGCTGAATATACCTATCCGTAAGTAATCTATAGAAATGAGTGGCACCCGTGATAGTTTAAGTAAGTAGCCGCGCGGTTTCACCCGTATATGTGTGCCCGCCAGACTGCAAACGCAGGCGCGGCGCGACGTACTAATACATTTTTTATTTTTTTTGGGTGGGAAATTGTCAAATAACTTCTCCCGCTCTGGGCGGAGCGGAAGTGTCAGACTTTTACTGACTAAAACCCACCCGTGTTCCTTCCGTTGCCTGTGTGCCAGGGCCACGATATCCCTATTTCAGCGTCTTTAGTGGGCACGCGGGCGCGGGGATCTCAAACTAGTTCGAGCTGAAGTTATTTTAAAATAAGAATTTTCCAGTAACAAACAAGTCTTCTTCATCCATGTTATATTTTGACAAACACTGGACACGACAACACTCGGAACCAAGCCGCGGTTGACTGCGGACAGGCACAATCTTGCGTGTTCCCGCACCGCGCGTCACAATCCCGTCGGAATATCGGGATAAAAGTATCCTATGTTCTAATCCAGGTCATGGTCTCCAAGTGCCAAATTTCGTCCAAATCCGTGTTAGCGTGAAAGCGGAACAAACAAACAAACGTACTTTCGCATTTATAATATTAGTTAGGATTGGATGTAATATTTTGGAGCCTACACGCTTGTTTAAGGGTCTCTTGCCACAAGCGCTATAATTTGGGATTAAAAATCCAACTTGTTTCTCACTTTATCTTTAGCAAATGAGACAATGCCTTACCTTAGTAACAGTACACACGACGCGACCATTGAGTACGCCAGTAATGTGCCGATAGACATCATGTGGATTAACTGCTCCAGCCGGAAGATCATAGCCAATGTGCCTGCACATAAACAATGTTACCAATATCTTGAACAGTTGAATTCACAACTTTTAGCAACGATTATCGGCCTACATACACTCACGCCTTCTTCCCATGGGGGTAAGTAGAAACTATAGAACGCCACCTGCTACGCTCCTTACATCCTTCTTTTGCATCGTTTATTATCGGTCTACTTTGCAAATAAGATAGATTTTACCTATTAGAACGTACAGTTCATAGGTTATCTCAATTTCTAAATACATAGCATAGCATACAGTTATTTTTTTGTGAATTCACTTAGTATTTTGAAATTACTACATGAATTTTAATACGGATTTCACCATCGTTTAGAGTATTTTATAGTAAATACTGGTGCGGTTCGCCAGGTAGTCTCCAAAATTATGCGTCTCTAACGGACCATCTTCTACTCAATAAAAAACTTGAAATCATTCATTCATTCATTCACTGACAGACAACGCACAGTCCAAACCGATGGGTCTGTAAGCATGACATGTTGCTCAAGAGTTAAGGAAGGATTTTTGAAATTTTTGCCGTTAGAGAAAATCCCGGGGACGCAGGCGCACGGCTTGAAACAGAGTAAACATAATATAATTGTGACCTGTGAAGAGCCCGGCGACCATGGTGCCCACGAGCGGCGTGTGGTAGCGCTCGCTGACGCGGCCCAGGCAGCGGAACAGTAAACATAATATAATTGTGACCTGTGAAGAGCCCGGCGACCATGGTGCCCACGAGCGGCGTGTGGTAGCGCTCGCTGACGCGGCCCAGGCAGCGGAACAGTAAACATAATATAATTGTGACCTGTGAAGAGCCCGGCGACCATGGTGCCCACGAGCGGCGTGTGGTAGCGCTCGCTGACGCGGCCCAGGCAGCGGAACAGTAAACATAATATAATTGTGACCTGTGAAGAGCCCGGCGACCATGGTGCCCACGAGCGGCGTGTTGTAGCGCTCGCTGACGCGGCCCAGGCAGCGGAACAGTAAACATAATATAATTGTGACCTGTGAAGAGCCCGGCGACCATGGTGCCCACGAGCGGCGTGTGGTAGCGCTCGCTGACGCGGCCCAGGCAGCGGAACAGTAAACATAATATAATTGTGACCTGTGAAGAGCCCGGCGACCATGGTGCCCACGAGCGGCGTGTTGTAGCGCTCGCTGACGCGGCCCAGGCAGCGGAACAGTAAACATAATATAATTGTGACCTGTGAAGAGCCCGGCGACCATGGTGCCCACGAGCGGCGTGTGGTAGCACTCGCTGACGCGGCCCAGGCAGCGGAACAGTAAACATAATATAATTGTGACCTGTGAAGAGCCCGGCGACCATGGTGCCCACGAGCGGCGTGTGGTAGCGCTCGCTGACGCGGCCCAGGCAGCGGAACAGTAAACATAATATAATTGTGACCTGTGAAGAGCCCGGCGACCATGGTGCCCACGAGCGGCGTGTGGTAGCGCTCGCTGACGCGGCCCAGGCAGCGGAACAGTAAACATAATATAATTGTGACCTGTGAAGAGCCCGGCGACCATGGTGCCCACGAGCGGCGTGTGGTAGCGCTCGCTGACGCGGCCCAGGCAGCGGAACAGTAAACATAATATAATTGTGACCTGTGAAGAGCCCGGCGACCATGGTGCCCACGAGCGGCGTGTGGTAGCGCTCGCTGACGCGGCCCAGGCAGCGGAACAGTAAACATAATATAATTGTGACCTGTGAAGAGCCCGGCGACCATGGTGCCCACGAGCGGCGTGTGGTAGCGCTCGCTGACGCGGCCCAGGCAGCGGAACAGTAAACATAATATAATTGTGACCTGTGAAGAGCCCGGCGACCATGGTGCCCACGAGCGGCGTGTGGTAGCGCTCGCTGACGCGGCCCAGGCAGCGGAACAGTAAACATAATATAATTGTGACCTGTGAAGAGCCCGGCGACCATGGTGCCCACGAGCGGCGTGTGGTAGCGCTCGCTGACGCGGCCCAGGCAGCGGAACAGTAAACATAATATAATTGTGACCTGTGAAGAGCCCGGCGACCATGGTGCCCACGAGCGGCGTGTTGTAGCGCTCGCTGACGCGGCCCAGGCAGCGGAACAGTAAACATAATATAATTGTGACCTGTGAAGAGCCCGGCGACCATGGTGCCCACGAGCGGCGTGTGGTAGCGCTCGCTGACGCGGCCCAGGCAGCGGAACAGTAAACATAATATAATTGTGACCTGTGAAGAGCCCGGCGACCATGGTGCCCACGAGCGGCGTGTTGTAGCGCTCGCTGACGCGGCCCAGGCAGCGGAACAGTAAACATAATATAATTGTGACCTGTGAAGAGCCCGGCGACCATGGTGCCCACGAGCGGCGTGTGGTAGCACTCGCTGACGCGGCCCAGGCAGCGGAACAGTAAACATAATATAATTGTGACCTGTGAAGAGCCCGGCGACCATGGTGCCCACGAGCGGCGTGTGGTAGCGCTCGCTGACGCGGCCCAGGCAGCGGAACAGTAAACATAATATAATTGTGACCTGTGAAGAGCCCGGCGACCATGGTGCCCACGAGCGGCGTGTGGTAGCGCTCGCTGACGCGGCCCAGGCAGCGGAACAGTAAACATAATATAATTGTGACCTGTGAAGAGCCCGGCGACCATGGTGCCCACGAGCGGCGTGTGGTAGCGCTCGCTGACGCGGCCCAGGCAGCGGAACAGTAAACATAATATAATTGTGACCTGTGAAGAGCCCGGCGACCATGGTGCCCACGAGCGGCGTGTGGTAGCGCTCGCTGACGCGGCCCAGGCAGCGGAACAGTAAACATAATATAATTGTGACCTGTGAAGAGCCCGGCGACCATGGTGCCCACGAGCGGCGTGTTGTAGCGCTCGCTGACGCGGCCCAGGCAGCGGAACAGTAAACATAATATAATTGTGACCTGTGAAGAGCCCGGCGACCATGGTGCCCACGAGCGGCGTGTGGTAGCGCTCGCTGACGCGGCCCAGGCAGCGGAACAGTAAACATAATATAATTGTGACCTGTGAAGAGCCCGGCGACCATGGTGCCCACGAGCGGCGTGTTGTAGCGCTCGCTGACGCGGCCCAGGCAGCGGAACAGTAAACATAATATAATTGTGACCTGTGAAGAGCCCGGCGACCATGGTGCCCACGAGCGGCGTGTGGTAGCACTCGCTGACGCGGCCCAGGCAGCGGAACAGTAAACATAATATAATTGTGACCTGTGAAGAGCCCGGCGACCATGGTGCCCACGAGCGGCGTGTGGTAGCGCTCGCTGACGCGGCCCAGGCAGCGGAACAGTAAACATAATATAATTGTGACCTGTGAAGAGCCCGGCGACCATGGTGCCCACGAGCGGCGTGTGGTAGCGCTCGCTGACGCGGCCCAGGCAGCGGAACAGTAAACATAATATAATTGTGACCTGTGAAGAGCCCGGCGACCATGGTGCCCACGAGCGGCGTGTGGTAGCGCTCGCTGACGCGGCCCAGGCAGCGGAACAGTAAACATAATATAATTGTGACCTGTGAAGAGCCCGGCGACCATGGTGCCCACGAGCGGCGTGTGGTAGCGCTCGCTGACGCGGCCCAGGCAGCGGAACAGTAAACATAATATAATTGTGACCTGTGAAGAGCCCGGCGACCATGGTGCCCACGAGCGGCGTGTTGTAGCGCTCGCTGACGCGGCCCAGGCAGCGGAACAGTAAACATAATATAATTGTGACCTGTGAAGAGCCCGGCGACCATGGTGCCCACGAGCGGCGTGTGGTAGCGCTCGCTGACGCGGCCCAGGCAGCGGAACAGTAAACATAATATAATTGTGACCTGTGAAGAGCCCGGCGACCATGGTGCCCACGAGCGGCGTGTGGTAGCGCTCGCTGACGCGGCCCAGGCAGCGGAACAGTAAACATAATATAATTGTGACCTGTGAAGAGCCCGGCGACCATGGTGCCCACGAGCGGCGTGTGGTAGCGCTCGCTGACGCGGCCCAGGCAGCGGAACAGTAAACATAATATAATTGTGACCTGTGAAGAGCCCGGCGACCATGGTGCCCACGAGCGGCGTGTGGTAGCGCTCGCTGACGCGGCCCAGGCAGCGGAACAGTAAACATAATATAATTGTGACCTGTGAAGAGCCCGGCGACCATGGTGCCCACGAGCGGCGTGTGGTAGCGCTCGCTGACGCGGCCCAGGCAGCGGAACAGTAAACATAATATAATTGTGACCTGTGAAGAGCCCGGCGACCATGGTGCCCACGAGCGGCGTGTGGTAGCGCTCGCTGACGCGGCCCAGGCAGCGGAACAGTAAACATAATATAATTGTGACCTGTGAAGAGCCCGGCGACCATGGTGCCCACGAGCGGCGTGTGGTAGCGCTCGCTGACGCGGCCCAGGCAGCGGAACAGCAGCCCGTCCGCCGACATCGCGTAGATGATGCGCGGCAGCGGGAACACGGCGCCTAGCAAACTGGGGACGGCCAAATATACTATCATGATAACTCGAAACTTTAAGGCCACCTATAGTCTGTTCCAAAAGTATCTGCGTTGAATTTAAAGGTGGTTTCAAACAAGCTGCTGTATTCTTTTTACGGAAACAAAGTGTGTTTTGATAGCTTGTAACCAACGCTATTGGGTGACTTCCTGTTTTTACCACCTATCAAACTAAAGTGCACATAGGCTCCCGCGGTAATTTAAATAACTGTATTATTATTAAAAGCCCCTATTGTCCCATTGCATGGCAAAGAGAGAAAGGTGGAAAGTCAGTAAAGAGGCTACTGACTTTCCATTTCCCTCGGTTGTAAGGCGACTAAGACCCAGGGAGTCTACTCCGAAGATACGAGGGCGGCACTGAAAATTTCGGGAATCAAGAAAGTGACCCAACATTACTATTTAAAAATGTATTTATTGCTTTTCGAAGTATTCTCCGCGAAATTTGACACATTTTTCCATACGATGGAACCAATCATTGAAGCAACCATTCCATTCGGAAGTTGGGGTCTCCAAAATGGCCGTTTTGTAGGCGTCCACAGCTTCTTCAGGTGATGAAAATCTCTGTCCACGCAATTTATTCTTTATTTTAGGGAAAGTATAGAAATCATTAGGGCTTAGGTCGGGGCTGTACGGCGGATGGTCTAATAATTCTATGTTTTCTTGCTCTAAAAACTCTTTTGTGCTGTCTAGCATACCATTCTGCATTAACCGTTCTTTGTCCTCAAGAGGAATAGTCGTAACATGGCCGGTTTTGGAGACAAACGTGGCGACCATTTTTTTTGCAACACTCCGTGAACGAACAATTTTTGTTGGTTTTAACTCATTTTCGAACACCCAAACTCGTGACTGGTTTTTTGTTTCGGGTTCGTACGCGTATATCCAGGATTCGTCACCTGATACAATGTTGTATACAGCATTTGAGGATCCTGCGTGGAATCTTTCGAGAGTTCTGACGCACCAAGTATCGCGAGCCGCTTTTTGCTCTTAACAGAGCGAATGCGGTATCCATCGGGAAAACAACTTTTTTACACCTAATTGTTCATGCAAGATTATTTGTATTTGACTCATGCCAATGTCTAAAGTTGCCTGAATTTCGCGGTATGTCACATGTCGATCTTCCTCAATCAGCTTACGCACAGCATCAACGTTTTCTTGGGTGACTGCAGTTTTTGGACGACCTTGACGGGGATCATCACTGAGCTTGACACGTCCACGTTGAAATTCAGCAAACCAGCGATAAATTGTGGTTTTGGATGGGGCTTCATCACCAAATGCAGAAATCATCCGGTCAACACACTGTTTTTGTGTTAAACCACTTCGAAACTCATAATAAATCATCGCTCTTGAATTTTCTCGAGTCAATTCCATTTTCTCAACGACTAAACAAGTTTGACAAAACCTTGTGACAAGACCGAGAATCTTTTTTTAAATAAATAAATGGTATTCGATTTTTAAAACCAAGGCGTTTTCAATTAAAAAGATTTTAATATGACAGGAACAGTGGAAATATTCCATTCCCGATACTTTTAGTGTAGCCCTCGTAAATCAGAAATATCGGCCAAATGTTCGGCCGTTTCCTGACTACTGATGAATACGGCGAAAGAAAAAAAAAACGAGTCAAAGTCAAAAAAGGAAACTTTGGAAGTCAAGAAACGGCCGAACATTCGGCGATATTTCGAATTAACGCTTCGGAGTAGACTCCAATTTTTGTTGAAGGAGTCAAGCTCATCTAGGCATCCCCGTTAGGGCCTGCCACGATGTTAATTGCCATTAAGAGGTGACAGTTTACCTGGAGCAGAGCGCACAGATGGCACCCACGCTGACGGCGTACTTGGCCCAGGGCCAGCCCAGGTGGTCGTACACGAACGGGAACGGGGCTTTCTCGTCCTATCACAAAATAGTCGTTAAGAGGTATTAATAAGGCACTAAAACAAAATCAGTACTGTGACCACTGTAGATGCACAACATGTTAAAGATTTTTTTAACGGAATAAAGATAAATGCATGAAGGCAGGATATCTCTATGCCGTTCAGGCTAACTATCAGCAGTGATATCCTAGTGGTGTGCCTGTCGGACTGCCAAGTCATAGGTCTCAAGTTCGACCCAAGACACGCACGTTTGACTTTTCGGATTCATGTGCGTATTGTATAATTATCACTTGCATAAAAAACGGTGAAGGAAGACATCGTAAGGAAACTGATTGTCTGAGAGATATTTCTCGACGGTGAAACCAAGTTAAAGGGCTTGGTCTTGAAACCAGGTTAAAGGGCCATGGGCGGCATAAAAACTCTGACACCAAGTTACTAACCACATAAAAAACAAGAAGATGGCTAACTACGTTACTCCGTTATGTGCTAAACGCTAATACATCAGTAATAAAGTTGAATATCGCATGCGCTCTTTGATCGTGTTCGAGCACGAAACTAAATAGGGTAACTAAAAAGTCTCAATTCTTATTTCGTTTCTATAGTAATAATTGATCTAGAGAAAAAATATCTTGTGTCGGGATAATAAACTATATTTTCTTGCTGTGATATTTATTTTAGACATAAAAGCTAAACAATCCTGTTTTTTTTTTAGGATTATCCTTAAAAAGACATGATTTTCGAATAAAAAAAATTATTGAGAGAAAATATTACAAATACGTAACTGTCTTCAACATGGAAAGAAAAAGATCCAATAAAACATATACTAAGTTTAATGTTGCTTGTATGTGTGACTGTTTCAGAATATACATGAAAATTAACATAAAAATAGGGAGCCTCCTCTTAAAGGGCCTACCGGTAATTCAAATCTAAATGGCAGCCATATTTACCTGCATATAATAAGGCACCATCAATGTAAGCACAGATGAAACCCCGCAGTAAGCCAGGAACACTACTAGCAGTGACGCCACCACGGCGAAGGGGATCGTCTTCTGAGGCCGACGGGCTTCCTCGCCCGCTGTGGCTACGCAGTCGAAACCTGTAGGAAAAAATTGTACATTATAAAAATACTCAGTATACCTTTAATAGCACAAGATCGTCGACCATATCATCGCTTACCATCAGGTAAGATAGTGGTCAAACGCGAACCTATCAATAAGAAAAAAAAAACCCGGCCATTTGCGTGACGGACCCCGCACAATGAAGGGTTCCGTAGTTGGCATAAATTTATGCCAAAAACAAACTTAACATTGTAGTTGATCAGATATTTATTTTGCAAAATATTTAGTTGAAAAACATGTTCTTCCATACATCGATATACGTCACGGTCAATTCTCCAACTGCAAATGTAAGTTGGTCGACTATTACCCGTTAATTTGTAAAGCCTACTTAGCTGTGATAGTTTTCATTTTAATTTTGTTAAAGGTACTACTGCCATGATTTTTTTCAAATTTCGGTAATCCACCATTTATCTGGCAGTAGGTGGACACTTGACTCTCACAAAAATTAGCACGGTACCCCACACCATGGGATAGACGAAAAAAAAGTCCGTCCCCACTTTACGTGTAAGGGAGGTACCAAATTTTTATTTTTCAGTATTTTATTTTACCACTTTTATTATTTTTTATTATTTTATTTATTTCAATCAACTTTGGATCATACAATTACTAAATTAAAAATTATTAATACAATTAAATAAATATATTAAATTGAAAATTATACATTAATATAAAAACGAAATTAAAATTAAAATAATATGTTGACATTAGTCAGTACGTGAACCATGCAGCAGTGGTTCACATACTGACAGTCAAAACGTTCAGCAAAAGCGTCCAGGATACTGTTGCGGCAGGCCCGCACCCTACACGAGGGATGTGCACCGCTTACGCATGATTGTGTTGAAACAATCCACATTTGTTGAGTTGAAATAATCCATCCACAGACTGCCAGTATAGAAGGACGTACAAAATGCCCTAAATAGGGCTATTTTGACGCCCCTCGAACACCGAGCAAATCTGCGGGCTATCATATTCGCACGAACAGACAGCGCCCTACGTTCCCTTTCAATGTTTGCATCGTCTTTTAGGCCAGAGGTTAATAAATGTCCAAGATATTTAAACGTATCAACGTTTTTAAGTGGGCATCCGTTGAGTTTAATTGCCGGCAAATAATCAGGACACCCCTCCCCCCCCCCCTGGGCCGAAAGACCATGCACTCGCTCTTGTTCGTGTTATGCACCAAACCATGTTCTTCAGCATACTTTTCACAAATGCCAATCAGCCTTGACACACCACAGACAGAGGCGCTCAGCAGCACCATATCGTCAGCGTAACTGATATTGTTTGGGCACACACCTCCAACTGATATTGTTTGGGCACACACCTCCAACTGATATTGTTTGGGCACACACCTCCAACTGATATTGTTTGGGCACACACCTCCAACTGATATTGTTTGGGCACACACCTCCAACTGATATTGTTTGGGCACACACCTCCAACTGATATTGTTTGTCCACACACCTCCAACTGATATTGTTTGGGCACACACCTCCAACTGATATTGTTTGGGCACACACCTCCAACTGATATTGTTTGGGCACACACCTCCAACTGATATTGTTTGGGCACACACCTCCAACTGATATTGTTTGGGCACACACCTCCAACTGATATTGTTTGGGCACACACCTCCAACTGATATTGTTTGGGCACACACCTCCAACTGATATTGTTTGGGCACACACCTCCAACTGATATTGTTTGGGCACACACCTCCAACTGATATTGTTTGGGCACACACCTCCAACTGATATTGTTTGGGCACACACCTCCAACTGATATTGTTTGGGCACACACCTCCAACTGATATTGTTTGGGCACACACCTCCAACTGATATTGTTTGGCCACACACCTCCAACTGATATTGTTTGGGCACACACCTCCAACTGATATTGTTTGGGCACACACCTCCAACTGATATTGTTTGGGCACACACCTCCAACTGATATTGTTTGGGCACACACCTCCAACTGATATTGTTTGGGCACACACCTCCAACTGATATTGTTTGGGCACACACCTCCAACTGATATTGTTTGGGCACACACCTCCAACTGATATTGTTTGGGCACACACCTCCAACTGATATTGTTTGGGCACACACCTCCAACTGATATTGTTTGGGCACACACCTCCAACTGATATTGTTTGGGCACACACCTCCAACTGATATTGTTTGGGCACACACCTCCAACTGATATTGTTTGGGCACACACCTCCAACTGATATTGTTTGGCCACACACCTCCAACTGATATTGTTTGGGCACACACCTCCAACTGATATTGTTTGGGCACACACCTCCAACTGATATTGTTTGGGCACACACCTCCAACTGATATTGTTTGGGCACACACCTCCAACTGATATTGTTTGGCCACACACCTCCAACTGATATTGTTTGGGCACACACCTGCAACTGATATTGTTTGGGCACACACCTGCAACTGATATTGTTTGGGCACACACCTGCAACTGATATTGTTTGGGCACACACCTCCAACTGATATTGTTTGGGCACACAACTCCAACTGATATTGTTTGGCCACACACCTCCAACTGATATTGTTTGGCCACACACCTCCAACTGATATTGTTTGGGCACACACCAACTGATATTGTTTGGGCACACACCTGCAACTGATATTGTTTGGGCACACACCTGCAACTGATATTGTTTGGGCACACACCTCCAACTGATATTGTTTGGGCACACACCTGCAACTGATATTGTTTGGCCACACACCTCCAACTGATATTGTTTGGGCACACACCTGCAACTGATATTGTTTGGCCACACACCTGCAACTGATATTGTTTGGGCACACACCTGCAACTGATATTGTTTGGGCACACACCTGCAACTGATATTGTTTGGGCACACACCTCCAACTGATATTGTTTGGCCACACACCTCCAACTGATATTGTTTGGGCACACACCTGCAACTGATATTGTTTGGCCACACACCTGCAACTGATATTGTTTGGGCACACACCTGCAACTGATATTGTTTGGGCACACACCTCCAACTGATATTGTTTGGGCACACACCTCCAACTGATATTGTTTGGGCACACACCTCCAACTGATATTGTTTGGGCACACACCTCCAACTGATATTGTTTGGGCACACACCTCCAACTGATATTGTTTGGGCACACACCTCCAACTGATATTGTTTGGGCACACACCTCCAACTGATATTGTTTGGGCACACACCTCCAACTGATATTGTTTGGGCACACACCTCCAACTGATATTGTTTGGGCACACACCTCCAACTGATATTGTTTGGGCACACACCTCCAACTGATATTGTTTGGGCACACACCTCCAACTGATATTGTTTGGGCACACACCTCCAACTGATATTGTTTGGGCACACACCTCCAACTGATATTGTTTGGGCACACACCTCCAACTGATATTGTTTGGCCACACACCTCCAACTGATATTGTTTGGGCACACACCTCCAACTGATATTGTTTGGGCACACACCTCCAACTGATATTGTTTGGGCACACACCTCCAACTGATATTGTTTGGGCACACACCTCCAACTGATATTGTTTGGGCACACACCTCCAACTGATATTGTTTGGGCACACACCTCCAACTGATATTGTTTGGGCACACACCTCCAACTGATATTGTTTGGGCACACACCTCCAACTGATATTGTTTGGGCACACACCTCCAACTGATATTGTTTGGGCACACACCTCCAACTGATATTGTTTGGGCACACACCTCCAACTGATATTGTTTGGGCACACACCTCCAACTGATATTGTTTGGGCACACACCTCCAACTGATATTGTTTGGCCACACACCTCCAACTGATATTGTTTGGGCACACACCTCCAACTGATATTGTTTGGGCACACACCTCCAACTGATATTGTTTGGGCACACACCTCCAACTGATATTGTTTGGGCACACACCTGCAACTGATATTGTTTGGGCACACACCTGCAACTGATATTGTTTGGGCACACACCTGCAACTGATATTGTTTGGGCACACACCTCCAACTGATATTGTTTGGGCACACAACTCCAACTGATATTGTTTGGCCACACACCTCCAACTGATATTGTTTGGCCACACACCTCCAACTGATATTGTTTGGGCACACACCAACTGATATTGTTTGGGCACACACCTGCAACTGATATTGTTTGGGCACACACCTGCAACTGATATTGTTTGGGCACACACCTCCAACTGATATTGTTTGGGCACACACCTGCAACTGATATTGTTTGGCCACACACCTCCAACTGATATTGTTTGGGCACACACCTGCAACTGATATTGTTTGGCCACACACCTGCAACTGATATTGTTTGGGCACACACCTGCAACTGATATTGTTTGGGCACACACCTGCAACTGATATTGTTTGGGCACACACCTCCAACTGATATTGTTTGGCCACACACCTCCAACTGATATTGTTTAGGCACACACCTCCAATATGGCGACCGACATGCGTGCTGCTGAGCCTCTCTATCAGCGCATTAACATACAGGATGAAGAGCTTCGGTGAGGTAAACCCCCCTTGTCTCACGCCACACTCCAACCTGTATGGGGTCGAGTAAGCCCCCGACCAACGAACAATATCAGATTTTTCTGATTGTTGTACCAATATTGAAAGATACGGATCAGTTCGTCTGGCACGGACGCTTGCTGCAGTTTTTGCCATAGCAGATCATAGCAAACCAAGTCAAATGCCTTCGACAAGTCGAGGAAGCAAGCAAAGACAGGTGTACTTCTATCAGTGTAGTACTTGACAGGTCTGCTTTAAGCACAATATAGCTGTTTCCGTAGAGAGACCGGCCTTGAAACCAAACTGGTTATCATGTAAATCCAAGTATTTATCCAGCCGAGTGTTAAGCAAACCGTCAAGCACTTTCGAAATAACAGTGGCCAATAAAATGGGCTTATAGTTGTTCTTATCGCTAACATCACCGGTTTTATTCTTAATAATTGGCACCACCACAGTTTCCATCATCTGCTCAGGCAGATACGAATGTCCTATACACAAGGAGTAGAACATCGCTAAGACTCTGAGCAGATGACGACCAGCATACTTAAGGTGTTCAATACTTAAATCACCGTGGCCTGGAGACTTGCCCCTCGACATAGACATAATAACATGTCTTAAAGCGGGCACTGACCTCTTGACCACTACAACCAGCACTGCCTGTAAACTGTGACGGTCCCAACGGTGACGAAACAGCGAAGTGCTGCTTAAACAGCTCAGCAATCTTTGTGACATCAGAAGCCCCGCTGACACTCACCGGCAGGCCCGGCCGACTATTGAGTTTATCGGTGGTCTTCTAAAAACTGCGGAAGTCGCCCCTAGAATGATGCGAAAAAAATCCTTTAGAAGTTTTGTGCAATAGAGGTGGTCAAACAGTATTGGGGGTAGCTTTTCCAAGTCCCTTGCTACGAAAATTGGGAATTGATCCGGCTCCACTGACTTAAAACATTATGTCTACTAGATCTCGTTGTTCCTTGCCTTTGTTTTTCCTCTTTATCTTTGCCTTCTGCACATGAAACTTTGTTGGCGTGATTAATATCAAATATCAAAAACTGATTTTAAACCCGAGTCTAAGTTGTCAACTTTGTATTAAGAACTTTATCTCGAACGAAATAAGGTTCGAAATTAAAAACTGACACAATGGTTTAAACCTGGGTCTAAAGATAAACCTTGTTTTGTAATAAAGCCGTCTGAGTTTATCTTGAACATTACCAACATCGGTGAAGGAAAACATCGTGAGGAACCAAGTCTGAAACCACCGACCCATATTGAGCAAGCTTGGTAGTAAATGCTCGTGGCTTCTCTGTATACGAAGAGGCGTTTGCCCTGTAGCAGGGCGATAAGAGGCTAGTATTATAGATTTCTTTACGTCTCACATTTCTTGGGACCCTGGGAGGACCTTTGGAAGGCGTACAATGGGCCGAAGCCAACTCGCAGAGGCCCGTTCGACGTTTTTAATTAAATTAGACACAAACCGACCATTATCTCTGTATGCACCGTGCAAGTGCACCCAACAAAGAGAATTAAACCACTTGAGAGCTGATAGACCGATTTCGTCTAGGCACACGGCTCACCACTGCGGGCCGGGGGACGGAGAAAATACAGCGGTTGTGATTGGCTGATGCAACAATGACAGCACGAATGTTCCGAACATAGTGATCACATGTCAATTTTGCAAGTATATTTTCGATATCGATAAAATTATCGGGTATAATATTCTACATTTTGTAACACTTCAAATTTAACTTTATTCAGTTAAATCAATCAGCTAATTTAACCGACGGAAAGTATGTCTAATTAAAATAATTGCGTCAATCCCTGTCGGAAAGAACAATAAATTCTCATGAAATGTAAACATTAAGTAATATTACTTTTTTACCATTATGAAACATCGGTAATTTGTATTATCATTATCGATTTGTTTTGAAATTGTCACAACACTGCAGCATTAGTACAGATAGAATGGGATAGACGTATTGACAATATCCTAGTGAGAGAAAGAGATTTTTCAAAAAGACATTATACATTTTTATACGGTATACATATTTTTATACGGTATACATTTTTGTGCAATTTTACGGAACCAACCAGTTTAACTTGAGCCCTGCAATTATTCATCATATTATTAAATTATAAATATATTTTACATAACGACGAAAAGTTATGCTATCTTTTTTATAGCTGGATGTTCTGGATGATTTCCCACACCATTTAATTGATCAGGAACTCATAATTGTTTGTATTTATGCAGAAAATGTTTTAAAAGGTATCAAAATAACCGCATGTGCAGAGATCCAATAACTAGGCAAAACTAAAATGGCCATTCATTTTTTCGTATAGTATAAGATATATGTGTCGTGAGCTTGAGTCGCCCGTATGAGCAGTCGAGAGGCTTTATAGTCATTGGCAACCAAGGACAACCCCCGGTTGGTATAGGATTACTGCTTGATATGGAAACAAAACATTGGGCTATAGTGGATTGATTACTTTGAGCTATAGAAGAACTATGTCCACTGCCTGACCAATGTTAAATAATAATTATTATGTTATCATAGTCCTAGATATGATTATATTAACTTGATCGTTGCTCTCACCAATAAACCCATAGAAGCAGACGGCAGCTCCTTTGATGATGCCGGCCAGACCGTAGGGCGCGAACCCACCGCTCCCGAAGTCTTTGTGCGGCGACTTCGGGACGTCCTCCGCCGGGATGCGCCAGTTCTTTGTGTCCGCTGTAAGAGAAAACCGATACTAAGATTTCTATCTATTTATACAGCGTGTTACGGAAAGGGTATATCCATACAAACAGGTGAAGAGTGCATCTGGTTCAGAATCTCTGTACAAAACTTCAGCTCAAAAAGAATAACTTTGAAAATGTTTTATATATATTTTTATTTCTATAGTTTATTAAATTTAAATCATAACAAACGTGTCACCGCACTACGAGGGTCATTATCCATGTACTGTGTCTGTGCACGTAGTATACACACACACCTGCCATAGCTCTGCGACACGGCGTCGGCTGGCGGCGGCATCAAACGAATGGATTAAAACGTGTACCGATCCGCTGACTTGGTCTAGCGATATGTAGAATTCAATTGGAAACATTTGATTTTTATTAGTTATATGTTTCTTAACTTTATAATGATGTAGATATTATTAAAAAAATGTTGCCATGTAGTTTGTTATCAGTTTATCACCAAAAGAATCCGTGCCTTTGATATGTATATACCCTTTCCGTAACACGCTGAATACTCGTAAGTACATAATATTGAACTATTTGAACCGTCAGCATCCATGGAGTTTCTTGCTCGTTGAGTCCTCCATTTGGTAAACAATCATCAATCACTTGAAATAACAAACGATTTAGTTTTTTTATTGGAACTTATTAAAATTGTTTATAGTTGATTGATTTTGTTAGTGATAATGTAATGAAATTTAATTTTAATGACTATCCAATTTTAATATATTTTATTTGAATGATTGTATTGAATTTTAATGTATTTTATTTTAATGATGTAATGTTTTTTATTTTTTTATTTTATGTATTAAAGATTAGTATACTTGGTGCCTTAGTAAATAAATAAATAAAATAAATAGCTACCTTTAAAGGATCCGGATATGATAACGAACAGCACAACGCACAGGTTGACCCCCGTGCAGAAGTTGTTGAACTTCGTCGACTCTTTCACGCCAAACGCGAGCGCCACTGTAAATAAAAATGTAATGTTAGTCAATACTAAACAGAAAAATCAATTTCGATGAACACTGGCAGACTGATACCTCGGTACTTGGAAAAAGATTTATACAATACTTTTCATAAGAAGTAACTCGGGTGAAGCAGCCACAGCTAAAGTTGTCAAAAAATAATAGCCTCGTTTTGACATTTAACTTGAATCGATTGACCATCGCGACGTAACTAGTGAAGTAATCATACGACTCGATACTCACGATAAATCGATTCAAGTTAAATGTCAAAACGGGCCTATTATTTTTTGACAAGTATAGTAATAGGTAAATAATTAAATAACAAACAATTAAAACTGATTGTAAGGCCCACTTGCACCACAAATTACAAAATACTTTTAGCGCTAAACGAATTTAAAACATCGTTCTGTTCCTGTCAATCGTTTAAAGCCGATGGAGACAGAATGATGTATGAAATATGTTTAGCGTTAAACGAATTAAGTGATTTGTGGTGCTAGTTGTGGAAAAAATATTAATTCAGATTTAATAATAATAATAACCGAATTCCTTAACCTAATTAACTAATTCAGATTTGTTACAGTTGTAATGGCAATCTTGTCATTTGGTTTAAATTGGTTTTTATTTTAACAATATTTTATATAGATTCTTTTACATTTTTTGAATGTGAGAATGTTATGAGAGAATGGCTTAATAGACTGTAGATTTTTTTTTTGACAGGCCTACACTGTCCTCCCATACCTATTAACACTGTAATTTGAAAACATTGTAAAAGCCAATTATTTTTAAAAGAGTAACCGTGGTTTCTTTACGGCTCTTCTCCATAGGAAACGACCATTTGGAACCATGCACCTAGCTTTGACGATTCATATGTGCCCATGTACTCATGTAGGTTTATGTGAAATAAAATATTTTAATTGAGTGGGCCTAGGCGGTGCGAAATACGTGACGTTGTAAATCCTCGTCCGTGTGTTTGCGATGAATCCTTATATCCTGCCAGTTACAATCACAGTCCAGAAATGAACCAATCTAGAATTCAGACTAGAAATTGGACGAGTCAGCAAGTGAGCTTACTTGCAAACTACGACATTATGTAGCAATTACATTCAACTACCTCTGCTAATTAATAAATGCGAAAGTAACTCTGTCAGTCTGTCACCTTTCACTCCTTCCCCGAAACGATCAATTGCAATTAATCAATTGCCATCAATTTATATTGTAGTAATATTGTCAATCGCTTCAATTGTAGTTGGTAGACGATCAATTTGTGCATCAATGTGTATCAATCGCGTAAAAATCGACAATTCCAATTGCAATTGATCGGGGACCATTAACAGTTAAACATATTTGAACCCGGTAATACGCTGTAACCTCGACTAATTTCAAACTTCTCACGTAGGCGAAGGTGCGGACAAAAGTTAGTACAAAGTAATTATTTTATTACTGACCTGAGAACGCCATGATAACTGAGAAGGCGAAAACATCAGGGTACCGCGCCAGATGCGGCGTGTCGAGAGGCATGGCTGCTTCTAGGTGCGTGGATATCGCCTTGTTCAGAAGCGAGTCCAGGTACTCACTGAGGGCTTTCACTACGGATGCTGCACCTGAAATATTTGTTAAATATATCATCTGAAATAACCCCCATTACTTACATGTGACAAACATAACTGGCGAAATGGTGGGGTGCAATACACCTCCTCATTATGCTTTGCGTTATGCTCGTGAACGGGTGCTGCTTGTGGTGACTGGTCGTCTTGCTGAACATGGTTTTATTATTGTTATTAATGATTAACTGTTTTTTATTTTACTACGATGGTGCTAGTTTATCATTTGTGACTTCGAGTTACAGCTATAGCTATATGTAAGCGGACACGCCCTTTATGCCTGGAGGCTTTTATTTAGGTATTAAGTTCTGTTTACGTTTTTAGTTTTATTTTTTTATTTCTGCTTGAGTATAGTTTTAAATTATTTTATTTTGTTGGTTTATTGGCGTGTGCTACCTGACATAATTATGACAAATAATTTAATTTAATGTTTTTTGTTGCGTAATGTAAATTATTTTTCATACCTAATATTGTATAGAATCAAGTTTTTCTAACTGAACGGACAGCTGTGCTGCCGGGGAGTTTGTTGCGCCACTTCATTTTCACAGCTAAAGCACTAGGAAGTGGTGAAGGGCGGGCGTTTTTGGGAGACTGTCTTATGTAATTTTGACGTTCGAAAAGTGCTGATTCTCAGCCTAGTTTGAATAAATGACTTTTTATTTTGATTTTCTTGACTAGTGCAGGTGTAAAACGGTAGATCAATAAGGACCAATTTCACCAATGAAACTGAACGCGATTAGCACATCGAAACCTCGGTGTCAATATTCCATAACAATATTGACACTGACAGCTCTTGAACGCGGTTTAGATGTACTGATCGTGTTTAGTTTCTTTGGTGAAAATCGCCTTTACATATTCAATTCAAGAAAATTCACGCCATTTTGGCTTTGTGACCTTACTACCTACTACTACCTTACTACCTACTACTACCTTACTACTACCTTACTACGGCTCATAAATGATCAAAATGCATAATTCAATACTTTATTTTTAACTGACTTAACAGATTATAATCTGGTTTAGTCAAAATAACCGGACAGCTTATAGTCTAAGTTGCAATATTATTATCTTATCATAATGGTATATTTTTATAATTACTGTTAAGTATTTTTGAGTTGTTCAAAGAAATAAACCGCGAAGATAAAGACAAAAATCAAATCACCTAATAAAGGAGTATTATATGCTTATTGTCATCATCTACCTAGCCTTTCCCCAACTATGTTAGGGTCGGTTTCCAGTCTAACCGGATGCAGCTAAATACCAGTATTTTACTGTACGATACCCCTTAGTAAGACTGGTTGTCAAACTTCCGGGCTTCGACTACCCGTAACCACTGTCAATGATCTACAAATTACATTTTAAACCGTTGGGTTTACCGCAATGGCCTTTCCGAGGCATGGTGTTGATATGTAGTTACAGTTAAAGTGAAAAGGTAAGGTAAAAAGCAGTTGTTTGGACGCGGTACCTGTGTGTGTCAAATTAAATATCTACCTACCGAATATCTACACATTTATATCTGTAACTTTTATGGTGTACATAATAAGGAGTATTCTATTCTATTCTATCTATAAGTACGTGTTGTGAAAAATGTTAGTTCTGTCTTGAACTAAAATTTACCCAAAACATGAAATCATGCTGCATTACTTACCTATAATATACTCAAGTATAAGATTCCATCCGATGATAAATGCAATAAACTCGCCGACGCACACGTAACTGTAGACATACGCTGAGCCCGCTTTGGGCACGCGGGCGCCGAACTCGGCGTAACATAAGCCTGAAACAAGAGAGTAGTTGGTTTAGCGAATAACTATGGCATTAAGGCGTTGACAAGAGCCAAACGATCTAAGTCAGCCTACTTAGATCGTTTGGCTCTTGTCAACGCCTTAATCTCAACGCTTTAAAAAATAAATTGCCAAGTCTATATAGTTTGTGGTAGCGGAAAAAATATATGATAATCGTGGACATATTATTTCTCAGAACTTGGTTGTTACGAAAACACGTTTAGAAAATCTGGATACAAATGAACAGTAAACTAACCCTTTACTTTGAGTTTTAATGCAAAATATCTGTATTAAATATTTTTTTATATATAGTATAATAGGTTGGTATTAAATTAATAACAAGAGCGTCTTATTTGTATGCAGAACTTGGTTGTTTTTAGGGTTCCGTACCCAAAGGGTAAAACGGGAACCTTATTACTAAGGCTCCGCCGTCTGTCTGTCTGTCCGTCTGTCACCAGGCTGTATCTCATGATCCGTGATAGCTAGAGAGTTGAAAATTTCACAGATGATGTATTTCTGTTGCCGCTATAGTAACAAATACTAAAAACCAGAATAACATAAATATTTAAGGGGGCTCCCATACAACAAACGTGATTTTTTTGCTCGTTTTTGCTCGATATTGATAACGGTAACAGGTAGACACTTGAAATATTCACAGAATATTTAGTTATATATTCACTTTAAAAATCAATAATTAAATTAAAATAAAACAAATATTTAAGGGCTCCCATACAACAAACGTGATTTTTTTGGCGTTTTTATAGATAATGGTACGGAACCCTTCGTGCGCGAATCCGACTCGTACTTGGCCGGTTTTTATTTTCGATTACTCAACTCATTTTGAGTAAATAGATAATTGCTTCATATTTTGCAATAAATTACAAGCGTTGCGTCATCGCGCTTCTTAATATAATATTGTATTAACAGTACATACATGTCATTACCTATAATCTGTCTTACATAAAATAGAATTTAATAAGACCCTGATGGTCAACCTGTATGTTTAAAGACGGAAATCTGATCATTCATGTCTAAATCCTGCCTTTTTCGCAAATTGGGACAATTCCTCCAAAATCAACAAATGTTTCTTTCATTTCATTGTATTGCTTAGTTTTCAGTTACGAGTACTTAGGTCTAGTGGTCGCAAGCAATACTGCTGAGCATGAAGTACTTGGTTCGATTCCGGTCGGGCAGTGTTACTTATTGGGTTTTTCCATGTGGATTTTCTCAGTAGCAGTCCGGATTCTGGATTTGTACCCTGTTGATGGCTTGCTCCCTATTGCATGGGACTTAAACATAACTGGCGAAATGGGTGTCCAATATTATATACACTTCTGCCTAACCCTTCGGGGAAAACGGGCGTTATGTTATGTTACTTATGAATTCTCAAAACAACTGTTCTAGATAACATAGGTACCTACTAATAAGAATATAGAAACAGTAACTTATTACCTTGCTTTTATCATATTATTATGAAGGCTTTAAGAGGAGGCTCCCTATTTTTATGTTAATTTGCATGAACATTCTGAAACAGTCAAACATACAAGCAAACTGAAACTTTAGTATATGATTTATTGGATCGTTTTCTTTCATGTTGAAGACAGTTACGTAATTCTAATATTATCTCTCAATAATTTTTTATTCGAAAATCATGTCTTTTTTAAAGAGATAATCCTAAAAAACAAACAAGATTGTTTAGCTTTTATCTCTAAAATAAATATCATAAATAAAGAAAATATAGTTTATTATCCCGACACAAGATAATTTTTCTTTAGATCAATTATTACTTTAGTTATAAACGAAATAAGAATTGAGACTAACGCTATTTAGTTTCGTGCTCAACACGATCAAAGAGCGGACGCGATTTTCAACTTTATTACTGATGAATTAGCGTTTAACACATAACGGAGTGGCGGGGTACGAGGGACGGAGTTTGCGTTCGAAATTTGATTTAGACTGCCTGCTCTTATATAAACCTTTTATTAAACGATTGTGTATCAATGTCAAATGACACTATTATTTTATCTTTCCATCAAAAATGTCCTTGTGTGTTAAACAAAACACAACAAAAACAAACTATAATTGTAGCTATCAGAGTTGATAAAATTCATGACTTTTTTGTTTATGACAGATTTAAAAACAAAACAATTACCTACCTTAATCATGATTTTTTTAGTTTTTTTTTATAAATATTCTTTTTTTTTCACTGTAAATGGTTGATTTTTATTTTGTTAACTGACAACTCTAAGAAAACACTGGTATTCCCTTAAAATGGTCTAACATTGATAACTCTCTAAACAAAAACTAGTGTATTTCCGGGATTCCCCTAAATTGACAATATTTTCATGCGATCGTTCGCCGGATGAATATTGCGTCGCGCGTCGTAAAATATTGTGTTATAATTATGAATTTGTAATTCTCACTTGTGTTGTGAGAATGACTGGACGAAAAAAGATCCTATTTGGCAGCATTATACTGATATACATGATTTAAATAAAATTAATCTAGGGAAGTGTGCAATAAGTGCCATAAAGAGATACAGGGAATACCGCAGCGATTAAAATACCATTTTAAATCGCGAAGCACATAAAATTCTAAGTAAACCGTGAAGTTTTATGAAAAAAACCATGTTTGATTTAAATCAAATGATTTGAATCAATCAACCCTGGTAGCTATTAGAGTAATAACAGCGGAAGTAAGTTAGTATACCTAAGCTCTATTAAAGTGATAACAGCAGAAGTAAGTTAGTATACCTAAGCTCTATTAAAGTGATAACAGCGGAAGTAAGTTAGTATTAGTAATCAGTAGATTACTTATTAAGTATTTTTATACAGTGTGTTAATCAACGAAAGGCGTTCCCTTAAACCTGGAATAGTATACCAGCGTTTTTATTCATAAAATATATTAAATTTATAGTAAAAGAAACACTCTGTACACGCGTACTTATCGCACTTGTCTTTCCACGTTGAAAGGCAAGTGCGACAAGTGCGCGTGTACAGAGTGCTTCTTTTACTATAAATTTGTGTGCTGTGCCACCTCTGCCTACCACTTATATAGAGGGTCGTTATATATTAGACACAAGTCTAAACTCAAGGCTACTTCCGGGAACAGACTAGCCAGCACCCTCATTGCGTAACAAACTTTCAGTAACAATCCGAGGGTTTTGAAAGAAATCGTAATCCATTGCTTCATAAGTTTGAAAGATTCGTCTGCTCAACAACGTAAATAACGCAATGGACGTGGCTGGACTGTCAAATGAAAGGCTTTGCGATCAATTGCCGTTTTTTGCGTGATACGTGATTACCCCACTGGTATCAAAACCAAGGTCAAGGTCACCTTACCATCAACAGAAAAATGACCTCTAAGTTCATTAATTTTTGATTGACAATCATCATCAATTCAATTCCAACAACCAACATTTACTCCATGGCAATGGATTGACACGTCGAATGCTCATTATAATCAAATAAATCAAATATTTTATTGGAACAAAAACATATAGGTTAGTTTAGAAACTGTGTCGCAGTTATTAGCGCCCCACCCCAGGAGCGAAAGACAACTGAGTTCCATAACAACAATTTTGGTTGAACTTATAGGCAGAAACTAGACATAAACAATTAATTAATAATAATAAAACGAAAACTAGACATTTATTAGTAGATACTTAATAGTTGTAGCAGTATAAGGGTGTGTAGTGAGGGTGTGTGTGTGTGTGTGTAGTGAGCGCGTGTGTGAGGCAGGGTGTGGAGGTGTGTGGGAAGGGTACGTGTATATGTATGTATGCGGAGGATGTGATACTAATATATTTTATATTTTTAGTTTGTATGAGTCTCTCTGTTTCCTCATAAGTCAGGGCTTGGAGCCATTTTTCAATTTTCAATTTACACTCCCGTAACAAGAGCATCATCATTATAATCGGCAAGCGTAATGATATCTAACTGATACAGTTATTGGCATCACGCATAGCTTAGGCCATCTGTTTATCAAGCCAGCTCCTATGTTTTAATCAGTAGTGAAATAATGTACAGCCTGATACAAAATCACTACAGCAATATAGTTTCTAGTGTCGCTGACCAGACGACTGCAGACATTATTTTTAGACTGCTGGGGAGAACGCAAACCATGATCATCAAAAATCAGTTCGTAATTAGTCAGTGAGAATAGAACATTTATGACATTCAATACTTCAGCACAGACGTCACACAAAAAACGGCAAAAAATTTCGGTCCAAATCAGTCACCGGGAACAAGCGACATCTACTTTCCTGCTTATGTTCCAACATTACCAATAAAATAATAAAGCACAGCAAAAGGCTTACCAGCAAAAGAACTAGCAATGGCTGCAAACAAGAAGGAGACCACAACTGCAGGCCCAGCGTAATTCTTAGACACATCAGCTGGTAACATATAGACTCCGGTACCTAAACAACTGCCTACCCCCACCCAGGTGAGGTAGAGGGCTGAGAAGAAGGCCCTGGAACCCCAACGAAGACCAGCGATAAACATGCGACCGCTTTTTAGTTTGATAATCATCTTAATAACAAAGACACGATGGGAAGTAAGAAACTTTAGCTTCAATGGCCCTTACAACCTTTTAATCCCATAGTCAAATACGGTGCGAAACCCTTATCGTTTTCACATTTGAGAGGTAGGTGTAAGGACGTGTTATCGAAGTTATTCCAACAAATAAACAATATGTTTTGTGCATGGTAGGTTTATAATCCAAATATAGTTTAGCCACAGTTTTCGGAACATCACATTTCGTCTTAAAGGAACTTTTTAACTTTTAAACACGTTTCCTCTTTAAACGAATTTATGTGGCCATCACACCGGAATAAAAACGATCAAATCACACAATATAAACCACCTCCTTAGATGACCAAGACCAACTGCCATAATATACCTACTGAATCGACTGAAAAACACTTCACATTTCCAAGTCAATCCACTTAATGGTTTCCTTACATTCAAGCGATAAAACTGCCGATCGTTACCAATGTACTTTTAATTAACAATATTAAGTCTGTGTTTTCTCTGAAAATGTTCATGCCAAAATGTAGACCGTGTTCCTTAATAACTACAATCCGTCAACCTTCAATGTTAGAGTGAACACCTAATCATCTGCTCAGACCGCTTGTTCAATCTTAGGCGAGATTCATCTTCATTTCAGCCGAAAGATATCCTCTGGACATAGACTTTCCCCAAGCATCGCTTCATCGATCGGTCTTGTAATTCTCTCATCTAGCGGATTCCCGCGACCTTCACCAGGTTCAAGGTCCAAGTTGAGAAATTTGTAATAGAAAACCAAATTAAAACAAAAACTCACCTGCAAATACACTAGCAACAGCCGCCAAAAGGAAAGATAATATCACTGCTGGGCCCGCATAGTTTTTCGCGACGTCACCAGCTAACACGTACACTCCTACTCCTAGCGTACTGCCTACGCCTAGCGCGGTGAGGTCTAGAGCTGAGAGCACTCTGGCTAGGCGAGCGGCACCTTCCTCTGCGACTTTACGACGGGAGAGGATGCCGTATGCTATCCGGGCTACGCGTGTCGCGCCGGCCTTGAGGCCACCTGTGGATAGAAGAGACTTCATTAGTCATTACATTTTTGATCATACCAGGAAATTAATACTTCGACTTCCATTCGCATATAAGTAATAAACTAACATTTGGATTTATTCAACTTTAAAGGAACCGCGTTCAACAGCTGCCAGTGCATCATAGTTATTGAATATTGCACTGAAAGCTCTTGAACGCAGTTTAACGCAGTTTAGGGTCGCGTTCTTTTATTTGAGAAATTCGCCATTAATTAGTCATGACTGGTATTGTCAACTACTTGACTCCGAAGCTGCAAACAGCGCCAGTCCGGGTAGGTATCGCCCTGATTTTGTGCTGCTGTCATATTTTGGTGCCGTAAAGGAGTAACTAAGAGAATCCTATGTCCAGCAGTTTAATAAGTTTAGTAAGTTTTTATTTCATAATCAACAGGTTTTAACAAATAAGTCGTAAAGGCCTTCTTTTAAGTATAGAGATACCTGTAACAGAAGACCTCCCTCTTCCATAACTATGGTACAACGGTGGTAGAAATGATAGAAAGCCTGTTTATAACATAATTTAACTAAGTAGGTAAAATAACAAAAATAGAACTAGAGAATTAAAAAAAATATTAATTATAATTATAATAATAAATTAGGTACTTGAATTCGTTATTTCAGATACCTAATTAATTATTGTGTGTGTGTGCATGTGGGTGAGGGTGCGTGGGGGTGTGTAAGCGTGGGGCAATGTAGGGGTGGGTGTGTGTGTGTGTGTGTGAGTGAGCGAGTAAGCGAGAATGGGAAACCAAAAGCATATTACGCAGAGTTTGGTTACAATGGCTATACAAGCCTAAGTGGCTTATAATTAAAAACGTGATAGTATGTTTAATTTTTTTTTCACGGCCCTATTATGTGGCACCTGGTGCGGAACGCCCCCGACGCCCCCCTCGCCCCCCTAGCTACGCCACTGCATGCAATAAATATTAAAGAGACTGCTATACCCGAATTGCTTTAGCGTGGCAGTAGCGGTCATTGCCCTTTCCTTAATCTCTCCGTAGGTACCCAAACAATAAACTATGTATGGTTTTTTGTTATTCGAACATGTCGAAGATCACGATCTTCGACGACGTTAAAGGACTTTATTTCAGTTTTTGAAATAAAGAATGCTAGAACATGTAGGTGGGTCAATGACCGCTATTGCCACGCTAAAGAAATTCGGGTGTAGCAAATCCAGTTTATTGTTGAAATACATCAAACATCTATAAAATAAATTAAAGAATATTAACACGATACATACCAATGGTAAATAAAACGACGCCAGCCATTGAAGAGGTCATTCAATTAGCACTCCGCGAGTAAAACTGGATGCCAGTGATAAAAACTACTATCAATTGTACCGACCACTTAGAACACACGCATTGGGGACACACATCAAAAGATTTTAGCCGTCAATCAAGTCTAGAATATTTTCAGTTGTTGGGAAGATGAAAAGAGACCGCTAATTTTCGCCTACTGTATTTCTATTATTTAATTAACTATCGATAATAACTACGTTCGTTTTTAGGGTTCCGTACCCAAAGGGTAAAACGCAATGACTATATAGCTATGCAGTTCCGTGGACACTAAGTTGCAATTATTATTTGTGGACTTACGGTACCAAACTGCCTTCCACCAAACAATATCTGTTTTTAGTCCATAAAATATTTGCTCTAACAAAAAAAATACAAAAAGAAAGTTTTCGTTTCAATACACTTTTGACAATTGCTCTAATATTTACCATTACCATATTCGAAACATATTTTATGAAATATTTAAACTCAAACAAATCTAGAATGTAAGCTTATCGTCTATTTAATTTTGTTTATTAATTAGTTCACACACTTTATTTCGTTACAAACGCCTTGACGACAGAGTACGGTCTGCAAAACTGCTGAACAAAGTGCAAGGTGCGCGGTTTTATTGTAAATAAGTACAATGCAACAATACTCCATAAATTTATTGCATTCCACAATGTGAACATAGAAGCTTTTGAAGCTTCAATCAAAAAGAGATTTAGTAATCGGTGCGCAGAATAGATGGCCCATGATATTAGAAATAGCAGAACATTATATTGCGTTACCGATAAAAATATAATTCTTGAAAATCTAAAGTGTCTTAGCTTTTGAGATGATTATTCAATGGAGATTCTTCCCGAATGAATTTATATCAGTTGCATTAAGGGGAATTTGGAAAGATCCAACTGAAACACATTTTATTACGATAAGATTCGTGCATTACCGTTTGCGGGCGAGTGTACTAATAATTATGATTGCTGAAGTAGCACTGTTCAGAAAATGTCAGTTACGCTTTTTTTTATTTTGCAAATCTATTTTCATTGGACACGAATGACGCAACTCTAGGTCAGTACCTATTTATTTTAAAAGACACTTTTATATGCTGCGCCCTCCTTAAACCGAGAACAAGTACCGTTGGGGACGTTGGGGTAGACTTGATTTCGAGTGGAAACCACAAATCGGCAAACGTAAAACGTAGGGAAACCCTCTGGTTAGGTGGAGGGACAATCGTCGTAGGATGGCTGGTAGCGGCTGGATGAGAGTGGTCCAAAATCGAGCTCGGGTGAATGGGGAAGCCAATATCCACTAGTGCACTATAACTGATCTTAATGCAACCAGAAGTTCTAATAATTACCATACAAAGACAAATTATGACAATTTCTGAGACTAGACCACAAGCAAAGACGATATAAAAATAAATTCCATGCAAATAATGATTAACACAAACTTACATAACAGTATCAACAGCACCCACATATTCACAACTACAACCCAGCCACCGTTGAACAAGACTGCTGTAATTCAGCCATAACTGACCCCCCAATACCGTTCAATTGATCACTCAGACATTAAGATATCAATACTTGGCACACCAATTGATACAGAATGTGGGCCTTATTTAATATTGCTCAGTTGACCTCTGGCCAGACTGGTGTATAGGGTGTATTCATTAGATGGTCCAGTTATATTTCGCTTATTTTGGCCTCCTGTTTTATTGGCAATCAATTATTAGGTACTTACAATCATCAAGTGATCCATGTATAAGATGTCTGTATATGGTTTCCGAAAGTAATTGCATAGGCAGATTGTTGACAGTTTGTTGTGTACCACGTAAGGGTTTATTTATAAATCTTGCTAAAAGTTAAGAGACATAAAAAACCGGTCAAGTGCGAGTCGGACTCGCGCAAGAAGGGTTCCATACCATTATCTATAAAAATGGCAAAAAAATCACGTTTGTTGCATGGGAGCCCCCTTAATTTTTTTTTTAAAAGTGAATGTATAACTAAATACTCTGTGAATATTTCAAGCGTGTACCTGTTGCCGTTATCAATATCGAGCAAAAACGAGCAAAAAAATCACGTTTGTTGTATGGGAGCCCCCTTAAATATTTATGTTATTCTGGTTTTTAATATTTGTTCCTATAGCGGCAACAGAAATACACCATCTGTGAAATTTTCAACTGTCTAACTATCACGGTTCATGAGATACAGCCTGGTGACAGACGGACAGACAGACAGACGGCGGAGCCTTAGTAATAGGGTTCCCATTTTACCCTTTGGGTACGGAACCCTAAAAACGAGTATGAATAAGCAGACAGTAATCATTACTAGGCACTAAAAGCAACTTTTATAAATAAACCTGCAAATGCTTACTGACAGCAACTACTAGTTAATGAGGACTTTGATAACTCTATATTATTTTTATTTATTTATTAAAAGCAATGTTGTTAGATAGGGTTTATATAGAGCACACTAATAAAACCTCTGGGGTTTGTCTTAGCATGCCATATTATCGTATAAATGTAAAAAATTGCTCTAATAGTATTTTATTTACTGGAAGTGGGTCCAGCAAAAACTATTTGTCTTTTAAAAAGTGAAAGCGCTCTGCTGTTACACCTGAATCGGAGTGAAAGTACATTTTTTGTATATTATTTACATTTACCACACCTGACTGATTCAACATTGGGAAAGTAAGATCTCTCATAATATTAAAGATTCCTAACTGAAACATTTTACTATTTATTTATTTTAAGTAGTATTTTATGTTGTAGCAAAAACTTTTGGAATGACACAAACCCCCCCCCCCCCCCCCCTAACAGCCCCCCCCCCCCCAACATTCCCGGATCCCGGGCCTTCTCCCTCACCAGTTAGTTTTTTAGGAATCAGGTATACAAATCACAATTTATGTATATACAAACAAATTATACAATCAATTAAATAATACAGGTGAAAATTATGTTTATTCATACCAGAACAAGGACAGGCTTGTTTCTTGAGAAAACAAAAAGCTTCTTTCATGTACAGCAACTAAGCTATAAAATTAATACTTTGGACTGATACATGAGCTATTTTATAAGATACTAGCAACCCACCCTGGCTTCTCACAGTTAGCAGAGCATAAATGCCTACTTTTTTTCTCCCTTCCATAATCCCTTTACTCTACCATCATCATCATCACTTCAGCCAAAAGATGTCCACTGCTAGACAAGGCTCCCCCAAAAGGGGGTGGTCGCCATAATCGTCACGCTTGGCAGGCGGGTTGATGAACGTTACCATGCTGACCTATAATATTATATTATGATGATATGGTATTCTAATAGGAACCTACTACGCTTTGGAATGGGCAACTAGCTTCTTTCCGACTGACAGACACCTTGACAATTCAAAGGTGACTTGAAATTGGTTTATTTTAAATAAATGAGTTGAGTTTGAACACAGTAAGACACACATAAGAAAAAATATGTGGAAACTAATTTTAAATATGGTCTTACTAGTTTATACTGTGTCTAGTATTTAGACTAGGTAGACCATAATTAAAGTTAAGTATATCAATTCAATGGAATGCATTTTTCAATTTAAAATTTAATCAAAACACTTTGATATAGGTAGTTGTCTTAAGGTGAATAAAAGTAACATTGAAAATGATGCTCCATTTATGTAAGTATAAGGAAAACTAAATGTGTCGGTATTTTCGATAACATTTTATAATATAAAAACGTGCATAAACATGGATATAAACTGGTGGTTATACAATGCGATAGATTAATAAAAAACACGTTTTTTTTAATAGGTACTCGTAAGTAACTGAAAATTATACCTACATACATCATACAATATCCGTAAAATTCTTTAGCCACGACACAAACCCATGGCAAATCAACCAACTGAACTCATAAATTAAACCCCACGATTTTGAATAAATTATAAGGTAAAATAAGTGAAAACTTACCCTCGGCATATGCTTCTTGCACTGTGAGGCTCTGGTCATCACGGCCACGCACTGGTTCATAGTTTTCCATTAAATGATCAGCCGGAAAAGACATTTTAGGAAACCAATAGGAAAACCTAACCTATTCGTACATAATTTGCTTACACACCATTCAAATGTGTAAAAGTTATTACAGAATTACGCTATTTTATTGTACTATAAAATAATCACTGTAAATAAGTTCGTAAATGGGACACAGTAATTAAAATTTACTTTCAAAAGCCATAGCCGCACTGGTGAAACCACTAGTAAAACGTGAAGCTGACGTTGACTTTGACAGCTGCGAAAGTTTTGCTGGCTGACTGACATTTTAAATAGGGATGTGACCACGGGTATGTGTCGATAGAAGTTATTTATTTATTATTCTATTAGAAATAATATAATAGTCTATTTAGAATATTTAGATATTGAATAGAGGAGATATAATATATAATATTCTATTAGATATAATATAATAGTCTATTTAGATATTGAGGAGCTTGTGGCTAAATAATAACTGCCGCACGGGTCGATCGATCAGGTTAAGCTACGCTTGCCGCAGTTGGTCCGTGGATGGGTGACCATCAGTTCATACCAAAATTCCTCCGTGCCTCGGAAAGCACGTAAAGCCTTTGGTCCCAGCTGTCATTTGTAGATCTTTGACAGTTGTTACGGGTCGTCAGAAGCCCAAAAGTCTGACAATCAGTCTTACCAAGGGATATCGCGTTACCCAGTAACTGGGTTGTGGAGGTCAGATGGGCAGTCGCTCCATGTAAAATACTGGTATTCAGCTGCATCCGGTTAGACTGGAAGTCGACCCCAACACAGTTGGGAAAAGGCTAGGCAGATGATAATGATTTAGATATTGAATAACTCTTCATCAATGTTAAGCATATTATTGCTTGTCGTTACACGCAATAATAAAAGTATTAAAACAGACTTAGTTATTCACTACAACAATACATTAATTATCATGAAATGTTTTTGCAAAATACAAAAACTAACTTGGGCCTATCACAGATTTGAACGCACGTCTTTTGGGGGGGTAACCACTTAACGGAGTTGTGTGTACTAATTACCCATGCTTATAAACGAATAAATGATTTGATTTAATTTTACTTGTCAAGGAAACGATCAGTTATTAGTCATTCAGCAAATTGAAGCGAGTCACTCATCTCAAAGCTAGGATCCAGGGAAATTCTACCACATTACTGTAAATATATAGCATGTATCAGAAAGGTGTGGCCATAGGCATGTGTGATGTGTGAACCACACTTGCTGTGAAACACATTTAATTACTTAGTTACCTTTTAACTGAAAACTTAACCTAATGAAATTCATCTTCATCCGAAACACCTCTTAGTTAAAAAAATATGGATTTTAGAGCAGTTTTTAAGCTAATGAGAGGAATAAATAATGAAAAAACAGAGGCAGTGATGGACTGCCAACAGAAGTTAAAACTTAAAACCATGCATAGCTACAGATATACTGTTAAAATTAGCAAGTCAGTGACGCGAACCCATAAGATTAAAAGCCCTACCAAAAATCGCTCAACGCGCATATAGAAGTTTTCACTTCAAAAACGGAAATCTGCTGGATTGTTTGAAAATTATTGCTTGAATTTAATGGAAACCTAATGATACTAATATATGTTTTCATCTTGCCATAATTGTCGTCAATTTAAATCAACCAACAGATTAAAATCAATGTGAGTCGATAATGATTGAAACTATGGGCGTCACTACTAAACGAATCCAATGTCAAAACGTCAAATATTACATCATCTATAGGTGCGTTCATAGATATCATCTAAACGGCGTCGATCACAATAATTAATTTAAGCTTACGTTTCTCATGTCTGTCTTGAATTCTACTTGATTTCAAGGTCCAAGGGTTGATTTTTAGCTCTGAATGATCATAAATTATACACTGCATAAAGTGCAAACGCATTTATTTAATCAAACACACAACAAGAATAACCATTTAGATACACTTTCATCAGTATTGAGATCATGATTTTAGTTTATATTACAAAGAGAGATAATATATTATCTTTGGTTTATAAAGGGGGATCCGCTAAGGTAGCCCGCGAAATTTTAGGAATTTGCAGGTCAGTAAAAGGTTGTATGTTGATCTAAATATGATTCGCGGCCATAACAAATATGGCTTTACAGAATTATAATCATTAGAATCAGCATTACAACTCTCTAAGTTCATAAAATCCTACTGAATGATTATTTCAGAAATAGTCATTCAATAGGATTTTACGAAGAGAGTTAGTTGTATTGTCGATTCTAATGATTATAATTCTGTAAAGCCATATTTTTTACGGCCGCTAATCATATTGAGATCAACATACAACCTGTTACCTACCTGCGAATTGCAAAAAACGTAATAAAATTTAAATTTCGCGGGCTACCTTAGCGCACCCCCCTTAAGATGTTTCTTCCAAGTTTGAACCAAATCTCTCATCTTTAACTCCGATTCTCAAATTCATATTTAAATTGTACAATCGACAAATTTGAATTATGACCCACCATAAGCTTCTTTTCTTACAGACCTTCAAATACAATTAGGTTGACATTCGCGTAAACATATATTTCCATGGTAACAACCTTGATAGCTGCCATTTAATTACACAGAGAATTATCTGTTGCAGCTTTAACGAGTGCTGAAAGCTGAATATACGACAGAGCTGAATGACGCGTACGCATTGTTGTACTAAAATCATTGTGTTTTTAATCTAATATACCAGGGGGCCGATCGCGCTATTTCTCAACGTAATTACCGTTCGAACGGAACGTTTTTGGTTTTGGTTTAGTTTTGTTTTAGCTGATGTAAGAAACGGTATCGCGCTATTTTTTCTGAGTGATAAAATCATTGACGTTACCCAATACTGAAAGTTCGATCGATCGTTCCTCCAACGTAACTTCCAAAGTAAAGCTAAATCGTTTCCGTATCAAAAAATAGCGCGATACCGTTTCTTACATCAGCTAAACCAAAACTAAACCAAAACCAAAAACGTTCCGTTCGAACGGTAATTACGTTGAGAAATAGCGCGATCGGCCCCCTGATTTGTTATTTATTTTTAATATGCGTTCAGCGTTTAATATGCTACAAACGAGATTCCGCCATCTTTACATACATCTTCACTGAATTTTGTTTACAAAGTGCGTTACGGCAACAATAAGAAATGGGGAAGTAAAACGCTTAAAAAATATAAAAATTATAATGTTGAACTCATATAATCAATAGTTAATATTGAGTGTAAACACTATTGCTTGCAATACCAGCCAATAGTCTCTAACGCATTGATCCAATAAGGCGACTGCAAATATCATTTGCTCTCATAAAATCCCTTTCATTGCGATGTTGCTAAATTTTGTCTTCTCGTTTCTGTTATCGCAAATGTGAACCATCAGACCCCATACATTTTCAATTGGATTTAACTCCGGGGATTTAGATGGCCAGGGAATTAGCGTAACTTCGGGATGCTGGCTAAACCAGTTAAGCACAATTCTGGCCGTATGCACTCTACAATTATCGTGAACATAGTAAAAGCTTGAAACTTCTTCTCGCGGGTAAACCATTTGCACTGTCGGTAACATAGATTCGTCTAATAACTCCACATAACCCATTGCATTCGCATGAGAAGAAGTCTGAACCAGCTCGCCTACACCTCCGGTTCCCATCCAGCCCCACATTTTAGCTGAGATTCGGGCAGATAATTGATTCACCACTACTGATCCTCGGCGTATCGTGTATTATTGTAACGCCACAAGGATAAGCGACCGTGCTGAGAAGATCTAAAAGATTTATCGTCTGAAAAGATAATGTTAGTCCAGTCTAAGTTTAAATATTCACGTGCATTTAATGTTGCAAGTTTGTGATAAGATAAGATAAGATAATTTATTTGCTTAAAACATGGTATACATAAGTGTTATTATAAAAAATAAGATCATACATGTTTTGGTTAAAATTTAAGCATGCAAACTTAGATTATTATACAAATTTGAATTTAAAAACATTATAATTGATGTTCAAAAACATCCTTAATATTATAGAAATTATTTTCATTCAACCATTCATATAATTTAATTTTGAATAACCTGGAATTTAATATTTTTAATACATTAGGTAATTTATTATAAACACGTACTACACACATAGCCAGGCAGCTTTTGTTATATTTTGCTAATCTAGAGAGCTCATCTAGTACAAGTCTGTATTGGTCACGCCGACTTCGAGAACTTATTTCCTCTGCTGTTTTGAACAATTCTTTATATTTCCTAACAAACATACATGCTTCATACAGATATAAGGAAGGTAACGGTAGCAAACCAAGCCTTTTAAATATATGTTGACATGGTTCATCACATGGAATCCCATTTATATTTTTTTTGGGCGGTATATGCTCTATTAATATCAGTACTATTTTCCCACATAATTAATCCGTACCGCAACGAGGACTCAACATAATATGCACGGTATGACATCACAGCCGTTTTTATATTTGTTACCTTTTTAATCTGCATCTTTCTGTTAAGTCGACTTTCTTAGCTTGATGTCTATAGTGCAGTCCAGTAGAGCCCAAATGATTTCTTATCGTTTGTAGACAGCGTCGTAACGTGCCGCTAAATACCGAGTTCCCAGTAAACGGATGTTATTCGTAATGATGACGCATATCGGTTTTCTGTTGATTTGACGAACGCCATGATTATATCGTTGTCTATCTTCCAGGGTACCCTCTTCTTCATATCGCCTGATCCAGGTCCTCACTGTGTTTCGAGATGTATTTAACTCTCGAGATATTTCTCGTCTATCGTACCCTTGCTCACTGAGAACTATTGTAATCCGAGGTCTTTGTTCTGCCATTATACGATAAACGAATTATTTTTTATTCTCATAGAAATTATTATTTGATACCAAGGAGACGTTCACGAAGTGTATGGGGCTTGGTACTAAAATAATTGAAAATTTAAACAGCCTTCTGACCTATATAGGCTGAAAGAGGGTAATTATTTTTATGTCTTTGGGCATTTTTTTTTTTTAAAACAAGTGTTGAAAAATAAAATGTTCTACAAGCATTATTTATATTTTAGGGATGGCAGCCCTGTGGCAAATGACGTGACAATGACAACGTCAGGCAGCAGGACTCGGCTTGACATTTACAGCGGATATTTAGTCCGAGTTTACAGCTTTGACTTTTCTCGATACGTTTTGTTATTGCTTTGTCATGATAATCTATATTTTTTGTCTTAATTTCATTGAGCTGCAGCTTTAACTATAATAAAATCTCAAAGTATTCAATAGAAACGGAAACATTAGCCACATAAAATAATTATATTGCATAGAAATGAATAAATAAAGACTATGTGCGTTTTGTTTGTATTGAAACATTTTTCACTTTTTCACAAAAACGGGCGCCTGAAAAAATCAGATTTAACTATAATCGAGTAGCATAATAAATAAGCTTTCTAATACCTAAGGTACATCACATTAGCGTTTAAAAATCGTCGGAATATTATACCAATTTTGACCTCTCCTTTATGAGTGACTTTTTGGCTCTTTGTCATTTTATAATCGAAAGAGTTCGGAACATGGTTTTGAAAAAAAAAAACATTGGTTGAGTTATAGTTAATTCCAAAGAGTTTGGATTCAAAAATGCTTTATCTAAAATATTATCTATTGCAGTGATGACAAAGGCATTGCATAGATCTCCGACCCGTATTGAAATAGCTTGTATTTAAACGTTCTAAGTGCGGCATGCACTGTAAAGGAGGGAAAATCTTTGTTATTTTGACGGTTTCAAACGATTTATCGTCAAAATGGGTCATGATTCAAATTTGTCGACTGTACTTATACTAACTTATTAACTTATCCATAAAACAATAAGTAGTTAAAACAATAAGACACAAAATCACCTTACTTTCAATTTTTAAAACCTGTATTGCACAAAATATCTGCATTCTGCTTATTATATTCATAAAACGCACAAAAACACTAAGCACTCCTTAATAAAGTAACCCTCATATGTAAGTAGTAAATAATCCATAAAGTACTCGTTAATTGGAAATACCTAGGTATACACTTTGAGATAATAACTAGAAAACATGCGAGAACATAGTTTCATAAGAAAAAATTATCCATCATCTTAATAGTACATACAATTATTCTTCTTTAAATCAAAATACGTTAAGGTAGGAGCACAGCTTCAAGTAGCACACCCAAAACGGACCTGTAAAAAATACCAACACATTGTGACGATACAACGTTACAATACCCCGCCGCTTGGTTAAGGTTTTTACCTGGGTAAAAATCCTTTCCTGTTGCACTTGCTACCATCTGAAATACGACCATTTTATTCATCTTCATTTATCCATCATTACATTCATTCATAATCCTGTTAACCCAGCAGACCACCTAAAAATGAGGTGCGTCCGCATCCTTACAAGTATGTAAGAGTATTTCGTCCGTAGTTGACTAAATACTCGCGCTAACAGGAAAGGATTTTTACCCAGGTAAAAACCCTAACCAAGCGGCGGGGTATTGTAACGTTGTATCGTCACATTGGCGCCCAACGTGGATTATTATGTAAGGACACAGACAGCTAATTTATGTTATTTAGTAACTTAGGACGTCCCTAATATTATTACGTCTGCGGTTCGACTTGACATCTTATTGTCGTCATTTTGTTGTTTGCAAGATAGTAACGATACAACGTTACAATATTGGCATAACATTTCTCTAGGTACTGACAGCCTTAAAAACTATACCTATCATCATTCTCCTGCCCTTATCCCCATTTTTTTGGAGTCAGTGGAACATGTACCTTTCATCCTTAGTTCTCAATATTTAGTCGTCATCTCGGTAGTCACTCCCTGTCTTGCCATATCATCTTTCACACAGTCCATCCATCGTATCTTTGGTTTTCCCCTACTCTTATAGCCATCGGCATTCATACTCAAAACTTTTCTCACGAAATTTCCCTCATTCGTCCGCATCACATGCCTATACCATGACAACCGATTACCGCACAACTTTTCAGTCACTAATGCCACATTCAGACTTAATCTTAAATGTACTCATTTCTTATTCTATCCATTCGTGTCACACCACATATTCCTCTTATCATTCTCAGCTCAGCTACATGCAATTGCTTTTCATTCATCCCTTTTGTGGCCCAACATTCTGATCCATACAAGAACCATTGTTTTATATATCTTACCCTTAAGTTTAAGGGGAATTCGGGAGTCGCAGATTGTTCCCGTGACCTACTTCTGTGCTTAACCGGCCGATCTACTTCGCCTTCGCTTTGCACGAGTGAACCGAGATACCGAAAGTCGGAGCAGACTGGAAGAAGCGCGCCATCAAGCTCTATGGCTCCAGAACTGGAGAGACGGCCGAAATCGCAGAACATATTGTATTCAGTTTTGGTTCTGCTGATTTTCAAGCCAACATTCTCCAATCTGCTCTGGATCTCAGGTCCATCTTCACCGACAAGAACAATGTCATCGGCAAAGAGCAAGCACCAGAGTGCCTCTTTCTGTATGTCCAACGTCAGAGCGTCAATAATCAACAGGAAGAGGTAAGGACTTAAAGCCGACCCTTGGTGCAAGCCTACAGCCACACTGAACTTGTCGGTATTGCCAGCAGCCGACCGGACGTAGGTACAAGATTGACTGAACATACATAGCACGAATAAACTTCAAATACTTCTCGGGCAAACCTTTCTCTTTCAAGGCCCACCACAACACATCCCGAGACACCCTATCATACGTTTACTCCGGGTTAGTGATAGTGGAAAAAAAAAACGTATTATTGACCCTCAAAACCAAAAACCAGGTAGGGAGACTGGGGACAGTTGATCCGATCGGGAGACTAGGTATGTACCTACACGATATTTTCAGAACTTCTAAAAGCAATGAATAATTTTCGACTGGCGACACCCTTGTTGCATAAGATACCCAAAAACTTTATACTTTATAAAGGGTTCTTGGCGGGAAATTGAAGCGTCATGTTTATCAGTTTTGTTTTATTTTCTATTTGTGTTTAGCCGAATATTAGTGTGTAATAATTCATTTCATAATTATTTAAACAAACTTTGTCCTTGTTACCTAATTTTACTTGACACTGGCTAAATGTGCAAACCGTACCTGCGAAGCCATATCAAAAAACACGATCATAAAATATTTATTTTATCAAGTTACTTTTGTTTTCATTATATCACAGCTACTGTACTATTTTTGTAGGAAATACATTGCTTTAATCACTACCTACCTAAGTATTTCGCTAAGTGACTGGACAATCAATGTCAAAATCACAAAACGATACTTTATTATGTGATGAAGACCAGGTAACAAAAAATAATAACTACCGAATTGAGAATCTCCTCCTTTTTTTTAAGTCGGTTAATAATGAATTCTTGTCGATGTATAACTTTTTGAGGCTTACTACCTTTAGAAAAGATTTTTTTCTGTAAGCAGTGCTGCGTATGTAATATGGATTGGTTTCGTGGTTCGAAGGTACCTAACCTTTTCGAACTATGTTGACATCCTCTTTAGCCGGCTTCGGGGTTTCTGGCTTCACTTTATAGTAAGTATTTCCGGCGTGCCTCTTAGCGACTGCACCTTTAAGATCCATCAGCTCGGAGTATGGCACATGACCGTAACCAGCTCGAGGGTTCGCCATTACGTTGTAATTTGTCCTGAAAGAATAGTCTTGTAAGAAGGAGTAGATGAACCGTACCTAATGGGAATTCAGAAAAAGGATGAATTTTCGGGGTAGCTATTGTGACGAAAAAGTTAGCCAACTGTTCTCGCAAATGATTCGGGTAGGAAATGGAATGAAATTACATTGTTTATTCTGTAAATCGGATACCGGAATCACTTTTACTCGTCATATTAAAAACAAGCCCGATGGAGTCAATATTTCCTATTTGACTACCCTTGAAGAAATGGCGCAACTACTCAGGGGTAAAAGTCTCTTTTAAAGTCCAGACATAATCATGGTCTTGGACCATGTGAGGACCATGTAGATCCGTGTCTGAAATGAACTACTTAGGAATAAAATAAAAAAAAATACCCACAGTGCTCACATCCTTAATAACCTTATCCTAACATAATATTATAAAACAAAGTCACCCCGCCGCGTCTGTCTGTCTGTCTGGATGCGATAAACTCAATAACTACCGAACTGATTTTCATACGGTTTTCACCTGAGCGATTTATGAGGAAGGTATAAGTGTATAATTAATTAAGGTTTTGTGTAAATTGGCTGAATTATGATGATTATTGTTGAAGATATCGGAAAATATTATGCCGACTGGGAGCTTTACTGATCGTAAAGACATCAACGAAAAAGTCCGCAATAGCATAAAAAATATTATTATAATAATAATATCTATCTTCTAAGGATGAACCACAGTAACCATTTTCGTCTTTCAGAATTTGATAAAAATTTAATTGTTATTCCGAAGCCATTTTAACCGGTATTATATTAATTAAGGCAAAAATATGTAAATGTCTATTAACTGCTCCAAATTTTTTTTTACATACTTTCATAATCTTTTTTTTTTTGAGATAATATACCCACAATTTTAATTTAAACAAGGTTCTACCTTTTATTATTTGAATAATATTTTATTTCGTTTTTATTTATGTTTTTTTTTTAAATTGAGAACGTTGTAGGCTTATTAGACTGTAGATTTGTAGACCATTTTCTATTTTGTTAAGTACCTAGTCTGGTACTTTAGACGGGCCTACACTGACTTCTCATACCTATTAACGATGTGGTTTGAAAACATTGTAAAAGCCAATTATTTTTAAAAGAGTAACCGAGGAGTTTCTTGCCGGCTCTTCTCCATAGGAAACGACCAATTGGAACCGTGCACCTGCAACATCAGCTTCTGACGTTTCATAAATGCCCATGTAGGCATGAGTGAAATAAAATATTTTGATTTTGTATCCATAACCAATAAAATAGGTTATTTAAACTGGGCATTTAATTTAGATTAAAATATGCCAAAATCATTTAATTTAAATAAATACCAGATTCAAAATTACGCGTAACAAAATAATTATGCTTGACGGCGGCGGGCGCAGCACTAGGAGTCAATGACCTTTTCCTCGGCTATGAGGTATGCGATCGATTCGTTTCCTTTGAATCCCGATAGTACGTTGCCGTGAGATATTTTCAGACATCCACGCGGGTGAAGCTGCGGGCAAAAGCTAGTGTATGTATATAAATCAATTGCGGTGCATTAGTTTCGCAAAGCATGAAAGCGTAACAAACAAATCAACTTTCGCATTTATAATATTAGTTACGAATAGGATTAGTTTAGAAAATAATATCACACAATTAATATCAACTATACGAGATTTATTATTTATAATATGAGAAGTATTTTAATATACTTATAAAATAAAAATATATATTTCATACAACTGTTAAAGAATAACAGTTGTGATTTGACTATACGGACAATTTAAGTTGGTACCTACCTAGTCAATTTGCTTAATAATTAATTGACTTGACAATTTAAAAAATACCTGTAACGCATATGAAGACGGGCATCATCTCTGTTTTGCAAAGAGTTTAAGAGCTGGTACAGCATCAGGCTCTGCGCGGCAGCGTCACGGATGTCCGGTCGGTACGGTCCTAGGTCTTGGTAGTCATAGTTCTCTTCCTGGTGAATTTAAAGATGAAATTCAATTCGTGTCTGGTTAGGTATGAATTGACGGCATCAAGTAAAAAAAACTTTTTACAAAAAAAAAACAACCGACTTCCAAAAAAAAACACTACAAAGAGAAAAATAACTTTAATTTCGTAAGTCGGTGGCAAAAAACTAAAATAGAGATCAAAAGCCACCGTTTTTTATTTTTCACTTTTTAGTGGTTCAGTTTGTAATTTATCCAATTTACAATGGCCTAATGTCAAATGCTCATAACCTTTTACAAAATATTGCTTTTCCCGATGCAGGGGCGTTAATTGTTGAGGAGTTCTCCTGGAAAGAACCAGGAGAACTGATGGTGACTTCACCATATGCATTTTGACGAGCATAAATTCCTTAGCAACCATATTAAAGTGCCTAAACGAATCGCACCGGTGAAATACTTATAATTAAGTAGTTCCGGTGGCCATCTGTGGTCTTCATCATCAGTTCCACTTCACCAAATGGTGCTTTTCGAGTGCAAATGCACGAGTTACTATAAAAAATACTCAAATCGCTATCGGTAGCCTATAAAATTTGAGGATTTCCCTCGATTTCCATGGGATTCCCTCATCAGATTCTGAATGGGACCACCTGGGGAGCATACCCTTCCAAACAAAAAAAGAATTTTCAAAATCCGTCCGCAATTGACGGAGTAATCGGTGAAAATACATAAAAAAAAAAATATAAAAAAAAAACAAACATACAGCCGAACATATAACCTTTATATACACACATACTACATATAACTTTTTGGAAGTCGGTTAAAATTGTACCGCACTATTTCTGTTCACGACAAGTGACTCGAGCTCTTGTCACCTGCGCCCTAATTGCATAACACAATCAAAATCTGAATGATTTTGAAGTATATTGCTATTAAAATTTGTCTGCTCAACAACATAAATAACGCAGTGAATGTTATTAAACTGTCAAAATGAAACCCATTGGCACGCAATTACCGCGCTGTTTCCATCCGTCCGGTGACCCATGCCATGCTCTCAACAAATTTTTTATCAAGTTTTCTCCGCAGTCGCGCTGCCGCTGTCACCAGACGCGTGTCACTTGAGCATGAAGCTCGTGGCCACGGGGTCACACTGAACATGAAACAAGTGCTGGCTGCCTACGTTACACTAGGTACATTTTCCAATTATGTATTATAAGGAAAAACTGTACTTCATTTATTTAGTTCGTCCACCAAGCCATCAACTCTCGAAGTAGATATCCCGGATATGTATCTAGCAAATGTGGTTATCGCAGGTCATGTCCTAATTTAACTGACCTACGTTTAAAAATCCTGTGCTCAAAATATAGGTAGACACGGCTAGACATCAAGCTACACATTTCAAACTACACAGGAAATACTTATGCATAACTTGTAGTGTAGTCGTGTTTAAAAAATTCAAATATCTTACGTTGTAGTTCTCATCTTCACTCTGGTCCATCCTGAAAGCGCGGTTCTCATCGTACATCTCAAAGGCCGCACCAAAGGCGAGCAGCAGCATGCAGAATACGAGTTGCTTCATCATTTTGGCGTCAAAATCGGTTTCTAGAAGATCAGAACATAATTTGGGTTTATGTTTCAGGTTCAGGAGTAGCTCGGGATAGCTTGCTTCTTCCCCCATCCTTGGGTGCTGTACATCCTAACTAAACAATGTGTCTGTATACGGTGTGGTGAAAACTAAGGGTATGATACAGACCATCAAACTGAACAACTTTCTCTCGGGGACCAACTTTCTCTCGGGGACCAACTTGCTCTCGGGGACCAACTTGCTCTCGGGGACCAACATCGTAATCGCGATAAGTTATCAGTCGTCCCATACATTTGGGCGAGTAGGTATTGAAGTTTTGTATAGGACGACTGATTTTTTTTTCACAATGTATGGGTGAAAGTTAAATATAATATTATAAGTATACATCCTAACTAATATTATAAATGCGAAAAAGAGTTTGTTTTTTGTTTCTTTGGTACGCTTTTACGCTACAAATAACTTCTCCCGCTCTGGGCGGAGCGGGAGGGCGTGTCAGAGTTTTACTGACTAAAACCCACCCGTGTTCCTTCATTTGCCTGTGTGCCAGGGCCACGATATCCCTTTCGGACAAACTCGCAACCCTGGCTGGGGGTAGACCATGACCTGGGTTAGGACATAGGATTTTTTCCCGGCAGTACGTTCCCGTGGGATAAATTCCGACCGCCACGCGGTGAAGCCGCTGGCAAAAGCTATAGTTACCTATAAAAAATAAAGCAAGAGGGCAATCGTCCTTCTGCCTGCCAATTATACCAACAAACTGCGATCTTCAATCAATGTAACAATCAGTTGTTCTAATTTTTCAGCTGTAGGTACCTACAACATCGACAGGCTGCTGCACTATGAAATAAAAATACTTATATATGAATAATAGCGAGCAGATTTTGTTCAATCTCGTTTCAAAAGTCCAACAAACAAAAAAATAAAAAAACATTTTTTTTCTTACGTAGAATTCATGAATTCTACTTAAAGTATTCACAAATTATTCAAAACGTTATTCCATCGCAATATGCAGTATCGGAGTTTCACTCAAAATAAATATGTATATACAGCCTTATTTATAAAAATCTCGCTAATGACTGATTAGCCACTGTTTAGCTAAATAATTGGTTAGGTCCTAATCAATGATTAACTTTTCTTTATTTATAAACGCTAGTTAGCAAGTGATTAGTCGCGAAACGAAATAGAGGAGACAATATGCGTTCGGCACAGATTATAATCAAAATAGTCGACTAACAAATCAGATTATTATGAATAAAGTTGTCAAAACCACGATTTTTGTAACTATTGAGACAATGACAGACAAAAGTCAAAAATTTCATTAGAAAATTTGAATTTGTATATATTAATTTATTAAGTTTATTTCAATGTGTTTGCGATGGTAGGAATGAAAATAATAAGCTCCAATAAATTGCAGCTCCTAAACGGAAGAAACTTGGACTGACACTAAGAAAGTTCTACTGGATAATTTGGTCGAAACTCACCTGGGAAAAAAACCCTTATTTACAAAGCTATAATCAAGCCTTTAGGGACCTATACCATTCAGCTACGGATAACAGCATCACACTCTAACATAGAGATCAAACAGCGATTTCAGCACAAGCTTATAAGAACAATCACAAACACCCCATGATTTGTACCAAATGAAGCTCTACCTACACCATGATCTGAAAATACCGACAGACAAACGAAATAAAAAGCTATATCAAGTTGTTTATAGAAATAATTACTCGCCACCCAAATAATACGAGTTGACTGCTGCTATGAAAGCCACTAACACCTAGCACCTATAGAATCCAACTCGTAAAGACGGCGAAGGAGGAAAACATTCAACGTGAAAAAGATGCGGAATGAGAGTGGCATGAGAAAAGAATGGCACCCATGTCTTTGGAGGAAGAATATTGGAAATCAAAAAATAATGAACTTATAGCAAATTGTAGCTTTATTGTGTCATGTATCAAAATATATTGTTTTCTTTAAAATGTCTCTGGTTATTTATGTGTGACTACCACAACATGGCTTTTCTTTAGTTCTGAGCCTTATAGCTGGCGTCATAAGATGGGCACATGGGGTAATCACAATCTCCGATGTCCTTCCTCACGAACTCATTCTCTTCAAACCTACTGAGCCTCGTCCTGATGTAGCTTTCCCTATAAATCCTTTCATCATGTGTACTTCTTCATTCGAAGTATGTAATAGGAATATGTGTGGAATAATCATTCTCGTAGTAGATTTAAATGAGCTGTGTAGGTCTTCCTCTGTCTTCTGACTTCCTGCCGGCGGCGTTTAATTCTTCTTTTGTTCTAAAATCCCGTAAAAGATTGTCGAAATCCACATTTACTAAGGCTCAGAACAAAATTACCTCGAAGTACACAATAGGTAATCTTATTGAATCGATCAGCTGATTGAAATAAAAATCTGCCATCTTTCCTCTTAGCAAGCTCTAAACAGGGTACCGGTGGTGTTTAATTTTGGGCAGCTATTAATCAATTGATTAGCGGCCTATTAGCGCTAAATAGCGTTTATGAATAAGAGTTTTGCTAATCAGTTGCTTAGCGATTGATTAAAATTTAACTTGCGTTTATAAATAAGACTGATAATTATAAGAAGTTAGAGTCGTCGCGTCGCAATCACGCGCAACGTCATTGCCCAGACGGAATCGAATCTTGCAACCTTTCTTGCAAAGGCAGCGCGTTCTTGATTAAAGTATAAATCTGGATTCCCAAGTTCATCTCGGCTTGCAGGCTAACTAGATGAAACAAAATTACATTTTGACTTCCCCCCACCCTATTCCCAGCCCTACAGTGGCACAGTAGGTAGCTGCATATCTATAGGTAAGCGAAATCTTGGAAATGTCCAGCAGTGTGGATTGCTATTAGCTGTGTTGATTGAAAGTGAGTAAGAGCTCGTGGAAGGGCTCGTGGCTAAATGATAACACCAGCCCCACGGGTCCATCGAAGGTTAAGCTACGCTTGTCGCGGTCGTTTCGTGGATGGGTGATCATCCATTACATATCGAGACCCCCGACAGTCCTTACGGGTAGTCAGACGCCCAAATGTCTGACAACCAGTCTTACAAATGGGTATCGTGTTACTCAGTAACTGGGTTGTACAGGTCAGATAGGCAGTCGCTCCATGTAAAATGTCGTGTGTGTGTGTTGACGGCACGGTTGGCGCAGTGGTTAAGCGATTGACAGCTGCGCTGCGTGTCGCGGGTTCGATTCCCGCACGGAACAAATATTTGTATGACCTATAAGTAGTTGTTCCGGGTCTGGCTGTTTGTGTATGTGAGTTTAAATGTTTGTAAACGCACCCACGATACAAGAGAAATTCCCAGTGTGAGGCAACGTTACAAAAAATACTGGTATGTATTTCCATTCGGTTAGACTGGAAGTCTACTCCAACATAGTTAGGAAAAGACTACGCAGATTGATTGAAAGAGATTATGAATATAATTTAAAAGAGTGTCCAAGAAGTCTCTTGCCCGTTACCAAGTGGAACTGATGATGGAGACCACATATGGCCACCGGAACAATATAACAATGAGTATTTATAGCAATTTATGCTCGTCACTATGCATATGGTGAGTGGCAGTTTGTCCTAGAGTATGGCTCCAATCGCATCCGGGTGGCGCGCGCAGGCCCAGCTCTGCCAGCAGCTCGGGCTGGTGCAGCCAGCCGCGCAGCACCCGAAACACGAAGCTACAAAGTGTGACGTCCCTCCGCACCGCCAGCCTACTGTACTCTACCATCCCTATTACGAATAGACTCTGGTACAAAAGCGGGAAAAAGGGATAGACGCCGTACTGCTTGAAATACAGAAACCGAGTGAATTTGTTCTGGATTCTTTCCACCATGCCACTGTATTTAGCCTCATGGGGGATCCAAACGATAGCACTCGTTTCAAGACGGCTCCGTACCAGCGCATTGTACATGATTTTAACCACTGCCGTATTCTGAAAGTCCTTGCACTGTCTAAGGATAAACCCAAGAGTACGGTAGGACTTGCCGCATATGTCTAAGATGTGCCCACGAAACATCAATTCCGGAACCATCTCCACTCCCAGGCCCCCACCCGCGTGACTCGTGACATAACCGCATCTCCCATCTCATACTGATGCAGCAAAGGTTCCCGCGCGCGAGTGTAGCTCATTATACCGCTTTTGGGTATGTTAAACCCTAACCTATTATGTACGCTCCACTGCACTACTCTATCAACATCCTGTTGAAGCCGTCCACAGTCCGAAGTATTTGCTACCTACAGGAACAACTTGAGGTCATCTGCGAATAGCAAACACTTCGCCTCCTTTACGACTTCAGGTACATCATTGACCATCAGAATGAATCCTAATGGACCGATATTGCTACCCTGACTCACCCCCGAAAACGTGAAATAAGGCTTGGAGGTGTATCCACCATATTCAACGTACTGAAAAATAAATGGTAAGCTCTAGTTCTACGTTTCTTTTTTTAGTGAACCCCCACAAATAAATGTCACGAGCCGCCTCTGGTCGCAACCCAGCGCTGGGCACGCCACAATTGTGGCGATAAGTCCCCTCTTTGTGGAGTGGCTGGAGAGGCGCCACGGCGTCCTTACCTTCCACCTGACGCAGGTCCTCGCCGGACATGGATGTTTCGGGAGGTTCCTGTTTAGGATTAAGCGGGAGGAAACGCCCGGGTGTCACCACTGTGTGGATCGCCCGGAGGACACGGTGGAGCATACGGTGGAGGTCTGCCCAGCTTGGGCGGAGCACCACCGTGTCCTCACGGAGGCGATCGGCGGCGGCGATCTCTCGCATCCGGCCCTGGTTCAGGCCATGGTTCGGAGCGAGAGTGCATGGGAGGCCGTAAGGTTCGCGCCCTCGCGCCCTTAGTCGCCGCAGGAGACGCCCCGGGCGTCGGGAGTCGCAAGCCGATTTCCGGCCACCGTAGGCGCGGGCCTGCGGATGGTGAGCGATGGGTAGCTCGCCGTCCGATAAGGACCAGGCCCGGGTCGACGGCGCGTTGTGTTCCACGCGCGCCTCAAAGAGATGTCAGCACAAACTGACGGGGTCCGTTAGGACCAATGCCTGCCAGGGTTGCGAGTTTGCCCTGGCACACAGGCAACGGAAGGAACACGGGTGGGTTTTAGTCAGTAAAAGCCTGACACGCCCTCCCGCTCCGCCCAGAGCGGGAGAAGTTATTTGATGATTTCCCACCCAAAAAAAAAAAAAAAAAAGCGCCGCCCCTCGCTCCCCACCACTCCGTTATGTGCTAAACGCTAATACATCAGTAATAATGTTGAATATCGCGTGTGCTCTTTGATCGTGTTGAACACAAAACTAAAATAGCGTAAGTCTCAATTCTTATTTCGTTTATAACTAAAGTAATAATTGATCTACAGAAAAAATATCTTGTGTCGGGATAATAAACTATTTATTATTTTATTTATTTTATTATTTATGTACACACAGTAAATAAAATACAGAGAGATACGACATAATTATAATACTAGTACAAAGGTACTGCTTATTTCTTAAGAAATTTCTTCCAGCAGACCTGCGAAAGGAGAAATGAAAAAGAAATGTAGACAATAGTGTGTGAGAACAAGAAGAGAAAAATATGAATATGCGAAGTCTTAAACTAAAATGATAAATATACCTATACTATACCATATACATATAAAATTTACACACGAATACGTACACGTACACACGTGCAAAAAAACTTACATATACCTAAAGAAATACATAAAGCATATATATACAAACATATATAAAAAAATATTCACAGTTGAGAGGAAAGGTAGTGCTCTTTTAATTGATATTTGAATGAGGAAATTGTTTTTAAATCACGAATGCTAGGCGGAAGTGAGTTCCACAATCTTACAGCATGCACCGAGAAGGAATAAGAATAGTAGCTAGTTTTATGAGGATGAGATTTAAGGAGGGATCTAAGGTGCGATCTACATGGAGCGTCGCTAGGACGAGCGTAAGAAAAACGCTCCCGCAGGTAAGAAGGATAAGACGGGTTGTGTAAGATGTTGAAGAGGAGACATAAAATCCCAGTGTTCCTGCGAAGGCGGATTGGGAGCCACTTGAGTTCCTTGCGAAGGTGAGAAACATGGTCATACTTTCGAAGACCAAAAACAAAGCGAATGCACAAGTTTTGCATGCGCTCGAGCTTGTTCAGTAGCTCCTCAGTAGCATCCAGATAGCAGGCGTCGGCATAATCTATAATCGGCTGAATAAGCGTTTGTGCCAAATGAATTTTAGTCTTCAAGGGCAGGAGACCTTGAAGGTTTTTCAGCGAATGAAAGGAGAAATGTACCTTTCGACTGACCTCGTTGACCTGATTACGCCATGAAAGATTGGAGTCAATAATGACACCCAGATCTTTGGCGGTTTCGGTATAGTCAATGCGAACACCATCGAGATATAAAGGCATCAGAGATGTAACAGCAGCCATATTGCGAACGAATCTGCTACCTATGATCATGGCCTGGGATTTAGTTGGGTTAATTTGCAAACCAAAAGACTTAGCCCAAACGCTGATGCAAGCCAGATCATGATTCATAGCAGCAATTGCAGAACCCGCGTCAGCTACATTAAAATGTCGGTAAAGCTGCAAGTCATCTGCATAGAGATGAAAACTAGAGGAGATTACTCTGGTAACAAAGTTTATGAAAATAGAAAAAAGAAGAGGAGAGAGGAACTATATTTTCTTGCTGTGAATATTTATTTTAGACATAAAAGCTAAACAATCTTGTTTGTTTTGTATAATTGTCCTTAAAAAAGACATGATTTTCTAATAAAAAAATTATCGAGAGAAATTATTACAATTACGTAACTGTCTTCAACATGGAAAGAAAAAGATCCAATTAATTATATACTAATGTTTCATTTTGCTTGTATGTGTGACTGTTTCAGAACAGAATATTCATGCAAATTAACATAAAAATAGGGAGCTCCTCTTAATTTAACACACGTATATGGTTTCGCATTTTCGTTTTATTAAGATATTTTAATTTATGTAAACGTTATTTATTGATTTATTTACAAAAATGGCATCTTGGAGCAACCTGTACTACGAGAACTGATCATAACATCGCATCAATGGAACGTGCAAAAGTAGGTGAATTGAAGGAGATAGCCCTATGGCGGCGAGCGGCGCGCTTCTAACTCTTCTAAGAATCTAAGTTCTTCTTTCTCTTTCCTAGTGTCAGCCGGGCCCGTGTCCTTGACACACTTCTTCATACTAGAGTATTATATTATCTATGCTCGTGCGCATAAATATTACGCCGTGTAATACTTTTATGAATGTTTCCGCGAAAAAGACGCCTACCTATTGTTTTATTTATTCATTTTTGTGTAATTAGGATAGCAATTAGATTATGGTACTGCGATACAAACGCTTTAATTCCTTTTTGTTACTTTTCAACCTAGTTGGTACCTACATCTTCTGCGACGAGGACACTAAGCGCGGTTATTTAGTGCTTGTGTAAACCTGCGTGTGTGTGATTGTGAATTCGTGCAGAATCTGTGCGAACTTAAGTAGGCGCTTTACTTTGTGTAAGTATTTAGTTCTACTTGTAAGTAGGTACCCGAGTACCTAACTACTTCTGTTTAGTAGAAAACTAAGTAGAATTGATCACTTCTTTATTTGCGCAGCATCGGCGCTGAAGCCTTGTGATAGGAACTTAGTTACCAACTAACTTTTTTTAACAACCATTTTTTTTTTAAACCAGTCTTTAAAAAAAATTATACAGGCTGCAGTTGATAACCCAAAAAAAACTCGTCAAATTAATTTATTTTTGGTTTGATCATGTTTATCCATCACACCACCCATCACGACTGTGTGGTTCCGCTAGCTAATTTAATCTGACCTGTTTAGGTCGGTGCTTTTGCGGTGCACTATAACAACGTCTATTAAAAACATGATCAGTGAAACCTTGTCAAATCTGGAACCTATAATCGTGAACTAGGGCTAACTGGTTTGGCTACTTTGCTTCAAATCATAGTTTAGAAAACAAGAGGAATAAAACTGACAAGATTGCTATCACCGAGAAAAACGACATCGCTTATTGCTTAAAACCAAGTATAGTTCATACGTTCATACTAATTCCATGTTTAAAACACACAAAATGACAGTCATTTTAACAAGCTCAGACGAAATAACATAAATAAACATTAATCCTATCTAAAATGCAATCAATTTAAAATATATTCATACCTGCAACAATCCCTGGGGTGGTCGATGGCGCGATGCGTTCACGTCAACTGACGACGGCGCCCGAACGCGCTAGCTTTTATCCCGCCCTACGTGCTACGCGGTACGAGCTACGAACTATGCCGCTACGGCGTAGATGGTTAGTGGACCTTTATTGTTGACATGCAGGTAGGGAAAATTTACTTATTAGAGATCTACGATCTTTTAAAAATGTTGGTCTATTGGTTTTCCATTTCAAATTCATGTTTTCTAAAGTTTTTAGTTGGTCGACTATTGCTTGTTAACTTGTAAAGTCTACTTAGCTGTGATACAAGATCAGCCATCACCGGGGGGTGATGGCTGATCTTGTATCACAGCTTTCGCCATATTAGAGGGAACGAGGCAACCCGAACCCCGACGCTACCACAAGCAGTAACATCTAAGGGAGCATGACGAACTTGCTGCCGGTTGCTCAGGCAATAATAATATGATCAATTGTCGAGGTGGCTAGCTAAGCACTTATTAAAAAAACATTATAATGGAAACTACACGGTTACTTTTTAAAAAATATTTGGTTTTTACAATGTTTTCAAATTACAATCTTAATAGGTATGGGAGGGCAGTGTAGGCCCGTCAACAAGTACCAGGTACATAACAAAAAAATAGAATGGAAAACCTACAAATCAACAGTCGTTACTCTTACATCGTTCGCACATTCACAAAATATAAAAGAATCCATATAAAAGAGAAATAAAATAAACCGAATCACATGATTGCCATAACAACTGTAACAAATCTGAATTAATATCTTGTCCACAATAGCCAGTATAGCCACTAATAAATAGTTGATCTTAGAATAAAATTGTAGCTATGTACATTTATAATGTCAAATAATTAAAAGATATGTCAAGGAATCATGTAAAAAAATAAAATAAAAATTGACATCGTTATTTGCGAGCAATAGATCTATATTTATGCCGTTAATGAGGTACCAAGGAAGCCACATGTGCAGAAGGAATTATTGCCAAACTTCCTTATCTCTTCAACGTAGTTCGTAACGTCAGTACGTTCAATAAGCGCATAACCTCGGTCATTCTGAACTTCTGTTTAGAATGTCAAGTATTAGTTACAAGTACCTACGTAGGTATTGCAGTGTACAGTCGCCGTCAGATATATTGTAGCAGACAAGGTGACCAAATACTTCTGAACAATTTAAAATGTCAATAAGTTCCATACACTACAAGTTACCGTTAATATCTGAACATTCATTACTTCATTAATATCTGAGCAGATGCTTGTCAATAATTTCTATACACACAAGGTAGAAGAGTTTGTGGAGACCAGAAAATACACGGTACTTGGAACAAAATGTGCTGCCTAATCGTCGGAGTGGTCGTATTACGATTGGATTCTGGGGATGGATGTGCAAAAATGGCCCTGGTGAGCTTGTAGAAATAAGAGGATGAATGAATTCAATGAATTACAAGGAACTTCTTAAAGATACTTTTCTTCCAACTGCTAAAGTATTTTATCAAGATGAACACATATCGTTCATTCAAGACAATAGCTCAGTGCATAATGGTCGTACTGTATAAACATGGATTAATGAACAGAGAGAGCTTACTTTAATCAAGTACCGCCAAAAAGTCCAGACCTCAATCCCATTGAGAATTTATGGGGTAAAATGGTGCATGAGTGGAATGGGAATCAATGTCGAACAAAGGAAGCATTAAGACAACATGCAAATAACGTTTTGGAATCTTTCAGAGGACGAAATTTTTGTGAGAAGGTTGTTGGTTCCATGCGAAAACGGCTACAGGACGTATTAAATGCAGAAGGAGGTTACACCAATACTAATATTTTATCTACTTAAGTTGTCACAAATAAAAATATTTTTACAATAATTTTTAATTTCATCACAAAACCAAGATCTATTTTCTATCAATAGTTTGACATTAACATAAAACATCAGTTGTATCCTAAACAAATGATTTTCTATACATTTTTTATTCCCTTTTCATCGTATTTATACGTAGAACAGTCATTTAGTGTTCAAAAAGGGTGTTACCTGGATTTTTTTTTTTTTTTGTCATGTCTATAGTCGTTTTTGGTTCGTCCTTTATATCACATCATCAGTAACGAATTAGGTAAGCTCAGTGTTTGTCTGCGTATGTACACTTGACGTTGTATTTTTGGTTAGTTGTGTGTATAGAAATTATTGACAAGCATCTGCTCAGATATTAATAACATAACATAACATCACGCCTGTAATCCCCGAAGGGTTAGGCAGAGGTATACCTATAGTAGGTACACCCACGTTTCGCCAGTTATGTTGAAGTCCCATGTAATAGGGGGTGAGCCTATTGCCATCAACCGGGCACAAATCCAGACTCCGGGCTGCTACTGAGAAATTAGATATTAATGAAGTAATGAATGTTCAGATATTAATGGTAACTTGTAGTGTATGGAACTTATTGACATTTTAAATTGTTCAGAAGTATTTGGTCACCTTGTCTGCTACAATATATCTGACGGCGACTGTACAATGTAGGGCAGGCCTGTCAGGAGGTCGAACCCCGACAGGAAGTAGCAAAATCAAACACTTATTACCACAAGAACACGTACCTATATTTGATCTGAAAATAAAAAATAACACGAAAAATGGTTAAAGAATAGTAAAAAAATGCGATATTAAACATAAAAGAGTCGAATCAAAGCAAGGTTGAAATGAAGCGTTAATTCGAATCCATTACGCTTCGCGAAGTCTAAAGTTCGATTACAATCGCACGTTAAATACAGCAGCAACGGCATTCTGAGGATAGTTTCGAGTAAATCAGTGTCCGATACACTCGCTCCGGGTCAGCATCGTGGTTGGGACGGTAAAATAAAATGTTTTAATTGTTATTTATATCTCAATTCTTTACCTACTAACATAGTTTATGAGCTCCTGTTGTCACTAACCATAATGGATCATTGTTATCTGATAAATAAATAAATACGTGTCTCTAATTACGTAGTTATGCAAAAAAATAAGGAATAGATTTAATTTTTTCAGTACATAGAGTATTTAAAAACCGGCCAAGTGCGAGTCGGACTCGCGCACGAAGGGTTACGTACCATTATCTATAAAAACGGCAAAAAAATCACGTTTGTTGCATGCCCCCCTTAAATATTTGTTTTATTTTCATTTAATTATTGATTTTTAAAGTGAATATATAACTAAATCATTGATCATATCTTGATCATATTTCGAAAACTGGCAACATCTCCCCGAATTCTAGAATCAAAATAATAAATGCAAAGTTTTGCCAAGTAACGAAAGCTGTGGTGGGATTTCAAATATTATCAGATTTTTTTTAAATATAATTCTCTCAAACTTTATCCATGTCCTTTGAATTTAAAACATCTATCGGTAAAAAATAAATTGGCCGTTAATAAGTCGATTACCTATCACGTACGTATCACCTAAATTTGGTTTTGGTTTGCATGTTGCGCCCACAACCACAACACGTGCATATTCATTAAATGCGGTTACCTATAACAGCTCAAATTGTTCTGCTGATTAAAGGTTTAAATTATGTAGTGAAATGTTTCGTTTTGGTTTGTGTTCTTTGGTCCAGTTTCCGTCTTACTTACCGATATGGCATTTGGATACTACGAGTATATGCATTTAAACAGTCAGCTGCAGGTATCAGAAGCCAGTTTTAGGTATAGTCGACATCGTAATTAACACAATTGACAACGATTCTCACTAAATTGAAATTTCAATAAAGTTTAAACTATCAAACTGTCACATAGACCTTGTCGTTTTATCACATTCAAGTGACATCAACCTTAGGGTGATAAAGAAATTACGAGGTCTACTATACCTACTCAAGTCCAGGGTTTTAACGTAAGAAACCGGTAGCGAACCTTGTCAAAGCTGAAGTGGCAATAGTCCGGCCATATTAGCCGTAGAACCAATGACCTTTAAGGTATACGTGTTCTTGAGTGGATACCGCGAATCAGCACACGTAAGGTAGGACGACATCAGGCTAGGTGGAGCGACGATCTTCGCAGGGTGGCTGGTAGGGTTCGATGAGAGTGGAGTAGAATGGCGTGCAATTGGAAAGGCCTATGTCCAGCAGTGGACTGCTGTAGGCTGATGATGATAATGACGCCAGTAGCACACCTCCGCCGCGAAACCATCACAGCGAAACCAGTTTAGTTCAATTCAACTGGCTCTCGTCATGTCTCGCTACTCGAATCGGATGCGACTAGCGGAACATGACGCAAACCAGTTGAATTGAACTACCGCGGTTTCGCTGCTATGGTTTCGTGGCGGAGATGTGCTACCGGCGTGAAGGTAAGAAACCAAATAAAAACTCATGTATAAAGTGTAAAATTATTTTAATCAACACATTCCGAATCTCATGGCACCACATCAAGGCACGTACGATCACTCGTTACAAATAATAACATCTATATACATATAACTAGAATAACTCGCTGTTAACATTGTAAGGTCTTTGTTGAAGTTATTTTTGACAGAACTTTAACCATTATGCCTAACCTAAAAAACTGTTGGTGGCGTTTTATTTCGTTGTATTCTTCCAGAGAATGTTTTAGGCCACAAGAAAAAACTTTCATGCCATCATTCAATTTAACTATTTTTGTTTTGTTGTTTCTAATAGCATTGTTAAAATTCTGTCACAAATAATCTGTAAACCTCATTTATTTCTATGCTACATGTAATACTAAACTAAATTAATAAATAAAAAAATACATCACTGTGCGTTATTCATCACATTTTAATAATCTAGCTGGAGACGACTATGACAACAGATATTTCAGAGCAATTTGCGAAAAAAATATTGCGATATTCGTCCTGTATAGCTTCATCTCTTTCTCGCTTTGGAACCCTGCTCCGTCAAAAGGGCAGACTTTAGAGGACAACTGATTCGGAAACTTAAATCATGACATTGAAACTGTTTAGACAAGTTAATATTCCTACTGATGCCATAGACGTCTAACGCAAGATAAAAACTTTAAAAATCAAGTGCGAACTCGACCTATTCTGTAACTACACGTTATCTAAACGCGTACTAAGAAAGAGATCGACTAACAACATTAAAATCATCAAGAACTAACTGAGCTACAGCGGCCTGGCAACGTTATATGTTTTCAGGCGTTCGTGTCCGGCGCAGTCATAAAACGTGAGAGCGAGACGACGCAAGACTGTATAGTTTTTAATAATTCCGTTCTAAATGTTCCCTGTCCTACTCACACATATTGGGACCGCAGCTGCCGCGAGTCTTGGGGTTTAGTATAGTAGGCTCAGCGTTTCTATTAGCATGGGTTTACTTATTACAGAATGCTCGCGATGTAGCCTTGCCAGCACTCGCTCAGCCAGTAAGTGGCCAATGACTCAAACATTACGGAGATGGAATAAGGCACTAAGTGCATACCACTTCAATAAACTGACTATCTTTCTGACACTCGTGCCAATTCATTATTGTTTTCCTACATTTCCTGCGCTTAGAAACGACGGGAGTTAATTATATTACAAACATCATGGATATTATTTAATTATTTGTTTGTGCGCTTGTAATAATTTACTTATTATGAACAAAATTACTTCACTGTATTAGCGATACTTCCTACAAAATCTTTAACATCACCCTCGTTCATATACAGGGTGGGCAAAACTCTAGCAGTGAACTATAAGTAACAATTTATTTTAGTACCACATTAAATTTTTCAACATTATTATTTTACTGACTGTACATTTTTATTATGTAAAAGTGCGTTGAATAATAATAATTATTATTAAAAATCTATTTACAATATTTATGTATACCATAATATGATGTTTTTACACCAATCAAAAAATCATCAAAAAATAATAATTAACATAAAATTATTTAAGGCACATATTATATACTTTATTTAATAACAACAACAATATGAGCTATACATTATGTAACTAAACATGTTGTGTACCAGCAATACTGCATCTTGCCAGGTGCCTTTGTGTAATTAAAAACAATAACTAAAGTTGTTAACTTCAAACGCTATTTCATTATCTTGTATTAACGAAAATACACTAATTTGTCGTTAATTAGAATAGGGCTTCAGTATCACATTGGGTTTCAAGATGCACAGCTAATATATTATAACCTCCCTATTTTACCTTTAGTAAAATGTAAAATATGACGACTTAGCTTTTCATTATTATGTGAAAGGAAATAAATCAATAAACGACTTTAAAAATGTATTATTATTTTCTCAATAGCTAATAGTGTTGCTATTATCATACAAAAAAAACTAAACAACTATCCTAAATAAAAAAAAACTATTGTTATCATTTCTCGAATAAGTTAATAAGGTACTTATACTTACTTCTAAAATACACAAGGCCGCTAGTTTGCCATTCAAATGCCACATATCAGTCAATATTATGTATTTTTGAATGTTATTTATGATCAAGCATGATGAAACATCGTGTAAATTGAATTTCTTGTAAAATTACAAATATTTCGTAGCCCAGCTCTGACAGGCAATAAAAAGCGAATTCAAATCATTTAGTTAAAAAAAAACGTTTGTAAATTAATTTGGATCGGATAATTGTCCATATTTGTTTTTCAAACTTTACGTATCATTAATGTATTTGTAAATTATAATGTATAACACAGATACTGCAAATATTATTTGTATACTATTTGACTATTAAATATAATAATAACTACACATATGCGTTTCTCACCCTAATAAGTAATAAGTCACTACCATTTTCCACAACATTTCTTTACAATAATAACATTATTCAGGTGATGTTTTTTATTAACATTGACCTAAAATGCTTTTAATTCTTTTGTCCCCTTACACAATGCATATAATATGCAACATATTCTTTAAGCCACTATCTCCACTCTCTTTTCCATAATTTGTCAAGAATTTTTATAAATTTTCTTCGATTGTCCACAATATTTTAATAACTTTTCCCTACCTTTTATTAAGTTTTCTTCTTCCTGCCTTCATTAGGCGTTATCACCTAAAGCACTTCATCCACGATATAACAATAGTGGTTGAAAATCAATCTAGCACAGACTTCAAAAGACTGCAGTGAAATCTAGCTAGAGTAATCTCGAATATGGCCCGTATTAATAATTCACTTTCATTGAATGGTTCTATTTTTGTTTTTTTCGATTATGATTTAAACAGAACACTGTCATATGTATCAAACTCGCAGCATGCACAAACATTACACTCAAGTCACCGCACCATTATCGATAAATAGCTACAACTAAGATATCGATGAGAGCATTGCCCATCACTATAACAGGACATGGCTGCTTGTTTAAACATTCTATTGCATCGAGTGTTGCGAGTTTTTATCCGTTCAACTTCTATTTTTAGGGCCGTCAAAAAACTGTTAGGTGCTCTTTTGTGTTTGACATTATTTTGGGAAAATTCTCTGATGACAATTGAGAGCTATATCATGAAAATGCTTTACTAATACGGACCTAAAAAATCTGAAGGGCAGTTCCCGTATTTTAAGAACGTTTGCATAACGGTCTCCATCTGTCAAAAAGCTTGTTTTTTTTCCTACATTTTTTACATTATTGTCACCGAGATGTGATTGCGACTGGAATTCGCTGTTTAAGTACGAGAATTGGCCTTCTCCTTTTTTAATTCCTGTGTGCTGGACGAAGCTGCCTACGCGCGCGCGGACGCGGGGTGGTAGGTGATGACGTTGTGCGCGTGCGTGAAGGGCGGCGCGGGCGCGTGCGCGGGCGAGGGGGGCAGCGCGGGCAGCTGCAGCGCGCGCGGCTTGCCGCCCAGGATGCAGCGCGTGGTGGCGCCGGATTCTACCTCTACTGTTAGCTCTTGGCCGGTCATCCTGCAGAAACATTTTAGTAAGTAAACGTTTTCTGGAAGCCATTACTTCAGAAACAGACACCTGAAGTTTGGGGGTTGAGTATCAGCTAGCTTCCATACGGTTACACTTGTTCAGGATATTTGAGTTCAGGAGCAACAAATGACCAAAATGAAAATGTAGAACCTAAAGCTAGTCTCAGACACCAAAACTGTAGCTTTCATTCTGAACATTATTTTGTCAAATTAATGGTGGTATATTTTGATTTTAAAAAAGAGTGCCCATGGAGTTTCTTGTCCGTTTTTCTCCAAAGGAACCTACTACGCTTTGGAATGGGCAACTAGCTTCATCTTTCTTACTGACCGACTCCTTGACTATTTAAAAGGGAATATATTTTAATCAAACCCCTAATAATTCCCATTTTGATATCCATAATTATGAATGTACACACGGCTACATACCAAGCTATACAGTTACAGTTTATGCTGACCTCTCATTGTACGGAAATCCGATACAATGGGAGATCAGCTAATACTGGAAAAGTATAGCTTGATATGTCGCCGTGTGTACGTCAAAAAAACCCAAAATCATCTCTATTTTAATCACTTTTGATCAAATGTTTAATTTTTGAGGCATATAAGTCATATGCCTCAAAAAAATAAAAACGGTCGTCTATAGGTGTACCTTTGTAAAATCAGAAGCGATCTTCAATTATATAGAATTTGGTAAACTGAAAACCTGTTTTGGTCCACTGGATATATGTAATGTGCATTATACTATGAAAGCCTTTTAAATCTATTTTAATCTATGAAAACAACTATTTATTACAAAAAATTGTCATGACGGGTCAGTCTGGGAGTGGTCAAATAAAATTACAAGATGGGCCACGAAAATTTTAAATTTTTTTTCATGGGTAACATTTTTATGGTTTTCAAAAGCGCTGATGCCAATAGTGAGGTCAAAATTAAAATAAAAGATGGCGGCTACGAAAATCTTCAATTTGCATGGTTTTCGAGGGTATTGATGCCAAGATAACAAGGTCAAATTGAAAATTCAATGAAATGTGGGTGTGCTATAGTAGGTATATCTTTGCCTAATCCTTCGGGGAGTCGGGCGTGATGTTATGGGTATTGACTTTAAGTTATTCAGATCATTTATTTGCTTGAATAATTATATTTGAATATCTCGACAACTTGATATTTTAGCGACAATATCCCTGGACGTATGGAAAAGATCAGCTTCGATAGAAAAATGTCCAAATCCATTTGAACATATTGTTTAAAAAGAAAAATCGTAAAACTAGTTTCGATTTATGTTTGGACCCCATAATCATTGTCTAAAACCATGAAATGAAAATGACACCCATGCGATCTCCAACTATTGGGGTTACACGTGAAGATAAAGACTACAATCGGTTGCCATAATTTATGAAGTAATTATTTATACTCACATGTGATATCTATTAGCCACCACTCCCAGCAGTTCCCCGACTAGGTCGCCGGGCACGCCGGTCTGGTTGACTACGGGCGCGACCAGGCCTACGACCAGGTCGTTCTTGGCTGAAGGGATGCTGACCACGACCAATTGTACGTCCGTACTCATTATGCGGATGGCACCGACCTGGGAAAGAAAATATTAATATCAGTGTCATAAAGAAAGTTTGATCAGATTTACTGGAATCTTTTGCTTAGTGTTTCCCTAGTCTTTAGAACTATTTTTGAAAACCTTGTATTATAAATCGAATATTTTTATATATATGTTTGTATATATATGCTTTATGTATTTCTTTAGGTATATGTAAGTTTTTTTGCACGTGTGTACGTGTACGTATTCGTGTGTAAATTTTATATGTATATGGTATAGTATAGGTATATTTATCATTTTAGTTTAAGACTTCGCATATTCATATTTTTCTCTTCTTGTTCTCACATACTATTGTCTACATTTCTTTTTCATTTCTCCTTTCGCAGGTCTGCTGGAAGAAATTTCTTAAGAAATAAGCAGTACCTTTGTACTAGTATTATAATTATGTCGTATCTCTCTGTATTTTACTGTGTGTACATAAATAATAAAATAAATAAATAAATAATAAATAAATCGCATTTTAACTGAATTGCTTGACCAAAACACAGATTTCGATAAAAGCCACCACATAAATTATCGATAAGAGCTCGCACGCGCGTTCGCTCCCTCACAATTTATTATCGAGTACAGCGAGTTTTTGTGAAGAGACGAAGTTCAACTGTGCGAATTTCACAACAAAATAAAAACAACCTTGGAAGAGTTGAAAATAAAGTCGGTAATGAATACAACTAACGAAACCTGCCAGAACAACAAAATAAATAAAGGCACGTGGTTAAATTTATTGATATTCGACTTAATTTGAATGTTAACAAAGTTAATATTCGATTTCTTTGGGAAATAATACCGCTGCGTTTTGCCTGTAGCTAATATTGAACATCTAAATTTGGCACAATAAACTAGTCTTCATTCCTCACCTCAGTGATAGCAGTAGGTTTCTTGAGCGGCTTGAAGGTGTTAGCATCGAGCTTGTATATCGCTGACTCGGTGATCAGGAGGCATCGCTCCGCTAACTTGTTGTAGCGGTTAAACTTGTGCACGAGACACGAGAACAATGGCCGCCCGATCTGTTGCGTCTTCTGTAGCGAGGCGACTTGCGACTGGTAGGTTGCTGGAAGAAAGGGTTGAAGTTAGTGATTGTGTATGTTTGCAATAATCTTTGACATTTGAAACAGAAGTTGCCAGAACAGTTAAAATTTGTAAGAACCCTCAATCATCAGTTTTTCAGTTTTTTATGAAGTGAAAATGTAAGCTTTGCTGCAGTTCTTCTCACATTTTAGTAAGCATTATTTTCTAGAAGAAAAAAATATTTTATATTTATATTTAACGTATATTTGTATGTGAATTGCGATGGCTTAATAAAAATACTTGGATAAACTTAGGGAGGCATTTGTCCAACCGAGGGGTAGTATAGTAATGAAAAAAAAGGTGAATAAAAAAACCGCCGTGTCGTTTAAAAATAAAATGGGATAAGGGCAGGAGAATGGTCAGCTGACCATTTATAAAAGTAATACTAACCAGCCTTAGGGTTATACTTGTTGTCAGCCAAATAGTCTCCCAACCACTGGCGGTTCTGTCCCCACTCTGTCCTTCTGCCCCTGAGCGAGCTGGCGGCACAGATCTTCATCTTGAGCTGCGGCCACTGGTCGCGCGGGATGGGCCGCAGCGTGAGCAGCGCGCGCCAGCGCCGGTAGGCGGCCTGCAGCAGCGGCTCGGGCACGCGGCGCGGGCAGGCGGGCCACGAGCGGATCACGTTGTTGTTGCGTGCGAGTTCCGCTTGGAGCTCGCCGATGTAGCGGCGGAGGCGGTAGCGTCTGGGAACAAAATAACGTTAACAACTTTGTTGTATACAGCAGCAGCGAAGCTACGATTTCATTAGTGAGAAGCCGAGGAAAAAAATGTTCAGTTGTCATAAACTCTAGATAACATCAAAATTTGTTACCTCTATACCTACCTCAAAAAATTGTCATTCCTTTATTTTACTTTTATTAATTTCACGCCATATATGGTCAAGTAGTAGAACCAAAGAGACGCTATCAATACAAAAACAATATTATCAATGTTATACAGAAAAAACCTGTGTAGGTATTACAAAAAGATTCAAAAATGATGTTGTAACGCATAAAATGCGAGGCAACAGGTGAAAACAAAATACACGTGAATTTACCTGTCATGAAATCAACACAAGAAATCTACGAAATGGAACATTACTAATTCTTTTTAGCTCTCTATTCATATCAAAATAGCAGCGTTTTACCTGAAATAAAACGCATATTAAAATACTTACCTCACTGGAAGCTTTACTATGAGATGGCATTTCCGTTTCCCGTCGATTTCTTACCAGTTTTCGTACTTTTATCCCCTCAATACTTCCGGTTCAGTGGCGCCACCTGGTGGTTGCGGGTAGTTTTATAGTTCTTGTAAAAGGTGTCACGCCATTTTGTTCATTGTCTCAGAGAACCAGGCAGAAATAAAGATAAAGCTTCCAGTGAGGTAAGTACTTTAATATGCGTTGTATTTCACGTAAAACGCTGCTATTAAACTACTTGACCGTCACTGGAAGCTTTACTATGAGACCTGTTTGTTATCGCCTGGTGACGCCACTTTGATGTATATACTTGGAAGTATGTAGTGCTTATAGGCCAATGTGATAAAGCATGAAACTAAACAAAAGTGTAATTAATAAGTATGCCTTTATTTAAATAAATGTATAAGTAAAGCAATTCAATTTAAAGTACCTAGATAAGTGTACTTTAGCTACAAATATAATTGTTAATATGAAAAATCACAAATTCTAATCATTAACAACCAATTTAAGAATATCCGTTCTAGGTAACAACATATTTATTCAGCAATGTTAATCGATTGGATTGAACAATTGTGTCACGTTTTGTGAATCAGTACTTCTCGTCTATAAAACTTCTGGAATGTATTAGCTGATCGCCAATTTTGGAATGATTTTGAAACCAGCTTTTGGAGGCTACAACAGACCGGGTGCTACCTGGAGTGGCTGCAATGCCAGCTTCGCCAAACAGGGCCTTTACCCACCCTGCAATGACTGTACGTGAAGCAGGTTTAGCCACACCTCTTACCGTAATAAATAAATTAGTTGATTTTGCCACATTAAGTCTGTCATTTAATAATGCTATAGTTCTTTCTATCCAGAATATATGGACCCTATATTCTGGACAGAAAGAACTATAGCATTATTAAACGACAGATTTGATTAGAATTATCGGCATTTAAAAGCAATTTTCAGCCGGATAGCATATAATTACTGCTGTCCGTTTTGGAGCCAAACCGAGGCTATAATATTAAACCGTTATCAGATCTTATGCTTTTTTTTTTTTTTTGGGCGAGCAATCATCAAATAACTTCTCCCGCTCTGGGCGGAGCGGGAGGGAGTATCAGACTTTTACTGACTAAAACCCACCCGTGTTCCTTCCGTTGCCTGTGTGCCAGGGCCACGATATCCCTTTCGGACAAACTCGCAACCCTGGCAGGCATTGGTCCTAACGGACCCCGTCAGTTTGTGCTGACATCTCTTTGAGGCGCGCGTGGAACACAACGCGCCGTCGACCCGGGCCTGGTCCTTATCGGACGGCGAGCTACCCATCGCTCACCATCCGCAGGCCCGCGCCTACGGTGGCCGGAAATCGGCTTGCGACTCCCGACGCCCGGGGCGTCTCCTGCGGCGACTAGGGGCGCGAGGGCGCGAACCTTGTCTCACCCTCACGCGTTCCGCCTCCTCCTTCGCTAGCATAACTGCTTCGCAGAAGGAGGTGACGGCCTCCCATGCACTCTCGCTCCGAACCATGGCCTGAACCAGGGCCGGACGCGAGAGATAGCCGCCGCCGATCCCCTCCGTGAGGCCACGGCGGTCCTCCGCCCAAGCTGGGCAGACCTCCACCGTATGCTCCACCGTGTCCTCCGGGCGATCCACACAGTAGTGACACCCGGGCGTTTCCTCCCGCTTAATCCTAAACAGGAACCTCCCGAAACATCCATGTCCGGTGAGGACCTGCGTCAGGCGGAAGGTGAGGACGCCGTGGCGCCTCTCCAGCCACTCCTCAAAGAGGGGACTTATCGCCACAATTGTGGCGTGCCCAGCGCTGGGTTGCGACAATCGCACTCTCCATGTCGCCATGAGATCCCTCCGGAGCTCCGTCCGCTGTGCCGCAATTTCTTGCGGCAGCGGAGTTATGCCCCGGAGTTTCGCCTCTTCGCGCCACACCCAAATGTGCGCGAGGACTTTCGCCTCCAGATCCCATGGCGGCAATTCGGCAAGGAGGCTCGCCACCTCACGGGAGACCGTGCGGTATCCCCGTACCATCCTGATGGCCATGACCCTTTGGGACGCGTTCAACCGCTGCGCTGATCGCAGCCTCAGAGAACGCGCCCACACCGGTGCCCCGTAAAGGGCCATGGACCGCACGATCCCCGCGTAGAGCCTCCGGCAGGAGGCGTTTGGAACCCCTAGATTGGGCAGGAGCCGCTTCAAAGCAGCCCCGGCCCGCTCCAGTCTGGGAGCCAAACGTCGAAAATGCTCCACGAAGTTCCACCGGCTGTCGAGGACGAGTCCCAGGTACTTCATCGTCGACTCGACGCCGATGTGAACCCCTCCCGCCGTTATCTGGGAACCCGACAGTGGCGCGTTCCGAGGACCATAAAAACACATGGCCTCGGACTTGTGCAATGCCACCTCGAGTCCCATTTGCCGGATCCTATCGACGATTGTCGCAACCCCACGTGCCGCCAATTCGGCCGCCGCCTGATGCGAACTCCCTTGTGCCAGGACTAGCGTGTCGTCAGCGTAGCAGACTACGCTGACGCCACTAGGGAGGTCGGCGCGCAGCACCCAGTCGTACCCGATGTCCCACAGATGCGGCCCCAGGACCGATCCCTGTGGGACACCGCACGACATCTCTCGCCGGTTCCACTCTCCTTGGTGACCGGGGTAGATGACGGCCCTGTCCGTCAAATAGGCCTCGACCACGCGACAGAGGTAGGTCGGCATCCGGTGATACCGAAGTGCCTCCCCAATGCAACTCCAGGGCAGGGTATTAAAGGCATTGGCGATGTCAAGAGACACCGCCAAGACAACCCCACCCCGGATCAGATCTTATGCTATGATTAGGATCAATATTAAGCAGAGTTAGATCGTGTATTCGCCTACCAGAGTAAAGCAACAGTAAAATTGCAGTATGACCTGATGTTTGAAATAGGTTATTTGAATCAATTGTGCAATTGGTCAAAAAATAAATTAATTTACCAACATCCCAAACTGGAGGCTTAGTGACCTTTGGATTTTTCAAGGCAATTGATTTTAAAACATGTCTTACTAGAACGTGTTAACTTAACCGAGTTGAATGTTCAGCGTTACCTAGTGTGGATATTACTGATTTATTTAAAAGTATTGAATTATACGACAACTTATCAATTAAATATAAATCACATAGTCAAGGTTTTTATTTCGACACCACGACGCCCAGCGCTCCCAGGCTACCTCATAGGGTTTTAGAGTCGATTTTCGTCTTTAAGTAGTGATAGTTGTTGAGCGTTCCATGCCTTTATCGTGCCAGACCACCCCACATTTCCAAACATCGAGGACGATGTTCTCGACCTTTTGGCCCGTCGACGTGTCTATTAGGTATCTCTGCAGGTTTCTTAGAGTTATTGGAGCCGCGAGCGCTCGAGCTTTTAGATCCGCACGCCAGAATACTGTCTCCCATCGAGGTACTTCTTTTAAGAATATTCCTGTCCACTGGTTTAAGTGAGACAAGACTGGGGACTAGGAATGGTGGTGGAAATATCCATGCGAGCTGGTAATTCCATGGGACACTGAAGGCATTTTGGAACAGAGCTTGAGGATCTTTTAGATCTAGAGACACATAATTGTACACTACGTGAGCAGTCGCCCAGGCAAATAGATATATTTTTGGGGTTCCCATTTTGCAAACACTATTTCTATACAAGTCGGTAGTAAGCGCCATTCTGGAGGTTGACAAAGGCGCAATAAGTGGTCCGCATGATTGTTGTATTTGCCCGGAATGTAGTGTATGCTGAATGATGTTAGTCTAACGAATTCAGAATTCGATGGGTTATTTCCAACAGGGATAATGTCCTCGTACCTCCTTCCTTTCGTAGGTATGTGACCGCAGTTCTGTTGTCGCATTGAATAAGGAGCGAACTTTGATGAAGCCACTGAACTTGGTTCTGAAGAGCGTATAATATTGCTAGTAACTAGCTATATTTTATGAAATTTGCCTTTCTGAAATTATTCGTCAAACTTTCTATTTAAATTATCGCCCATGACAATCATTGCAGGAAGGTATTCGTAATCTTCTTGATTACGAATACCTTCCTGCAATGATTGTGTTTGTTTTAATATGCAGTAGGTTAAGGCTGCATAGGATTTATCGGCATGTGCCAGATGACGAGAGGTGTCATATGCTTTTACCTCATCATTTGTTTCCAGGTCTATAAAGCCAGGAGTATGATTATACAACTTTTGCATATCGGCGTATCTCACTTCTGACCAAGAAGTACTACCAAAACGCTGGATATCTACCAACTTCTTCAAAAAACTATCGGGGTTTTTTGGAACTAATGGTTCCTTAAGCTTAGTATCAATTTTAAAAGTGAAATCTAAACTTGTATTTTGGTGTTCTTGATTTGAACAACCCTCGCTCACTACATACGTTGTTCATAAAGTTGACCACTAATTCCAGAACAAACAGAAGCATTATCATAACAAGCTGTATCAATGTTACTTGTAGTATTAATTTGCGATTCAGTGCACTCGGACCAGCCAAAGCTTGTGGCTCGGAAACCGGTTAATGTTCTATGTAAACTTAACCGTTATTATAAAGGTTTTCGAACATATTTCGTTAATTATATTCGTTAATATTTTGTTACAAAATCAATGCTGAACTTAATGTGATGAAGTAATAGGTATTTGAAGCTAATATCAATTGTATCAAAAATAATTTGTATCTACAGAAATAAAAAATTTAACCGGTTTCCAGCTCCCACGTTAGATCTGCACTGGATTTATATACACTTTACAAAGTTACATTCAAATATTGATTACGAAAATTTACTGGTAAATATTCAAAGAAAAAAATTACAGTAGTGATCCGAACGAAAAACCCGTTAAAAACTTTGATCACGTACGAATTATTCAAAAAGTGTTACCTCTATTACTTACGGTCCAAGACTTATCCTCTTTGAAGAACACTTTACACTTTTTACTTAATTATAAAATATGTAATCACTTAATATTCACTTTTACGTATTCTGCAACTGTCACGGACGCAGTCACGGCGCACAAGTTGCTTCGACGGAGAATAAAAAGCCAATGAACAAAATGGCGTGACACCTTTTACAAGAACTATAAAACTACCCGCAACCACCAGATGGCGCCACTGAACCGGAAGTATTGAGGGGATAAAAGTACGAAAACTGGTAAGAAATCGACGGGAAACGGAAATGCCATCTCATAGTAAAGCTTCCAGTGACGGTCAAGTAGTTTAATAGCAACGTTTTAAACCACCTCAAACACAAACTCAAATATTATCACTGTCTTGCACAAATCACGCAAAACAAATTCCAGCTGTATACCAATTCTTTATTGCATTCCATAATGTTGGTAAAACAGGTGGTAGGCTTAAAATTAATGAAACAACTATGGACTATGTCGGGTAGTAATGGCAATTATTGCGATTTCGTAATAATTTAACTAGCATGGGAATTCTTGAATCTTAGCGTGTTAATTGCTATTGCTATGCTATTTGCTATAGACGATAATTGAATACACGACCCTAAGTACGAGCAAATCAAAGACTTTATGGTAATAATTGCTAAACATCATTCTTCCTGCTAACGCTAATAATTTAAATAAATTAAACAATCACATTCACAAGCATTCATTCAATATACAACCCTAATGTACGCGCAAATCAAAGATAATAAGATAACAATTGCTTAACCCATTCTTCGAAAGTTCGCAGCACCTGCTATTAAACTTCACTCGCGAACGAAGTCACGTTCGCGTGAAACCGATAGATTTAGTATTCCCGACTTCCCGTGGGTGCGACGGAGAGCACACGCTACCGCTGCATGCGCATGCGCGACGCTCTCTCTGACGTATGATAGTTTAGAAAAGTACATCGCTTCGCATTTCACAGAATTTCGCGACTACACTTAATTTGCTAAATGCTAAATGATCTATCACACCAATTGCATAGGGTCGCAGCATTATGCTGAGCGATGGCCGTTTTGCGTGAATGTGACGCATATTTTCCCTCATCTTGCTCTTTCGTGTTTGTGTTTTTTATTTCTTTGCGTTATGTTTACCGCAAATAAACGTATTTACTTTCTTTCTTTTCTTTTTTTAAATACTTACTTCCAAGCATTAAAGATGGTCATAGCGGCCTTAAGCTTCTTATAGCGCATGCGCGCAAGGGTGCCTCTCCACAGCTTCTGTAGCAGTATCACGATTGAAGGTATCAGCTCAGCGCGGGCCGCTTCTAAGCCGTGCAGGGTTTTAGCACTCCTGGGGTAAGAAAATAAATCAAAATGTTACTAAGTAGTTCATATTTTCACTTGGTAAGGTATATTTTCGATAATTTTGTGTTAAGTTTTTGTGAATATGGTTTTTTTTTTAAGTTTTCTTTAGTTCTACCTTGTGAGTGTATGAGATCACGTGAGATGAGAAAAAATTGGGAAAGTATGTTTGTTTGTTTGTTCTTCTTTCACACAGGTGCAGAGCAACGGATCAACGTGATTTTTTGCATAGAGATATTTTATGGACCTGAGAGGCTTATTATTCTGGAAAAATGCGCGTTCCCTGTAGGATATACCAAGGAATAAAGCCGCAATAATTATGGAAGATAAAAACCATGTTTTGTAAGTCTATGGATAAGTCTATCTGAAATTAATTCTAATTTTGTTATTAAAACCTAGAGTACCGAATGAACAGCTTGGTGTGTCCGAACTGCACGTCGGCGATGTGCAGGTCGCGCAGCAGCACCATGACGGCGTCCTTGTCGGCCGTGCCGCGGAAGTTGGGCCACGTGTACTGCGACAGCATCTTGTAGCGCTTCAGGAAGCGGTCGTAGCGCTGGCGGGACGCGAAGCCGGCGCGCCGCACGCGCACGTTCTCGACCAGCCCGAGGTACGCCACTTGATGGCGGACCTAAGGAATAAATTACACGTGAATTAAGGCTTATTTAAGGTCTCCACAATGTATCCTGTTTTGTAAGCTTACCGTAAGGTAGCCGTCTTAGTCTAAACGACTAGCGCTTAACGAATTTAAATCATTGTTTCATATCTGCTGATCCTTTGAAGATTACAGAGACGGAAAGATGTTTTTTTTTTTTTTTTTCTTTTTGGTTTCGCACGGTTTGTGCATTTAGCCAGTGTCATGTAAAATTAGGTAACAAGTACAAAGTTATAATAATTATGAAATGAACTCCACTCAATGCATGATAAAGATGATTGATGATATCCCGCTCCGCTCCCCTTGAGTTTAAGTAAAGACGCGGCACTTTACTGAAACCTCGCGCGGGCTTCTTGAGAGAATTTAAAGTGATGTTGCACTGTTTTGTTTCATTTGCCTACATTAATGCAGGTTCACGAACACTTAATAGTTAATAATCCACCACTATTACACATTAATATTCGGCTAAACACAAATTTTAGAAAATAAAACAAAACTGCTAACATGACGCTTCACTTTCCCGCCAAGAAGTCCCAGAAAGATGTTAAGGCTGATTTACACAGGGTCAGTAACTGACAACAAATTCAAGGCAAGTCAGTGCTGACCCGAAAAAAACCCTGTGTAAACTGATTTGAAGTCAGTACAGTGGCTTGAAGTCAGCGCTGACTTGAATATTCGGACACGAATATTTTAAAGTCAGTTGGCGCCCCCCGCCACCCGCGCACCCCCGCGGGTCAAATGCGGTCAACAGCGTTGCAAAATATGGCTCAACAAATGCAAATCGAAGGGCTCACTTCTACTGAAGTAAAAAATAAAGTTAAAGCCATAAAGGCTACATATTATTTAGAGCTCGACAAGATACAAAAATCCGATCGATCCGATCGATCCGAATCGAGATCTGGCGCTGGTGGGAACGTATATGTCCCAAAAGTCAAGTGGTTTCAAGAACTGGACGGCTTTATAAAAAATGCTATTGTAAAAAGGAAAACAGTGGTAAGTATTTATTGTAATTTATTTATTTTATTTCCATCCTAGGTACCTATACAAAATTAATGAATTCTATCCAATTGCCATGGCACACTTCCAGCAGTCATAAAGAAGTTCCTATATAGGTCTCTTTTTTCTTTAGCAGTCATGCAATGGTTGCCTCTTTGTTGTTCTGAAATGCTTGGTAGTGGATTTATTTCCGATCTCCATGTTCCTTCTATTATTTGTCCATCATTGTCCTCTCTGTCTACACAAGTAGATGTTATGTAGGAACTTGAACGCTTTCGCAACCAATTATGCAGGGCACAGGCTGCACAGACAATGGCGTCAACTGTGTCCACATGGGTTGGAATTGCTTTTTCGAACACTCGGAATCTAGAAACCAGTATACCAAAAGCATTTTCACTTATGCGCCTTGCACGCGACAACCTGTAGTTAAAGACTTTTTCGGCAGTACTTAGCTGTGTACCTGGATAGGGTTTTAGTAAATAATTCTTCAGTGGAAATGCTGCATCACCAACTATTACTCCATTTGTAGGAAGCAATCCATCTTCCAACCGACGATATAATGAGGAATTTTTGAAAACACCTCCATCAGAGGCGTTTCCATTCGCTCCAACGTCTATACGTATATTTAAAAATGTTTTGAACTTTCTTAAAAAATGCGAAGAAACTTTTTCCCCAACCTATTATGTTTGGCGCTAAACGCATTTAGTGATTTGTAGTGCAAGCGGTTTCTGAATTGAGAATTTGAAGTTGAGAAATTGTCAAACTCTACTTTCCCTTCAATGTACACACAGCTCTATTAAGTGGTTACCCCCAATGGTTGCCCATAGTGCGCAACATCATGTGCGTTCAAATCCGTGATAGGCCCAAGTTGGTTTTGTATTTTGCAAAAACATTTTATTTTAATAATGTATCGTTTTAGTGAATAAATAAGTTTGGGTGTACTTATTTTTTTGAAGTCTGTTTTTAATAGTTATTGTTTTTTTCAATAAAACGTTAGTACTTTTATTATTGCGCGTAGCGTTGTGAGAGATCTCAACAGTAAATAGTCAAGTGATGCTAAATATCTAACAATTAGTTAGTTGCTAAGCACAACACTATAAACATGGTACATCACTAATCCTAAAAGATCACTCAGCCATTTGTACATCCGCCTGCATAACTAGCAGACCTATACCTTGAACCTCAGGATCTGTGTACCCCGATCTAGGGTGAATTCCTCATGGATTTACTAATTATACTAGACCCTCTCTGCAATGGATAACCTATGTTTATCTTTCGTGGGTGTCAATGTCGGACCACGCGGCTGTGGTTATCTATTGAGCAGGATACTGCAATATGTAAGGATTACTGCTACACCGGGCTGTGCATGGCCTCACTGTGTACTATAAGCAAATATAAAGACCCATCTACTAAGGTCATTGTTTTACTTGCCCGCATGTCACATACATAACCTCATAGTGCATCCGTCATTGTGTCACACTGTCTTTGCAAACTATCTCTGTCTGTAAGCCGCTGCGATGTGTTAAGCTTCCTGCCTACCCTACTTTCCCACACCGTTTCTTGGCTGCTGAAAGAGGAATGGAACTGGGCACACGTGTGCTATAGTCGGGCTGAGGGCAGGAGCTGCTGCACGTGTGCTACAGTCGGGCTGAGGGCAGGAGCTGCTGCACGTGTGCTACAGTCGGGCTGAGGGCAGGAGCTGCTGCACGTGTGCTACAGTCGGGCTGAGGGCAGGAGCTGCTGCACGTGTGCTACAGTCGGGCTGAGGGCAGGAGCTGCTGCACGTGTGCTACAGTCGGGCTGAGGGCAGGAGCTGCTGCACGTGTGCTACAGTCGGGCTGAGGGCAGGAGCTGCTGCACGTGTGCTACAGTCGGGCTGAGGGCAGGAGCTGCTGCACGTGTGCTACAGTCGGGCTGAGGGCAGGAGCTGCTGCACGTGTGCTACAGTCGGGCTGAGGGCAGGAGCTGCTGCACGTGTGCTACAGTCGGGCTGAGGGCAGGAGCTGCTGCACGTGTGCTACAGTCGGGCTGAGGGCAGGAGCTGCTGCACGTGTGCTACAGTCGGGCTGAGGGCAGGAGCTGCTGCACGTGTGCTACAGTCGGGCTGAGGGCAGGAGCTGCTGCACGTGTGCTACAGTCGGGCTGAGGGCAGGAGCTGCTGCACGTGTGCTACAGTCGGGCTGAGGGCAGGAGCTGCTGCACGTGTGCTACAGTCGGGCTGAGGGCAGGAGCTGCTGCACGTGTGCTACAGTCGGGCTGAGGGCAGGAGCTGCTGCACGTGTGCTACAGTCGGGCTGAGGGCAGGAGCTGCTGCACGTGTGCTACAGTCGGGCTGAGGGCAGGAGCTGCTGCACGTGTGCTACAGTCGGGCTGAGGGCAGGAGCTGCTGCACGTGTGCTACAGTCGGGCTGAGGGCAGGAGCTGCTGCACGTGTGCTACAGTCGGGCTGAGGGCAGGAGCTGCTGCACGTGTGCTACAGTCGGGCTGAGGGCAGGAGCTGCTGCACGTGTGCTACAGTCGGGCTGAGGGCAGGAGCTGCTGCACGTGTGCTACAGTCGGGCTGAGGGCAGGAGCTGCTGCACGTGTGCTACAGTCGGGCTGAGGGCAGGAGCTGCTGCACGTGTGCTACAGTCGGGCTGAGGGCAGGAGCTGCTGCACGTGTGCTACAGTCGGGCTGAGGGCAGGAGCTGCTGCACGTGTGCTACAGTCGGGCTGAGGGCAGGAGCTGCTGCACGTGTGCTACAGTCGGGCTGAGGGCAGGAGCTGCTGCACGTGTGCTACAGTCGGGCTGAGGGCAGGAGCTGCTGCACGTGTGCTACAGTCGGGCTGAGGGCAGGAGCTGCTGCACGTGTGCTACAGTCGGGCGCGGCCTGCGCAGGCGCGAGCGGCCCCTCGCGGAGCCTGTGCCGGCAACCACGTGCTGCCAAGGACGGTACCCTTCTTACCTAAGTGTGATAGTGTTCAGAGTCTACCTTACCTGCGACCTAGCCTACAAGTAATTATATGTATTAACTGAACTTGAGTCTCCGTTATGTCTGATACCTACCTATCCGTTAACGGCCTGCACAGTCTACCTGCCCGTTACATGCGTATAACGACAAGCAATAATAGGGTACATAGGGGTATCAGAATGCTTTATTTGTAAACATAGGTCAAATTACAACAGTGTGCGAGATGTTACAGATTGGTAGATCCTCTATGTTATGTGTTACATTTACGAAGTTATTCAGCGTCTAAATAGGCCGTAGGACCGCTTGCCGTGCGTAATATTGGAGGTTCAAATCCTAGGCACAAAATGTGCTTTCCGTCATGCATTATATTTTTTTTTATATCAAGTATATTTCTACTTTAGTTTAGTAATCAAGAAAATTAAAATATTTTAATAATCATTTAATAATATTTATTTTTGCTATTATTTAAGAAAACTTTGATTTATTTTACTACAAAGATTTATATTTTACAATTTGATTTGATAATTTACAGTTATCACACTATACATATTTTGCCAACTGACACAAACGGGTCCCTAAACGAATGACATCTATACATCAAACGTTGTAGGTATAACTTGAGGGTATGAATTAATTTTATAAAGAAAACGTAAGTAAGTAAAATTAATGGATATCCTCAAATTATACATCTATCGTTTAGACAGAGACCTAAAGATAAAGTGACTGGGACGATAGTAGATAACAATTTCATCTCAATTCATATGGGCTCGCTGGCTATAGTTCGTCAAACTGCGTATGAGCAGGCATGTTTAAAAAAAGCTTCAGAGAAACGCTATAGATCGACAAGACAAGAATATCGTCACGAATTATGTCTAAGAGGCTCAAAGGCCGCCCTTATGCACAAAAGCATCCTCTGCATGGCGCCGAAACTATTCAATAAAATACCGATTGACATTAAAGATTTAAACTTGACACAATTTAAACGGAGACTAAATAATTTTTTAATTGAAAAATGCTACTTTACCATTGACGAATTCCTTCTTGACAAAATGTAATAAACTAAATGATAATAGGGAATATGGACGTATTTCAAAGTGTCCATTATTTTAATAAACATTTTGTAGGAGTCAAGAAACAAATTCCAATATTTTTTACATTTTTTTATGCATTACTTATTTTACAATTAATTAATTTATGTTGCGTTTTTTTGGTGGAACAGATCGATGAATCTCAAAACGCGTCCTCTTCGAAAATGCCGGAAGTGACGAAACAAAAAAATGTGAATAAAATCTATTCTTTGCTAAATACTTGAAATTTCACTAAGGTAAATATGTAAGTGCGATTTCTACTTGAATAAAGCATAAACCATAATTTAATATATAAGATTTGGGGCTAAAATACAGATGTAAACAAAGCAGTTTCGTGAACAATGACGTCACACCATGACCACGACAGAACGTTTGAACTGTAGTAGAAAATTGTTGGAGTTTCATAATTTTTTTGAGCTCCAATCAGTAGCTCAATTTAACTTTCAATACTTTTCTTAGGTTTATTTTACTGTCTATTATTGATTTAGTGAAAAAAAAATATACATGCATATTCCCTATTATGTATTTATGCTTGAAAATTCAAATACTTGAAATAAGTCAAGTTTTAACCACAATGAATATTACTAATTGGTTTCTCAAAAACTGTCAACTAGCCTGTAAATCAATAGTATGTAGAGTACTTACCAGCTGGTCGTCCCAGTTGGTAGGAGCCTGGTAAGGGTTGGGCTTGACGCAGCGCACGTAAAACGGCTCCTTGCTTTGTAGACCCGTTACTAGAGCTGCCATGGAGTTACGGAACAGGGTTGCAGCTGACGGTGGACGCTTTGATGTCTGTGAAAGAAATAATAAGGTTCGATCTAAACACAGCCGAAGAAAAAGAAAGAACACTACGTATAAAAGATTTAATTGAAACAACTAAAAACCTCTTCGGGGGTCGCGCGCACGTGATGTCGCGAAAAATAGAAATGTGTGCGGTTGGGGTACCCCCGTCACATATGATTTAAATAAAAACTTGAGACTGACTTTTTTTTTTACGAAGTTTTTTTTTGCTCTAGACTGTTTTACCTACCCGCAGGCGCGTTTTTAATACAGAGCCATCTAGTAGAAGTTTTTAAGAAGCTCTCATAAAGTTACTACATGTGCATTCTCTTTCTTTCTATTATATGTAATCTCTTTATATAATAGAAAGAGAAAAAGAGAAAGTCATATAGGCATCACGCTTTTTCTTTGCATAACGATTTCTACCAGTCAACTCCTACCACAAGCCGCGATAATGAACTTTGTCCAAATATCAGCTGTTCCTTACATTTTTTTGAGTTATGCGAACATAAAATGTATGGAGCAGCTGATATTTTTTCACGTTTTCAGGTTTGTCCCTACAGTAAAAGATGATGAGTATGATGACCCCTTAATTAAGAGGTTTTCAGTTATTTCAATGACACCTTGTAGAAGTAAATTTTCCAAATGAAAAATTGCACTATTAGCCTAGTTTCAAGGCGCATATTATATTTATTTAATACTTTAATTTAAGCACACAAGTGTAAAAAGAGGCGGACTTAATGATATAGGCATTTTGTACCAGTTAACCTTTGGGTGATGCAGAGACAAACAGTGGTAGGAACGCAAGTGAAACCGCGAGCTACAGCTTTAGTAGAGTTATACGTAGTACTATTATACCTTCTGTATATTGGTGCCGCCCTCAGGCCACATGTGTGCCAGCGACAGGTTGCTGGAGGAGTGCAGCAGTCTCTTCAGGTCCTGCCACAGAGAGTCCTTGTTCTTGTCCATGAAACCGTCCACGGCGTATGTTACGTCGCCTGCGTAGTGACTGTGGAAACAGATTATTTTTGGTGTTATTTTAGAAATAGCGAGGTTTTTATGAAGTCGAGTTTCGCTGTAGTGTTACGTTGATTCGTGCTAAAAACACCGAGATAGTGATATGTTCGACTTTGGATACCTGTGCTAGTTACCATTGCCCACCTTCCCCAGATATAGGACTTGTTTAAAAATACTGGCAGTTAAACTAAAAAGCAGGTACTCAAAATATAGGCTCATACGGTTGAGCTTGATTAAGGTATTTTATTGAAATCTAACGACAAAAATAATGTAGAAATGAGTTCAAATCTATCATCTATAATTATTATTAATCTACTAGTTAGAAACTTAATTAATGACAAATTACTCACGTAATTCTGAAGTCGACGCCATGTTTAAGTTTCTTATCCGTGGGTGCCAGTTGTCTTGACGTGTAGTGTTTGTGTCCTTTTAGTCTCCTGTCCATTGCCTCTAGTAGTTGCTTATCTGATATCTGTAACAAGATAATTACAAATAATGAACTAAAATTGAAAGTTTAGTCGATAGAATAGAGTAGAATACTCTTTATTATGTACCTACACTATATCGGGTGTAAAAAGACCCTTTCCAAAGCCGAAAGCTACATATCTATCCATTATTTGGATCGTTTTTTTCCACTAGACCATACCTGGGAATCCACTGGTTCTGGAGATATTGAAGGCCAAACTCACATTTTTTTTTAAACTTTTTTACGAAAAGGAATTCCAAGTGTTATTATAAAAAAAAAAATCCAAGCAAACATTACCTGAATTTCGATTTTTCTTAAATTAATTTCGTTCATAGCCGCGAGTATTCGACAAGTAACTACACGTACCGCGTAGAACGAAGGGGCGGGGCTTAAATCACACAACAGCACTGAGTCCGTTTGCCTGCAGGGTCCGCGTTACATTGCGTGCAATAAAAATTGCAATTTTTTAACCCCTAAAAATAAAAATCGGTTCCCAGCAATAATTTTTGCGCAAAGCTACTTAGATGTATAGTATGCGTAGTTGATGGCTTTGTGATGTGTCTTTTACACCCTGTATAAATTAATGATACTTTGCGACCACAGAACGACTACCAAGTGGCGGTTAAGGGTAGCAATTGAATTTAAATTTTAGAGACATTTACATAAGTATAACATTTAAAAAAAAAACACGAAACACCCTAGCTTCTTGTGTGCTATTAACGAAATACTGCAATTTAACCCTCGCCACAATTCTTGGCAGTGTATATAAATATAGAATACCTTGGTAGGATTGAGACAAGCTTCGTCCATGATAGCTATGAGTCCCTGATGTGGCGCGTCCACCAGCTCGCAAATGACGCGGTTGTTGAAGTATTTAATGGGCGTCCACTGGATGCCCTCGCGAGCGTATTCTTCTTGTTCTTGTTTCAGCACCAGTTCTGGAAGGAGTCATGGTGATGGTTATTAATAAATAAAAGAAAGAAAATAAATTCTCGCAATATTCACACAAAAACAAAAAACTGAAAAAAGAAAATATGATAACATGAAAAAGATAATATGATAGATGGAACTCTTTTCCCAGGTTTTTATGGTATATTTCACAATGTTGTGAAGCTTTTGGTAGCATTAATTGGTATTTAATGTGACGGCAGATTTATTTTCAGAAATTTAATCTGGCGAAGAAAAATATACTTAGAGCAAAAGAAAGTGGTCTAATTCAGGAACAAAATATGTGTAAATAAATAGTCACGTCATGAGCATAAGCAATTATAAGTTAGAAGTTACTTTGGTAGGATTAAAAATAAGCGAAATGGTTGTGACAAGATAAATTGTTTTGATTGTCATTTTTAGCATGGTAAAATTGAACATTATACTTTTATGCAGTTTAGACACTGGTCGGCCTTTGAGCCAAGCCCATAATCATAAGCTAATCATACAATAAATCTATATAAAAATACTGCTACGAACTTACCAATAAACAGTTGCTGCAGCTTCTCATTACAGTAATTAATACAGAACTGTTCGAAGCTGTTCGTCTCGAAGATTTCGAACCCGTAGATATCCAGCACGCCAATTAGAGTATTTTTATACGTTCCACTGGGCACATCTATCGCTTTATTTATCTGAAAAGGGAAATTGAACTTTATGTCCTTGAAGATACGGTACAATTTTGAGTGTCTGTGTGTGTGTCGATATAAAAATTAAATGGCGATATTAAATTTACGCTTAATTTTTATGCAATAGGGTTCATAATGGTTTGTTTACCCATATGTGTTAAGTCCTATTTGGTGTTTGAAATATTTTAATCTTCTGAAGTAATAAACTGATCTTTTATGACTGACGTTACTCGTCACTCATAAAAGCTGGTCTTGACTCGGCTGTTTATACACAAATTAGCAATTAGGTACGTTAATTAGTAGCCATTTACGATTGTGGCTCAGATAACCTTTAAGTAATAACAGAACCCTTTAATATTCGGGAACCCCACGAATACAAATATTTTAGCAAAGTGGACTACCAATGAAAGGCGTCCGTTCAAGTTTCTTAAAACTGACATTTACATTCTTTTAGGTATTTGCATTTGAAACTCCTATGCCTATAATTGTTAAAAATCAGCAAAACTTAACGCTTTCGAATCTTGTACTGAATACTATGGTAAAAGTTTTCGTCACGATACCCTTGGCACTGAGTGTGGAAATCATTCAAAATAGTCTTTAATAACCTTTTCTAAAACATGCTTGTAAATTCGAGCATTATTTTGACAACCTTCTCGAGATAAATCGAAATTGCTGTACTGGCCAAATACATGCGAGCAGCGGCCGCCAAAAGTTGTATGAAAATTCATATCTGTCGTGGTTTAGCGGCCAAATAAATTACATAGTAAACTCATATCTATCGTGTAATTTAAAAATGGAACGATCTTTTAATCTGAAACATGGCAACCAAGGAGGTAACTTATCAAAGGTTTTATTTAAATTTCGAACTGGCAAGCAAATAGAAAGCTGTTTATTGAAAAAAAAACAAATGAACACATTGGCGCGTGAAAAATAATCATTGTTCGTCATTGAATCTGGAATTTATAAATAATTTACTTTGTTTGAATTCCCGCGCATTATTTGAGAAAAGCACTATACAAGCCTTGGCCGCAACCATCAGGCATTGATGGACTCACGTATGAGTGCCTCGGCTTCACCTCGGCCCACATTTTCACGTTCGTCCGTCAATGCCCCTATTGCAGGCCGCTGCAGTAATGTACTATACCTGTTGAACTATCCACGTAAAAAGCCTATCATAGGCCGCCTTAGCCAACGCCAGCCTAGTATAGTTCGCCTCGGTCAAGGAATGCTCCTTATTGACCAGGTCCCCCCCCGCGGACAGCACTCTACCGGCCATGGCCGCCCGGAGCGCCTGCTCGGTCACTCCGAGCGCGGCTGTGCACTGCTTGAGAGGACCTCCGATGGATAGTTGACCGTCTTGTGTTTCTGAGAAGGTCAGCTCGCCCTGAAAGAGAAAATTTAATTAATAATTTGTAGTTATAGTAAATAGTAAGTGGCTAAGTAAAAACAGCCGCACGGACTGATCGATCAGGTAAAGCTACGCTTGCCGCAGTTGGTCCGGGGATAGGTGGCCATCTTTACATACCAAGACACCTCCGTGCCTCGGAAAGCACGTTCAGCCGTTGGCCCCGGCTGTCATTTGTAGAACTTTAGCAGTCGTTACGGGTCGTCAGAAGCCCGAAAGACTGACACAAACAATCTTACCAAGGGGTATCGTGTTACCCAGTTACTGGATTTTGGAGGTCAGATAGGCAGTCGCTCCATGTAAAATACTGGTATTCAGCTGAATCCTAGGTTAGACTGGAAGCCGACCCCAACATATTTGGGAAAAGGCTAGTCAGATGATGATGTAGATATAGTAAATAGGTGTAATATCAAAAGATTTTAAGAGGGACCCGTAAAAAAATGTGCAGTGCAAACTTTATTCTCATCGCTCTTGGATAGCCTCTACGAGCATATAGACATAAGATATTGAAGTTTATCTGAGGCGCACTGAGCAGTAAATAGATACCTCTGCTGACTGAATAATCTAGGATTTTTGCTCTACTAGAGAATAAACCATAAACCTCATTTACAGAATGCGGGAAGTAAAGAAGCAACAAGATATAAGTCATACAAAATGTTTTTTCACTCTTCATTCTTCCCTGTGGTTATTACAGTATTTAGTTCGTTTAAAAACACTCACCAGCAAAATAACTCCAGCCACGACGCTCCATATATCTTCGACCACCGACTGCGAGAACCCTAGCGCATCAAACGCGCTGTTTGTTTGAGAGAACAGCTTGGAATCTGACGCTGTGGCGCGCTCACTGCCGAGGATCTTGTACACGGCGCTCGATGCGAGCCCGAACTTCTTCGTCGTTGAGTTGTTTGTACTTAGCACCTGGAATTGAGCGAGAATATTAGCTACTAGTTGTTACTTTTTCTTTTTTAAATGGTGGATGCGGAAAGCGGAGAACCAGGTGTTGTGCCGCATTTTGGGAGAGCTCTATGGCCAGCAGTGGACTGCGATAGGTTGAGTTCATTCGCTTTATCATCAGTTGCGTAATATAAAGCTACATTACCCGAGCATAGAAATGACAAATCGTGCTTTAGAAAGAGACTGTTACACCGGTATGAATAAAACTGAAATGTGCCATATTTACAGGGAGGCAGTAACTTTTTTCTTTTCAAATCAATGTTTTCATGACATCAAAGACAATAGACAACATAATTATGTATAATTGTTCACATTGTTATGATTTTAAAGACTGTCTATTACAATAACACCAAACCTTGTAAAATCTTAACTAACATTATAAATGTGAAAGTCATATTGTTTGTTTGTTTGATACGCTTTCACGCTAAAACAGCTGAACGGATTTGGATGAAATTTGGCACACGGGTTCGGACATAAAATATTTTTTTTTTCCGGTGGTACGTTCCCGTGGGAGAATTTCCGATCTCCACGCGGGCGAAGCCGCGGGCAAAACCTAGTAGAGATCGTCTAATTTAAAACAGCACGCCCCTCCACTGCTGGTTGCATACACATTTTAAATGTTTGTACATTTTAGTGGAGATTGCAGATTTAAATTAGACGATCTCTACATAAGTGTATAAATATTTGTGCAACTACAATTTCTGTGTTTATTTCCCTAGGTCTGTTAAAATATTGGTACTAATTACTCTGCCACACTTGCCATTTTGAATAAGCATGTTTAGGGCAAAACACGCATATTATGTCAGATTTGTAAACTTGCACTAAACAATCTACGATCATCACTATATAATCATACAATTGACTGTTTGACAATAGATTAGTGTACTAACATCTTGTTTACTAAATAACAGAACGGAGGCTGTGACTATACCTACAGTTAGGCCTACAACTTAATTGAATTACGCAGACTGGATTAGTAGGTACATTAGATTATAAGATTTGATTCTGGATAACCGCTCTTTTTGAGCAGTTTTACATTGAATGTAGTTTGCACTGATGGGATGATGTTTCCGTTATTTTTAACTAAAATTCAAGAAAATATTGGGTAATTTGTATTTAGGCTGTTGGTAAAAAAATATGAGACACGTGTTTCAGGAGTTTTGGAAATTCAAACCTTAAGCAGGTAACATAGAAGATGATAGTTCGTATGAAAATCCGTCATTATAATAAGTGAATCAAAGAAAATTTGTATTTATAGTTTTAGATAATTTTGCCTCAAAAGGGGTATAATAAAATGTCCAACGAAATCGCTGGCAAAGTGCTAGTTCATAATAAAGCCACATTCCTGTAATTTAAATACCATAACGTCTATTATAGTATTGAAATGGAACTTTTACTGGAAGAATTCCTGTGTAAAGATAATTAATTACGTTACGCAACACCCATACGAAGGCTAGACAATAGTCCAAACGGGTGACGACATCGAACAGTCACTTGTAAACCGATGATATAATACTCTTCGATGAAATAAATATTATTTATATTTATCTATTTACAAATACTATCTGTAATAGTTTACTCCGCGATTGTGTAGTGTAACAATCAATCAAAAGTATTTTATTCAAATTTCAAACTAGGCTGAGAATCAGCACTTTTCAAAATTACAAAATCAAAAATGGCCAAAATTACATAAGACAATCCCCCAAAACGGCCGCCCTTCACGACTTCCTAGTGCTGGGATGTAGAAGTGGCGCAACAAACTCCCCAACAGCACAGCTGTCTGTTCAGTTAGAAAAACTTGATTCTATATAATGGTATCCTTACAAAAAATACATAATATTATAAAACAGAGCCCCCCGTCGTCTGTCTGTCTGAACGCGATAAACTCAAAAACTACGAAACGGAATTTCATACGGTTTTCACCATTGCACGGTGTGATTCACGAGGAAGGTTTAGGTTTACAATTCATTAAAGTTTTGTGTACATTGGCTGAAATATGACGATTATTGCTAAAGATGTCGGAAAAAATCATGCCGACTGGGCGCTTTACTGATCGTAAAAACATAAACGAAAAAGTCCGCAATAGCATAAAAATATTATTATAATAATAATATATATCGTCTGAAAGACAAATGGTTACTGTGGTTCACCACAGTAACCATTATCGTCTTTCAGAATTTGATAAAAATTTGATTGTTATTCCGAAGCTATTTTAACCGGTATTAGATATATTAATTAAGGCAAAAATATTATGTAAATGTCTATTAACTGCTCCAAAATTACTGTTTTTTTTTACATACTTCCTTGACATTATCTTTTTTTTTGAGATTATATACCTACAATTTTAATTTAAACAAGGTTCTAACTTTTATTATTTTAATAATATTTTATTTCGTTTTCTAAATGGTTTTTTTAAATTGAGAACGTTGTAGGCTTATTAGACTGTAGATTTGTAGACCATTTTCTATTCTGTTAAGTACCTGGTACTTTAGACGGGCCTACACTGTCCTCTCATACTTATTAACGCTGTGGTTTGAAAACATTGTAAAAGCTAATTATTTTTAAAAGAGTAACCGTGGAGTTTCTTGCCGGCTCTTCTCCATAGGAAACGACCAATTGGAACCGTGCACCTAGCTTCTGACCTTTCATAAGTGCCCATGTGCCTACATGGGCACTTATGAAACGTCAGAAGCTAGGTTATGTGACATAAAATATTATGATTTTGCATCCATAACCAATAAAATATGTTATTTAAATAGGGCATTTAATTTTAAAATATGCCTAAAAACGATATATGTCCGGTTTTTTTACCTGATAGAACGCGTGGAAGTTCCTCTCCCCTGGTTGCAAGGATACAACTCTGCTTTTCTCCAGCAGATAGTTGCTGATGTGACCGCCCACAGGGTCCCCTTTATAGTCGAAGTGTATGTCCATGTACTTGCCGAATCGGGACGAATTGCCGTTGCGATTCGTCTTCGCGTTGCCAAACGTTTCTAGTATCGAATTTGACTGGATTAACACGTTTTTTACCCTGGGGAAAAATGTTCGGATTAATTATTTTAATTCTAAGTTGTTTTCATCATCCTTTTGCTCTTCCTCTTATTCAATACTTGCTTCGCACAGGTGCTGCAATCTACTATGTGATGTGTGAATGTGACGAGATGTCAAAACATCGAGACTTGTGTGTAATAACTAAGTTACATATTAATGTTTTAGACACGGTACAAACTGGACAGTGGTACAAACCGCATCAAAATGTATTTTTGTAGTTTAGAAGAAGCGATCGACAGGAAAGCGATCACACAGATGTCACGAAAAGCGACTTTATTATATACTATTTATTATAGGTATAGGCATCGTGGCAAGCAACCACCTCGGTATTCACCCTTTCCAGTTGTTTCTCTCTCTCCAGCAAAGTCATCATTCCACACAACCCATACATCGTCTTTTTAGGGTTTCCTGATCTTAAAGCCATCCATTCCTAAAACTTTCCTCATGATTGGTCTCGTTGACTATGCTTAGAATAGAATAGAATACTCTAACTGACTTGACTATGCTTAGAAACTGCTAATATCGTTCAAAGGGTCTCACGCGCATCTATTTTCATGAAGCATGGCTCTGAGAGCTGCTTAAGAAAAGGTCCGCTAATCTTCGAGACATCACACGTTCGTTTGTAACTCACCTATCAATATAATCCCTGTGGACTTGTGTTGTGTTTGCTGCTATGTACTTCATTATGAACTTGGACGCCTCCGTCTTGCCTGAGCCTGACTCGCCTGTTATTAAAACACATGTGTCTTTACCCTGAAACAAAATGTTTACCATCATTGTAATCAACATCATTATTAGCCTGCATCGCACCAAAGCTGGGTAGCTAATAATATATACAACGGTCTAAAAAGTTTGTCTTATTTAAAAACAGACAACTGGAAATCTCTGTTTCTATGGAAAATTTAAAATCGGTCTAATTCGAAAAATAGTGTTACAGCCAAATTAGACTAATTTTAAATTTTCCATAGAAACAGAGATTTCCAGTTATCTGTTTTTAAATAAGACATTTCGAAAATGGTCTAGACTAACTTTTTAGACCTTTGTATCCTGCTTATGTGTATGAAGTTTTATTAAAATCGGTTCAGTAATATCGAAAAACAAGGGCTTGAAAGTTTGTATGAAATGCCGTACGGCGTATACGCTCTTAAGAGGTATAGCGAACTAACCTAACGTGGGTGGTCGTGCAAAGTCCGTAAAACCTTTTTACGATCTCTAGCCAAGATTCAAGACTACCTCTTATGGTAACACCATCAAAGCTAGGTACGGGGAAGTAATGGCCACATTCCAAAGGTTTTGAATGACCATTTTGCTGTTTATGATGGTATCCTAGTAATTCAAATGTCGTTTGCGACTTTACAGTTGGTTTTTAATGGCTAAATTGAGGAGTTCTGGAGATTTTGCCTAGGGTGATAGTCTCCAGGTCAAATTACGAAAATGCTGGGATAATATACCGGTGCCATATAGGTAAGGTTGGACACAAAATAGCCCGCAGAAATAAAATGGACGTACTAAAAGTCTTTCTTATTTACTTTATTCCATTCCGATGCATCCACCTAAGCGATAAGAGGAAATAATTGTCTATGGATATGAAGCTGCCTAGATGAACTTTGATGCCACAGTTTTTTATCGATCCCTGTCAAAACCTACCAAAATAGTTTTGGAAGTTCTCTTTTAGTAGGTATTTTGGTCACCATGATCTTTAATATTCCTTGGTAAGATCTCTCACCTGTTGCCTAAGCACCCTCTGGCAGGCGTCTGCAACAGCATAAACGTGTGGGGTGACTTCGAACATCTCTCTCCCCCTGTACTGTGCCATGTGCTGCATACTGTAGATGTCCAGGTTTTTGTAAGGGTTAACTGATACCAGCACCTCGCCGATGTATGTGTAGATTTTATTGTGTTGAAACCTGAGAACAAGAGTATATAGTTAGATTACTGGACGATTAAGGTGTTGGTCCACCATCTCGCACTGGGCCCGCGTGGTGGATTGCGGCCCACTCTGTTTCACCAGAGGAGGCCTGTGCCACAACAGTGGGAAGTTTATAATAAGCTGATTATGCCTTAAAACCATCAGCTTAATCATATAACAAAACTCGGAGTTTGGTTATCATAATTGAAGAAGTACACAAGCTTTTTAGCATAGGTTACAAGGAATGATGATGAATTTTAGGCTCTTTTGATTTCAGATGTAGCTAATGCATTTGATTCGCGGTTTCTGTGATAGGAAATTCTATTTTTCTCTTTTGCGACTTTTATAGGAAAGGAATGGATACCTTTCTAGTAGGTAGCCTATCCTATATTGTTCGTGGACCTTCTCAAGACCAAGGAAATTCAGCCATTGACAGTCCCTGACAGAAGTAGATAACTCGTCACTAGCAACTTTGAAACGTCTGATTTATGTCATTTGAACTTAACCTAGAGGCGTGGGAAGCAAGCAGTGATTACCGAACACATAATACGGCGCAAAGATACTTAAATATCTACATCATGTTATGATCAGGCGTGTTCAGCTGTCAATACTTACTTGAGTTCTTAATTGACTTCTAACAAACCGGATTTTAATACTTCATGTAAGTTAAACATGCTTGTGCAAGAAATGGTTTCTTTGTCAGTAATAGAACCGGAACACGTGTAGGTATATTATAACTTCAAATAGACACTAATGACCATGGTCGAACCTGGCCCAACATTGGCTGATAATAATTAAAGCCAAACAATGGCATAAAACAGATAATACTGACACTCATGGAATGTTATGTTTTAGAAATAATTTAGTTAAGTTCTATTGTTTGAATGGGTAGTGCTAGCGTAACCGTATGTATATCTTGTATGTTATGCATTGTGTTACATGACGTATTACTTCAGGTTGTGTCACCTATAAAGATGGATCAACATCTGCCTGCCTTTTCCCAAGTATGTTGGGGTCGGTTTCTAGTCTAACCCGATGCAGCTAAATACCAGTTTTTTACATGGAGCGGCTGCCTATCGGATCTCCACAACCCAATTTGGGCACTACGATACCCCATGGTAAGACTGGTTATCAGACTTTCGGGCTTCTGACGACCCGTAACGACTGTCAAAGATCCACGAATGACAGTCGGGACCAACGGCTTAACATGCTTTCCGAGGCACGGAGGGGTCTTGGTATGTAAAGATGGTACCAACCGCGGCAAGCGCAGCTTAACCTGATCGATCGACCCATGCGGCTGTTATTACTTAGCCACGAGCCCCTCCGACCCATAAAGATGGATGTAAATGTGAAATAAAATAAATCAACAATCACAAAAAAATTAAATACAGTAAATAACGTAAATCAACATGGCGATAACTAAGTTGACCCAAGATACGCTGATGACAGATCCCATCTTCACACCAAAACAATGACATAATGATAAAAAAGTTAAAAAACCCAACAAACAGCAGATAACATGAAAAACACTTATAAATCAATTAATACTAACGACAAATGAAGTGTAAAATCTCTCAATAGCACGTTAGTCGTGGCTCATTGGCTCCATTAAGATTTTAACACGGCTCGGTGAACAAATTGTTGTGCGCTGTTAATCTATTTCTTTTGCGATTTCTGAGTGTGAAAGATGGGATGAATCGGAATATTTCGAAGAGGAAACCATTATTTGTTTCAAGGAAATAGGATTTCGATTGATAGTATACAACAGTAGAGTGACTGCAACTAAATGCAGAAGGCAAGGCACATAACTCGATGTAACAGATCAATACAAAACTTTTTAGTGGATCAGTTTGTAATTTGTCTAAGTGACAATAGCCTAATATAAACTGCTCATCACCTTTTACAAAAAAAAAATGCTTGTCCCGACGCAGGGACGTTAATTGTTGTAGAATTCTCCTGGTAAGAATCAGAACTGGAGCTGACGGTGAAGTCACCATCAGGTCCATTACATTGTGACGAGCATAAATTGCTTCGCAACCCTATTAAAGTACCTAATCGAATCGCAACCCGTGAAAAGTAGTTACGGTGGCCATCTGTGGTCTTCATCATCAGTTCCACTTCACCAAATGGTATTTTCCGAGAGTAAATGCACGAGTTACTATACAAATACACAAATCGCTATAGATGTGCCTATAAAATTTAAGGATTTCCCTCGTTTTCCATGAGATCCCCTCATCAGATTCTGAGTTAGTGACAAAGGGACTACTACTATGACAGCATACCATTTTAAACAAAAAAGAGTTTTCAAAATCGGTCCACAATATTAACGGAAAAAATGGTGAATATAATAATATTTTTTTAAAACGTACAGATGAACATAATATAACCTCCTCCTTTTTAGAAGTCGGTTAAAAGGAAGGCTTGATTCCTCTATAATACACACACCACAACATAATATATTATGAATCCATTCCTTTTGGTAGTATTTGCCAAACGCAGAAATCGACAGATATTTTTTATTTTAAATTCAATACCGGGAGCCAAAACAGGTTTTCGCTACATGAGATCAATCTACTTTTGACTGAGGCTGTGGCTGCTCATTCACTTTATAATGATCAAACTAAGGTTGAATATGGCCGTCATGGCAACAGCATACTAAGTATGCAAATGTTTAGATATCAAAGTCCAAAAAATGCTAGCTTTCATTAGCAAATAAGTCTGAAACTCGCAAAATATACTCTCTTAAACGAATGAAATTGTAACTAGACAAACATCCTCAATTTAGCTAATGAAAAAATGATACCCCAAAAACCATCCTCTATATAGCTTTCAGCTATTTGAATACAAAAAGCCTGCCGTGCCGAAATTCATAACCTCTGGGGTTATTAGGCCATCGACCTGATGCACGCGACAAAGGCGAACTCGGCCAGATGCGAACCTTAATAGCTGTCGACATGACGCTAAATATGTAACTTTATGTAGGTATGTACTGTGTGGTAATAAACGGGTGATATAACTGTGTTACATATGTAGAATAGATCTGAGATTACAAAGCCATATTGCTTTTCACTGAGATTATAAAGTCATCCCTATAGTCCAGTGATGTATAGGCAAGTGGAAGATCTAAAAAATCTATCGGTGTACCAAAATCTACTACTGAATTTCGAGTTGTTATCAGCATATTTGTGTTAACAGTGTAGCTCTGCTGCACTGCAGTTAACGAAAATATTGAAAGCTGGCCTGTTTCCAAAACTTGGAAGGCTCAATCAATTACTACCACAAATGCTTGCACGCTATACGAAAAGCAAATTAAATCAGAGGAACATTTATTTATATTTTCTAATTATAACGGTACTCATAATCGGAAATCAAACATAACTACTTTACATATAAATAAATAAACAACACATCCGTTAAAGAACTGGTAAGTGTAATAAGATCATTGGTGAGTCATACACAACAACATATCGATCGATACGATACATGAATATTTGATCACATGAGTAAGTGGGCTTATAAATTCACGAGCAAGATCATTTGCACATCCATTTACAATAAATATGGGTTCAGCCTTCAAACGTGGTAATATTTTTAACTCGACGAAAGCTTCCTCAAAGTTATTTGCCGGTTAATGTTTTGTGAGAAACAATCTTCTGGCATTTGTCTTATATGGTCATGAGGAGTTAAGATTCATTTACGACTAACTGATTCATCTGAAGCCCCTAATTCGTATGTGGTCATCAATTAGTGCGCCAATTTTTCTTTTATGGATCTGTTACCGTACCAGGCATTTATGGATTTTAAGGATTTTGCTCATCTTTACCACTTGAGGCTTAGCCTAATCAGCATATAATGTTCCCACAGGACACAGGCCTCCTCTCTTGAGGCTTATTTGGCGTTTATTATATAATACTCCTACCTTTGCCCCAATTTATTTGCGGTCGGCGCAACATGTCTTTTTCTTCCAGACCCCTCTATTAGTTTATTATATTTTTGTTTTATTTAGAAGATTGTGCGATTAACCACAAGCTCTATTACGAAGGTCTACTTCTAAAATGCTAATTAATAAAACTCCACTAATTACATTTCTAAACCCAACAATTTTGTGCTTCTTCCAACACGCGAATAATGCAGAAATCCGCTAACTTCCGAAAGCGCAGCACACAATCAAAACAAATCCAAGTGTGTAAAGCCCGGCGCGCGCGCTGATGACGTCATAAGGCGCGCATGCCGCCCGAGAGCCTCGCAGGCCGGTTTGGTTCAAGAGCAGATACCGAGGTCAACTGTGCCATGATCTTAGCACATACACTACATACAATTAAACCCCGGATTACTGTGTAAGTTATTTTAAGGCGTGACTTGTTAATAAACGTTTCGATCACCCAGTTATCAAGATTAAGATTAAAAGTGAGATCTTAACCAAGCTAAAGACACCTACGCACTCTAAAATGCAATTGATAAGTATGTGACAAAACAAAGAATATCGTACGTGGTATCCTCATCAAGGTTTCAGACACCGCAAGTCTCCTGGGTCGGATTTTCATTCATCCCAGCCTTTTTAGAGTAGAAAAGGAAGCAGAAGGCTGAAAGAAAAGAGCAGACATACTAAATGACGGCTCATCATTGCAAAACCATTTGTAAGGAAGCTGTCTGGAGCCTTGGCTCCAATTCGTTACCCCATTATAAATTAATTACTTGCAGTTTGGCAGTGCCATGACACCTACCGGCACCTTGAACTTCCCAAAAGCTGACCATACTCACTAACCACATTCAGACCCTGCATTGTATGCTAATGTTACTCAGTACGTAGACCAAAAGGAGTTGGCAGGGTTGGCTTGGAGGCTTGACAAAGATAATAATTTATACGTGTCAAAGCAAATAAATTACGGAAGATTTTTATTGGCTATTAGTTGAGTCATCGCTGCGGCTAGTCCTCCATGCATCACTAGGCGATATAATACTATGACTTAGTACCGTGAGCTTGGGTGTAAACACTAATTGGTTCGTAATTATGTCAGCACGGTATTCTTAATTACAATCTTACGGTATTCAAAATGGTTCACATGATTAGTTGTTATTTGCATTTTGAGCACGCAGAAACGTCCTAGGATAAAATAAGACTTGGACAAAATACAGATGAATCCTGCGGACTTATTTAATAACCAAAGACAGAATTTACAATAGTGGTGAAGTCTCCAAAGTATAAACACTTTCTTGATGTTTTCAGAGTTAATTTGTGCAGTGTGAAATTAAAAACTGAGCATTCGAAATTCGATTTCCGAATCAAGAGTTTCCAGACATTTTGACGGAAATCTTAGTGACGAAATCCTAGTGACGCATATATTTTAATAAACCAACAAAACCTATGACACGATCAATACATAGCAAACATAAAATAGTAGAAACTGAATCAGTAGTTGAGGTTGAATGACTTCATCCTTACGAGTAATGTGCGATTACTTGTCCTACTAAGTAATAGGGTAGGATTTCCCCCCGATGAGTCATACATTCGCTGGATAGCGATTATGTTCATTTATCATAATTGTATGTAGGTTCAGGGTGAGAAGTGCCTATGAACGCTCTTCAATTATTCTTTGGAAGCGTCTATTATTAACGCTCAAGATTACGATTTCTATATTGGTAAGATCTACAGACATGTATCTCAAATCTGCTTATGCGAATTCTTAATTGTACACATCAATTATAGATACATTCTTACAATATTACAAGGACAGCAGAATCTGCTTGTAATTTGTGTCCAAAATTATTGACGATAAAACTCTTCAGGTTGTCCTTATGTTTTAAGCTACATAGAAAACATCTGGAATATTTCCCTTCCGCATCTTCAACTGCTAATACCTTAAGGACTTGATAATTACTTCTATTAACGACCAGATAACAACATCAAGGACTCTATCAGTGCGCCAGTGCAGTGAAGTGGCACTCAGCCTTCAGTTCTTAGGATAGCCATATGTTGAGCTTCCTACTGGGAATTAATTAGTCAATACTAAACACTCGACTGGGCTGTTGAAAATGTTTTCAATCGTAAGACGTTCTTCGAATACAATAGAATTTTACATGAGCTAAGTATTTGTTTCAGTTGAGAACTAATTAGTTTTTGGATAGGGATTATCAGTGAACAGCTTACAAAGTAAACACACTACTTCCAGAAACATAATCATTTATCAGAGTGCGCCAAGCCCAGGTTAACTACCGCACACGCCGTGTGAAATTTTAATGTGGTTTAATTTCCTTAAAAATATTTTAACAAAATCCTTTTATTAGCAACAAGGCCAGTACAATGTAAACTAGACAATGTTTTAAAACAAATCCCGAAGGCATTTATACAAACTGGCACTGGCGACATAGCCTAGTAGCATTACATTAGCGCTGACCCATTTCTTCAATAGCTTTTTAAAAAGGCTTCAAAATTGTTCAGGTTTTTAATAAAAACATTCCAAGTTAGATCTGGAGAATTTGCAGTTTATTACTTTTCGGTTGTTTTGGTCTAATACCAGAAGTTTCCCTTCTACATGCATGTTCATGTAGGATTAATACCATCGGGACCAGTTGTCCAATCCAGTGCGTCCACAGTCCCAAACCCGCAACGCATAACATATCCATATTTACTCTAACGCTTACGTAACATATTCGGCCGTCCATTATTGCCTACAATGACTCATGTCTAGTTATACTATCGTGTTTGCTATCGCGAATTATCGCTGTTTATCAACTGTTGAGTTACCTGACGATAAATAAAACGCTTCAGTCGAAGCCGGTAATACCAGGGATAGTAGTTGAGTATCATTGCGTTTTATGCTTAATGACGCTGCAGAATTGAAAGGCTGCAAAACATCACAAATTTTCGAGGTGGCATCATAGAATTAGTGCAAGATTTAAGCACAAGGTGTCGAATTGATATACGCGAAATCGAAATTAGACTAGTAGATACCGATAATCAAATTAACTTGAGTAGTGATTGAATAGTTATGTAGGTAGATACGGTCGGCATTGGCACGTAGTCTGACGTAGTCGGCCTAGTAATAATGCCGGTTTAACTCTACTCGGAGATTTGGGCGTACAATCCTACACACTTCACGTTAAAACACTCAACGACACAGAATTTTTTATTCTTAGGATCAACCAAAACGTATTATTATCTTTGTGTGAGATCTAATCTAAGAATAGTCCACCCCACATCGTATGGATGGATGTCGTAACTTGTAAGATGGAACTAAGCGTGATATAGTTTAGATCGGGAGGATGTGCAGCAGCATCCGCCAGTAAAATAACATAGGTCTGCCTTAACACAGTGTTAAACAACATCAATAACTTTGATGCGTTCCAGGAGATACGCTCGAGATCAGAAGTGATTAACTGATGTAAAACTACATTATGTATCTTCCAGCCTGTTGATCGACACAGCTTGTTAAGTTGGATTAACTAGCTTCTAGTGACAAAAACCTTAAACTAGCAATCCCAACCACAACCTATACAATTTTGTTTGTCAGCAGTTACAAGGACTTCATTTGTAGGGCCACAACGACTCCAGCCGTCCTCCCGATTTTCTCAAATCCATTACCCATCCTTATATACCAGCAGCAACCCGCAACCACAGCAAATAGAGTGCGGTGGTGACCAGTCTTGCTAGACGATGGCTGAGCAACGTTGGAACGGGACACGCATACAAATGTGCACTTAATACCGAAGGGAGAAAGCGTGTCACTGCGCCTGGTCCTGCGACCACACGGGTTCTCGTGTTACTCACTCACTGGTGGGACATATAAGTAGGTGAAGTTCAAGATAAGGTCATAAGGGAGAAGAGCTAAGAATGTGTTTGCAGTCATAGTGTCAGTAACAAGAGCAGTCAGGGATAAGTGCAAGTAATCTGGCAGGACTAGTTAGCTGTTAGTTAGATGATTGAAAACGAGCATCAATTAACGGCTAGATGATATGGGTCAGTTCTTCGTTACCCTTAATCTTTTTTACCCGACTGCGCGACGCAAATGAGGGTAATGTGTTTATCAGCTTATAAATGTATGTATTTTTGTTCATTTGTGAGACCAAACGAGTCAATCGATTTTTCTTAATCTTGTAAGTGTCAAAAAGACATGAAAGTAATCAAAATTCACTATGACAACAACAAGACGCCTTAAGGCGCTGACAACAGGTAAAAGTAGGCTTTCTTAAACAAAAAAATTGCCAAATCTATATAGTTTGTGGTAGCGGATAAAATATGTTATTCTTGAACATATTTCTCAGAACTTGGTTGTTACCAAAACACGTTTAGAAAACAAAATCTCGATACAAATTAAGGTAAACTAACCCTTTACTTTGAGTTTCAATCCAAAATATCTGAATTCAATATCAACGTACGGTTGTTATTTAATTAATAACAAGAACGTCTTATTTGTATGCAGAAGTTGGTTGTTTTTTATTTTGTATTACTCAACTCATTTTTGAGTAGTAAATAGATAATTGCTTCATATTTTGCAATAAATTACAAGCGTTGTGTCATCGCGCTTCTCTTTTTTTTGTATGTAGTCTGACAGTGACCGTGGTTTAGCTGTTGTCAGCGTCTTAATGTCAAAAAGAAAAATGACGAACTATGTCAAGCGGAGTACGCATGGAATAGGTCTTTGAAAATCATCTTTAGGTTTCTCTAATAATTTTTCATTTTGAATGACCATTCAGGATCTTTAACGATTTAAACGTTGGTTCAACGATTCTCACTTAAATTTTCAAAAATTATAAAAACGCTGTGATAAAGTTCTTTTATAATCGTATCGGTCTTTCGTATCTTCAATATCGTATTTTTTTTTAATTATAATATAATTCTTAAAATCGAGTGACAAACCCAGAATTTTACTGCTTTGAAAGATAATTTTAACGACCGTTACCTAAAGCGTTACTTAATACAGTGAAAGAAAAATAATCCTAACTAAAAAACGTAAAATAATAAAAGTGAATTTAAAAAATCAAAAATACGACTGCATAAACAGTGATCTTTAAAAAAGATCAAGAGAAACAAGAGCTTAACTTTAGCAATATAGACCTATTATTGCCTCCGGCTTCATGAGATTGTTTTTCCATCCACCTTTTCTTTTTTAAAGTTCACCTTTTACGCAGTCGGGTTTTTGATTTTTTTAATTGACCTTTTTTTAATCTTGAATAGGCTTTGGTATAGCATGAGTTAGGTAGATCAACCACCCAAAGAAAAAAAGTTAACTTTGTCGTTTTCAATTTAGTTCTGTGATATTTATCCTTCTGCAGGTTACTGTACCTAAGGTAAAAAAGGGGCCTGCGATTGTAATGTTAAAATAGCTATTTACCTCTTATATTTTTATCCACAGTGAGGAAAAATCACGATAACATAATGTTTTTAAATAAACACTTGCACGTTAGTATGCCGTATTAGTCATAGAGCAGAAATTATAATAGCAAATTCGGAAGCTCATAAATATGATAAAGAGTTGGTCATCCAGAAAGACTGTTATCACAGCTATTACGTATTAGTCATAGAGCAGAAATTATAATAGCAAATTCGGAAGCTCATAAATATGATAAAGAGTTGGTCATCCAGAAAGACTTTTATCACAGCTATTACGTATTAGTCATAGAGCAGAAATTATAATAGCAAATTCGGAAGCTCATAAATATGATAAAGAGTTGGTCATCCAGAAAGACTGTTATCACAGCTATTACGTATTAGTCATAGAGCAGAAATTATAATAGTAAATTCGGAAGCTCATAAATATGATAAAGAGTTGGTCATCCAGAAAGACTGTTATCACAGCTATTACGTATTAGTCAGAGAGCAGAAATTATAATAGCAAATTCGGAAGCTCATAAATATGATAAAGAGTTGGTCATCCAGAAAGACTGTTATCACAGCTATTACGTATTAGTCATAGAGCAGAAATTATAATAGCAAATTCGGAAGCTCATAAATATGATAAAGAGTTGGTCATCCAGAAAGACTGTTATCACAGCTATTACGTATTAGTCATAGAGCAGAAATTATAATAGCAAATTCGGAAGCTCATAAATATGATAAAGAGTTGGTCATCCAGAAAGACTGTTATCACAGCTATTACGTATTAGTCATAGAGCAGAAATTATAATAGCAAATTCGGAAGCTCATAAATATGATAAAGAGTTGGTCATCCAGAAAGACTGTTATCACAGCTATTACGTATTAGTCATAGAGCAGAAATTATAATAGCAAATTCGGAAGCTCATAAATATGATAAAGAGTTGGTCATCCAGAAAGACTGTTATCACAGCTATTACGTATTAGTCATAGAGCAGAAATTATAATAGCAAATTCGGAAGCTCATAAATATGATAAAGAGTTGGTCATCCAGAAAGACTGTTATCACAGCTATTACGTATTAGTCATAGAGCAGAAATTATAATAGCAAATTCGGAAGCTCATAAATATGATAAAGAGTTGGTCATCCAGAAAGACTGTTATCACAGCTATTACGTATTAGTCATAGAGCAGAAATTATAATAGCAAATTCGGAAGCTCATAAATATGATAAAGAGTTGGTCATCCAGAAAGACTGTTATCACAGCTATTACGTATTAGTCATAGAGCAGAAATTATAATAGCAAATTCGGAAGCTCATAAATATGATAAATAGTTGGTCATCCAGAAGGACTGTTATCACAGCTATTACGCAGAATGACGTCACTCTCTTGAATATGATTCACTACATTTACATATTAGAATAATTGTTATGTTACGTTGTTAAATTTACTTATTACGAGTATATGTCTTGTTTGATGACTGAGATGTTGGAACATCTGGCTTTTTGTTTGGCTGTGAATGAACATACTGTTCGTTGAAGGACATGCACCTACTGTTTGTGAAACGAGGAGCACTTTTTGGAATAATTTGTACTTAGAGACTGCTTTAAGGAGTAAGTTTTGAAGTAGGTAATAATCCTCTACCAATAATCTTGTTCTAGGATCAATCAATTCATTATGATTCCTACTGTAGCATCCGTTCAATCTAAACACTAGGCGTAAGAAAACACAAAACGCAAATGCAAAAACTCATAACATAGATATTACATCGGCGACGCTCCAGGGGCCCAAGTCTGCTATTTTTACAAATTCAGTCATTCCAACACTATCCCATTGTCATGCCATTGTCATTTTGCTAAAAGTTCGTAATCTGGTAAATTCATAATGAACGATCATTGGTCGCGGTCAATGTTCTCGTAATATAATTATGTTATTTTAATGGCATTGTCGTATTGCCATTATTATAAAACCCATTAGTAGAAATGTCATTAATTTGTCATTATGTACGAGATTACCAATATATGCAATTTCTTTCAATGTAATGTCAGTGGCCGACCATTGGAAAGTCATAATGACGCCATTATAATAGTAGATTACCAAACAATAATAGTAGACTTGAGGCCCTGGACCTCAAGTCTGCTATTACAATAGTGTCAGAATGGTCGATCATTGATTTCATAATTGTTGATTTTGACATGTTTGGTAATCTACTATTATAATGGCGTCATTATGACTTTCCAATGGTCGGCCACTGACACTACATTGAAAGAAATTGCAAAGAAAATGATCGACCATTATGAATTTATCAGATTACGAACTTTTAGCAAAATGACAATGGCATGACAATGGGATCGTGTTGGAATGTCTGAATTTATAAAAATAGCAGACTTGGGCCCCAGTTAGATTGTCTCATCAATCTAGCTAAACGGCTTAGACATCGATCGATAAAACATATATTGAGACACGAAATTCGTCTGTTACTTGATTTATATGACATCAAGTAGCAGACGTACTTTATAAACGTTGCCGACTTGCAGTATTATGGCTTCTATCCTAAATTTTGCAAAATTTAATGAGAATTTGTTTGGTTTAGAAGATAATTAATGTAAAGGCAAAACAACTATAGCAGATGCAAATATAGGAGTAAGAGTAGCTTTTATTAACTTTGAAGCGGAATGATCGGTAATCAAATGACTGGAAACGTATATGTGTTTATGGGGATTTAGACATTATACTGTAAATTTACTGGTTATCGTCAAATATGGGTATAATATTAGGTACCGGCAAATAATAATTTCCCTTTATTCCCAATTTCGACACTACAATCATCAAGTCTAAATAAAACATTCCTCCCAACAATTCAATTAGGAAACCATTTAGAACCCACCCACAAACTTCAGTGAACTTATAAGGCAACACACATTGCTAGCATTCCTTTTAAAATCGTCCAACATGTCATTGACAACACTGGCAATGAAAGCATAAAAACAAAACAGAACATTATGGCAGTAACGTGATCAGAATTAGCACGAATCAAATTCAGCAGGTCACCGACACAGATGCAAATCACGTTCAAAGAAACTCACACTAATGCAATTAAGAGATCACTTTCCTTGAGACAGTAATATGCCTCGTCCAGGGTGAACCCGGTGACTATAACAGTAACAGACGCGGTGGCGGGTTCGGTTTAGTTGGTCACAGTGCATCGCGAGTTGTTGTAGCGGGCAGTAGAGGGTCGACGTGTTTTCCGCAAGGTACAACAATAGGCGGTCGCTGGCTAGCTGGCCCTGTCAATGTAGCTAAAGTTTTCGTAATTGCACCTACTACTGTTTGTCTCTGAATCACCCAAAGGTTGACAAGTAGAAAATGCCTATAGCATTAATTCCGCCTCTGTACATTTGTGTGCTTGAAGTATTAAATAAATAAATATAGCAGCAACGAGCGTATGAACGTTTCTAAATTACGCGCGTCGAAATTACTCCGTCTCGTTTCTGGTCAAGTCCTGTCGAGCTAGACGGCCACCATAGTTACTTCAATATGAACGCAAACGACAGTTTCAGATGTTTGATATTTCGCGCCCGCGCAAGCTCTCACCCTGGGCATGGCCATAGAGCGTCGCGTTTCTTCGTGTGTGTGAATATATATAGCGCTTCCGCTGAGTTACGCTGCGCTTCAAGCGTCCTTGCCGCGGAAAATGTAAGGAAGTAGGGTTCGCGATATTCTCGGCTCAAACATGGCGTCTTTGGTAAATAGCTTGTTTTCCTAGCGTTAGTCATACGTTAATCATTCTATGTAGTTGAATGGTCAGGTCACTTATTATTATACGGTAGTGAACGAGTTAAAGCAGCTTGGTTTCGGTTTACCTCGTGTTTGTTAATTTATTATCCTGGAGTGTGGCCTCGGCAGTATTGTCATCAACAGTGTTAAACAAAATCTTAAATAGTTTTACGTTGGTTTTGATTTTGTTTTTTTGTCTGTCTGATGGTCCATGAATGGTTAAGTCGGTACATAAAGTTCCAAAGATATTATTTCGTTGAATTATGGCTCTCGTGGCCATTGACCATCAGTACATAAAGTTCCAAAGATATTATTTCGTTGAATTATGGCCCTCGTGGCCATTGACCATCAGTACATAAAGTTCCAAAGATATTATTTCGTTGAATTATGGCTCTCGTGGCCATTCACCAGCTTCACAGTATCAATAATGCTATTCAATTGGTAGAAACATTTCTAAGATCTCTACCAAGAATCCAATTCGATTATCTAACGTTATGTCAAAAGCCCTGCGTCTATTTCTGGAGTGTCGTCTCATCCCGCTACTATTCCAGGCGTTTTGCCTGTGGGTCCCATTGGTATGAAATGCCATAATGTTTATTAATATATTCGTCCTTTTCTTTCTTATAGCTCGCTTTCAAGGATTATGCGATTTATTTTAAGTGTTAATCACATTATAGTTATCATTGAATCCGTACTATGACATTATTATTCATGGTATTTTATTACATTTGGTTTCGGAACTTGCGTAATGAGAAAAGCTATACTTCATTGAATTTTTATTTATTGGTCTGCAGACACTGACAATTTCATCACTCACTAATGCGGTTGCAGGTTGTAGCTTTAATTGGTACCCGTGGGTGAGAAAACGATAGTCGCAAACGCAAGCATGGAAGATTCAAAATTCGAAGCCATAGATTGTCCAGTCATCGAGGTATTGATGGCAACTAACATTATCACAAAAAGATCACCATGACATTGTATAACGGAATTCTTAAATACCACAAGTACCTCGCAATTACTTGCTATAGAGTACAGTATAGTGAGACAAACATAAAGGCACACATTGACATAACATTCCGTAGCCCTCATAGCTTCCGTCATCTTGCGGTCAGCGGTCTGTGACATCGTTTACCACAGACCTGCAGAAAGCAAGTTCTTCTTGTGTTTATTACCTCATATCATTTTGTAAAGACATAATCTTAGATAAGTATATCTTTGATTTATTTACTGTAGTATACTTTCTTAAAGCCAAGCATTTCTATTCTCCTGATGCATGGTCATCTAGATACTTCCCAGCCTCTCTGGCTTCTTGTCTATTTTTGCCTGATTTAACCTGATCTCTATGCCTTTAGATACATCGCAGTCTCCCAGGCCTCTTGTATATTTGCTTGATTTGATCTGATTTTTATGTCTCTCTCTACTATGGCTGTTTTAATTATATTTCGTAAATTAATGTTTGACATATTCTTTACTTAGGTATAGTTAATGTATGGTAATTCCAATCAATTGCTTGATACTTTATCTTATTTTAGTAGTTCATATCAGCAAATCGGTTACCTACTGTTGATTTTAATTTTAATATTTTATATGTACTTTCTTTGTACTTCTATAAGGAAAACAGGCGTAAGCTTTGGACGGTAATCATATCATCTCGTCTAAATATACATACCCAAAGAATAAATTATAATTCAGATTTCTTGGCTAAGAAAACCTATACGAGGGCTGCACTAAAAGTATCGGGAATGGAATATTTCCACTGTTCCTGTCATATTAAAATCTTTTTAATTGAAAACTCCTTGGTTTTAAAAATCGAATACCATTTATTTATTTAAAAAAAGATTCTCGGTCTTGTCACAAGGTTTTGTCAAACTTGTTTAGTCGTTGAGAAAATGGAATTGACTCGAGAAAATTCAAGAGCGATGATTTATTATGACTTTCGAAGTGGTTTAACACAAAAACAGTGTGTTGACCGGATGATTTCTGTATTTGGTGATGAAGCCCCATCCAAAACCACAATTTATCGCTGGTTTGCTGAATTTCAACGTGGACGTGTCAAGCTCAGTGATGATCCCCGTCAAGGTCGTCCAAAAACTGCAGTCACCCAAGAAAACGTTGATGCTGTGCGTAAGCTGATTGAGGAAGATCGACATGTGACATACCGCGAAATTCAGGCAACTTTAGACATTGGCATGAGTCAAATACAAATAATCTTGCATGAACAATTAGGTGTAAAAAAGTTGTTTTCCCGATGGATACCGCATTCGCTCTGTGAAGAGCAAAAAGCGGCTCGCGTTACTTGGTGCGTCAGAACTCTCGAAAGATTCCACGCAGGATCCTCAAATGCTGTATACAACATTGTATCAGGTGACGAATCCTGGATATACGCGTACGAACCCGAAACAAAAAACCAGTCACCAGTTTGGGTGTTCGAAAATGAGTTAAAGCCAACAAAAATTGTTCGTTCACGGAGTGTTGCAAAAAAAATGGTGGCCACGTTTGTCTCCAAAACCGGCCATGTTACGACTATTCCTCTTGAGGGACAAAGAACGGTTAATGCAGAATGGTATGCTAGCATTTGTTTGCCACAGGTCGTTTCTGAACTCCGTAAAGGGAACTGCAACCGCCGCATCATCGTCCATCACGACAATGCGAGTTCTCACACCGCGCACAGAACAAAAGAGTTTTTAGAGCAAGAAAACATAGAATTATTAGACCATCCGCCGTACAGCCCCGACCTAAGCCCTAATGATTTCTATACTTTCCCTAAAATAAAGAATAAATTGCGTGGACAGAGATTTTCATCACCTGAAGAAGCTGTGGACGCCTACAAAACGGCCATTTTGGAGACCCCAACTTCCGAATGGAATGGTTGCTTCAATGATTGGTTCCATCGTATGGAAAAATGTGTCAAATTTCGCGGAGAATACTTCGTAAAGCAATAAATACATTTTTAAATAGTAATGTTGTGTCACTTCCTTGATTCCCGAAATTTTCAGTGCCGCCCTCGTACCAGTACCAGCGCACTAAGAAAGTTTTGCGAAAAAAAATATTTGTATTAGACACTCTAGCTAGTAACAATGTTTCTTGAAAATACGATTATTTACAAGAAAAAATATGAACGTTCCAATTAAATTTTTTCCTGCTCATTATATTTTACGAGCTAATTCAAAAACGGACCTGCTCACAGTGGTCTGTGCTAGTCTCGTGCCCGTACAAGGAGTCGGACGTAGGATTTTTAAACTATCAAAGTTGTAATTCCGCAAAGCTAAATATTAGGTTGGGGAAAAAGTGTTTTCGTATTATAGTATGTATGAACTTGTAATAAAATCTCTTTGGCTATACTATTTGTATCTGGCTGGTTTTGGTATCATTGAAAGTTTAAATTTTAAAGAACATAATTCCAAATTCAAATTAGGAAAATGTGTGATTTTCATTTGTTTTTCGTACTGTCAAGATGAGTGAATCTAATGAAGAAATTCGATACATTTTAAAATTTTACTACAAAAAAGGTAAAAATTCAACGCAAGCCGCGGAAAAAATTTGCAATGTTTATGTACCTAGTGCAGTGTCTGTGAAAGTAGCACAAATTTGATTTAAGCGTTTTCAATCCGGAAATTTTGATGTCAAAGATGCACGCCGCTCTGGTCGCTCTATTACGGATAAAATGGATGCCATTTTTGAAAAAGTGGAGCAAGATCGGCATATCAGTAGTTACGACGTAGCTGAAGAACTGGGAATTGACCACAAAACAGTTTTGGCACATTTGAAATAAACTGGGTACACAAAAAAGCTCGATATTTGGGTACCTCACGAGCTCACTGAAAGAAACCTAATGAACCGTGTACTCATTTGTGATTCTTTATTACGACGTAATGAAACCGAACCATTTTTGAAGAAGGTGATAACTGGTGATAAAAAGTGGATCACGTACGACAAGAACGTGCGAAAAAGGTCGTGGTCAAAGGCCGGTCAGGCTTCACAGACTGTGGCGAAACCCGGGTTAACTCGCAACAAGGTGATGCTGTGTGTGTGGTGGGATTGGAAGGGCATTATTCATTATGAGCTGTTACCTCCAGGCAGGACCATCGATTCTGAACTCTACTGCGAACAACTGATGAGATTAAAGCAAGAAGTTGAGAGAAAGCGGCCGGAATTAATCAACAGAAGGAAGGGGTGTGGTTTTTCATCATGATGACGCTAGACCTCACACATCTTTAGCCACTCAGCAAAAATTAAGAGAGTTTGGCTGGGAGGTGTTAATGCATCCGCCGCGCCGTAGTCCTAACCTTGCACCTTCAGATTTCCACCTGTTTCGGTCTCTTCAGAATTCTTTAGGCAGTGTCAGGTTAAGATCACGAGAGAACTGCCAAAACCACTTGTCGCGGTATTTTGATCAGAAGTCCCAAAATTTCTATAGCAATGGGATCATGTCCCTACCTACAAGATGGCAAAAAGTTATCGAACAAAATGGTACCTACATACTTGAGTTAAATGTAAATAAACTATATTAAAAAATGGTTTGAATTTTCTTAAAAAATGCGAAGAAACTTTTTCCCCAACCTATTATATCCGATTCCTCTACCAAAGCGCAATAAATTATAACGAGAACGTTAGTGAGATGGAACTTATAGCTAAGAAGTAAATTGTGTAAACCTGTTTTATTTGTATAATATGAATATTTCGTGATTTTGGCCGATTTTCGTGTTGAAATTTTGATACCCTGTATCATATCCAAAATTATCATTAAAGACACATAATGCGCCGTTTGTGAACTTTTGAGATATAATGATAAATAGAAAACTATTAAAAATTCGGATGAAGCAACCTACAAATATGAATATCTCGTGGTTTTGGCCGATTTTCATGCTGAAATGTTTTATACGCGTCTTAGCATTAAATGCTATTAAATCTAGAAGTGACTGTATTCGTATCTTTGCTGGGAAAGCATTCACAGTTATTTCTTCTTTATTCGGATAACCTTCTCTTTCAGTATCAGGTACAGATACGCTTAGAAGAAGTAACTGGTAACAAGCTAGGGTACTTGGTCTAACCCTCTTAAGGTGATGTTACTCTATGATACGTCACTTGGATACACGCAGAGTAATGTATATAGAAGTAGCGCTTTCGGAGTTGACACTTGAGGGGTAAGGCTTTGTGCATCCATCGATGAACAAAGCCTCAGGTCTCTAAAGTCCTTTAGAGATCTCCTGAGGAGTTACAGCGAACGGGCTGACAAAAGTGTTTTGAAAATTGGTTTAGACGCATGAAACTTTGTATAGATGAATGAAAAGTTTTGATTCGCAATACTTTATGAGTATTTTTCATTTAGATTTTTATCGATTTAGATTCCTTTATGTTCATAAATCTGCAAGCACTTACAAAAGTACAATGCGTTCCAACTAAGAATAGGAATGTCAATGACCAAGTTGAAAATGAAGTTAATGATGGATAGGTTTTGCTTTACCTAAGCCTGTGTTTTTAACGAGATTGAATATTTATCGAGGGATAGAGTACGAAGGTAGGATCCTTATGAATTCGTAATGTTGGTAGGTTTATTTTTAAGCTATCATAAAATAACAATAATCAGCATAATAATTATAATAATTATTCTCGCTACTGGGACACAGGCCACCTCTGTGACAGGGAGTGCGCCATAATCCACCACGCACGCCCAGTGCGGGGTGGTAGATGTCATATGTCTTCGATTTTTTTTTTTTTCTAGGACATGCCTGTATCCCCACATACGTGCCCTAACAGGCGTTGCACGAAAGGGGGTTCCGGATTGGTATATTAAGAGGTAACGGGATCCCCTCCATGTGCCGATGGTGATCACCGGGGTGGTTTTAGTGAGGTAAGAATCCCACACTCCCTGGTCTTTTTCCCCAAAGTCCAGGTGCCTTTTGAAGGATTCCACTCGAAAACAAAAAAAAGAAGGACATGCCTCTGTTTTCACGATGTTTTCCTTCACCGTTTTGAGAACAGCGGTGATGAAATTAATTACACAAAGTAAAGTGCCTGCCTGAGTTCAAACTGACGACCTACATACAACTCGTAAGTCGGGGCCGATCCGATACCACTGCTCCACCACTGTTCTAATACTCTATCATAATGATTGTTGTGTAGGTTAGTAATGAGTTGACTGTTATCACTTGCATCATTGTATGCATAAGAATTTGAATAGATACATTCAAATCGGCAGCACTAAACCAATTGCGAATATTTCGCACATAAATCAAAACCTATGGGGTACTTCCCGTTTGGGCACGCCACAATTGTGGCGATAAGTCCCCTCTTTGAGGAGTGGCTAGAGAGGCGCCACGGCGTCCTCACCTTCCGCCTGACGCAGGTCCTCACCGGACACGGATGTTTCGGGAGGTTCCTGTTTAGGATAAAGCGGGAGGAAACGCCCGGGTGTCACCACTGTGTGGATCGCCCGGAGGACACGGTGGAGGTCTGTCCTGCTTGGGCGGAGCACCGCCGTGTCCTCACGGAGGCGATCGGCGGCGGCGAGATCTCGCGTCCAGCCCTGGTTCAGGCCATGGTTCGGAGCGAGAGTGCATGGGAGGCCGTCACCTCCTGCGAAACAGTAATGCTCGCGAAGGAGGAGGCGGAACGCGTGAGGGAAAGGCATAATCCACGCGCTCGCGCCCCTAGTCGCCGCAGGAGACGCCCCGGGCGTCGGGAATCGCAGGCCGATTCCCGGCCACCGCAGGCGCGGGCTTGCGGACGGTGAGCGATGGGTAGCTCGCCGTCCGATAAGGACCAAGCCCGGTTCGACGGCGCGTTGTGTTCCACGCGCGCCTCAAAGAGACGTCAGCACCAATTGACGGGGTCAATGCCTGCCAGGGTTACGAGCCTGTCCGAAAGGGATATCGTGGCCCTGGCACACAGGCATCTGAAGGAACACGGGTGGGTTTTAGTCAGTAACAGTCTGTCACTCCCTCCCGTTCCACCCAGAGCGGGAGAAGTTATTTGATAATTTCCAACCCAAAAAAAAAAAAATAGGGTACTTCCCGTTGACCTAGAATCATAAAATTTGGCAAGAAGCAAGGTCTCACAGTACAATTAAAGGAAAAAGTTCCGATAATTGTTAATTTGTAAAGTCAAAGTCAAACCATTTATTTCAAATAGGCACATAAGAGGCACTTTTGAACGTCAAAATTTACAAAAAAAATAGAATTGATTCTAGTTGCCCCTTCCAAAATGTAGTTTCGTATGGAGAAGAATGGGCAAGAAACTCCACCGGTACTCTTTTAAAAATGTTTTACAATATTTTGTTTGATTACATTAATTATATGATTATATGTGAAGACGATGCACCTAGAATAAAATTACTATACCATAATAGGTAAAACGAATTAAAAACTAAGCAATGAAAAATAACTTAATTATTAGATAGATACATGGTGTTCACATATTTACAAACATCGTAAAAGTATGTTTTTCTAAAAAAAAAAAAAAATCTGTGTGTGAGTATAGGTTATCACAGAATGTAAAATCAATATCATAAAAATAACAGATTTTACCTTAAAAATAGCAACCAGTTTGATTTTGTCTAGACTCTAGATTGTCCTATGGAGATGGACCAGCATGTTTTTAAGCATTCCTGTCCTGGATATAATCCTCTAACTTGTAATATGCTTGTTTACAAAGTGTACTGTTAATATGTGTTTTAAATTTTCTCTCATTTAATTTCAATATATCACAAGGTATTTTGTTGTAACATTTAACACAGTACCCCATAAAAGAGGTATGTACTTTAGATAATCTGAAAAAATGGTTGATCTATTTTATCTTTATTCCTAGTATTAAAATTATGTCTATCGCTTATCTTATTAAAAATATGTCGATTTTTCCTGTAGTTTTATCACATAAACAAAAAAACTTTTTTGCGATTACAAACTTAAATTTTCTGTTGGAAAATTGATCGTGGCGTATATCGATGTATAGAATGTTCTATACATCGATATACGCCCATTTTCAACTACAATGTTAAGTTTGTTTTAGGGATAAATTCATCGTAATTACGGAACCCTTCATTGTGCGTGGTCCGACACGCACTTGGCCGGTTTTTTTTTATTATCTGCCGAAGTATAATATGTCATCCGACAAAGTAATTTATCCAAATAATAAAACATTTGTACTATCTGAAATTGAGCAAAATAAATATTATTTTATTATTATTATATAATTATTTAAGGAGTTATTACCTATGGATCAAGTCGTAAACTTAAGCCTGACCAAGAAACGAACAAAGTAACTCAGAGCCCCGTTTCTACCTTCATAGGAAATCAAATAACACAATCCAACAGACATAAGAACGTAAGTATGTTTTCTCCAAGCTTCCGTCTTCAGTAAAAAGTCCGTTCTTCACTTCTGCAACAACCCTGCATAATACTGTCAACGTAATCGGCGTGAGCATTCGCGCAATCATAGCGAGACTGTTTATAGGCGAGGTCCTATCATAACCTGAGCGGGCAACGCAGGTACAGCTAAACTATTCCGTGAAAGTGAAGTGAAACTGTCTATAGTCTCAATCCCTAGCATCGGGAGATCCCACTTCATATAATTATGTCTTCACGGTAAGATTTTACAGAATACACCGGCAGTCTAGTTTATAGAGTTCGGCTTTGCCTCTACAAAGCTGAACTTTTTAAACTAGATGTGATGTGCGTCATCTCTGTTACATGCACCTGAGTGACAGCCTCTTTCTAAACTTCTTTGTATATTATTAACGCCCGGGCCGTATCTTCTGATACTGCTTGTATGCTAGGAATCTGGCCCTTGTCATGCAAGGCACTGCTTTTCACAAGGACCCGCCGTTAGTAATTCAGAACTCTCTACCCATAGCTAATAAGGAAGATAAGAAGCTTTATGTATAACGTTAATTATTGACCTGACAAGCTTAGGTCCTCATTAAAATTATACGAGTAATTAAGTACCGAACATCATCGGAAACTCAATAGCATCTAAAGCCCGGGCTTATTTTACTTCCTTCATTGATGACTAGACTACACTAATTGGAGACTTTGGAGAGGCACCAGACCAGAAGAAGAAACAGTCAAAATCTAGTTAGTAACTAGCCTGGTATTTTGTATTTGATACAGTTGCAAGTCACACAAAATCTTTTTTCTTTAACCAGTTTTTTAAATGATTGCTGCAGCTGTTGAACCATTTTCTTTCTTCCAATACATGATACCGCTCGCTGTTTGCGATTCGCTCCACTTCTCGCTCCGTCATCACTCCCGCCTCACCTTATGACCCGGTCAGCGACCTCGCTAATGTCTCGAGCACTTATTGTTCATTAGACCACGTGAGCGTAACGAACGCAGGACGGGAGACAGTTTGCGACAGCCAAGAGATTTGTGACTACGGAACGATCGTGTGCGGATGTCCTTATTATTTGCCGAGAGGTTCAGGAAAACGAGGTCATTTGTTGAGCGTAATGAAAGGATAGATAAAGATACAACGCTCCAAGGTTCTTCTGGCACGTGGCCGAAATCGGAACTAACGCCGCCATTTTGGTTTGTCAATACAATTTATGTGACGTTTTCACAAATTTTCACCAACAACGCCCCCCTGTCAACGTCATTCAGGCGCCAAAAGATCCTTGTAGCACTAGAATACTTTTACTTCTACTCTAGGATTGTTTGTCTGTTACCATTTTGTTATACGGAAGCGAAGATATTAGCTTCATTGTGGTCCACACATCATAGCATACTGAACTGCCGAGTTCGGTTGCGATGGATATTCGATCGCCGTCACCAGGACTTCACGTTCGGTTTCGAATAATCCCGTGTCTCGATGATGGCTGCGGTGGACAAACGCCCATAGTCTATTCCAGTCTCCTTTGATTTTTGCGTTTGTGTAATAAGACACGTTTAAAGCCAGCAGCAGATGGTTCCGACGAAAAAATAAAAGCTTTCAAAGTAGAAGCCCAGGACGTCACGTTCGGCTCGAATAATCCCGTGTCTCGATGATGGCTGCGGTGGAGAAACGCCCATAGTCTATTCCGGTCTCCTTTGATTTTTGCGTTTGTGTAATAAGAGACGTTTAAAGCCAGCAGCAGATGGTTCCGACGAAAAAATTAAAGCTTTCAAAGTAGAAGCCCAGGACGTCACGTTCGGTTCGAATAATCCCGTGTCTCGATGATGGCTGCGGTGGACAAACGCCCATAGTCTATTCCAGTCTCCTTTGATTTTTGCGTTTGTGTAATAAGACATGTTTAAAGCCAGCAGCAGATGGTTCCGACGAAAAAATAAAAGCTTTCAAAGTAGAAGCCACTCACTCTAGGTAAGTAATTTCCATTCATCTGACTAATAAGAACACTTAACTGCACAGGTGCATCGTTGAAGGTCTTGAACATGCGTTGCCAAGGCAGCATCTTATGCTAATTCTGACTGTTAGCATAACATCAACCAAGGCGATTCAGAATATTTGTCACAACAAACCAACTCTACAAAATTTCCTATTGGAACAGGCATTCACCGTATCTGATAACAGTGATAACACTCAATGTTTCGAAACCCATCGATACCTAATCGATCAGTATCTGGAGATAACGATACCACTGCTGCAATATAGCAGACTGATATTGAAACACATAACAATAAAACTGTTTTGATAATATTCAACAGAGATGAGTGAACAAAACTGGAATTGAGTAGGGTTGGGGAAGGTTATAGTTTCCAGATATTTCAGCAAGTAGACACATGAGACACAAACTAGTACAGAGAGAGTGCATTATGCATTTTATTGGGAATCTTCCGAATCTTATCCTGTTTTCGTGTGATCTGAAAAAACAAATACTAATACTTCCTCCCAACTAAAGCACTAGGAAGTGGTGAAGGGCGGGCGTTTTGAGGGACTGTCTTATGTAATGTCGACGTTCAAAAATTGCTGATTCTCAGCCAAATTTTAATGAATGACTATTGATTTTGATTTTAACGACCAGAAATTATGAGAAAAGTGTAATCCTAACGGAAGTAGAGCTGTCCGACAGTGAAGTAAATTATGAAATAGCCTGTGATTAACGTATTGCTCTGCTATCTTAGCAGATAAATAGAATGCATCACAAAGACGACTGCTCTTTGAACATTCAGATTCCAAAGATTGCAGTACTCATTGTCAACACAGATGCTAATAGCCCAGTATCTATTATTCATCCTAATTTAATTAAATACAAATTGTCTAATTAGTCACCAGGGAAGTGACAAATTTAAATCATAGTCATTGTTATGAAATATAGGAAAACAGTACATTTTGATATAAAATACGGACATTGTTATTTTCATGACGTTAATGGTGAACTGTGACGATGAATTGAATATCTAACATAATATTATTGTAAGGAAGGTATTTTTCCCTGAAACCTATTTTCCCTCACACACATGGATAACTGAACACCAGCACGTAACTTTGAATGGCTTAGGTAGATAATATTATGACTACAAACATGAAACATTAATTCCACTAGTCTTTATTTTTCTATATATATAATATATAGATCTAATTTATAATTTCTTAACGAATAATCCGCACGCAAATCACCTGGATAAGATTGGTACAGAATAGAACAGAATGGCGTAAAAGGGAGAAGGCAGAAGGTTGAAAAACCGCATTAAAATCAGCCCATTGAGTTACGATGCCACAGACAGACAGACAAAAGCTGATAACACATTTTTACGTTACTTTACGTCGGGGGTTAACAAGGCCGTAAATGATAATGACGATGATGGCTTGAAATTGAAGATGTGAGGCTGTTTCAATATGGCTAGACGATTATCGCAATAAGGCCATAATGATAAGCATTTTATCACCATCATAAGTGTGACAATAGACTACAAACTCACTAATAGCATATAAATAGTACTAACAGGTGTCACGTAGCCATTTTCCTGAGTTAACATACCATAGCATCACTAGTATACAAATAACATTTTACCTATAGATGTTAGACTGCCGATCTTTGACAGTTGTTACGGGTCGTCAGAAGCCCAAAAGTCTGACAACCAGTCTTACCAAGGGATATCGTGTTACCCAGTAACTGGGTTGTGGAGGTCAAATAGGCAGTCGCTCCATGTAAAATACTGGTATTCAGCTGCATCCGGTTAGACTGGAAGCCGACCCCAACATAGTTGGGGAAAGACTAGGCAGATGATGATGAAGACTGCCGTCTGCTTGATTTTGTAACTACTACTGATTATAACAAAATATCCAGTAGAAAAATCCAAAAATATTTACATCTGACTATTCAGTCATAAACTAAAAAGCAAGCAGCAAGTTGTAAAATAAAATGATAAAAGTTTATTCAGGTAAAAAGGTAAAATACTAAATACAAATTTGCTTAAATCTACGTAAAATTCTATTGTGTTACGAGTATGTGCCTGAACTGGGTTATCCTGTTTCAGGCGAGGCGAGGTATAATATTTCTAAATAATCATATTAATTATAAAAATCTAGTTATCGAATAGGTATTTAAAAAGGTGTAAAATGTACAACAAAAAAATCCTACTTGCTAAAATACTTAGCTAAACTTAATTACAAAACTTAAGTACAAAATACAATTTTTATTTAAGTACAACTAATAATTTCTCTGTATCTTCATAGGACATACTTTGAAGACCTTCCTAGAGAGATTTTGCAATTATTGTAATCAAGAGAATAAATTTTGGCTCTCGCATTTAGTCTGTTATAAAGTAATGGTCCTAGAAAGACAAAAAATTTGGCTGCGAAAGCTTTATACTTTTTGTAGGGCAAACTATGTCTTTCCGTCTCTTTTTAGTAATTTCAGTGCTATATGGTAGGGCTGCGTGTTGTTTTAATACGATGTTCATTATGAATAACTGTCGAGCTGTTAATACATCACAGGATTTATAGAGTAGGTTAGTGGGAAAAAGGAAATGGCGGCATGTAGACACCTTGAGAATCGCTCTTTGAGCTCTCTCGATAGGTAGTAGCAAACTTTTACCGGCTCCACCCCAAGAGATAATGCAGTAAGTCAAAATTGAGTGGCAGAGAGCAAGGTAAACTCGTCTAATTAATTTTGGGTCTGCAATATAACGCAGTTTTTTGAAGACAAATATTAGTTTACGCATTCTATTATTTAAGGCTTCTATGTGTTGTAAAGTTAGGCAACAGAAGTTGTCTTTAGACTTCAAAAGTTGCTAGTTGCCTTTCAAACACTGAAACACTCCGTGTTACCACAGCACAGCGAAACAAAAACATACTGCGCAACTTTTGTTTACCAAGAATACGAGGCTTAATAATAGCATGAAGAAGAAAAAGCCAAGATCAACAGCCAGTAAATCAGACAGGCAGTGACCAGAAAGACGTGGGAAAAGAAATGAGTGGTGCATTTTTCACAACAACAAGCTATTTTCACCTAGACTAAAATTAAAACATGCGTTGTTCCTTATGACATAAGTATGATGAAGAATAACGATGTATGTACTGTACTTAGTAGATGACTACTTTCAAACATGTTCGTCACGAATCACAGTCGCCCACACTACTGCCGCGACGACCTTTCGCAGTGAATCAGAGCATAAAACACTGTTTTGTACGAAAAAGATCAGTGCACACTTGTGCTAGTGGCTGTACTTATGATATAGTGGTATGGAGTAAATGTCACGGGTATAGTTCACTGTACTGTTGCATGATCTAGTGGAAAGGGCAAGAAGAAAAAGGTTCAATAAACTCCGTATTGTGTCATATTCTAATATAGATGCTATAGAATCAAAGGAAGCATTCGACGAGTTTATAAATAAGTTTTTGAAATTGGTATTTTTTCTAGTGATTGCTATCGTTCAGACAACGAAAATAAGCATTAATAAACGTCTCTGTAAAATAACGTAAATCAATACAATGGCTGTTGGGTTCAGTCACGAATCCAAAAAAAGTATGCCAGCAAAAAGATCTAAACATCATCTCTCAATTACAAGAGTCACGAACAATTAACCTTGAATCTTTTTGCAGCGGACAATGCAAGAATAATCCATGCTCAAGATAAATTTGTCTGTCAATTTCATTCTCGTTACTCGTTACAGGCAGAGAGGTAAAAGCCTGATGCCAGGGTGTAAGAGCGCCCGTAAGTTCGAATATTTTTGCACTCGCGATAGGATAGGATGCAAGAGCGAGCGAAGCGAGGTCGAAATTTTTCGCACCCCGCCGCGGATAAGTTAGCATTTCTTTTAACCAAATTGAGTTTTGTCGACTTATGCAGACAAGTTTTAAAAACAAGATAATGTATGATCCAAGAGCGAGCGGAGCGAGCTCTAACATTTCAGCACCCTACGTGTTATTTTGCCTACGTAGGGGCCTCCAACTATAAACTGCCTTTTACTTCCTTTAGGTACTTAATTTAGCCTTGTTTGGGATTTTATTATAAAGTACTTCCCGACAAGACGCGAAGCGGACCGCTTAATATTTTAAGTAAGTAGATTTTTATCAACCGCATGCTGGAAAGACCAAAAGCTGGCTTAACATAACTACCGCTATTAAGGTTAAGCCTGATTAAAAGGAGGAATACTTATTTGATGATCGTTATTGCTTGAATAATTTTTTGGAGACCTTAATAATTAAATAATTGTCCGTTTAGCAACGGCCAGTCTATGTCTTCTCATTTTTGTAAATAATAATATAAAATGGAAAGTGAGTCTGTACGTAGGTAATGTTCGGAACTACTGATCCGATTTCGAAAATTCTTTAACTAATGGGAAGCTACACTATATATTGCCGAGTGTCATAGGATATGTTAGGTTTGTCACGCGGACGACGTTGTGGGCAGAAATTAGTGTTATATAAAGTTTATATACAACCGCTACTACTCGTACTGCCTCTTTTATTAAACTCGCCAAGATTGTATAACTCGCAAGCCATAGTAGGAATATTTCATGACATCATAAGCTAAGACACGTGCTAACTCCATTGTATAGAGATAATTAGTTGAGTTGCTTAGTGGTGTTACAAACGTGACTACGTTTGTTTTATCTAAATACTTTTAGTTTTACGAGCTAGGTGCGGTCGTGACTGTGTGAAGACGATGAGGGCATTGAAGGGTTGTCAGAAATACCTACTTGAGAATTGAGATGTTTGTAATGTTTCCATAGATGTATTCGGCCACCATAGGCTACAATGTTGAAACGTTTCCAATGTTGTCGAAAATGTGTTCGGTTTCCGTTTAACCATGGTCGTCATTATTCTCACGGCTATATTGCAGTTTTTGCTCATAAGTAACGCTATAAATTATGCTAATTTGGGAGATTATGATTGTAGCGTGTCGGTGAACTCAACAATACCAGTCATCCAGGCCACGAGATAGCTGTTCTTCAAATACTTTTTCATAGAGATCACCAGTATTTCTTTCTGATTCCACTGACCCTGGTAGTACATATCCGCCGCGAAACCGCGGTAGTTCAATTCAACTGATTCGCGTCATTTTCCGCTAGTCGCATCCGATTCGAGCTCGTAGCGAATAGGCCGAAATTCGATTTATTCTTCGTTCGTCCCGAACTTTTTTTCTTTTCGTCTCAAATTTCAAGTTAATTTAAAGGTACAGTCAACAAAAAAAAAATGTAATTATTTGAATTTTTTCCAAACAATAATCTATAGACGTATGCTGATAATGATCAACTCTAATCTGATAAGTAATAGATATTTGGTTCACATAACTGCAGTTACTATATCCAGCAAGATACAACGAACGCTCTCTTAACCCAGCACATGCGCTGTAATGTAATATTAGACTACCCACATGCCTAAACAACCCAAGACCGTAAAACGGATATAATTGTGCAGTTAAATGCAAATATTCAGCACATAGTAGTCGGCTAACTGGGCCCATTGTCCTTAATTAGTAGCCGGTCAATTAGCGGATAGTTTGCGTATGGAGATGTGCGCGCTTTGAGGATATTGCTAGTGGTTTGGCTAAGTTAACGCTAAGTGTTTACATTCTTCTTATACACTTCTTCGACACGAGCTACTAAAACAGCTATAACTGGAGAAAAAAATTGCAAGTCAGCGAGGTTTGCTTCAATAGTGTACTACTGCAACGGTTTGGACCACTAGGAAAACCATTTGGACCATTGTTTACGAGATTATTCTTAGAATTTACGTATTTCTCTAGTTCAGTTCTTCATCTCAACATCACATGTAGCGGTTTGTTTTGGAATAAAGGTTTATGGCGGGGCAGTGAGGAGTTAATGGTCATCTTGGTCAATAATTCATTTACTAATGACCATCTATCCTTAGTAATTTTGTATTTAAGACGACTGCCATGCATGCACCATGATTCATGAACCTTTTTAGCGCAGCCGTGAGGCATACACTATTGTTGTTAAAACATTATTTTTCACTTCTTATTTTGTTATTTGTGTTTTATTTTATTTATTTATTACGGACAAAAAACAGTTACATGCTAAAAATACAAAGAAATTTATGTATTTACTTATTGTGTAAAAAATAAAAATAAAACAAAAGTCGCTTCCACAATATTGCTGTGATATTTAGCTTAGCTTAATTTAACTAAAATACTCGCTAAACAAAATATCCAGAGCCATTTTCTTAAATGATTGCTTAGATACGCAATATAATTATATCCAGTTCATTAAAATGCGTGTTGTAAGAATCAACAAGGCGTCGAAGAGGTGCACGTTCCCCAGCGTTAGTCCTGCATATGTCTGTATGGAATAGTTAAGGGACGCGCACCCCCCTACGAATAACACTTCTGGGTAACTTGTAACACAATTTGTGTGTTAGGTCAATACAATCAAACTTGTTATTGCATATGCCGTGCATTGTCATGACATCAAGCAACAGCCGCCTAGATCCCAAATCCGGTACGCCATATCGTTTCAATAGCTGCACGTAAGGAACCTTTGATTGAAAGCACTTTAGTTCATATACCGTAAGAACTTCTTCTGTACCCTTTCAATCCTAGTGCCGTATTTGTCGTAGACAGGGTTCCAGATCTGGACGGCGGCGGCGGCGCGGGCGGCGCGGCGTATTCTAACTGGGATCGTACCAAAGTCTTATAAAGCAGTAAAAACGTAAAGGGCCGCATAAAGTCACGTGACGATCACATGACGATCTCATGACGAAACCATACATCTGATACGCCTTGTTTACTATAGTATCAACGATTTTTTCGAAGTGCAAACAAGCATCCAGTGTGACACCTAAGTCACTCTGGATCCTAGTTTGCACTTCACGAATTGTGTCCAAATAAACGTTATTCTTTCTTTTATTCTTTCCCATCTACTCAACTCAACTTTAGAGAAATATCCAGTACGCTATGGTTAGACCAGCAACACCATTCATAAAGGAATGCTGAACCGCCTATTTAATACCCCCTGGCTTTACGACATGTCAATAAACGAACGGTCCACTCATTCCCCAGTGCTGACTGCATTCTCTCATACGCAACAAATACGTTATTAATAAACCATTAAACTGATGCGACCTATTTCGGTAATGTGCGTGTGCGCACGCCGTGAAAGTATTTGACAAGTACTGTTTTGTTAATGTGACTTCTTATGAGTTGTGATGCTGGCCTAGATTCACAATGGGTTTAATATGTATTTAATGTGTTCCTAATTTGAAATGTATTAAAGGGAGGGTAGTGCACACTGCAGTTGGTGATTTTTATTTAACTGTCGGTCGCTATCCACTGCTGGAGTTGGACGTCTCCCGAAAATGTTGTAATCATCTAACTGAGCAAGCGAGTTGGTGCAAAAGATTTGAGTTTTGTTGTCTAGCATTTTATTATCTCATGGGCATTGCAATTCGCAAGCTAAAATAAAACAAAACTAGATTACCAAACAATCGTAGCTAACGTTAACGCTAACAAACACAGTTACAAATCGATCTTAAACCAGATTAAACAGCTATAAAATATAGCCAGACATACGCTGTGAAGGTAAACTTTTTGTGTGAATAGTGGCTGGGAAATTTTGAAGCTCCCACGGGAAGCCAACGTCAATGAGGAGAATTGAAGCCTGAGAAACAACACTATGTTATTCAAGTAAAATACAGACAGATAATATCAATACGATATGAGCAAATACTATTAAAAGCGTTAAACCATAAGAAGCTTTTACTCCAAAGTCCAAACACAATTATTATGTCTGTGTAAATTGGCTCCTTTCTTCAAAATCATGCGTGCTTCATTAAATAGCCAGAAAAGTGAATTCGCGAAAAACAAACAGACACAGCAGAATTTTGCATAAATAAAACAGCAAAGATTACTGACAGTCATTAAGACAATATTTCCAGGTCAATTTCCTAGAAAAGTAAACTGTTTTTTTTTGCAAGAGTATTCTGTCGTGGACTTGAACCGGAACATGTCGGCACGCTACACCAAGTCCAACCGGTTTCATAATTCTGCATATATTGATAGGTACATCAATTTTGAGACATCAATCTTTATTTAAATTAAGCTGGCCACTTTGTAATTAGGATGGCGGGTAAAAATAAATCATTTGTAGCTAGAGACTGTGACCGTTATTATCAAAATAAATGTGGAAGGATGTAACCAAAAACAGCGGTACGTGTTTGTGCGTAGATACAGCGATGGAATAACTGTTTATCACTAATATATTTTGTGGAGATAGTAGTAAACTTGTAATACTTTTCATGCTGTTAACGTTTTCTAACAATATCTTAGGTTAAACTCAGACTGAAGCAGAGATTACATTTCCCTTGCGTCGTAAAACCAAATAACGGTTAAAGAATGTAAACATAGCCAGTACTGGGCGTTGAAAACTTTAATAGATTTCAAATATAAGAAACTCAACCACAAAATATCTTTACAGTATTTTGAATTCGTCAAAGTGGTGGAAAACCATAAAATATTTTACTGCTCTTCATTTAATTATGTGTCGTCGGCAGCATTTCAAAGGAAGGCATAAAATCCAACCAACTTGCAGACTTTGAGAGTGTCAAAACGAAGCTTAAAATTCAAACATCGAACGCTTACTTACGGCCAAGGCATAGGCATTTTGTGGTCTACCTCGAGGCTGATTGAGACGTCAGTAGGCTGAGCTAGAATAGCTACTGATTTAACGTATGTGGTGAGTTCTGAGGAAGGCGCTGTTGCGATAATTTTGCGCTGTTGCGAGAAATATCTCGTATTTGCGGTGCCTTCTATTCTATTTCAAGTTATTGACATACATTTTGCAACCTCATTCAGTTTGTTTTGACTATTTATTTAAAGAATGCAATAAATAAAATGCATATACATAATATGAAGGGTGTATGTAGTGTAGTCCGGTCAAAGGCGAAGATGGTAAAGATAATCGCTTTATCAATTCATAATACAGACCGCATTATACTTCCTTACGATATTTTTTCAATAGAACAAGGTGTACCCAGTTCTTTTATAGTTATACATTAAACAAACAATAATACAAGGAAAACATGATGAAAGGCCACTCATTCGGAACCTTGAGCGATGACATCAGAGTTGTGTGTCATCTTAGGACACAGGCTTCTATCGTAATGAGTGTAAATAAAGGTGTTAAGGCACTGGGATGCAATGCGATTAGAATATTTATGAGAGCGATCGAAAAGAAGGTGATGTCGAAATGGCAGTTCTGCCCAAGATGTTGACACACTCGAGCTTAGTCTAGCTAGCGTTCCAAGTCCTAAGCGTTAGTTTGCATTGCTTTTGTAAATCAAATAGAATCCCGAAGTTTATTTTCGGTAGTGTAACGGATGTTGCCAAGTTTGATGCTAATCATTCCAATCAGACGGGATTTGGGAGCGAAACTGCTAGTTTATGAAAGTGCACGGTCTAGCACAATAAAGTAATTTGCCTCGCCAATTCTAGTTACCAAGAAGTTGATCATCTAAAAGACATCAGCGTGAATACAAGACAAGACTACAACCTCCAACCGAGACGGAACAAGCATGTCCGCACAACAACAAGACGATTCGAATCGATATGTAATTTCCTTGGTGACATGTCGCAACTTTGCAACGCGCGATCTTCCATCGCCAAGAAAAGAATCAGACAGCAGGAAATTAACAATTATTGCTTTGTACACAGCGGGAGCTATATTCATAACATACCATCACGCCTGTAATCCCCGAAGAGTTAGGCATAGGTGTCCCTATAGTACTTAAACATAACTGGCGAATTCTGGGTTACACCCACAATTCGCCAGATAGGTTTACATCCCATGTAATAGGGGCGATTAACATCAACTGGCTCCAAATCTAGACTCCGAGCTGCCCGACCCAGGAATCGAACCCAGGACCTCATGCTCAGGCGTAGCGCTTGCGACCACTAGACCAACAGCTATAATATTCATACCGCGAAAATCACTGTAACTCGACCGCAGCTGCGACAGTGGATGTCAACGGACTTCGAAAATCACTGTAACTCGACCGCAGCTGCGACAGTGGATGTCAACGGACTTCGAAAATCACTGTAACTCGACCGCAGCTGCGACAGTGGATGTCAACGGACTTCGAAAATCACTGTAACTCGACCGCAGCTGCGACAGTGGATGTCAACGGACTTCGAAAATCACTGTAACTCGACCGCAGCTGCGACAGTGGATGTCAACGGACTTCGAAAATCACTGTAACTCGACCGCAGCTGCGACAGTGGATGTCAACGGACTTCGAAAATCACTGTAACTCGACCGCAGCTGCGACAGTGGATGTCAACGGACTTCGAAAATCACTGTAACTCGACCGCAGCTGCGACAGTGGATGTCAACGGACTTCGAAAATCACTGTAACTCGACCGCAGCTGCGACAGTGGATGTCAACGGACTTCGATTGAATCTGTGCACCAAAATAAGCACTCCGAGGAGATTTTCCGAGTTATTTCAAACGCAATGCTTTTAATGAAGTTGTTACAGAATAGCTGTGACACAGATTGCTTTCCATACTTATTACTTTAATTGTGTATTTTCGTCGCAAGCATCCGAACAGCACCTCCTTTACGTGGAAGATGACTAGTATTAAACAAACATTGTTTATTTAAATATTACATGATGCATTTATTTTTGTAGCGATTAGATCATGTGGAGTGTGGCAGTAATTTATTTGATAATGTGCCTTTTCGGTTATGTATTGTTTTTTGTTGAGCTAAGATGTAGTTTATTTACTTATCCCCCTTTGGGTGTCTGGAGGACCAGGGTGGATAGTTCCTTTCATTGAAAAGGCACGATCCTCCGACCAGACGGGTGTATGGCTATTGGCCGATGGTTCTTGCAGATTGTGCGGTACGTAAACGATGTAGGATTTGTGTGATGTCAGATTTTGTGCGTATTTCGTATGTAGCGGTATAGAGTCGTCACAACCCAGTGTGAACCCTTTAAAAACGTTATTTTGATCAAATGCTCATAGGTGGGCGGGCGGCATGGTGACCCGAATGGCATATATATATTTTTTTTTTTCGGTGGGAAATTATCAAATAACTTCTCCCGCTCTGGGCGTCTCAGACTTTTACTGACTAAAACCCAGCCGTATTCCTTTAGATGCCAGGGCCACAATATCCCTTTCGGACAGACTCGTAACACCCGCATGGCAGGCTATTGTGGTGGGGATGAGTGGAGTCAGCCTCCCTTATCTTGCTCCTCCACTTCGTTTTAGGTATCTTTGGCAATAAGGCTTTTTATCATAATATATCACGTCACTCTATTGATTTCGTCATGTTAGGGTTGCCATTTGTAAAAATGGCCATAAGTAATGCTTGGGTAACCCACAATGTTTTCTTCAGCCCTACTTACTCCAGAGCAATATTTACAAAAGCGTACATATTTAATAGGGGTGAGAGAGTAGTCGAATATTTGCTGGAGATCCGAACATAACTAAAAAAATCATTGGTCAACTAGGATGAAAGACAACCCTAGTCAGACAGGATCAAGTGATCTGAGTAATATGATATGCCAACTATCAATCTTGCACTGGACACAAACTAATTGTGGAACAGACAATCAAGTATGTGCAGAAAGATTTATGTAAAAAACCAGTGCAGTCAGCGATAAAAATAATGATGATACAACACATGCATTCAACTTTTAAAATATTCTATGGGAACTAACGCACAACAACAGAAAAAAATCTTAACCATTGACTGATTAAGATAATGAATTACGTACTTAAAACTATCTACTCGGTGTTAGGTAATTAGACTAAAAGGCTAATTAGAATTAGGGTAATTAGACTAAAAATATTGGCTTGGTGTCTTTACACTTACAGTATCTTTCGTTCTAAGTTATGCTTATCTTAATGTAAGATCAGGCAATACAGGAGCTTCTTTACATGATACGGTTTGTGTGTAAAGTACCTAATTTGTGTAGGATATCTAGCTGTATAGTATGACATTTACATCTGTGTTATTTTGCTAAAAAGTATTACTGTTTCTTAAAGTGGTTACTTAGGTACTGTTTAGTAACTATAACATAACATAATCAGCCTATAATGTTCCCACTGCTGGGACACAGGCCTCCTCTCTGTGAGAGGGAGTGGGCCGTGATCCACCACGCCGCCCGGCCCAGTGCGGATTGGTTTTGTGACCAACTACAACGAAACTACTTACATAATTAAAAAAAAATAACTTTTTTTGCATATTTTTAAAACATCTTGAATGATTTCTTAGGTTATGCTTCTTAGGAGTGCATGGGAGGCCGTCACCTCCTTCTGCGAAGCAGTAATGCTAGCGAAGGAGGAGGTGGAACGCGTGAGGGTGAGACAAGGTTCGCGCCCTCGCGCCCTTAGTCGCCGCAGGAGACGCCCCGGGCGTCGGGAATCGCAAGCCGATTTCCGGCCACCGTAGGCGCGGGCCTGCGGACGGTGAGCGATGGGTAGCTCGCCGTCCGATAAGGACCCAGGCCCGGGTCGACGGCGCGTTGTGTTCCACGCGCGCCTCAAAGAGATGTCAGCACCAACTGACGGGGTCCGGTAGGACCAATGCCTGCCAGGGTTGCGAGTTTGTCCGAAAGGGATATCGTAGCTCCTGGCACACAGGCAACGGAACGAAACACGGGTGGGTTTTAGTCAGTAAAAGTCGGACACGCCCTCCCGCTCCGCCGAAGTTATTTGATAATTTCCCACCCAAAAAAAAAAGAAAAAAAAAGGACTGAAAATAAACTTCATTGGAACGTTTTGAGAATGAATGTGGATGGCTATGACCATATAAAATTTGACAACTTCTGACTTATCAAAGCAAGAACAAATTGTTTTTCGAGCAAATCAATGGCTTTTCTAATAAAAGAAACAGATTTAGGCATATATAAATATTATCTATGCTAATGTTGTGTTACTCAACAGTCAGTCACAAATGATGTCATTTATATAATAGTAGAGTCAATGACATTTTAATTAGGTACATAATTGTTATTCTTGGTAAGAAATATTCTAAAATTTAGGTACGACTTCGGATGATAATCGTTCTCTTTATAGAACCCCCCCCCCCTGTGAAGGAACAGTTGCGGAGCCTTTTGAGATATGATTTTTTAATATTCTAACCTAAGTTTAGAATTTTCTTGTGGGAGTGAGGGGAGGGGAGGTTTGTAGAACTCGCCCTGTGAAGAAAAGGTTATGGAGAGCCCTTTTTGAGATATGATTTTTTTAATATACAACTTTCGAATTTTCTTGTTTTAACTGAATTTACCAACAATAAAGTGGATCTGGCGTTTTCTGGTCACTGTTCTAACTTAGATAACCTAACCCAAATGAAGCGATTTTGTTTTTTTTTTCTTATAAACCATTTATCTCCGCAACTTTAAACTTTACGTAGCCTCCACGTAAAGTTTTAAGTTGCGGAGATAAATGGTCTAATAATATTATATATCTGTAAAAAACATATGGACTCCCAACTCGTGGGATTGTCAACTAAAACTTAACCAAAATTTATTTGTGTACCTATTTATTTACTCTAAGCAAATATAAAATATTTTGCATAAGTTTTGAATGTAACTGGGCACATAAAAGGCACTTTTGACAGTCAAAATTTACAAAAAAAATGAATTGATTCTAGTTGCCCCTTCCAAAACGTAGTTTCGTTTATAGAAGAATCTCCACCACACTAATTTTTAGGGTTACGTACCTCAAAAGGAAAAAAACGGATCCCAGGATCACTAGTGTGTCTGTCTGTCTGACACAGCCAAGTTGCTCCGAATCTACTGGACCAATTACTTTTGAGGGCAAATTAGAAAATTAAAAAAAAAAAGTTTTGCAAATGGACCGTGTGACATATCAAATAAAAGGGCTTGATAATGGGATTTCAAATATATTTTTTAATAATTTTAAAATGAATACTTTTTAAAGTTATTTAAGAAAAACTATGAGAATTGACCATACATACCCTTATCACCGAAACTAATGAGCCTAAAAATTTGAATCACTCAATATTATGCGTACAAACTTACATTTGCAGTTGGAATGTGTGAGGGAACATTACTTTCAACTACAATGTTAAGTACTTGGGATAAATTCATCCCAACTACGGAATCCTTCATTGTGCGTGGTCCGACACGCACTTGGCCGGTTTTTTTTTAAAACAATGACATGAATATTCACTTTGTGAAGTATATTATTATAAATTATTGTGAATGTGAGGACTATATGTGTCATTTCATTTTTATTAATTTTTTCTTTCTCATTTTTACTTTTAATGATAATCTGGCAGTTTGAGTACTTCATGGGACCTACCTAAATATCCTTTCGTTCATATTGTTTGTCGCATCGTTGAGCTCCTTAAGCTTTGAGTTGAGCTGCACAATTACTGAAGAATGCGTGCACTGACTGGACAGGTCCACTCAATCTGTGCGATTCATTCCTCAAAATGCCATTTCAGACAACAATCTATTACATGGTCTTCACATGATCTGACCAAGATTATGTCTGTACTTTAAAAGAGACTACGAGTTTATTTCGGTCTTTCTTCTCAGAGTAGTCAGATAGGAAACGCCGACCTCATCTAGATTTTAAAATATGATTGACATGTAAAAGAGATTGTACAAACCTACTTCTACTACGGAAACACAAAACAGCGAGATCAGAATGAATTGTCTTTAAAAATTCTTAATGAAACAATTTCAGATAAGTTAAAAGTTGCTGAGACACTAGAACATTTCTTTACCAACATCCCAATAGAGGTTACGAAATCTCTTCCCTCATCATCTTTATTTGCTGAATCTCTTCTCAAAGAAAACTTATCTAAGGACATTCCAAGTTTTGAATTCAAGCCCAATTCTATTGTCACAATTAAAGCATTCAAAAGTCTTAACATAAAGAACACTGAAGACTTATGGGGGATTTCCGTTAAGGTTCTTGGAGATATCATTGACACAATAGCCCAGGGGCTATTGTGTCAATTGACAAAAAAATGATTAAATATGTCTGTTAGGACAGGTCCTAACAGACATATTTAATCAATTTTTAGACAGCGGTATGTTTCATAATTTAATGAAACAGTAAAGTCTTCACAGCTTGGCTCATCGCCGCCAGGTTGCCTGCTTGTCGGTCTTCTACAGATTGTACCTACTTCGGTGAGTGTGCCCAAGAACTCCACGACCTCATTCCACCGGCCCCCTTCTATTCGGACATAGAGACGCAGTGCAGGTTACCATCCCTTCCTGGTTGCTATTCCACCAATTCGCACTAAGTACATGCGCCAGAAGACGAGGTACACGCCGAGGGTGCAGTTACTGGAGTCGCACCGCAACGTCAACTTCAAGGCGTTCGTGGTGCGAGTACCGAATTGTTTTCTGTCCGTCGTCATGGAGGAAGACTTTTGGCCGCAGGACGTGGTGTTCCGTCGCTTCCGCGGATAAGTGCCACATGACAGCACAAGGACAGCCTAGTGAAGTGAAGTGTGACTAACATAGTTTTAAGCTATATTTATTAACACGAGTTTTTGTTTTATACTTTTTAGATATGTTAGTTTGTAAGGTATATGTTTATATTGTAGCCTGAAATAAATGTTTTATTATTATAAGCGTTTCCAAATGTCTTTTTTAATGCGCACAGCAAAAGAGTGGAACTGTCTGCCTGCGTCTGTGTTTCCGAATGCATACAACCCTAATCTCTTCAAAGTGAGAGTGAACCGGCTTCTTCTGGGTAAGCTCACTCCATCGTCGACTTTGTCTCTGTCACCCCTGACCTAGACTAAGGTCAAGAGCAAACCCATCCCAAATAAAATAAAAAAAGTAGTACCAATTTTTAAAACGGGAAGTAAGACTGATCCCTCTAATTACAGACATCTGTGCTACCAGCATTGAGTAAAATATATGAAAAAATCATGCTAGACCAGGGGGCCGATCGCGCTAATACCACTACCAAAAACGTTACGTTAGACACATTTCGTATCGCGCTAATCATTTCAACGGAAACGATTCATCTTTACTTTGGAAGTTACGTTGGAGGAACTAACGATCGATCGAACAATACTCTCACAAAAAATAGCGCGATACCGTTTCTTACATCAGCTAAACCAAAACTAAACCAAAACCAAAAACGTTCCGTTCGAACGGTAATTACGTTGAGAAATAGCGCGATCGGCCCCCAGATGTTGTCACACTTTAATTCAAATGGGATTTTACATAATCGCCAGTTTGGTTTCACGAAAGGTAGGTCGACGACTGACGCAGGAGTAAAATTCATCAGTCACATTTTGGAATCCTGAGAGAAATCCCAGGATGCCAATGCCACTTTCTATGACCTTCGTTTGACTGCATTGCTCCCAAATTACGATGTTTAATTTTATTTTATTTTTTACATAGGTACTTCCTTGACATAATCTTTTTCTTATTTGACATCATTGTATCATAAATACCTACAATTTTAATTTAAACAAGGTTCTAACTTTTATTATTTTATTAATATTTTATATTGTTTTTTTTTTTAATGTTTTGTTAATGCGAGAATGTTGTAGGCTTAATAGACTGTAGATTTGTAGACCATTTTCTATTTTGTTAAGTATCTGGTACTTTTGACGAGTCTACACTGTTCTCTCATACCTATAAACGCTGTGGTTTGAAAACATTGTAAAAGCCAATTATTTTTAAAAGAGTAATTGTGAAGTTTCTTGTCGGCTCTTAGCCCATAGGAAACAACCAATTGGAACCATGCATCTAGCTTCTGACGTTTCATAAGTGCCCATGTAGGCTTATGTGAAATAAAATATTTTGATAATTTGATTTTGACTTACAGAAATAAAAGTAATTTATAGTTTATCACCGTTACTTTTTTTAAATGTTTTACAATATTTTGTATAGGTTAATTTATTATGTAATTATATGTGAAGACGATGCACCTATAATCTGTTGGTTTGGTAGTTAAATAAAGGTAAACAAAAACAACCACATGACAAGAGATTGGTCAGGTAACCAACTAATCGTAATACCTGTCACTTCAGTTGTCATGCTACGTCATAGTTGTACTCTTCAATTTAGTAAAGTTTTATTTCTTTGACATTTAGAGAACCTGCCTTTTTGGGCTCTTTACAATAGACAGATTACAAAATATTATAGTATTATTACAAAACTAAAAAAATGTGCTCAAGCAGTTACATCCACAAACAGTAGTTTAAGAATAAATTATTAAGTTTAACATACAGTAATAAAAGAGGAAACTATTGTAAAAATCAAAATAAAAATTAATTTAATTTGGTTATAAGTCACAACATAGGTATTTTCAAGAAAATGTCATCTAAATAAAACTTTGATCTATTTATCTTTATTTATATTATTAAAATTATGTCTATCACATATCATATTAAAAATATGTAGATTGTTCCTTATATACATAATATTTTCGTATATGAATTATTGGCAAGGTACCGTCGTAATATTAATCTTTTTAAATAGTTCCCTAAGAGATTTCCGCCTGTTGTTTACATCTGCTGTATAATATTATAAGATATATTTTTTATGACTGCTTCGTTTCGTCTAGTGGTTGCAAGCGCTCCTGCTGAGTATGAAGTCCTGGGTTAAATTCCCAGGTTGGGCAGTGTTATTGGGATTTTCCATTAGGGATTTCTCAGTAGCAGCTCAGAGTTTGGATTTGTGCCTCGTTGGTGGCAATGGGCTCGCCCTCTATTACATGGGACTTATACATAACTAGCGAAATGTGGATGTACTATAGGTATCCTTCTGCCTAACCCTTCGGGGATAACAGGTGTGATGTTATGTATAATTTTTTCAGAAAAATTCCAAAAACTTTACAGTTATAATAAATCACATATTTAAAACTTATAGTTGTTGAACATTAGTAAATATTATGTAGCCATTGTGTTTTATGGAGACAGTATCAGTACATTTAACTATTGAAACAGGTGTAAAAATGCAAGGTCAACCAGTATGGTAATACTACATACCACACCAGTGAGTTACAGGTTTGTTCGAAATAATGTTTATTTTCACAATTTACCTCCCACAAAGGCATAAATAACAAATTTGAGTGAGGTTATTTAAAGTCTGTTGCGTTCAGTCCTATGATACACAAAGTGTTACAGAATTTAGCAACATCCTATTTTATAAAGACATACTTTTATTTACTATCAAAACTGGTCAAAACATAAATAAAAGCTGAAGTTTTATTAGAGTTTTCGAGTCAATAATAAACAAACAGTAACTAGTAGTCAGTACGATGACGATATCAATACAAATAACTCACCTCAAATGCAAATTTTCGATAAAGGTATCGGTGGTCAAATTGTCCAGTAGGACGAAGTCGGGCACACCGACTTCTGGCTGCATCGCCATCGTTGAAGCTTTCACTTATCAATCCACCACAATAATAGAATAAAAGTTCACACACAAATTAATGTTGATAATTTATACGTTTTTAAATTATTGTCAACAAACCGTTAAAAGTAAAAGAACAGAAAACACAAGTCCTCCTCCCGACCACTTTGTTCAAACTGTCAGTTTTTTTAAATTTATTCATGCTGTCACCCTGGCCTGGCTTGATGTTGCCTTGAATAATTAAAAATTACTGCAGTATTATAAATTGCATTATTGCATGTTCCTATGTTGGTTATTTATCAATTAATATATATCGCAATTATAGGTAAAATAAAATTGATACTTTAATTCAGATTTAACATTCGAGAATGTTTATTCCAACAAATGCATTTCTGAACTGAGCACACCTAAAACGCCGCCATTTTCCTTGTTGTAGGTGCCTCAAATGTCATAATAATTTCAATTTTCATGTAAAATAGGATTTTCTTTAATTTTTTAAGTTATTCGATAGTTTAATTTAAGTGTTTTGCAACGTATAAATGTATTTATAAGTTTTCATACTGGGTTTGTTCGTGTCCATTAGTCTCGTGACAGTAGTTCAAGTTAGTCGTCATTTCAAGGATTCTCAATGTCCTACAATGAGGATCATCTTCTTAAAAGGTAGCAAGAGCGTTACGCCCACAGTGTGAAGATAAAATCTATGTTTTTGTGTTCATATGGTGATGAGAACGCGAAGAGTGGTGAAAGTGCGCGTATATTGATGGGACAATGAGCGATTCCCCAGGCGTGGAGTGGCTCCCTGCGTTCAGCCCTGGCCCGCCACGCCACAGCCCGCTAGGCCCCATCCCGCGGTTTCTATACGAAGATGTGCAGCCGCTCGGCCTGCAGCAGGAGAACAATAACAAAGAGGCCGACCAGAAAGAAAACACGAATAAAATCAAACACGCGAAGCCCGCGTACAGGTAAAGAATTTTTCCAATGTTAAAACTTCAAAGACATCCTAATACGTGTGAATGAGTCATTTGTAAGTGACCCTTAAATTGATGAGTAATGAAATGTATGCAAATGGAGGACTTCATGAGGTAGGCAATATTATTGGAAATGCTGACACAAGGATTACTAAATCAGGTCTGTCTGTAGTTGTTGAAATGCAAATGTTTGTGTAATCATAAAATTTCCAAGAAGAACCTTATCAAGTTAGTTACCTAGTGTTAGATTGGATATCAAAGTTTTTCTTTTAATCCACTTAAATACATTTTTAAAGTAGGCAAATTAATTTTATCAAATTAAAGCGTAAAATGTTCATAAGTTTGCTTTCTGCCCAAATAAAATCTAGGAAGCTGACTGTAGCCCCAAGTTTTTCATCTAGTGTTTGGCGAAGAACAAGTTATAACCAATGAACACCATCTTCTCTGTTGTATGCAGTTTGACAGTTAATGAAGAACCTTTACTACACAAATCTATTAAGTATTTGGAACTGTGAAACCTATTTCAGAGTTTCATAGGTATCTGAAAAAGTAATAAAAAGGCTGCAGAGTATAGATTTGAATGTCACTACAAAAACAGTCAAAATATCTATAGCCCAATTGAAAAAATCTTGGTTTTTTCCCTTTCTTCATCTTCACCTTGTTTCCTATTATCAAATTCTTATATAATTTAAGCTCTTGTTAACATAGATGCAAAATTTTATTGTTTCTTGTAGTTTTGGTAAACCAACTACAACAAACACAATTTAAAAAAAAAACAACCTTTTAATAAAATGATAAAGTTATTTGTGTGAATTCTTCTGACTAGGAACAATTATTATATTAGATAAGCATAATAAAGATACACATGATTATTCTAAATTAATCATCTTCTAATTTATGCTTATCTCTTCTATAAATAGCTAATTAGACACACATTTTTTTAAACTGCCTTATTTATTTGTACTAATAAGATATTTACTCTGGTTATTTTTTTATGACCCGTATGAGGAAAAGTACATTAATATGTACTAGAAGTAAGAGGTCAATGGCCTTTGAAGTTGCATTGTAAAGTCAGCTGCAGTACACTGCAATTATTTTTCTCTTTGCTGTTATTTATTAATCAAGCCACTATTTCAATTGCCAAGATTATATTTACATAATTTAAAAGCTAACAGTCTTAAAATAATAATAGTTATAATGTACAAGTTTAAAGAAAAGAGAGGGGAAAGAACAGTTCAGAACATCAGACAAAATAAAGATGTCCTGCAACAACTAAAAGCCTTTATAGATTATTTAGCCTTTACAGCTTTTGCAAGCGGCTTTGTGGGCAGAAATTATCCCACGGGAACATACTACGGGAATAAAAAGTATCCAGTGACCTAACACAGGTCACAGTTTATCTGTATGCCAAAATTCATCCAAATCCATTCAGCGGTGAAGGTGTGAAAACTTAACAGACAGAGTTACTTTTGCATTTATAATATACTAGCTGCGTCCCGCGGTTTCACCCGCGTAAGTCGTGATCCCGTGGGAATATCGGGATAAAGAGTAGCCTATGTCTTAATCCAGGGTGTCAGCTACCTCCATACAAAATTTTATCAAAATTAGTCCAGCCGTTTGAGCGTGAAGGAGGAACAAACATACACACACACTCACAAACTTTCGCCTTTATAATATTAGTGTGAAAATATGGATATTAGTATGGCTTGACTTCTAAATGTAGTCCTTGGTTTATAGCTTTAAGCTCTGTACAAAATTCTGTTGAAATTGGTGCAGTAGTTTAATAATTATGTGTAAAATAAGAATGTAACAAGCAGTCACGAATTCAAATTTATAATATTAGTAGAGTTTTTTTCTTTTGTCACATGATCCTTGAACAGTGATTCATAATTCAATCAACTTGCCCACTGTAAGCTATAATTAGACTAAGGAAAATAATAGTGTTCCTATTAGTAAGTACTGTAGGTAGATATAGGGGGCTCACATAGGGCTTACAATTTGCCTCCTAAAGGTATAAAACTGACATACCTAGTTGTGTCATAAATGTAATACATTATTTTATATGGGATGGTAAAGCAGAGACAAAACTGCATATTTTTAAGACCTTTATGTATATTCAACCTGACATGGCTGTAATATAAAATACTAGCTTCTGCCCGCGACTTCGTGCGCGTGAAATTTCTTGTTCCCTCGACTCACTGTGTCGCATTGCATCCGCCCGCGCTATTACTTAGTTTTCGCTAAACGTTCTTTCTGACCTTTTACTGGGTTGAGCCCTTAGGTAAAAAATATTTTTATGAAAATGCAAAAGTAATTTTTGAAATCTGGCTGGTAGTTTCATAGACTACTACATACAAATTTACAACAAAAAGAATACCTCTTGATAATATGAGTACTTATAGATTACACACAGTTAAAAAGGCATCAGGATTATCCCAAAAACACCTTGAAAGCATCCTGTTATCAAGGCAATGGCCAGTATAACATGCAAGACTAATAAAACAATTGAATTCAGCAATGTATTGTCTTGACATAATTTTTTATCAACATTTGCAAAGCTTATTGACAGATAAGTATTTATATCAAGCATTCGATTATACATCAATGACGTATGCACGTTATCCAAAAGATTAAAAGACAATGTATCTGGTAGGAAAAGTTTATTGTGCTGTAAATGGGTAAGGAATGTTCTGGAAAATAAATAAATTGGCTAGGGTTCACTTTGAATGCTGAAATTGCTTTTTTTTAATAGGAAGCACAGTAAAATATATTTAGTATCACAATTACTAATAGAGGCAAGTTTTTGCCAAAGCCAATCAAAAGAACTCGAACTTATCCCTCATGTTTAGCTTCTTTCAACACTGAACTGAACACTTGAAGTATTTCAATGACTATAAGAAATCTGAAACCCTCTAAACCTCCACAAACTTTAAAAAATTCTCACTTGAACCAAAGTGACATGCAAGAAACAAATGATTACGCTAAACTACTCTCACCACGTCTGTCGCCATGATTTGATTCACACACCACAGTTCACTCCCAAAGCAATGCTTTTAGGTCTAGGTTTAGGATAAAAAACACGCTTAACTTCAGAAAAATTTGACCAAAGCCAAAATATTTATTAATACGTACATTAATCTCCTTTTTTCCTTTCCAGTTATGCCAGTATGATCAGACTAGCGATCAGCAGTTCGCCGAACGGCAAAATGACACTGAACGAGATATACACGTACATATGCAACGCTTTCCCATATTATAAGGAGGCTGGGAAAGGCTGGATGGTGAGTTGGCTATGGGATATTATTTTCTGAAACTAGCTAGTCACATTGTAGTATAAACTGTAAACTGACTACTGTACTCTTATAGCTATAGACTCGAAGCCCTCTGCCTAACAACGGGACTCGTATAACGACCTAATGTGACTTGTTGAGAAAGTCTTTCGCCAATCATGTCATGGAAAGCAAGAGAAAGGCCTACTTTTAAGGAATATTTCGTGCGATGCGGCAACTTATAAAATACTAATTAATACGTTTATTTCCAACTAGCTTCTGCCCGCGACTTAGTCCACGTGAAATTTCTTGTTTTAATATAAAATATCTTATGACACTCGGCAATACTGTCGATTCTCATTAGTGAAAGAATTTTCGGAATTAGATAAGTATTGTTTCGAAGATTACCCCCTACATATTATAATATTAATATAGATGAGAAAACTACCTCGAAGACGTTAACCCTTAAATTTTCATGTTTTGAAACAGTTTTCGGAACCCACTTACCATAATGAAAAATCTTTAACTTCCAGAACTCAATAAGGCATAACTTATCGCTGAACAAATGCTTCATGAAGGTGGCGCGCAGTAAAGATGACCCGGGCAAGGGCTCGTACTGGGCGATGGACACCAGCTACAAAATGGCGGAGGTCGCGCCTAGGAGACGTAGGAGTCTAAGGGTGAGGCTTCTTCTTCATATTCTTAAAATCCTATTGAACTAGAAATTGTCCAATCACAAACAGATGGTAAACGACAGCAATGTTCTTTAGTCATCCAGGCTGACTTTATCATTGGGCACACCACAATTATGGCGATAAGTCCCCTCTTTGAGGAGTGGCTAGAGAGGCGCTACGGCGTTCTCACCTTCCGCCTGACGTAGGTCCTCACCGGCGGCGATCTCTCGCGTCTGGCCCTGTTCCAGGCTATGGTTCGGAGTGAGAGTGCATGGGACGCCGTCACCTCCTTCTGCGAAGCAATAATGCTCGCGAAGGAGGAGGCGGAATGCGTGAGGGAGAGGTAAAATTCGCGCTCTCACGCCCCTAGTCGCCGCAGAAAACGCCCCGGGCGTCGTGAGTCGCAGGCCGATTCCTGGCCACCGTAGGCGCGGTGAGCAATGATGAGTAGCTCGCCGTCCGACAAGAACCAGGGGGTCTACTCCGAAGCGCTAAACCGAAGTATCGGCCGAATGTTCGGCCGTTTTATGACTTTCCAAAGTTTTCTGTTTTGACTTTGAGTCCTTACCCGACTTCTAGTCACAGTTTTGACTTTGGCTTACCTCTTCGACTGTCTTTTCTTTTTTTTTCGCCGTAGTCAGCGATAGTTAGCCGTAGTAAAGAAACGACCGAACATTCGGCCGATACTGCGGATTTATGTTCGGAATAGGCCTGGGGATCGATGCGACGGCGCGTTGTGTTCCACGCGCGCCTCAAAGAGATGTCAGCACCAATTGACGGGGTCCAGTAGGGCCAATGCCTGCCAAGGTTGCGAGTTTGTCCGATTGGGATATCGTGACCCTCGCACACAGGCAACTGGAGGAACACGGGTGGGTTTTAGTCAGTAAAAGTCTGACACGCCCTTCCGCTCCGCCCAGAGCGGGAAAAGTTATTTAAAAAAATCCACCAAAAAATAAAACCGTCTCTATCATCATCAATCTGTAGCAGCCCATTATTTTACAATCATATTTCTAATTCCACGCTACTCAGCTCTATCCTCAGCTTATCTTATTTATCTATACAAATGGATATCAATCAATCAATCTGCCTAGCGTTTTCCCAACTATGTTGGGGTTGGCTTCCAGTCTAACCGGATGCAGCTGAATACCAGTATTTTACATGGAGCGACTGCCTATCTGACCTCCACAACCGAGTAACTGGGTAATACGATACCCCTTGGTAAGACTGGTTGTCAGACTTTTGGGCTTCTGACGACCCGTAACGACTGTCAAAGATCCACGAATGACACCCGGGACCAACGGCTTAATGTGCTTTCCGAGGCACGGAGGAGTCTCGGTTTGCAATCGTATTTATACAGAAGTATTAATACAAAAATAAAAAAAAAACAAAATCAAAAGTCATTTATTCAAACGAGGCTGAGAATCAGCACTTTTCGAACGTCAAAATTACATAAGACAGTCCTCCAAAAACGCCCACCCTTCACCACTTCCTAGTGCTTTAGCTGGGATGAAGAAGTGGCGCAACAAACTCCCCAGCAGTCCAACAACTGAGATCAGTATATCCAAGTAAATGCACAGGTCAGATAGATTGAATGTGTGTCAAATAGCGACGTAACTCTGCTAAGACCAGCACTGGCCCCAAATAGTTCAGGAAAGGTGAAAATGAATCATACCGACTTTTGCGCATTTAACTATCTAGGCTGAGAAGAAGACTAACTAATTCGTATCTTTATTATTTGTATCTCCAGATGGCACCATACAGTCCAGAATGCAGCTCCAACAGCAGCGGCGAGGCGGGCGGCGCGGCCGCGTCGGGCACGGACGCCGCGCCCACGCCGCCCGCCACGCCCACCACGCCCAGCACGCCCACCACGCCCACCTCGCCCACCGTGCCCGGGGCTATTAAAGAGGAAATCGTTATCAAGGAAGAACCAGGTCATTTCTACTTTTTGATTGTAACAAGTGAATTATCAAAATTCATTTATTCAAACTAGGCTGAGAATCAGCACTTTTCGAACGTCAACCTACATAGGAGAGTCCCCCAAAAACGCCCGTCCTGCACCACTTCTTAGTGCTTTAGCTGGGGACACGAAGTGGCGCAACAAACTCCCCGGCAGCACAGCTGTCTGTTCAGTTCAGCGGCAGCTCGACATAGTGAAGGGAAGGAGGCAACCCGACCCCCCACGCTACCGCAAGCTGTGACATCTAAGGGAGCACGACAAACTTGCTGCCGGTTGCTCAGGCAAGAATAATAATATGATCAATTGTCGAGGTCGCTAGCTAACCACTTATTGCAATACAACTCAATAAAAAAACATTGTAATGGGTAGATTATATCACTAATAAATGAAAACAAAAAAATAAAAGAAATTGACTTAGAGTTAGATAGTCAAATAAAATAAACAAAAACCTGTCAGTTCGTAACCTAATTCTGGCGAAAGAACATGAACATTGTCTTGAGTTAATCACAGCGACCAACTATTCTTATTGTTAAAGTAGTTATTGATAGAATAGTATGCCTTTGAACAAAGGTTGAAGGATTTAACTTTAAACGCAATATAAGTCAAATCTAGCAACAAAGAGGGTAGCTTGTTATAAAAAGTTATACCAAGTCCAACAATTGAGTTATGAACCTCATGAAGCCGGTGAAATGGAACACGTAGTTTGTCCTTATTTCTGGTGTTAATATTGTGAATATCACTGTTTTTAGTGTATATTTTGCCTAACATCAGATGTTGACGAAGATGAATTGTTATGCCACCGTGAGAATACCAATATCTTTAACAAAATCTCTCAGAGAAACTCTTGCACCCAGCTCGTAAATTGCTCGAACAGTTCGTTTTTGAAGAATAAATATATTTTGAATGTCAGCGGCTTTGCCCCACAGCAGAATGCAGTAGGACATAACGCTATGAGAATAACTAAAATAGACTAATCGGGCTGTATCAACGTCAGTGCATTGTAACCCGATTGTTTAAAGAGTTATTTGTGATGTTCTGAAAACTAGATGTTGATGTTTCTCTTGTGGTTGTACCACTCACCACCGTGCTGAAGTAAATTTATAGGTATAAGCTGTTAGGGGAAGATTTAATTAAACAAGTTCCTTCTTACACAATATAATATTTATTGTAACATACATATAACCTAAAGTTGCACAATAAATAATGTGGCAGGCCACATACCTTCCCCAAACAAATAAGTTTCCACACCAATACAACCAGTCTCGGATCTAGTTGTATTGGTGCTTCCACCTGCAATGAGACTATAACAATAACTCAGTCTCTATAGCGAATCCGTGAGATGAACGAATTAATAGCTTCTAGCTCAATCACACAAGTACTGACCTATGAAGGCTGTGCTCAAAAAGGGATCATAAAGATTATGCAAAGCAACCTAGTTCATAGAAAATACCTAACTCTCTCATAGATTAAATTATTACCTTACAGATATAGTCTGTGATCTCTCAGTAAAAATAATTCATTCACTTGACCAGACTACGACCCTTGGCATCGAGCACAGGATGAACCTGTGTTCACACGATTAAACGTGGCCTACGGGTAAAGATAGTGACGCTTTCGTTACCTGCTGTGGCTGGCTTCCCTCATCACCGACATTCGGCCAAGTAAAGCTCTCCTTACCAACAGATAACCACACCTCAAGGTTTGCCTGCACCCGGATCGATTTCAATCTCAGACCATGGGGCCACACCAAGGCATCACGTCTCAATTGCGAATTACAACCATCTCTAAAGGCTTAGGATAAACAGCCAGACCTGCAAGAACGCACTCGTATCAAAAGAGCATATGTGTAATCCTAGGTTATCTAGCATGAACAAAGAATATGGTTGAATACTCGCAGGATTCAGCTTCGTATTGGACTTATTTAAACCCCATTGGGTTATTTGGGCACAGTCTGGTCTTCCAGAACCTAAGTCCCTATTCCAAAACCTATTGGTTCGTATGTCGCCAATATTGCGAATCTCAGCTCGCGAGACAAAATCCGTCATTCATCGTTCTAGACGCTTCCGCCACTATAGACCAAATAGTATTGTTGTCTATTGGTTAGTTTGATATAAATGAATAGGCAATTTATTAATTAAATGTGGGAAATTATGCCTGTATGTTTATTAATTTAAACTAACTATTAATTATGTATATTATTTACTTGACATAATTTCTTTTAACGCCATCTAGTGTTGCAAGGATTACGTTTACAGCCATGCCATGAGGGCCTGTCTGCTGTGATACTAGATGTCGCTATTCGTTGCGTTATTTATTGATTTGCGACGTCACAGTACGAGGGCTGCACTAAAAGTATCGGGAATGGAATATTTCCACTGTTCCTGTCATATTAAAATCTTTTTAATTGAAAACTCCTTGGTTTTAAAAATCGAATACCATTTATTTATTTAAAAAAAGATTCTCGGTCTTGTCACAAGGTTTTGTCAAACTTGTTTAGTCGTTGAGAAAATGGAATTGACTCGAGAAAATTCAAGAGCGATGATTTATTATGACTTTCGAACTGGTTTAACACAAAAACAGTGTGTTGACCGGATGATTTCTGCATTTGGTGATGAAGCCCCATCCAAAACCACAATTTATCGCTGGTTTGCTGAATTTCAACGTGGACGTGTCAAGCTCAGTGATGGTCCCCGTCAAGGTCGTCCAAAAACTGCAGTCACCCAAGAAAACGTTGATGCTGTGCGTAAGCTGATTGAGGAAGATCGACATGTGACATACCGCGAAATTCAGGCAACTTTAGACATTGGCATGAGACAAATACAAATAATCTTGCATGAACAATTAGGTGTAAAAAAGTTGTTTTCCCGATGGATACCGCATTCGCTCTGTGAAGAGCAAAAAGCGGCTCGCGTTACTTGGTGCGTCAGAAAGATTCCACGCAGGATCCTCAAATGCTGTATACAACATTGTATCAGGTGACGAATCCTGGATATACGCGTACGAACCCGAAACAAAAAACCAGTCACGAGTTTGGGTGTTCGAAAATGAGTTAAAGCCAACAAAAATTGTTCGTTCACGGAGTGTTGGCAAAAAAAATGGTGGCCACGTTTGTCTCCAAAACCGGCCATGTTACGACTATTCCTCTTGAGGGCAAAGAACGGTTAATGCAGAATGGTATGCTAGCATTTGTTTGGCACAGGTGAACTCCATAAAGAGAACTGCAACCGCCGCGTCATCCTCCATCACGACAATGCGAGTTCTCACACCGCGCACAGAACAAAAGAGTTTTTAGAGCAAGAAAACATAGAATTATTAGACCATCCGCCGTACAGCCCCGACCTAAGCCCTAATGATTTCTATACTTTCCCTAAAATAAAGAATAAATTGCGTGGACAGAGATTTTCATCACCTGAAGAAGCTGTGGACGCCTACAAAACGGCCATTTTGGAGACCCCAACTTCCGAATGGAATGGTTGCTTCAATGATTGGTTCCATCGTATGGAAAAATGTGTCAAATTTCCCGGAGAATACTTCGAAAAGCAATAAATACATTTTTAAATAGTAATGTTGTGTCACTTCCTTGATTACCGAAATTTTCAGTGCCGCCCTCGTATTGTCTTACTTTCCTGACCGAACTGAGCTTTCCCGCTAGTCTTGATATATGTGGTCCCGACTGAAGTTTGGCATCTACCTTTATACCCAGAAACACTGCCGAGTCTACTGTTTCAAGCACCTCTTAATCTAAGACGATGTTAGGACCTAAATTTCTAACATTCGGTAATGCGAACTTTATACATTTAGTTTTCTTAGCATTGAGAACTAAATTATTTTTCGTAAACCAATCGTAACCATTGAGAGTGCACTGTTTACGTCGTCAAAATTATGTCTATTCCTGTCTACTTTAACAATAAGAGAGGTATCATCTGGAAACAGTACAACGTCACAGATACCCTTTATATAGAATGGTATTGAGCCTTGAGGTACACCTAACTGAACTGGTAGCCCGGAAGATTTCACACCATTAACATTACACATTGGAACCTATTATGTAAATAAGAATTTATTATTTTGAGAACTTCGTTTTGGATGCCGTAATAACGTAGTTTACGCAAAAGCGTGCCATGGTGCACGCAATCAAAGGCTTTGGAGAGATCACAGAAAACTCTAATAGCATTTTGCGAGTTCTCCCATGCGTTAAATATGTGTTTCAGCAGTGCAACACCAGCATCTGTAGTCGAACGACCTTTGTTTTAGTTACAGACAGAAATCTAGGTCTTAAAATATTATTTTCGACTTTCATTGCTAAAACTTATCTAGCATAGAAGTCAGATATCATGGGGAAACAAATGTTATTATAACATCTGAGAAAAGAAAATGGTCGATCTTGCCATTATTATTAATCTAAACTCGATAAAAATATTTTGTAATAAATAATACCACAAGATTCAGCATATTTATAAGTGAAATACCTAATGAAGAATATAATATTTTCTTAACAGATTCGAAGCACACAGACGACGCATTGTCAGCGCTTATGAATGAGGAACTTATGACGGACGTAGATATTAGCAGTGGTGAGTATTAATACAAAATTATTGTTATTGTATGGGTAGTCTTATATGTTGAAGGCGAGCAAATGATCCGTCCATTGCGGTCAGTTAGAGTCGTAAAAGGCGACGATTAGATTAAAGTATAGTTTCATTACGACGCTCGGCACCGTGTCCGCAGAGCGCTCGTGGAGCGACGGCGGGCGGCGCCACGTGTGCGGCTTCCTGCGCCACAGCTCGCTGACGGACGACTACGGCAACTTCGTGGTGCGCTCGTACGACTGCGACTGCCCGGCCGACCCCGAGCCGCCCACGCCGGCCACGCCGCCCACGCCCGCCACGCCGCTCACGCCCACCACGCCCGGCTACGCCGCGCTGCCCTACTGGCACTCCGAGATTTTATAACATCCGAGCTTACGCACCCACAGCCACTGACCGTCTGACTCCCCACACGTTTGGTTGACCCTCATATCACTGTTTATTTCCATGTCAATTGTTTTCCTCACTCTATTTCTAGATTCTAAAACGTCCAGTCTTGACGTTGCGTTCGAGTATACTTAATGAAACTTGACGTAGTTTAAGAGCAAATATTAAAGTAAGCGAGGTTAGAAGTTATGGTTTGTACGCAAAAGTTTTGATCAAGTTTGAAAGATATGTTAAATACTAATATCTTAATTCTTAATCATAATATTCATAATCCTTATATTAAATTACTTGTTCTAAAAACTTGGTCAGAATACATTTTGCGTGTTTGGATTGAAAAGTTAGCTTGAAGTAAATAGCTAGGAATTAGGACATTGTGTTCGAATGAAGCTTGCCATTTTTGACACGTTTTGAAGTTTTTTAACTTGACTGTGGTAATGGACGGAGGAGGGAAGAGAGCGCGATATTCAAAAGGAAATGGAAAACGAAGGTATGCAATGTCAACTTTTGTTAGTAGTACGGGAGTCACCCAAGTACTTCCCAACAGTTTTACACTTTTTGTACAACCACAAGTTTATACAAACTGAAATTAACGCCCAATCAGCCAAATAATACACTCAACGTCTCTCAAGTCTCTAAAAAGGCAACATTAATAATACAAAAAAATATACAAAAAAAAAAAATAACCCCGTAATCTCCGTCGTTGCCACGTCGTAAAATTTAGTATATCCTAAATAACACGTAAAAAATATACGTAAGTATATTGAAAGTTTTATACCACAAAATGATTACAGAGAACATTATCAGATCACCAACATATCTGTCGAATTACGATAATATAGAGTAGGCGTAGTTACCTTAGGCAAGGAACTTTGTTGTATTGTTATGTATAGCTTTACGTGACGGATTCCATGGACCATGGTGCATGCGTTATGGTTGGCTTGATGTACAGCAGGAACATTGAATATGCTACTTTCTATAAACCCGATCGAATCGTATTTGTAGTCGGTTTAAATTCTGTACAAAAAGTGTCAAGTTGAGCAAATCCGATTCGATAGTTTCAAAACAGTCTGGTAAATCTCAGCCCCAGGTGTCCCCAACCGTATTTTATAATATAGAAAAATAAAGCAGAATTTTGAGGCTAATATCAGTCGATATCGGTAGGATAAGCAGCAGCCTTATATAGCTACTCTTGTGGCTGCTGCTAATCCTTCTGTGATACTACTGCCTGAACACTTTCTCTATGTATAGTTTAAAACCTTAAATATTTATAGCTTCATTAGTTACTAGCTAGGTCGCCGTTATATATTTCATATAATTATTTAAATATTTACCCCATTATTTATAAAAGTTAAGTAATAATTAGCGTCTGCTTAACCACTGCGCTGCCGCCTAAACGTGACGCTGGCAGAATAGTCGTCATCGGTTCAATTGCCAAAAAAAAACATACATTTTTTGACATAGGCCCCATTCGCTCTCATTGAGAGACACCTGTCATGAAGCTGCGCCCCCCGAACCCGAATCAGTTTACACAGGGACCCTCTGTGTAAACTGATTCGGGTTCGGGGGGCGCAGCTTCATGACAGGCGACTCCCACCGAAAGCCATTGAGGCCTGACGTCACTTAACTATAAGCAACGTTTATAATTAAGGAGGAAAATGATTACCCTGGTAAATTAAGGTTCACGGCACCTATATTCCAGAAGGTAGCATATTTAATACAATCGAACGAAGTAATAAAAATATGACAGTATTGGAGCCAGAGTGGTGACGAACAGATCTCAGAATGACCAGTATAATATATTATTATAATTAAAAATATATAATATTATTATAGTGTGCTAATATTTTATAATTTTAAATGTGCATAATGTAATATTAGTTACGTTTAGTTATAACATAAAAATAAATATGAGTTAGTCTGTACGAATTTATAATTTAAATATAAAGTATGTAACTATTAATGTATTTAATATGAAGTCACACTTATATACGTAAACATTGCTTGTTTAGGAAATCGTATATCGGCCTATTGATAATACTTATGTTATAGTGCATGCTGGGGCACTCTTTGTTATAAAACTACTTATGAGATCAATATCACGTCTGGTAACTTTTATGTAAAAGGTTGCCAGTTGTCATATTTTATCTTACGAAAGTTGGCATTAATTAAAGTACATAATTTAATATATAAATTAATATATATATTTATTAAGTGGTATGACTTAATAACTATATTAAGAAAACCGTTATGAATTGTTAAGAAATGTTTTAAATAGTTTTATAACAAATAGTACCCAAACGTACGCTCTGTTAGGTTCCGCTTGCCTAAATTTTAACGATTATTTCTAGTTTATTTTAAGGTGCAGATACGTATTTTTGTGCCATAACAGCGTGGGTTGAAGGATGGCATTGAACACTTAGAATTATAATAAAAAAGAAAATAAAAACTGTCCCATATCTTATTGAAAAATGTGTTCAAAAAGTTTTTTAGAAGTTGTACCTACATACACAAGTAACATTAGTATGTGTATATAGTAGTCATTATTTTAATATTAACTGAAACACTTGGGATGTTATGTATTGTAACATTTTTATCCGTTTATATTGATAGTGCGAGTGCCACGAATTTTTATATGTAAGTGCTCACATATTTGTAGATTTTTAGTGAGTTATTCATTTATATTGAAGCATTGGTATGTGGTAAATATGTGAGCATTATGTATCTGTGTGAGTCAAGGATGTGGCGGGCCGCAATCATAGTGGTGGATGCGATGGATGAGTACACTTCGGTACGATAGGTTGTATTTATTGTGCTGATGTCGAGGCTTAGCCTAAGTTTGCTTTTAAAGTAAATCAATAATTTATATCAGAAAAGTTTCTTCCCATGCAATTACTTCGTTGTTGTTTTATTTTCTGCAATAAACTATGATTGTGGTCGCACCAAGTATGATTCATTGTCATTGTGGTCAATGTTAAACTTTAAGATGATAAATTCAGTTAATTTCTTTACAAAAACATTGTGTAATATTGGTTAAACATTCCTTTGCCATCACCATGTATTATAAATAGAATGTTATCATTTTTTGTGTATTTTTGCTAAACAATATTATTCGACTAGAGTGTTTTTCAGTGGTTTCGCTACTTGCATTATATTTATTTAGGTATATGAGTTATAGTTTAGTTTTTATTTTTAAAGCTTAGGGGAGAGTAGTGAAACCGGCTGTATTTCAGACATGACTGTCAATGGAATCTTTTTTTTTAATGTAATTTATTATTTTTAAATTAAAAGAGCATTGTACTTTTAGTATTTAGATTTCCTTGACAGTGTTGAGACTAATAACTATGAACAAATAGCTCTACTCCAGGACACAATACATAAAACATGTGAATAATCGCTTGTTGGCAACTTTCTATAGTTCATCTGCCTAGCCTTTTCCCAACTATGTTGGAGTCAGCTTCCAGTCTAACCGGATGCAGCTGAATACCAGTATTTTACTGGAGTGACTGCCTATCTGACCTCCACAACCCAGATACCGCTTGGTAAGACTGGTTGTCAGACTTTCGTGCTTCTGACTGCCCGCAACAACTGTCAGAAGATCCACACGAATGACAGCACGTTACGAGGGAGTCTTGGTTACCGGGGCGATCAACGCGTGCGGCTGTTCTTACTTAGCCACAAGCCCCTCTTCTCTTGGGATACATGACTGGTACAAAACATGGTAAATACCATACAGCAACTTTCTATAGTTGTCGTATAAAATAACTAATTGACAGTCCTAATATTTTGTTACCTTAAACAATATTCCGGTACATTTTCCAAATCGCTTATGTGCGGAATTAATGCGAATATGTAATGTGTCCCGGAGTAGAAATATAACGCATGTTATTCAGAAAGTGTCCTTTTCTTATTTTGTTTATGGATTTGAATAATATAGAATACATTGTTTTACAGTAAAATAAATAGGTAAATGTTAGTCGTATTTCAGTCTTACAATGAGAACTATCTCGTTTGTTAGAGGCCTTATAATATCACGCAGAAGTACATTCTGAACAATTTATTGTTACATATTTAGGACACTTTCACTATATCACTTGTACAGAGTTTTTAAAGTTTTATTTTTTGAAATGCATAATTTGTAATAAGTACCGACATAATAATCGTCATTCATAAAGAGGTGCATAGATTTATTTGCCATTAGTTGCCATCTTATATTGTTTGATAGTATTTATTGTTTTCTGTGATAAAAAAAGAAAAACCTTTTATTTTTCGAAGATGACAAAATGACGTACTTTGTATTATTTTTTTATTTAATATAGATCCTTCAAATGTGTCGTCGCAAATAGTAAGTATATATATAGAGGTTAAAATACAGATAGTTGATTTGCAATGTTGTATGTAAGTGTAAGCTAAACGATACATTTGAAGCAACTATTGTAATTATACTTTTTATATTGATTAACAACATTAATTTTATAATAACTTACGAGTTGGTGCAAGATGGACAAACATTTTTGTTTACAAACTCGATAACGACTGATGTTGAAGGCATAAATATGTGTATAAAGCCCCGTGTTCATGGGGAAACAAAGTTGTGAACAGTGTTGCCAGCAACCTTAGATGCTGGCAACAATGTGGGCAAAAACGTTTGTCAACTTTGTTCCCAACTGTGCAACTGTTTCTCAACTTTTTTTCGATGACTACGCGGTTTTAATAAGAAACGAATCGATCATTAGTTTCTATATCATAAATTGCGAGCAGCTCCGTAGTTTTGATATCAGATTGAATGTCAGTCAAGAACATTAATCAGTGTCGGGACTGCACCCGCTCACAATGAAGTATTTTACGTTATTTCGGTTACTCACTCCGCCTATAAATGATATTAACGCGGCATATGGAAAATTAACTATTTTATTGTAATCACGTTAGCCGTTAATTTAAGAGTAGGATGTTCTACCTCTAAACAAATCATAGTTGATGTACAATATTATAAACTTTTAACAGAATTTGTTTCTTTTATTTATTTACACCTGAATTCCCCTTTCCGTGTTAAATTCGTGACACCGGTTGCGTGTAATCGCCACGCTTTTGTAGCATGGTAGATACCCCCATGTGATAACCAGGGTTGAGTATGGAATTCAAACAACAATAGAAATATCAACAACTTTAATGATTGAATATATACAAGAACAATATACATACACAAGTTTAACAATGTTATCTGGAGCGGTGCGGCCTCTGGGCGCAGAATCAACCAATACTTGTCACAGCTATTGATATATACGGACTATAAAATGAGCAGTAAATATGGTAGCAAAAAAAAAAAAAAGTATATTTTTAGACGTCACACTTCTCGACAAACTACTTTTCGGTTTCGCTAGCTGTCGCATTCACGTGACAAACATTTAAATTCTAAACAGTAAAAATCATTGTAAATATTGACATCTCAAACATCAACTAATTTTGAACTTCTCTACCACTTCGTAATTTCCATTACAGAATCAATTCGTTGTGATTACAAAATTTTAAACGATAATAGCTTAATAATAAAAACTACAATTTAGTTAACACTAAAACTAGATACAAACACTAATTTTACAAAAAAGAAAAATGTACTTTTGAGGACTTAGAAAATAATATACAAGGAAATAAAAGCATCCAAATTGCACACGAGAAATAATACGATAGATCTAAGCATCACACCTCAATAATGATACTTCCATTGAATATGTTTACAGTGTATTATTGTCGTAATAATGTTCAAGCAAAAGAAAGCTTTTAGTCAACTATGAGACCTCGCAAGCCTTGCAGTGCAGTGGTTCCAAAATGCATGATAACTTACTCAGATATCTATTTTCTATTAAATATTGCTTTCATATTTCTGGAAGAATGTTGGAGAAGTACAGTTTAAAATCGTTATTAGGTATGGAAAATCCGCGAGCGGCTACTCACTAATATCGTACTCAGTATAATCCTATATAAAAATATGAAAAAAATAAAATAATAATTTAATCGTCTCTAAAATCTAGTGATTCGTCAACCGTGTCAACAGAGGAGCGAGTAAAATTTAAAATATACGTATTCACAGCCCTAACAACACCCATTGGACATCCCTAATGAAGTCGAAGGTTATATTTACAATGTTCTACTACATTTTGTCTTGTTTACGTCAACCATTTCGTTATGTAACTGTTTCCTCTTTCAAGCTGTATTCTCTGGATATAACAGTTAAATTGAAGTGTCTTTTCCTATTCAATATATCTGTAATTTCATCTTTCGTTGAGAGTCGTAAACAAGACAATTAATTTCACGACATTCTTGGCAACATATTTCAAATGTTTGACCAAACATTTGGGCTGTAAAATATAAGAATTCACAAGTTTAGCGGTGCGCTGTTAATTAAAATGAAGAGTTATTGTTTGTATCAAGTATAACATGTCACTGGGTTGAGTTTGATCAAACATTAGACACAATATAAAATTTTATATAGACCTTATATTCCAACAAATTTTCTTCCTTAGAGGGTGGCCAGGGAACAGTGTGATAGTTTGAATTCTTCAAGATATTACTTCATTCGAATGGTATCCTGAGCATTTCATTTTACTTTTGAACATTCTCTGGCCACACTCCTAAACAATAATGCACAGATAAAACACTAGATAAAATTTACTTCTATAACACATTACAATAGTCAAACAAGTAATAATTTTAATATAATAATATGTACTGTATTTATGTTTCTGTTGTACATTATGTAAATAACTGTTAAAATTCTGATAAGGCATACTTCGATACATTACGTTTGCGAGTATTCAGATCATCACGGAATTACAATGACCGTATGTAAATTTATAATATATATTTTTATAAATCTAACAATTGATAGTGTAGCAAATAATATAACTCTATGTAGAATTTTATATTCGTTACCAACTAGTTATTGCTTAGTTTAAAGTGAAGATAGAATTTTGTAGTATAATTGATACTAATGGCTGAATGAAGCCTATTAATTGTGATGAAGATATAATTAATCAATATTTAGAAAGTCCCGTGAATTTTAAAATCATGAAAGTTTATTTGGGCATTGAAGATTAAATCTTGAGTGATTTGTATGTAATGTAATCTTGTCGGTACTAAAACTCAAACGACAAAGTTGTAGATGCACAAAATATCCTAAGAAAATAACATGTTTGTTTCTCGTTGTCACATAAAATTCAATGAGCCGCGTATCAGATGAAAAAGCAGTTCTAATTTCGCTGTCTCAGGATACATCAATAGAACTTTTAGTAGTTACAAGTTATAAATAATAAAAACTCTAAACAAAAAATACTTCTAAACGAAATGACTAAACTTTTCACTATGAAAGTCCATACAAGCCTAATCGTTAATTTTATTCATGTCGGGTTAAATATTCCTATGGGACATACACTAGCGCCTAAACACGGGTTAGCGGAAAGCTAATAACTTCTAATATAAAAATATATGTGGCTGCAAATATCTTTCTAACTACTGCACTATTTATTCATAAATATTTGGATACAATGTAAGACACTAACTGATTGTACGAGGCAAAATTTTATACTTTGTTATTTCATATTTTACCGTTTAAAATACGCATTCTAACCGCGAGTCAGAAATTAATAATACTACTTTTATCGAACGTGTATATTAAACAGAGACATAAATATTAAATACAATTTGTAAATAATTAAAATCTGTTAATACGACAGCTATTGGTGTTAAAGTAAGGCTCAATTTGACGTAACAATATAATTTTGTAATCTATTACATTACATTTGTGATTATTTAAAACGAAACGGTTTACTAACAAGTTCTTATTGCTTGACGTTGGCTGACCAATCTGTTAAGTTAGTTGTTCAGTAAATTAAAGAAACTGTAATACCTATTCGGGCTGACATACAATTTAGTGAATGTCTATTGGTTATGACTCGAGGCAAGTTTTTAAGGACTCGAACAAGTAGCTCCTGTTCACATGCAGTCGTGTTTTATCTAGTTATTCGACTGTGTACAATCTCTTCTCTTCTCGATAGTGGCTTTAATACTGCGTCTTAATCGAACTCTGTGTTCAGCAATCGACTTTATTTGACACATCAAATAAATCCGATTAAAACATAGAATGACAATCAGCTAAATTCAACTTGAATGATTTAGATGACTAGCATTCTCTTTATATTTGTAGCCAGAGAGTAAAATTGCCTCCACTAAGTTAAGTTGGCAAATAACGTAGCGTAAGATTTCGTGGAGGTTTTAGGCCTCCAGCATGCGCCTGCTCTATATTTCCAATCCACAGCAACATATCTACCTTCTTATATCTAACTCCATACAGTAGATCAACGACAGTTAGTACTACCATTTGGAACGAAACCTGACATTTGAGATCGTTTTACAGTCCAAGTTTTTCAACATCTTAACCGAACCACTGTATAAAGTACATCATACCAACCCTAGTGTACTTCCTATCCGCATTACTACAACGCTACAAGGTTATTGTGACGCGTGACTAACATCGGAACTAACGCCGCCATCTTGTTTTGTCTATACAATTCCAACGACGCCCTCTGTCAATGTCATTCAGGCGCCAAATGATCCTTGTAGCAGTGTATCCTACACTATTACCTCCCTGGCTACACATCTGCAGCCGGCGCGTCAGGCGCGGTAGGGCGGCGGAGTGGGCAGCACGTTTCAGAGCGAGTCGCGGTGCCACACCCACGTGCGCTTCGTGTGGTCGAACCGGTGAGCGAGCCATTGGGCTTGGAGCAGTTCCAAGCGGTCTTGGCTTAGGTAGAGGGGTTTGCCGCGTCTGTGGAGGGAAGGTTTTGGTTGTAATAAATAGAAGCATAAACAGTTGAAAAATAACCGGCCAAGTGCATGTCGGACCACGCACAATGAAGGGTTCCGTAGTTGGGATGAATTTATCCCAAAAATAAACTTAACATTGTAGTTGAAAAACAAGTTCTCCTAGACATCGATATAATATGTCACGGTCGATTCTCCAACTGCAAATGTAAGTTGGTCGACTATTACTCGTTAACTTGTAAAGCCTACTTAGCTGTAATAGTTTTCCTTTTAATTTCGTTATATACTACTGCCATGAATTTTTACACACATCTAAAAACAACCATTTAGCTGACACTTGACTAACAAAAAATAACACCTTAAAGCTTTATATTACGCAAACTGATCCCTGAATCGAAAAATAGTTTCCACGGACCCGTATTTTTTTTCCTTTTCCCTATCCAACGATACCCCACACCATGGGATATAGTAGATTACTGCATCGAGCAGAAAGTGACTACTTGTTGCATCTAGTGTTAAGATTGGAGCCCGAGCGCAAGCTCTAAAAACACGAGTGCCGTGAGTGTGAGAAGTCACTTTGATCGAGGTGCGTAATCTGCTTTTCTTTCAACTACTACGACAATGGCTTCGTGTTTTCGTGAGCTCACTAAAATACGCTAAAAACACACTCTGATACAGATTTCACCTTTCTTTCGTTACTCCGAGACATGAAATATCTGGCTCTAAATTTTTCTTTCGTTGTCAATTACGAGCAGAGCCTCATTTTTAGGGTTCCGTACCCAAAGGGTAATCGGGAACCCTATTACTAAGGCTCCACCGTCTGTATCTCATGAACCGTGATAGTTACAGTTGAAATTTTCACAGATGATGTTTTTCTGTTGCCGCTATAAGAACAAATACTAAAAAACAGAATAAAATAAATATTTAAGGGGGCTCCCATACAACAAACGTCATTTTTTTTTGCTCGTTTTTGATAACGGCAATAGGTAGACGCTTGAAATATTCACAGAATTAGTTATATATTGACTTAAAAAAAAAAAAAATTAAATAAAAAAAAAAAAAAATAATAATTTCCCATACAACAAACGTGTTTTTTTTTTGCCGTTTTTATATATAATGGTACGGAATCCTTCGTGCGCGAGTCCGACTCGCACTTGGCCGGTTTTTTATAGCTTCCGGCGTTAAAGATAACACAATTCCACTAGAAATCCATTTTTTTAATAATTCTGATGAAATTCGTAATGTTCAGTAAAGATTATAAAGTTTTCTTTTTCATTCTCTATTCGTTTTCTTTTTTCTTTATTATTATTTATTTACAGCCAGCACGTATTATTTTTAAATCTCTTTGGTTGCCTGCGTACATTTTTTGGTCAATGAAAAGGGTTAAAAAAGTACCTAATAACAAAGCAGCAATGAGAAACATACACTCATTCCCGCATCGTTTTAGCGATTTTTTTTTTTTTTTGGGGGGAAATAATCCAAATACTCCCCCTCTGGGCGAAGCGGTGTCAGACATATACTGACTAAAACCCACCCGTGTTCCTTCAGTTGCCTGTGTGCCAGCGATGCAGTAATGAAAATACATACGAGTACAATCATTTCTGCACTGTTTTAGCGACGCAGAAATGTTCCGATTTCTGCTGGCATTTTCAGATAACACCTACGATATTAATAGGTATGATGAATTTGAAAAAAAAAAACATCCCCACTTTTCGAGGTTTTATTTTTCCACGTCGGCGTGATTAATATATGTATACACCTATGCCAATTTACAGCTTTATAGTACGAAGAGTCTATGAGCTATGCTGGGGACACACGGGATCCCTTCTTTTTGCATAATGTTTTTTTTACTAATATATTTTGGCATTAGTTTTGGTATAATTTTTAATTAATAATTGTTTGCCATAATTGATTTTGGCATACAGTTGATGTTGACATAATTATCTTATTGGATAATTTGTTTTGGCATAATTTTAATTAGCATAATGTTACTTGGCGTTATGACTATTAGCATAATAAATGATAAATGATTTACTTCTGTAAGTAGGTTTGTACAAACACTTTTACACGTCAATCATATTAAAAAAAAACTAGATGAGGTCGGTATTTCGTATCCGACTACTCTGAAAAGAAAGGCCGAAACAAACACAGAGGTCACAGTCTCTTAAACTTTTCCAGACATAATCTTGGTCAGATCATGTGAAGACCATGTAGATTGGTGCCTGAAATTATCTTTTGAAGAACCACACAGATTTGAGTGGACCTGTCCAGTCAGTGCACGCATTTGTCAGTTATCGTGCAGCTGAACTCTAAACTTAAGGAGCTCAGCGATTCGACGAACAATACCAAAGAAAGGACATTTGGTTAGGCCGCATAAAGTACTCAAACTGCCAGACCTGCATTTTTTTTTTTTTTGATTGAGAATAAAAATAAAAAAACAATGCACATAGTCCTCACATTCATAATAATTAAAATAATATAATACTTTAAAAAGTAAATATTCATGTCATAGTTTAGGTATTTAAAATGGTATAAATAAAAAGAAAAATATAAATAGTTGGCAAAATAAATAAATGTAAATAATAAAATAAAATAAAAATAGTGTTATGGCATAAACATTTATGGGAATAACGTACGAACAATGTAATATTTTATTTGGTCCGCTTTAAATAGGGCAGGGCAAGAACAGTTTACATTATTACAGCAATTGTGTGCTATTATGGAGAGATTTGAGGGATGGGAGATTACAGTTACGCATAGAAAAGATGAGATATTACGTTTTACTTACATTAAGAGAAATAATATTTTTCTGCAGCCAGTGGCTTACTATATTAAAACCATGCTGTGCACTCTTATACACATTCTCAACTCCAGCAAGAATTAGCTGCAGAATATATTTATGCTGTTGAAGGTTATGCTTCAACATTATTATGATTAGAGAGATTATGCTTAAAATATATGTGTAAATATAGTAAGGATAAACAAAAGTATGCCATGTTATAATTATGTCTTAAAATTTTATGCAAATGGATAGGGAACCCAGACAGACAGACGGACATGGCGAAACTATAAGGGTTCCTTGTTTACTACGGAACCCTAAAAATTGCGGATAAACTTCTTATTTATAGTATTGAATAAATGTAGCAATGTCTCTTATCTTTTATTTTTGGTAAGTATACTAGACTGTTAGAAACATATCAAACTTATTAGATGGCAGACCATATTTTATTCAATATCACTATTTATTAAATTCATATAACTTTGAGGGCGGTACGACATAGCAATATTAGTGAAAACTGTGAAAAGCTTCAGGTTTTTTTTATATATTTTTAATAGTGATGATTTGTTAGCCATTCGCTAGTTAATCACGCAAGCACCTTAGAGATGCAATATTAGACAACAATTTAACTTTTTGTCGTAATAGTCTCGTATCATATTTCTATTGTTTATTAATTATGGAACAAAATAAAATATAAACAGAAACATCACAAAAACCTCAATAGGGTTGTCCGGATGTGTGAGCCCAGTTCGCGTGTGACGTGTGTGTATGTGTGTACTCACTTGAGGTCGCGGTCCTCCTCGTCGTAGTCGTCCAGGTACAGCGAGCCCCACAGACAGGCGCGGCGGCCGCGGATCACGATGATGTACGTGGACGTCACCACCAGGAAGATGCCCGTGCCGCCGCCGCACTCCATCGCGTGCTACGACGGTATCATAATATGCTGTTATTTCACGTTATAATGAGAATATATATTTTTTTAAATAGTTTAATGGCCTGGTTGCTGTGACCTTTTAGCCAAGTCTTTATTTAGTTACTTTGTATAGTTATAGGTAATGATGAAATGAATTTTAAACAATGCATGATAGATGCCACCCGTACGCTCCCCTTAAGTTTCAGTAAAGACGTGGCACTTTATTGAGACCTCACGCGGACTTCTTGAAAGAACTTGAAGTGATATGTTGCACTGTTTTGTTTCATTTGCCTACACTAATGCACGTTCACGAACCCTTAATGGTTAATAATCCACCATTATTACACATTAATATTCGGCTAAATACAAGTTTTAGAAAATAAAACAAAACTCTAATCATGACGCTTCACTTTCCCGCCAAGAAGTATAATGAGAATAATAAACCTGTACACCACAGATAATCAATATAGTAGTGTTAGTAAACACACGTAGTACGTACTCGTAGATGTATGAAGGCCGTGTGAGTGTCTATTGTGCGATATTGACGGCTCTCGAAGCTGAAGGAAAATATCGTCCGGAAACCCGTATGTCCCAGAAACAAAGTTTCGAATATATGTGATATCTACGCACCCGCACTGGCCCGACTGGTGGATTACGATCAGACACAAGACAAGGATCTAATGTGCCTCAGTAGTGGTGACATATTGGGCTGATCACGCTATAAGATATTGAGGGTGTGAAACAAAAGGTATTTTTAGCCTTTCAGCATAGTTATTCACAACCACTGCCTCGTTGGTCTAGTGGTAGCTAGCGCTACTGCCGAGCATGGGGTCCGGGATTCGATTCCCAAGTCGGGCAAAGTGTTATTGGGTTTTTTCACCAGGAATTTCTGGATTTGTTCCCGGTGGAAGGCAATTGGCCTCTTTGGGCACGGCGCCGCACTGCAGACACACCCGCTCGTGGTAGTACGTGAACATGTATGTGTACCTGCACCGCCTCCGCGACCTGGTGCTGGCGGCAGCACGGCTGCTTGAGGCACACGAGCGTGCCGCACAGCAGGCACACGCTGGCCTCCTTGGGCACGGCGCCGCACTGCAGACACACCCGCTCGTGGTAGTACGTGAACATGTATGTGTACCTGCACCGCCTCCGCGACCTGGTGCTGGCGGCAGCACGGCTGCTTGAGGCACACGAGCGTGCCGCACAGCAGGCACACGCTGGCCTCCTTGGGCACGGCGCCGCACTGCAGACACACCCGCTCGTGGTAGTACGTGAACATGTATGTGTACCTGCACCGCCTCCGCGACCTGGTGCTGGCGGCAGCACGGCTGCTTGAGGCACACGAGCGTGCCGCACAGCAGGCACACGCTGGCCTCCTTGGGCACGGCGCCGCACTGCAGACACACCCGCTCGTGGTAGTACGTGAACATGTATGTGTACCTGCACCGCCTCCGCGACCTGGTGCTGGCGGCAGCACGGCTGCTTGAGGCACACGAGCGTGCCGCACAGCAGGCACACGCTGGCCTCCTTGGGCACGGCGCCGCACTGCAGACACACCCGCTCGTGGTAGTACGTGAACATGTATGTGTACCTGCACCGCCTCCGCGACCTGGTGCTGGCGGCAGCACGGCTGCTTGAGGCACACGAGCGTGCCGCACAGCAGGCACACGCTGGCCTCCTTGGGCACGGCGCCGCACTGCAGACACACCCGCTCGTGGTAGTACGTGAACATGTATGTGTACCTGCACCGCCTCCGCGACCTGGTGCTGGCGGCAGCACGGCTGCTTGAGGCACACGAGCGTGCCGCACAGCAGGCACACGCTGGCCTCCTTGGGCACGGCGCCGCACTGCAGACACACCCGCTCGTGGTAGTACGTGAACATGTATGTGTACCTGCACCGCCTCCGCGACCTGGTGCTGGCGGCAGCACGGCTGCTTGAGGCACACGAGCGTGCCGCACAGCAGGCACACGCTGGCCTCCTTGGGCACGGCGCCGCACTGCAGACACACCCGCTCGTGGTAGTACGTGAACATGTATGTGTACCTGCACCGCCTCCGCGACCTGGTGCTGGCGGCAGCACGGCTGCTTGAGGCACACGAGCGTGCCGCACAGCAGGCACACGCTGGCCTCCTTGGGCACGGCGCCGCACTGCAGACACACCCGCTCGTGGTAGTACGTGAACATGTATGTGTACCTGCACCGCCTCCGCGACCTGGTGCTGGCGGCAGCACGGCTGCTTGAGGCACACGAGCGTGCCGCACAGCAGGCACACGCTGGCCTCCTTGGGCACGGCGCCGCACTGCAGACACACCCGCTCGTGGTAGTACGTGAACATGTATGTGTACCTGCACCGCCTCCGCGACCTGGTGCTGGCGGCAGCACGGCTGCTTGAGGCACACGAGCGTGCCGCACAGCAGGCACACGCTGGCCTCCTTGGGCACGGCGCCGCACTGCAGACACACCCGCTCGTGGTAGTACGTGAACATGTATGTGTACCTGCACCGCCTCCGCGACCTGGTGCTGGCGGCAGCACGGCTGCTTGAGGCACACGAGCGTGCCGCACAGCAGGCACACGCTGGCCTCCTTGGGCACGGCGCCGCACTGCAGACACACCCGCTCGTGGTAGTACGTGAACATGTATGTGTACCTGCACCGCCTCCGCGACCTGGTGCTGGCGGCAGCACGGCTGCTTGAGGCACACGAGCGTGCCGCACAGCAGGCACACGCTGGCCTCCTTGGGCACGGCGCCGCACTGCAGACACACCCGCTCGTGGTAGTACGTGAACATGTATGTGTACCTGCACCGCCTCCGCGACCTGGTGCTGGCGGCAGCACGGCTGCTTGAGGCACACGAGCGTGCCGCACAGCAGGCACACGCTGGCCTCCTTGGGCACGGCGCCGCACTGCAGACACACCCGCTCGTGGTAGTACGTGAACATGTATGTGTACCTGCACCGCCTCCGCGACCTGGTGCTGGCGGCAGCACGGCTGCTTGAGGCACACGAGCGTGCCGCACAGCAGGCACACGCTGGCCTCCTTGGGCACGGCGCCGCACTGCAGACACACCCGCTCGTGGTAGTACGTGAACATGTATGTGTACCTGCACCGCCTCCGCGACCTGGTGCTGGCGGCAGCACGGCTGCTTGAGGCACACGAGCGTGCCGCACAGCAGGCACACGCTGGCCTCCTTGGGCACGGCGCCGCACTGCAGACACACCCGCTCGTGGTAGTACGTGAACATGTATGTGTACCTGCACCGCCTCCGCGACCTGGTGCTGGCGGCAGCACGGCTGCTTGAGGCACACGAGCGTGCCGCACAGCAGGCACACGCTGGCCTCCTTGGGCACGGCGCCGCACTGCAGACACACCCGCTCGTGGTAGTACGTGAACATGTATGTGTACCTGCACCGCCTCCGCGACCTGGTGCTGGCGGCAGCACGGCTGCTTGAGGCACACGAGCGTGCCGCACAGCAGGCACACGCTGGCCTCCTTGGGCACGGCGCCGCACTGCAGACACACCCGCTCGTGGTAGTACGTGAACATGTATGTGTACCTGCACCGCCTCCGCGACCTGGTGCTGGCGGCAGCACGGCTGCTTGAGGCACACGAGCGTGCCGCACAGCAGGCACACGCTGGCCTCCTTGGGCACGGCGCCGCACTGCAGACACACCCGCTCGTGGTAGTACGTGAACATGTATGTGTACCTGCACCGCCTCCGCGACCTGGTGCTGGCGGCAGCACGGCTGCTTGAGGCACACGAGCGTGCCGCACAGCAGGCACACGCTGGCCTCCTTGGGCACGGCGCCGCACTGCAGACACACCCGCTCGTGGTAGTACGTGAACATGTATGTGTACCTGCACCGCCTCCGCGACCTGGTGCTGGCGGCAGCACGGCTGCTTGAGGCACACGAGCGTGCCGCACAGCAGGCACACGCTGGCCTCCTTGGGCACGGCGCCGCACTGCAGACACACCCGCTCGTGGTAGTACGTGAACATGTATGTGTACCTGCACCGCCTCCGCGACCTGGTGCTGGCGGCAGCACGGCTGCTTGAGGCACACGAGCGTGCCGCACAGCAGGCACACGCTGGCCTCCTTGGGCACGGCGCCGCACTGCAGACACACCCGCTCGTGGTAGTACGTGAACATGTATGTGTACCTGCACCGCCTCCGCGACCTGGTGCTGGCGGCAGCACGGCTGCTTGAGGCACACGAGCGTGCCGCACAGCAGGCACACGCTGGCCTCCTTGGGCACGGCGCCGCACTGCAGACACACCCGCTCGTGGTAGTACGTGAACATGTATGTGTACCTGCACCGCCTCCGCGACCTGGTGCTGGCGGCAGCACGGCTGCTTGAGGCACACGAGCGTGCCGCACAGCAGGCACACGCTGGCCTCCTTGGGCACGGCGCCGCACTGCAGACACACCCGCTCGTGGTAGTACGTGAACATGTATGTGTACCTGCACCGCCTCCGCGACCTGGTGCTGGCGGCAGCACGGCTGCTTGAGGCACACGAGCGTGCCGCACAGCAGGCACACGCTGGCCTCCTTGGGCACGGCGCCGCACTGCAGACACACCCGCTCGTGGTAGTACGTGAACATGTATGTGTACCTGCACCGCCTCCGCGACCTGGTGCTGGCGGCAGCACGGCTGCTTGAGGCACACGAGCGTGCCGCACAGCAGGCACACGCTGGCCTCCTTGGGCACGGCGCCGCACTGCAGACACACCCGCTCGTGGTAGTACGTGAACATGTATGTGTACCTGCACCGCCTCCGCGACCTGGTGCTGGCGGCAGCACGGCTGCTTGAGGCACACGAGCGTGCCGCACAGCAGGCACACGCTGGCCTCCTTGGGCACGGCGCCGCACTGCAGACACACCCGCTCGTGGTAGTACGTGAACATGTATGTGTACCTGCACCGCCTCCGCGACCTGGTGCTGGCGGCAGCACGGCTGCTTGAGGCACACGAGCGTGCCGCACAGCAGGCACACGCTGGCCTCCTTGGGCACGGCGCCGCACTGCAGACACACCCGCTCGTGGTAGTACGTGAACATGTATGTGTACCTGCACCGCCTCCGCGACCTGGTGCTGGCGGCAGCACGGCTGCTTGAGGCACACGAGCGTGCCGCACAGCAGGCACACGCTGGCCTCCTTGGGCACGGCGCCGCACTGCAGACACACCCGCTCGTGGTAGTACGTGAACATGTATGTGTACCTGCACCGCCTCCGCGACCTGGTGCTGGCGGCAGCACGGCTGCTTGAGGCACACGAGCGTGCCGCACAGCAGGCACACGCTGGCCTCCTTGGGCACGGCGCCGCACTGCAGACACACCCGCTCGTGGTAGTACGTGAACATGTATGTGTACCTGCACCGCCTCCGCGACCTGGTGCTGGCGGCAGCACGGCTGCTTGAGGCACACGAGCGTGCCGCACAGCAGGCACACGCTGGCCTCCTTGGGCACGGCGCCGCACTGCAGACACACCCGCTCGTGGTAGTACGTGAACATGTATGTGTACCTGCACCGCCTCCGCGACCTGGTGCTGGCGGCAGCACGGCTGCTTGAGGCACACGAGCGTGCCGCACAGCAGGCACACGCTGGCCTCCTTGGGCACGGCGCCGCACTGCAGACACACCCGCTCGTGGTAGTACGTGAACATGTATGTGTACCTGCACCGCCTCCGCGACCTGGTGCTGGCGGCAGCACGGCTGCTTGAGGCACACGAGCGTGCCGCACAGCAGGCACACGCTGGCCTCCTTGGGCACGGCGCCGCACTGCAGACACACCCGCTCGTGGTAGTACGTGAACATGTATGTGTACCTGCACCGCCTCCGCGACCTGGTGCTGGCGGCAGCACGGCTGCTTGAGGCACACGAGCGTGCCGCACAGCAGGCACACGCTGGCCTCCTTGGGCACGGCGCCGCACTGCAGACACACCCGCTCGTGGTAGTACGTGAACATGTATGTGTACCTGCACCGCCTCCGCGACCTGGTGCTGGCGGCAGCACGGCTGCTTGAGGCACACGAGCGTGCCGCACAGCAGGCACACGCTGGCCTCCTTGGGCACGGCGCCGCACTGCAGACACACCCGCTCGTGGTAGTACGTGAACATGTATGTGTACCTGCACCGCCTCCGCGACCTGGTGCTGGCGGCAGCACGGCTGCTTGAGGCACACGAGCGTGCCGCACAGCAGGCACACGCTGGCCTCCTTGGGCACGGCGCCGCACTGCAGACACACCCGCTCGTGGTAGTACGTGAACATGTATGTGTACCTGCACCGCCTCCGCGACCTGGTGCTGGCGGCAGCACGGCTGCTTGAGGCACACGAGCGTGCCGCACAGCAGGCACACGCTGGCCTCCTTGGGCACGGCGCCGCACTGCAGACACACCCGCTCGTGGTAGTACGTGAACATGTATGTGTACCTGCACCGCCTCCGCGACCTGGTGCTGGCGGCAGCACGGCTGCTTGAGGCACACGAGCGTGCCGCACAGCAGGCACACGCTGGCCTCCTTGGGCACGGCGCCGCACTGCAGACACACCCGCTCGTGGTAGTACGTGAACATGTATGTGTACCTGCACCGCCTCCGCGACCTGGTGCTGGCGGCAGCACGGCTGCTTGAGGCACACGAGCGTGCCGCACAGCAGGCACACGCTGGCCTCCTTGGGCACGGCGCCGCACTGCAGACACACCCGCTCGTGGTAGTACGTGAACATGTATGTGTACCTGCACCGCCTCCGCGACCTGGTGCTGGCGGCAGCACGGCTGCTTGAGGCACACGAGCGTGCCGCACAGCAGGCACACGCTGGCCTCCTTGGGCACGGCGCCGCACTGCAGACACACCCGCTCGTGGTAGTACGTGAACATGTATGTGTACCTGCACCGCCTCCGCGACCTGGTGCTGGCGGCAGCACGGCTGCTTGAGGCACACGAGCGTGCCGCACAGCAGGCACACGCTGGCCTCCTTGGGCACGGCGCCGCACTGCAGACACACCCGCTCGTGGTAGTACGTGAACATGTATGTGTACCTGCACCGCCTCCGCGACCTGGTGCTGGCGGCAGCACGGCTGCTTGAGGCACACGAGCGTGCCGCACAGCAGGCACACGCTGGCCTCCTTGGGCACGGCGCCGCACTGCAGACACACCCGCTCGTGGTAGTACGTGAACATGTATGTGTACCTGCACCGCCTCCGCGACCTGGTGCTGGCGGCAGCACGGCTGCTTGAGGCACACGAGCGTGCCGCACAGCAGGCACACGCTGGCCTCCTTGGGCACGGCGCCGCACTGCAGACACACCCGCTCGTGGTAGTACGTGAACATGTATGTGTACCTGCACCGCCTCCGCGACCTGGTGCTGGCGGCAGCACGGCTGCTTGAGGCACACGAGCGTGCCGCACAGCAGGCACACGCTGGCCTCCTTGGGCACGGCGCCGCACTGCAGACACACCCGCTCGTGGTAGTACGTGAACATGTATGTGTACCTGCACCGCCTCCGCGACCTGGTGCTGGCGGCAGCACGGCTGCTTGAGGCACACGAGCGTGCCGCACAGCAGGCACACGCTGGCCTCCTTGGGCACGGCGCCGCACTGCAGACACACCCGCTCGTGGTAGTACGTGAACATGTATGTGTACCTGCACCGCCTCCGCGACCTGGTGCTGGCGGCAGCACGGCTGCTTGAGGCACACGAGCGTGCCGCACAGCAGGCACACGCTGGCCTCCTTGGGCACGGCGCCGCACTGCAGACACACCCGCTCGTGGTAGTACGTGAACATGTATGTGTACCTGCACCGCCTCCGCGACCTGGTGCTGGCGGCAGCACGGCTGCTTGAGGCACACGAGCGTGCCGCACAGCAGGCACACGCTGGCCTCCTTGGGCACGGCGCCGCACTGCAGACACACCCGCTCGTGGTAGTACGTGAACATGTATGTGTACCTGCACCGCCTCCGCGACCTGGTGCTGGCGGCAGCACGGCTGCTTGAGGCACACGAGCGTGCCGCACAGCAGGCACACGCTGGCCTCCTTGGGCACGGCGCCGCACTGCAGACACACCCGCTCGTGGTAGTACGTGAACATGTATGTGTACCTGCACCGCCTCCGCGACCTGGTGCTGGCGGCAGCACGGCTGCTTGAGGCACACGAGCGTGCCGCACAGCAGGCACACGCTGGCCTCCTTGGGCACGGCGCCGCACTGCAGACACACCCGCTCGTGGTAGTACGTGAACATGTATGTGTACCTGCACCGCCTCCGCGACCTGGTGCTGGCGGCAGCACGGCTGCTTGAGGCACACGAGCGTGCCGCACAGCAGGCACACGCTGGCCTCCTTGGGCACGGCGCCGCACTGCAGACACACCCGCTCGTGGTAGTACGTGAACATGTATGTGTACCTGCACCGCCTCCGCGACCTGGTGCTGGCGGCAGCACGGCTGCTTGAGGCACACGAGCGTGCCGCACAGCAGGCACACGCTGGCCTCCTTGGGCACGGCGCCGCACTGCAGACACACCCGCTCGTGGTAGTACGTGAACATGTATGTGTACCTGCACCGCCTCCGCGACCTGGTGCTGGCGGCAGCACGGCTGCTTGAGGCACACGAGCGTGCCGCACAGCAGGCACACGCTGGCCTCCTTGGGCACGGCGCCGCACTGCAGACACACCCGCTCGTGGTAGTACGTGAACATGTATGTGTACCTGCACCGCCTCCGCGACCTGGTGCTGGCGGCAGCACGGCTGCTTGAGGCACACGAGCGTGCCGCACAGCAGGCACACGCTGGCCTCCTTGGGCACGGCGCCGCACTGCAGACACACCCGCTCGTGGTAGTACGTGAACATGTATGTGTACCTGCACCGCCTCCGCGACCTGGTGCTGGCGGCAGCACGGCTGCTTGAGGCACACGAGCGTGCCGCACAGCAGGCACACGCTGGCCTCCTTGGGCACGGCGCCGCACTGCAGACACACCCGCTCGTGGTAGTACGTGAACATGTATGTGTACCTGCACCGCCTCCGCGACCTGGTGCTGGCGGCAGCACGGCTGCTTGAGGCACACGAGCGTGCCGCACAGCAGGCACACGCTGGCCTCCTTGGGCACGGCGCCGCACTGCAGACACACCCGCTCGTGGTAGTACGTGAACATGTATGTGTACCTGCACCGCCTCCGCGACCTGGTGCTGGCGGCAGCACGGCTGCTTGAGGCACACGAGCGTGCCGCACAGCAGGCACACGCTGGCCTCCTTGGGCACGGCGCCGCACTGCAGACACACCCGCTCGTGGTAGTACGTGAACATGTATGTGTACCTGCACCGCCTCCGCGACCTGGTGCTGGCGGCAGCACGGCTGCTTGAGGCACACGAGCGTGCCGCACAGCAGGCACACGCTGGCCTCCTTGGGCACGGCGCCGCACTGCAGACACACCCGCTCGTGGTAGTACGTGAACATGTATGTGTACCTGCACCGCCTCCGCGACCTGGTGCTGGCGGCAGCACGGCTGCTTGAGGCACACGAGCGTGCCGCACAGCAGGCACACGCTGGCCTCCTTGGGCACGGCGCCGCACTGCAGACACACCCGCTCGTGGTAGTACGTGAACATGTATGTGTACCTGCACCGCCTCCGCGACCTGGTGCTGGCGGCAGCACGGCTGCTTGAGGCACACGAGCGTGCCGCACAGCAGGCACACGCTGGCCTCCTTGGGCACGGCGCCGCACTGCAGACACACCCGCTCGTGGTAGTACGTGAACATGTATGTGTACCTGCACCGCCTCCGCGACCTGGTGCTGGCGGCAGCACGGCTGCTTGAGGCACACGAGCGTGCCGCACAGCAGGCACACGCTGGCCTCCTTGGGCACGGCGCCGCACTGCAGACACACCCGCTCGTGGTAGTACGTGAACATGTATGTGTACCTGCACCGCCTCCGCGACCTGGTGCTGGCGGCAGCACGGCTGCTTGAGGCACACGAGCGTGCCGCACAGCAGGCACACGCTGGCCTCCTTGGGCACGGCGCCGCACTGCAGACACACCCGCTCGTGGTAGTACGTGAACATGTATGTGTACCTGCACCGCCTCCGCGACCTGGTGCTGGCGGCAGCACGGCTGCTTGAGGCACACGAGCGTGCCGCACAGCAGGCACACGCTGGCCTCCTTGGGCACGGCGCCGCACTGCAGACACACCCGCTCGTGGTAGTACGTGAACATGTATGTGTACCTGCACCGCCTCCGCGACCTGGTGCTGGCGGCAGCACGGCTGCTTGAGGCACACGAGCGTGCCGCACAGCAGGCACACGCTGGCCTCCTTGGGCACGGCGCCGCACTGCAGACACACCCGCTCGTGGTAGTACGTGAACATGTATGTGTACCTGCACCGCCTCCGCGACCTGGTGCTGGCGGCAGCACGGCTGCTTGAGGCACACGAGCGTGCCGCACAGCAGGCACACGCTGGCCTCCTTGGGCACGGCGCCGCACTGCAGACACACCCGCTCGTGGTAGTACGTGAACATGTATGTGTACCTGCACCGCCTCCGCGACCTGGTGCTGGCGGCAGCACGGCTGCTTGAGGCACACGAGCGTGCCGCACAGCAGGCACACGCTGGCCTCCTTGGGCACGGCGCCGCACTGCAGACACACCCGCTCGTGGTAGTACGTGAACATGTATGTGTACCTGCACCGCCTCCGCGACCTGGTGCTGGCGGCAGCACGGCTGCTTGAGGCACACGAGCGTGCCGCACAGCAGGCACACGCTGGCCTCCTTGGGCACGGCGCCGCACTGCAGACACACCCGCTCGTGGTAGTACGTGAACATGTATGTGTACCTGCACCGCCTCCGCGACCTGGTGCTGGCGGCAGCACGGCTGCTTGAGGCACACGAGCGTGCCGCACAGCAGGCACACGCTGGCCTCCTTGGGCACGGCGCCGCACTGCAGACACACCCGCTCGTGGTAGTACGTGAACATGTATGTGTACCTGCACCGCCTCCGCGACCTGGTGCTGGCGGCAGCACGGCTGCTTGAGGCACACGAGCGTGCCGCACAGCAGGCACACGCTGGCCTCCTTGGGCACGGCGCCGCACTGCAGACACACCCGCTCGTGGTAGTACGTGAACATGTATGTGTACCTGCACCGCCTCCGCGACCTGGTGCTGGCGGCAGCACGGCTGCTTGAGGCACACGAGCGTGCCGCACAGCAGGCACACGCTGGCCTCCTTGGGCACGGCGCCGCACTGCAGACACACCCGCTCGTGGTAGTACGTGAACATGTATGTGTACCTGCACCGCCTCCGCGACCTGGTGCTGGCGGCAGCACGGCTGCTTGAGGCACACGAGCGTGCCGCACAGCAGGCACACGCTGGCCTCCTTGGGCACGGCGCCGCACTGCAGACACACCCGCTCGTGGTAGTACGTGAACATGTATGTGTACCTGCACCGCCTCCGCGACCTGGTGCTGGCGGCAGCACGGCTGCTTGAGGCACACGAGCGTGCCGCACAGCAGGCACACGCTGGCCTCCTTGGGCACGGCGCCGCACTGCAGACACACCCGCTCGTGGTAGTACGTGAACATGTATGTGTACCTGCACCGCCTCCGCGACCTGGTGCTGGCGGCAGCACGGCTGCTTGAGGCACACGAGCGTGCCGCACAGCAGGCACACGCTGGCCTCCTTGGGCACGGCGCCGCACTGCAGACACACCCGCTCGTGGTAGTACGTGAACATGTATGTGTACCTGCACCGCCTCCGCGACCTGGTGCTGGCGGCAGCACGGCTGCTTGAGGCACACGAGCGTGCCGCACAGCAGGCACACGCTGGCCTCCTTGGGCACGGCGCCGCACTGCAGACACACCCGCTCGTGGTAGTACGTGAACATGTATGTGTACCTGCACCGCCTCCGCGACCTGGTGCTGGCGGCAGCACGGCTGCTTGAGGCACACGAGCGTGCCGCACAGCAGGCACACGCTGGCCTCCTTGGGCACGGCGCCGCACTGCAGACACACCCGCTCGTGGTAGTACGTGAACATGTATGTGTACCTGCACCGCCTCCGCGACCTGGTGCTGGCGGCAGCACGGCTGCTTGAGGCACACGAGCGTGCCGCACAGCAGGCACACGCTGGCCTCCTTGGGCACGGCGCCGCACTGCAGACACACCCGCTCGTGGTAGTACGTGAACATGTATGTGTACCTGCACCGCCTCCGCGACCTGGTGCTGGCGGCAGCACGGCTGCTTGAGGCACACGAGCGTGCCGCACAGCAGGCACACGCTGGCCTCCTTGGGCACGGCGCCGCACTGCAGACACACCCGCTCGTGGTAGTACGTGAACATGTATGTGTACCTGCACCGCCTCCGCGACCTGGTGCTGGCGGCAGCACGGCTGCTTGAGGCACACGAGCGTGCCGCACAGCAGGCACACGCTGGCCTCCTTGGGCACGGCGCCGCACTGCAGACACACCCGCTCGTGGTAGTACGTGAACATGTATGTGTACCTGCACCGCCTCCGCGACCTGGTGCTGGCGGCAGCACGGCTGCTTGAGGCACACGAGCGTGCCGCACAGCAGGCACACGCTGGCCTCCTTGGGCACGGCGCCGCACTGCAGACACACCCGCTCGTGGTAGTACGTGAACATGTATGTGTACCTGCACCGCCTCCGCGACCTGGTGCTGGCGGCAGCACGGCTGCTTGAGGCACACGAGCGTGCCGCACAGCAGGCACACGCTGGCCTCCTTGGGCACGGCGCCGCACTGCAGACACACCCGCTCGTGGTAGTACGTGAACATGTATGTGTACCTGCACCGCCTCCGCGACCTGGTGCTGGCGGCAGCACGGCTGCTTGAGGCACACGAGCGTGCCGCACA